>OY757917.1:116182147-117527147 GCA_963585895.1 Sepioteuthis lessoniana | reverse complement strand
TATAAGGTGCACTTTTTTACTAAAAATATCTTAAAATTTCCCTGCATCTTATATGCCATATGTAGATTTAAAATTTGCAATAGTCAGGTGAAATTAGCTACCTGTCAACTTTTAGCTTAGACTTTAGAGTAACTTTCCCATACCTATTGTCATTATTTAAAAGGCTACTATGCAGATTAAAAGTTTTATCATTGATAAAATTCATTATATTGATTTCATCATGTTTAATATTAGTAATTTCCTTTTTCTTGATTTGCCCTGCTGAAACTGGGATGCATCATATACACTGTCAGATAAAGTAAATGTTAACCACTGGAATACTAAATAAATGGATATAGAGTAGGAACTCTACTACCAAAGATCCAAACCTGTAATTCACCAAGGCTTTATTAGTATAATTCAGTAAAATCTAGTCGTTCATTTCACTTCTCTTGTTTTTGTGAGGACCTTCATTTGTGTTATGGGAGATGTATTTTCCTGTCTATATGAAACAGCTAAATTCTAGGAAAGTTTTAGTGGATGATTGGAATGCGGTCTTTGATCCCAAGATTGACTGGGGGAGGGGCTAGAAAGGACACTAGCACTTAAGTGCAAAATACTTTGTCAAAATTAAAAACAAGCTCGATCTTGTCAATAAATTTAGAAATGAGCATCCAAATAGAGTAGTATAGAATGGGATGGCTTGAACTTGAGGCAGCTTTTTAACTACATTGATAGAGTAGATGAATTTGATATAAAAATTTTCGGTAGCCTAAGCTTTTATAGTTTAGCATACACAGAACATAGGTTGGCTGACCACTGGAAATTCAAAGATTTGGCCTTGCCATTTGCAACGAGAAGGACACTATAATCTATATTAGAGTGAACTTTCCAATCGTGAGATGGTATAGAAACTCGGTTGAGGTGGAGCTGACCTTCCTCAATAAGAAAGACTAAGCCCTACTAGTTAAGTCTAGGCTTAAAAGAATGGCAATGAATATAGCTATATAGGGACTTGGCAATACTGTTTATCGACATATCGCTAGATAGATGACGCTAAACCGCATATAAAGACACGAGAAATTTCGATCCTATTACTGGCCCTTTTCTCTAGGGAACTTGGTTTGATCTTGATTCTAATTTGGTCAACTTCCCTTGTCTTAAAGATATCAAAGTGGCTGGGTGCAAGGAGCCCATGACAATAGACATTTGGAATGTATTAAAGAAGGTTGGAATGGACAAACCTCCAGGCACCAATGAGATTCCCTACAAAGTACACTTGAGGCCGTTAACATTTGTACTCTTGCTAACTATTATCTACATCAACTGGATGAGGCAGGAGTCTAGTCTCCAGTGATGTTGAGCCCTGAAGATTTTAGCAAAGGTCTTAGCAAACTGTTTGCAGATATCTTGCCTAATCTGATTGCTCCTGAGCACACTTGTGCTGTAAAGAGCAGGATTGTTCAAAACGGTTTTGATTTGGTACACACTTTCTTAGTGAAAGTCAATGAGGATACTACACTGATCCATTTAGATCAGTCCAAATCCTTTGATAGGGTTGACCATTGTTTTCTGGAGATTGTGGCTGAATTCAAGATGAACTTTCACAGCTGTATCTTTTTGTATGCGTATCTTAGGGCTATGAAGGGAGTGAATGGAATAAAGCTAGACTCTTTTGTCTTGTCTTGATCATATAAAGGGTGTTCATTATTGCCCTTGCTACATGTTCCTTTGTGGGAACTTTTTCTGCATATATTGAGGGTGAATCCACTCCTTAGTGAGGTTTAGCTAACTCATTCATCTCGGCGAAGTATTCTACCTGACATTGTCAGTTTGCTTGTGAAGAGCAATGGCAAGATTGACAAAGTAAAGAAATTAGATTGTATGAAACAGTGATAGGCAACCAAAATTAACTGTAAGAAGTTTGTCAGTTTACAGTTGGTTTCATGTACCTGACTTGGTCCCAAACTTCAGTTGGAGATGAATTGGTTGGAGTTGTTGGAAAAAGTTGTGGTTGCATCTAAGCTGGTCATACAGAAACCTTTCTTTAAAGGGGATGGTCATGATGTCTCTTTTGCAAATCTTCCCTCTCCCCATCCTTTGCAAACTTTCAGGGCTTTGTCTCCTATTTACCATTCTATATAGTCTAGAAAGAGGTCTGTTCAGGTTTGTTTGGGTTCCTAGAGATCCCATAGTAGGTTGTGGGATCTGTTTTCACTCCTGAAAGCCTCTTGTGTTTGCAACAATGTGGTACAGCTAATAGGATGAAACTTTCAGTGCTTACTTGGAATTATGAGAGTCATGATATTGATAATGATGTGGTGGGGAGGAAAGGAATTCACAGAAGTGAGTCTTTTTCACTTCAGCTCCTCATCCAATTTTTGAGGGTGTTTATTTGTGTAATTTTCAGTCCTTGTTTAATTTTCCTCCCTGACTGTGATTAAACACCAGTGTCTTATTAGCTATCTTCTAAAAATCAACTTGGATAGTATAAATTGAATAACTCTCTCTAAAAAAATAAAAAAATATATATCTATTTCCTTGCCCATGAGGTTATGATTACATAGAATAGTATCTCCAATCCACTTGGGAAGCCGTAGCCCTGGAGGTAACCATGTCCGCTGTAAGAGTATGGATTTAATTACAAAACACATCAGGTTAATTGGCCAAGCATTTACCATGACTGGTTGATTTGGCATTGTGCAATGTGGATCTGTTGCTCAGTGGTAGAATTTTGGTTCTGCATTGTGTGGTTGCTGGTTTGTTTCCCTTGGGGAGGGATCAAGGTATACACTGCTGATGAGACCTAATAAGATCAAAACAGCTGTCAGGTAGATCTGTATTTTGTATGCAGTGCTTGCAGAATTCTTTGATCATGGTAATTCAATTTATAAATATATATCTAATGTGGATAGGTTTTAGGTTGGGTCCAGAATTTAAATCTATGGTTAAGGTTCCAGGATGGAGGTAGGAATAGAAAGAATTATTAGAGGCAGGTGTTAGGGTTAGGGTTTAGGTAATTAGCTTGAAGAGTTTGATTTAGGGATTGGTAATTAAAATTATTCTTATTAGGAATAAGTATGTTCAAGACAGTGTTGGATAATCAAGACAGGATGAGAGTTGGGAGGGGGATATTCAATGCAGGGTGGAAGATGGGATGAGATATTCAAGGCAGCATTGGAGTTGGGGAGATAATCCAAACAAGGTTGATGCTTTGGGTTAGTGATGGGGATTAGGGTTCAAGTTGAGCAATTTAAAAGTGTATTAGATTGAAAGATTTAGTCATGCATAAGGATGCAGTCAAAGAGAGTTTACTCAGATGTTTTTATTTCTGGTAGGTTGGAACATGCATTTTGGATTGAGGGTAAAATAAAGGTGAAATATTCATAGAATGGAGAGTGGTTTAGAATTAAAATTATTTATGCCAGTGACAGAAGACCTCAATGAATACATAGAGCTCTGTCTCTCTCTCTCTCTTTTCACTTATGCATCAATTTCTGTTATATACAGATACACACAGCTATGCACACTCATCCTTAACATAGACTTTAGGAATATTTCATAGTTTAAGAATTGTTTCATTTGGCGATCAACACACCAAATTGAAAGTCTAAACAGTTGTTTTCCAACCTTTTTGTGGCCTCTTCCTCCTACCTACCTATGCCTGAAAGTATGCAACACTCATTAAAAGAGAATGGTATGTTTGATTGATATAAGAAAACAGATATTACACTTTCATTATAAAGAAAATGCAACAAACAGGACCGCAAGCTCAGATAAATGCTGTCAAACACCAAAACCTTTGACAATGTATGTATGTATGTACGAAAATAATGAAAATTTCACCGAAAGTCTAAATCTGTTGTCCTTTTAATTAATATCAACAGGTGATTTAAACTTTGGTGGTGGTGGTATATTACAGATTCTCATAATATTGGGTATTATTGCTGATAAAGCAATTCTCATTTCTTTGTCAACTGTTTTCAAATTTTCTCTTGTCTTTGTCCTAATATTTGTAGAATAGAGAAAGCAGATTTACAAAGTGAAGTTGAAAACTGAAGCAGAATTACCAAATATTTTCTGGATTTTGTTGGATACTGCATTGAAGTTTAAATCCCCAAACAATCCAATTCTAAATATCTTGAACTTAAACAGCGAACATTCCTCAGTTCAATAACTTTTCTGTTTCTCTCTTGGTTAATTTGTGTACTACAGATCTTATGAATGGACATACCTTTTAATATAGACTTCAAACAAAATTTGCAATTTCTATGAGTTTTTAAGAGAGATAATTCATTCGGTGTAACAAAGCTACTTCCCTTAAATCATTAGGTGCTATGTGTATAAGTGACTTGATAGAAGTAACGAGTCGGGCCTGGTATCCAGTATTTATGCCATTCCCGTAATCCCAGTGTCACTCCACAGGTCGTACCCTGTCAACCATCGTCCTTCCTACTCTACATGTCCACCCCCTCCTGTGACCACAATACCTATGCTTTGTGGTCATTCGCTGGGATGACTCCAAGTAGTAATGGGCTGGTCCCTGCATTTGTGGGGATAGTGACCTTGGTGGGCGTATTACTCTTGTAGTGCATCTCAGGACCAGACTCGGTGGTGGTTGGACGATTGGGTGTTGATTTTCTTCAACCTCCAACCTGTGTGGTCTGCCATTCTCCTGTTGACATCCGTATTGACCACCTCCACATTTCAGGTTCTATGCATGGAGTTTCACTGTCGACTGGAATTTGCCTTTGAATGAGTGGTTGTGATTCTTGGGGTGTATAGTTCGGTGTGTCCACCAATGGAAGGATTTTCCTGAGAAATCGCCGGTTACGCAGTGTGACTCTGTTGCTTCCGTCTAGACGTACCCGGTATTGCTTGTTTCTCATTTTCTCAACAACCCTCCCTGTTTTCATCCACCGCTGTGGGAGTGGTCCCTCTTGGTTCTGCACTTGCACCGATTCGCCAACCTGAAGTTCTCAGATTGGGTGGCTGTGTATGTTGTAATGCTTTTGATTCAGCAAGTGTCTCTTTGCCATGGCCCTTTCTCACAATTCTCTGATCTCCCTCCAATGTTTGTGAATATAGTACTTTCCTCAAAGTATGGGGAGGTGATCTCTTATTACCCAGCCTTATAGCATTTCTGCTGGTGACAAGCCAAGGTCCTGATGGGGTGTATTTCTATGGGTCATCATTGCCCGTGCCGCCAGGTCATGGTGTAAGCAACCATATCCATCAGTATAGTCAATCAGCATTCTTTTCGCTGTTTTTACAGCCAGTTCAGCTCGGCCATTGCTCTGAGGGTAATGCGCTGATGACATTCACTTTTTTACGCCCCAATCCTCCAAGAATGACCTGTATCCTGGTGAATCAAACAGTGGTCCTCCATCCGAAGATATCTCCTCCAGTACACCGTATGTGCAGAACCAATTCTGTAGGGCCTCGCATACAGCTTTAGCCTTCCCAGATGATAGCGAGGTTACTTCCATCCAGCCAGCAACGGTCTGCGTACACCATATAAGTTTTTCCATGCAAGTCAAACAAGTCTGTGACTCTTTTGGAATGGAAATTACGGGTTTGATGGTGGCATCAGGGGTTCTCTGGGCTGAGACGGGACAATTATATTGCACTTATGGCACTGCGCCCTCGTCTGTCAAAAGCTGACATCTAATCCGGGTCAAAATAACCACTGTCGTGCGTTAGCCATCATCCCATTAATGCCCTGGTGTGCAGAGTGTAGCGCTTCCAGAACCTCGGCCTGAAGTTGCCTCGGTATCAGGATTTTGTTTTCTTTTATGGGCACCCCATCAAGACAATACAATTGGTCTGCCATCGACCAAAACTGTCAGATTTCCGATGGTAGTTCATGGCGTGACCTGGGGAATCCATTCTGTATGTACTCCGCTAACACACGGCATTCCTCGTCAGTGGCCGTGGCCGCCATGATCCTGTTCCAGGTTATGGCTCTTAGTTTAGGGTCATGCTTGAACGCAGATATGATTGACGCCTGCATAACACAATCAATTTGCTAAGTAGTGTCAATACTCATTACCTCGCTGGGCTTTGGGGATGCCAGATACCTAGAGGTGCAGTCAGGTGTGGCGTTCAGTTTTCCTGGAACGTGCTTAATGTGGAATCTGTACATCAATGAACGTTCCTTGAAAGTGAACAGGCGAGGATTTTTGATATTTTCAAGGACCTGATCCGAAAATATTTTCACCAGTGGTTGGTGATCCACTGTGACTAATAGGTCTGGGCATCCCAATATGAACATCCTGCAGGACTCCAATCCATATATTAATGCTAGGGCTTCCCCTTCTATAGGAGATTAGTGGGACTCTGCGTCTTTTGTGAATCAGGATCCTGCCAGAATTATTTTCCAATGGTTCTCACCACAATTTAGGCCCGATTCTGTTTGGCACCGGCAGTGCTTCTGGAAAAGAAAGTATCCAATGCCAGTTTTGCTATAATCGGTCGAGAGACATGCCACTGTTCATTTTGAACGTTTTCACCCCTTCCTTGATTCTCTGTACGATTTTTCATTTTAACTCCTCAAACAGCTTGTCCAGTGTGGCATCCCAATAAAATTTACGATCTTTTATGCATAATAACGCTCGAAAGGGAGCAGGGGCCTCAGCCTGTGAGAATGTATATGAGACTTGGTTGACTAGTCCGAACCAGGATCTGATACCTGTGATATTTGAGGGAGTCAGGAAGTTGAGAACTTCTTCGGTCATTTTTTTTCGTTGGCTTTACACCGTCGGCCATTATTCAAAAGCCAGCAAACTCCACTTCGTCTTCTGCGAATTGAAATTTATCGGGGTTAAAGACAATTCCATTTCGGCCACAGTGGGTAATGTATTCAAGAGTGTGCCAAAAAGCAGACTCTATGGTTTCGTTCCAGAGAAGGCTATCGTCAATGCAGCGAGTTTTTCGGGGTGTATACACTGTAATATCATCAAATCGGTGAGTGTATCCATCCCCAGATGCATGAAAACCTTGGGGTGCTCTGAGATACCGATAACGGCCCCATTCTGTTATGAATGTGGTTGCATCTCGCGCAGCTGGAGAAAGTGGTAAACTGTGGTACCCATTCCATGCATCTAGGACAGTCTTCGTAGTTCGGACAGGTACTATAGACACTTGGTTGAATGGAGAAGGAGTATGATGGGTCTCTCTCCTTGTAGCCGCATTTAATTTTTGCAAGTCCACTGTCCTCCTGGGAGATCCATCCTTTTTCGGTGCCACTACCATTCTTGAGCACCAAACTGTAGGGGTACCTGTTGGTACTGGTTCAATGATGCCCAACGCAACATCCTGGTCGAGGTCTTGTTTCACCCTCTTTTTCCAGTGATGTGGAACAGGAATTGGTGCATGTACCACTGATGGTTTTGCTCCCTGGGTAAACGTTATATACAGTGGCCTCTCCGTCATCATTTGTAATGGTTGATGTGGACAAGTGTTAAATGCACTTGACTTGAAATGTTCCCGTAGCCATAATTCCAGACGGTCCCTATTGCTTGCAATCGGAGGGAATGGGATGTTAGCTGGTTTATCAGGAACCGTTGTTCTTTGGGGGCATCCAGACAATGCTTTTCCATTAATGAGGGCTGATGCATCAATTTTAGACGTCTGACTTGGGAAATTGTGAGGTATCAATTCCAAATCCGTCAGCGCTGATTCTGATAAGTAGAATCCTGATGTGTTCCCCAATACATAAACCACTTGCCTCGTTTCTCTGATGCCGACCCTGATACGCATAAAGAGGATCCCTTTAATGCATAGTTGATCATCTGTGATCCCGCGTATCCTATGGTTGGTTGGTATCAGGGAGTCACTGGTGCATCCCAATATCTTCAATATTTCTAGGCCACTTGAACTGGTTTGCGCACCAGTGTCCGCAACTGCCCAGATGCAGTGTGTCTGGCGACTGGTTTTTATCACTCAAAGTTCACCCAAATTTGGTGTGTGATTCGGCCATCAATGATTTTCAGAGATGGTGGTGGTTCTGGAGGGCTCCTCTGGAATTTGTCCTTACTCCATATGAGGTGCGGTATTACCGATAATTCTTACATACATTCACAGGATGCCTGGTTTTCCTTTCTCCTATTACTAAGAATGACTGACTGGTGCTCTGTTGAAGTACTCATTGATCCAGTGCTGGATCCCTTCACTTGTCTACAAAAGACTTTTCTTAAGTGTCCTATTAGCCCACAATTAAAACAACATAGCTTGGCTGCTAGACAGTTTTTCCGTCCCCTTAGCCTGTTAGGATGGGATATCTCTCCGCATCCCTCACATGGCCTGTCCCTTAAAATTCTGGGTGTACCTTCACCCTGGGACCGCTTTTGCTCAGACCTCACCGAGCCAAATGTTGTCGGTGGAACTAGGTTGTTTCGAACTAGGTTGTTATCTTTGTAATAAAAATCATTGTAAAGGGATTATTGTAATAAAATCATTTCTTTTTTATAGCATAAATAGTTCTCACAGCATTTTTGTAGTAAAAATCGTTGTCCAATTCAATAAAGATGCATGTGAAATAATTTCTCTGGCAACGGATTTTTATCGTAAAAATCATTTGCCATGTACTTTTTCAATGAAGTTTTGTTTTTTCTTTCAAGATACTGGACGTATTTTTAATATCGCCCTTAAGCAAAACACATGAGTTTTCAAGGAAGGTAATTTATTCGGTGTCATAGAGTTACTTCCCTTGATTAAAAAAAAAATGATGTTTACATTCGAAAATCTCATTGCTCAAAATAATTTTTACATCACTGATAAAAATTCTGATAGGTTAGTCCTTTTTTAATTTGTTAAGCTTTTTCCTTATATGTGGAAAAAGGTCGTATACGGGGCACTCAATGAGACTCAAGTTTACTTGTGAAGTTTTACTAGTCTAGTTAGCTATCCATTACACTACACTTCATTGCTCAATGTTTATGGCTTTTTTTTAAAAAAATGATAAGAATATTTTTCTTTAAATCATCCTGCAGGGCACATGACGTAATTGATATAGGTATTTAGTTTAAGAACTTCTTAGTGAAATTATCTAGAGGTTTAATCTTGACTACTGGTTTGTCCAGTCAGCTGGGGCTGTAGAATACACCGACTGCAGCTCCACGGAGGCATAAACGAGTGTCCAAGATATGACACTAAATAATTTGATGGTGAGGTTCCAGTGATACTGTCTCTGGCTTTGCTGTGGATTTTCAGGCACCAAATGTAACAATACGGTTTGTACCATCTGGGCACTTATCTTGGGCACAGCATCAATTATAGTACTATGGTTTGGCCCTGAACCAAATATAACATCATCGCTTGGTCTAGTACCAAATGTGATACTAATTTGTAATGTTATCGTTTCGGTACAGTACTAAATGTAGCAATATCTTGGCACAGCACCACTGTAACAATATTGCGGTCACGACTATCAACGCTGATACCAGTACCAAATGTAATATCATTGTGCATGAAAATACTTGTTCTGCCAAATGTAATAATTATGATTGGTCTTATCCTTGTAACAGTGCCAAATGCAGTACTATAGTTGACATACAACCTTTACTTTGGTCTTATCAGGGTAACAGCACGAAATGCATTTCCAGATAGTCTATTTATCAAATCTGTCTGTGCTCATGCTGTATTTGAAAAATTCACAGATAGGGAATGACACAATTCATCCGAAACTTCTTTTGATGGTCAGGATAATCAGTTGGAACAAAGTTGCCTGAGAGTCGGCTACTCAAAAACAAGAAGCACTCTCTGTTAACAATTAACAATGATTTATTGTTTGATGTTCAGACTGCATACAGTAGCACAAAAGAGAGAGAGAGAGAGAGAGAGAGAGAGAGAGAGATTTGTTAGGGTCTATGAACAGAAACACAAAGAGCACCAACCCAACTGAACTCTCTGAACGCCAACTGACTCAACAGACAACTTTTTCAAAATTTGCCAATATATCTAAATTCAAAGTATCTGTAGTGTTATGACATCTTGCTTAGTTATTGCATTACTCACACATGTCCAAATTCACCGTTTTCATTTACTCAATCAAACTAGTGACAAGACATGAATCTATTTTGGGTCTTCCAGTGTTGGTCATTGGTGTATTGGCTTGAACTTTCCAATTTGACTTAAATTTCCACTCAAAGATTTCACCTCACTTAACAGCTAACTGAAAACAGTTGGCTTTATCAGCACATCCACAGATGAAGAACAAAATCATGAAAAATTCTCTGACTAGGATATTTACTTCTGTTAAAATAGAACCAAACATAAATGATGAAGTTGAGATAAAAGAAAAAGTTATAACAAGGGAATTATTGAAGAATTAGGAGGACCAAATTTACCATTTAATATCTTCAACAAACCCCTTTTACTGGAAAATAGATATATTTGTGAAGTGATCAAAAACTATCTCACAAGTTCAGAGGAAATGCAAAAACCATATTTGGAAGTGAAGTTATCAGAAAGTATTTGAAGAGTACTGAGAAGACAAATAAAACTTTCAACAAAATGTAATTGTGTCCTGAAGAAATGGTGAATGGAAAAGCCAAGGTTTGGTTGTAGGAAAAGATAATTTAGTTGTGACAGATATAAAAGCCCTCATGTTTGTATACATGACAATTGCTTATTCAGAGCTTTTGAGTCAAAAGTCAGAATGAAAAGCAGACTAAAAAATATTTGCAAGAATCACGGTGTAATTCACTCAAGATTTCACCAACAACCCCCACGAGATTTCAGTAAGATGAGGTTTCATAAATTTACACAAATTAACACAACCTAAGATGTATAAGAATTTATTGCGAAAAAAGAAACAAACCGACCAAGTGTGGCATTTAATTTTGGCCAGAGTGGAAAAGGGAGAAGTAATCCCAGACGATACGATACCAAAAAGCTACCTCATACTACTTGCCGAAAACTCCTATTGGACACTCAGCACAAAATTGGGGACCAGACTGTTAAGGCAGAATAAAATAGCCAGCAGAAAGGTTTTGTCGCTCGCTTCTTGAATAGCCAATAAGTATTCTAACAGCCAAGAAGCTTCCCAAGTAATGACACTAAAATCAAATGTTTCTTTTGTATAAAATTCCTTTTTAAAAACTTTATAGTCTGTGTTATCTTCTTGGATCAGTATCCAAACTAGAAAGCTGTGGAACTTACCATTTAAAATTACACACTAAAGCCCCCTAAAAACATACAAAATTTGGCTTTAGTGTCTTTCTCTTCATAGTGAATTTTGTACTCTAAATTTCTTTTTTATTGCAAATTTTTGTTTTTTAAATTCTATTATATTGCAAACTTTACACTAAATTCTGTTAGATGGGATATCACAAAATAATTCAAGATTTGACCAACAAACATGAGATTTCACCAAGTACCTCAAGATTTAATAACTTACCGTGAGAATTCACCTCATCAGATGAGACTTTCACTCTTCACGTAAGATCTCAGCAAATACCATATTTCACCTCTTCATCTGAGATTTCACCACATCAATTTACATATAATTTGATCAAAAAACATGGATTTCCCTTCTTCAGCCAAGATTACATAATGTAATTTGAGATTTGACGAAGTTTTCGTGCTCTGTTCAAATCCCCCAGGTATTATCCCTCTTTGGAGGGGTAGGCTTTATCACCTGGTGTCCCTTTTTAGGGGAATGTTGATGGGGCCTGAGGCATTTTTGGGACTGCCGGGTGCATGTGGGTTTCTGTCCTGTGCCCAGATCCACCTCAAAAACGTCCTTGTGCCACTCTTGTACACTTGGTGGGGGCATATAAAAAATTCATTAAAATGAGTTATAAAATAATAGCAATCAGGGAGAATACATTAAATGTGATAAAGAGAAATAGGAAATAATTAGCAGGAAGAATAAAGAAATTCAAAAAGGATAAACAAGGCAAGCATATATGAATAATTCACAGTTAGGTTCATTAGCAATATAAAATGAATCACATAGTGAAATTTAATCCTAAATGTTGTGACATTATGAAAACTTTGTATAGATTTTGGTGCAGTTCCCACACCTATAGAATATGTTAATCCGAGCTCAGATTATAACTGGATTATTTCTCAATGATCAGTGTTCAATCCAAGATAAAAATCTAAATTACACCCTACTAAATTGGAAGCTTGCCATGGCATAATCTTCATTTTCCTTGTTAGTCTTGTGCACTTGATAACATAGAAATTCACACTAGATGACCGAGAAACAATTTCTTTTCTCATTGAAGCAAAGCTCCATGATACTTGCATAGAAAAAGGAACCATGGTATATTTATCACTTTAATATTAGAAATTGGGATGATTCAAACATCAAAATTATCCTCCAATTGCAATTTGAAGTCATCTTGCTTTTATTCCTTGAACTAGAGCACCATACATCTTACTATGATAAAAAAATCATTATGACGTACTGTTTTTGCTGGGACATGATTGAATAAGTTACTAGTCTATGTTTGTTTTTGTGTCCATGTTTGAATTCTACATAAAATTGACTTCTGTTCATAATAAACAAGTTTATAAGTAGTCTGCTGTATTGTTATCAATTTTGCCCCATTTACAAATTGCCACATTTTAAATCAATACAACCACCTAAAAATGGAACTCAGTTTTTATCACAAAAATTTACTGATTACAGATAAGCTGAATAATTCACAAACACAGATTCACTTTTTTAAAATTCTAATTTGTATTTATCTTAATTTTTCTGCATATTGTTATTCATTCACCTATTTCAACAACATTGAAAATACACATTATTAATTTATGTCACATTGTTAATACTTCATATTTCTGCAATTATGCATATATTCAGTGATATTTACAGGGGTACAGCTTTATCATAACCAACTCGGTGGAAGATAGACAATCTAGAATAGCCTGGCAAACAATAAATGAAGTGAGCAGAAGAAAGAACACAGCCAAAGCAAAACTTAAAGCAGCAAACCAACAAGAAAGAATAAAACTGTGGAAACAGCACTTCGAAAACTTACTTGGAAACCCACCAAAAATAACGCATGAACCAATCACCAGAATAATTAGCAAACAATTAGACATTAAACTAGGACCGTTCACACAAGAAGAACTCGACTCGGTTCTCAGAAAAATTAAAAATAGGAAAGCTGCAGGGCTGGACGAAATTCCCCCGGAAGTATGGAAGACCAGACAATTCGACGACATACTGCTCCGCCACTGCAACGCAGTATACAATCAAAATCCGATAGATAGATGGATGAAGGGATGCATACTCCCCTTCCCTAAAAAGGGGAACCTCGGATTAGCCAAAAACTACCGAGGCATAACACTTACATACATAGCTGCCAAAATCTACAATGCCCTACTATGAAACCGAATAGAACCCAAAATCGACAACATACTTAGAAAAAACCAAAATGGCTTCCGAAGAAATAGATCCACGACCTCACAAATATTAACCATCCGCAGAATCCTAGAAGGTGTATGGGCAAAGAACCTACAAGCGACATTAATATTTGTCGACTTTACCAAGGCTTTCGACTCCATTCACAGAGGAAAGATGGAACAAATCCTACTAGCGTACGGCATACCTAAAGAAACCGAAGCGGCAATAACGATTCTCTATAGAAACACTAAAGTAAAAGTACGATCACCGGATGGAGACACAGAATACTTCGACATTGTAGCAGGAGTACTACAAGGGGACACGCTGGCCCCGTACCTCTTTATCATTTGTCTAGACTACGTACTTAGAACATCGATTGACAAAATCAAAGAGAATGGCTTTGAACTGACGAAGAAAAGAAGCAGAAGATACCCCGCAACAACAATTACCGATGCCGACTACGCTGATGACATAGCGATACTAGCAAATACACCTGACCAAGCCGAAACACTTCTGCATAGTTTGGAACGAGCAGCAGCAAGCATAGGCCTCTATGTTAATGCACACAAAACGGAATATATGTGCTATAACCAAACGGGGGACATCTCCACTCTAGAAGGAACCCCACTTAAACTAGTAGACAAATTCACGTACCTAGGAAGCAGCATCAAATCAGCCAAAAAGGACATCGAAACGAGGTTAACGAAAGCATGGACAGCTATCAATAGGCTATCGATTATATGGAAATCAGACCTAACCGATAAAATGAAACGCAGTTTCTTCCAGGCAGCGGTCACATCGATACTGCTATATAGATGCACTACATGGACGCTAACCAAATGACTGGAGAAGAAGCTAGATGGCAATTACACAAGAATGCTGCATGCAATCCTGAACAAGTCCTGGCAGCAACACCCCACAAGACACCAACTGAACGGCCACCTGCCCCCTATCACGAAAACTATTCAAGTTAGACGAACCAGACATGCAGGACACTGCTGGAGAAGCAGAGATGAACTCATAAGAGATGTACTCTTATGGATCCCCACACATGGCCGCACAAAAGCAGGATGACCAGCTCGAACGTACATTCAGCAGCTATGTGAGGATACAGGATGTTGTCCTGAAGACCTACCTAGGGCGATGAACGATAGGGAGGAGTGGCGAGAGAGGGTCAGGGATATCCATGCTACCAGCGCGATATGATGATGATGATGATAATATCCAAGTATCATCTATATATATATATATATATATATATATATCTGTATAAACTTTCATATCGTAAAGGTCTTCATTTATTAATTCTACTAAAAAATTCTTGTTTATGATACTATTATTTAATTATAAACTTCTCAATAATAGACAAACGAAAATTTTAGATGCATTTCTAAAAAAACTGTTTTTGTAAAAATGTTTCTTACCTGAATGGAAAATTTTTGACAGGGTTCTACAGCAGGTTTTAACACTGAATTTCGATTTTAATGGGCCAAGTTAGTCCAATGAATTTTGTATTCATATGTTTCAATAATATATTTTTTGTTGTGCTATTTTCTTTTCAGTATCAGTCCATTTTAATTAAATTTAATTTCCAGAAATTCACTGAAGATGAATATAATAAAATCATAAGCATTCCTTATATGTTGTGTTTGGAGATATGTCTTTAATTTTGTATTTTTATTGAACACCTATTAGGAATTTAATCAACCTTAATTCACTAATGGTTCTTTCAGGGATTTCCTTATCTTTGCTGTTTTCTTATCACAATTCATTACACTGGAAAAAAATAAAATTATTCAATGAGTTTCAAATCAGTTACATAACAATTTTTAAACTCATTTAATCTATTCAGGTTACAAAAATATTTCTGCACACACTTTAAACAATCAGAAGTTTTGTCGATTCCTTTTGAATTTTATCTACTCAACACATCACTCCATAAATCCCCACCAGACATATAGATGGTGCTACTAATAAAAAATCCTTATAATTTTTATAAAATGCTAACCTTCAAATGGCATGTCTCAAAATTTGTGCCCAATCAGATTATTAATTTACAAATTTCAGTTATGTAAGTGAAGCTACTGTTGCAAATTTTCAAAAAAATAGGAATATCATAATTTTGTGTGTTGATAACGCATTGCTTTCTGATAGGAAAAATACTGTTCAAGCAAAGCAATGGCTTGATAAGTGTTATTTGGGCTCTGCACTGTCAGAAACAACTGTTGTGGTAAAATGCAAACTTTAAACCCAGTCATACAGACACAAATGATGCTGAATACTCAGGTCACCTAAAATCGAAAGTTGTCTCTGAAAACACCAAATCACTCCACAAACTCATTTTGGCCAATGATAAATTGAAGTTGTATGAGATAGCAGAGTAGTTGAAGAAATCAGAAGGCAGTGTATTCACCATTTTGCATGAACATTTTCAATGAGGAAGCTGTGTTCACAATCGATCATAAACAATGCTCTGAATCATCAATTCAGAGTGTTGTTTGCAACTGTTTCAATGCAACAAAAAATAAGTTTTTGTTTAACTTGTGACAATGGATAAAACATGGATCCACCACTTCACTTCTGAGTCAAATCAGCAGTCAGCTGAGTGGGTAGCAGTATGTGGTAGGGGCAATTTTGCCCTGAAATAGGGACAATAATAAAGATAGATATGCCATACAATTAGAAAATGGCAAGTGAAAAAAGGCACGTCTTTGAAAAGACTCAGGAGGTTGATTGGCTGTGAGGACTTTGGTATATCAAAAAAAAATAATATCACGTGAACTTAACAGTTAACTTAAAGTTGGAAATATAATCTGTATTGATTACAGAAAAAAAACCCTAACTTCTAGAAATAATCAATATTCTCAATAATAGATGTTTATATGAATTGTTTATATCAGAATGTAGGATGCAAGAAAATCACAACATGAAATTGTTCTTTGTGCAATGTCAGAAGGTGGCACACATGCTAGAGGATAGATGAATCAATTATGCGTGGCATCATGTGATTAGCAGGCAGTGAAGATATTCTCAATAAATAAGCCTCACCTTAAGCCGATGTGAGAGTTTTTGCTGTGACAGCTGAGGCAATTACTCCCGGTCCATACTGTGATTGTTGACGTGTAAGAGATGGCCACACCTCTGTGTGAGGAAATCATCCCAGGGCATATGTGACTTCATCCATCAAGAAAACCTGTCGGAAAATGAATCAGGCGTTCTGCAGGTGCATGTGCCGCTGAAAAGCCTGATAAACGAAAATCACTAAACAAGCTGCTAAACCAAAAGTTAAGAGAAAAACCATCTCTCTCTAATAATCAACCCTTGAGGTATTGTTATATCAGAGACGTTTCAATTTATTTACCTTTTCTTTATGAACTCTGTTTATTTCATCATGTATTGTTGGTATTATTACAAGGGCCATTAAATAAGTTTCCAGACTTTTTTGTACAGGCATTTAAAATTATCGTAGACTCTTGAAAATTCACTATGTTATTGTTATACATCTTATGAGATGACTGACCAATTTTTATGATTTCAAGTTCAAATAAACAGCTACAGCAGGAATTGGAATACACCCTACTAAAGCCTGGTTGTCATAGCTGGTGAATTTCAAAAATGCAATCTGACATTTTAGAAGAACGATATGCAATAAAATTCTGTTTTAAATCTGGAAAAATGCTTCAGACTGTTTTTGGAGCATCTTGCATGAATTGAGCTTCAGTTTTTGAGTGACATAAAAGATTCAAGGAAGGCAAGGAGTCTGTGAGGGATGATGAAATGTGTGGGAGGAGTAAGGAAGTCAGAACACCAGGGTTGATTGGCCAAATAAAGAATTTTATGGATAAGGACTGTCGTGTGTCTATTGAGACAATAAGTGCACAGCTTTATGTCAGTGATGGAACTGTACACACAATTATATACAAGGAACTGAAGATGTGGAAGATTTACATGAAATTTGTCCCAATGGTTCTTAGAGAAGATCAGAAAGAAAGACGTTGTCATGACAACAGGAAGATTGTTGAGCTGATCAATTCAGATTCTGCAGTTGTTGATGCTCTGGTGACCAGTGATGAAAGCTGGATCTACTGCTATGACCCAGAGACCAAGAGACTGAGTTCCCAGTGGAAGCATGCTGGCTCTCCTAGACCCAAGAAGGCCAGACAGAGCAAATCCACCCACAAACTTTTGGCGATCCCTTTTTTTGACCTGGTTTGACAATGAATGTCAAAAAGTGATCATATTGCAAAGAGCTGCTCTGAGAAGGTTCCAAAAACAACCCCCTACTCCTAATCTGATAGTGTATAAGCTGAATAGGGCTAAAGCTCAAAGGGAGATAAAGGCAGCGTAAAAAGAATGCTGGCAAAAATATGTCATCAGACTGAATTCCTCCTTCAAACTAAAAGCAATTTGGGAGATGATCCAGAAAATTGCCAGTAAACATCAAGCAACACCAATTAAACACCTCTCCAAAAATAACTTCATCATAACTGATAAAAAGGAATATTGCAGATTTGCTAGCTGAAACTTTTTCCCGAAATTCATCAATTCAAAACTGCAAGCCGAAATTTATTACGGTCAAATAAAATGCGAAAAAGTACAAATTAAATTTCAAATCAAAAAACCAGGAATAATACAATAACCTGTTTTCATTAAAAGAATTAAAAAACTCAAGAAAAAGATCTCATAATACCTCTGTAGGACAGGATGAAGTCCATTATGAGTTCTTGAGGCAATTACCTTCAAAATCATTCAAATTACTTTTAAGAATATATAACAAATTGTGGACAGAAGGTAAATTTCTGGATATATGGAGACAATCCACAGTAATAGCAATTCCAAAACAAGAGAAAGACAATTCGGACCCACAAAATTATAGACCAATTTCATTGACCAGTTGTTTGTGCAAAATAATGGAGAGGGTCATAAATGATAGATTGGTTTGGCATTTGGAATCCAATGGTCTTATTTCTAATCTACAATGTGGATTCCATAGTAAAAGATGTACAACAGACCACTTGGTTTGCCTGGAAACAGTTATAAGGGAGGCATTCATTAGGAACAAGCATCTCGCTGCTATTTTCTTTGATCTGGAGAAAGCCTATGATATTACATGGAAATATGGAATAATGAGAGATCTGTGTGATCTTGGACTGAAAGGTAGAGTCCCACATTTTACCAGTGAGTTCTTATCAGACCGTAAATTTAAAGTCCGCATTGGATCTACTCTTTCTGATCTGAAAAAATCAGGAAGAGGGAGTCCCTCAAGGTAGTGTACTATCTGTGACTCTGTTTAGCATTAAAATAAACAACATCACAAAACGTTTAACCCCCAGAGTTGACGGTCTTTATATGTGGATGACCTCTTAATATGTTACATGTCTAAATATATACACACCATTGAGTGTAAACTCCAACAATGCTTAGACAAGTTAAATAAGTGGGCAACAGAAAATGGCTTTAGGTTTTCTCTAACAAAATCTAAATGTGTGCACTTCTGTCATAAGAGAAAACTTCATAATGATCCATGTCTGAAACTTGAAAGGACAGAAATCCCTGTTGTAAATGAACATAAATTTCTGGGCTTAGTATTCAATAAAAACTTACTTTTATTCCCCACCTGAAGTACTTAAGGTCTAGTTGAAATAAAAGATTACAACTGTTACGTGTGATAGCCCACACAGAGTGGGGAGCAGATTGAGGAACTCTACTGAAATTATATAGGTCACTGATTAGATCAAAGCTGGATTACAGTAGTTGTATATACCAGTCAGCTAGAAAGACCTATTTAAAAATACTTAATCCAATCTGCCATGGAGGCTTGAGGTTGGTGCTTGGAGCCTTCCGAACATCTCCATTCAAAAGTCTATATGCAGAAGCTAATGAGGCACCTGCAAATGTAAGGAGTAATAAATTAGCTACCCATTATTATGCCAAACTGAAATCATACCCTTGTAATCCTGCATATAATGCTACATTCCATCCGAGATATGGGGAGCTATTCGAAAAAAGAGAAACGGCTATAACACCTTTTGGCCTTCAGATGAAATCAATGCTACAACAATCTAAAATATCCATTAAAAATATACATCAAGACATCTTTCCTAAAACACCACTTTGGATTCTTGAAAAACCTGAAGTGATCCTTAAGTTGAATGAACTCCCCAAAATAAAAATGCATCCCTGCACTTACATTGAAAAATTTCATCATATTGTATCATACTAGCCTGAAGATTTACACGTCTTCACAGATGGCTCGAACGACCACAGCAGAACAGCGTGTGCAGTTGTCCTAAATAAAATAATTCACAAAAAAGCTCTTCCAATGGAAAGCTCAATCTTCACTGCAGAAGTATGTGCTATGGACCTTGCTCTCAACATCATTTGTAGGGACAAACATAACAAATTTATCATATTCTCTGACTCGCTCTCAGTATTAACATCACCGGAAAATAAAAAGCTGGAAAACCCATTAATTGTTAAACTGCTCAGTAGACTAGACTCAATGTCTAGTCATAAAAAAATAATTTTGTGTTGGATTCCAAACCACATCAGAGTGAGAGGAAACAAAAGAGCAGACTCAGCAGCCAAATCGGCCTTAGATTTAAGCCCTAAAGTTATCTCCATTCCATGTACTGATTTGAAACAGACAATCAGTAAACTCCTTCACACAAAATGGCAACAATGATGGGACATGAACATCCATAATAAACACTTCCAAATTCAGCCCACCTTGGGAGAATAGAGACCAGCTTTTAGAAAATCAAGATGAGAACAAGTTGTAATATCCCAATTGCGCATTGGTCATACAAGGTTTACTCATGCTTTCATACTGAAACAGGAACCACAACCATAGTGTTTGACCTGTCAGACAACTTGCATGGTTAAACACATTCTTATAGAATGCAGAGCTTTCGCTGTCATCAGGAAGAGATTTTTCAAAGTGACTGGTTTAACCGAATTGTTCAAAAACATCAAAATACCTGACATTCTGTCCTTCTTACGAGAGGCAGGGTTGTACAAAAAAATATGACGAATTAAAACTAATTAATCATGTGCAAACAAATGAAATCCTGCTAATAGAAAAATTTACCTATCTTTGGTTGAATGTATATACATATAGACAGAATTTGTCGTTAAATAACCTACAAAGGTTAATACGCCATAAAACCCAAACAACCTACCCGCCAATCAAAAACTACAATACTTGAAACCACTTAAATGTTGGCAAACGTATAAGCTCAATCATTTTTTTGAATTGTTAATCTTTTACAAATCATACGTATCTATTTAAATGTGTGCAAACAAATGACTTATATCATAGCAACTCTTGTAATAATTTAACTGTGTGTAAACAAATGAGGAAAAGTAAATAGAATGATTTATACTGCCTGCATATTTATGCCAGACTGAATTATTTCTAATAGAACTGTTTTTTGACATTAAAACTATATTTACACTAAATTGAATTATTCAACATAGAACTGTTTTGACATGTGACTGTGTATAAACGGGAGCTGTACTTATACTAAACTGAATTAGCTGAGTTGGAGCTGCTTGATTGAACTGAGTGGCTCAAGGTAGAGATGTTTTTCACAATTGGACTGTACTTAAATTTTAACTGTTTGCGTATGCTCGACTGAATTATTTGAAATTGAACTGTTTTGGGCATTGAAGCTGTGCTTACACTAGGCTGAATTTCTATATATAACTGCTTGAATAAACTGAATAGTTTGAATAGAAATATTTTTGACAAACTGTGTACTCATGCTAAACTGAATTGTTTTAAATAGAACTGATTATTTACATTTTCTGCGACTTAATTTTCAGGAAAAACTTTAGTTTTGGAAGACAAACTTCTAAATTTGCAAAAGAAAACCCCAAAACTCGCCCCCCCCCAGAAAAAAAAAACCCAAAACACCTCAAATGCAGTCTAACACGTGCTAAGACAAAGCCATAAAAGAAAGATGGACTCCTCCTCCTCTCTCTCCCTCTCTCTTTCTCTCTCTGTCCACCCCCCTCGATGACCATGATATAGGAGTGGAAATTTAATATAAATGCTAGTAAAATTAGTAATAATTCAAGCGAACATTTGATAAAATAGTATGCGTACGTTGGAAGTGATTCCGTTTCCAGAAGTTTTTTTCATAGAGGTCAGTAAATTTATTCTACTAAACTGTTCATTTAAAAATACACATATCTGATTTAAAATAAATGTCTTACGTCCCTACTATATTGTGTTCTTAAATGAGGAATATAGTGTATTTCATATATGTAGGCATATTTAGCAGTTTAAAAAAAAAAGTATAACGACCCTCGTCGAATGCTTTAGTATACAGGGCAAATAGGAATAGAACCTTTTCTAAGGCTTAGAAGTCTGATTGCACACCCTCATAGCAGTAAAAAAAAAAAAAAAAAAAAAAAAAAAAAAAGCAACCCAAGTCAAAATCGAATTCTACCTATAAAATAAAAACCTGTTAGGGCCTGAATCGGATGATAGGATAAAATATACCCCATAATTTCTATGAATTTAAATATACAGCAGTCCTGGACTTTAAGTTAAAACTTAAGGTAAAAATTTTTTTTTTTTTTTTCACTTACACATGGGAAGCAGCATGATGTACGTGTGAATCCTGCAGCTTAACGCTCAGGATTGTCAGTTTGATTGGGGAACTACTGCTGCTCATCTATAAGAGTGGCTTCTATAGATGAGAATAAAAACAACCATCAAAAGATAACCATGACTCGTACTCAAACCAGATACATAAACCGCATCGCTCTTCGCGCTGGTAAAAAAGGGGTGCGTCCTGCTGAGGTTGGAGCCTTGGCCTCAGTGTTCGAAAAATCAGCTACAGAGCTCAAACAAAAACTACTAAAATGCAAACAAACAATACAGATAGCGACATTTAACGTTAGAACCCTAAATAGAATAGGTCAACTATCAGAGCTAACTGCATCAGCCGTAGAACATAAGATAGACATAATTTGCATACAAGAGCACCGATACACGCACACCGAAGATATCAAATATCACGAAACTGGCAATGGATGGATGCTGGTGACTGCATCGGCATGGAAAAACTCTGTCAATGCATCGGTAGGAGGGGTGGGAATGCTTATAGGACCAAGGGTGTTAAAAACACTAAATAGCATTGAGAGAATACAACCAAGGATGATGGCCGCAACGTTTAATGGCAACCCCAAAGCAACAATTATCTCCTGCTACAGCCCTACCAATGTTAGCGAAGAAAACGATATAGTCACCTTCTACGAAGAACTATCCTCCCTAGTACGAAGCATTCTGAAACACAACCTGCTAGTCATTGGTGGAAATATGAATGCACAAATCGGGAAAAACAGAAACAACAAATACAGCCTACACAACACGTCAAACAGGAATGGACAACATCTAATTTATTTCATGATAGAAAATAGATTAACATGCCTCAATAAAAACTTTCAAAAAAGGGAGGGAAAATTATGGACCTACACATACGTCTTTATAAATAGGAAATGGAAAAAAAGTGCAATGAATTGCAAGGCATACTCCTCTTTTGAGGGTGTGTCCTCCGATCATCGAATAGTTACGGCCAAAGTACGACTAAGCCTACGAAAAAACGCCACATGAAAAGCAACAACCAAGCACTATGACTGGGCCCTACTTAACAACAGAGATATTAGAGACAAATATGCATTAAAATTAAGAAACAGATTCGAAACACAAGAGAAGACAGAAAAAGGTACCCCAAATGACGAATATGAAAATTTTGTAGAAGCACACCTTGAGGCGGCATCAAAGTGTATTCCAACAAAACCTAGAACTAAATATAGAGTCCCTTGGGAAACGCTAGCGGTTAGAGAAAAACGTGCAATCATGAAAACTGCCTCCAAAAGCTATCGGAAGAACCCAACAAACACAAATGCCAGAAAACTAGAAAAGGCACAATATCAATTAGCAGGAATATATCTAAAAGAACAGGCAGAATACATACAAATTCAGATAGATAAGATTAGAGACTTGGTAGAAGATAGACAACCCAGGATAGCCTGGCAAACAATAAATGAAGTAAGTAGAAGGAAGAGAACAGCCAAAGCAAAATTGAAAGCTGCAAGCCAACAAGAAAGAGTAATGCTGAGGGAACAGCATTTCAAAAATCTACTAGGAAACCCACCGAAAATAACGGATGAACCGATCACCAGAATTATCAGTAAGCAATTAGACATTAAACTAGGTCCTTTCACCAAAGAAGAACTCGACTCAGTTCTTAGAAGAATTAAAAATAGGAAAGCTGCAGGGCTAGACGAGATCCCCCCAGAAGTGTGGAAGACTAGACAATTCGACAATATACTGCTCCGGCAATGCAACGCAGTCTATAGTCAAAATAAGATAGATAGATGGATGAAGGGATGCATCTTTCCTTTACCTAAAAAAGGCGACCTCGGATTAGCCAAGAACTACAGAGGGATAACACTTACATCCATAGCAGCCAAAATCTACAATGCCCTACTACGAAACCGCATAGAACACAAAATAGACAACATTCTTAGGAAAAACCAAAATGGCTTCCGGAGAAATAGATCCACAACCTCACAAATACTGACCATCCGTAGAATCCTTGAAGGCGTTCGGGCAAAAAACCTTCAGGTGACATTACTATTTGTCGACTTTACCAAGGCCTTCAATTCCATACAAAGAGGGAAGATTGAGCAAATCCTATTAGCATACGGCCTACCAAAAGAAACCGTAGCAGCGATAATGATTCTCTACAGAAACACCAAAGTGAAAGTATGTTCACCAGATGGAGACACGGAATACTTCGACATTGTTGCAGGAGTACAACAAAGAGATATGCTAGCCCCGTACCTCTTTATCATCTGTCTAGACTATGTGCTTAGAACTTCGATCAACAAAATCAGAGAAAATGGCTTCAAGCTGACAAAGAGAAGAAGTAAAAGATACCCCGCAAAAACAATCACCGACGCCGACTACGCAGATGACTTGGCGTTACTGGCGAATATGCCTAATCAAGCTGAGACACTACTGCATAGTCTGGAATGAGCCGCAGCTGGTATTGGCCTCCATGTCAATGCACACAAAACTGAATATATGTGTTACAACCAAACAGGCAACATTGCCACACTAGACAGAGCCTCTCTGAAACTAGTAGACAAATTTACCTACCTAGGAAGTAGCGTCTCATCAACCGAAAAAGACATTGACACACGACTGACGAAGGCATGGACAGCTATCGATAGGCTCTCGATCATATGGAAATCAGACCTAAGCGATAAAATGAAACGCAGTTTCTTCCAGGCAGCGGTTGTATCGATACTGCTATATGGATGCACTACATGGACGCTAACTAAACGGCTGGAGAAGAAACTAGACAGAAACTACACAAGAATGTTGAGAGCAGTATTGAACAAGTCCTGGCGACAACACCCCACGAGACACCAACTATACGGACACTTGCCCCCCATCACGAAAACTATACAAGTTAGATGAACCAGGCACGCGGGACACTGCTGAAGAAGCAAGGACTAGCTCATAAGTGATATACTCCCATGGACCCCCACATATGGCTGTGCAAAAGCAGGACGACCAGCTCGAACTTACATACAGCAACTATGTGAGGACACAGGATATAACTCTGAAGACCTGCCGGAGGCGATGAGTGATAGAGAGAAGTGGCGAGAGTGGGTCAGGGATATCCGTGCTGGTGGCACGACATGATGATTTACATAAAAATGGATTTTGCGTTAAATAACCTACCAAGGTTGATATGCCATAAAACCAAACCAAACCAAACCTTTTTTTGAGAGCACTGGCATGATCTACATGCACTGGTTTCCCACTGGACAGACAGTCAACAAGGAATACTATGTTGAGGTTTTTAGGGAGTTCAGGAAGAGATTCCATCAGAAGAGGCCAGCACACTTCAAATCGGGTCAGTGGCATTTCTGTTGTATATTGACCTCCGACCCGGACCAGAGATTGTGTTGGTGAGTTTGGCTGCTAATATGGGACAGGGTTAAAATCCCACAGTACAGTCAAAAACTGATGCACCAGAAGAGGGTGACCTCTGAACTGCATGACAGTTATATCTGCTTGATGATGATCAAACATGCCAGTCCAAAGACGCTGGAAATGGCATATTCTGGCCTGGCTAGTCATGAGAAATAGATTGAGTGGGCATAAAACAATAATATAACTCGGCATAAGAAGTTTGAGTTAGTTGGAGATCAGATGAGTTAGAGACAAGATGCAGTGGAGAGAACAGCACCTAGCGGAGAGGGCCCCCAGGCCTCTGGTTGAGCAGTCCAGGAGAATGAGAACGACACACAGCTATGTCTGGAGGGGCTGGGGAGGTCTATATGTTGCAGTCTTTGTTCAGTCTCCAACTCCCTCTCACACACAACCCTTTCAATAAAGTGAGAGGTATGTTTTTTTAAAGAAGTCTTTGCTCGTCTTTATTATTGCATCAATATGTATTCTGCATGTATATGTGTATATATGCATATTTATTATGTGGCTATACAACATTTCCACCAAGACAATGCACAAGTCCACAACTCCATCCTTATCACAGACTATTTGACCAAGATTGGCATCAAGACAGTTCCTCAGCCTCCCTATAGTCCAGACCTTGCTCCTTGTGACTTTTGCTTATTCCCTAAGCTCAAGGAAACACTTAAAGGCTGTTATTATGAGACAATTGAGGAGATGAAAGAGGCTGTGACAAAGGTCAATGGCACGCTCACACAAGAGGACTTCCATGGAGCCTTTCAGAAGTTGTTGGAATGGTACAACAAGTGCATTGCAGCCGGAGGAGATTAAGTCAAAGGGGGATAGAGTTTCATGTATGTACTGTCAATAAAAGTGCCCATTCGAAAAAAGTCAGGAAACTTATTGAAGGCACCTCGTATCTATATAAAACAAATAAAACCTTTCATAAAATTGGGTCAGCTTGGTTATTTTTTTTCTGATGCTAACATGAGTCCAGCCTGACAGTCCTGCAGGTGGACCAGCAGATAATCTTTGGACCCCATAACTACTCAGTAGGATCAATCACAACATGGGCTGTTGAGAGGATCCTCAGAGAATTGGGTCTAACCTGTAACACTGGAATCACAACCAAAATTGTGAAGGACGGTGATTCAGTGGCGTTAGGTTACAGCATTTCATCAATGATGAAGTGTCGAAGAGTCGTTACATTAACCGTTGCCATGACAAGGATCATTGTACAGCAGGTCAAACTCGTTCAAAGTGACCAAAGACGCAAACATCAGCAGGCAAGTTTTTGGCCTCCATATTTGGGGATGAGCAAGGTATTTTGTTCATCAATTACCTTGAGAAAGGAAGAACCATCCACAGCAAATATTATATAGCATTAATGGTGCATTTGAAGGAAGAAATCACCAAAAAATGGCCACAAATGAAGAAGAAAAAAAGTGCTCTTTCACCAAGATAATGCACTGTGTCACAAGTTGATCACAATGATGGCAAAACTACATGAATTGCACTCCAAACTGCTTCTGGACCCAAACTATTCTCCAGGTTGGTTGGTTGTTTGGGTTTTATGGCATATCAACCTGTTGAATCACGAAACACACTTGTAGTCAGTAGCTAGGCTAAGAGCAACGTCTTTAGCAAGGCTAAAACTAAAGTAAATCAGTCCTCAATGAAAGAGCTATTTATGGCACATTGGGAGATTCCAATGTGCACACATTGGCCGGTCCATTCCTTGGATTGTGATTGGCTAGAACATCTAATTGGATATGTTTGTTCATAAATACCAACCCTGTCCAGTAAGCATTAGTCTTGACTATGCTCTAACTACGCTGGTCCTAATTTTGACCGTTTTTTAAAAAAAAAAAGTTTCATTTTTCAGTTAACGGATTCTACCATATATCTCATCGTGACGACTTCTCCCGGCCGGGCTGAAATTTTCTGACCTGGTTGGATCAAAAAGTTAAGTTTTTTATTTTTACACATTTTAGTTTTTTTTTCCACATTCACAGCCCCTTTTTTCTAAGCAGCCTATCATTTATGGCCGGTGACCCTCCCCGCCAGGTGAAAAAGAAAAAAGAGTCACCTATTTCAAAAAATGCCCCTTCCCCTGACCAAAAAAAAGAAAAATCGCCAAACAAAAAACTACCCACCCCTGACAAAAATGACAAACCAAATGAAAAAGAAAATAGTTGGACAGCCCCCCCGAAAATACAGGTCGATGTCGACGACTTGCTCCAGCAAGCAAAGGCCATCTCCAGTGAAGTACAGGAGTATGGCCTTATGTTCAATTTGGAGGAGGTAAGACAAGACCAGAAAAAAAGAACGGTGTCTGTCTTTGTAGTGGATAAGCGATCCAGGAAAATCGTTAAACCCACCAAAGACATGGTTCTCCGTCAGATTTCCAGCCTGAGCGTAAAGGCACAAGCTATAATAGCTGGTGCTTCTTACGCTTTCTGGGATATATTGCTACCGACCATAGAAGAAGCCGTCGCCCTAACCAAAAAATCCTTAGAAAATAAGGAGTATTTCTTCAGAACGGAATATATGGGGTGACGGCGGACCATGGTTTCAATATACGAGGTCCCTAGCTTCCTTCGAGACGCAAATTTAGCTGCGTACATGCTTCAATTTGGCGACATTGTCTCTGCGACACATGATGGTAATGTGTGGGGAATGGAGGTTTGACATAATGTTGGATATGAAAACCTTCTACTCCATTCCCAACTGGTTGGAGGTGGAAGGGCGCAGGCTTCCTGTAATAGTATCAGGAAGGAAACCCGCCTGCTGGCACTGTGGCGAGATTGGTCACCTCTCCGCAGTTTGCCCGGGGAAGAAGGCCCCGAAGAAGCCCGACCACAAACCCGATACCCTCTCACCTGTGGTTAAAACAAACACAGAAAAGGAGGCTCCCGTAGTCTCGCCCACATCAGTGGGTAAAAAAACCCCACTCCCCCTTCGTCCCCTACAGTTAATTCCGAAGAGGCGAAGGCTGAGTGGCTGACTGTGGGAAAAGGTGGGAGGAAGCTCCAACCTGAGGATCCTCGCTCCCAAAAGTCGTCCCAGGTGGGCACCGACAGTTCGCCCCCTTCAAAAAAGTCCAACGGCAACAGTTCCACCCCCACATATGCCCAAAAGTCATCTCCTCCAAAACACAAATTCCCACCCAAGACCCCACCTAAACAACGCACTCCTCCCAAGGTCAGATCTTTTAGCCCAGGCCGGGAGAAGTTCGAAAAGTTACTGGAATTTAAAAAGAGGCTGGACCAGGAGCGAAAATCGTCTCCGTGACCAGGACCCCTCATTCCACCCCTTCATCACCGAGACAACCTCGAATCATCCAACCACTGCCAACCACACCTCCTCATAGATCCATGCCTCCACCTCTCATGTCTGTTTTAGTACAGAGGAAAAAGGGACCCCCCCCTCCGCTGCCATTGGAGTCTCCTCCAGCAAAACCAGCACCACCAGTAACAGCAGCAGCATCATCACCATCCACCACACCGAAGAAACGGCAGCGGAGCTCATCCATCGACAGTTCGGGGGATGAGGTCCCAAAACACATAAAAAAAAAAGAAAAACCACGTCACAACACCGGGATAAACATCTGCCGGGTGGATGAGGGGGCCCTGGATCGCCTGTACAAGGTCCAGCCTCAACTTTTAAAAGAATTGAGGGTCCTCCACAACATCAAGGAAGTCAATGGTCATGACGTGGAGGACCCCAAAAACTTTCCAAAATCATGGGTCACCACAGTCATTCGGAAGGGCCGAGGGTCGGAAGGTGTGATGAAGATGTTAGGCGAGGCTAACGAGGCCCTCAGCCCTATATCATACCTCAAAGACGATTTATCATCTTGTAAGGGTCTTGTTGGGAGGGTCCCTGTTGTTTTGCACCCCTCCCTCTATAGGGCTTTAAAACTAACTTTTCCGCGGGACGTCGGGGGTCTCGCTCATGACGGAGCCATCGATAATGAGATGGCCACAGGATCCATGAGCCAGACCGTCGGAGTCCTGACCCCAGCCATGTTCAGTCCGGGCACTCAACTCCTGTAATGTTCATGATGGATCTAAGGTTGGCTAGTTTAAATGGCCGCGGCCTGAGGTCGGATTCTAAGCGATCCCAATTATTATTATACCTCCAGCGTCGCGGCATTGATATATGTTGTCTACAGGAAACTCACTTCGACTCCAACTTCTATGAAGGTATTCTGGCGAGGGGCTATTTGTCCTTCTCAGCATGCTTTGATGGTCGTTCTAGAGGTGTCACCTGGCTGGTAAGTAGAAGTCTGGACGCTTCGTGTGCTCTTGTTCTTTCAGATCTGGCGGGCAGACTTTGTGTTCTGGACGTTACCATAAAGGATAAGGCTTTTCAATTGATTGGGGTTTATGGGCCCAATGTTACCAGTGAGCTTCCTGCCTTTTTCCGGTGCATTGAGCCATACGTCGTTCCGTCAAAACAGGTAATTTTAGTGGGAGATTGGAACGCCGTCCTTGATCCCAACTTAGATAGAGGGGCTACTAGTGCGGGTACTAACTCCTTGGATGCCAGATATTTTCGTGAGTTTGTCCAGAAATTTGATCTGGTGGACAAATTTCGCGAAAGGCATCCAAATAAGATAGTTTGGACTTGGACCGGTAGGGGCGCCTTGGCCCAACTGTATAGCTATTTGGACCGAGTGTTAGTTAAGCGAGTCAACTTAGACTATTTAGGTGGTCCAAGTTTTGAGCCGTATAAAAATTCTGACCACAAATTTTTATGTGTGTCGATTAGGTTAGATAAGGCTAGATGTAGGATGTCTGGTTACTGGAAGTTCAACCTTTCCCTTTTGGCGGAGGCTGACTTCCGGAACCAGCTAGAACTAACGATAAAGCGGGAATTGACGGGGGCTATTATGGGTAATAGGTGGCGGGCTAACCTTAAGGATAACATTAGATCCTTTGCTGCCGACTATAGTAGGAGACTCAAGTCAGCTAGGGTAGCGGAGCAAAGGTCGATTAAGGATAAGCTAGATAGGGCGGTGTTGGCGGGAGATAGTGGGCAAGTTAACATAGCTAAGGCCGAGCTGGCCTCCTTGCAAATTAAGGAGTACCAAGCTCTGGTAGTTAGGGCTAGGTTAAAAAGAATGTCGAAAAAGAAAGGCGACGAATATGGCCCAGGAATTACGGGCCGAGGAACTCAGGCATGCTACAGATTGTCACATCGCCGGAGGGGCTCCGTCGAACTACAAACGAAGCCATCTGTGGGGAATTTCGGCAGTATTTCTTGAAGCTTTTCACCAGGGAGCCCGGACTGAGTTCTGCTCAGTTCGACACCTATCTTGCCGACTTCCCTCGCCTTTCGGCGACTGAAGCGGCTGGGTGTGAGGGGTGCATAAAGGAGGAGGAGATTCGGGTTGCACTGAGGTCGGTCGGGCTGGATAAGTCCCCCGGAATTGATGGTCTGCCCTATGAAGTGTACTTGAGGTTGTCGCACATGTTTGTCCCCTTGCTGGCAACCATCTGGATGAGGCAGGGTACTATACCCAGATGCTTCACCAGGGGTATAGTGAAGTTGCTACGTAAGAACAAACATGGTGGGGATGGGGTTAGTAACTTTCGCCCTTTAACGATGTTAAACACGGACTTAAAGATTTTGGTGAAGATCTTGGCAAACCAGTTGCAGACTGTCCTGCCTAGTCTGATTTGCCCTGAGCAGACTTGTGCTGTGAAGGGTAGGACTATCCAGGACAGTCTTCATCTGGTCCGCATGATCGTAGAAAAAGTCGACGGAAATGCCGCGCTGATCAATTTAGATCAGTCCAAGGCCTTTGATAGGGTTGACCATGCTTTTCTGGAGGCTGTCTTGTCTTCGGCTGGCTTCGGGGTTGATTTTCGCACCTGGATACGTCTCCTTTATGCGTCCCCCGGAGTCATGGTGGAGGTGAATGGGGTAAGGTCGGAGCCCTTCACTCTGACTCGATCGATTCGTCAAGGTTGCCCGTTATCGCCCATGTTGTATATCCTGGCGTTAGAGCCTTTTCTACACAGGAAAAAGGCGAACCCGGTCCTACGCGGCCTCAGATTACCTGGCACCAGTGAGGTGGCCAGGTACACTGCATACGCTGACGACGTCAGCGTGCTTGTAACGAGCAGTGCCGAGGTGGAGGAGGTGAGCAAAGAAATCGGAAGGTACGAAGCTGTAACAGGGGCCAAGATTAACCGCGAAAAGTCTGTCGGCTTGCGGTTGGGCTCGTGGAAAGGCTGTGCTCTTCCCGGCCCCTTCATTTGGAAAGACGGTCCGTGCAAGATACTCGGCGTCTGGTTTGGGCCTGACCTTCAATTGGAGAAAAATTGGTCGGAAGTACTGAATAAGGTCGTAGCCGCAACTGAGTTGTGGCTGTGTAGAAGGCTTTCCCTTAAGGGTCGGGCAGAGGTGTGCAGTTCGCACATCTACTCCCTAGCCGTATACCGACTTTCAGTTCTTCCTATCCCGCCCACCATCCTATTCAAGCTGGAAAGGATTCTCTTCCAGTTTCTCTGGGCCAAGAGACATCCTTTGGTGTGGACGGGAGATCTGTTACCTTTACCCTTCTGAAGGCGGTCTAGGAGTGCCTAACGTCGAGGTACGGCGCCATACTTTGCGTCTTACTTTCCTAGACCGGATGTGTTCACGAGACACAGCGACAGGAAGCGTCTGGAAAGAAGACGCTAAACAATCTTTCCCGTCGCTAAGAAGTGCGCATTTTGCTGATGGGGAGGCCCATCGGTTGCCCAGATGCGAATGCCCCTTCTATCGCGAGTGCCGGCATGCTTTGAAAGTTCTCTCTCGGCTGCACACAGGTCTCTCTGACAGCCGGCCGTTGTCGAGTAGGGCATTATATCGATGTTTAGTCAGGGGGGCCGCTAGCGATGGTCTGATTGGCGAGCTCGGTGTGACGGAGGCGGAGGGTCGCTTACTGTGGCCTTGGGCCCCCAGGATGAGGTGTCTCAATAATGACGAGGCTTCCCTCACCTGGCTGGTCATTCGGAATGCCCTCTGGGTCGGCAAGAAATTGTTTGCAGCGCAACAGGTCATTTCGCCTGAGTGCGGCCGGTGCGGTGATTTGGAGGAGACTATTAGTCACACCTTCTTTCATTGCCCGGTCGTACGGCCGCTGTGCAAGCTTCTTGAAGGCTACATGGTCCGCATCCTCAATGGAAAGTTTTTTGTCCTGGAAGCCAGTTCTGTGTGCAGCAATGTGGTGCCAAGGTTGAACAGACAGGAACATTATGTGTTTCTCTGCTTACTCGGCGTTATGCGTGTCGTGATTTGGACGACGAGAATGAAGGAACTCTGCGAGGATGAGTCTTTTTCTTCTCAGACCCTGGTGGCATTTTTTAAACACCAAATCAAAGTCAAAATCCGGTCTGAGAGAAAAAGACTCTCTTCCCTGGGGTTTGGCGAAAGGTGGGTGACTGTTGCGCACTTGTATCGCGTGGTAGGAGCCAACCTTATTTTCACTTTGGACATTCCAGGGACTTAAGAATTTTGGGTTACCGGAAGGACGTGACCACCCAGCCCAGGTAAGTTAGATTTTTTTTAGGCCATTTTTGATTTAGTTTGTTCCTAATTTAATTAACTTAGCTAGAGTATGCAAGGTCATTGGGCCCACCCTTTTTTTGCCCCCTTCTTTTGTTTTACTCTCCCTTCCCTTCCCCTCTGTTAGATGACAGGAATTGGAGTTCTCCAGGAGTGCGAGGGAGGGCTTATGTTATTTCATGTTTATTGTTTATTGATATTTTTTTCCAATTATTTATCTTATCTGATTATTTTCCTCCTTCGACACTATTTTCGACTGGTTAACTCCTTTTTCTGCCATGTTTTAGTACGTGGGGGGGGACCCCATACTAACTATCATAATGTATATATGTTTTGTTCGCTTTCGTTTTTAGGGGAATTACGTGTAAATAAATGTATATAGCATTCGTTTGGTTTTTTTTTAAAAATGTTCCCCTCCCCCTCACTTTGTAAATATGGGATTAAGTTTAGAAATCCATGGAGCAGTAGTGTTGTTTTGGTGATTGTTGTTTTTGGTGGATGCAGTTTGAGAGTGATATGTTTAATTGAGGTATTTTGGTGTTTCTTAATTTGGAGATATGTATTGGTCAGTGGATGAGTCTAGTTAAGTTAGAGATTAGGATAGTGTAGACCATCTCCCCCCCCCATTATTAGGCCTTGTGCCATATTTGTATTTGTGTATACAATAAATAATGTCTTGACTATGCTGGACCTCAGGTAAGTGTTGCTGTTATTATTGTCACTATTATTGCTGTTGTATATTGTTGCGTTCTACACAACCTTTGTAGGTTACTTAATGCAAAATTCTGTTTATATGTATATACATTCAAAGATTTTTTAGCGAATACTTAATAGGAAAAATTTTCTATTTGCAGGATTTCATTTGTTTGCACTTGATTAACCAGTTTTAATTTGTCATATTTTTTCATACAACCCTGTCTCTCAAGAAGGACAGAACGTCATCTATTTTGATGTTCTCAAACAGATCAGTTGAACTAATTCACTTTGAAAAGTCACTTTCTGATGACAGCCAAAGTTCTGCATTCTATAAGAATGTGTTTAACTGAGCAAGTTGTCTGACAGGTCAAACACTGTGGTTGTGGTTCCTGTTTCAGTTTGAAAGAGTGAGTAAGCCTTGTATGACCAATGCACAATTGGGATATAACGACTTGTTCTCTTCTTGATTTTTTCAATGCTGGTCTCCACTTTCCCAAGGTTGGCTGAATTTGGGAGAGTTTATTGTGGATGTTATTGCTCCATCGTTGTTGCCATTTTTTGTGAAGGAATTTATTAATTGCTGGTTTCAGGTCAGTATATGGAATCCTGGATTTATCGGGGGTCAGATCTAAGACCGATTTGGCTGCCAAGTCTACTCATTCATTCCCTCTTGCACCAATATGGCTTAGGGTCCAGCATATAATTATTTCTTTTCTATCTGACATAGAGTCTAATCTACTAAACAGTTTTTTGATAAGAGGGTTCTGAAATTTTTTATTTCTTAATGATAGCAAGACAGAGAGTGAGTCTGAGAATATTATAGATTTCTTATGTTTACTCTTCAAGATGATGTTGAGAGTGAGGTCTATTGCCCGGGCTTCTGCTGTGAAGATAGAGCTTTCCATTGGAAGAGCTTTCTTAAGAATTTTTTGTTTAAAACAGCCACACACGCTGTTTTATTGTTGTCCTTGGAGCCATCTGTAAAGACAAAGAGGTGGTTGGCATGGTGTTGGAGAATGTTGTAAAATTTCTCTTGATAAGTTCTGGGGTGGGTTTTAGTTTTGGAATGTTCATTTAGTTTATAGAAAGATATCACTGCACACTGAATTTTCAGTCTATGAGTTCCAAATTATCAAAAGCAAATATCAGTTTGGTAGTAAGAGTAGGTGCAAATGACAATGTGAAATTGATCCTTGTATTCACTTTCAAAGCGGCCTCTGTTAGTTCAGCGAAACTCCTTTCTGTTCTCCGTACATCACGTTAGCAGAAACAACAACAACTGAATCCAACAATCCTCGTATCAACACAAAAAATCCTCAAAGCGATCCGCTTTTATCAAGTCGGAGACCACCTCATTTGCATCCGAGCAGTGATAATTTGCGTGACTTTACGAGATAAGATGGTTATAAAAAGTCGCGGGCACCATCTTGAATTTCTTAGTTTCCTGGCCTGTTTGAATGATGCACACGCGAGGTTGCTTAAAAGGTAAGCCCCACTCACCGTTTTCACATAGTTCGAGAATCACTTTGGGAGTTTTAATGATCCTGGGTGGTGTTTGTGTAAAAATGCTTTCATGTATGTTATTTAGTGGTATTTTTAATTCTTGTAGGGTTGACTTCATCTGAAGGCTAAAAGGTTTTATTGTTTTTTCTTTTCTTTCAAAATGTTGCTTTATTTCGGGTTGAAAGTGCAGTCATGCGCAGGGTTGAATGGGCAAGATTTCAGCTTTATGGAGAATTGGAGAGCCAGTTTTTCACATCTTAGTGTAAGATGTGGTTCATCTGCTTCTGTGTATAGGCTTTCAACAGAAGTGCTATATGCTCCAAGGTCTAGTCTAAGTCCTTGGTGGTGTATGACATTTAGTTCTTTCAAGTATGTCTTTCTGACTACCCCATATATAAAGTAGCCATAATCGAGTCTTGATCTGATTCATGAGCAATATAATTTTAATAATGTTTCTTTGCTTCCTCCCCAGTTAGTGTGTACTATAGTTCTAAGTAATTGTATGGTTTCATTACATTTTGTTCTCAATTATTTAATATGTGGAACGAAGGAGAGTTTGCGGTCAAAAATGATTCCTAGATATTTGTAGTGTTCAATTTTCAGTACTGGATCTAGGTAGAGCTTACGTTGGTGGCAGAAGTGGATGCATTTCATTTTTTCTTTTGAAAATTTTAATCCATTCTCAGTGGTCAATTTGTGGAGCTTATCAAGGCATATTTCAAGTTGTCTTTCTATATGATTCATGTTTCTTGCTCTGTAGCATATCAAGAAGTCATCCACATACAAAGCACAATTTTTTCAGCTGTTAGTGTTTTTCACAATATTATTAATTTTTATACTGAACAGCATGACAGACAATACACTGCCTTGATGTACACCCATTTCTTGTTGTTTTTCTTCAGAGAAAAGCTCTCCCATTCTTACTCTAAATCATCTATCCTGAAGGAAATTTTGCATAAATATTGGCATTCTGTCTTCAAATCCAAGGTTTTTCAGATCTCTTATAATGCTGTACTTCCAGGTTGTGTCGTATGCTTTTTCGAGATCAAAAAAACACTGCCACTAGACGTTCTTTTTTAATAGAAGTCTCTCCGATGAATATTTCTTATCAAATCAGGTGATCTATAGGGCTTCTTTGCCTTCTGAAACCAGATTGGTATTCTGTTATTAATTTATTGGTTTCTAAATACCAGATCAATCTGGCCTTTACCATTCTTTCCAATGTTTTGCAGACACAACTGCTAAGAGAAATGGGTCTGTAATTTTTGGCATTTATATTGTCTTTGAAAGGTTTGGGTATCGGTATAACTGGTTTCTTTCCATATTTTTGGTATGTCACCTCTGTTCCATAAATCATAGATTTGTAGGAGGAAATTTGTAGATGGTTCAGGTAATTCTTTCAGGAACTGACAATGTACTTTGTCAGGTCTGACTGCTGTATTGTGTGCCTTGTTGAGGGATTCTTTCTGCTATAGAGAAAGGTTGGTTGTAGCTTTTGGTGTTTTTGCTTTGAAATTTGATTTTAACTTTTTCTGCTTTTGTTTTGATAATTTGAAAACTTTTGCTTTGGTTTTTAGTGGATAAATTTTGCAAGAAAGTTTTGGCTAGATGATTTGCTATATCTTTTTTGTCAGTGATTTTCAGATTATTCTGAGTGGGGTGTTTTATAGGAGTATTGTTATTTTTACAAGTTATTTTTCAAATCCTCTGCCATACATTCTTTGGCTTTGTGTTACCATTAATTTTAGCAATGTAATTTCTCCATGTATTTCTTTTGGAGTCTTTGATGGTTTTTCAGTCTTTGGCTCAGCTGTTTTTATAAGTGTTTAAATTTTCTTGTGTTGGGTTTATTTTAATTTTTTTCAAGTTGCTCTGCGTAATCTGACAGCTTTTTTACATTCTGCGTTGAAGCATGGCCTATTGTATTTTGTAGAGGTAGAGCTTCTGGGTCTATGTTCTTCAGCTATGTTTAACAGTGTGTTCATAAAATATAAGATGTTTTCCTCATTGTTTTTATTGGCTTCTGGGTTGAGTCGGCCAAGGCATAAAGTTTTAAATCCATCCCAATTAGACTTTTCTAGGTTCCAGCTTGGAGTTCTTTCACTCAATTCATCAGTGCTGTCTTCTAATAGAATCGGTAAGTAGTCACTTCCACAGGTGTCGTCATGTACTTTCCAGTTGCAATCTAGAAACAAGGAAGGGTCACAAATTGATAGGTCTATTGCAGAATATGTGCCTGTTGCTGGGTGCAGATATGTGATGGATTTCTTGTTGTACATACACAACTGATGTTGATTTATTAAAGATTCTATGACTTTGCCCTTTTTGTCAGTTTTCTTACTTTCCCAGATCTCATTATGGCTATTAAAGTCTCCCATTATAATGAACGGCCTTGGTAGTTGTTATATTAAATTGTTCAGCTCCAATTCCTTGGGTTCTTCATTTGGGGAAATATATACTGAACACACTGTTATTGTTTTGTGGGGGGTTGCTGATATAGCGACTGTTTGCATGTTTGTATTTAGTGTAATTTCGCTGTGAGGTATGTTGTTGTTAATGATTATAGATGATCTGCCACAAGGTCTATCAGTGTACTGTTTTATATAATTGTATGAATAATAGTTTTTCATGTTCATGGTGGTGGTGTTTTTGAGGTGAGTTCTTGGAGGCATATGACTGCTGGGCATTATTTTGTAATAAGTAGTAACAATTCAGAGTAGTTGACCCTTGCTCCTCTGATGTTCCACTGGATTATTTTTTTTATTAGTTTAGACTTTTGGGACTTTTTTGGTTGAGATTTGTTGATTGGAGTTTCAAATTTTCAATTTCCATTTCTTGATCTCTTCAAATTTGTTTGATTATTGGAGTGGGCTGTGTTTGAGTAATTCTTTTAATTGGGTTTTGTTTTTTTAAATGGTAATAACTTTCATTTTATTTTCATTTATATCTTTGTTAATGTCTGAAGGTCATACCGGTGATCTTTGTCGCTTTTCTTTAGTTTCTTCAGTGGTTTTAGGGTTTTCTTCTGTGTTGGTATTAGTATTTACTGTCGTTTTTATACAAGGGTTGCTTTATTTCATTTCAGTTGAATGCATTCTTTTAAGGTTTTCTTGGAATGTTAACCATTCGCTAGCTTTTAAGTTTATCAATTTTTCTATTAGTTTTTGGTATTTATTGATTGAAGTGCTATCCTGGGGTGGTTAATTTACTTTTTATACTACATTAGCATATGTTTTGGTTCCCACATAGCTTTCAATAATTTTCCTTGCTTCAGGGAAAGGTATATTTTTGGTGTCCTTGATTAACATTATCTCTTTTTCTTTCTTATAAATGGCCCAGCTTCTTGAAAAGGTAGGATGTTCCTCATGGCATTTTGCACATTTTATGTTCTTGCATTCATTTTCCATATGATCTGGGTCACGTTCGCCACATTTGTCACATACTTGGCGTCCTCTGCATATTTCTTTTTGGTGTCCAAATCTTTTACTTTTGAAACATCTAGCGGGAGCCAATATATACTGCTCAACCCTTTCTATTGTGTAGCCAATTTTGATTTATTTTGGTATTGATGGTTTCTCAAAAGTCAGATTGTATGTATGGGTCTGTATGATTTCTACATTTCAGTGAATAGTGACTCTTCTGTATTCTTTTATTCCTTGCTTTTTGAAAGTCATTTCAATCTCTTCCAGTGTTCCTAGTGACAGTTCTTTACTTCTCACAATGCCAGTGGAGTTATTTGATTTGACGTGTGGATAGGCATGACATTTGACATTATGAAATTTCTCCATTTTTAATAAGTTTTCAGCATGTTTTTTGCTTTCCACTTCCACAGGCAGGTTTCCAGTTTGGAGTTTCTTTACAGTTTGGGGGTTGGATCTACTGGATATTATTTTTTTAATCAAGAAAGGTGACAGTTGATCTAATTTTACATCTTGTAATGATTCAATAATGATGAATCTGGGAAAGTCACTTTCTGTGTTGGAGTCAGATAAATATCTTTTGGATTTTTTGAAAGAAGACATGATTGGTATATATTTTTCATTGGTCCTATGCTCCACCACCCACCACAAAGTCCAACTTGTGTTGGGAATAAGCCAGGGGTAAACCCATTCACACTAGCTGAGACAGGGATACATTACCAGTATACTCATATCAAGAGCAAAATTCTGAGCCTCTGCCAATTTCTGGTCTTAATGCCATAAAATTTAACAGTGATCAAAACTTTACTCTCAATACAATTGACTCTCAGTCTCCGCCTTCTAGCACCTAAAAAGTAAATGGGTTTGGAATTGTTCTGCAAATGTAGATTGAATAGTACATTCAGGAGAAAAAACATATAGTTGGTAGGGCATGACAAGACCGGACGATTAATCAGATCGGACCCAATGCGACAGCCTGTCAGACCAAGTAAGGGCCAAAGTGGTGAATTGCGAGCCATTGACAACTCTGTTGCTGGATCAATGACTGCTCAACCACCAGGATCCTGTCTTAGCACCTTACAGGTTGCCGCCCACAGCCAACAGGTGGACCCATCAGGAGGGTGTCTTATCCCTCTGCAGAGGTGCAGTCGGCGTATTCTACAGCCCCTGCCAACAGATCGGACTATTCTCCTGACCTGGCCCCCAGCAACTACTGCCTGTTTGCAAGACCTCAAAAGAATACTCCAGGAAAGAGATTTGGCTCCAATGAAAAAGTCATCTATGAAACTGAACCATATTTTGAGGCTAAAGACAAATCATTCTACAAAAAAGGTATCACCCAAGAAGAAGACTTTGTTGAATTTTGCCTAAAAGTTGTTGTTTTATTAGTTAGGCCTGGGACTTATTGAGTAATGTGTTAAATGAAAAGCAATAATTAGTGGGAATTGTAATTACTTATCTAATATAAGACTTCTATTTTCAAATACTATGATGTTTACATATATTCTCAACATAAATAATGTAGAAATAGTTTTACATGTTTCATACATTATTGTAGAATATTTCTACAAATTGAAATCAGACACAAAAATCCACTAGTTCCAATCTTTATAAAACATTTTTATTGAAACAGTATTTAATCCTTACTGTTATTTCATTTTCCTAGAATTTTGACAAGTGAAAATACAGCAGGAATAGTACTCTCAATTTTCAATAAAGCTCTTCTCAACCATAACATTTTTGCTATTGCATTTCCTGTTTTCATAGGAATCATGAATTAATCTTACTTTAACACTCATCTTTTAAACATTCCAATCATTGGTTTACTTTATTGACATTTTTGGGATTACTGGTTCAATTAGAATGTACTATAAACAATACATTAGCTGATTTCTTTTTAGAAACTCAGCATATTTCTATGTAAATCAGAAAAATTAATTTCATGATAATGATTTAGAAAATATACACATAATCTGTTACCAATACTTTCAGATTATCAATTACAAATATATACATGCAAGGAAACTGAAATATAATTATTGTGCAAGGTTTATCTAATTTAATGCCCATTCCATGGGACATACTCTAATTTATTGCATGGCAAATGAATATTTTTCTTTTCAATAATCAAGTTTCAATAAAGAATGGTAGCAATTAATTTTATTCATTGGATTGTGTTGGATTGTTTGGAGGGTTTGGAGGGAGTACCTACTAATGGCATATCAGCTGTTGACAAATTGTCAGAAAATATTTATAAGCTCGCCAGTGAACAGCAACTGTAGATTGACCAATAGATATAAACAATGGTAACTTAATGCAGCTTTGTTACATAGAAGGCATACCTTCTGCATTGCACAATTAAAAACAAGATGGCGTAACGAAAATTTTGAACAATGGAACCATTTTGTTGAATTAGCAGACAAGAGCTGAGCGAATAACATATCACCGAAAAGAGGTAATACCTGAATTTATCAACACAGTTGCAAAATACACATGTGTAGATGTATCTTAAAAAAGGCTGACATTGACACTTTTTAAAATTTTTACAGACAGACTACGTAATGGAGTTTACTTCTGAACCTTTTCAATGGTTACTAGTACTTAAGAGAATATAAACATGAGCAGTCAGCTCCTTATACTTCGCATCAAAATGGGACCGCTGAATGGTTACAGTGAACTTTATCTTTTACTGCAAGGTGTCTCCTTGAGCCAAAATTGCCCAAAAACTTGTGGGTTTATGCATTGATGGATTCAGCATATATTAGAAATTGTTGTTATAATAAAAACACAAGAAAAACCCCCAAATGAAAGTTTTACCTTTTGAAAACCAAACTTGAAATGCATATTTTTGGCACAACTTGTTTTTGTTATGTACAAAATAAAACAAAATTGGGACCTTGTTGTGAAAAAGGAATTTTTGCCGGTTATGATAAACAAAGTTCAGCTTACTTGATTTATTTTACAGAAACAATGGCTATTAAAAGAGTTAAGTGTAAAATTCACCAACTCTTATGATAATAACTCACAATCAAAACCAGATAAAAATACCAAATTCCTAGAACTCTTAATCATATATGACATTCAACAGAAAAATAACCTAAACACCAAAGGGGAGGGGCAAATAACCCATTATCCGATCCATATGATATTTTAGGAAGTCAAAAACTTTGAACTTGGTGAGGTTGATTACTATTGTACTCTCTGTACGATTACTGCTAAATACTCTGCGGCTATAAACTCTGTAGATTCGAATAACTGGATTTTAGCAATAAACAGAGAATTTGATTCCTTAATAGAAAATAATACTTTTGAATGGCAGAAGGCTCCAAGAAATAAAAATATTGTCAGTAGTAGGTGAATTTTTACTATGAAAAGTACAAGTAATGGAAGTCATGAGTATAAAGTTTGTTTCATAGCCAAAGGCTACTTGCAAATATATGGCAAGGATTATAAAGAAACTTTCGCCCTCACAATAATTATAGCTTCTATAAGGTTACTATTGCAAATAGCAGTCTATTATGACTTGTTAATTCATCATATGGATGTTAAGAGTGCAAATTTAAATGCCTCCTTACACTATGAAATATATGTTGAGCCACCAGAGGGCTTTAAAGTTAAGAATGGCAATGATGTTTGGAAACTTAAAAAATCCCTATACGAGTTAAAACAGAGTAGTCAAACTTGGAATAAAACAGTCCATTCTTGACTACACAAAATTTTGAGCAGTCACCTGTGGACCCCTGCATGTATATTCAAAATGTCCACAATAATATATCCATCATCATTGTGGATACATGATATATTAGTAGCTTCAAAAACTGAGGCATACCTTATGCAAATTGTAGAATAAACAAAAAGAACTATAGAAGGCAACAACACACAACAGCAATAATAGTGATAATAATAACAGCAACACTTACCAGAGGTCCAGCCTATTCATAAGACTAACAGCTTCAACCGACAGGGTTGGTATTTATGAACAAACATATCCAATGAGATGTTCTAGCCAATCACAATCCAAGGAATAGACTGGCCAATGTGTGCACATTGGAATCTCCCAATGTGCCATGAATAGCTCTTTCATTGACGACTGATTTACTTTTTTCTTAGCCTTGCTACTGACTACAAGTGTGTTTCGTGATTCAACACAAATTAAGACAAGACTGAACTATACTTGCCAAATGAATGAGCTTGGGAAATTATCCTGGCTTTTAGGAATACAATTGAATGTGAAATTAATACTATTAAAATTAATCTAGTAATATTGAGAAGATATAATCAAAGTTCAGCATGTCATTTCACAAACCACACTCAACTCTATGCGAAATGGCTCTAATGAAAACAAGTGACAAAGCCGATTTAGTAGAAAGCAAACCTTATCGTGAAATTATTAGCAATCTAAAATATGCAACAAGACCAGATATTTGTTATACAGTTACTAGGTTATTTCAAAACCTACAAAAACAAACAAATTCTTTCCATTTAATGAAGGCCAGGCATGTCTAATGTAATTTAAAAGGCACAATCAATCATTCACGAATACTTAAGAAATCACAAAACCCCTTGAAATTAGGATTTTATGACACAGACTGGGCTGATTTAAGTAACAGAACAAGTGTGAGCAGATTTTGCTTTAGATTGGTAGAAAATAACCCAATGATATTATGGAAATCTAAAAAGCAGAATTCAGTTGCTTTGTCAACATGCAAAGTGAAATTTATCACTGTTTCATTAGCAAGCAAAGAACACTTGTAGCTTAGAGCAATATTGAGAACTATGACAGAAATTGTGTCACTTAAAAACCCAACAATTATTCATTGTGATAATCAGTCCAGTATTGTTATGCAAAAAATCCAGTCCTTCATTAAAGATTGAAATATATTGATATAAATTTTCAGTTTATATGTGATGAAAATAAATAAAGTGTATATTTTTTTTAGAATACACTGAAACAGAGAGAAGTGTAGCAGACACATTCACGAAGCCAATGACAGGAATAAAATTAAACACTTTCCAAAAGATTATAGTTGGTAATTGATTCTTAACTTAGTAAACTAGCCATTATTAGCCCAGTCGACTGGAGCAGAAGAATACATCAACAGTAATCTCAGCAGAATGGGTAAAACTCCCCCAAACAAGTGTACAGGATATGACAATAAACCAGCCAATTAATCCTACCTCCCCTTCCCAAAAAATAAATCACTACTTGTGTTTTAGTGTCAATTAAACAAAATTGTGTTAATACTAACAATTAAAAATAAAATTTATTTGCATTTTTTAAATTTCAATATGTATTTCTTTTAAAGGTGGAAGATTCCATCTTATACCCTCAAGCAGGGGGCCCTGCTGGGTTGTTTGTGAGGGGGAACTACTAATGGCATATAAGGTAGCCAGTCAACAGCAGCAGTAGATTGACCAATCAGAGATGACTATAACATATATGAACAATGGCAACTTAATGCATTCTTGTTACTTAGAGGGCATATCTTTTGTATCACACAACTAAAAACAAAACAAGATGACTACCCAAATACCAATATACTGTTTGCACACAGTCATATGGTTTCAAGTATTACTATTGAACTCTAATATTAATCATTCTTTGCACACTGTTAAAAAGGTTCAAGTATTGATATTTAACATTACTATTTCTATTTATCACGTGTTACTATCTTACATAAAACTTATCATTTGTTTGCACATGTTTACATTTTAAGTGTAGCTATTTAAGACTATTTCAATTTAATATTGATAATAATCCCAAGTAAAAGGATGAATATTTTACTTGAGCCATAAATGGGTTCTACCATTTATGATTAAAATGGACTTGAAAGTAATGGTAATGAAGAAGTATTCCACATTCCAGAAACTGCAAGACTGGAGCATCAGATGCAGTTTAATGTCATCTCCAAGACAATAAATAGTTTCAAAGATAGCAAATTAACACTGATAATTATATTCAATATTATTCATTTATTTGCACATTTAAATGGTCTAAAGTATTGGTATGTAATGCTAATATTTCAATTTGACTTTTGCACATGGGGAAGTGATATGGTAAATGACTAAATGCTTCTATTTTACCCAGGGACATGAACAGATACTACTACTTTGGATCAGAGTGGAACTGGGACTAAAGGTGATGAAGGGGTAATCCATATTCTCCAAACCTCCAGGTTTACTGACATACCCAGGACACATATTAGTGGGTTGGCGGGCTCCCACGCAAGTGAGGTACAGCTGGCATAGTCTATATCCCCAGTTAACAGGGCATGCAGGTATTCTTGCGTATTGTTCATAAACATTTTCTAAGGAGAATTTAAGCATCAACATATGTTAAATTATCAGAAATTATACTTTCAATCTTACTTAGAGTAAGTTCTTTGTGCTGAAAAAGGAAACTTTACTCAACGATTGTCATAATCTATCATTACTTTTCAACATTCATGACCAAATATATCCAAAATATTAGTTAATATGATTGAATATAAATCATCACTGAATAAGATCAGTTTTCAAAAATAAAAGAAGCAATTAAGTAAATTTGAAATTTTCATAGCTAATGATCCTCTTATAAAGATTTTTCACTTTTCTCTAGACAATAGATTTTATTATGTTTTACATAGTCTTGCTTTCACAACATAATGATGATGATAATTTTCAGCCTCTCAACTTACTAGTAAACGATTTAGAATTCTTTCCTCCTGGTTCAATTTTTTAAAAAATATAGTATGCTTTTTAACAGCTATTACATCTCATGATAATTTTGAAGTCTGGGCTGGTCTGCTTCAAATCTTAGTGTTATAAACAATTTTATCAAATGAATTTCTTACATGTACAATTATTTGTATTTTGAAAACTATCCAGATATTATATATACATATTCCACCTAATGACTAATTATATTTTGTTTGCAATATACATGCAAACATTTATCTTTTCTTTTACTTGAACACTTAAAAACTTCATTTTGTTAATTTATAAATGTATGCGAGTTATCTCCCTTAGATTTGTCCCATGTCATTATTCGTGCATTCTGCAAGAAAATTGCCTTTTAACTTTAAAATATCAAATGAATTCAGATGCCTCAATTGTTTATTGAATTTTCTTAAAAAAAGTGTCACAAAACATTTTATTTCTTTTGTTTTTAACACATTTACATGGTGTCCCATTGAAAACTTTCAAATGAAATGATTTTTTAATTCTGTCATCATTAGTTTTTCTTACCAATTATGCTTTCCTTAATAATTATCAAAATTAAATATCATAAGTTTTAATTCTATTCCACAGTCCATATGCTATTTGTATTGTCAGTCTAATTTTATCTTAATTTCCATTAGCTAGAAAGTCGGTATATCACTAGGTGTATAATGAAAAAACATACTGAAATACAACAATAAAATTAAAAATAGTTGCTTAAAAACAAAATGTTCATTAAAGAGGGATAAGTTAGTTAATTTTCACACAGTAAATGTTGTTAGCATACTTTCTGGTGAAACAATTATTTATTGAACAAAACCATATAACCTTCAAACTATTCAAGCCTTAACTTAACCAATAGTACCAAAAAAAATAAATTATAGTCCATGATCCCAGGAAAGTAAGCCCAATCATAAAAGTTAACAACAAAATGAAAACTAACATATTCATAAAGAAAAAACAACATAGAAACTGAGATTAACTTTTTCTTGTTTCCTCTTCAATGCACTGAAGTCTTTCATTTATTAATTCATTAGTTTTTTTGGGGTGGGATGGGGTGGGGGTGGGGGTCAGTATTCAATATCAACAATATATGATTTTACAAAAAAATGAAGTGTTTACACACAAGTTTTTAAAAAATTATCTAAAATACCTTCTGTGTGACCAATGATTCTGAGTAAATTATTCTTTGTTTAGCATCACATTAGCTTACAATTCAATTCAGCATGCAAATTCTTATTTGTATAAGAATTACTTCTTAATCATTCACCGATGGTGTTTCTGAATAGCTATATTTTTCATTTCAGTAAAGAGTTCTAAACTCTTGCTCATAATATGGTGTAATTTAAGCTTATAGAAATCAAAGCACAATATCAAAGTTGTTTGTGTTGAGGTGAATGTATCGTTTCAACATATTAGTTCACTTCTGTTTAAAATGCAGTCATTATCTTTATATGCTCACCATATCATATAACCAAATAAACACTAGATAATAATTAAAAATTTTAAAATTTTACCATAATGATTTATTGTATTTAAAATCTTAAAATCATTCTATTTCATTTTTCTAATTCTTTTAGTGTGTGTGTGTGTGTGTGTGTGTGTGTGTATTTTATTAGTGATAGAATTAACTAGATACTCATGTGAAATAAAATCACTTATATAGAGAAGAAAATACAAAAGTTGTTTGTAAAAAGTATTAAATATAAACTTATTTGCAAATATTTTAAACATCATCTTTCAATTTTTGAAAACTAATGACTTTATGTTAATTTTTTAATATTATTTCTTGAATAGGCCAACAACCATGTAACTATCCATCTATGAAGTCACTTGCCCAAATAAATTCATTCACTTTTTCCAGATGTTGGCAATTTTATTTTTTTTGATATGAACAATGTGTTATTTATATAATGATTGCTTATTATGAATATAGCAAAGTCAAATTTATTTTCTGTTTCAAAGTATAGCAGTGATTGATTCTTATCAGATAAGGGAACATATATTAGGCCTAAAAAATGTGGTTGTTGTCACCAAAAGTTGAAATGCATTTCACATCTACCATAAATGGTATACACAGTTACATATAATTAAAAATTCCACTTAAATTTCTCAACGACATTGTAGAATAACAATAACACATACCTCCGTAAAGCGTCCAGCTGGCAGACAAAAATAAAACAGGTCTTAGGTCAGTGCAGTCTTCCATACAATGCTAAACTGAAGCTGGTTTATATAATAAAATACTTCTACTTACTTACAAGCAACCAATCACGAACTATGCAATGGAATATCCCACTTGTGCAGAATGGGATGCCCCAAGGCACCATAAATAGCTACCATTCCTCAATCGGTAATGGAGTTATCCTGTCCTCATGACTGATTGCTCTTAGCTAACGCGATTAATTACTCTTGGATATTGCTACTAATTGCCCTACGCAATTTGACAAATCCTACATGGTGCTGCGAACAGAATCTATGACACCTGATGATTGGGAACGCTTCTTCATTGAAGTGGACATATCCGCTGACTCTGCCAAAACTCATGCGACAAAGTTTGCATATGAGAAGCTGACAATCGAGAGCCTTCAAATGCTGGATCATTCTATGCTGAAGGAGCTAAGAGTCACACTAATGGGAGAAGTCCTGTGCATCCTTAAGCAGGCTAAAGAGGCTACTGCTCAGTCAACTCACATCCAAGCACTGGCAGCCAAGCCACCCAATCTCAATTTTGAGATGACCCCACAACAATTTAGAAAATTTTGAATTGACTTGGATGTCTTCACCAAGATAAAAAATATGCCCCGCTCTCAATTCAATATCCACCTATATAATTGTACTGACGAGGCTGTGCAAAATGCCATAATCAATACCCATCCCAACTTCTTCACCACTGATCCAGATAAGCTTCTTGATATGGTAGAAGCATTGGTTACCCAGAGATCAAACCCTACTGTCCATTGCCTTGCTTTTGCCTCCATATCTCAGGACAAGGGTGAGCCAATACAGAACTACCTTGTCAACCTTAGAGCTGTAGCTGTTGACTGTAGCTTCTCATGCCCCATATGTGAGCATGATCTGTCCGATATATACATTAAGGACCAGATCATCTGAGGAGTATCAAATGACGCACTCCAGGCCGACCTATTAGCCAAAGCTGGAACCCTCAAAACCTTGAACAAAATGTCCACCATGTTGAGGCATTCAAATCAGCATTGCGAGACCAAACTTCAATGGCTGGTGCTTCTGACACAACCTCTGCCCGGCTATCAACATACCACAGGCAGAAGGGCATGCCACAGGTTGACAAAGCAGACGCCTGTACCAATGCCTATCACAATTACAAGGCTAAACCAAACCACCAGATCTGTGAGGGTTGTGGCAGCCACCTGCATGGCACCCCAGGGACCAGGTCTCACCAGCTAAAATGCCTAGCATGGGGACAAACCTAGAGTAATTGTGGAAAGCCTAACCACCTATTGAGAGTATGCCGGGCAAAGAAAGTAGTACAAGTAGTTAGGAAGGGCCAGGAGGCTAATGAGGCTGCCATGGTCACACTCATCACTCATATCACCTATAACTAGACAATGGGTACATACACAGCTAAGGATACAAGCTAAATAATGGAGACAGAAGCATATGCTTCCATTCTCATCAAAGCCAGATCCCAGGCAAGCTAGGAACATCCCTAGGAATCACAGCACTAAGATGGTGATCTTCCCCGACAGTGGAGCTACCATATGCCTCGGAGGACTTAAGCATCTCTGGAATATGGGACTGTCTACAAACAACCTCATTCCATCTAGGAAAGTCGTTCGAGCTGTAGGAGGCTTTACGCTCATGTGTCAAGGCTGGCTTCCCATGGAATTCAATGTCCAGAATAAGACAACCAAGCAAGCCCTGTACATATGCAAAAAAATCCAAAGGCTGTATTTCAGCAAAGCAGCCTGCATTGACATAGGGATACTGCCCAAAGAATTCCCAGACCCAGTGGCCACGACGTCGCCCCAAGCAGATATGGCAATGCAATATCTACTATCAGCAAGCACTCACCAGGAATTGGATACTACCTCCAAATGTAACAAAGTCAAGGATCAGCTACCAACACGTCCCAAAATACAGCCTTTTCCCCCAACAGAATGAAACATTCCTAGGCTCAAGGAATGGCTCTTACAGCACTTTGCCAGTACATCTTTCAGAAAGAACGGGTAATTCCCACTAATGTGTGGCCCTGCTGCTCATAACCACCTGAAAGAATGAGCAGTTCCCTCCAAGCCAGACATAACCCAATCTCAGTGCTGTTTCATTTCAAAGAACCAGTGAGACAGGCCCTTTGGGAAGATGTGAAAAGGGGTATCATAACCCCAGTACTCATCGACATGCCCACAGATTGGTGTAGCAATATGGTAATTACTGCCAAAAAAAAAAAATGGAAGCCATGAAGAACAATAGATTACCAACACTTAAATTCACAGTGCAAACAGGAGACACATCACACAGGGTTACAGTTCCAGCTAGCACTACAAGTGCCACCTAATCAAAAGAAAACAGTATTGGATGCTGTTGATGGGTACCACTCAGTTCCTTTAGACAATGAGTCCCAGCTACTCACTACCTTCATTACGGAATGGAGAAGATTCATGTACCTAAGGATGCTACAAGGCTACCTTGCATCTGGCCATGCCTACACCCGAAGGTACGATGAGGTAATAAAAGACGTTCCCCGCAAAGTAAAGATCGTGGACAACACCCTACTCCACGACTCTACCATTGAAGGGACTTCTTTCACGCTGATTTTCTCCTTCATTGCACAAAAAACAGAATCGTGCTCAACAGAGAAAAATTCCAATTTTGCCAAGACACAGAGCAATTTGGAGGCCTCCAAATAACGCCCTCTAGTATAACCCTTTCTGAATCGATGCTCGAAGCAATATTAAGCTTCCCAATTCCAAAAACATTAACTGATGCCAGATCATGGTTTGGGCTAGTTAATCAAGTCACTTGGGTGTATTCACTAGGCCCAGTCATGCTCCTATTTCATGATCTCGTCAAACAAGACTCGCATTTTGTATGGGACAAAAGCCTTGAAGATGCATTCGAGCATTCAAAAAAGTCATAGTCAACTTAGTCAAAAAAGGTATCTTGACATTTGAAAAAAATTGAGTAACCTGCCTAGCCCCAGATTGGAGCAAAGAGGGAATGGGCTTCCTACTACAGCAAAAATATTGCATGTGCACAACTGACAAAGCTCCAGTTTGCTGCCCTGAAGGCTGGCGCCTTATATTTGCCGGCAGCAGATTCTGCATTGATGCTGAATGCAGATAGGCACCTATTGAAGGTGAGGCAGTAGCAATTGCGTGGGCATTAGAGAAGTGTCGGATATTCATAATGGGTTGTCCAAACCTTATAGTGGTTACAGACCACGAACCACTAAAAAGGCTTTTTAGAGATAGGGACCTCAGCAAAATCTCAAACCCTCGATTATTCAGACTAAAAGAAAAGACCCTCAGGTACAGATTTACCATCCAACACTGCCTTGGAAAGTGGCACTAAGCCTCTGATGCTGTTTCTCGCAACCCACCGGCCATCTTGCTGGTACTCCTAAATGGATTCCCAACTGAACCCTCCCAATTAGACATCATTGAGTCTGATGACATGGACGACTTGGTCCAATCGACAACTCTATTATCATCATTCGGAGCAAGCGACAATGTAGCACTCATCTCACCAGATGCTATCCGTGCAGCTTGACACAATAACCTACAATACAAAAAATTAATAGACACCATACAAAACAGATTCGAGAAGACACGCAGCCTCACTGCACCCAAGATTCGCAAGTACTGGGAGGTGAGGCACCGCCTAAGCATGGATGATGGTTTAGTGCTCTTGGACCACAGGATTGTCATCCCCACTTCCCAGCGTGCAAATGTACTATGTAGTTTACATTCCACACACCAAGGCAAAGTCGGCATGAAGGCCCACACCAATGAATCAGTTTATTGGCTAGGGATGAATGCCTCAATCTGTAACATCAGAGCAAGTTGCATGTTTTGCACGAAAATTGCCCCTTGTCAAACAAAAGAGCCAATCAACCTAACACAATATCCTGATTGGCCATTCCAGCAGATTGTTATGGATCTCTTCAACATCGGAAACCATGGGTATTTAGCATGTGCCGATAGATTAACAGGCTGGCTGATCCTATATCACCAAAGCCATGGACAAGCCAATGCGTCAAGGTTTATCTCGGTCTGCCGAGACATTTTTCAAAGCTATGGTGCCCCTGAAGAATTCAGCAGCGATGGTGGACCACCTTTCACATCCCTCCCATTCACACAGTTCTTACGAGACTGGGCTGTTAAACACAGATTATCATCAGCCGCCACCAACAGTCTAATGGTTGAGCAGAGCTCACTGTCAAGTCAGCCAAGAGAATTATAAGTAGCAACACAGGAGCTCAAGGGTCGCTGGACAATGACCGTGCAGCAAGAGCCATCCTCCAATACAGAAATACACCCATCCAAAATATCGGACTATCCCCCACTCAACTGCTACTCCACCACTGACTACGTGACTTAATACCATTCCAACCCACACTCTACAAGCCACATGCAGATTGGATAGCTGCAGCAAAAAATCGCGAGGTAATTCTATCACGTCGGAACGCTCATCTTATAGAGCAATATAACTAAACAACACACGCCTTATGTGGCCTTCAAAAGGGGCAAATAGTGACAATACGACCAAAAACCCGCTGATGGGAAACAACAGGTCAAGTCATCAAAACACTCCCCAACCACCAATACCGGATCATAGTTGACAGATCTAGAAGAATCACCTTGAAAAACCGCCGAATTCTCAGAAAACTCGAAGCACCAACAACCCCAGCCCCAATTCCTTGCACCGCACCTGAGACCTTTACACCAAATCCAAAGCCTCTTAAACCCAATACACCGGTTCTGCAAACAATGTTCACTGGAATAACATCAAACACTGCTCAGCCATCTTCATTGATGCAGACAAAAAACCCTCGGGCATTGTCCAGACTACTTCCATACAACCAGCAAGGTTTAAAGGAACACATACCACCCCAAAGACCACTACCCTCACATGATGGTGGGGGGAAGATGTAGAATAACAATAACACATACCTTCGTAAAGCGTCCAGCTGGCAGACAAAAATAAAGCAGGTTGTAGCTCAGTGCAGTCTTCCTTACAATGCTAAACTGAAGTTGGTTTATATGATAAAATACTTCCACTTACTTTCAAGCAACCAATCATGATCTATGCAATGGAATATTCCACTTGTGCACAATGTGATGCCCCAAGGCACCATAAATAGCTCCTGTTCCTCAATCGGTAATGGAGTTATCCTGTCTTCATGACTGATTGCTCTTAGCTAACGTGATTAATTACTCTTGGCTATCGCTACTAATTGCCCTACGTAACTTAACAAATCCTACAGACATAACACATCAATATTAAACTAATATTTTGAAATGAGAGTCTTATCGATTCAAAGTTTATTACATGTGTTTTACTTTCTCATTGATAGTAGTATAAAGCAACATTTCTAAAGAACATAGAAAATAACACTTCTTTATTTAAATGACTAAAAATTAATAACTACGAAGTATTAAAATGGTTGCAGATATATCAGCAGCTTATCAGCAAATCAAATTAAATTCAATAAGTCAAAAAGTTCTAAACCAGTATTTCTTAAATTTGATATCTAACATTTACACCCTTAGTAAAATATTTGATTAAATTATCTGCTATTTTTCATGATTAATTTTTCAGATATTTTGATTTTACAAAAATGGACTGAGATAGGTTAACACAATTGAAAAACAGAAAATAACAGTTATTTCACATGAAAATGTTCACTTTGGAGATATCAAAGGAGCTTTAAAGAAATTGTCAAATGATAAAGAAAGTTGAGAACTCAAAGCAAAAGAAATGACTTTAAGAACATGCTTCCTCGAGATGAATGTAAAATAATCAAGTGAGTTATAGCAAAACAATCACTTTTGAAAAGTGCAGAGATCATGAAAAACCAGAAATTGAGGGAATCAAAAAGGAAAATACATGTAAAATACTTGGTGAATTGGGATCTCAAAAAAAAAAAAAAAAAAAAAAAAAAAACCCCAAGGCAACCTACTCTCAAAAATGCAAATTTTTTTAATATGTTAAAATGGGACCAAGGAATACATGAAAACTGACTTTACAAACTAATCAAAAAGTACATGGGATTGACTGGACAGCTGGGCCAAAGGATAGTTTTTGTTCAATTCACACATGACTGTGGATAAAAGAAAACAACAAGGAGGTGGTAATGTGATGAAATAGACTAGATTTATTAACCAAACCATTACCAGACCATTCAAAGTCAGTGAAGGAGTTAATTATTACAATTTTAGGAACAATACTTACTTTGCATTATAGCAATGAGAGATATACTGGTGCTAAAAACTTATGTTAAAAATACTACTTTTCTTTGAGTCAGGAAATAGTAATTTTCAAAAATAAAAATTTCAGAATTCAGGTTTATATATGTTTTGAGTATGCATAAAGATATTCATAAGTCTATTCAATAGGTCAGTGAAAACCTGCACTCTGCACACCTGCAAGCAGTGAAAACAATAAAAGTAAGCAATTAACAAGAATATTATTTGAGTGTCTGTTATTGCATTGACCCATTTAAACTCATCACTTATGATCATAGCACGTTGCTAGCACAGATTTCCATGACTTTCTCTTGCTATTCGTCTATCATCCATTGCTTCCTTCAGGTCTTCTAGACTACATCCTGTGTCTATAGAGAGCTGTTGCAGATAAGTTTTAGTTGGTTGTCCAACACTTGTACATGTGTGTGATGGGGGCCATAGGAGAACATCACTCATGAGTTCATCCTTACTTCTCCAGCAGTATCCTATGTCTTGTCCATTTTGTTTGGATGGTTTTAGAGATAGGAGGTAAGTAGCTGAACAGCTGCTATTTTGTGGGATGCTGCTTACAAGATTTGTTGAATATAGTTCATAGCATTCTTGAGCAAGTCCCGTTAAGCTTTTTCTTTATATGCTTAGTCAGCATCCTTGTGGTGCATTCATATAGTAGAATTGACAAGAAAAAATTGCATTTTATTTTATTGAAGACATTTGACTTAATCCCAACCATATAAATCATTTTCTAAAAGCTAAGTTATTCTTCTAATGATTTTTAATCAATGACAGAATTGTTTCAAAGTTGTTACTAGTTGGATTAAAAGTTTCTCATTGAAATCCCATTCATCATTCAATCACTCATTCTCTGTGAAGACAAAGTTATAGATACAACTCAACAACCAAAAAATAAATATGTTTGAAATATGATTTTGTAGTGCATACTATAACAACAATAATCAATGGCCTATTAAGAAGTACAACAATTAATCACTTTATTATATTGTTTAAGAAGTCATTAGAAAAATTCAATTAATGTTCTATGGATGATAATGATGATGATGCTTTCAAAAGAATTGTGTTTCTTATCACAAACAAATCTTTCATTAGATCATTAATATATAAACAATTGTGTTCCCTATTAGTCTATGTTGTTTTGGTTGTCAACAATTAATCTTTTCTTAGCTTTTATCCAATGACTTGCAAGTTTTCATGAATGACAATATTTCTTAAGAACTTTTGTAAAATTATACCATCATCATCACATAACTTGTCTCATTCTATCAAATATGTTATCCTGCTTACATGTTCTTTGTATTGTAATATTTTGTTATGAATGTCTTTTGCTAATTCATTTCATTAGTAGATACACAGTTCATTTCATATAAACTTCTCTTCAACAAAAAATGATTATTGTAATCTTATTTATTTATTAATCAAAGTTTTTTCTTAAAAAAGTCAATTAACTATATAAAGGCCAATGTTTTCATTCATCCTTATAATAAGTTGGAAAAAGACGTTGAATGTTACTATACTCACTAAAAGTTATCTTTTACTTGTTTCTTTCAGCTAATTCTAAATGATGAAAAACTTCCAAGGTCTTTTCATCATTGGTCTTAGATTGTATTCTTTAATACAAAATCTTTAAACAAGCTAGAGCTCATTTATTAGCTCAATTTCATGGTTTCCAGTATTCTATCTAATGTGACCCTATAGATCAGTCAATAAATTTATTGACCATAAAAATGTGAATTACTCAAAGCGGATTATAAACGAATGTAATCAGTACATTGTAAAAAGTGAACATAAACAGTTCAGTTCAGAAGGAATAAATCAGAAATATTTTGTTTTGACCAGAAAGAGAATGATAAAAAAACAATATATTGAAAAATGATGAGAGGATTGTCATTCATTTGTCCTCATGAATTAGAAACTCAAACAGAAGTTGTTTTGACTACAAGCCAGGGTAAGCAGGAATCAGCTCAGAGATTTGACCTGGAGGCCAGGGCTTGTCCATCAGCAGCCCGAGAATAAAATCCAGGAAGAGCAATATTTCTTTTTTAAATTCAGTTATTGAAAATTTTGATTTGTTTCTCTTATTTTTATAATTGAACAGTTATTGTCGTCATGTCATGTGAACATAAAATTGTAAAAATTGCAAATTTGGGAAGAACTGCTTCTTTTGAGTAAAAGTAAGAGAAAAGCAGATATGAAGGGTGTGACATTAAATACAAGGCTTCTCCCCCTTAAAGAATTCCAGTGAAAGAGCATGATGAGACCACTAGATTCCCTATCATTGTGGGCTCTGGCCTTGAGCCAGACTGTTCAAAGTGTAGAGGCAGAAAAAAGTCATATTATGTGTTGCTTAGATGTGATATAGTCATATTGATATACAACAATATAAAAGAAGCAAAGAAAAACTGAGATAAATGGTAATAAAATTTCATGGCTTCCTTAAATCAGCTTTTAGTTCGGCATAATTATTTTAAATGTTTGTGTTACAGAATTTTCTTCGGTAAATTTATGAATATTCTATGCAAAGCTTAAAAGAAAAAAATGTAAAACAATTTGTGAGTGGGGAATAAGGCTCTGGCTATCACTAATGTACTAAAAGATGAAGCCAATTTTACGAAAACAATAACCCTTCTTTGTTTACCACAATATTTCAGTTACACTGAATAAAAAAACACTCAACCATTATCCCAATAAAATGCTCAGCAGGGATGCCTATCAGACAAAATGCTTTGTTTTTCTAAAAGGACCAAACAATTGTCTGAAAGAAATTTTAATCTATGACCTGTCACTGGTCCTTGTATCTTTGATTTTTCTAAGATTTTTGCTAACTCAGTTGCTTTACAACTTTGGATGTGTAATCATCTGAGAAAAACCAAAAATAAATGCCCCCTACCCCACCCCGAAATAAAACCAATGAACTTTATAATCCACTAAAGGGACTAAATGATAACTGACAAAATTTCTAAAACACGCTCATTCTAAAAGCAAAATAAAAAACAAAACAATTCACCTGTCTGTGAATGTTTTCATTGTAAAATAACTATTTGTCTAGTTATTTTTTGTTTTGCCTGTCAATCAAAGGATTAATAATTCTAACAGTCTAATTTGTTCTTTCTGAATAAGTATTGACTTTATTGTATTAGAAAGATTGTTAGAATTAGTGTGTAACCCAACCCAACTCTATCCTATTCTCTATAAGGATAAACAAAATATATCCATTCCAGTTCCTACCATCACACACATGCCATGATTTTTACCACATCTCTTCATGAGCTTGAAGTGGACAAAACTGTAAAGGAAAACAGGGGGTCGGAACTCCTTCATGCCAACTCTGGTACTCATACTAACTCTAAGAATAACACACCTCTGCAACTCACACCAACTCCTCTTAGCTCAATGTCTGCTCTCCACTCTCAGAATAACACAACTGCTGTCCTCGCCAATTTGGTCATTTTATAGCCTTTTTTTCTCCTCATATGCAAATTAACGCTATTCGTATATAAGGAGTCCACAAACTCACATTCCTCTTTTATTTTTTTCCCGACGGTCAAATGCAGACATGATGTGAGTAATCTATTCCATTACATTTCAGACCACACGCCCCATGACCATTAATGATCACTTCACAATACATATTCCCATGCCCAGATTGGCACAGCATGTTCTCTCTGCGGTCTTTGCATTGCCACTGGTTCATCTTTATTGCCCTCTCGCCCAGCACTTACATCGTTGTCTACATGGACCACACGCCTCAAATCTAAAATATGCTGTGGCATTCTATCGACACTCAAGTTGTTAGGGGATTTTACATCAGTAATCACTACTCTTCCCCATTGCATCATACATCATGCGTTTGGTGGTTTCACCCAAACCTCTTCTATTTGGATTCTGGCTGATCCCTGCTCATCGATTTCTTGGGATGTATCTTTTGGGTGCCCCCATTCATAGTTAAAAACTGATCTATGCGGCACAATGTCATCTCTCTGTCCGGCTTTGGGAGCCATGTTGTATCAGAATGTGGCCTCTTCAGGTGATATCCCCCTCCTCTCAGCTATTGCTTTCACTATCCGATGATGTCGCTCCACTATTTCATTTCCTCTGGGCCTATAGGCGGCCCTGTAATAACTTCTTCCATTTTTTTAGCATCGTCTGGAAAATTTCTGAGCAAAAAACAGTGCCATTGTCCATTATCACCTCAATTACAGGACCACGTTCAAGCATCACCTGCTGATGCCAATTCTGCATGCAACTCCCTCCATATCACCAGTCTACCAGGTCTACACTCAATCATTGACAAGTATGCTTCCTCAAGATAGTGCGTTATGTCGATAGCAAATTTTGTCCCATTCTTCGAAGTCCCAATTTCCCAAGGATCATGTATATTTGGAGCGGGATCGATAGCCATTTTGGCTTTTTTTTTGTTTTCCTTTTGAGCAACTGAAACGTATGAAACGCAGCCACACGCAAGTCCGGTAAGTCATGATTTTTCCCCACACTCCCCCCTGATCTCATGATCACAAACAGGGCAGGAGGGTAGTTTTCGTCTTTGTCGGGTACTTCTTCAAAGGGGAATCACGCAGGTTTCATCCTCATGCGTACTCTCGTCTGCTGTTCGAGGTTCAACAGACACTTCATCAGTTGGGAGGCTACTGGCATCAGAATCACTGTCAAGCGGATCTGAATTCAAATAGATTAAACGCTCATTATCCTCGGAATTGCTTTCGTCAATTGATGATAATTGCGTCTGTATTACAGGTCGGAGGTCTTTGACATGTTGAGGCACCTCATCAATTTTCACAGACTGCGGGCTGATCACTTCAGTCACATGACCAGTGCTATATTTTGTCGTGCACTTGCCATGTTGATTCTTAACCCAAACCATGTCTCCCTTTTCATACATCCCTTTAGTCACCTCTGGTTCGGGGAGCAGGTTATCTTCAATACCTTTTATCCGGATATGGTATCTATGCAGCATGTCAGCTACTTTGAGGTGCTGAGGGTTGTTAATTGAACATAGCCAACATGCATCCTCAATGACTGTCCCGTTCGTTTCTAATGCCACTCCTGTAGCTACAGAACTAGCATCCACCCAGACTGTAATTTCTTTACCGTCTGTACACCAGTTTCCCCCAACGGGATCTGCTTCTCATACTCTGGTCAAAGTCTCTACTAATATCTGACTGAGGGAAGCGTTTTTGATTCTATCATCCTAGCCTTTTGTCACTGCAGTTGCCAGGTGCTTTATAAATGCAACTGCCACTCTGAGCCACCCACATACGGGGAAGTGACCAACAAGTTTCCCGCAGAGAGAAAATACGCGTCAACGGGTTAATCTGTTGGGGATTTCCGGAATTTGACTTCCTCGTTTCCATCGAAGAGTGCCATCCTTTTCCCAGATTTGCAAGCCAAGGACTCTGGCTCCATCTCTCAGTTGCACCAGATCCTTGGAAACTGAACCATAGTCCAGGAAATGTTGCTGTACATGCGATGTGGAAACACGGTTTTCATTAATCAAAATGTCATCAACATACGCTGATGTGGCACTTTTGATCGTATGGTCTTGAGATACGATAGCATCTATAACAGACTTCATAATAAGCGGCGCCACATTCAGTCCAAATCCCAACCATGTAAGACAGAAGTGCTGAGCCTAAAAATGACTGTTTGAAATGGCCATAGTGCCTTGTCAACGTAGATTTGAAGATATGCATTCTGCAGGTCTAGAAGCAACACAGTGACTCCTTGTCGCCGCCATTCTCTTAGTTTCTGCGCGCACACTTCTGCATTGGCGGTAAAAGCATCCACAAAACCGTTCAATACCCGGTAGTCAGGTACCGGACGCACCTTCTGTTCCTGCAGGACCGCCATTAAAGGAATTAGACCCTTGGGTGGGCTAAGTTCTTCTTCAGCCATCCATTCTGCTGCCACTGTAGGATCTTGTTCTCATAGGTATCCCTGGCATGACAGGGCACTGTGTATTCCTGCACACTATTACTCAGTTCACTGGGAGAGTGACCGTTCGCCCATTTCCATGACGCAGTCCAGAGACGAATACACACATTAACCAACGTTCGGGCAGAGGTCCCCCAACCAACCGGGCCAGTCATCATAGCTCAGCAAAAAACTCATCCACCATCTCACCCGGGTGAAGTTGTCGAGTGACAAACTGGTCATATGCATTAAATGCATCAGCAGCATACGCGGTTATGAGGGCCTGCTTGATCTGTTCTGCATCCGCTTTCTGCTCCGCGCTAAGTTGCCTGTATATGGCTAAAGCTCCCCCTCGCAATCTCAATGGCAGGACACACTCGACATTCTTCATAGAGCAAAGCTCGCACAAAAGTTCAACATTTTCGACCCACTCGACAATAGGCATGTCAGTCACAGCACCACTAAACTCCAGAATCAGCCGGGCGTCGAAAATGTGGCCCTCCATCACCAAAAAGTAGTATCTTGCCGAAATAGCTTGTAGTTTGAAGGACTTGAAAAACGTCAGAGACACACAAAACATGCCTTCTGTTCAAAACTATTTCCGTTTCTTCAAGTGCTCTTTTATAATATCCGACTATCTCATTTGCATGAGATACCGAGAGTCTGCGTTACTTTACGCAAGACTAAGCAAGTACAAAAGCGACTGTGTGTCGCCATTTTGGCTTTTTTTTGTTTTCCTTTTGAGCGACTGAAATGTACGAAACGCAGCCACACGCAAGTCTGGTAAGTCATGATTTTTTCCCCAAATGGCTTAATTGATGCCCTTCAGAACAGCATCTAACTCAGCCACGTTAATATGATTATAATCATTTTTTTCCTCAACCATGTCACATCCTCTGCTACCAAACCACCTATCTTCACAACCACGCCTGTCGCAATACTGCTTGCATCACACCACACCACTCCTATTTTTGTTTCAAGCATGGGCCAAGCTCCAGTAATAGGGTCTTTCTTTTCTACATCAACTAGAATTTCCTGTATTACTTTGAGAGTTTTACAATCAACTCTGCCCTCCCAATCTACTCCACTAGCTCTTCTTTTTACATAACTACATGCTAGTCGCAGCCATCCAGCAACTGGATAGTGCCCCATCAATTTGTCACAGATAGAAAATAACTCCCATATAATTATTTCTCCTTCTATCTCTGGGATCTCGTTGCCTCTTCTGAATATCAGCTTTCCTGTGTTGTTCATAAGCTTAAGGCCCAAGGATTCTGGTGATTTTGCTGTTAGCCCAAATCCTTTCAGATGTTCAATAACCTCTTTTGTTGAAATCTTCATTACATCCACCATTATATCGTTGATATATGAATCGGTGGCCTCTTTTGCTTCCTTTCTTCAAGACAGTTTTTAATACGGCTGTCATAATCTTCAGCGTGACATTAAGTCCAAATCCTAATCATGTCAGGCAATAAGTTTTTTCCTTTATAGCTGACTATACTGCCATAGCACCTTTGCTACATACAGCTGTAAGTAGGCATGTAATATTTTTACCTTCGACCCGGCCCAAAAATACTATTCCAAGGTGATACACCGGAAGGAAGTGACACATTCCAATGGCCAGTAATCGAAAGAGATCGCGTGGGCGGATTAAGGCTTATGATATGGGACAAGGTGAAGGTCCCATTGTGCCACTACAGTGATGCACCGGAAGAGAGTAACCTCTGAACTGCATGACAGTTATTTCCGCTTGATGACGATTAAACATCTGATTTCAAAGATCCAGTTGGCGATCGTGTGGGCGTTGAATTATTATTTAACTCAGTTGAGTTTGGGGTGCCAAAGCAGTTGCCAGCAGACTTCCTGAGAGTTAGAGACGAGATGTGGTAAGGAAAGCCACACCAGGCCGATGGGGCTTGAAGCCCTGATGAACTGGGGTCCAGAGAAGATGCTGATAAGATGCATAAAGAAAGCCAGCATCCAGCAGTGGACCCCAAGACCTCTGGTTGAGCATCAAAGAGAACAAGAAAGACACAACGTGACGGTCATAACAGTGGGGTCAAAATATGAAGTTTATGTTCGGTCTCCAGCACCCTCTCACATGCAAACCTTGAACAACCCTTTCGAACCCTTGCAATAAAGTGAGAGGTGAATATTTTTCTAAAGAAGTCTTCCTGTGTCTTCCTTCCTGCATCTTTGTCACTGCGTCCTTTATTCTTGCGTCTGTCTTTGATATTGTGTCGTGATGCTGAATGATGATGTAGATGACTATATAACAGGCAGACTTAAGGTCCACAATCACAGTTCCTCCTTCCAGCCATCTCCATTTTCTCATCTTTTCATTGCACACATCTATCATATCGCTCCCGGTATGACACACCACAAAATGGTTCAATTCACGGAAGTCTAACACTGGCCTGACTTTCTTTTTTGTGGCCTGGAACACTGCCATCAATGGTAACACACCTTTTCCTTTTCCCTTACATGGTAAAAGGATACCGTCTGCAATCCATCTTTCCACCTCCTCCTCAAACTCTGAGTTTTTCTCACTTTCCAAGGAGTTCTTATAAAATTTCACTCTATTCTGTAACACTGGTGGCTCTCCCTTCCATTTCCATTTTACCGTCCATTTCTCTCCATTGAAATTTGCTAAGTCTTCATCTGCAATTTTGCAAACATTCAGTCAATGGGCAGCTATGGCACAGTGTACATCTCCAAACTTCACCTCTGCTTTCTTTATAGTCACACCTCCCATCACATTGATTACGTCCATTCCAATTATGACGTCGATCCCGTCAATGATACGATTCATTAATATTGCTTCCACTTTTACTCGTACTCCACATACTTTAATTTCCACTTGCCGGGCTCCTTTACATTTTAAGTCCCTCCCATCTACTGCTTTCACAGTGCCACATCTACCGCATCCACTCATAAGTCTGGAATTGATTAAAGTGGTGGTGCACCCAGTATCAACAAGTGCAGTCATTCCCGTGTTATTCACCACTACTTCTATTATTGGAAGAGGCCAATACTGCGCCTTCAGTCTGTTGCCGGGGAAGCTACTGGCGCAGAAGCTCCCTCTTGCCCATTTTCCTGAATCTGAGTACAATACCTTGCCATATGGCCAAACTTTCCACAATTGTAGCATATTACTTTAGCTGAAGATATCTCTGTACAATCTTTAATATAGTGTGGTCCTTGACATCTACAGCACTGAAGGCTTGACGACTCCTTTTGAACTTTATTTCTCAGTGCGTTGCTTTGTGCACTCGCTGCCACCATCTCAGTTTTTTTAATCTTTTGCTTCCTCATAGCCGTGCAATTGGTAACATCTTGCTAATGTCCATTCTTTCTATGTGAGGTGACTGCTGTAGTGCCACAGATACATCATCTGGGAATCCCGTGACAAATGCAAGTTTAGCTGTATGGTCCAGTCCTATTCCTACATATCCTGCTAGTCCTGCTAATCTTTTGATTGTATTGGCATAGATATCAACTGATTCTCCTGTCCACTTGAATCGTTTCAGCTTTTCATATGCCTCAAAAGGCCCTTCAGTTAATGCGGTCACTAGTCTCATCTCTATCTGTTCTGCTCATACTTGGTCTTCATTGCTCAGCTCAAGGTAGAGAGCGAGTGCATCTCCATGCAGAAAGAGTGGAATGAAAGTCGCAAAGTCTTGCACTTTTTGTAACTTAGCCACCAGTTTCACCTTTTTTATCCATTCGAATATATCACCTTCTCCACTAAAAGGTGGTATAACATCATTGTCCAACCTCAGTAGCCCTGATTCCATGATTTCTTCAAGCTGAAATAGCTTGTAAAGAAAAACAGGGGATCGGAACTCCTTCTCACCAACTCTGCTACTTTCACTAACTCTTAGAATAACACGACTCTGCAACTCACACCAACTCCTCTTAGCTCAATGTCTGCTCTCCATTCTCAGAATACCACAACTGTTGTCCTCGCCAATGCCAATTTGGTCTTTTTAAAGCCTCTTTTTCTCCTCATATGCAAATTAACACTATTCGTATGAAAGGAGTCTACAAACTCACATTCCTCTTTTTTCTTTTCCCGACGGTCAAATGCAGACATGATGTGAGTAATTTATTCTATTATATTTTACGTTTGACAACCCTAAGGATCAACCCTGTCTTTGAAAAGCAGGAGACATACTGTAAACCCCAAAATAACCAAATTCACTACCTTAGAGACCTCAAACAAAGGAAAATAACAGATGAATTTGTCACCAAAGCAAAAAAAACTGATCAAGGAGGCTGTGTACCCTCATCAGATGAAAGACAAAATGATGAGGGATATACTGGTCTATGGCATAGTGTCTGACCAAGTCCATAGAGACACCATAAATATAGGTGATACTCTCACCTATAAACAAGTATACAACCCGGCAAAAATGGAGTAGAGCACCATAGCAGAGATGGAGGTTCTTTCCATAAACCCCAGGGATCAAACCCTCACCAACAAAACCAAATGCAGGCCTGGGCAAACAGCAATGACCAGAATCCCAAAGCACAACACCACCCAAAGCAAGAACAACAAGGCCAGTGGATAACCAAATTTATCTGAAACAAGATGCAAGCAATGTTATGGATGTGGAAGAAACTGCAATTACAGAAATCAATGTCCTGCTAGGTGATCACAGTGTTGATATTGTGGAAAAGTAGGACATTACATGTGAATATGCATAAAAAAAAGCTGCAACAACTTTGTGATGTCGGAGACCAGAAAGAGGATTTCCCAAAGGAAGAAGAAGCAGAACAAGCATCAAACAGCATCAGAACAATAAGCTCAAGCAGCAAGTGTGTACACTCAATCTCTGAATATGCTGAAAAGATATTTGCAAGCCACACAATCAAGATCAAACTAGATACAGGGGAAGACACATGAATCCTAACAGAAAATCAAATGTGGCAGTTAACCTTCAAACCAAAGATAAGGATAACCAATACAATACTGAAGGGATATGGGTGTTCAAGTATAACAAGTATTGTGGTGACTGATCTCAATATAATGCTCAAAAACAAAACAGTAATCAGATTTGACATTGTAAAACCCCTCCTAAGCAGCCTCTATATTCTTATATGAAGAATTAGATATCATCTCTGTGAACATAAATGAGATAAAAAGACAGTATAACAGGTCTGTAAACACTGAGCAAAAAGGAATTCATTGTAAAACAAAAAATCTGTTTCAACATAAAATGTTTTCCGGGAAAGAAATATCAAATAAAATAATACAAAATCTCAGGCCAGTGATACACCCACCTAGATAAATCCCAATACACATCCTCATTGGCAAAAATGGAAAAAGAAGGACATCATAGGGAATGTTACAAGCCCAATAGACTGGGTTAATTCCATCACCTATAAGATAACCACTAACTAGGATGGAACATCCAAAATTATGCTATGTACCCCAGGGACCTGCACAAAAACCTTAGATGAGCTACTACTGTTACTACACAGAAGAGGAAGTTTCTGTGCCATTGACTTAAAAAAGGGATATTGGCACCAAGAACTAGACAATCAATCTAGCCTGCTATGCAGCTTTAACATGTCATTTGAAAGACACAAACATTTACCATTTGGCTTAACTATATCCCGGGACATATTCCAACAAAACCTAGACACTGTATTATCTGGAATCAAATGTCATGGGCATGATATCTTGTTAACAGGATCAACAGAAGAGGAACATGACACAGCCATGACTGATGTCTTGAGAAGAGCCTAAGAGAACCAACTGGATTCAATCCTGATAAACTCCAATATTAACAAAAAAGAGATTGCTTCTTTGGCCACACTATCACAGAACATAGCATATTACCCACAGAAGATAAAATTGAAGCTATGAATTCCCCTAAAGTGCAAAAGAACTCTATATGCTGATGGGAATGATTGCATACCTCAGTAGGTTCTCAGTGAAACTATCACAAATGACTGCACCAATTTGAGAACTGTGGAAAAAGATAATGCACTTCTTATGCAACAACACCATCAAGAAGCCCTTGAAGAAATAAAAACAGAACTGTACAAGGCACAGATAATCATTTACTTTGACATAGACCCCAATAAAACAACAATTCTCCGATGTGATGCCAGTACACTAATTGTGGAGGCATGAATAAGACAGATCAACCAAAGGTGTGCTGAAAAAACAGTAGGAATGGTGTAAAGGTGCCTCACCCCCAAATAGAGTCAAGGTACTCCAAAATAGAAAGAGAGTGTCTGGCAGTCACTCATGGTCTACAAAAAATTGAATATTTCCTACTCTGGTGAAAGGTAACAGTAGAAACAAACCATTCACTACTTTAACAAATCTTCAAGAAAAATCTAGCTGTGACTCCATCCAGACTTCAACAATTCATCCTAAAGTGCCTAAAATTTGCCATCCAACTCAAGTACCAGTCTGAGAAGACAATTCCAGTTGCAGACGCCTAGTCAAGAGTGCTTCAATGAAAATAGAAAAGGTACACTACAACAGCACAGCATCAACTTCATAATGACAAACATGAAAATAACAAACACAGAATGGATAAAGAGGCATTAATAGCTGACCCAACAATGAACCCTGTTGAAAGACACAATATACAGAGGATGATCAGAATACAGAAAATAATACCCAATAACACTTTATGAACACTGGACCTTCATGTGCAATCTCATTTTAGACGATGGATTAATCCTCAAGGGAGACAGAATTTTAGTCCCAGAAGCACTGAAACTCTCAATCTTTAAAGACACACAAACCACCAAGAAGAAACAAAATGCAGCCTATTTCCAAGGGTGTCTATATTTTAGCCAGGGATAAACCAGAGCATCAGGAACATGGTAAAACCATGCAGCAAATATCAACCAGCACAACCCAAACTACAACTGATGCAGCCAGATTTCTCCATACACTCTTCGACTACAATAGGTATGAACATCGATGAGCAAGATTGATGTAAATATCTCCTAGTGGTAGACTACTACTCAAGTATCCCAGGAGTCAAAACACTCCCAGACACATCAGCTACTACTGTCTATGAGCATTTCACCCAGGTTCTAACAGCATATGAATTACCGATAACTGTCATGGCTGACTGTGGTTCACAGTACATGAGTGAAAGGTTTAAGAGGGAATGTCACAACTCAAACATAACATACCATCACCAGAGTAGCAGAAAGAGCAATAAGAACAATCAAGGCTCTTTGGAAGCAGGCCCAGGGGAAAAAGAAGTGCTCATACACAGCATTATGGATATAAAGAACAACCCCAATAAATAATGACATGTCATCCTCATATTGACTACAATTTGGCAGATGACGCAGAACAATGTTGTCTACAGATGAGGGTGAGGGCGAGGGCGAAATCATGCCACCTTGGAAAGAAGACATCTCCAAACTCCACAGAAATAAACAAAATGATTGCCCAGTCAGTGGGGGCTATAGAATACACTGACTGCTTCTCTGTAGAGGGGTAAGAACCCCCACCGAGTGTCCTGGATATGACACGAAATAATCTGATGGTGAGGTTCCAGCAATGCTGGAGCTTTGGGAAATGCGGAGTACCCTTTTATTGCCATCACTCCCAGGTCCACTCTGGCCCAGAGTGGTGGCACCTGATAAGGGTCCTATCTATGGGTTAAATAGAACTAAATGGTGGTTGGTGTTTGCTGTTTTTATGCATTTAAACTGTGAATTTATGCTGAACTGAATTATTTAAAAAAGATCTGCTTTTACATTTAAACTGAGTTCTTGTGCTCAACTGACTGCTTGAAATAGAACTGTTTTGACATCTAAACTGTGTACTTATGCTAAACTGAATTATTTGAAATAAAACTGTTTTGATATTAACTCTGTGTATTGCCCAATCGGTTGGGGCTGTAGAATACACTGACTGCACCCCTGCAGAGGGGTAAGACCCCCACCCAATGAGTGTCCTGATATGACACTATACAAACTGATGGTGAGGTTCCAGTACTACTGGGGCTTTGGGTAATGCGGAGCACCCCTTCATTGCCATTGCTCCCAGGTCCACTTTGGCCTGGCATGGTAGCACCTGATAGGGCCCTATCTATGGGTTAAATAGAACTAATGGCATACTTATGCTAAACTGAATTCTTTGACTAAACTAAATAGCTTGAAAGAGATATGTTTTTGACAATTAAATCGTACTTACATTTAAACTGTGAGCTTATGCTAAACTGAATTATTTGAAATGGATATGTTTTTTGACATTGAAACTGTACTTACACTAAACTGAATTGTTTAATATATAACTGTTTTGAAATTTAACTGTGTGTAAACCAAAACCATACTTATACTAAACTGAATTAGCTGAATTAGAACTACTTGACGAAACCAAATAGCTTGAAATAGAAATGTTTTTCATTACATTTAAACAACGTCCTTATGCTAAACTGAATGGTTTGAAATAGAACTATTTTCCTAAAAATGGATTTGGCGTTAAATAACCTACAAAGGTTGATATGCCATAAAACCCAAGCAACCAAACCAAGGTTGAACAGATGAAAGAGACTGTGCCCCAAAGGTCTCTCCTAGCAAATGGAGACATTTGAGAGATAAATCGCCAAATAATAAAGTGGGAGTGGCCACAGCAGTACAAATTGGTTAAAAGGTTTTGGTGAAACTACCAAAAGCATATCCAACACAATGGTGGAAACGAATTGTGAATAGTGTGCAATCACAAAAATCATGGTTCATAGGATGCCACAATATATTGTGGACATAAAGTGCATTCATCTGATGAAGATAAACCTTGAAAACTTAGATGGAAATGTATAGACATCAATACCAAAATCCCAAAAAGAGACACGCCAAGCATGGACACATGATTACATCATGTGAAAATGGTCTTAAATATGAGTGGGAAGATTCTTTTTTTTTTGGGGATGAAAGAAAAGAAAATTCTCAATCATTTATAATAAATGTTACCTGTAGTTACAGAATGGACCTTTCGTAGTATATAGAGTTACATATGTTAGTTGACCATGGGGTTGTGCGTGTGTGTGTGTGTATATATATATATATATATATATATGCATATTAAAAAAAGCATCTGTGTGTGTTTATATATATAAGCATATCTGTGAGTATGAGTGTAAGCTTATGTTGATGGATGTGTGCACGTAGATGAATATCACAGTACACATGAGTAGGTGTAGGTATCTATTTGTGTGTACATATGCGCATAGTTATGTATCGACATAAGTTTAAGCATATGTTGTGTATGTGTGTTTTGGGCATCAATGAGTGTTTGTGAGGTGACTACTCATTCACTTCTCCCAGTCTCAGTGGAGATGGTCAGATAAGTTGAGAAAACTGCCCAACCTGCAACTTGAGATTTCAATTTTACATTCTTTTTTTTCTTCTTTTTATTAAGGGTGTTCTGGTGAAGTACAATCTGGCTATATTTTTATATCAAATCTATGGGTTGCCTAGGTCAAGAAGTAGGGAAAGATTTACTCCCATATACCTATACACACACAGAGATGTAGTCAATGGGTTAGAGAGATCAAACTAGGACAAATGTCACTAGGATCCATATCATGTCAAGTCTGAAAACTGAGCAGTGGCAAGTTAGAATTTGCACTGCACATGTAGGGGTGGGAGAAGAACTAAAAAATGGTTTCAAATTGACATACACTCCCATCTGTGAGCAAATCCAGTTCTTTGTTTTTTCTTCTGACACAATCTCAGGTTTAGTACACCTTGATTGGCATCTGCAATGATCTTAGCATGGGGTTACATAATGAGCTATTGCAAGGTGCCTCCATCACACTGCCTTACTCAGAGTTATAATGGGTGGGGAAAAAGCAAAGAATTGTGGGTAATGAAAATGGTTATGTAAGTTAATGGCAGAATCAGTTGGTGACTGCTTTGGGTCAAGAGTCAAGAAACATATTGAGAGACATAATGAACAAACAGCAGAAAGAAAGTATCGCCTGAAAGACAGAGAGGAGAAAAGAAAGATAGAAGGAAGAAACGTGTGAACATCATAAAATCTGCTTTTATCCTCATAGACTACAATCCTATTGTTGCTTTTGCAATAGATAATGCAAAAATATGCAATAGAATCCTTGGATCTCATCAGATCTTCAGTAAACCAATAAGCACTAATTTATGTTTACTATGCTACTTATTGAGGATAGATGAAATTAGAAGGGGGCAATTCCATTGGCAATGAACACTAATCTGAATCATCCTTTCTTGCTTTGACCCAATGACCTAATAAAAACTGTTCAAAATTGTACAAAAAAAGAAAAAAAAAACCCAAAGATTAACGTCTAAGCCTTCTCCCACCCGCAAAAGTTGAAATTTAGAATAGGAATTCTAGAACATACACGTGCTGTCGAAGCGTTGAAATGTATATATTAATGACATTAGAAAATTTTAGAAGGAACATATCTGTTGCTATGAAGTCCTGCTCAAAGGTAAATCTTTGGTAACTGTCTATTTAAATCATTGATTTTCGTGTCTTGTAAAATCATCAGCTTAACATTTGCATTTAAATGTAGACTTTCTAATTGGCCAAAGTTTATTCCAGGTGAATATTTTTGAGATGACAAAATAGATTTGTTTTAAAATTTAGCCCTCTATCCCCATGTCTAGCACTTGTCACTTTTCTATAACTGAGGAAATCTGTGTTCGATCTGGACTGAAAGTATCAAAATGTCTCCATTCTCATATTAGGAAGTATTAGAAGCTTTACTTTCATAGCACCGGTTCAATAGAAAATCAACAATCTGGCAATAGGAAATCTACGGGGGGGGGGGTGAATATTATGATGTAAGAATAGTCAATTAGACTTTAATTAAGTTAAAACTTAAAGGAAAAGGAAGCACTGCACTTTTTTTTTTTCCACGTACACATGGGAAGCAGCATGATGGACGTGTGAATCCTGCAGCTTAACGCTCTGGATTGTCAGTTCGATCGGGGAACTACTGCTGCTCATCTATAAGAGTGGCTTCTATAGATGAGAATAAAAACAGCCATTGAAAGATAACCATGACCCACACTCAAACCACATACATACACTCTTCGGGCGGGTAAAAAATGGGCGCATCCTGCTGAGGTTGGAGCCTTGGCCTCAGTGTTCGAAAAATCAGCTACAGAGCTCAAACTCAAACAAAAACTACTAAAATGCAAACAAACAATACAAATAGCAACATTTAACGTTAGAACCCTAAATAGAAAAGGTCAACTACCAGAACTTATCGCATCAGCCGTAGAACATAAGATAGACATAATTTGCAAACAAGAACACAGATACGCGCACACCAAAGATATCAAATTTCACCTAACAGGCAATGGATGGACGCTGGCCACTGTATCAGCTTGGAAAAACTCTGTCAATGCCACGGTAGGAGGGGTAGGAATACTTATAGGACCTAGAGCGATAAAAACACTTAATAGCATTGAGAGAATACAACCTAGGATGATGACAGCCACGTTTAATGGCAACCCCAGAGCAACAATCATCTCATGCTACAGCCCTACCAATATTAGTGAAGAAACCGAACTAGTCACCTTCTACAAGGAGCTATCCTCCCTAGTGTGTAGCATTCCGAAACACAACCTGCTAATCATTGGAGGACATATGAATACCCAAATCAGGAAAAACAGACATAACAAATACAGCCTACACAACACATCAAATAGAAATGGACAATATCTAACAGATTTCATGATAGAAAATAGATTAACTTGCCTCAATACAAACTATCAAAAAAGAGAGGGAAAATTATGGACCTACAAATACGCGAACAACAGTAAAGCGCAGATAGACTACGTCTTTATAAATAAGAAACATACATACAGCAGCTATGTGATGATACAAGATGTAACCCTGAAGACCTGCCAGAGGAGATGAATGATAGGGAGACGTGGAGAGAGAGGGTCAGGGATATCCGTGCTAGCCGCACAACATGATGATGATGAAATGCTGTGATAAAATCTATGTTGATGAGAATGTAGAATTAGTTGTTGACCTAAGTTTGAAGTTTATAATTTTATTTATGTATTTCCAGATATGTCTCAAAATATGTGAGGAAAGAAATAATTTACACATTCTGTTCTGTTGGTTTGTAATCAATTTTCACAGTTTGATCTGAGTGGGGAGGGAACAAAAAAAAAAAAAATTAAAAACATTGGATTATCTTTATATGCTATTTCATTTGGTAAAAGATGAATTTTTACACTGCTTACCTTCATAACATTTACTTAACATATTTAATGGCATATAAGGTGCACTATTTTACAAAAAATATCTTTAAAATTTGTGATAGTCAGCTGAAATTAGCTTCCTGGCAACTTCTATTAGCTTAGTCTTTAGAGTAACTTTCCCATACCTATTGTCATTATTTAAAAGGCTATTATGCAGTTTAAAAATGTTATCATTGATAATATTCATTATAATTATTTCATCATGTTTAATATTAGTAATTTCCTTTTTCTTGATTTGCCCTGCTGAAACTGGTGTGCGTCTTATACACCATCTAATACAGTAAATGTTAATCACTGGAATACTAAGTAAATGGATATTGGGTAGGAACCCTACTACCAAAGATCCAAACCTGTAATTCACCAAAGCTTTATTAGTATAATTCAGTAAAATCTAGTCGTTCATTTCACTTCCCTTGTTTTTGTGAGGACCTGCATTTATGGTATGGGTGATGTATTTTGCTATCTATACGAAACTGATAAATTCTAGAAAAGTTTTAGTGGGTGATTGGAATGTGGTCTTTGATCACAAGATAGACTGGAGCGGGGTCTAGCAGGAACACGAGCACTTAGGTGCAAAATACTTTCTCAAAATTATAGATAAGCTCGATTTTGTCAATAAATTTTGAAATGAGCATCCAAATAGAGTAGTATAGACTTGGGATGGCTTGAACTTGAGGCAGCTTTTTAGCTACATTGATAGAGTAGATGAATTTGATATAAAAATTTTCGGTAGCCTAAGCTTTTATAGTTTAGCTTACACAGAACATAGGTTGGCTGACCACTGGAAATTCAAAGATTTGGCCTTGCCATTTTCAATGAGAAGGACACTGTAATCTATAGTAGAGGGGACTTTCCAATTGAGAGATGGTATAGAAACTCAGTTGAGATGGATCTGACCTTCCTCAATAAGAAAGACTAAGCTCTACTAGTTAAGTCTAGTCTTAAAAGAATGGCAATGAATATAGCCACATAGGAACTTGGCAATGCTGTTTATTGACATATCACTAGATGGATGACACTAAACCGCACATAAAGACATGAGAAATTTCGATCCTATTACTGGCACTTTTCTCTAGGGAACTTGGTTTGAACTAGATTCTAATTTGGTCAACTTCCCTTGTCTTAAAGATATCAAAGTGGCTTGGTGCCAGGATCTCATGACAATAGACATTCGGAATGTATTAAAGAAGGTTGGAATGGACAAACCTCCAGGCACCAATGAGATTCCCTACAAAGTAAACTTGAGGCCGTTAACATTTGTACTCTTGCTAACTATTATCTACATCAACCAGATGAGGCAGGAGTCTAGTCTCCAACGATGTTGAACCCTGAAGATTTCAGCAAAGGTCTTGGCAAACTGTTTGCAGATGTCTTGCCTAATCTGATTGCTCCTGAGCACACTTGTGCTGTAAACGGTTTTGATTTGGTACACACTTTCTTAGTGAAAGTCAATGAGGATACTACACTGATCCATTTAGATCAGTCCAAATCCTTTGATAGGGTTGACCATTGTTTTCTGGAGATTGTGGCTGAATTCAAGCTAAACTTTCACAGCTGTGTCTTTTTGTATGCGTATCTTAGGGCTATGAGGGGAGTGAATAGAATAAAGCTAGATGCTTTTGTCTTGTTTTGATCATATTATAAAGGGTGTTTAATTATTGCCCTTGCTACATGTTCCTTTGTGGGAACTTTTTCTGCATAAATTGAAAGTGAATCCAGTCCTTTGTGAGGTTTAGCAACTTCATTCATCTCGGCAAAGTATTCTACCTGACAATGTCAGTTTGCTTGTGAAGAGCAATGGCAAGATTGACAAAGTAAAGAAATTAGATTGTATGAAACAGTGATTGGCTACCAAAATTAACTGTGAGAAGTTTGCTAGTTTACAGTTGGTTTCATGTACCTGACGTGGTCCCAAACTTCAGTTGGAGATGAATTGGTTGGAGTTGTTGGAAAAAGTTGTGGTTGCATCTAAGCTGGTCATACAGAAACCTTTCTTTAAAGGGGATGGTCATGATGTCTCTTTTGCAAATCTTCCCTCTCCCCATCCTTTGCAAACTTTCAGGGCTTTGTCTCCTATTTACCATTCTATATAGTCTAGAAAGAGGTCTGTTCAGGTTTGTTTGGGTTCCTAGAGATCCCATAGTAGGTTGTGGGATCTGTTTTCACTCCTGAAAGCCTCTTGTGTTTGCAACAATGTGGTACTACTGATAGGATGAAACTTTCAGTGCTTACTTGGAATTATGAGAGTCATGATATAGATAATGATGTGGTGGGGAGGAATGGAATTCACAGAAGTGTGTCTTTTTCACTTCAGCTCCTAATCCAATTTTTTAGACATCAGCTAAAAGTGAAGATTGGAGTTGAGAGAAGGAGACTCAGTGTCAGATTTCAGCAAAATGTGATTGTTGTATGTTTGTGTCAAGTAAAATGAGCTAATTCAGTATTCAATGTGGAACTTAGTGACCTAGAAAAGGATCTTGGGCTTTTGAAAAGTTGAGTGGACCCAATCCCAGTAAGTTAGAATAGATTTTGGCTTTTCATTTTGTGACAAACGTCAACTTAACTTGTGTATAAAAGTGAATTTCCCTTATTTTTATTCTTTTAGTTCCCATTTTAAGTGTTAGCATTCATTCCTTCCTGCTTTTAGATGACAGAAAATTAATACCTTGGAGATGTGGAAAATTTTTGAGGGTGTTTATTTGTGTAATTGTCAGTCTTTGTTTAATTTTCCTCCCAACCCATATCAACAGAAAAAGGTGAGAATCATACTGAAATGACTGTGATTAAACACCAGTGTCTAATTAGATATCTTCTAAAAATCAACTTGGATAGTATAAATTGAATTTGTCTCTATAAAAAAATAAAAGATTTATATCTATTTCCTTGCCCATGAGGTTATGATTACATAGATGTGTATCTCCAATCCACTTGGCAAGCCGTAGCCCTGGAGGTGACCATGTCCACTGTAAGAGCATGGATGTAACTACAAAACACATCAGGTTAATTGGTCGTGTATTTACCATGACTGGTTGATTTAACATTGTGCGATGTGGATCTGTAGCTCAGTGGTAGAGTTCTGGATCTGCATTGTGTGGTTGCTGGTTTGATTCCCAGTGGGGTGGGGGTGGGGGTCACGGTAGACACTGCTGATGAGACCTAGTAAGATCAAAACAGCTGTCAGGTGGACCTGTATTTTGCATGCAGTGCTTGCAGAATTTTCTGATCATGGTAATTTAATTTATGAATATATATCTAACTTGGATAGGTTTTAGGTTGGGTTCAGAATTTAGATCTATGGTTAAGGTTCATGGATGGAGGTAGGAATAGACAGAATTATAAGAGGCAGGTATTAGGGATTGTGTTTTAGTGCTCAGTTAGGGTTTAGGTAATTACGAGGATCATTAAATAAGTTTCCAGACTTTTTTCATATGGGCACTATTATTGATAGTAAACACATGAAACTCTAGTCCCCTTCCAAGTAATCTCCTCCAGCTGCAATGCACTTGTTGTGCCATTCCAACCACTTCTGCCAGGCCCCATGGAAGTCCTCTTGTGTGAGCATGTCAATAACCATCGTCAGAGCCTCTTTCATCTCAATTGTCTCATAATGACAGCCTCTGAGCTTAGGGAATAAGTAAAAGTCACAGGGAGCATAGTCTGAACTATAGGGAGGCTGAGGAACTTTCTTGATGCCCATCTTAGTCAAATAGTCTGTGACAAGGATGGATTTGTGGACTGGTGCATTGTCCTGGTGGAAATGCCACTGAACTGATTTGAAGAGTGCTGGGCACTTCCAACGGAATCTCTTCCTGAATTCCCTTAAAATCTCAACATAATAACCCTAACCCTTTAGCCCATCAACTCTGGTGTTCTGACTTCCTTACTCCTCCCATACCTCTCATCATCCCTCACAGACTGCCTGCCTTTCTTGAATCTCTTATGCTACTCAAAAACTGATGCTCGATTCATGCAAGATAGTCAAAAAGCAGTTTGAAGCATTCCATACGTTTTTGTGGCATTTCTTCCAAGTTTAAAACAGAATTTTATTGCATATCGTTCTTCTAAAGTGTCCTCATGTCCAAATTGCATTTTTGAAATTCACCAACTGTGACAATCAGGCTTTAGGAGGGTGTATTCCAATTGCTGCTGTAGCTGTTCATTTGAAGCTGAAATCCTAAAAATTGGTCAGTCATCTCATAAGATGTATAAAATTAATATAGTGAATTTTCAAGAGTCTACAACAATTTTAAATGCCTGTACAAAAAAGTCTGGAAACATATTGAATGCACCACGTAGGTTGAAGAGTTTGATTTAGGGATTGGTAATTAGAATTATTCTTATTAGGAATAAGTATGTTCAAGACAGGGTTGGATAATCAAGATAGGATAAGAGTTGGGAGGGGGATATTCAATGCAGGAGGGAATATGACACTTTCATATAAATGTCAAGGAGTTGGCTGGCAAAATTAATTAAATGAAATTAGTTAATTTTATTGAAAGATGATTAATTTAATTAAATCATGATAATCAGTATTTTATTAAAAATAAATTCATTTTGGGTGTCCAAGTATTTTTTTGAGAATCGTGTATAAAATAAACACCAAGTCATTAAGTACCAAAAAGTTTGAGATCTGATCAGAACTTGTTGACCTATAAATCTGTCCCCAAAAAATAAACATTCGCACACCTGCAAGACCTGTCAAAAGACTCATCGGATTTCAAAGCATAAATAAAAAAATATATTTTTAAGATGGCAGACAATTTAGGTTGGTGTCACCAAGTTTAGCACAAGGCCTTGAATCACTAAATCATTGGTCAACCAACCACAGGACTGCTCCTTGTAGTCCCTCCCGATGACTGTGGCTGATTGGCCGATTGTCTAAACCAATCAGAGGCAAACCGGGGGGGGGGGGATTGTTACGATGATAGCCATTGGTCGGCAGTCCCCATTGACTGATCCATCAGAAACTGATTATTCGGGATTCGGGGCCATAAATAGAGGACACCCAAAGCGAAAAATCGAGTTGGTTCAGGAATTCGCTGCTTAAAGAACCAAATCTGTTGCCATTGCATTCACTATTTTGACACTGCCAAATTGCAGTTAAGACTCCGCCAGTCAACTACTTTCACCCCCAGTTTGCGGTGTTTGATGAAAAATATTTGTACAACTCTGTAAATAATCGTTTGTTACTGTTTTAACAAACGCTTTTTTTGTCACTTTTCTAAATTTGCTTGGCAAATTTCTTCTCTCCAACACGAATTCCAACCTTCATTGACTGGACCACATCCATCTTCTCTTTCCTCTGATCTTAAAGCAACATGGGCGTGGAAAGAAACAGAGAAAGACCAGTTGACACATGTGGTAATCACGAGACCAGCAGTCAACTAGGTGTTGTGAAGCTTTAGTACCACAGGAAGATGGGATGGGATATTCAAGGCAGTGTTGAAGTTGGGGAGATAAAACAATGTTGATGCATTGGGTTAGTGATGGGGATTAGGGTTCAAGTTGAGGTATTCAAAAGTGTATTAGATTGAAAGATTTAGTCATGAGTATCAATTAGGAACATGCAGAGTTAAAAAAGGCAGCGTAAGGGTGTAGTCAAAGATAGTTTGCTTGGATGTTTTATTTCTGTTTAGTTGGAACATGCATTTTGGATTGAGGGTAGAATAAAGGTGAAATATTCATAGAATGATGTGAATTTGGAGAGTGGTTTAGAGTTAAGATTGTTTATGCCAGTGACAGAAGACCTCAATAAATACATAGAGATTGCTCTCTCTCTCATGTAAACTTTCCACTTATGCAATAATTTCCATTATATACAGATACACACAGCTATGCACACTCATCCTAAATATAGACTTTAGGAATATTTCATAGTTTAAGAATTGTTTCATTTGGCAATCAACACATCAAATTGAAAGTCTGAACAGTTCTTTTCCAACCTTTTTGTGGCCTCTTCCTCCTACCTACCTATGCCTGAAAGTATGCAACACTCATCAAAAGAGAATGGCATGTTTGATTGATATAAGAAAACAGATATTACACTTTCATTATAAACAAAATGCAACAAACGGGACTACAATCTCAGATAAATGCTGTCAAACTCTTAATCTGTTGTCCTTTTAATTAATATCAACAGGTGATTTAAACCTTGTTGGTGGTATGTTACAGATTCTCATAATATTGGGTATTATTGCTGATAAAGCAATTCTCATTTCTTTATCAACAGTTTTCAAATTTTCTCTTGTCTTTGTCCTAATATTTGTAGCATAGAGAAAGCAGATTTACATAGTGAAGTTGAAAACTGAAGCAGAATTACCAAAGATTTTCTGGATTTTGTTGGATACTGCATTGAAGTTTAAATCCCCAAACAATCTAATTCCAGTTCTAATTATCTTAAACTTAAACTGCAACCATTCCTCAGTTCAACAAATTTTGTTTCTCTCAGGGTTAATTCATGTACTACAGATCTTATGAATGGACATACCATTTAATATAGTCTTCAAACAAAATTTGCAATTTACATGAATTTTTAAGGGAGATAATTCATTCGGTATAACAAAGCTACTTCCCTTATACCGTTAGGTGCTATGGACACTTTTTTTTTCTGTTTTACCTGAAATGATGAAACTTCTGATTGGTTTCTCAATGTTTGTGGCAAAAAAAAAAAAATACAAAAAGATATCTATGATAACATTAATAATTTGAGGATAGTATTGTTCATAAATGAATCCCCAACGATTTAGTTACTCCATCTTGTTATAAGGAATTTCCATGAATAAAAATTGAGTATCAATCGGAGAAGAATAGTTTTTTAAAATATTACAATTAAATTCTCATTATAAAAATCAATTGAAGTTTTAGAACCACCCACCTCAAAAAACCTTATTAATGTCTTTGAATAGCAAAAGTCACTATCAACACAATTCATAGAATAAAATGCATTTATACTATATTAGAAATTATTTACGATGTTTTTTTTATGATTAAATCCATATCAATGCATACCTATTTTCATTATCCACTTTATCATTGTAATAAAAATCATTGTAATGGGATTATTGTAATAAAATCATTTCTTTTTTATAGCATAAATAGTTCCCAATGCATTTTTGCAGTAAAAATCGTGATCCAATTCAATAAAAATGCATGTGAAATAATTTCACTGGCAACGGATTTCTATCGTAAAAATCATTTGCCATGTATTTTTACAATGAAATGTTTTTTAATATTTATCCTTTTTTTCTTTTCTTTCAAGATACTGGACGTATTTTTAATGTCACCCTCAAGCAAAACCTATGAGTTTTCAAAGAAGGTAATTCATTCGGTGTCATATAGTTACTTTCCTTGGATTAAAAAAAAAAAAAGTGATGTTTACATTAGAGAAACTCACTGCCCAAAATAATTTTTATATCACTGATAAAAATTCTGATTGGTGACTCAGTATTTAATTTGCTAAGCTTTTTGTTTAGATGGGGAAAAAGGCCGTATGTATGGGGCACCCAATGAGACTCGAATTCACTTGTGAAGTTTTGCTAGTCTAGTTAGCTAGCCATTACACTACCAGAGGCACACTTCATTGCTCAATGTTTTTGGCTTCATTTTTTTTTATAAATGAGAAGAATATTTTTCTTTAAATTATCCTGCAGGGCATATGGCGTAATGGATATAGGTATTTAGTTCAAGAACTTCTTAGTGGAATTATCTAGAGGTTCAATCTTGACTACAGGTTTGTCCGGTCGGCTGGGGCTGTAGAATACACCAACTGCACCTACGTGGAGGCGCAAGACCCCCCCAGTGTGTCCTGGATACGACACTAAATAATCTGATGGTGAGGTTCCAGTGATGCTGTGTCTGGCTGTGCTGTGGATTTTCAGGCTCCAAATGTAACACTAAGGTTTGTACCATCTGGACACTTATCTTGGGCACAGCATCAACTATAGTACTATGGTTTGGCCCTGCACTAATTATAACATTATCGCTCGGTCCTGTACCAAATGTGATACTATGTTCTGGAGTCAGTTACTATTTGTAATGCTATCATTTTGGTACAGTACTAAATGTAACAATATCTTGGCACAGCACCACGGTAACAATATTGCGGTCACGACTATCAATGCCATTACCAGCGCCAAATGTAATATCATTGTGCATGATAACACTTGTACCAAATGTAATAATAATGATTGGTCTTATCCTAGTAATGGTGCTAAATGCAGTACTATAGGTGTCATAGTACTTTTACTTTGGTCTTATCACGATAACAGCACCAAATGCATTTCCAGATAATCTGTTTATCAAATGTGTCTGTGCTCATGTTGTGTTAGAAAAATTCACAGATAGAGTATGACACAATTCATCCGGAACTTCTTTTGATGGTCAGGGTAATCTGTTGGAACAAAGTTGCCTGAGTGTTGGTTTCTCAAAAACAAGAAGCACTCTCTGTTAACAATTAACAATAATTTATTGTTTGATGTTCAGGCTGCATACAGTAGCACAAAAGAGGGAGAGAGAGAGAGAGAGAGAGAAGGTCTGTTAGGGTCTATGACCAGAAACACAAAGAGCCCCCACCCAACTGAACTCTCTGAATGCCAACTGACTCAACTGACAACTTTTTCTAAATTTGTCAATATATCTAAATTCAAGGTATTTGTAGTGTTATGTCATCTTCTAAAGTTATTGCATCACTCACACATGTCCAAATTCACGATTTTCATTTACTCAAACTTGTGACATGACATGAATCTATTTTGTTTACATTTGGGTCTTCCTGTGTGGGTCATTGGTGTACTGGCTTGAACTTTCCAATTTGACTTAAATTTCCACTCAAAGATTTCACCTCACTTAACAGCTAACTGAAAACAGTTGGCTTTATCAGCACATTCACAGATGAAGAACAAAATCCTGAAAAATTCTCTGACTAGGATATTTACTACTGTTAAAATAGAACCAAACATAAATGATGAAGTTGAGATAAAAGAAAAAGTTATAACAAGTGAATTATTGAAGAATTAGGAGGACCAAATTTACCATTTGATATCTTCAACAAACCCCCTTAACTGAAAAATAGAAATATTCGTGAAGTGATGAAAAAGTATCTCACAAGTTCAGAGGAAATGCAAAAAGCATATTTGGCAGTGAAGTTATCAGAAAGCATTCGAAGAGCACTGAGAAGACGAATAAAACTTTAAACAAAATGTAATTGTGTCCTGAAGAAATGGTGAATGAAAAAGCATAGGTTCGGTCATAGGAAAAGATTATGTAGTTGTGACAGATATAAAAGCACTCATGTTCATATACATGACAATAGCTTATTCAGAGCTTTAGAGTTAAAAATCAGAATGAAAAGCACAGTGTACACCAGATTCTCCCAAGTAATATGAGACTAAAAAATATTTGCAAGAATCACAGAGTAATTCACTGAAGGTTTCACCAACAACCCCCACGAGATTTCAGTAAGATGAGGTTTCATAAATTTACACAAGCTAACACAACCTAAGATGTATAAGAATTTATTGCGAAAAAAGAAACAAACCGACCAAGTGTGGCATTTAATTTTGGCCAGAGTGGAAAAGGGAGAAGTAATCCCAGACGATACGACACCAAAAAGCTACCTCATACTACTTGCCGAAAACTCCTATTGGACACTCAGTACAAAATTGGGGACCAGACTGTTAAGGCAGGATAAAATAGCCAGCAGAAAGGTTTTGTTGCTCGCTTCTTGAATAGCCAATAAGTATTCTAACAGGCAAGAAGCTTCCCAAGAAATGAAACTAAAATCAAACGAAAGTCAACTACTGAAATTCTACGAAGTTAAACAACTGAAAGAAAATTCAACCTGAGAATTCTGCTGTAAAGATAACTTTAAAGATAACTGAAATTAAATGAAAATTAAAAAGACTCTATTAAAATCAATAGAAAGATAAAATTCAACGCGTGAACTCTGTTGAAAAAACAACCTTTCAGAAGAGTCAAAATTAAATGAAACCTGAAACATTTTGACAAAACTAAAAAGAAATAAATACTCAAATTTAAAGAACTTTGTTTCCCAGACACTCTCTCAGATAGGTTTCCATCTTTTCAACCCCTTTCTTTCTGGTTTCTTTTGTATAAAATTCCTTTTTAAAAACTTTGTGTTATCTTTTTGGATCAGTATCTAAACTAGAAAGTTGTGGAACTTACCATTTAAAATTACACAATAAAGCCTCCTAAAAACATACCAAGTGTAAATGAGGGAGCTATCCCCCTTGTTTGGTACGGGAACCTTAGAGCTGGGTACACATTACCATTGTACACCGACCAGTCACACATGTGACACCGTTAGAAAGGTTGCCCCTTTTTTACCATTACTCCGAACAGAGCACACATGTTGACTGACAGAGCTGCGACTTTGAACTTTGCGAAGGTGGTATTCTTTGAGGCAAACAGAGTTTCACTGTAACGGTAGCACCATGAGGCAAAAAATGAGGTAAAAGGCTCAACTGGTCAAAGAAGGATTTCAGAAGGAATGAAGACCTATAACAAATAAACAACTTCTTTACCAGTTAAGCCTTTTACCTCATTTTTTGCCTCATGGTGCTACCATTACACCAAGTTAAATACTAAATTTGGCTTTAGTGTCATTCTCTTCATAGTGAATTTTGTACTCTAAATTTCTTTTATATTGCAAATTTTTGTTTTTTTAATTCTATTATATTGCAAATTTTACTCTAAATTCCTTTAGATGGGATATCACCAAATAAATCTAGATTTCAAGACATAAATCAAGATTTGACTAACAAACACGAGATTTCACCAAGTACCACAACATTTAATAAATTACCGTGAGAATTCACCTCATCAGGTGAGACTTTAACTCTTCTCGTGAGATCTCAGCAAATACCATATTTTACCTCTTCACCTGAAATTTCACCACATCAATTTACGTATAATTTGATCAACAAACATGAATTTCCCTTCATCAGGCAAGATTACATCATGTAATTTGCGATTTAATGAAGTTGTCGTGCTCTGTTCAAAAACATGGAAAACCCAGATTGCTCTAATCCCCAAAAATCGCTACACCCACCTACATCCAGAAATCATGAAATCACTTGTAGACTTGACCAGCTGCCCTAGTGAAAGAAACAAAATATCTATCTTTTTACAACAACAAGAGAACCAGTTTTTCAAAAGTCACTATCAAAATAAAGTGGATTATCTTCAGAAGCCTATTTCAGGTTAACGAAGGACTGTATTTCCACTTATATCTTTTTTAGGACGGACTATTTGTCCACGCAGCCCTGGCAGAGTGATAAGACTCTCGTTCTATTTATAGCCAAGCCTTTCAGCAGTCCTTGGGCTCGCCCATGAGCATTATGCTATTTGACTAGGACACATTTCGGTTGGATGTGTTGGCGAGTCACGTTCCGACTGGGTGTGTCCTTGCTCAGGTGGCAGTCAGTAATGACTGGCATCCTTGAGCCCCAGGGTGCCGTCCTCAAGACATTATCCCTCTTCAGAGGGGTTGGTCTTATCACCTAGTCCCCCTTTTTAGGGGAATGCTGATGGGGCCCCGAGGCATTTTTGGGACTGCTGGGCACATGAGGGTTTCTGTCCTGTGCACGAACCCACCTAAAAAACCTCCTTGTGCCACACTTGTACGCTTGGTGGGGACATATAAAAAATATATTAACATGAGTCATAAAATAATAGCAATCAGGGAGAATACATCATTAAATCTGATAAAAAGAAATTTAATCCTTAATGTTGTGACATTATGAAACATTTGTATAGATTTTGGTGGAGTTCCAATGCCTATAGTATATGTCAATCTAAGCTCAGATTATAACTGGAATATTTCTCAATGATCAGTGTTCAATCCAAGACAAAAATCTAAATTACACTCTACTAAATTGGAAGCTTTCCCTGGCATAATCTTCATTTTCCTTGTTAGTCTTGTGCACTTGATAACATAGAAATTCACACTAGAAGACTGAGAAACATTTTCTTTTCTCATTGTAGCAAAGCTCTATGATACTTCCATAGAGAAAGGAACCATGGTATATTTATCACTTTAATATTAGAAATTGGGATGATTCAAACATCAAAATTATCCTCCAACTGCAATTTGAAGTCATCTTGCTTTATTCCCTGAATTAGAGCACCATACATCTTACTATGATAAAAAAATCATTATCATGTACTGTTTTTGCTGGGACATGATCAAATAAATAAGTTACTAGTATATGTTTGTTTTTGTGTCCATGTTTGAATTCTACATAAAATAGACTTCTGTCCATAATAAACAAGTTTATAAGTAGTCTGCTGTATTGTTATCAATTTTGCCCCATTTTAAATCAATATAACCACCTAAAAAGGGAACTTAGTTTTTATCACATAAATTTACTGATTACAGATAAGCTGAATAATTCACAAACACACATTCACTTTTTAAAAAATTCTAATTTGTATTTATCTTAATTTTTCTGCATATTGTTATTCATTCACCTATTTTAACAACATTAAAAGTGCACATTATTACTTTATGTCACATTGTTAATAATACTTCTTATTTCTGGAATTATGCATATATTCAGTGATATTTACAGGAGTACAGCTTTATCATAACCAGTTAAACATTTTTACTAGAAACAGTAAATAAAGATGTTTATAATATCCTAGTATCATTCTATATATATATATATCTGTATAAACTTTCATATAATAATGGTCTTCATTTATTGATTCTACTAAAAAATTCTTTAACTGTTTATGATACTATTATTTATAATATAAACTTCTCAATAATAGACAAATGAAAATTTGAGATGCATTTCTAAAAGAAAAACTGTTCTTGTAAAAATGTTTCTTTCTTACCTGAATGGAAAATTTTTGACAGGTTTCTACAGCAGGTTTCAACATTGCATTTGGATTTTAATGGAGAAAGTTAGTCCAATGAATTTTGTATTTATATGTTTCAATAATATATTTTTTTGTCGTGCTATTTCCTTTTCAGTATCAGTTCATTTTAATTAAGTTTAATTTCCAGAAATTCATTGAAGATGAATATAATAAAATCATAAGCTTTCTTATATGTTGTATTTGGAGATTTGTCTTTAATTTTGTATTTTTATTGAACACTTATTAGGAATCTAATCAACCTTAATTCACAAGTGGTTCTTTCAGTGATTTCCTTATCTTGGCTGTTTTCTTATCACAATTTATTACACTGGAAAAAAATAAAATTATTCAATGAGTTTCAAATCAGTCACATAACAATTTTTAAACTCATTTATTCTATTCAGGTCACAAGAATATTTCTGCACACACTTCAAACAATCAGAAGTGTTCTCAATTCCTTTTGAATTTTATCTACTTAACACATCTTGCCATAAATCCCAGCCTGACATATAGATGGCACTACTAATAAAAAATCCATGTGATTTTTATAAAATGGTAACCTTCAAATCGTACATCTCCAAATTTGTGCCCAATCGGATAATTAGTTTACAAATTTCAGCTATTTAAGTGAAGCTACTGTTGCAAATTTTCAAAAAAATAGGAATATCATAATTTTGTGTGTTCATAAAGTATTGCTTTCTGATAGGAAAAATACTGTTCAAGCAAAGCGATGGCTTGATAAGTGTTATTTGGGCTCTGCTCTATCAGAAACAACTGTTAAGAAGTAGTATGCTAAACTTTAAACCCAGTCATACAGACACCAATGATGCTGAATGGTCAGGTCGCCCAAAATCGATAGTTGTCCCTGAAAACACCAAATCACTCCACAAACTATATTTTGGCCAATAATAAATTGAAGTTGTATGAGATAGCAGAGTAGTTGAAGAGATCAGAAGGCAGTGTATTCACCATTTTGCATGAACATTTGTCTATGAGAAAGCTGTATTCACAATCGATCAAAAACAATGCATTGATGATTCAGAGCGTTGTTTGCAACTGTTTCAATGCAACAAAAAATAAGTTTTTGTTTAACATGTGACAATGGATAAAACATGGATCCACCACTTCATTTCAGAGTTAAATAGGCTGTCAGCTGAGTGGGTAGCAGCATGTGGTAGGGGCAATTTTGCCCTGAAATAGGGACAATAATAAGAGTATTAATAAAGATAGATATGCCATACAATTAGAAAATGGCAAGTGAAAAAAGGCGTGTCTTTGAAAAGACTCAGGAGGTTGATTGGCTGTGAGGACTTTGGTATATTAAAAAAAAAATAATATCACTTGAACTTAACAGTTAACTTAAAGTTTAAAAAATAATCCGTATTGATTACAGAAAAAAAAACCTAACTTCTAGAAATAAACGATATTCTCAATAATAGATGTTTACATAAATTGTTTATATCAGAATGTAGGATGCAAGAAAATCACAACATGAAATTGTACTTTGGGCAATATCAGAAGATGGCACACATGCTAGAGGATGGATGAATCAATTATGCATGGCATCACGTGATTAGCAGGAGGTGAAGATATTCTCACTAAATAAGCCTCACCTCAAGGTGATGTGAGAGTTTTTGCTGAGACAGCTGAGGCAATTACTCCCAGTCCATACTGTGATTGTTGACGTGTAAGGGACAAGCAAGTCCTGGTGTGAGGAATTTATCTCTAGGCGGATGTGACTTCATCCATTGAGAAAACCTGTTGGAAAATGAATCAGGCATTCTGCTGGTGCATGTGCCATTTAAAAGCCTGATAAATGAAAATCACTAAACAAGCTGCTAAACCGAAAGTTAAGAAAAAAAACATCTCTCTCCAATAACCAACACTCGAGGTACTGTTATATAAGAGACGTTTCAATCTATTTATTTTTTTCTTTATGAACTGTGTTTATTTCATGTACTGTTGGTATTATTATCTATATAAAAAAAATAACACCTTTCATAAAATCGGATCAGTTTGGTTATTTTTTTCTGATGCTAACACGATTCCAGCCTAACTGTCCTGCAGGTGGACCAGCAGATAATCTTTGGACCCCATAACCTCTCAATAGGATCAATCACAACATGGGCTGTTGAGAGGATCCCCAAAGAAATAGGTATAACATGTAACACTGGAATCACAGCCAAAATTGTGAAGGACAGTGGTTGAGTGGGGTTAGTTTACAGCATTACATCAATGGTGAAGTGTTGAAGAATCATCGTTACATTAACCGTTGTCATGACAAAGATCATTGTACAGCAGGTCAAACCCGTTTAAAGTGACCAAAGATACAAACATCAGCAGACAAGTTTTGGCTTCCATATTTGGGGATGTGCAAGGTATTTTGTTCATCAATTACCTTGAGAAAGGAAAAACCATCAACAGCAAATATCATATAGCACTAATGGTGCATTTGAAGGAAGATATCACCAAAAAACAGCCACAAATGAAGAAGAAAAAAGTGCTCTTTCACCAAGGCAATGCACCATGTCACAAGTTGATCACAACGATGGCAAAACTACATGAATTGTACTTCAAACTGCTTCTGGACCCACACAATTCTCCAGGTTGGTTGGTTGTTTGGGTATTATGGCATATCAACCTTTGTAGGTTATTCAATGCCAAATTCTGTTTATATGTATATACATTCAACCAAAGATTTCTTAATGAATACTTAGTAGGTAAAATTTTCTATTAGCAGGATTTCATTTGTTTGCACTTGATTAACCAGTTTTAATTCATCATATTTCTTTGTACAATCCTGTCTCTCTCAAGAAGAACAGAATGTTATCTATTTTGATGTTCTCAAACAGATCAGTTAAACTATTCACTTTGAAAAATAGCTTTCTGATGAAAGCAAAAGTTCTGCATTCTATAGGAATGCGTTTAACTGAGCAAGTCATCTGACAGGTCAAACACTGGTTGTGGTTCCTGTTTCAGTCTGAAAGAGTGAATAAGCCTTGTATGACTATTGTGCAATTGGGATTTAACGACTTGTTCTATTCTTGATTTTTTCAATGCTGGTCTCCCAAGGTTGGCTGAATTTGGTACAGTTTATTGTGTATGTTATTGCTCCATCGTTGTTGCCATTTTTTGTGAAGGAATTTATTAATTGTTGGTTTCAGGTCAGTATATGGAATCCTGGATTTATTGGGAGTCAGATCTAAAACCGATTTGGCTGCCAAGTCTGCTCTTTCATTCCCTTTCACACCAATATGGCTTACAGTCCAGCATATAATTGTTTCTTTTCTATTTGATAGAGTCTAATCTACTCAACAATTTAATGATAAGAGGGTTCTGAAATTTTTTATTTCTTAATAATAGCAAGACAGAGAGTGAGTCTGAGAATATTATAAATTTCTTATTTTTACTCTTCAAGATGATGTTGAGAGCTAGGTCTATTGCACGGGCTTCTGCTGTGAAGATAGAGCTTTCCATTGGAAGAGCTTTCTTAAGAATTGTTTTGTTTAAAACAGCCGCACACACTGTTTTATTGTTGTCCTTAGAGCCATCCATAAAGACATAGAGGTGGTCAGGATGATGTTGGAGAATATTGTGAAATTTCTCCTGATAAGTGCTGGGGTGGGTTTTAATTTTGGAATGTTCATTCAGTTTAAGAATCACTTTGGGAGTTTTAATGATCCAGGATTGTGTTTGTGGTAAAATGCTTTCATGCATGTTAATTAGTGGTATTTTTGATTCTTGTAGGGTTGACTTCATTCGAAGGCTAAAAGGTTTTATTGTTTCTTCTTTTCTTTCAAAATGTTGCTTGTATTTTGGGTTGAAGGAGCAGTCATAAGCTGGGTTGGACAGGAGAGATTTCAGCTTTATGGAGTATTGGAGAGCCAGTTTTTCACGTCTTAGTGTAAGAGGTGGTTCATCTGCTTCTGTGTATAGGCTTTCAACAGAAATGCCACATGTTCCAAGGGCTAGTTTAAGTCCTTGGTGGTGTATGGTATTTAGTTCTTTCAAGTATGTCATTCTGGCTGCCCCATATATAAAGAAGCCATAATCAAATCTTCATCTGATTAATGAGCAATATAATTTTAATAATGTTTCTTTGCTTCCTCCCCAGTTAGGGTGGGCTATAGTTCTAAGTAATTTTATGGTTTTGTTACATTTTGTTCTCAAGTATTTAATATGTGGAACGAAGGAGGGTTTGCGGTCAAAAATAATTCCTAGATATTTGTAGTGTTTAATTTTCAGTACTGGATCTAGGTGGAGCTTACGTTGTGTAGTAGTAATGCCATGAACAATCTTACTGCAAAGAAATAGGTGTGCTCTCTCTGCTGCCGGCACGTGGAAATCAGAAGAAAAGGAAGCAAGAGGTGTGACTTGTTTTATGGAGGAGAACAAGATAAGTCTACGTGAAGTGGCGAGATTTGATGCAAGCTCTTTCACTACCGGCGTGTCGCTTGTATATGATGGGGCTGTAAGGGAGGATGCTTGTTGGTTATGCCCAGAAAAGGATTCCCAGCATATTAACCTCATGAATAAACTTGGCAAACTTCTGGAAGACAATCACCTAGCATTTGTTCACTGATTCTGCCTGTGTCCATAAATGGATATCAGACACCCTTACCGGCAAGTCCAGAGTACAAACCAAAGTCGCAAGCGAGATGCTTATTCAACGGCGGCTAGACATGATAATAAAACTGGTGAAAGAATACGTGCTGTCGATGAATGTGTCCTTGGTCAAATCTAGCCAAAATAAGGCAGATCGATTGACTAGAGTGCCTCAGAGGAGGCTTGATGCAATTAAAAGGAACAGTGGGCCTGTGCACCCTGCCTGCACTGCGTCCGTGAGCTCATGTGGGCTTAACCAGATCAAGATTGTTCACCGACAAAGTGGTCATCCTGGTGTGCGATGGACACTTTATTTTGTCAGACAGATTGCCCTGGGGGTCTCTAAAGCCACAGTGAAAACTGTCATCAGAGAATGTGAAGAATGTCAGTTGATCGATCCAGCACCCGTGCACTGGTCAAAGGAGGCTTTGAATGTTAAACAAACATGGTACTGGGTAGCTATGGATATTACCCATTGTAACAGGGCCCATTTTTTGACAATGATCGACTGTGGCCCCGCTCGATTTGCCATCTGGTGGCGTCTTCCTCGACAAGATGCAACGAGTATAATCAACCAGCTGAAGGTGCTCTTCTATAAGTGGGGTCCGCCAGCAGAGATTCTGACAGATAATGACACTGCCTTTCAATGCAGCCTGCTCAAAGCCTTCCTAGATGAGTGGAGAGTCCAACTTCAATTCTGCTGTGCATATATTCCCTTTGGTTTAGGGCCTCCTCGAGCGATGTCACAGAACCGTAAAAAGGATCGCCGCCAGAAAGCGGTGTACCATACTGGAAGCAGTATACTAGTACAACGTCATGCCAAAAGATGACGCGTCCTCTGCTACAGCACCAGCCAATATGGTCTAATGGTACTGCATACGGCTGAAAGGAATCAATGGAACATTGGTGCCAACACAAAATCAACAGCAGGCTGTCTTCAAACCGGGTGACCGAGTGTGGGTAAAGACTCCACATGGACGATGTACCACAAAATATAAAGTGGGATGTGTGACTGGAATTACCATTGCACAGAACATAATGGTCAACGGAATGCCACGCCACGTGAAAGATCTGCGACCCATAGTGGGACCAGACCAGCCGACGGTCTGTTCTGACATAGTGTCAGAGAATGCAAGCGAAAGATTTGTAACCATTAAAGATAGACCGTGTGAACAGGCACCATGCACAAATGCAGGTGATTCCTCTTCCAATAACACTTCTAATGAAGACCTAGTGACAATACTGCCGTGAAGGAGCACACGGCGCAAAAGACCACCTGCCGAATGTTTCATGTGTGATCATAGGATCAGCGGGGAGTGTAGTAGTAATGCCACGAACATTCTTACTTCAAAGAAACAGAAGGTGTGCTCTCTCTGCTGCCGGCACGGGGAAATCAGAAGAAGATAAGGAAGCAAGAGGTGTGACTTGAATTATGGAGGAGAACGAGATAAGTCTACGTGAAGTGGCGAGATTTGATGAAGATAAGTTTGAAGTGGAAAACAGCAGCATTTTGCAGATGTCTGATTGGTGCACGTCCATCAGTTCATTTTTGCAAGTTAAGCGAGTTGACTAGCGTCCAATAGGTTGATTCTTCTTCAACGAGACTTCTGAAACCAACTACACGTTGGTTGCAGAAGTGGACGCATTCTGTTTTTTCTTTTAAAAATTTTAATCCATCCTCAATGGTCCATTTGTGGAGCTTATCAAGGCATTTTTGAAGTTGTCTGTCTACATGGTTCATGTTTCTTGCTCTGTAGCAGATCAGAAAGCCATCCACATACAAAGCACAGTTTGTTCTGCTGTTAATGTTTTTCACAATATTATTAATTTTTATATTGAACAGCATGACAGACAATACACTGCCTTGAGGTACACCCATTTCTTCTTGTTTTTCTTCAGAGAAAACCTCTCCCGTTCTTACTCTAAATCATCTATCTTAAAGGAAGTTTTGGATAAATATTAGCATTCTGCCTTCAAATCCGAGGTTTTTCAGATCTCTTACAATACTGTACTTCCAGGTTGTGTCGTATGCTTTTTCGAGATCAAAAAACTGCCACTAGATGTTTTTTTTTAATAGAAGCCTCTCTGATGAATGTTTCTAATTGAATCAGGTGATCTATAGGGCTTCTTTGGCTTCTGAAACCAGATTGGTATTCTGTTATTAATTTATTGGTTTCTAAATACCAGATCAATCTGGCATTTACCATTCTTTCTAATGTTTTGCAGACACAACTGCTAAGAGAAATGGATTTTTAATTTTTGGTGTTTGTCTTGTCTTTGAAAGGTTTGGGTATCGGTATAAATGTGGTTTCTTTCCATATTTTTGGTATGTCACCTCTGTTCCATAAATCCTTGAAGATTTGTGGGAGGAAATTTGTGGATGGTTCGGGTAGTTCTTTCAGGAACTGATAATGTATTTTGTCGGGCCCGACTGCTGTATTGTGCGTATTGTTGAGGGATTCTTTTAGTTCTGCTACAGAGAAAGGTTGGTTGTAGCTTTTGGTGTTTTTGCTTTGAAATTTAATTTTTAACTTTTTCTGCTTTTGTTTTGATAAATTGAAAAGTTTTGCTTTGGTTTTTGGCAGATAAATTTTGCAAGAAATTTTCAGTTAGATGATTTGCTATATCTTTCTCGTCTGTGATTTTCGGATTATTGTGAGGGAAGTTTTTTAAGGAGTATTGTTATTTTTGCCAGTTATTTTCCAAATCATCTGCCATACTTTTTTTGGCTTTGTGTTACCATTAATTTTAGTAACATTATTTCTCCATGTATTTCTTTTGGAGTCTTTGATGATTTTTCAGGCTTTGGCTTGGCTGTTTTTATAAGTGTTTAAATTTTCTCGTGTTGGGTTTATTTTAAATTTTTTAAAAGTTGCTCTAAGTAATCTGACAGCTTTTTTACATTCTGCATTGAAGCATGGCCTACTGCATTTTGTAGAGGTAGAGCTTTTGGGTATATGTTCTTCAGCTATGTTTAACTATGTGTTTGTAAAATATAAGATGCTTTCCTCCTTGTTTTTATTGGCTTCTGGGGTTAGTCAGCCAAGGCATGAAGTTTTAAATCCATCCCAGTTAGCCTTTCCCATGTTCCAGCTTGGAGTTCTTTTACTCAATTCATCAGTGCTGTCTTCTAATAGAATCGGAAAGTGGTCACTTCTACAGGTGTCATCATGTACTTTCCAGTTATAATCTAGAAACAAGGAAGGGTCACATATTGATAGGTCTATTGCAGAATATGTGCCTGTTGCTAGGTGCAGATAAGTGATGGATTTCTTGTTGTACATACACAACTGATGTTGATTTAATAAAGATTTAATGACTTTGCCCTTTTTTGTCGGTTTTCTTACTTCTCCAGATCTCACTATGGCTATTCAAGTCCCCCATTATAATGAAGGGTCTTGGTAATTGTTCTATTAAATTGTTCAGCTCCAATTCCTTGGGTTCTTCATTTGGGGGAATATATACTGAACACACTGTTAATGTTTTGTGGAGGGCTGCTGATATAGCGACTGCTTGCATGTTTGTATTTAGTGTAATTTCGCTGTGAGGGATGTTGTTGTTAATGATTATAGATGATCTGCCACAAGGTCTATCAATGTACTGTTTCATATAGTTGTATGAATAGCAGTTTTTAATGTTAATGGTGGTGTTGTTTTTGAGGTGAGTTTCTTGGAGGCATATGACTGCTGGGCAGTATTTTGTAATAAGTAGTAACAATTCAGAGTAGTTGACTCTTGCTCCTCAGATGTTACATTGGATTATTTTATTTATTTTGTTTAGATTTCTGGGACTTTTTTGGTTGAGATTTGTTGATTGGAGTTTTCTTTTCAATTTCCGTTTCTTCGATCGCTTCTAATTTGTTTAATGTGCTTATTGGGGTGGGCTGTGTTTGAGTAATTCTTTTAATTGGGTTTTGTTTTTTAATGGTAATATCGTTTGTTTTATTTTCATTTGTACCTTTGTTAATGTCTGGAGTTGTACCGGTGACCTTCGTCACTTTTCTTTAGTTTGTTCAGTGGTTTTAGGGTTTTCTTCTGTGTTGGTATTAGTATTTACTTTCATTTTTGTACAAGGCTTGCTTTCTTTCATTTCAGTTGAATGCATTCTTTTAAGGTTTTCTTGGAATGTTAACCATTCGTTAGCTTTTAAATTTATCTATTTTTCTATTAGTTTTTGGTATTTATTGATTGAAGTGCTATCCTGGGGTGGTTGATTTACTTTTTATGCTACATTAGTATATGTTTTGGTTCCCATATAGCTTTCAACGATTTTCCTTGCTTCAGGAAAAGGTGTATTTTTTTTTTGTGTGCTAGATAAACATTATCTCTTTCTTTCTTATAAATGGCCCAGCTTCTTGAAAAGGCAGGGTGTTCTTCATGGCAGTTTGCACATTTTATGTTCTTGTACTCATTTTCCGTTTGATCTGGGTCACGTTCACCACATTTGTCACATACTTGGCAACCTCTGCATATTTCTTTGTAGAGTCCAAATTTTTGACATTTGAAACATCACAGGGGAGTTTGTATATATTGCTCTACCCTTTCTATTGTGTAGCCAATTCTGATTTCTTTTGCTATTGATAGTTTCTTAAAAGTCAGAATTTATGTATGGGTCTGTATGGTTTGATCATTTCGGCGAATAGTGACACTTCTGTATTCTTTTATTTATTGCTTTTTGAAAGTCGTTTCAATCTCTTCCGGTGTTGCTAGTGACAGTTCTTTACTTCTCACAATGCCATTGGAGGTATTTCATTTGGCGTGTGGATAGGCATGACATTTCAGATCATGAAATTTCTCCATTTTTTATTGGTTTTCAGCATGTTTTTTGCTTTCCACTTCCACAAGCAGGTTTTCAGTTTGGAGTTTCTTTATAGTTTTTGGGTTGGATCTACTGGATATTATTTTTTCGATCAAGAGAGGTGACAGTTGATCTAATTTTACATTTGGTAATGATTCAACAATGATGAATCTGGGAAAGTCACTTTCTGTTCCTGAGTTGGAGTAAGATAAATATCTTTTGGATTTTTTGAAAGAAGACATGATTGGTGTATATTTTTTATTGGTCCTATACTCCACCACAGAGTCCAACTTGTGTTGGGAATAAGCCAGGGAGGAAAACCATTTGCCCTGGTTGAGACAGGGATACATTAACAGTATACTCATATCAAGAGCAAAATTCTGAGCCTCTGCCAATTTCTGGTTTTAGTGCCATAAAATTTAACAGTGATCAAACCTCTACTCTCAATACAATTGACTCCTTCTAGCACCTATAAAATAAAAAGGTTGGGAATTTTTTCACAAATGCAGATTGAATAGTACATTCAGGATAAAAACATACAGGTGCTAGGGCATGACAAGACCGGCCAATTGATCAGATCGGGCCCAATCCGACTGCCCATCAGACCAAGTAAGGGCCAAAGTGGTGTGTTGTAAGCCATTGACCACTCTGTTGCCAGATCAATGACTGCTCAACCACCAGGATTCCGTCTTAGTGGCTTATGGGTTTTAGCCAACAGGTGGTCCCATCTGGGACTTATTGAGTAATGTGTTAACTGGAAAGCAATAATTAGTGTGAATTATAATTACTTGTTTAATATTAGACTTCTATTTTCAAATATTATGATGTTTATGTATATTCTCAACATAAATAATGTGGAAATAGTTTTACATGTTTCATACATTATTGTAGAATATTTCTACAAATTGAAATCAGACACAAAAATCCACTCGTTCAAATCTTTATAAACTATTTGTATTGAAACAGTATTTAATCCTTACTGTTATTTCATTTTCCTATAACACTGGTTTACAAAGAAATTGAGGCAAGCACAAAAATATCCGTTTTTACCAAATTTGAGGGTGCTGAATTCAAATTTGAAATCCGTTTTTACTCATCACCTCTAGTTTTTTAGATATGCATAGTGTGCATATACGGTACATAAAGGCATATATGAATTCAGGGTTAATTCTAATAATGTAAGACTTATGGCTTATTTTTTAGTTATTATGCACTAAATATAAGTGATAGCATTACATTATATATATATATATATATAGTTATATATCAAGACGGATTTTGACAGTTAAGGCAGCAGGTCTCAATCCACACTCTGGCAGTCACTGGAAGAGATTGTCTTGCAGGCAGCGCAGGAGGTTGGTGTCCATCAACTATCATGTTACACATCTTTCGGGTTACTAAATAATAGTATTATATTTTCAAATGCACATTTAGTTTTACTTCATTATATTTCCAGATTCTACAATGGCTTCAAGCACGTCAAAATATCGAGGATGCCTCAACAAGGCTAATTCTTTCTGCTACGTGTGTGGGGACTTCACAACAGTTGCGCAGCGTCGAACCATCACTTCCCTCCTCAGAACCACCAACTTTCACTATTTTGACTGTAAAATTGATGATCAGGACAAGTCTTGGGCTCCACACATCTGTTGTAAACCCTGCTACAATGGACTAACTGCATGGTTTAATGGCAAGAAAGCGGCTTTCAACTTTTCAGTCCTGATGGTTTGGAGAGAGCCACAAAACCATGCAGATGATTGTTATTTTTGTTTAACTAATATAACTGGTTTCAATGCATCTTCTAGGAAAAAGATCGAATATCCCGACCTTTGATCTGCTATGACACCTGTTCCTGATTCAGATGATCTTCCTGTATCCACACCTCCAGTAAATAAGGATCTTCTTTCCTCATCAGATAAAGAAATGCCTTCAAGGGAGGATTCTACCAAGTCAATATCTTTGGAAGATATTGAGTCTACATATTCAGGAACCAGTGGCAATGAGCCACACTGGATCATGCAAGAAGACCTGAATGATCTTGCTCATGGTTTGTATCTGTCAAAACAGCAGTCAGGGCTCTTCGCTTCTCGGCTTAAACAGTGGAACCTAGTCCAAGAAGATGTAAGGATCACTAGTTTCAGGAATTGGAACAAATAAGGTCTTGGTCTTCTTATGGGTATGCAAGTGGGCTTCACAAAGTACTGTTGTTTTCTCTGTCTCTGGGATAGTCAAGCTGTATCCCAGCATTACCAGCAGAAAGACTGGGGGTCTAGAAGCACTTTTGTTCCTGGCGAACACAGCCTCAAGGAGAATCCTCTGGGGGACATGAATAAGGTGCTTCTTCCTCCTCTTCACATCAAGCTTGGTTTGATGAAGAATTTCGTGAAGGCATCGCACAAAAATGGTGCTGCCTTCCAAGACTTGTCTACTGTGTTCCCAGGTCTTAGTGTTGCTAAGCTCAAAGAGGACATCTTTGTCAGACCTCAGATCTGAGAAGTGATGAAGTATACTGATTTTGAGGAGCTTCTTAACTTAAAGGAACTGAGAGCATGGGAAGCATTCAAGTCAGTTTGTAGTGGCTTCCTTGGTAATACACGTATACCAGATTACCAAGCCTGTATTGAGAAGTTGCTAAAGTCTTACAAGGATATGGGGAGCCGAATATCACTCAAGATTCATTTTCTCCATTCCCACCTCAACTTCTTCCAGCCAAACCTTGAAGCAGTGAGTGATGAGCATGGAAAAAGATTCCACCAAGACATTACGAAGATGGAGAGCAACTATCAAGGCAAATGGAAGCCCGGCATGATGGGAGACTTCTGCTGGATGCTCTTGCGTGACATCCCAGAGGCAAAATACACCAGATCTTTTAAGAAAACACACTTTTGACTGTCTGTGGTACTATGAATTGTGTAATTGTGTCATCCAAGTATATTGATTCAATCAGTGTTCTTTATCTATCCTGTTTTATCAGTTATAAGCTGCTGCAACTCTTGAAATATGCACATATATTCTGTTTATACTAAAATGAGACTATTTAAAAGCCAGAAAACTAGAGATGATAGGGCAAAACTATTTATAAATTTGAATTCAGCATACCCAAATTAACAAAAAGCACCTATCCCCATTCTTGCCTCAGACCAAAAATTTATTTTTGTAAACCAATGTAATTTTGACAAGTGAAAATACAGCAGGAATAGTACCCTCAATTTTCAATAAAGGTCTTCTCAACCATGATGTTTTTTGCAATTGCTTTTCCTGCTTTCATAGGAATCATGAATTAATCTTACTTTAACACTCATCTTTTAACTATTCCAATCATTGCTTTACTTTGTCGACATTTTTGGGTTTACTGGTTCAATTAAAATGTACTATAAACAATACATTAGCAGAATTCTTTTTAAAAACTCAGCATAATTTTTAATTAAATTAGAAAAATTAATTTCATGATAATGATTTAGAAAATATATACATAATTTGTTATCAATACTTTCAGATTATCAATTACAAATAAATACATGCCAGGAAACTGCAAAATAATTTGAATATTTCTATTAGACCCATAAATGTATACTACCATTTATGGTCAAAGTGACTTGAGGATAATCCACATTCCAGAAACCGCAAGATTAGAGCATCAGATGGACTGTTAACATTCTATCTTGGCTTACGGGATGAGCAATTATCTCCCCTGATACTCTCAAGAAGAGAAGGCATTATGGGATGACAGGAAGTAAACAAACGGACATATTGGTTTATGTGCGAGTGTAAGAAGAGGCGTGTAATAAAGGCGTCTCCGTATGTAGAGTGTTAAAGTCTGAGTTCTTTGTGTTTAACAATGGTAGCAGAGCTAAAAGACACTATGGCTTCTAAGTATTTTTCTCCACCCGCATTGCTTAAAGATAAATACAGTACATGGCGGAAGGAAATGTTAATATGGGAACGAGCCAGTTCACTGGATAAAACGAAAAGAGCCCTCATGGTGTTTTTGTCATTGGAAGGAACGGCAAGAGAGGCTGTTTTGGAATTAGACATTGCGGTTCTTAATTCTGAGGATGGAATGAAAAAGTTATATGAAAAACTGGATACACTTTTTCTGGAAGATATAAACCAGTCTGCCTTTCAAGCATACGAAATATTTGAAAATTATCAGAGACTGCCTGGGACGTCATTAGAAGATTTTTTGATTGAATTTGGCCGACTTGTCGCCAAATTAAAAGACTTTAACATTCTTTTACCAGAACCTGTACTCGCATTCAGAGCACTAAAGAGTGCCAATATCACCCCAGATAACGAGAAATTGGTCAAAGCTACAGTCAGCGAATTAACGCTATCTTCCATGTCAAAACAGTTATGGAAGATTATGCATGGACATTCTTCTAGCGATTCATCACCCAATACTTCACATGTCGTAAAAAAAAAAACCGAAATGGATATTGTTAACTATACAGAAGATAACCAAATGGACCCTACTGCAGTATATTATGGCTGCTCCTCATATCGACGTGATTCGCGTTTAAATAATTCGCGAGAAAAGATAAACTGCACTGGAAGACGACAGGGATATAAGAATAAAACACGCTCCACGAACAAAAAGAAGTTAAATCCGCGAGACCGAACAGGTAACATTACAGTATGTTTTAATTGTGGCTGCAGGTTTCACTGGTCTTATGATTGTCCTTATGGTCATAGTAGCAGGAAGAAAGATGGTGTCGAAATAGAGGAAGATCTATCCGTGTTGAACGTGGTCTTAATGAGTCAGCAAAAACGTAAGAATGGCAGAGACTTTTTTTGGGGTGAGACACTAGGCTCTGCGGTTCTAGATAATGGTGTATCCAGCACCGTTTGTGGAACAAAATGGTATAAATGTTTTCTTGAAACATTAACGGATGCACAAAAGAAAAAAATAGTAAAAATAAAAGGAGTGAGAACCTTTAAATTCGGCGATGGAAATAAACTGAACTCACTCTACAAGGTGATTCTACCATGTGTTATCGCTGATATTGAAGTCAGTATTATCACTGATGTGGTGAACTCTGACATACCACTCCTCCTGAGTAAAGACGCCATGAAAAAGGCTGGAACTTGCCTCGATTTTGAAGAGGACACTGTTACAATGTTAAAAAAGAAAATTCCATAAAGCTGCACATCATCTGGACATTACTACATTCCTATTACCAGACCTCTACCAGACAAACGTAAGTTCAAACACGTACCTTTTATTAAAGAAATCTCTTCTAAAAATATGGCCCAAAAAATTAAAATTGCAACAAAGTTACATAGACAATTTAGTCATCCTAGTAGTTAGAAATTGTGTGACTCAGTTAAAAATGCAGGAGTGACAGATCCTGAATTTATAAAAATTTTGCAAACACTCCCAAATTCATGTGAACTATGCATTCGTTACAAAAAGACTGAACCCAAACCTATTGTTGGAAATTTTAATATGGCGTCGGAAACCAGTGGATCAAATTCTGGGATTTCTAAAATGTCTTTGTATAAGCCAGCACCCAAGGAAAGAATCAAGGCCAAGTGTATTAACAGAAAGCCATTAGCGCAGAGTCAGCTTGTTGATCTCAATAATCCTGTATCAGCAAAAATCTGCAAGAATGGGATGAAATCATTACCTACTCTAGAATGCAACTTTTTATCTCCTGATGTTCATAGAAGAGAAACAATTTGTACTCCAGGAAAAGGATCTATTTCTTGTGGACAATATGATGCTGAAGTTGATGACAAAATGAGTGAAACTATGAATGAGAAAGAGAATTGGAATAAAGAGGATTCGGTTGCAAAAGTTATTTGCCATGCACAACGTTCTGCAAAGAAGAAATTGCAGAGATATCATGGATACCCACTGACAAACAAATTGCAGATAGCTTAACAAAAAAGGGAGTCCCCTCCTTCAAAATTCTCCAGTTCATATCTGAACCCAAGGAATCATCTGTCTAATTTTCAAGTGTGCAGTCTTAAATCTTTGTTCAACTGTCTTTTTCTTTTTCCCTGCAGACAGCCTTTTGATATTTCCTCCTAAAATGTCCCACCTCAGTACCAGAAAGAAAAGCGGGGAAATGTTAACATTCTATCTTGGCTTACGGGACGAGCAATTATCGCCCCTGATACTCTCGAGAAGAGAAGGCATTATGGGATGACAGGAAGTAAACAAACGGACATATTGGTTTATATGTGAGTGTAAGAAGAGGTGTGTAATAAAGGCGTCTCCGTATGCAGAGTGTTAAAGTCTGAGTTCTTTGTGTTTAACATGGACTTTAATGTCATATCCTAAACAATAAATGGTTTCAAAGATAGCTATCTAACACTGATAATTCTAGTCAACATTATTCATTTATTTGCACAGTTGAATAGTTTAAAGTATTAGTACATAATACTAATATATAAATTCAACTTTTGCACATCAGGAAGTGGTATGTAAATAATATAGTAAAGTACTAAATACTTATATTTTACCTAGGGACACTAACAGATAATAACACTTTGTGTCAGAGTGGACCTAATGGGAAATTTGATGAAACCCCCATATGGGTCATAAGAAAGAATAAGCAACACAGTAAGACATTTAAATAGATTTATATAAGAAGTACAAAAGAGTCACTAAAGAATATTCCTTTAGTGGTCACTAGTCTTTAAGAGAACAAAGTTAAAATTATTATACACTTATCTGTGGTTGGTGAATGTCCTGTTGTCTTTCTGTATATTTTCTGGTTGTGTTTAAGACTGTTTTAAGAGGGTGCTGGATGTTTGGTTTTGTAGGGCTCAAATTATTTTCTGGCTTCTGTTTGTAGAGTTGTGTAGTCTGCTAACACCTTCAGTTACTAGGCTCTCTTTAGCCACATATCGCCTCATGGAGCACTTGTCACTTCTTCATCTCTCCGTGCCCTAGTCCCATGCTCAAGTCCTATCCATCTTACCTTCTCCCTCTGCCCTTGGCCTCTCCACATCAGGGTACACAGCTGTCAAGAGGATAACTCATAATTTTCTTATAACCTGGGACTAAAGGCAATGAAGGGGTACTCCACATTATCTTATCATGGGATGGTTTACTGACATACCCAAGACACACCTTAGCGAGTTGGAGGACAACCACTCATGTGAGATACAGTTGGCATAGACTATATCCCCAGTTAACAAACAGGGCAAGCACATATTCTTGCATATTGTTCATAAACATATTCTAAGGAGAAATTAAGCATCAACATATAAATGTTAAATTATTAGAAATTATACTTTCAATTTGATTATCATAATTTATCATTACTTTTCAACATTCATGACCAAATATATCCAAAATATTAGTTGATATGATTGAATATAAATCGTTATTGAAAAAGATCAGTTTTCAAAAATAAAAGAAGCAATTAAGTAAATTTGAAATTTTCATATCTAATGATCCCATTATAAAGATTTATCACTTTTCTCTAAACAAAGATTTTATTTTATTATGTTTTACATAGATTTGCTTTCAAACATAATGGTGATGATAATTTTCAGTCTCTCAACTTACTAGTAAATAATTTAGAATTCTTTCCTCCTGGTTCAATTTAAAAGAAAGTATAGTGTGCTTTTCAACAGCTATTACATCTCAATAATTTTGAAGTCTGGGCTGGTCTGCTTCAAATCTTAGTGATATAAATAATTTTATCAAATAAATTTCTTACATGTATAATTATTTGTATTTTGAAAACTATCCAGATATTATATATACATATTCCACCAAATGACTATCCTGGCAGCAGCACCCCACAAGACACCAACTGTACGGCCACCTGCCCCCTATCACGAAAACTATTCAAGTTAGACGAACCAGACATGCAGGACACTGCTGGAGAAGCAGAGATGAACTCATAAGAGATGTACTCTTATGGATCCCCACACATGGCCGCGCAAAAGCAGGACGACCAGCTCGAACGTACATTCAGCAGCTATGTGAGGATACAGGCTGTTGTCCTGAAGACCTACCTAGGGCGATGAACGATAGGGAGGAGTGGCGAGAGAGGGTCAGGGATATCCGGGCTACCAGCGCGATATGATGATGATGATGATTTACTTAAGAAATGAAAAACTTCATTTTGTCAATTTATAAATGTATCCGAGTTATCTCCCTTACATTTGTCCCATGTCATGATTAGTGCAAGAAAATTGCATATGTCTCAATTGTTTATGGAATTTTTTTTACCTGTAACAATACATTTTATTTCTTTTATTTTTAACACATTCACATGGTGTGCCATTGAAAACTTTAAAGTGATATGATTTTAAATTCAATCATCATTATCTTTTTTTTTTATTAATTAGACATCCTTTGCATAATAATTATCAAAATTAAATATCATGAATTTTAATTCTATTCAACAGTCCATATTCTATTTGAAATGTCAATCTAACTTTATTCTAATTTCAGTTAGCTAAAAAGTTGGTATATCAATAATGGTATAATGAGAAAACATACAAATACAACAATAAAATTACATATAGTTGCTTAAAAAAAAATTAATATCAAAAGATATGATTTTACATAAAAATGAAGTGTTAACACATAAGTTTTTAAAAGATTATCAAAAATACCTTCTGTTTGTCCAATAATTCTGAGTAAATTGTTTTTTGTTAAGCATCACATTAGCTTACAATTCAATTCAGCATACAAATTCTTACCTGTATAAGATTTATTTCTTAATCATTCACTCATGGTGTTTCTGAATAGCTAAATTATATTTTTAATTTCAGTAAAGAGTTCTAACCTCTTGCTCATAATATGCTATAATTTAAGCTTACAGAAATCAAAGCACAACATCAAAGAAGGTGTTTATGTTGAGGTGAATGTATCACTTCAACATAATACTTCTGTTTAAAATGCAATCATTATCTTTATATCCTCAATGTATTATATAACCAAATAAACACCCAATAATATGTATACTTTTTAAAATTTTACCATAATGATTTATTATCATTAAAATCTTAAATTATTCTAATTCAATTTGGTCATTAGAGTAATTTTTTAAAGTATCTGTGTGAATGCGAGTTCTTATCTATTTTATTAGAGATAGAATTAACCAGATACTCATGCTAAAAAAATTATTTGTATATGGAAAAATACAAAAGTTGTTTGTAAGAGTCTTAAATATAAATTTACTTGCAAATATTTTTAAACATCATCTTTCAGTTTTTGAAAACAAATGGGTTTATGTTAATTTTTCTTATTATTTCTGGCAGAGATGGACTATGAAGTCACTTGCCAAAATAAATTCATTCACTCTTTGCTAGATGTTGGTGTTTGCTGGTTGGTTGGGGTTTATGGCATATCAACCTTTGTCGGTTATTTAATGGCAAATCCATTTTTATGTAAAGAATCAGTTCTATTTCAAACAAATCAGTTTAGCATGAGTACACAGTTTAATTGTCAAACACATTTCTATTTCAAACTATTCCGTTTATTCAAACAGTTCTAATTCAGCTAATTCGGTTTAACATTAGTACAGATTTTGTTTACACAGTAAAATGTCAAAACAGTTCTATATATTACAATTCAATTTAGTGTAAGTACAGTTTCAATGTCAAAAAACAGTTCCATTTCAAATAATCCAATTTAGTATGAGCACGCAGTTTAAATGTAAGTACAGTTTAATTGTCAAAAACATTTCTATTTCAAGCTTTAGTCAAAAAATTCAGTATAGCATAAGTATGCAGTTAGATCTATTTAACCCATAGATAGGACCCTTATCAGATGCTACAACTCTGGGTCAGAGTGGACCTGGGAGTGATGGCAATAAAATGTACTCCTCATTCCCCAGAGCTCCAGCATTACTGGAACCTAACCATCTGATTGTTTAGTGTCATATCCAGGACACTTATTAGGGAGGGGGTCTTACCCCTCGACAGAAGTGCAGTCAGTGTATTCTACAGCCTCAGCAGACTGGGCAATACAGAGTTAAATGTCAAAACAGTTATATTTCAGATATTCAGTTTAGCGTAAGTACACAGTTTAGACATCAAAACAGTTCAATTTTGAACAATTCAGTTTAGCATAAGTACACAGTTTAAATGGAAAAAATCAGTATTGTGAAGAAAGCACGGTTTAGTTCTATTTAACCCATAGATAGGACCCTTATCAGGTGCTACCACTCCAGGCCAGAGTGGACCTGGGAGCAATAGCAATAAAGGGGTACTCCACATTCCCCAAAGCTCTAGCATTATTGGAATCTACCCATCAGATTGTTTAGTGTCATATCCAGGACACTCATTGGGTGGGGGGATCTTACCCTCCTACAGAGGTGCAGTCGGTGTATTCTACAGCCCCAGCCGACTGAGCAATTGGTGTTTGCTTTTTTTTCTCTTATAAACGTTGTTTATATAATGATTGCTTAATGTGAAAATAACAAAGTCAAATTTATTTTCTGTTTCAAAGTATAGTAGTGATTGATTATCATGAAATAAGGGAACATATATTGGGCCTAAAAAATGTGGTTGTTGTCTCCAAAAGATAAAATGCATTTCATATATACCAGAAATGATATATACAGTTACATATAATTAAAAATTCCTCTTAAATTTCTCAGCATACATTTTGAAATGACAGTCTTCTTTATTCAATGTTCATTACATGTGTTTTATTTAAATAAAAGTCTATTGATAGTAGCATAAGGCAACATTTCTAAAGAACATAAAAGATAACATTTCCCTATTTAAATGACTTTGGAGATTAATAACTATGTATCAACATGACTGCTGATATATCTGCAACTTGTCTGAAGTTATTCTGCAAATCAAATTAATCTCAGTAAGTCAAAATGTTCTTAACCAGTATCTCTTAAATTTAATCTCATTCATTTACACCTTTGGTAAAATATTTGACCAAAGTGTCTGCCTTTTTTCATTATTAGTTTTTGAGATATTTGAATTTACTAAAATGGACTGAGAGAGGATAATTGTAGTAGTAATGCCACGAACAATCTTACCCCGAAGAAACAGAAGGTGTGCTCTCTCTGCTACTGGCATGCGGAAACCAGAAGAAGAAAAGGACGCAAGAGGTGTGACTTATTTTATGGAGGAGAATGTGATAAGCCCACGTGAAGTGGCGAGATTTAATGAGCATATAAGAAACTAAATTTGAGGTGGAAAAGGCAGAGCAGTATTTTGCTTATGTCTGATTGGTGAACATCCGTCAGTTTATTTTGCATGTTAAATAATTTGACTACCCCCCCCCCAATAGGTTGATTCCACTTCGACTAGACTTCTAAAACCATGAACAAGGTATTTTAGCCTACGTGTAACCAGACACAAATGGCAGGCCAAGCTTTTGACATTCGGCTGATTCCCAAATTTCATGGCGTCTCATCCGACCACATGGTGTCAGAATAGTTGGAACAGGTGGAGCTGGTGTGCGAAATGTGTGGTGTTGACAATGTCGAATGTGTTTTACCACTCAGGCTGAGAGGCGGGGCTCTATCGGTATACCGATGATTAACCCATGACCAAAGGGAGGATTTACAGCTGGTAAACAAGTCCTCCTCGTGATTTTTGTGCCGGACCCTTTTGTTGCATTTGACACATTTGTCTCACGTTGTTTGCGCCCTGGGGAAACTGTGGACAGATATTTGGGTGACCAACAAGACCTAGCATGTCTGATCAAAGAAAACACCTCTGACCAATGGCTCAGTGGCGCTTTCATGTCAGGACTCCCTGGTACAGTTTGACGACAATTGCGTGGGTCTTCAAGGATGGAGCACATGACCCTAGAACAGATTCTTGCTAGAGCTTGAGCTCTTATGGCGGAAGAGGCAGAGGTTGACGAGCCTGTTGCAGTGGCGGCTGGGCAACACCGAGTTCTTTCTCGTGTGCCTGTGGCCCCAATTTCAACCCCCGACAAGCAGAATGTAGTTGCAGTGCAGTGCTACAAGTGTGGAGGTCCCAATCACTTTGCCAGAGACTGTCAGCATCCCGGGGGCAAATCACGAAGAGCCCTCCTGGAGATACGCTGTTATCAGTGCCAACAACAAGGACATATCGCATTGAGATGTCCAGGAAAACTAAGCATGAGGCGAGAGGCTGGCACTATTCACTCCCCACATAAACTAGAAGTGCTTCCTGTAATGAAGGTGAAAGTCAATGGAATGGATCGGATAATGTTGGTGGATTCCGGCTGCTCCTCATCCATTGTGAGTGGAATGTTATGTCGACCCGAAGTATGGAAAAGTACTGCAATTCTGGCAGCAAGCAGGAAGTGCCTTCTTAGCCATGGTGTTGGTAGTATAACTTTAACAGTAACCAACAGAAATCCCTTAAAGACAAACATGCTAGTGGTAAACAGCAAGCCATTGGGATTCAACCTCCTTCTGGGAATGGATGTCATCAAGAAAATGGGTGGCGTACACATCGATGAATGAGGCAAGGAACATTTTGCTGAGGCGGCTCATACTTTGGGTGTGACAATAGAGCTAGAATAGCCTGATTTTCGTGCAGAGTTCAACCAACGCACCAAATCCTGGACAGTATCATGGAAATGGCCCGGTGATCAGCCACCAGAAAAATTATACAAGAGAATAACGGAGTACACAATCCCTGAAAGAGCTCATGCAGATTACAATAAAGAGCTACAAAACTGGATTGACAATGGGTGGTTAGTTCTTTACCCGGAAGATAAACTGGGGCCCCCAAAGGGCCTGATCCCATTAATGGCAGTCATCCAGCAGAATAAACAAAAGGTAAGGCCGGTTCTCGACTTTCGGGAGTTAAATGATCACGTGGATCCATTTACGGCTCGTGCAGAAATATGCACCAAAAAGTTGAGAGAATGGTGGCGAGCAGGATCGAATGTATCCGTGTTAGACCTTCGCAAGGCATACCTTTAAGTACGCGTGCACCAATCACTATGGTCCTATCAAACTGTACTGTTTAAGGGACAAAGGTATTGCCTGACCCACATGGGGTTTGGTCTCAATGTTGCACCATCCATCATGCAGACAATATTTGATGCTATCTTGACGAAGGACAAGTGCATACATCTGCCTATATTGATGATGTGTATGTGGACGAGAGCATTGTGCCTGTGGCATGTATGAAGGAGCATCTCTGCTGCTTCGGCCTCCTCAGCAAGGAGCCAGAGAGGCTACAGGATGGTGGGTGAGTGCTTGGGTTACAGGTCTGGGGAGAGGATAATTCTCTGTATTGGAGAAGAGGGAACAAAATCCCAGATATGCCTCGTGTCGTCACGTGACGGAACGTATTTTCACTATGCGGCAAATTGGTTGGGCACCTTACCGTGGGTGCTTAGCTTCATGTAGCTGTAGCATTCATTAAGCGGAGAGCATCTGACGTCACCTCTGGATCGGATGAAAAAATTGACGATGCCCCTCTCAACACAATGATTAAAGAGATTCTCACTAGAGTGTGCAAGGAAGACCAGGTGCGGGGCGGATGGTGCGTCGACTGCCAAACCCTTAGTGTATGGGTTGACGTAAGCTCTCTCGCTACCGGTGTGTCGCTTGTATATGATTGGGCTATATGATGCTTGTTGGTTGCGACCAGCAAAGGACTCCCAATATATTAACCTTACAGAACTCGATGCCATTATTAAAGGAATAAACTTGGCAATCCTCTGGAAGACGACCACGTTGCATTTGTTCACTGATTCTGCCTGTGTCCATAAATGGATCTCGGACACCCTTACTGGCAAAGCCAGGATACAAACCAAAGCCGCAAGTGAGATGCTCATTCGATGGTGGCTTGACACCATACTAAAACTGGTGAAAGAATACGTGCTGTCGATGAATGTGTCCTTGGATAAATCTAGCCAAAATAAGGCAGATCGATTGACTAGAGGGCCTCAGAGGTGGCTTGATGCAATTAAAAGGAACAGTAGGCCTGTGCAACCCGCTTGCACTGCATCTGTGAGCTCAGTTGGGCTTGACAAGATCAAGATTGTTCACCGACAAAGCGGTCATCCTGGTGTGTGGTGGACACTTTATTTTGTGAGACAGATTGCCCTGGGGTCTCTAAAGCCACAGTGAAAACTGTCGTCAGAGAATGTGAAGAGTGTCAGTCGATCGATCCAGCACCCGTGCACTAGTCAAAGGAGGCTTTGAATGTTAAACAAACATGGCACTGGGTAGCGATGGATATTACCCATTGTAATGGGTCCCATATTTTGACGATGATCAACTGTGGCCCCGCTCGGTTTGCCATCTGGCAACATCTTCCTCAACAAGATGCGACAAGTGTAATCAACCTGCTGAAGGTGCTCTTCTATGAGTGGGGCCCTCCGACAGATTCTGACAGATAATGTCACTGCCTTTCAACGCAGCCAGCTTAAAACCTTTCTAGATGCGTGGAGAGTCAGACATAGATTCCGCTGTGCATACATCCCCTCTGGTAACGGCATCATCAGGCGATGTCACAGAACTGTAAAAAGGATCGCCGCCAGAAAACAGTGTACTATACCAGAAGCAGTATACTGGTACAACGTCACACCAAAGGATGATGTATCCTCTGTTACATCACCAGCCAATATGGTCTATTGGTACCGCATACGGCTGAAAGAAATCAATGGAACACTGGCGCCGACACATAATCAACAACAGGCCGTTTTCAAACCGGGTGACCAAGTGTGGGTAAAGACTCCACATGGACGATGTACCACAAAATATAAAGTGGGACGTGTGACCAGAATTACCAGTGTACAGAACATAATGGTCGACGGAATGCCATGCCATGTGAAAGATCTGCGACCCATAGTGGGACCAGGCCAGTCAACGGTCTGTTCTGACATGGTTTCAGAGGATGCAAGCAAATGCAGGCACCCAGCACAAATGCAGGTGATGCCTCTTCCAATAAAACTTCTAATGAAGACCAAGTGACTATACTACCACGAAGAAGCACGGCGCAAAAGACCACCTCTTGAATGTTTCATGTGTGATCATAGGATCAGGGGGGAGTGTAGTAGTAATGCCACGAACAATCTTACCGCGAAGAAACAGAAGGTGTGCTCTCTTTGCTACCGGCACGCGGAAACCAGAAGAATAAAAGGACACAAGAGGTGTGATTTATTTTATGGAGGAGAATGTGATAAGCCCACGTGAAGTGGCGAGATTTAATGAGCATATAAGAAACTAAATTTGAGGTGGAAAAAGCAGAGCAGTATTTTGCTTATGTCTGATTGGTGAACATCCGTCAGTTTATTTTGCGTGGTAAATAATTTGACTACCCCTCCCCAATAGGTTGATTCCACTTCGACTAGACTTCTAAAACCACAAACAATAATACAAAAATTCAATAAACATTAGCTTAAGACCTCTGACATATGTTCATAATGCGTTGAAAATGTGTAAAGGGACAGATCTAACAATTGCTGAAAAACAAAAAATAACTGAGTGATTCTGTGAGAAAATGTTCCCTTGGGAGATATCAAAGGAGCTTTAAAGAAATCATCAAATGATAAAAGAAGGTTGCTGAAAATATAACTAAGTTGATAACTCAAAGCAAAAGAAATGACTTTAAGAAGTTACTTCCTCAAGATGAATACAAATTATACTGACTTATAGCAAAACAATCATGTTGACAAGTGCTCAAATCTTTGAAAAACCTGAAATTGAAGGAATCAAGGACTAAATATATAAAATACTTTGTGAATTGGGATCTGCAAAAAAAAAAAAAAAAAAAAAAAAAAGTAATGCAAATATTTTAATATGTGAAATTTGGGCCAAGAAATAATGAAAATTGACTTTACAAAAGTAATTTTCAAAAACTAATCAAAAAGTGCATTTGATTTGACTAGAGGGCTGGGCCAAAGGATAGTTTTTGTTCAATTCACACATGCTAGTGGGTAAAAGAAAACAAGGAGATGGTAATGTGATGAAATAGACTAGAATTGTCAACTGAACCATTATTAGATCATTCAAAGTTGATGAAGGAGTTAAACTGAACAGTGTTAACTATTACAATTTTATGAACAAGACTTAATTTGCATTATGGCAATATGACATACTTACTGGTGCTAAAAATATATTAAATAAATAATACTTTTCTTTAAACACCAAGAAACAGTAATTTTTAAAATAAAAATACCAGAATACTGTGAAATTGCATAAATAATTATCTGAGGACAAGAGTTTATTTTATGCGCATGTGACGTCGGGGCAGTCTGGAACTTGACCCTCCACAAAATAAGTCCTAGTCAAGACTCCTATTTCAGGCATATGGTAACTGGCAAATAATGTGGGGGTTAATTTGGGGCTAGACATCTCCGACACTGGCGAGGGGGTTTCCATTTCACTTTCCCATATCCCACCAAGTCCTTTGTTTTACTACCCCCTCGGATAACGGAAAGCATGGACTTCTAGGTTAAAACAAAATATTATACACTGTAGTCAAATTTCCAAAAATTCTCTTATAACTGTTTTTAAGGCAAATAAGACATTTAGCAAGAATAAATGTAAGTGATACGAAGCTGAAAAAGATATGTGCAAAAGAAGGCAACTCGATAGATAAATAATACAACCAGTAGATTTCAACACAAGGGAGCATTTAAAATATAACAAAGTTTTAATAGGCGACGACCAAATAAATGATTATGAGATTTAAGGCACAATTCCTTTTTCTTTTCTCCTTTCCCTTTTAACTTACCAGCTGTATTAAGCAAGCAAGCAGTGTCAAACACAAGTGTCTCTCTCAACAGTTCTTTTCTTCTCTCTCTTTTTTTTCTTCTTTCTTTCTTTTAGTTGAGAAAGAATCTAAGCCCATTCATTAATTTAAGGGTGATGAAACAAATCCTTTCAGTTTCTTTCTTTCCTTTTCTGAATGCATATACTTCCAATATTTAGGATGGGTAGAAAAAAAAACAATTCAAGTTGTACTTATCTTTGATAGGGCTTACTTCTCAGGTTTCTTTCTTTTATGGACAAGTGACATCCCTCCAGAATTGGCTGAATCAGCCTTCTGCTGATTTCTGTCCAACGATTCTGTTCTATGCTTTTTACGGTGCCTCCACGGAGCTTTTAGCTGTAGACCGATGTCTTTATGCGCCGACTTCTGTCCTTAAAATAAAAGATTCTTCTTGCGGGTGATGGGACCGCCCAGAGTTTGGCTATAAGTCAGCATATCTTTCCACGTCGACTTCTGTCCACAAACTAAAGAGTCTTTTCCAAATTTCCTCTGACGAAAAGGTATTATTTTGGCGCTAAAGGGTCTGGCCAATCATTTGGCCTTTTCTTCTCTCTCTATTTCCTCTGGTTGTGCTACTAAAATGACCTACATTCCCTTCTCTGTCCAACTGACTGTTGTCAAGAGTGGGCGTAAAAGGCAACAGGAAACTGATTCTTGTATTAATTCAAGAGAGGACACTGTAGTTAGTTTCAGGGCGTATTGAGTCGAGCGCTTTCTCCCTCTCTCTCGTTAACTGTTCCTTCTCTCTCTCGCTTTCCAGTTCTCGCCTTCCTTCCTTCTTTGAGTTGTAACATGTTTGTCGGGCAAATGCACACAGAACAAAATCCCCCGTTCAGCCGTTACCATGTGTATTTGTATGTTCGTGATATCTCGTAAGAATTTGCATACGTGCAATTACCTCTCGCTGGTTCGAGATCTCCCCTCCTCAAATATGCTCGAGGCAGCCATATCGGTTTCTGCTCTACAAGCCAGACACATTCATGCGCACTTCGAATGCCCAGGTATGTTACCTTCACACTCCTCCCTGATTTGGGAATCACACAACGTACAGTGCGGAGCAGGTCTTTTGAGTCTGCTACTTCGTCTGAGCGGAACGCTCTCGGCACCATCGATGTCCTCGGACGTGTCTTCAGGCCCACGTTGACCACGGTCGCTGTGGTCGCTTTCAGATGCTGCGGGATCCTCCCGCAGTAAATACAGCATCGGCGCTTCGTCTTCAGAGGAAGCGCTGCTGCAATAAGTAGCGTCTGCTCCTCGCACTGGACGAACATTCTTTACGTGGCGAGGTGTCCTGTCAACAAGGACCGAATGGGGGCACACCCGTAATTGTCCCCTTTCCGAACTGGGTTGTACATCGCCCATGAGGGATTTTCACCCAAACACTATCCCTTACCTTGTAACTGCTGGGTCTGGCATCCTCCGGTGGTAACGTGACATCAACATCTCTTATACGGGCTGTATATGAGTATATTATGTTCGCTGGTGCAGTTGACGCCGACGCATCGTCTTTGGGAGTCACATTGTACCAGTATACAGCCTCCATCACCGAGCACCGTGTTCTTGCGGCAATGCACTTTATTGAGCGGTGAGATCTCTCCACAATCCCGTTGCCAGCCGGTATGTATGCGCATCAAAATCTCAGCCAAATGCACCAGTGCTCGGCGAATCTAGAGAACGTCTCTCCGCTAAAGGTCATGGCGTTATCTGTGAGAAGCTCAACAGGCGCCCCCCTCTCACAAAATACGGTCTCCAACTGCCGAACAATGCTGGCAGCATGTTGGCATGATAATGGCCTCCAAATAGCAAATCGACTGGGGCCGCAGTCGATTAAGGTTAGGTAATGACGACCTCCAAGGTGAGTCATGTCCATTCCAACCCTCCTCCAGTTCTCGCGTACGTCCAGTCTGCCTGCCTTCCAACTCACCGGGGCTAGATCTATGGATTGACACTCTTCGCATTCTCTAACTACCTTCCAAACAGCTGCCTTAGAGACCTCAGGACTCACCAGTTTCACAAAGTAGAGTGTGCGGTTTACATTTATAAACACTAAAAAGCCTTTTTAGTAATATTTGTTAAAAAATAATGAACCCAAATAAAATTATGGTTATACCCCACCCCATGTAATTCAGTGGTTCAAAAAGCTGTGCTGTAACTTTATATTTGACGTGAACAGGATATAATGCCTTAAAAATGGCTAAATATGAGAACAAACAATAATATAAATAACTCACAAAAGAATATACCTATCACTAAACTTTAAAGAACACTAAAAACACATTTTAGTAATATTTGTTAAAGAGTAATGAATACAATATAACAGCCATAAACCACTGTACAATGTTTCTTGGTTCCAAAAACTGTGACATAATTCGGATTTTGACAGTGACCAGACATAGTGACAAACATTTGTTTACAATTTTCCAATTAAAATATTTCATAACAGTGTATATAAATTTGAAAGTATTCTTTTAATCTAATGTTCTTTTTGCTTCTTGTGCATGTACTCTCAATACTAACCGTTTTCTCATAAAAAAATACAGAAATAACAATTTACAAGTTTCATTAAATAAGTTTCCAGACATTTTTCTTATGGGCACTTTTATTGATAGTACACACATGAAACTTTAGTCCCCTTCGAAGAATCTCCTCCTGCTGCAATGCACTTGTACCATTCCAACAACTTTTCGGAGGTCCCATGGAAGTCCCCTTGTGTGAGTGCATCAATGACCTTCGTCTCAGCCTCTTTCATCTCCGCAATAGGTTTCATAACGACAGCCTCTAAGGTTTTCCTTGAGCTTAGGGAATAACCAAAAGTCACAGGGAGCAAGATCTGGACTATAGGGAGGGTGAGGAACTGTCTTGATGCCCATCTTGCTCAAATAGTCTGTGACAAGGATGGAGTTGTGGACTGGTGCATTGTCCTAGTGGAAATGCCACTGACCCGATTTGAAGAGTGCTGGCCTCTTCCAACGGAATCTCTTCCTGAACTCCCTTAAAATCTCAACATAGTATTCCTTGTTGACTGTCTGTCCAGTGGGAACCCAGTGCATGTTGATTATGCCAGTGCTGTCAAAAAAAGGGATCATCAAAAGCCTGTGCTGGATTTGTTCTGTCTGGCCTTCTTGGGTCTGGGAGAGCCAGCACGCTTCCACTGGGAACTCTGTCTCTTGGTCTCTGGGTCAAAGCAGTAGATCCAGCTTTCATCACAGGTCACCAGAGCATCAAGAACTGCAGGATCTGAATTGATCAGCTCGACCATCTTCCTGCTGTCATGACAATGTCTTTTTTTCTGATCTTCTTTAAGCAACCTTGGGACAAACTTCGCGCAAATCTTCTGCATCTTCAGTTCCTTGCAAATAATTGTGTGTAGAGTTCCCACACAGACATCACTCTGTGCACTTATTGTCTCTATAGACACACAATGGTCCTTATCCATGAAATATCCATGGTGAAATGGTCATTGTCGTAGGAAATGGACACGGCGATAAGAGTTCAAATCCTGGACGAGACTGTATTTTACATAGCACTAATACCCTTGGGAAAGGTATGAATCCAATCATTCTCCCTCCAGCTATGAGTAAATAGTAAGGCAAACTAGGTTCTTCAGCTTTAGTGAGGCAACTAGTCTAGAAGAAGGAAAACTCTGAATTCAAACCTGTAAAACTCTGCTTAAAAATTGACCTTGTGTCATATCCTGCCGGAGTGGAGGGGTTGGTAAATATGCTTATCCATTAAATTCTTTATTTGGCTAATCAACTCTGGTGTTCTGACTTTCTTACTCCTCCCTCACCTCTCATCATCCCTCACAGACTCCCTGCCTTCCTTGAATCTCTTATGCCACTCAAAAACTGATGCTCAATTCATGCAAGATGCTCCAAAAGCAGTCTGAAGCATTCCATACGTTTTTGTGGCATTTTTTCCAATTTTAAAACAGAATTTTATTGCATATCATTCTTCTAAAGTATCCTCACGTCCAGATTGCATTTTTGAAATTCACCAGCTGTCACAATCAGGCTTTAGTAGGGTGTATTCTAATTCCTGCTGTAGCTGTTCATTTGAAGCTGAAATCCTAAAAATTGGTCAGTCATCTCATAAGATGTATAGCAATAACATAGTGAATTTTCAAGAGTCTATGACAAATTTAAATGCCTGTACAAAAAAGTCTGGAAACTTATTGAAGGCACCTCATTTTTTACATTTAACAAGAGATTTATTTTATTAAGAGTTTGGCTTAAACTGTCTTTCAGTAATGACTTATAACCACCAAGAAAGGAAATTCCCTTTTAAAATATTACTGAATTTTATGTTTCCTAACTTTTGAAAAGTCTTTAAAAACCATGTGCCAAGCATGTTGAATTGTGTGCTGAATATGTTGAACAGCATGAACATTCTATTGGTTTTGTTCAGGAGAAGTATTTGGCAAAAATTCGTGTAATTTACAAGGGTCTCAACTAGTTAAAATTAAGTCTGAATCCTTTTTTTTAGAAATATTTTAAGTTAACACACTGAATATTAAGTTACTACAAGACATTTTGCGTGAGGATATGCAAAAAGGTGTCCCATGTTACATTGAAAAACATATATTGTATGAGTGATAAATGATGTATTCACTAGATGTGCATAAAACACATATGAATATACTCACTTATTTCAGACAGTTTATAAGTGCCTGTGACAAAGAGAGAGCCCCCTCCCCAGGTGGGTTTATTAATTAATGGTTCTAAGGGATTGGAATAAATTTACTACTTAAATGGATTGAAGGGTAATTCCAGAAATAAGTTCGTTTTTTAACACAGAGAAAGAAAAGGTATTTCCTTTTTTTTTTTTTTCTTTTGGAATTAAGTTTCTGGGGTTGAGTTTGTTAGTTAAGTGAGGTGATGGTTCAAAGTAGTTGATGGATGTGTTCGTTAATTAAAGCTTACGATAAATGATGAATGGGATTTTGGGTGGTCTGAGGACAAAATCCAGACCCAAGGTCTGAGACAAAATAAGTAGTTTTAGCAGACTTAAGTAAACAATGGCTGCAGGAAAACTCAGCAGGGAATCCAAATTCATTTTTAATACCACTTGAAAAGCAGTCACCTGCAGAGTTTCAGAGATTATACAAAAATTCATGGTGGTCAAAGAGATTTACATATCATAATTCATAGACGGGGCCAAAAATTGTCTATACTCCGCCTTACTCCATATAAGCAGTCGGCAGAGGAGAACTGAGGACCCAGAGGGAAGACAGACATTTGAATGGTCAGACAGAGACACCAAACACTGCCAAAACGACAAGTTGAATCTTGCTGGTCCGATCAGAACCAAGAGATGGAAATAGAATCTTTGTGAATCCAGATAATTTTGTCAACAAAGCCGAGAAAACAAACCACTAAATCAATGCGTCTGTAACAAAAGTCCGTAGTTGTCTCCCTTATATCATCTAAATAGATCAGACTGATTTCACCTTTTCTCTCTTTCTGTCCCTTCCAACCAAACAAGTGAATCTCGTGTAACCTTTTTTGTACTCTACACATTTTTGTAATTTCTTTTGTAGCGAGATAAAGACAATAGCCTTAAAAAAAAAAAAAAAAAAAAGTATTATTATACTGGAATCAAAAGTGTTGCTTGTTTCTTTTTGTGTCCTTGTGGTTGTGACAAGAATTATTTTCTTTGTAAATAGCAATTCATTTCGGCATGGAACCCAGCCTAATCAACTCCCACAATTCGACCATTCTGAGAGAACAGAGCACCATTGTTTGGATCAAAACATTCACAACGTGACAAATAGTGATGGTTCCTTCAGCTCAACAAAGGGAGCCCGTGTGATTTTATTTCAGTCAAAACTGCCACAGAGAGACGAGACACAGCAGCCAGCAGCTGAGTTCTATGTCAGAAATCTGTCAACTTATATCTTTCTTTTCATCTATATGCATATTTTCAGTTTTCTGAGCATTAACTGGGCCATGATAAAACTGAAATTTGTACCTTGCTTTCAGGATTATGTAAATTAACTTCCTTTTCAAAAATTATATAAACTTTAACAATTGTACAAAAAAAAAAAAAAAAAAAAAAAAAAAAAGAATTCCTCATTCCTATTCATAGAGGAAGAATAAATGTCTTATTAGAAAGTTTTATACTTATGGAAAAGATGATCTTCAAAGGGGGTATAATTATAACACTTGCATTCCTTCATAAACAAAATAATATCCAATGAAAAACTATGTAAAATAAAATCATAAAAATATTATTCTTGAGAATATGACTGATATGTTTCAACGTATCAGTCATTTTTATTTAGTCATCAGTGTTAGACTCTTAACTGCAAAATCTCAGTCAGTTGCAGCAAGTATAAAAACGGTAATTTTCAGTTAAATAAAATAAATCTCTAAAGAAAAAAATATAATGAATGCTTTGTTTTCTTCTTATAAACCAGTGACCTAAAATATAAGTTAGAAATTTAAGAGCAATATTTTACTTTATTTTCCAGGTTTCTTTTGTTTTGTTTTTACTTAAGTATAAAACAGCAACCCAAAACTCTGCCAACCCTAAACCAACCAATGATGATGATATCTAACTTTAATCCCAACCAACCTCTGCCAAAACCCCTAACCCCAACCAACCATCCCCTAATGGAAATACCTTAACTCCAACCCCAACCACTAACCTCCTTAAACCAACAAAACCTTAACTCCCTGCTGAGAAAATCCTACCCAAACCTAAGCCAACTACAAACCATCCAATCATGCAATTAACCAACCAACCTAGCAATTTACCAAGCCGCCAGGAAGCGACTTGCCATTTTACAACCATCAAGCATGGAACCAACCAAGCACACAACCATCCAACAAGCAGCTAAATAGCTAACCAAGCAACCAAATAAGCAGCCACCTGAGAAGTAGCCAAGCAAGGAACCAAATAGCTAATTAATGAAGCAATCAATGAGCCAACAACACAAAAAAATAGCCAGTCATTTAAGCAAGCAACTGACCAACTAACAACCAGGTAACTAAACTAATCTAGCAATCAACCAACTGACGAAAAACTAACAAAAACAAAAAAAAAAGCCAACCATCTTACAATTAACAAAGCAAGCAAACATACCAAATGTCAACCACCAAGCATTGAACCAATCATTCAAGCAACCAGCCAATAATCAAGCAATTAATTAAACAGCCAACCAAGAAATCGAATAGCTAATTAATTAAACAACCAACCATCTAGCAAGTAAAGGGCCAAAAACCATTAAGAAAGTCTACCAAGCAGTCAACTAGCCAACAGCCAACTTACAACCATCAAGCAACCAAATAGCCAACCAATCAAACAACCAGCCACAGCCAAAGCCAAGTGACAACCTGTCAATTAACAAACAGCTAGACAAGGAAACAAACAATTAAGTAATCAACCGAGCCAAGAAAGGAACCGAATAGCTAATCAATAAATCAATCAACCAAATAAACAGCAAGCAATGAGCCAAATAGTAAAAAAGTAATGTAGTCGAGGGCAACTCCAAGGTTTCCTTTTCCAATAGCTACTACACCAAGGTGTAGAGAAGAGCTCCTTTCCTTGGCAAGCTAACAAACAAGGAACAAAAGAGCCAACCTATCTAGTAATTAACTAACAAAATAACCAAGGAATCAAGCAACCAGGCAATCAAGGAACTAAACCCAAACCCTTGTCCTAACTCAAATCTAAGTCTGCCGAATATAATTTGTTTAACCAAAGTCTTTAAGGGAACTTAGACATTTCTTAAAAGCATTTCTCATTTCCCATTGAACAAAGATAAACATCAAATATCTTTTAACAAGGAAGAGTAACTTTCCCTTACTTTAACAAAATTTTAATCTTGGCTATATCTCCACTAGTAGACAAATTCACCTACCTAGGAAGTAGCGTCTCATCAACCGAAAAAAACATCGACACACGACTAACAAAAGCATGGACAGCTATCGATAGGCTCTTGATCATATGGAAATCAGACCTGACCAATGAAATGAAACGCAGTTTCTTCCAGGCAGCAGTTGTATTGATACTGCTATATGGATACACTACATGGACGCTAACTAAACGGCTGGAGAAGAAACTAGACGGCAATTAAACAAGAATGTTGAGAGCAATATTGAACAAGTCCTGGCGACAACACCCCACGAGACACCAACTATACGGCCACTTGCCTCCCGTCACGAAAACTATACAAGCTAGACGAACCAGACACGCAGGACACAGCTGGAGAAGCAAGGACGAGCTCATAAGTGATGTACTCCAATGGACCCCCACATATGGCCAAGCAAAAGCAGGACGACCAGCTTGAACATACATACAGCAGCTATGTGAGGACACAGGATGTAACCCTGAAGACCTGCCAGAGGCGATGAATAATAGGGAGAAGTGGCGAGAGAGGGTCAGGGATATCCGTGCTGACGGCACGACATGATGATGGTGATATCCCTACTTGAAAGGGAAATCAACCTTTTTTAGAAGGAGTTACCTCCCTGACAATGAATATTATTTCTATGCAATTTTTAAAATTGAGTTATTTCCCTTAATTTTACTGATATTAATCCTTGTTTTCCAGCCTGGCAGCTAAATCAAAATTAATTTAATTGAATCACAGATTTTTTAAAAGATAAAATAAATATCTCAATTGATAACGCAAGTTGTTTACCTTAAAAGAAATTACAGGTAATGTATGGGTCTAACTTCCACTACAAATCCTAACACATCATTCTAAAACCTAAACCTGTCAATAAGTTTAATATTTATATATATATATATATATATATATATATATAACACCAAGACTTTCTTTAAAAGCCTATTCAATTAAATTCAGCCTGTAACCATGCCCAATTTATATCCGGATTCTTGCAAACAAAACCAAATCCCAATCATGAAAAAGCAATGAGTCATAATGATTGCAATCAGAGAAAATACATCATCAAATGTGACAAAGAGCAACAGGAAAAAATTGGCTGAAAGAAAAAAATCAATTTAAAAAAAAGGATAAACAAGGCAAACATATACGAATAGTTCCTAAGTAAATTTACTCACACAATGAGATCTAATCCTATATGTTGTGACACTATGAACCCTTGGTATAGTGATTTGGGGGGAGTTCCCACATCAATAGTATATGTCAATGTAAGCTCAGATTATACCTGGAATATTTCCTAATGATCAGTGTTCAATCCTGAATCAAAACCAAGACAAAAATTCAAGCTACACTCAACTAAACTGGAAGCTTGCCATGGCATAATCTTCATTTTTCTTGTTAGTCTTCTACAGTTGATAACCGAGAAACTCATACTAGATGACCTAGAAACAGTTTCTTTTCTCATTGAAGCAAGGATCCATGACACTTCCATAGAAAAAAGAACACATAGCATATTTATCACTTCATTTTTAGAAAATGGGATAGTTCAAACATTATGTTGGGAATGAACACAGATCATATCCAAATTATCCTCCAATCACAATTTGAAGTCATTTTGCTTTATCCTCTGAACTAGAGCATCATACATCTTACTATGATAAAAATCATTATGATGTGAAACTTTTTGCTGGGTCATGATCAAATACATAAATTATTGGTATAGGTTTGCTTTTGTGTCCCTCTCTGAATTTTACATAAAATTGACTTCTAGCATAATAAACATTTTTATGAGCAGTCTGCTGTATTGTTATCAATTTTGCCACACTTACAAAATGCCACATTGTAAATCAATATAACCACCTTAAAAGGAAACTCAATTTTTAACACAAAAATTTACTGATACAGAGAAGCCAAATAATTTACAAACACCCTTTTCTTACTTTAAATACATATTTATGTTAATTTTCTTGCATATTGTTATTTATTCATCTATTTCAACAAGAGTAATATACATTATTACTTTTTGTCACATTGTTAATAATACTTCATATTTCTACAATTATGCATATATTCAGTGATATTAACAGGAGTAAAGCTTTATTGTAAGCAGCTAAACATTTTTTTTACTGGAAACATTAAATAAGGATGTTTATAATATCCAGCTATCACTTATATATATCTGTATAAACTTTAATATTATAAAGGTCTTCATTTACTGATTCCACTAAAAAATTCTTTAACTGTTAATGATACTATTATTTATAATATAAACTTATCAATAATACACAAATGAAAATTTGATATGTAATTTAAAAAAACAACTGTAAAAATATTTTATTCTTACCTGAATGGAAAAGTTTGGCCAGTGTCCAGCAGGTTTCAACATTGAATTTGGATTACAATGGGCAAAATTAGTCCAATGATTTCAACATTTATGTTTTGAGAATATATTCTTTGTTGTGCTTTTTACTTTTGAGTATCAGTCAGTTTTATTTAAATGTGATTACCACAAATTCAGTGAAGATGAATATAACAAAATCTTAAGCATTCTTATAAGTTGCATTTGGAGATTGTATTTAATTTTGTGATTTTTTTTTCCTCTGTAAAAGGACCATCCTTACTTCATAAGTGGTCCTTTTAGTGATTTCCTTATCTTGGCTGTTTTCTAATCACAATTCATTACACTATAAAAAAATAAAATTATTCAATGAATTTCAAATCAGTCACATAACAATTTTTAAAATCATTTATTCTGTTCAGGTCACAAAAATTTTCCAGTACACACTTAAAACAATTTTCTATCGATATAAATTATCAGAGGTTTTAGCAATTCATTTTGAATTTTATCTATTTAACTGGAAAGCAATAATTAGTGTGAATTGTAATTACTTGTTTAATATAAGACTTCTATTTTCAAACACTTCATGTTCACAAAGTTTACACATAATCTCAACATAAATAATGTAAAAATATTTTTGCATTTCATATATTATTGTAGAATATTTCTACAAATTGAAATCAGACCCAAAAATCAACAAGTTCAAATCTTCTTAAACTATTTTTAGTGATACAATATTTAATCTTTTCTGTGTTATTTCATTTTCCTAAAATTTTGGAAAGTGAAAATACAGCATGATAAGTACTCTCAATTTTCAATAAAGTTCTTCCCAACCATAACATTTCTTCTATTGCTTTTCCTGCTTTCATTGGAATCATTAATTAATCTCATTTTAACACTCATCTTGTAACCATTTACATGTTTGGTTTGCTTTGTTGACATTTTTGGGTATTACTGGTTTAATTATAATGTACTATAAACAATACATTAGCTGATTTCTTTTTAAAAACTCAGCATAATTTCTATTTAAATCAGAAAATTTAATTGTATGATAATGATTTAGAAAATATACACATAATCTGTTATCAGTACTTTCAGATTATAAATAACAAATAATTACATGTCAGGAAATTGCACTATAATTATAGTGCAAAGTTTACCTAATTTAATGCCCATTCCATGGTACATACTCTACTTTTTTGCATGGCAAATGCATAGTTTTCTTTTCAATTAACAAGTTCCGTAGATATATTAGTGAATTCTTTAACAATACTTCAACCAATAATGAATGGTATCAATTGATTTTATTTATAATAGAAATACTGACGACAGTTTTAAATTTTAATTATACATGAATGTTTTGTAACTTTATCTCCAAAGAATTTTTATATTAAAGCAAAAAATGCTCTTTACTTTCATTAATTCCTCATTCTCTATTTCTTTAAAGATACAGTATAATGAAATTAGCAAACTTCTATTTTTAGTCCAGTTTTTATGTGGGGGATAATTGCATTGATTGCAATATACCTAATAATAAAGTCAGGTAGAATTTACATTCAAAGAAGGGATTTTTTAGCATCATTTGAATGTCTTTTGAAATTTTATATATAAATATATATAACACCAGTAAAAAAAATACATATTTTGGGAGAAATTCATAATAGTAAAAAAAGACAACATTTTTATGGTAAATACTATACAGAAATATTATTATAAAAATAAGGGAAAGATTTTTACACTTTGTTAACAATAACTGTTAATTATTACCATTTATCCTTCTTGCAAAATGATCATATTAAATTATCCACTTAAAAATCAATCTCAGTGCATTCTGATGACATAGATAATATATTTACATTTAAAAATATTTCTATATTAAATTGTTACACAGTTTTCTTATGATACACATCTATGAACTGACATTGACTAAATCATGAAGGTTATTGTTTGAAGTTTTCACATAATTTTCATACATGTATACATCTTTACAATGTCAAATAATATTCTTATCATTGTTTAACCATTTACCCATGTAGGTAAAACACATTATATATAATGAATGTTGATGGTAACTTAGAAAAATCTGAAAATTTCATTTTTATAAAATATTGCAGCAAAAGAGAATGGTATTTCATCAATTAAATGTATGCAGATATCATTTAGTTTGGTTGGGAGGTGTTTTATAACATATCAACCCTTCTGGGTAATTCAATACTAAATCATATATATATATATATATATATATATATATATAAAACAATGGTAAATTTGTGGGTAACGTTTTCAAACAAACCAGATCCTATTTGTTTACACACAGTTAAGTAATTTCAAGTATTTTTATCAAGCACTATTACTTTTATTTAATATTAATCATTCAGTTTCACAGCTACATGGTTTCAAATATTGCTATTTATTGTTTGCACACAGTTATATGGTTTCAAGTATTGCAATTGAACTTTAATATTACTATTTAATATCAATCATTGTTTACACACAGTTAAATGGGTTCAAGTATTGCTATTTAACATTACTATTTCTATTTATCAAGTGTTACTATCTTACATAAAACTTATCATTTGTGTGTACCTATTTACATTTCAAGTGTACCTATTTAACACTAATATTTTGATTTAATATTGATAATAATCCTGAGTAAAAGTTTGAATATTTCTATTTGACCCATAAATGGTCAAAGTGTACTTGAGAATAATGGTAATGAAGGAAGATTCCACATTACAGAAACTGCAAGACTGGAGTACCAGATGAAGTTTAAATGATTTCAAAGGTAGCTGTCTAACACTGATAATTCTATTCAACTTTATTCATTTATTTGCTGTTAAATGGTTTTAAGTATTAGTATGTATTACTGATATTTCAATATAATTTTGTACATAGAGACGTGGTATATAAATGATACAGTAAAGGACTAAATACTTCTATTTTACCCAGCGACACTAACATCTACAACTACTTTGGGTCAGAGTGGACCTGGGACTAAAGGAAATGAAGAGGTACTCCACATTCCCCAAACCTCCAGGACTGGAGACTTACCCTCTGATGGTTTACTAACACACCCAGGACACACGTTAGTGGGTTGGAGGGATACCACTCAAGAGGGATACAGTTGGTATAGTCTATATCCCCAGTTAACATGGCAGGCAGGTATTCTTGCATATTGTTCATAAAGATATTCTAAGAAGAAATTAAGCAACAACATATAATTGTTAAATTATCGGAAATTATACTTTCAATCTGACTTTGAGTAAATACTTTGTGTTGAAAAATGGAATTTTAATGATTTTCATAATCTATCATTACTTTTAAGCATTCATGACCAAATATATCCAAAATATTAGTTAATATGATTGAATATAAACAGTCACTGAATAAGCTCACTTCTCAAAAAAAAAAAAAAGAAAGAAAAAAAGAAACAATTATGAAATTTGAAAATTCATATCTAATGATCTAATTAAGATTTTTCCCTTTTCTCAAAATAATAGATTTTATTTTATTATGTTTGACATAATTTTCCTTTCAAGCATAATAGTGATGATAATTTTCAGCCACTCACCTTACTAGTAAACAACTGATAATTTTTTCCTCCCAGTTCAATTTAAAAGAATATATTGTGTGCTCTTAAACAACTATTATGTCTCATACTAATTTTGAAGTCTGAGCTGGACTGCTGCAAATTTTAGTGATATAAACAATTTTATCAAATATATTTCATAAGTTTATCATTATTTGTATCTTGAAAACTATCCAGATATTACATATGAATATTGTACCTTATGACTATTTATAAATTGTTTGCAATATACATGCAAATATTTACCTTTTCTTTTACTTAAGTAGTTAAAAACTTCATTTGTTCAAGTTATCTATCGGTATCAAGTTACCTCCCTTACATTTGCCCCATGTCATTCATTAGTGCATTCTGCAAGAAATTTACATTTTAATTTTTTAAAAATCTAATGAATGTCTCAATTGTTTATGGAATGTTTTAAAAAACTCTGTCACAATGCATTTTATTTTTATTTTTTGTTTTTAATACATTTACATGGTGTGCCATTGAAAACTTTAAAGTGATATGATTTTTAATTCTATCATCATCATCTTTTTCCTTATTAATTAATTTTAATTCTATTCCACAGTCTATATGCTAGTTTTGTTGTCAATCTATTTTTATTTTAATTTCTCAAAGATATACTTAAAATACAACAATAAAATTAAAAATAGTTGCTTGAGAAAAAATTTAATATCAATTATATAAGATACGATTTTACATAAAAATAAAGTGTTAACACACAAGTAGTTAAAAGATTAGCAAAAATACCTTGTGTGTCCAATGATTCAGAGTAAATTGTTTTTTGTTTTTTTTTGCATCACATTAGCTTACAATTCAATTCAGCATGCAAATTCTTACCAGTATAAGAATTACTTCTTAATCATTCAGTGATGGTGTTTCTGAATAACCAAATTATATATTTCATTTCAATAAAGAGTGCTAAACTCTTGCTTATAATATGGAATAATTTAAGCTTATAGAAATCAAAGCATAATATAAAAGAAGGTCCTTCTGTTGAGGTGAATGTATCACTTCAACATAAAAGGTCACTTCAGTTTAAAATACAATCATTATCTTTATATACTCAATATACTTTATAACCAAATAAACACCAAATAATATTCATGTTTTAAATTTTAACAATGATTTATTGTACTTAAAATCTTAAATCATTCTAATTCATTTTGGTCATTTGACTAATTTTGTGTGTGTGTGTGTGTGTGTGTGTGTATGTATTTTATTAGTGATAGAATTAACAAGGTACTCGTGGTAAAATAAATCATTTCTACATAGAAGAAAATACAAAGTTATTTGTAAAGAGTATTAGATAAAATTTACTTGCAAATATTTTCAACATCATCTTTCATTTTTGAAAACTAATGACTTTATGTTAATACTTTTTAATTTATTTCTTGAAGAGACCTACAACCATGTAACTATTTGTCTATGAAGTCACTTTCATAAATGAATTCCTTCACTTTTTGCCGGATCTTGGCGTTTTCCTCTCATAAACAACTTGTTCTTTATATAATGATTGCTTAATATGAAAATAGGAAAGTTAAATCTATTTTCGGTTTCAGACTATAACAATGATTGATTATCACGAGATAAGGGAATATATATTAGGCCTAGCAAATGTGGTTGTTGTCCACAAAAGTTAAAATACATTTCACATCTACCAGAAATGATATATACAGTTACATATAATTAAAAATTCCTCTTAAATTTCTCAGCATACATTTTGAAATGACAGTCTTCTTTATTCAATGTTCATTACATGTGTTTTATTTAAATAAAAGTCTATTGATAGTAGCATAAGGCAACATTTCTAAAGAACAGAGAAAATAACATTTCCTTATTTAAATGACTTAGAAAATTAATTACTACTAAGTATCAACATGGCCGCTGATACATCTGCAGCTTGTCTGAAGTTATACTGCAAATCTAATTAACCTCAGTTAGTTAAAAAGTTCTCAACCAGTATTTCTTAAATTTGATATCATTCATTTACACCCTTAGTGAAATATTTAACTAAATTTTCTGCGATTTTCATGATTAGTTTTTGATATAATTTTAATTTACAAAAATGAACTGAGATAGGTTAATACAAAAAATTCAACTAATATTAGCTTTAGACGTCTGAAATATGTTGAAAAAAATGAAAAGGGACAGATCTAAAAATTACTGAAAAACAGAATATAACAAAGTTATTGTGTGATAAAACATTCCCTTTAGATATATCAAAGGAGCTTTAAATAAATCATCAAAGGATAAAGAAGGTTGTTGAAAATATAAGTAAGTTGATAACTTGAGGCAAAAGAAATGACTATAAGAACTTGCTTTCTCAAGAAGAATATAAAATTAAGTGAGTTACAGAAAAACAATCACTTTTGACAAGAGATCAGATCTTTGAAAAACCTGAAATTGAGGGAATCAAAGACAAAACATGTAAAATACTTTATGAATTATGATCGGCAAAACAGTCTAGTAATGCAAATATTTTAATGTGTCAAATTTGGGCTAAGAAATACATGAAAACTGACTTAATGAAAGTAATTTTCACAAACTAAGCAAAAAGCACATTTGATAGACTGGAGGGCTGGGCCAAAGAATAGTTTTTGTTCAATTCAGACATGTTCATGAATAAAAGAAAACAACTAGGAGATAGTGAAAGTTGTTGGCAACAATAATCAAGGGCAATGCAAAGGTTCCCTTTTCAATAGCTACTACACCAAGGTGTAGGGCACTACTCCTTTCTTTGGATTGCTCCACTTTACCCTTGATACATACCTTATAATCCTGAGTGTAAAGGAATGAGATAATCTTTGGTATGACTTGACCTGAGATTGAACCCTGGTCCTCCAAGCCATTGACAAACACTCTCCCAAATTAGCAAATGGGCCGGTCAACCAAACCATTATTGGATCATTCAAAGTTGATGAAGCAGTTAAACTGAACATTGTTAACTATTACAATTTTATGAACAAGACTTACTTTGCCTTATGGTAATATGATATATTTACTGGTGCTAAAAACTTTTGAAAAAAAATAATACTTTTCTTTAAGTCTGGAAACACTAATGTTCGAAAATAGAAATATCAGAATACAGACTTGTTTACATTTTGAGTACACGTACAGAAATTCAAAAGTGGTTTTAAAAGGTCAGTGAAAATGTGCACTCTGCATACCAGTTAGTTGCCAAAACAATCAAAGTAAGCAAACAGCAAGAATATTATCTTGGGTCTGTTATTGCATTGACCCATTTAAACTCATCATTATCATCATGTTGTGCTGCTGCTAGTACAGATTTCTCTGACTCTCTCTCACCATTCATCTCTATCATCCATTGCTTCTGGCAGATCTAGTAGACTACATCCCGTATCCATACAGAATTTTTGTAGATAAGTTCTATACTTGTCTTTAATTGGAATCATTTTTGAGATGAGGCTTCTTAATCTGAGAATTAATTTTTATTTATTGCGGACTTTTTTTTCTCATCTTGGTAGTTTTTTTGTGTTGTTTCTTCTTTCATTACGTTTCGGCCAAATTTCACCTCTGGCCTTCTTCAGGTGATTTACTGTGACCTCGGATAGGAATATTGAGTCTTGTAACCATATCCCCAGTAATTACTGCCTTCCATAGTTGTTGTCTATCGCACCACGTTTTTGACCAAGTAAACCTCTGGCCGGCTTGGGTAGGATTTGAAACCGCTATCTTCTGACAATGATCACCTGGAACTGTAGAGACTCAACGCCTCTATCCGCTGTGCCACGGGCCCCGAAGGGCGATCAAGGATGGATTTTTTGGTCTTATCAATCCTTATCTGGTCGGGTCCGTACCGAATTTTTGTACTTGTCTTTAATTGGAATCATTTTTGAGATGAGGCTTCTTAATCTGAGAATTAATTTTTATTTATTGTGGACTTTTTTTTCTCATCTTGGTAGTTTTTTTGTGTTGTTTCTTCTTTCACTACGTTTTGGCCAAATTTCACCTCTAGCCTTCTTCAGGTGATTTACCGCGACCTCGGATAGAAAATTTGGCCGAGACGTAGTGAAAGAAGAAACAACACAAAAAAACTACTAAGATGAGAAAAAAAAGTCCGCAATGAATAGAAATTAATTCTCAGATAAGTTCTAGTTGGTCATCCAACTCATGCATGTCCATGTGAAGGGGATCATAGAAGAACTTCACTTATGAGTTCACCCTTACTTCTCCAGCAGTATCCCACATGTCTTGTCCATCTTATTTGGATGGTTTTAGAGATGGGAAGTAGGTGGCCGTACAGCTGCTGTTTTATGGGATGTTGCTTCTAGGATTTGTTCAATATAGCTCATAGCATTCTTAAGTGATTCCCATCTAATTTTTTCTCTATATGCTTAGTCAATATATATGCGGTGCTTGAAAGAAAATGCATTTTATTTTATTGGATAAATTTGACTTCCATTTGATTTGATCCCAACCATATAAATCATTTTCTAAATACTAAATTATTTTTCTAACGCTTTTTAATTGATGAGAGAAACGTTGCAAAGTTGTTGCTAGTTTGATTTCAAATTTCTCATTGAAATCTCATTTATCATTCAATCACTCATTCATTGTAAAACAACTGAACAACCAATAACTAAATATGTTTGAAATATGATTTTGTGGTGCATACTATTACAACAATAATCAATGACCTCTGAACAAGTACAATGAAAATCAATTCAGAAGGAATAAATCAGGAATATGTTATTTTGAACAGAAAGAGAATGACAAAAAAAAAAAAATATTGTAAAATGATAAGAGGATTGTTACTCATTTGTTCTCATGAATCAGAAACTCAAACAGGAGTTGTTTTGACAAGCCAGGGTAAGAAGGAATCAGCTCAGAGATTTGACCTGAAGGCCTGGGTTTGTCTATCAGCAACCTGGAAATGAAATACATGAATAGCAATTTTTTTTCTAAATTCTAATATGGAAAATTTTAAATCATTTCTCTTATCATTGTGATTTAATAGTTTTTGATGTCATGTCAAGTGAACATAAAATTGTAATAATTCCAAATTTGGCGAAAACTGCTCCTTTTGAATAAAAGTAAGAGAAAAGCAGATGTGAAGGGTGCGATATAAATTACAAGGGATTCTCACCCTTGAAGAAGAGTTCCATGGAGAGACTGTGAAGTGACCACTAGATTTGTGTCACTCTCGGCTCTAGCCTTGAGCTATACTGCCCTAAGTGGAGAGGCAGACAAAAGCCATATTACATATTGCTTAGATGTGATGTTGTCTTATTGATATACTACACTATGAAAGAATCAAAGAAAGACAGAGATTAATGGTAATAAAATCTCATGGCTCTCTTCAATCAACTTTTAGTTCTTCATAATTATTTGAAGTGTTTGTGTTTCAGACTTTTTTCTATAAATTTATTAATATTCTCTACAAAGTTTAAAAGAAAAAATGTAGAACAATTTGTGAGTGGGGAATAAGGTTCTGGCCATTACTAGTGTACTAAGAGATCAAGCAATTTTTACTTAAACAAGAAACCTTCTTTGTTTATATTTCATTCACACTGATTACCACTTTTCTTTGCAATCAATTATCTAAGAAAACTCCAACTATGTAAGTTTTTGGAGGGTGGGGATAGGATGAAACTCCAAATTGAACAATCAATGGAAATGTTTATGAGCCAAACACCACTGCAAAACACACAGATCAACCAATCTGATATGGCAGAATAGTGAAGAATAAGTGAAGTGATGCTGAAAAACATTAAAATTGGTTAAGAACTAAAATTTTAGCAATGTTGGAGCTTTTAGAAAAAGTCTCTTTACATCATAACAGAATTTTGTCTTCTGCGAAATGATAAGCCTAACACTGGGTACATTCTTTTAAAAAAGTAGATAGCATAGTAGAGAAATAAAATCTCTAAATGACAAATAAATATTACAAATAAAACATGTATACTTATGTTCTTTAGAAAGTCACAAACTTTTTCAAGTCTTTTGAGCTATAATAGCTTTTTAGTTAATTTAAGTTAGAATCCATTTTTTTTAAATATGTGAGTTAACACACTGAAATATTAGGTTATTTTAAGACATTTTGTGTGTGTCTATGCTAAAAAGTGTCCCATAATATTTTGCAAAATCATATATTGTATAAGTGATAAATGACATATTCACTAGACAGGCACCAATCTCAGTCTGCTTATATCTTTCTTTTCATCTATCAAGATAATTTTCAGCTTGCTAAGCATTTGCTGGACCATAAGAAAACAAAAATTTGTCCTTTCCTTCAAGATTAGGTAAATCAAAAGACTAGTAAATAAACTTCCATTTCAAAAATTATATGAAGTTGAACGATAGTACCAAAAAAAAAAAAAAAAAAAAAAAAATTCTTATTCTTATTCATAGAAGAATAAATGTCTAATTAGAAAGGTTTATACTTATGGAAAAGATGATTTTTAAAGGGGTATAATTATAACACTTAAAATCCTTCATAAACAAAACAATATCCAATGAAAATCTATGTAAAATACAAAATCTTGTGACTATGACTGATATGTTGAAACACATCAGTCATATTTATTTAGTCAACAGTGTTAGATTTTTAATAGCAAGGATTCAATCAGTGGCTGCAAGTGAAAGTATAAAAACAGTATTTATCACTTAAATAAAATAAATCTCTGAAAAATTTAAAAAATTCATGAATACTTTGTTTTCTTCATATAGACCAGACCTAAAATATAAGTTAGAAATTTAGGATAAAAAGTTGCCTGAAAAAGCAATATCTTAATTTATTTTCCAGGTTGGTTTGGTTTTTTCTTTAGTCAAAAGCAGCACATTTATATGAACCCATCTGACTGAGTATTAAAAAAAGCAAATGGATTTTATTTCTTTTGGGACATTTACTTGGGTAGAAAATCAATGTTCAAAACTTTGCATGAGTAAAACAAATCAAATTAAGGACAGAGTGTATCCATGAAATAAAGCCTTATAAATTTGGAATATAAACTCCTTTTAAAACATTTTATTTTATCAGATAAGTATCAAACATTTTCTTAAATCCAATAATTGATTATTTCGTTGAGTTTTAACATCGTAATGTTGTTGATAATATTTTGCCTAAATACTTTTTTTCATAAAAAATTCGGGATTTGGTTTGTTTGCAGTAATTCATTTTTCATTGCTGTGTGTTTGATCTACTTCGTTCACATGGAGTGATGCAGTAAAAACATGGCAGATGTATGACGGTAGGAACCAAAATGGGTATCCTTTGTAGAGAAAGTAGACTTGGGTTGGGTTGCTTCTCTTGGACTTTGGATCATGTTATGACATTTCCCAACCTTTGTGATAATGTTTTGTTTTTTAAGTTTTTGTTTGGTTTTGTTTTTTCTATTTTTAGTTGGTGGTGTTTCTCATGTAAGTGTGTTTATATATATGTATGTATCTAGTTATTATGTTATAATTGTATTACGTCTTTTAGTCCTTGAATTTTTCTGTTATCTTGGTGACCCTTCCCGATCTCGTTGTGCAGCTTTGTAGCTGGTATATTTTCTGTACTGTTGAAGTTGGTGGTCTTTCTCTTGGTGTGGCTGGTATTCTTTTGGATTTTTTTGTGTGTTTGATTCTTTGTTTGCAGTTGCCATCGTAATAGCCTTCCTTTTTTTGTGTAGAGTCTGTGTTGGGTGCTGGAGATAGTATCTTCTGTCTTTGTATGTTTGTTATGTTTGTGGTAGGTCTTGGTTTGAGGTGTTCCCTTGTTCTTTTGTATACCTTACCTCTGACATTTATTAGGTATGTCTTTAGTTCCCTGGTGGATTGTGGTCATTTAAGAACTGTACTGGTTATCCATATGTTGCTTAGTGTGTCCCTTGCATAGATTGGCTTCATGGTGTCCAATATTTCTATTCCCTGGCTGGAATGCCTGCATAATTCTGTTTCTGCTTTGCTTGGTTTTGTTCATTTTTTTGGAGGTGTCTTCTTTCCAGAGTGGCAAGATTGTAGCCTCCCCCTTGCTGTAGGCAACATTGTTCTGGGTTTTCTGCTAAACAGTAGTTCATATGAGGATGGCATATCATTATTTTGGGGGGTGGTTTTATATGTCCATAATGCTGAATACAAACACTTCTTTTTCTGTTGGGCCTTCTTCAAGAGGGCCTTGAGTGTTCCTATAGTTCTTTCCACTACTCCATTTGTTTGGTAGTGGTATGGTGAGCGACGGTCAGACATGATAATTGTTGATAATCCATATTTTGTTAGAACCTGGGTGAACTGCTCATAGACAGTAGTAGCCAAGGTGTTTGGAAGTGTTATGAATACTGGGAATCTTGAGTAGTAGTCTACCACTAGGAGATATTTACATTGATCTTGCTCACAGATGTCCATACCTATTGTTGCCCAAGGGTGTGTGGGGAGGTCTGGCTGCATCAGTTGTAGTTTGGGTTGCAGTGGTTGATATTTGCTGCATATGGTGCATACTTTTACCATGTTCTTGATGCTCTGGTTTATCCCTGGCAAGAATATAGACTCACTTGCAAGTAGGCTGCATTTTGTTTTTTCCTGGTGGCATTTGTATAGTATTCTAAAGACTGTGTGTTTCAGTGCTTCTGGGACAACAATTCTGTTCCTCTGGAGGATTAATCCACCTTCTAGGATGAGGTTGTACCTGAAGGTCCAGTATTCCAAAAGTGTTGTCAGGTATTGTTTTCTGTATTATGGCCATCCTCTGTATATTGTGTCCTTCAACAGGGTTCATTGTTGGGTCAGCTATTAATGCCTCTTTTACCCGCTCCGTGTTTTATTTTCATGTTTGTCATTATGAAGTTGATGTGCTGTTGTGGTGTACCTTTTCTATTTGCAGTGAAGAATACTCTAGTTGATCTGTCTTATTCATGCCTCCACACCTAGGGTACTGACATCACATTGAAATATTGTAGTTGTGTTGGGGTCTATGACATACTAACTGATCATCTGTGCCTTGCACAATTCTGTTTTTATTTCTTCCAGGGCTTCTTGATGTTGTTGTTGCCATAAGAAGTGCACAGTCTTTTTCATCAGTTCTCAAAGTGGTGCTGTCATTTGTGATAGTTTCACTGAGAACCTATTAGGGTATGCAATCGTTCCTATCAGTGTGTGGAGTTCTTTTGCATTTTGCGGGGATTGAATGTCCTTTAAAGCTTGAAGCTTATCTTCTGTGGGTGATATGCCATGTTCTGTGATAGAGGTTTACTCTTTTTTGTTTATATTGGAGTTTATCAGGATAATATCCAATGTCGTTCTCCTTGGTTCTTTTCAAGACTTTGGTCATGACTGTGTCATGCTCCTCTTCTGTTGATCCTGTTACAAGATATCATCCATTATACCTGTGACATTTCTGGAAAATACAGTATCCAGGTTTTGTTGGAATATGTCATGGGATATAGTTAAGCCAAATGTTAAATGTTTGAATCTGTATCTTTTAAATGGCATGTTAAAGGTGCATAGCAGGCTAGATTGATAGTCTCATTCTTGGTGCCAGTATCTCTTTTTTATGTCAATGATGCTAAAACATTTTTTCCATGTTGTAAGGGTAGTAGCTTATCTAAGGTTTTGATAGGGTAGTGTCCCCTTTTTATGTTTTTGTGCAGGTTCCTGGGGGTCCATACATAGCCTGATTTTGGATGTTCCATCATTGATTGTGGTTATCTGATAGATGATGGAGTTTAACAAATCTGTTGGGCCTGTAACTTTGCCTATGATGTTCTCCTTTTCCATTTTTGCCAACTTTGATTTGTAGAGTGGGAGAATGATCAAGGTGGATGTATCATTTTCTATCATTTTTATTTGATATTTCTTCCCTGGGAAACAACCTATGTTGAAGCAGGTTTTGTGTTTTTCTATAAATTCCTTTTTCTTCAGTGTTTCTAAACCAGTTATGCTGTCTTTTTATCTCATTTAAGTTGACAGATGATTCCTAGTTCTTGTGTCTGCCTGCATCCAAGAACAGAGGGCTGCTTGGGGTGTTTTTATGATGTCCAATCTTGTTCTTATCGTTTTGTTCTTACAAATTATTTTTAGATTGGTCGCCACAATGTTTGTTATTCTTGAACACCCATATCTCTTCAGTATTATATTGGTTATCCTTATCTTTAGTTTGAAGGGTAGCAGCTACATTTGATTTTCTGTTAGGATGCATGTGTCTACCCCAGTGTTCACTTTGATCTTTATTGTACGGCTTGCAAATATCTTGTCTGTATATTTAGAAAACGAATGTATACACTTGCTGCTTGAGCTTATTGTCCCAATGCTGCTTGATGGTTGTTCTGGTTCATCTTCCTCTGAGAAAGCCTCGTTTGTCTGGTATCCTTTCTGGTCTTGGACTTCATGAAGTTGTTGCTGCTTTTTTTATGCATGCTGACAGTACCTGCACTGTGCTGATCTAGGAGGACATTGGTTTCTTTATTGGTGGTTTCTTCCATATCCATCACATTCTTTGCCTCTTGTTTCAGGTAAATTTGGCTGTCCACTGGCCTGATTCTTGTTTTGGGTGGGGTTGTGCTTTGGGGATCTGGTCATTGCTGTTTTGACCCTGGGGTTTATGGATAGAACCTCCATCTGTGCTATGGTGCTCTCCTCCATTTTTGCAAAGTTGTATACTTGTTTATAGGTGAGGGTATCACCTATCTTGATGGCGTCTCAGCAAACTTGATCAGTTTCTACATCAAACATCAGTGAATACCTCATAAATGTTTCATCTTTTCAGGGTACCAAGCCTACTTGACCAATTGTTTCTCTTTGGTGACAAATTCTTCTATTATCATTTTCCATTGTTTGAGGCCTCTTACTTTGTACTTGATGAAAATTTGGTTATTTTGGGGTTTGCAGTAGTCTCCAGCTTTTCAAAGACTGCATTGATCCTTAGTCTAACCTTAGGGTTGTTGAAGGTGGCTATGTTGTAAATTTCCAGCCTCTTGTCATCAATCCAAAGAAGCATTTGTTTTACCTTCCTCGCCTCCTCTGTCTCATATAGTGAGCCCTTCAAAATCAGCTCCCATTTTTATTTAAATTGTTTGTGAACATCTCCTGGACTTATCTAGTCCATCTTTGGCGATGTAAATTTGTCTGCCATTCTCACACATTATTGTTTGTTAAGTATGAGGAACAAGTTTTGTTTATCGATGCAAGAGTTCAATATCTCAATGTGTGTGTGTTGTAATGTATGATTTTGTTACTTACGCTTTTCTTTGTTGTTTTCTTCTGAGGCCGTTTTCTGGTTCTCCAGGGTCCTTGTTCAGTTAGGGGTGTTTTAATCAATTCCACTTCTGATACTATGTTGTGTATTTTGTCCACTTCAAGCTTGTGGAGAGATGTGGTAAAATCATGGCACGCATATGACGGTAGGAACCAGAAGGTATCCTTAGTTTATCTTTATAGGGAAGAGTTGCTCTGGGTTGCTTCCTTTGGACCTTAAATCATGTTATGACATTCATACTATCATTATCACAAATATTTCTGCTTCGACATTGTTGCAGGAGTACTACAAGGAGACACACTAGCCCCGTACCTCTTTATCATCTGTCTAGACTATGTGCTTAGGACTTCGATCGACAAAATCAGAGAAAATGGCTTCGAGCTGACTAAGAGAAGAAGCAAAAGGTACCCCGCAAAAACAATCACGGACACCGACTAAGCTGATGACTTGGCATTACTAGCGAATATGCCTAATCAAGCAGAGACACTACTGCATAGTCTGGAACGAGCCGCAGCTGGCATTGGCCTCCATGTCAATGCAAACAAAACTGAATATATGTGTTACAACCAAACGGGCAACATTGCCACACTAGACAGAGCCTCTCTGAAACTAGTAGACAAATTCACCTACCTAGGAAGTAGCGTCTCATCAACCAAAAAAGACATCGACACACGACTGACGAAAGCATGGACAGCTATCGATAGGCTCTCGATCATATGGAAGTCGGACCTAACTGATAAAATGAAACGCAGTTTCTTCCAGGCAGCGGTTGTGTCGATACTGCTATATGGATGCACCACATGGACGCTAACGAAGCGGCTGGAGAGGAAACTAGACGGGAATTACACAAGAATGTTGAGAGCAGTATTAAACAAGTCCTGGCGACAACACCCCACGAGACTCCAACTATATGGACACTTGCCCCCCATCACAAAAACTATACAAGTCAGACGAACCAGGCACGCGGGACACTGCTGGAGAAGCAAGGGCGAGCTCATAAGCGATGTACTCCTGTGGACCCCCACATATGGATGTGCAAAAGTAGGACGACCAGCACGAACTTACATACAGCAACTATGTGAGGACACAGGATGTAATTTTGAAGACCTGCCGGAGGCGATGAATGATAGGGAGAAATGGCGAGAGAGGGTCAGGGATATCCGCGCTGGCGGTGCGACATGATGATGATAAGTTGTACAGAGATAATCTTTATATGAAAATTGTCTTTAATTTTTCTTCTTATTAATGGCATAAACATTATTATAACAATTACATTTCATGCAGATTTGTGAATTTATGTGTGTGTGTGTGTGTGTGTGCCAATCCTTCAGGGGAAAACTTTTCATCACACAAATTTTAATGATGCATTAGAGAGGCAGGAAAATCTTCTACATAGTCTAGTTTAACAATAAACAATGACTTTAAAATGCAAATTTTATTATTGAGTCAAAATATGCATATATCCATCTTTATTTGATATAAGAACTACAATAATATAATAAAGATATTTTACCATAACTAAAATCACCTAAAACTACAAATAATATGAAACAACTAAGAAGAATTTATTACACATTGGCTAATGTTGTTATTATTATAACGATGATGATCTATTATGGAGGAAGGGTCTTAACGCTGGTGAGGGGATAGAGTCAGCAAATTCTAAGCCCTATCAACAGCATGATTGTTTCGAGAGAGGAAAAAACAGTAGTAAAATAATGAAATCGAAAATCTTTCCTATCATATAGCTACTGTCCTTTCTTCCTTCTCTCACATATACACATCGGACACCAACACACACACACACACACACACACACACATACATACATACATACATGAACACAGACTCTCTCACACACACACTAACACAAGCACGCTCTCATAGTACTGAATAAAAGTTGCATAGTCACACAAATATCCACATTTTACTTCACTTTTATTTTATGTGAAAGAACACCTCTTTATGAATGAAACCAAATTTTTATTCGAATTCAAAAGCAACTTTTGCTAAAGTACTTTATCATTTATTTTCTCGAAACTGGTAAAAATATTCCTTAGAATTATTAAGAAATCATCTTTACAGACAACTTCAATTCTACATTATTACTATATTAAATTGTTTTCTCTTTCTTCACCTTTTACTTCAGAACTTGCTTCATCTTCAGTATAGTATTTTACCCTATATAGTCTTCACTTTTGTTTCCTATTTTGTTTTTCACATTTCAGTAAACTTAGCATATTATTTTACCTTAGGAAATATATAAATGCTTATGCACATAAAACTTCATTATTAGTGAGATTCCATAAGTAGAATTGAATAAGGTTGTCTCACATTTTCATTACATACTATTTCTGTTTTTTTTTAAATGATGAGCATAAGCAAAACTATTTTGAATCAAGTTTCTACTAAAAAGAATATTCATTTTATTCTCAGAAAGAAAGATGGACTAATTTATGTCTAGGTTTGCTTAATAATGGTGAGACATGTATACCAACTTGTAGAGATAAGTAATTCCTAAAATAGAAGAAAAAACAGACCTTAATGAATGGAGAATAAAACATAACATGAAGAAAACAGTGAAATGAGACAGGGGGGAGGAGAGATAAGCCTTCAAAGAAACGCCATTAATAGTAAGTTCAAGTTTCATTGGGTGCTCCATCTACTGGGCTTTGTGCCACAATCTATTGCAGCTTAATGAATAATTAACAGGAACAAAAGGTACGGAATTTTGCAGTGGATGATTTGGTTATCGGATTTTTATTTCGTATCTCTAAACTAGAAATACTTTTACTTTAAATATAGTCAGAGATATCACTGCCCCTAACAATCCTCCTAATACATAAAAGTCAATATATATATATTCAGAAAGAACAAATTAGAATATTAGAAATATTAGGCCTTTGATGGGCATACAAAACAAGAAAATAACTACTCAAAAAAATACCAATTAAAGAATTTGTAAATATTTAAAGTTTTATGTAAAAAATTTTTATACGATGAAAGTGTTTACAGACAGTCAATTGTTTTTTTTTTTTAGTTTTAAAATGAGCTGGTTTTAGAAATTTTATCTTGTACACATTAAGTCCATTTACTGGATCATAATTCTGTGGATTTACATTCAGATCAAGAAGGGATATTTTCTATTCAATGTTCATTTTTTCTTTTTACTTTTTCTCTATATTTACATGTCCAAAGTAAAAAAGCAACAGACATTGCAAAAGTCAAAGAAAAATCATTTAGCTATCATCAGATATTTTATGCTGTTATAAAAGAGTGGCATTTCCTAGACAAAAAGTGACAGCAAGTTTCTTTATCAAATTTCAATTCTTATTGCTATTAACCATTATTATTACTATTATAATTTTACATATATATATATTTACATATTTCTGAGCATTTCAAATTTGGGCACTTATAATTTTACACTAATTTCTTTACGTGACAATAACAAGAAAAAATGAATCAATAAAAACATTATTATGTTCAATCCTTAAGCAATAGGTAGGATCATCTGTTATTTACTAAGCTAAGATAATTTGTTGCACAAGGCCAGAAGTTTGGGGCACCCACTGAGACTTGAACTGACTATTAATGGTTTGCTAGTCTATTTTAAAAACCATAACACTAAAGTAGTATGGTAGGTGTTCACTGTTACTATGAATATGAACTAGTTATTAAGCAAGTTTGGCTTAGTTGAGGCACAAGTCCAGAAATATGGGGCACAAAGTGAAACTGAAAGTCACAAATTAATGTCTGCATTAATATACCAGAAAATGTGACAACTGACACCAGAGTAAGTAAATAAATAAATAAACAAATACACAAAAACTTTTAAAATATAATCTTAGCAGAAAATACAAATATAACAATAATAACACCGACAAAAAGGATTTTAATGAAATTTTCATAAATTTAGTCGAAAAAATTCTTCTTTGAAAATTTTTGAGAGATTGTTTTTTTTAATGCAATTCACATTTCAGCAATAATTTCTTCATTGAATATACTTGAAAAAATTGTTACTCAATTCTGTTACTTTAAAAAACATTTACCTGGTTTTATGTTTGTTTGTTACGGAAGATTTAATTTGGAAAGGAAAGAAAAATTAAAAACAACAACAAAAAAGTTTATTTTGATGCTTACTGTTATATCAGGTGTTTTGTTTTTGTTTTTATTTAATTTTTAAATTGATTATCAAAGAAAAGTTTAAGTGACTTGATTTAATTCATGTCCTTTCATTATTTTCTAAAATATAACAAATTTAGTGCGTTTTTTTATTTTGTTGTTAGCAAAAATATTAATTTATTTCCTTTTAATCATTTTGTTCAAAATATTGAATTCATAAGGAAAGAAAACCAAAATTATGTCAAAATACTTACATTTTCTCATAATTAAAATTCTGGATATCTTTCTTTTCAAAAAATGTATTTTTTCATTGTTAGCAGCTGAAAGATGCTTCTTGACGATGATTTGAGTGACTTTGCAATCTAACTTTGTCTTGGGCAATTTAGAAATATCTAATAGGCTGTAATTATTTCAATGCATTAAGTTGAAGTAAATTTCTTCTTCAAAGATAGATGTCCACCAATCAAGCTAAACTTCAGTCAACTGTTTAGTTCATCTTGCAGATGAAAAAATAAAAACAAGATGTCAGCGTGTTTCGTCTGCTTCTTAGGAATTTCTTTCTCAATGTTTTTAATTTTGTCATTGAATTCCAAGAATGAATAGACAATTCTGACAAGTTTTTATCAAACCTGTAAATAATGAGATAGGTAATGAGTTAAATTGATTGATAATCAGTGAGTTATATGGATAAATAAGAAAGATTTTCAGAATTAAATATTGTACATACCTACATAATGAGTGAATAAGGTAAAAACTATCCATTTGTGTGGATCTTCTAATGTAGTTAGATTTAGTAAACTTTAAGATAATTCCATGTGGAAAAAATTTAAAGAATTTTTAAATATTTTAAACCATTAATGGATTACCATAAATTCAACTAATACTCTTCCTCAATTAACCTGTGACTACTATAGTAAAAACAAAAATTACAAATAAACAATGGTTTCATTTCTTAAGTGTCTTGAATTGCAAAAACTGTAAAGATATAACATTTGTTTAGAAGACACTAAGTATTTCAGTTCTAAAAGAGATTTTATTTTTTAACAATTTCAGGAAATTATATAAGGATGAGAGTGACTGATTTGACAAATATCTGTCAAGCAATATTTTCATTGAGCAAACATTTTGTCAAACCTTTCAAAAATAAAATTAAATGTTTTTAAGACAGATGGCTTACTTCTTTAATAGTTAAAAAAGTGGAAAAATACTGATACATTGTTTATGAGCAAAGCTAGGCCATAGAAGTGTATTGGTCTAATATTCTTTTGTCCCTATTGTTTATTCAGTTTTAATGTGCTTTTTTCCCTCCAACCCCATTTTGGGCCTTGTGCCATTTTTACGAAAGCTTTTACAATAATTTCCTAAAAGAAAGGATAAAGCTTGGAAAAAAATGTAGAATTCTACCTATTATGGAAAAGTGTCATAATGTTTTAACTAAGTAAAATCAATCTGAAAACAGGGAAGCAAATGAAAAATTGGAATATGAAAATAAGATTGTAAAGCATTATTCAATTATGTAAAATCAAAAATTCACAAAAACATTTGTAGAGTAAAAACATGATGATGATCATCATCATCATGTCGTGCCACCAGCACGGATATCCTTGACCATCTCTCGCCACTTCTCCCTATCATTCATCGCCTCCGGCAGGTCTTCAGGGTTACATCCTGTGTCCTCACATAGCTGCTGTATGTAAGTTCGGGCTGGTCGTCCTGCTTTTGCTTGGCCATATGTGGGGGTCCATAGGAGTACGTCACTTATGAGCTCGTTCTTGCTTCTCCAGCAGTGTCCAGCGTGTCTGGCTCGTCTAACCTGTATAGTTTTCGTGATGGGAAGCAAGTGGCCGTACAGTTGGCGTCTCGTGGGGTGTTGTCGCCAGGACTTGTTCAATATTGCTCTCAACATTCTTGTGTAGTTGCCGTCAAGTTTCTTCTCCAGCCATTTGGTTTACGTCCATGTAGTGCATCCATATAGCAGTATCGATACAACCACTGCCTGGAAGAAACTGCGCTTCATTTTATCGGTCAGGTCTGATTTCCATTATGATTGAGAGCCTATCTATAGCCGTCCATGCTTTCGTCAGTCGTGTGTCGATGTCATTTTCTGTTGATGAGACGCTACTTCCTAGGTAGGTGAATTTGTCCACTAGCCTCAGAGAGGCTCCGTCTAGTGTGCTAATGTTGCCTGTTTGGTTGTAATACATATATTCAGTTTTGTGCGCATTGACATGGAGGCCAATGCCTGCTGCAGCTCATTCCAAACTATGCAGTAGTGTCTCTGCTTGATTAGGCATATTCACCAGTAACGCTAAGTCATCAGCGTAGTCGGCGTCTGTGATTGTTTTTGCGGGGTACCTTTTGCTTCTTTTCTTAGTCAGCTCGAAGCCATTTTCTCTGATTTTGTCGATCGAAGTTCTAAGCATGTAGTCTAGACAGATGATAAAGAGGTATGGGGCTAGCGTGTCTCCTTGTAGTACTCCTGCAACAATATCGAAGTATTCCGTGTCTCCATCTGGTGAACGTACTTTCACTTTGGTGTTTCTGTAGAGGATCATTATTGCTGCTACGGTTTCTTTTGGTAGGCCGTATGCTAGTAGGATTAGTTCCATTTTCCCTCTGTGGATGGAATCGAAGGCCTTGGTAAAGTCGACAAATAGTAATGTCGCCTGAAGGTTTTTTGCCCGAACGCCTTCTAGGATTCTACAAATGGTCAATATTTGTGAGGTTGTGGATATATTTCTCTGGAAGCCATTTTGGTTTTTCCTAAGGATGTTGTCTATTTTGGGTTCTATGCGGTTTCGTAGTAGGGCATTGTAAATTTTGGCCGCTATGGATGTAAGTGTTATCCCTCGGTAGTTCTTGGCTAATCCGAGGTCGCCTTTTTTAGGGAAAGGAAGGATGCATCCCTTCATCCATCTTTCTATCCTATTTTGACTATAGACAGTGTTGCATTACCGGAGCAGTATATCATCGAATTGTCTAGTCTTCCACACTTCTGGGGGGATCTCGTCCAGCCCTGCAGCTTTCCTATTTTTAATTTTTTTAAGAACCGAGTCGAGTTCTTCTTTGGTGAAAGGCCCTAGTTTAATGTCTAATTGCTTACTGATAATTCTGGTGATCGGTTCATCCGTTATTTTCAGTGGGCTTCCTAGTAGATTTTTGAAATGCTGTTCCCACAGGTTTACTCTTTCTTGTTGGCTTGCAGCTTTCAATTTTGCTTTGGCTGTGCTCTTCCTTCTACTTACTTCGTTTATTGTTTGCCAGGCTATCCTGGATTGTCTATCTTCCACCGAGTCTCTAATCTTATCTATCTGATTTTGTATGTATTCTGCCTGTTCTTTTAGATATATTCCTGCTAATTGATATTGTGCCTTTTCAAGTTTTCGAGCATTTGTGTTTGTTGGGTTCTTCCAATAGCTTTTGGAGGCAGCTTTCATGAGTGCACATTTTTCTCTAACCTCTGACGTTTCCCAAGGGACTCTATATTTAGTTCTAGGTTTTGTTGGGATACACTTTGATGCCCCCTCTAGGTGTGCTTCAACAAAATTTTCATATTCGTCATTTGGGGTACCTTTTTCTGTCTTCTCTTGTAGTGTTTCGAATCTGTTTCTTAATTCTAATGCATATTTGTCTCTAATGTCTCTGTTGTTAAGTAGGGCCCAGTCATAGTGCCTAGTTGTCGCTGTTCGTGTGGCGTTTTTTCGTAGGCTTAGACGCATTTTGGCCGTGACTATGCCTCGCAATTCATCGCACTATTTTTCCATTTTCTGTTTATAAAGAGGTAGTCTATCTGTGCTTTACTCTTGTTCGCGTATGTGTGGGTCCATAATTTTACCTCCCTTTTTTGAAAGTTTGTATTGAGGCATGTTAATCTATTTTCTATTATGAAATCAATTAGATGTCCATTCCTGTTTGACGTGTTGTGTTGGCTGTATTTGTTGTTTCTGTTTTTCCCCGATTTGTGCATTCATATCTCCGCCAATGACTAGCAGGTTGTGTTTCGGAATGCTACATACTAGGGAGGATAGCTCCTCATAGAAGGTGACTAGTTCGGTTTCTTCGCTAACATTGGTAGGACTGTAGCAGGAGATGATCGTTGCTTTGGGGTTGCCATTAAACGTTGCGGCCATCATCCTAGGTTGTATTCTCTCAATGCTATTAAGTGTTTTTAGCGCTCTTGGTCCTATAAGCATTCCCACCCCTCCTACCAATGCATTGACAGAGTTTTTCCATGCCGATACAGTCACCAGCATCCATCCATTGCCAGTTTCGTGATATTTGATATCTTCGGTGTGAGTGTATCGATGTTCTTGTATACAGATTATGTCTATCTTATGTTCTACGGCTGATGCAGTTAGCTCTGGTAGTTGACCTATTCTATTTAGGGTTCTAATGTTAAATGTCGCTATCTGTATTGTTTGTTTGCATTTTAGTAGTTTTTGTTTGAGCTCTGTAGCTGATTTTTCGAACACTGAGGCCAGGGCTCCAACCTCAGCAGGACACGCCCCTTTTTTACCCGCGCAAAGAGCGATGCGGTTTGTGTATGTGATTTGAGTATGAGTCATGGTTATCTTTCGATGGCTGTTTTTATTCTCATCTATAGAAGCCACTCTTATAGATGAGCAGCAGTAGTTCCCCGATCGAACTGACAATCCTGAGCGTTAAGCCGCAAGACTCACACGTTCTGGAAATGTTAGGCATTGCGAATTCGAACACCTTCATGTACACGATGCTGCTTCCCATGTGTACGTGAAAAAAAAAAAAATAAAAAAATAATAGAAAATAAAAAATAGGAAATAAAAATAGAGAATAAAAAATAGAAAATAAAAAATAGAAAATAAAAATAAAATGAAATAAAAATAAATCCTTTTACCTTAAGTTTTAACTTCGTTAAAGTCCGGGACTGACATATATTTAAAGAAATTTTGGGGTATATTTTATCTTGTCATCCGATACAGGCCCTACCAGGTTTTTATTTTATTTTATTTTTTCTTATTTTTATTTTTAGTGGAGGTGGAATGCTAAATTTCTAAGTTTGGCGCTGTAAATTCAAACAATTAAGTTGACTTGTGATAGTTGCACCTGGTAAAACAATTTAGTCGATTAGAAATAAATCAAGATTCTTAGATTAAAATATAACAAAAATTCACCAGCAGATTTTACAAGTCATAGAAAATCCAGTGTTATTTTTAAAAAAGAAAATTGTACTAACCTCTACCCATGGAGTCTTTCCTCACAATTGTTTAGTTTTTTTCTATATATCCACATATTTATGAAGCTTTTATGTCTTTCCTTATATTTATAATGCCACCTGATTCTAGAATGTTCTATTCCAAATATTTCTTTAGCGAGCATTATTTTTTTCAATCTGATCATTCTTTGGAAGAGTTTCATCTATTACAGGAAAGTTGTTATGAGAAGTGTAAAAATAAAAATTATGGATGAAATAATAGTACAAGCTAAAGACATAAAACTAATGGTACAAGGGAGAATACATCCTGTTACATTCAAGCTTGTGGTTGCAAGAAAAATAAGACTGACAGGAAGATTTTGAATAAATAAAATAAACAAGCAAATGAAATATCTAGCCAGCTGACAGGTGTTTATCTGGTTGGCAATGAGCTGTTGCTTTGATCTAGTCTGTTGGGTGATGCTCTCAGCAACAGCCAGGGATTCAAATGGCTGTGTGACCTCTGCTTGCCCTATTTATGTGTTCCTGACTTTAAACATTGGATCCAGAAAATACAATTTGTGGAAAAAAAATGATTGGTTGAAAAATAGACCTTCTTTTATAACTGAGAATTTTCTGGGGATTTTGAATAGACTATGTGTAGAGCCTACGTGCAGAAGCCATGATTTTCTCAGTTTGACACTGGCCGTTGTTGGGTCAACATCTGGTAGGTGTTATTTTCTTCTGCTGTTTCAATGTATGTTGGTCTGTGTTTTGTGTGTTCTAGAAGTTAGGTGTGTGAAGAGTTAAGTGGGTGGATCAGAAGAGATTTGATGTATTTTACTATAACAATCCTAAAATATTATCATTAAAGGAAGATTTTAACAATGTAATATGTAAAATGTTTACGAATATAAAATGATTCCATTTATTTAGAAAACAGCAATCAGAATGCCACAAAATAAAATACATTTGGAAAGTATTTAACGACCAGTTTCTCTAACCTTATTCTCAAGCGGATGGGTTTGGTAATCAGAATTTTATTTTGATATCTCTCAACTAGAAATACATTTTATATTAAATGGAGTTAGATATATAATCACAGCTGACAATTCTCCTAATACAATTAAGTCAATATTTATTCAAAAGAACAAATTAGAACATAAGAATCATTAGGCTTTTGACAAAAATGTAAAACAATAAAAATAAACACACAAACAATCAAACAAATATAAAAGAAATTGTAAATATATAAATGCTTTATGTGAGAAGAAAAAAAGAATAGGGATAATAAATAGTTATTTTACAATGAAAGGTTCACAGACAGAGGTGAATGTGTTCTTTTTTTAGTTTTTAAAATGAGTTTGTTTTAAAAAATTTTGTCTTGTACTCACAAATTCATTTAGTGGCTTATAATCCTGTGGATTTATATTTAGATCATGCAGGGCTATTTTAGATTTAAAGTCCTTCGTATTTTATTTTCCTTTTTTTTTTTTTTGGAGGGGGGGTGTTTACATGTATAAAGTAAAGACAACTTACTTTGCAAAATTCAAAGAAAATCAAAGATACAAGGACCATGACAGGTGGTCATATATCAAGATTTATTTCAAATAATTTGTTAAGTCCTTTTTAAACAAATAGCTAGATCTTTTGTCTGATAGGCATCACAAGAGATCAAAGAGTTTTTCTTTGAAATAGTGCAAATTTTCTAGTATTTTATTGAGAACAAGTTATGGCAAGTGTCTTTATTCAAATTCAATTCTTATTGCCCTTAACTATTAATATTTTTTCTTTCTTTATGTATTGATATTTATGTATTTTTAAACATGACAAATTCTGGGTTCCACATATCTTTGTGTAAGTTTTCTGAAAATTAGTTACATATCACATATTAAATTTTATCAAGGATGATATAAGTTGTAATTAAGAAGGTTTCTTCAATAGTAAATCTCCATTGTCTAAAATTTTGGAATGTAGTGATTATTAGATGGAAAGGGAATCTGAGGATAATATATTTTCAGATTTTAAAAAGGCATTTTATACAGTATCTCATTATAGTTTACTAGAGAAAACAAAAACAAAAAATGGGCGGTTCTAAAATAATATTAAATATTGTAAGTTATTTTTTATTACATAGAAGTATAAAAGTCAAAATTGGTAACAATTAGTCTGAAACACAGAATATACCCCTAGTGTTCCTCAGGATTCAGTACTGGGGCCATCATTGTTGAATAGAAATTAAGCAACAGGGAAATCAGAAAAGTAAACCAGGAATGCAATATAACAATTGACTTTAATGCTTCATTTAAAGGTGACATTCATATTTTCTTGGTTGTATCAAGGGCAAATGGTGAATTTCATTTCAAGGGAAGCAAATTTTGTTTTAGAAATATATAAAACCATAATATGACCTTATATAGATTACTGTACACAGGTTCCAGCATTGTAACATTGTGATAGCAGCAATAATAAAGAAAGATGAGATAAATATTTAAAAAAAAAAAAACAGGTAAGGATTAATTATAGAGGGATTAGAGAAATGAGGATTCACCACTAAAAAGAATAATGAGAGGTGATCTAATTGAAACTTTCAAAATAATTTGTGGAATTTCTAATTATGGGATAGATTTTTTCAAGATTTTTTTTGACAAATTAAATTTACTATCAAGACAGATGTTAAAAATTAAGTCTACTAAACAAGTGGAATTTCTTGGCTAATATATTTTTGAAACAAAATGCCTAATATAATGAAAAACAGCAATAGAGTAGACAAAAGATTAAATTGGATGATTTCATAAAAAATGCTAAGAAAAAGAACACAAGAAGGCATTTTTGGGAAATATCAGTTAAATTTATAAACAGATTTGCAACTGTGTATAGATTTTCTGTGCAAAGAGTCTCTTTCCTTTTTCTTAAGGTTTATGTGAGAAGATGGAAGACATGGCCAAGGAGGCATAAAAACAAATGAATAAATAAATAGCAACTAGATATACAATGTCAAGTAAAATTAGTTTATGTTGTACTGAAGGATAAACATTTCAAGTAGATAGTAGTCCTAACTGACTGCTGTTAATGAAAACTGACATATCTTTTTTAAAATTATTATTATCTGGCCCAGTCCTCCCCAAATTTTTTAAGGGTCAGGTAATAAATACAGTTGCTATATCTTCTACAGGTATAATATCAACCACTTTTTTTAAGAAATACAAATATCTTATTTCGTTTTTTAAAGTAGGTGAGAAAGACATTTTATTTCTTTATTGTCTTCAGTTTTAACCTTTTTATTATATATATGTATATATATATATATATAAAATTATTTCTTGCTTTTCTTTATTACATAGGATACTTACATGTCATCTACATGTTGAATATTATCCATTGTTGTTTCTTTTATTGTCTATGTATCAGTGTTGGAGTATTTACCTTACACTACTGAGTTCTTATGTTCCAACTTTCATGATCACCATAATATATCTCTGTAGCAAGAGAAGAAACTTACCTCCTAGATTAAAGCGTGTAAGACTATGCCTTGTGTGTCAAGCATTAGAAAATATTTTCACTTCTGGAGGCAGAAGTTATAGTGGGCCGATCTCTTCTCTCATGAGAAGAAATCTACAATGCATGTAAATTTCTATATGCTGGAACTTGCATAAAAGAGCATGCCAGCAGCAGCAGGAGTGGGTGGTTGTTGTTCTTTGCAGACTGCTTTTTTTGACTGACAGAACGAACGAGTTGACCAGAGGTATACTGAGGAAGGGCTGCTAGTCACGTGTGTTGTGATTTTTAGTCAACTGAGGCTACCCAATTGTCTGAAGACCGGGTTACTGTTCTTGTTTGGACTAGTTCTACAACAATCTCTTGCCATTCTTGTCTGCATTTTATGCTTGTGTTCAGTTTTCTTTTGCCTTTGACTTTAGAAACTGGTTTACTGAAGTTTTTTTTCTGCTAATCCCATTGTACATTCAGTGCATGATGTGTCTATCAATATTGTTTTGTACCTGTTTTTTTTTTTTTTTACTTTCAGTGTCCTTCCTTGGCTTGATATTCACAAATGATATCAAATGCTGTAGTGGCTTGTGTTTAATTACATTCTGGTCAATATGATGTGTAACATGAACCAGGTAATTCAGTATCTTAAGTAGATTGCTGTCAAATGGGAAAATTTTTCTTATTCTTAAGATTGCTATGTGTGTGCTTGTGAGGGCCTGAAGATTAGATTTTCATAAACATCATGCTACCTTCAATATTAAAAGCACTCTACTTGGGTTATGTAACAGTCAGCCATGGCAAGTAACTATTTTAGTAATTTTTCAAGGGATACTCTTAAATATGTCAGTTGCAGCTTATGGCTCTTGTCTTGTGGGAGGGATCATAAGAGTGACTATATTGTTTTTTGGCTCGTCAATCACTGTCGAAGAATTTATAATTAATAATGAACATTAGAGTGTAATGTGAATATACAATATCATGCTTCTATGTTTCAAAGATATCAATATTTATCCAACCACTGGATTTGTTTTCGCTTTCTTCTTCACATAATATCTGTCATATAAACCAAAGCAAGATGATGATTGTAAGACCCTATGACACCATCTTGTTTAAGACAGAATGCAAGTCTATTTTCTCATCAAAACACAACTAAATGCATACTTGATAAATTACATGCATAATACAAGTTTTATCAATCAACATCAATGTAGCAGTAAGATGAATTTTAAAAGTGGAAGGTTAACTCTATATGCAATAATTAATGATTCAGTTAATCAGAAATCTGTCTGGATATCATTGACTAACTAACAGCAAAATATTGTATTTTTGTATAAAATAGATTTTTATGATGTACTTTAATCTTTTCTTTTTTATAAAAAAAACAAACTTAAATTCTTTGGCAAGTGGTTTTCCTTTGGCAATTTTTGTCATTATTATCAAGACAGGTAATTTTATTTATTAAGATCTTTTTTTCCTAGGAAACATAGTATTCCTTGAATGCTTTGGTTGATTGGTTTGTGTTAATGGCATATCTAGGGTTATTTTATGCATGGACATTATGTTATATTTTGACCTTCGACCCAGCCCCCAAAATGCTATTCCTAGGTGATACACCGGAAGGAAGTGACACATTCCAATGGCCAGTAATCGAAAGAGATCGCGTGGGCGGATTAAGGCTTATGATATGGGACAAGGTGAAGGTCTCATTGTGCCATTACAGTCATGCACCGGAAGAGAGTAACCTCTGAACTGTATGACAGTTATTTCCACTTGATGACGATTAAACATCCGATTCAGAGATCCAGTAGGCGATCGTGTGGGTGTTGAGTTATTATTCAACTCAGTTGAGTTTGGGGTGCCAAAGCAGTTGCCAGCAGACTCCCAGAGGGTTAGAGACGAGATGTGGTAGGGAAGGCCACACCCGACCGAGGGGGACCTCGGAAACCCCCGATGCAGTTGCCAGCAGAATTCCAGACAGCTAGAGACCAGATGTGGTAGGGAAGACCACACCCGACCGAGGGGGCCCTCGGAAAAGCCCCGATGGAGTGGACCCCAAGACCTCTGGTTGAGCATCTAAGAGAACAAGAAAGACACAACGTGACGGTCATAACAGTGGGGTCAAAATATGAAGTTTATGTTCGGTCTCTGGCATCCTCTCACATGCAACCCTTCAACAACCCTTTCAAACCTTGCAATAAAGTGAGAGGTAAAATATTTGTAAAGAAGTCTTCCTGCGTCCTTTATTCGTGCGTCTGTCGTTTATCATGCGTCTGTTATCATTGCGTCGGTATGTATTCAGTATATATATGTGTATTTCTGCATGAATCAGCAGATGACAATATAACAATTAGAAAAACTTGTGCTTAATATTATATTTCTATTTTATGTTTGGTTGTTTTGTAAGCGTTTTTTTTTTTTCCTCCACATAGTTATATGATATTAAGTATTTCTATCTAATAGAAATAATTTGCACAATTGTATAATGTAAAATATTCCTGTCTAATACCAGTAATTTATACACAACTACATGGTTTCAAGTAACTATTCCTAATTAATAATATTCATCTGTTTGCAGTTATATAGTTTCAAGTAACTAATAATGATAATTCTTAATAAGCAATTATAGCTTCAAGGAACTATTCTTGATACAAATAATTTACACAACGTTATGTGGTATCAAGTATTCCGATCTAATACAAATAATTTTCAAATAAATCTATATGATACATAGATGAAAGTCAAACAAGAAATACCACTCCGAGTCAGAGTAGACTATCAACGAAGGGGTAGTCTACACTCCCCATAATTGAAATCTCACGAACGGATGCACTTTAATGTCATATCCAGGTCACCCCTTTTATTTGTGAGGTGGGGGGGTACTGTTCAGCAAGGAATAGAGTACAAGGATTTCTAAGCCCTGTCCACAGGGTGACTGAATGTTTTGACACATCATAATCTATTTCATATTATTACTCCTCTCTCTTTCTCTCTCACAGAGAGAAACACACATACACATACTCACATTGACATACTCACATAGGCACTCACACACAGACACGCTCTCTCTCTCTCTCTCTCACTCACTCACTCACACACACACACACAGCTTAGAATAAAAGTTGCGTTGTCACATGTATATCCAGTCTTACCTGGCGTTCATTTTAGGTGGAAGAACACATCTTTATTTACAGAAACGATTTTTTGAATTCTAATTCGAAAGCAACTTTTTGTTTCCCATTTTGTTTTTCAAATTTCGGTAAACTTAGCATATCATTTTACCTTAGGAATTATATAAATGTTTACGTACATTAAACTTCATTATTACTGAGACTTCATAAGTAGAATTGAAGGTAATCTCAAAATTTTTATAACATACTGTTTTTTAAGCACAAAATATGATCATATGAAAAACTAACTTATTTTGAATCACGTTTCTATTTATGAGAATATTCAATATTCTTCTCGGTTAAAAAGGAACTAATTTATGTCTAGGTTTGCTTAATAACGATGAGACTTGCATACCAATTCGTAGAGATAAGTAATTCCTAAAAAGGATTGCCCAGTCGGCTTGGTCTGCAGAATACACCGACTGCTTCTCTGCAGAAGGGTAAGACCCCACCCCCAACGAGTGTCTTGAATATGACACTAAACAATCTGATGGTGAGGTTCCAGCAATGCTGGAGCTTTGGGTAATGCGGAGTACCCCTTCATTGCCATCGCTCCCAGGTCCACTCTGGCCCGAAGTGGTAGCACCTGATAAGGGTCCTATCTATGGGTTAAATAGAACTAAACCGTGCTTCTTTCACTATACTGATTTTTGCATTTAAACTGCGTATTTATGCTAAACTGAATTGTTTAAAATAGAACTGTTTTGATATTGGAACTGCGTACTAGTGCTGAACTGAATTACTCGAAATAGAACTGTTTTGACGTCTAAACTGTGTACTTATGTAATTTACAAAGCGCTTTGCTTTGATGTGGCACAAGGCCGAATGAATGGGGCGCCCAATGAGACTTGAACTCACTCGTGTAGGTCTGCTAGTCTAGCTTGCTAACCGTTACACCACCAGAGGTGCCCTAAACTGTGTACTTATGCTGAACTGAATTATCTGAAATAAAACTGTTTGACATTTAACTCTGCGTATTGCCCAGTCAGCTAGAGCTGTAGAATAAATACACTGACTGCACCTCAGCTGAGGGGTACGACCCCCCCCCCCACGAGTGTCCTGTATATGACACTAACAATCTGATGGTGAGGTTCCAGCAGTGCTGGAGCTGTGGGGAATGCGGAGTACTCCTTCATTGCCATCGCTCCCAGGTCCACTCTGTCCCGGAGTGATTGCACCAGATAGGGCCCTATCTATGGGTTAAATAGAACTAACAGCATACTTATGCTAAACTGAATTGTTTGAGTAAACTGAATAGCTTGAAATAGAAATGTTTTTGACAATTAAACCAGACTTACATTTAAACTGCGTGCTTATGCTTAACTAAATTATTTGAAATAGAACTGTTTTTCGACATTAAAACTGTATTTACACTAAACTGAATTGTTATATATAACTGCTTGAATAGTTTGAAATAGAACAGGTTATTTACATAAAAATGGATTTGGCGTTAAATAACCGACAAAAGGTTGATATACCATAAAACCCACCTAACCAAACCTAAAAGAGAAAAACAGCTTATTGAATGGAGGATATAACGTAACACTAAGAAAACAGTGAAATGAGGCATGGGAAAAAAGGAGGGATAAGCCTTCGAAGAACCGTTCAAGTCTCATTGGGTGCTCTATCAGGTTTTGTGCTACAACTTATAAAGCTTAATAAATAATTAATATTAGCAAAAGGGACGGAAGTTGGCATGACACGAAATGATTTTGCAATACATTTTTTAAGTTAATGTAACAAGAAAAAACTGTAATATTCATTCCCAATCGATAAAAACACAGTTATGTTCATCCCTTAAACAATGGGTATTAAGTCTAGGAGAAGGAAAACTCTGAATTCAAACCTGTTAAACTCCGCTTAAAAATTGACCTTGTGTCATATCCTGCCCGAGTGGAGGGGTTGGTAAATATGATTTAGAATATTTTCTCAGCTTAGATTAGATATACAACAAGGCCAGAAGTATGGGGTACCCACTGAGACTCAAGCTCATTATTAATGGTTTGCTAGTCTATTTTACAAACCAGTACACGACAGGAGGTGCCCACAGTTACTTATAATAGTATCTACTTATTTTGAAAGCTAAGCTTAGTCGTGGGACAAGGCCAGAAGTATGGGGCACCCAGTGAGACTCAAACTCATTTTTCACGTCTGCAGTGATATATAAGAAAATGTAACATTTGACGTCAAAATAGTAAAAAAAAAAAGAAAAAAACTTGTAAAATTTAATCTCACCAGTAAATGCAAATATAACAAAACATATTTTAATGAAAGTTCCTTTAATTGTGTCGGAAAAATTCTTTATTGAAAACTTCGGTGGAAATTAATTTTATTTATTCTTTATTATTCATGTGATTTACCCTGTGCCAATTTTTATGTAATGATTTTTTTAATAAATAATTTCACACATTGAAGTTTTCATCATTTAAAAAAAAAAAAAAAAAAAAAAAAAAAAAAAAAATCACTGAATAAATCTTGGGAACTTAAAATAAAATTTACCTGGTTTCGAGTTTGTTCTTTACGAATGATATAATTTGGGAAGAAAAGAAAAATTACAAGCAACATAAAAAAATATTTTTATGTTCACTGTTTTGTTTTTATTTAAATTTTAATAACATGTTCTTTAAATTGGTTTTCAAAGAAAAGTTGAAGTGACTTGATTTAATTCGCATTTATTTATCATTTTCAAAAATAAAAAATTTTTTTTTTTTGTTCTTGTTGTTATCAAAAATATTACTTTATTTTCCATCAATCTTTTCTTTCCAGAATATTGTATTCGTAAAAAAATGAAAACTGTGAAATTAAGTAAAAATACTTACATTTACCAAGAATGAAAATTCCGAACAAATTTCTTTTCGAAAAATAAATTATTTCTTTGTTAGTAGCTGAAAAATACTTGATATGATGATGATCCGAGTGATTTCGCAATTTAATTTTGTCTTGGACGATTTAAAACTATCTAATAGGCTGTAATTATTCCTATGTGTTAAATTGAAGTAAATTTCTTCTTCACTGATGGATGTGCTGTGATTTATTTGACCAGCAAACGTACCGGCAATTACTTTGTTGATCTCTCAGAAGGAAAAACAAAAAAAAAAAAACAAGATGTCTGCAAGTTTCGTCTGCTTCTTAGGAATTTCTTAGGAATGCTTTAAATGTTATCATTGAATTCTTGGAATGAATAGACAATTCTGACAAGTTTTTATCGAACCTATGGATAATGAGATAGGTAATGAGTTAGATTGATCGATAATCAGTGAGTGATTTAGAAAATAGAAAGATTGTCAGAAATAATAATACATACCTACTTAAAAAGATTAAAACCACCAATTTGTGTGGAACTTGTGATGTAGTTAGGTTTAGTTAACATTGATATATTTCCATCTGGAAAAAAAGAATTTTCAGATATTTTAAAGCATTAATGAATTATCATAATTTCAACTAATACTCTTTCGTAATTACAATGTGTCTACCGTATTAAAAAAAATTAGCAAATAAACAATTTCATTTCTTTGCAGTTTTTTGCCGATTCAAGACACTTTTTTTTTTTAAAGATCTGACATCTGTTTAGAGGTTAATAAGTGTTTCAGTTCTACATGAGATTTTATTTTTGCTTTTTTACAAATTTCAGGAAATTATATAAGCATAAGAGTGACTGACTTAAATATTTGTGAAGCAAAAATCTCATTGAGAAGGACATTTTGTCAATCTATTCGAAAATAAATTGAAAAATGTTGTTAAGGCAGATGGCTTACTTCTTCAGTATTTAAAAAAGTGGAAAAACATTTGAATTCTGAACAATGCTAGGTCTATTGGTAAATTATAATATATCCAACCTAATACTTACTTTTATTTGTAAACGTTTTAGAAGAAAAGTGAACACGTAGTTAAGTCAATTTTCAATTGCACATATTCAAGTATATATACACATATATAAACCCAAACAAAAGCATAATTAAATTAACACTTACCTTGGGTTTTCATGTTCTCTTAAGTTTTATTCCTGTTTTTTTTGTGTGTGTGTGAAACGTTGGTTAATTAAAGCGACGTCCTTTAAAAGCGCTGTCTTTCCATTTTGAAAAGTTTTTGTTGACAGCGTCTACTAAAAATCGTCTGCTTATTGATTTATAAAATTAATATATGCACAAAGACAGCTTTTTATTCTCAGCCAATAAAAAACGTCCTTTTAATTATTCATAGAATTTAAGACTTGCGAGAAGTTTTATTTTATTTTTTATTTATTTAAATTTTATAATTCGTTTTGTTTTATATTGCAAAATTATATTGAAGGAATATTTATTACTAACAGGTCATAGAAGTGTGTTGGTCTTATATTCATTTGTCCCTATTGCTTCTTCAGCTTTAAGTTGCCTTTTTCCAACCACATTTCTGGCCTTATGCCATTTTTGTAAAAGTTTTTACAATAATTTCCTAAAAGAAAAGATTAAGCTTGGAAAAAAAATGTAGAATTCTACCTATTGTGGGAAAGTGTCATAATGCTTTAACTAAGCAAAATCAATCTGAAAACATGGAAGCAAATGAAAAATTGGAATATGAAAATAAAATTGAAAAGTATTATTCAAATACGTAAATTCAAAAGTAAAATTCACGAAAAGGCACATAGAGTAAAAACATAAGACAGGTAAATTGACAAACACACCAACGGAAACAATAAGTGTATGAACAATACTTTCATTTTTTGGAATAGTTTCATCCGTTACAGGAAACTTGTTATGAGAATAGTAAAAATTAGGAATGATATAGTAGTAAAATCTAAGGACATAAAACTATTATTATCCAAGTTGGATGTCAGTAAAGAATGGTGCCAAATAGAAAACATCCGAAAATATTAACATATTTATCATCACACGAAGGTTTTATCAATGTAATATGTAAAATCTTTGAAAATGTGAAATGATTCCATCAATTTAGAAAACAGCAATCATAATATTACTAAATAAAAAAGTTTAATACATTTAGAAAGTATTTACCAACTAGTTTATTCAACCTTATTCTCTAGCAGATGGGTTTGGTTATCGGATTTTTAATTCGATATCTCTCAACTATAAATACATTTTATATTAAACGGATTCAGATATATAATCGCCACTAACAATCCTTCTCATACAATATAGTCAATATTTATTAAAGAGTTAATTAGAATATAAGAATCACTAGGCTTTTGACAAAAATGTAAAACAATAAAAATAAACACAAATATTAAAAGTATTTGTAAATACATAAATATATGTTTATGTAAAAACCGAATAGGGACTTGTAAATTGTTATTGTAGAATGAAAAGTTCACAGAAGTGAATTGTTGTGTTTTGTTTTTAGGTTTCGTTTTTTTTTTGTTTTTGTTTTTTTTTTTAAATTTTTAAAATATTTGAGAAATTTTTGTCGTGTACTCACAAAGTCTTTAAGTGGATAATAATCCCGCGGATTTATATCTTAAATCATGCATGGCTATTTTCAATTTTAAATCCTATGACTTAATTTTTTTCCGACGTTTACAAAATTTCAGAATTCGAAACGAAACTGACTTTGCAAAACTCAAAGAAAGTCAAGTCAAAGATACAAGGACCAGTGACAGAGGGGAATAAAATTATCATTTCTTTCAGACAATTGTCTGGTCTTTTTACAAAAGCAAAGCATATTGTTTGATAGGCATCAAACGAGATCAAAGGGTTTTTCTTTGACCTTAAATGCTAATTGTCTAGCATTTTATTCGGGTAAGGGATGAGCGTTTATTTATGGGAGCCTGCCATGTGACTGATAATTTATTTTTTGCTTACAGCCCTTTAATTAATTCTAAGAGTTGCCACACTAGCTATCAACAGATATTTTATGCTCTAATAAACGAGTGCCCTTTCCTAGAGAACAAGTGACAGTAAGTTTCTTTATTAAATTTTAATTGTAATTGCTATTAACTATTGTTATTATTTCATTATTTTTACTACTATGGTTTGCTAGTCTATTTAAAAAAAACCAGTACACTACAGGAGTGCGGGAGGTGCTCACTGTTACTATCAATAGGAAATAGTTATTTAATAAGTTTAGCTTTGTAGTGACAAGGCCGAAAGTATGAGGCACACAGTGAGAATGGAATTCACTGAATAACGTCTGCATAAATAAACCAGAAAATATAACTATTGACACCGAAGTAAGAAAATAAATAAACAAATTCTTTAAAAAATTTCATCACACCAGCAAATACAAATATAAAAAATACAAAAAAAGATTTAAATTTTTTTCCAGGTTTTCAGATTAATTGTTCTTACTTAGAGCATTATGACTGTTTTCCAAACAAGGTAGAATTCTAAATTTTTTTCCAAGCTTTATTTTTTCTTTTAAGACATTATTGTAATAGCTTTTACAAACATAGCATAAGGCCAAAAAGGGAGGGGAAAAGCAAATTAAAGCTGAAAAAGCAATTGTTTGGAAATAATACATGTTTTCTTAACTTCTGAAGAAGTAAGCCATTTTCCTAATCAACATTTTTACTTTACTTTCGAAAAGCTCGACAAAGTGTCAATCTCGATGCAATTTATTGCTTCACAAACATTTGTTAAGTCAGTCACTCACATCCTTATATAATTTCTTGACATTTGATAAAAAAAAAACAATCAATTTATTTGTTTAGTTCATCTCTTGGAAGAAAACAAAACAAACAAGATGTCTGTGAGTTTCGCAGATTATAATCCTGTGGATTTATACTCAGATCCAGCAGGGATATTTTCCATTCAATGTTCTTTAGGTTTTTTTACTTTTGGTTTTTCTCAACGGAGTTGGGGGTCATAAACTAAGATTTCTTCAAGAAAATTGTCTGGTCTTTTTAGAAAAGCAAAGCATTTTGTCTGATAGGCATTACTCGAGATAAAAGTCTTGTTTTTTTTAAACCTATGGTGTTCATTGCCAAACATTTTATTGAGGTAACAGTGGAATGTTTATTTATGGGAGCCTGCCATGTGAGTGATAATTTATCTGTTGCCGACAGTTGTTTAATTAGTTCGAAGAGTTGTCTCACTAGCTATCAAATATTTCATGTCGTTACAAACTACTAGCCTTTCCCAGAGAACAAGTGACAATTAGTAAAGTTAGCGACCTTAATCGAAGGCTCCCTTTTCGATAGCTACTACACCGAAGTGTAGAGGAGGGCGCTACTCCATTCCCTGGATTTCTCCACTTTACCTTGATCCTTACCTTATAATGCTGAGTGTGAAGGAAGGTGGCATCAAGTACTATTTTTTGAGTCTTTGGTATAACTGAACTATGGATTGAACCCCGGTCTCCGGGACCATTGGCAAACACTCTACTCATCAGGCCAATGAAGTTTCCTTATTAAATTTTAATTCTTATTGCAATTAACTATTATATATATATATATATATATATATATATATATATATATAAACATTAAAAAATTGTGACAGTAATAAGAAAAAAAAAGGGAAATATTAATCCTCAATCGATAAAAACATTTTCATATTTAGCCCTTAGCAATAGTCAGGAAAATAGTTATTTAATAAGCTTAGATTATTTGTGGCACAATCAAAAGTTTGAGGCACCTACTGAGACTTGAGGTAACAATGAATGGTTTGCTAGTCTATTTTACAAACCAGTACGCTATGGGAGTACGAGAAGTGTTCATAATTAATATCAATAGGAACTAGTTATTTACTAAGCTCAGCTTATTTGTGGCACAAGGCCAGAAATAAGGGGAACACAATGAGGCTGGAAGTCACTAATTAATGTGTGCATTAATATACCAGAAAATATACCAATTAATACTAGAGTAAATAAATGAATAAAGAAAGAAAAAATTTTAACATTTAATCTCACCAGCGAATACAAATATAACAATAACAACAGGAAAAACAAGAAAAAAGATTTTTATTAAATTTTCGTAAATTTTGTCGAAAAATTCTTTGAAAATTTTGGAGATATTTTTTGTAATTGACCTTTCGGTGATTTTGTTCTTTTTAATTTTTCTGTAATTATTCATCTATCAAAATCAAATATACTTTGAAAAATTGTCACTCAATGAAGTTTTCATGTTTTAAAATCTATGAATAAATCAATTTTGTTACTTTAAATAAAATCTACCTGGTTTCAAATTTATTCGTTACAGATAATTTAATTTGGAAAGAAAAGAAAAATTAACAACAACAAAAGTAATTTTCATACGTAATGTTGGGTTTTTGTTTAAATTTAAATTTTAATGCCATATTTTTAAACTGATTTTCAAAGAAAATTTAGAGTCACTTGATTTAATTTATGTTCATTTATTATTTTCTAAAAGATAAAAACTTCCATTGTATTTTCTTTTTTGTTGTTTTTAAAATATTACTTTATTTCCCATTAATCTTTTCTTTACCAAGTATATTTTCGAGAAAAGAAAACTGTAAAATGAAGTCAAAATACTTACCTTTTCTTATGATGAAAATTCCGAATAGCTTTATTTTTGAAAAATAAATTATTTCATTGTAGACAGCTGAAAGATTCTTGATGATGATCTGAATGACTTAGCAATTTAACTTTGTCTTTAGCGGTTCAGAAATGTCTAATGGGCTGCAATTATTTCAATTCGTTACATTGAAGTAAATTTCTTCTTCACTGATGGATGTGCACCGATTTATTAGACCAGCAAAATTTCAATCAATTGATTTGGTCATCTCTCAGAAGAAAAAAAACATGTCTGCTAGTGACGTCTGCATCTAATGAATTTCTTTCGTGTTGTTGAATTCTGGGAATGAAAGACAATTCTGACAAGTTTTTATCGAACCTGGATATATTGAGATAGGTAATGAGTTAGACTGATTGATGATCATTGACAGGTATAAATAGAAAGATTGTCAGAAACTATCTATTTGTGTGGATCTTGTTAAATAGTTAGATATAGTAAACATTCAGATATTTTCGTGTGGAAAAAAAAAAGAATTTTCAGATATTTTAAACCATTTATGAATTGCGATAAATTCACCTAATACTCTCAATTAGAATGTGTCTACAGAATTAAAAAAGAAAAAAGAATTTTTTTTTTACAAATAAACAATGATTTCATTTCATTGCAGTTTTTGCAATTCAAGACACTTTTTAAGATTTAGTATTTGTTTAGAAGACATGTCGTGGGGGAGGGTCAAAGTTTAGTTGACGGACATGTATGCCGAAAAGGTAGGGGAATAGGTCCCTTTAGGGAGAAACTGATATTGTAAAAAAGTCACTGGTACCTCTAAAGAGGTGGGGTCCTAAAATAAAGTAACCAAGCGAATACCTGATAGAGTTTTTGTTATATATCACTAGTAGTTTTAGGTATTTGTTAGTCTTAGACAATAAACATAATAATTATTCTAATTTGCAATTAATTAATATTTTGAACTCCATAACTGCATCTATTTGCATGCCACAGTTTAATCTGACTGGTCAGGATCATCCATCTTTATTAAATTCTGAAATGGCTTGATGTGTTGTCTTGAGTTAAAAGTTAATAGAAAAAAGAAAGAACTCAAAGTGGATTTTAGAAGAAAAGAGAAATACATTACGAATGTGTAATAACGTGATTGATTTTCGAAGGGTAGTGTAGGAAAAAAAAAACATGTTTTGTTTTATCACTGGAATTGTTTTTATGAAAAAGAATTCGCAAATGCTTTGATTAGAGGGCAAGTTGTCATAAGGGCTGAGTTAGGTTGATAACAAAGGGAATTTTAAAAACAAAGTGTTGACAGTGAAAGTTTATTGTTTTGGTTTCAAAGCGATTTTTTAAGCTAAATTTAGAAGTGGAATTCGGCGTGAAATTTAGCCGAAGGTTGGTAGTTTTTTGAAGTCACCCCCAGGTCGACCCAAGCCCAGTTACAAGAACACATAAATTAACCGGAATAATTGAAATAAAGGAGAGCGAGAACAAGAACAGAACGAGTACTATAGGATTTACACTCCTATATTTTAAAATGGCCGTAATGCCACTTGTTCCCGAAACAAAGATGGCGGTCGTCGGTAAACTAATCAGTCTCGGGAACCTATTGGCCAGGAAAACCACGTGGTTAGTGCTCATAACTACGTCCGTAACTTCAATTTTGTCCCGGGTTTTTGGAACCTACTGCATGAAAAAGATTTCTATAAATATTCCCATCTTCCAACACTCATTCTCTTTCCATTGTAACATCCAGAGAGAACACTCTCACTCTCTCCATTTCGACTAACAGAGTCAACACACTCTTCCTCTTTTTTACATTTGACTTCCAGCAGTTAACCGCCACGAAAATGTATACTCTCTGTAACCATTCTCTTTCTAGTTATTCTCTTTCGGTGAGACTTTTTCCAGCCTTGAACACAGAAATTTCGTCAAACCACAGAAAGAAACAAACAGTAGAAATACTGAGTCGACACGCATAGGACACTTTTGTTAAATAGTCCTTTTTTGTAGTATTAGTGTTAGTCACACACACACACACACAGAGAGAGAGAGAGAGAGAGAGAGAGAGAGAGGAATAATTAACGCACACGATTAGAACAATCTAGGGAAAGGAGTAGCGCCCTTCCCTACACCTTGGTGTAGTAGCTATTGAAAAGGGAGCCTTCTGGTCGCCCACGACTACGGTCGCCAATTTACTTACTTACTTTTATTAGAACACTAGTAATGTTTTGAAATATTTCATTGAATGTATTGTTAATATATAAATTTGATTTGTACTGCTTTGTTTTATATGTTCTTTTTGTACGCGTCGTTTCACACACATTTACTTCAGATGCCCTTTTCAAAAAACAATCAACCAAAACAACATGTCCCCCTATAGTACAGACCTACATACAGACCAGGTGAGAAGGTAGAAAAGGACGCGGTGTGTAGCTCCCAAAGCCCTGAGCTTTATTTACCTTGTACCAAACAGCCCTGAGTTCAGAAAACCGTCCAAAAACGACGCTGTGAAGAAAAAGAAACATAACCGCCGTAAGATTTCCTTGTACCAAAGAGCCCTGAGTAGAGAAAGTGAGAAAGCCATACAAATACGACGCTCTGAAAAACAAATATAACTGCCATTTAAGATTGCCTCGTACCAAACTGCCCTAATTATTGAAGACAGAAGATAGACTAAGCCTTTTGCTTGTAACTGACGGTCTCTAACAGAATTTATCGTTCATGTGAGAACTTTGAATGTAAAAATTTTGAACGTCATTTTTTTATATATACTAAATGTTGTTTTTAAAAAGCCGTGTTTGTACTCTGTTTCTGGGAGTGGCTTTCTTACTTAATAAATTGTGCAGTGGTATTCGTCTACTTGCTAACCGGCGACTCCGATTAGCGTGTGGTTCGTTGTCCGGATCTTAAAAAGCATGTGGGCAGATAGTGGATAATTTTGCGTAATCTCAGGATATTTCCGACGAGCAGAACATTCAGCGGGTGGAAGGCGGAGTCACCTGTGTTTGGCGATGCCAAATCACATAATAACTAATTCCTGTTTATGAGCTTTCAGTTGACTCTTAATTACACTTGTTGATTTACAAAACTTAAAGCAAATATGACTACGCGGTTATAATTCCGATCAGGATTAATGGGACCAACCAGAGGATAATTCTTTTTATGAATCTTCACGTGTTTTTCTTAATCCAGGACTTGATATGCACACTTTATCACCAATAGAATATGCATTAAGATCATGGAGAAGTGGCAATGAGAGGTTATAAAATATATGTTGCAAGCCACAAATTGATCAACTTTGTCTGACCTCTCTCACAAAGTGGGGTTTGTGAACCTACACTTGCAGAGTTTTTTTCAAGGAATGAACTCCTAGAATCTCTACTGAATGGAACAGAATTGAAATTTCCAAATTTACCTGCCCCGAGAATTAATATTTTATTTATTGCGGACTTTTTGTCCTCATCTTGGTAGTTTTTTTTTGTTGTTGTTTCTTTTCACTACGTTTCGGCCAAATTTCACTTCTGGCCTTCTTCAGGTGATTAACCGCGACCTCAGATAGGAATGCTGAGTCTTGTAACCGTCTCCCCAGTAATTACTGCCTTTCAGGGTTGTTGTCTATCGCACCACATTTTTGACCTAGTAAACCTCTTGCCGGCTTGGGTTGGAATTGAAACCGCTATCTTCTGACAATGCTCACCTGGAACCGTAGAAACTCAACGCCTCTATCCGCTGCGCCACGAAGAGCGATCACGGTTGGATTTTTTTGGTCTTATAAATCCAATTATTTGTTCTCCTTATCTGGTCTTCTATAGTCGGGTCTGTACCGAATTTATAATTGTCTTTATTGTGAATCCTTATGAGATGAGGCTTCTTAATCTGAGAATTTTTTAAAATTTATTGCAGACTTTTTGACCTCATCTCGGTGGGGTTTTTTTTGTTTTTTTTTTTCACTACGTTTCAGCCAAATTTCACTTCTGGCCTTCTTCAGGTGATTAACCGCGACTTCGGATAGGAATGCTGAATCTTGTAACCGTCTCCCCAGTAATTACTGCCTTCCATAGTTGTTGTCTATCCACGTTTTTGACCAAGTAAACTTCTGCAATACTCAGCATTCCTACCCGAGGTCGCGGTTAATCACCTGAAGAAGGCCAGAGGTGAAATTTGGCCGAAACGTAGTGAAAAGAAACAACAAAAAACTACCAAGATGAGAAGAAAAAGTCCGCAATAAATAAAAATTAATTCTCAGATTAAGAAGCCTCATCTCAAAAGGATTCACAATAAAGACATTTACCTGCCCCCTCACAAGGTGTGGAAAGAGCGGTTAAATTAACAACGGAAAATTCACAGATTGAGTATGGACAGGAAGCAAGGCCCAAACACATAACCAAATCATTTTGGCCGCCAAAAAAGACCAGCATTTTCATCAAAAAGAAAATACACTGAACAATTCAGTTCTATTGTTGTATATATTATATTATTTTTATTTATTCTAAAAACAAACTTTTTGATCCAAAAGTTACTGCTGAAAAATTTCATTTAGGAATCTTTGTCTTAGAAGTTTATTTTTAGGAAATTAACTAAACAACATGGCTGCCTTACAAGGTTCCTTTCCAGCAAATTTAGTCTTTCAAATCACATATTCACTCAAAGTTAATGTATTCTTCTCTAAAAGCAAAGAAATACGCTTGATGATTATCTTGATTTTTTTAAAGTATTAATGTGACACCAAAAAAATAAAAAAAAATGTTTATCATTAAGTGTAATCTATTTTTTGTTAACAATTAATTTATTTAAACCAGTTTTGCTTGATCTTACCATAATGTAAAGTTTTACACCATTGAAATTTATTTTAAAATTTATTTTAATATTTTTTTCTGGTAGTTATTTATAAGAATATATATTGATAAAATTTAATCTATCGAGCATTTTAAAACAAATGTTGAATTTTAGTTTGAATCTAACGTTTAAAGACGTAAACAAGAAGCGAATTTAATGTTACAGAAAAGGTAATGAATTTTCAAAAGCCATTAAGCAGAGTGATTTTTTTTCCTTGTAACAACATTTTAGGAGGGGGAGGAGGAGTTATGTGACGTCATGTATTTTTGAGTTGTCTTTTAAGACTTTCCTACTTGTCAATAGCGAAGAATAACATTAAATAATCGGACGTTTTTTTTTTTGTTTTGTTTTTAATCCTATATTCATGAAAGAGGTAAGACGAATTCGTTTTTTGTAATTATTTGGTGTTTAATAAATGTCTTTCAAGGAGTACGAATTTTTTCTTTTTCAAATATATTCTTTACTGAATGTTGATATAAAAATAAAATTATTTATCAGAATACTTTGTAATATTTAACCGAAAATTTAAGTTTTCTGTTAAAAACAAGTCAATTTACGAATAACTTAACAAAAAACGAGAAAAAAAATGAAAAGTGAATAGGTATTGCAAATTTTTATTTTTTATAACTTTGCTCTAAAAGTGTTTCGACTTTATTAACCTCCGAAAAGTGACTATAATGGTTAAGGCAGTCTTTTTTTGACTTTCATTGTGGCGGTTATTTTGATAGGGTTATGATTGTTTTTATTTCCAGGATATAATCGTCTGTGAATGTCTTGTTAATTGTTCATGAAAACCTTTGGGCCTCTACAGGTATTTTTTAAAATATGTTCACAAGGATTTACTCTCTGTGTTAGTGTTTTATATATATATATATATATATATATATATATATATATATAATTTGCATGGTTGTATTTACATTTCTTACTTGAATGTGAGGTAGTTTGTGCATATATTTGTGGGTGAAGTTTGGTTCTCGGTGTGTGAGAAAGACGTTAGGTTCTGATAAATATAGGTTTGAATTTATCGGTGAGATTTTATTTATTTATTTTCTTTGAATTTTTTTTTATTCACAGTAGAAGACGACTATAAAGCAAAGTAATAAAATTCTTAACAACCAAATTCACTTACGGACCTATTCATTTTATAATATTTACTTTTCTCTCGTTGGGCCAACAAAAAATATATTCGCGCTTTTAAAGAACATGGGGAAGGGGCAAAATAACTTTTATTTTTCTTTTGAGACACTTAGTCCAAAGTGTCTATTAGTTTTGAAAGTGAGGAAAAAAGGGTGGTATTTGGTCAGAAACTGACTTTAATTTAAAAATATTTCAAAACTCAGAGTTCATATAAATGCCCAATTAAAAATAAGTCTTAAGATTTTCGGCTAACATTATTTGATTTAACAGAAAACTTATTTCATTAAAATTTATGAATAATGTTGCACACATAAAACTAAATATTGCCAGATAGAGATATATCAAACCTATGAAAAAAAGTTGAGTCATCCCCCAACCCAAGAAAAACATTTGCTTTATCGTATAGTACAGTTTTCTGGAGAAAGGCTGTAAAAATGTACACCAACCAAAGATTTGTCTTGAAAAACCTTCCCTTCGACCAATATATTTTTGCTAAATAAACGATCTCGTCTTCCAAGATTCTGCCTCTTATTACGAGTATTTAACTGACTTCCCTCCAAGGCAGAATGCGGCTTAAGGCCATTTTACAGTGGGGAGCTATGCACAAATCAAGACTCATGCGCGGTTGGTCCAAAAAATTCTTGGCCCCATCAGCATTATCTTTTTGCTGCGTCTAACAATGAATTCAACTCTACAAAGCAGATAAAGCTCGGGCGGTGAGAACGGCCCCTGAGACCAAGCTTTCAATTCCCTCCCTGCTGACATAATGCCAGAGAAGTATTGTATTTGCCACTGCCTCCCACCAGACAGGGCTGGACATAAGGTCAATGACCTGAAGGCCAGTTATAATGGGGATTTAGGGGAGGGAAGGTCGGGAACGAGCCGAGGCTTGAAACCTGCTGGTCTGTGCTGCTCATTGACCCATTCCGTGCAATGTGGGCCTAATGAGCCAAGCTGTTTCTTGGACCCAAATCTGGATCCAGGCATGGATGCGGGGTTATAGCTTAAACTAGACAGCAAGGTCTAGTGCTATACATAGGGAACAAAGGTGTTAATGTTGCAGGTGGCCCAGCCAAAGCTGGGGGCCTTTCAACCTCGAATCTGCCATTGATTTCGATACACCATCCAGGACGAATGCCAGACGGTTCAGCCAAGGCCGAGGAAGTATATTACTACTTGATAGTGTACTACAAATTTGTTGATATACTTGTATTTATATAGGATGACTTTAAATAACCTACGAAAGTTGACATGCCATTGAACAAAGAAGCCAATCATTACATACGATGTAACTAACAACATCACAAAGCTTAATATAATTCCTAGTCGGCTGGAGATGCAGAATGCACCAACTGCATTGAGGAAAGACTCCACCACACCCCCAACAAGTGTCTTGAAGCTTTGGGGAATATGGAGTACTCATTCATTGCCATAACTCTTTGGTCCATTCTGACTTGGGGTGGTCAAATAGAACTGTCTGATCATTTAACTGTGTACAAACAAATATTAAATTGAATCATTAGTGTTACATAGCAATGCTTGGAACTACTTAACTGTGTAAATAAAACTATTAGTGTGGAATACTTAAAACCTTTTAACTCGGTGCAAAAATTGAATTATTGGGTATTACTTAGCAATACTTTGTGGGCAAATGAATAAATTGTGTTAAAAAAATGTATCCATGGTAAATAGCAATTCTTGTAACCACTTCACTGTGTGCACACAAAGGATTAATATTAATAGAATTATTAGTGTTAGCAATATTTGAAACCATTTAACTGTGTGCAAACAATATCAGTTCTTGTGTGTAGTAAACAATTTAGTTTAAAAAAAAAAAAATTTTTTTAAGTGGTTGACTTATCTACAAACTATGAATGTATATCCATTTAACTATGCGCAAATAATTAACTGATATTAAATTGAATTGGTAGTGTTACATAGGAATACTTGAAACCATTTATCTGTGTGCAAACAAACAACCTCTGGCTCATTTAAAGATGTTATCTACAAAATATGCATTTAATATATATGTATAAACAGGATTTGGTATTAACCTACAAGTGTTGGTATGCCATAAAACCCAACCAACCAATTTGACTCAACAAATGAGCATCTTCTCAGCTGGGGCTGTACAGTATGCTGACTGCATCTCTGCAGAGGAGTAAGACTCCTCCAATGAAACCACCAGTTTGCCATGGATGGCAACCTATAATGCTTAAGGACGGGATCCTTGTGGTGGAATAGTGCATAGCTCAACATCCAAGTGGTCAAGTCACTTGCAACACACCACTTGGGACCTTATTGAGCTTGACAGGTGGTTGAATTGGTCCAACCCAATCAAATGGCTGATCATGTGAAGCCCTAGTATCTATGTTTTATCCTGACCGTACTTTTCAATCTGCATTTGCAGCAAATTTCCAACCTTTATCTTTTAGGTGCTAGAAGGCGATGGCTGAGGGTCAATTGTGTTGAGAGAATAGGAATTTTATCTTTGGTGAAAACCTGAAATTGGCAATGGCTCAAAAACCTACTCCTAGCTCAAGTATACTGGTCATGTATGCCCGTCTCAACCAAGGTGAATGAGTTTGCTCCTTGTGTGATGGAGCACAATGCCAGCAAAGACTAAACATCACTTATGGTGTCTTCTAACAAAAAACAAAGAAATTTATCTGAATCGGACTCGGAGAATGAGGCAACTTACTTCCTCAGGTTCATTGTCATTGAATCTTTGGGGAGGTCTGCCTAGCCTAATTTTCCCCTTTTCTAATAGAAAAAGTATTATCAACTAGAGGTACACAAAATGTGAAAATAACCAAGGAATGGAAACTTGCTTGTCTAGGTGAACAGCTGGAGGCAATGAAAAATTTCCACACTGCCAAATGCAGATCATATCAACATGAAAGATTGAACACATCCAAAGGAGTTATCAGAAGTAGGAAGTTGCCTTTGGCTATAGCAGAGGAGATGACTGTAGCACTGGGAAAACAGGGAGTGACAAACATCAGAAGAATCTCCATTAGAAAAGGTGAAAAACAAATCCAAACTAACAGCTACATCTTGACATTTAATCAGCTCCATACTCCCAAAGAGGTGAAGATCAACTATTGTCTTGAGAGGGTTGAGATGTATGTCCCAACACTCCTGAGGTGCTTCAAATGCCAAAAATATGGACACCACATGAAAGCCTGCAGAGGACAACAGACATGTGCCAAGTGCGGTGAAAAGGATCTGGACCACATGGCAGAAGATTGCTTAAAAGAAATCAAATGTTCAAACTGCCAACAAGTCCATCCAGTTTATGCAAAATCTTGTGATATTGATAAAAAAAAGATAAGGAAATAGTTGAAGTAAAACCCAAGAAGAATGTGTCCTTCTAGAAAGCAAGGAAAACAATAGGGTTCTTTATGGGAGAAAACATGCTTCTGTTGCATGGAGAGTGGATCCTATCAACCAAGAAAATGAATACAGAGCTCTTATGAAGAAAAGGATCCAGTTGGAACCAAATAATTGGCCAAAGTTTCAGGATCACCTGAAGAAAACATACACTAGGCCGAATTTCAGCAAGCACAAACTCAACAAGAAGTTAAAAAGGAAGAGAAGTCCAATGTGAGATAGTCTAAATGACAACACACTGAATCTACCACTCAAACACAAACCACTCCTCCTAAAAGTCCAAAATCTCATCCAATTCATCCACAAGAATCTGTCAAAGACAGACTAAAAAAACTTGTCTCCCAAAAAGCTGGAACAACTTAAACACAACCCTCTTGCTCCCATTATCCAAAATACAGATGAACATCAAAGTGAATGATGAAAGACCAGAAAGTGCATTCAATTTGTCCTCAGGCAAATTCAATACAGTCCCTTCAACATCAAGAATGAAGTCACCTATAAGAATGAATAAACAATGCAATGCTCAGGGATTGACAAAATCTCTACAAAGATCCTATTGTGTAGAAAGTATGAATAGTGACACAGACCACATAGTTGCCAACCTCACTCTAGAAGTTATGACAAATGACTACAATACTTAAAACCATTTAACTCTATGCAAATAGATGAGCTCAATCTCTTTTAAATGTTACTTCTAAACCATCCACTTAAAAAGTAACAATGAAATTACCAAAAAACTAATCTTTTACATATCATGTATATTTATTTAAATGTGTGCAAACAAATGACTGATGTTAAATTGTTACTGTTACTTAACAATACTCAAAACCATTTAACTGTGTGCAAACAAATGATTTAAAGTAAATAGAATGATTCGTATTAGATAGAAATACTTGAAATCATTTAACTGTGAAGAAAAATGAGCTCGGGCTTGTTTAAAAATGCTATTACCAAAATATTTACAAAACATTTGTATTTAATGTATATGTATGAACAGGATTCGACATTAAACAACCTACAATGTTTGATATTACATAAAACCAAACAAAACCAAACCCATGAACAATTCACTTACACATTGTATGTATAACCATTTAACTGTGTCAAATAAATTGCTGATGTTAAATTAAATTCTTAGTATTATATAGCAATACTTGAAACCATTTAATTGTGGGCAAACGTATGAGCTCTGGCTTGTTTATGATATTATCTACCTAAGTATTTGTTAAGAAATCTTTGGTTTTATATGTGTATAAACAGAATTTGGCATTAAATAACTTATGAAGGTTGATATGCCATAAAACCCAACCAGTCATTTTCCAGAAGTAACTATCAGGTAAAATACTCAAGAACACAAAAACAAATACTGCCTCATCAGTTGGGGCTGTAAAATACACTGACTGCATCTTTTCAAAGGAGCAATAGTCCCACCCCAACAATAATTTTGGGTATGACACTACACTGCACCTGATGGTGAAGCTCCAGTTTTGGAGTTTGGGCGAATGTGGAAAATTCTTTCATTGCCGTTACTCCCAGACCCACTCCGATCTGGATTTATAGTACCTGTTAGGGTCTCATTTATGCATCAAATTTACAAAGCATTATTAGTAGTTAAATGGGGCACCCATTTAAGTTTACCAGGAAAAAAGTTTTCCCATAACTTTTTTTTGTGATTTGAACTAATTAGCCCCTCATACTCACCACTTGCACAGTCGACTGGGGCAATTGAATAGCTTGAAATAGAAATGTTTTTGACAATTAAACTATGTATTCATGCTAAACTGAATTGTTTGAAATAGAACTGATTATTTGTATAAAAATGGATTTTGCGTAAATTAACCTACAAAGGTAGATTTGCCATAAAAGCCAACCAACCAACAAACCAATCATACTCAACGAATTTTTTTTTGGTGGTGGTGGGGGGGATTTTACATTTTATTAGGGGTTTTACTTAGACATTTTCTTTCTATGTAAAAAGATAACCTATTTCTGGAAGATTTCGCAATGGAAAAGACAAGTACCAGACAGGTCAATAGCCCAGTTGGCAGGGGCTGTAGAATACACCAACTGCATCTCTGTAGAGGGGTTAAGACGCACCTCCCCTCAACAGGTGTCCTAGATATTACACTAACAGTCTGATGGTCAGGCTCCAGTAATGCTGAAGTTTTGTGGAATGTGGAGTACCCCTTCATTGACATCGCTCCCAGGTCCATTCTGGCACAGAGTGGTAACGCCTGATAGGGTCCTATCTATGAGTCAAATAGAACTACTTGATCATTTACTGTGTGCAAACGAATGAGTAATGTTGAATAGAATAATTATAACCACTTCGTTGTGTGCAAACAAATGATAATTATTGAATAGAATTAGAAGTGTTAGGTAGCAATAATTGAAAACATTCAACTCTCTAATTTACATTAGATTTTTTTTTAAAGGTGTGTTCAAGCGAGGAGCTACCATTCATGTAAGCTGATAACGTCTTTATCAGATGAGCCATAAGGTTGTTGCTTAAAGTACAAAATTGATCGCAATAAACCTGAACAAAGGGATTTAATTTTGAAAAATGACGTTATTTAATATTTCTATATTAAATGAAATGTTAATAAACTTAACTTTTTAAGACTAGTTAATTTTTTTGTTTTAAATCATGTTTTCTGAAATAGTTGTGATGATTAATCGTAGAAATACTACTTAATCGAAGTAAATTATTTATTATTCAATCTGCAATCTCAATGACATATTGTACTGAGATTACAGACTGAATTAAAAACTAAAGTTCGGAAGCATCTTTTTTATGAAACCTTTTCTGCCTCGCAAACAAAATTAAAACTTAATATATTTGTCACAAAATAGTGTGCGCTCTTTAAAAATGATATCTTTTCATTACTTTGTCTCTTGCACAGGAGAGGGGAAAAAAAGAAAAAAATACTCTAGCTCCTTTATCTTTTTAACTGTCCATTTTTCAGATCTTTAAATAACTCGTAATTTATATTTAACACGGGGAATTGATTCACAAAACAGGACGAGGTTTTTATTTTCAATGTTTTTATCATCTCTAAAATTAAACATTATTCAACGAAAATTTTAATAAAATCCGAATTTTAATGTTGTTCTCCTAGTTAGTTTTTGATTTTAATGACATTTCATTTATTAATCTTTGCTTACTTGACTAGATTACTTTATTGATTGTTTTTCTTCGGTAGTTAAAGGGAAACAAAATAAAATTTGACCATGACCTTTTTTCTTGAGCCGGATAGTGGAATAAACCAGAAAAATAATCTTTTTTTTTTTTTTTTTTTTTTTTTTTTTTTGGATAAATATTTTGACAGTAATTTATTCATCAATTATTTGAACACGAATAATTTATTACGGTTGATTTATTTTTGTCTTAATTAAATATCAAGACTTGTAACGACACTGGGACTATTTTGAATGCTGCCATATGTACAATACACAGCAAACGAAACTTAGTTTATTTTTAGTATATTTTTAATGTTTGGATACATTGATTTAAAAATGAATGACTTGAAGTTTTTTCAAATAAAAAGTAAAAATCTTTTGGATGAAATGTTAAAATCTATTGCAGGAGATTTTTATAATTACGTTTTTGTGTTAACCGTAACTTTTCTTTTTAACGCCTATTTATAAAAAATAAAACTTGATGTCTAATTTGATCGCTTCTTGGCCTTTCGGGTCGGCCATCTGGCATTCGTGCCGGATGGGTGATCGAAATCAATGGCAGATTCGAGGCTGAAAGGCCCCCACCTTCGGCTGGGCCACCTTCGGGTGGGCGAGCTGAATCCTCTGTCCCCTATATATGGCACTAGACCTTGCTGTCTAGTTTAAGCCATAACCCAGCATATGTGCCCGGATCCAAATTTGGATTCGTGAAACTGCTTGCCTCATTAGACCCACATTGCATTTAGTGGGTCGATGAGCAACACAGACCAGCAGGGTTCGAGTCTCGGCTCGTTCCCGAGTTTCCCCTCCTCTTTATCCCCACTTTAATTGGCATTCGGGCTTTTGACCTTGTGTCAAGTCCTGTCTGGTGGGAGGCAGTGACAAATATCGCTTCTCGGCTTTTTGGCTGGGCCGTCTGGCATTCGTACCGGATGGGGGATCAAAATCAATGGCAGATTCGAGGCCGAAAGGCCCCCAGCTTCGGCTGGGCAACCTTCTGGGTGGGCGAGCTGCATCCTCTGCCCCCTATGTATGGCACTAGACCCTGCTGTCTAGTTCAAGCCATAACCCGGCATACGTGCCCGGATCCAAATTTGGATTCGTGAAACTGCTTGCCTCATTAGACCCACATTGCATTTAGTGGGTCGATGAGCAGCACAGACCAGCGGGGTTTGAGTCTCGGCTCGTTCCCGAGTTTCCCCTCCCCTTTATTTGCCCAGTCGGCTGTCTTGAATATGACACGAAACAATCTGATGGTGAGGTTCCAGCAATGCTGGAGCTTTGGGGAATGCGGAGTACCCCTTCATTGCCCTCGCTCCCAGGACCATTCTGGCCCGGAGTGGTAGCACCTGATAAGGGTCCTATCTATGGGTTAAATAGAACTAAACTGTGCTTCTTTCACTATTCTGATTTTTGCATTTAAACTGCATATTTATGCTAAACTGAATTGTTTAAAATAGAACTGTTTTGATATTGGAACTGCATACTAGTGCTGAACTGAATTACTCGAAATAGAACTGTTTTGACGTCTAAACTGTACTTATGCTGAACTGAATTATCTGAAATAAAACTGTTTGACATTTAACTCTGCGTATTGCCCAGTCAGCTAGAGCTGTAGAATAAATACACTAACTGCACCTCAGCAGAGGGGTACGACCCCCCCACGAGTGTCCTGTATATGACACTAAACAATCTGATGGTGAGGTTCCAGCAGTGCTGCAGCTGTGGGGAATGCAGAGTACTCCTTCATTGCCATCGCTCCCAGGTCCACTCTGTCCCGGAGTGATTGCACCTGATAGGGCCCTATCTATGGGTTAAATAGAACTAACAGCATACTTATGCTAAACTGAATTGTTTGAGTAAACTGAATAGCTTGAAATAGAAATGCTTTTGACAATTAAACCCGACTTACATTTAAACTGCGTGCTTATGCTTAACTGAATTATTTGAAATAGAACTGTTTTTCGACATTAAAACTGTATTTACTCTTAATTGAATTGTTACATCCACGACCTCACAAATATTAACCATCCGTAGAATCCTTGAAGGTGTACGGGCAAAAAACCTACGAGCGGCATTAATATTTGTTGACTTTACCAAGGCTTTCGATTCCATTCACAGAGGAAAGATGGAACAAATCCTACTAGCGTACGGTATACCTAAAGAAACCGTAGCGGCAATAACGATTCTCTATAGAAACACCAAAGTAAAAGTACGATCACCAGATGGAAACACAGAATACTTCGACATTGTAGCAGGAGTACTACAAGGGAACACGCTGGCTCTGTACCTCTTTATCATTTGTCTAGACTACGTACTTAGAACATCGATTGACAAAATCAGAGAGAATGGCTTTGAGCTGATGAAGAAAAGAAGCAGAAGGTACCCCCGCAAAAACAATTACCGATGACATAGCGATACTGGCAAATACACCCGACCAAGCCGAAACACTACTGCATAGTTTGGAACGAGCAGCCGCTGGCATAGGCCTCTATGTTAATGCACACAAAACGGAATATATGTGCTATAATCAAACGGGGGACATCTCCACTCTAGAAGGAACCCCTCTTAAACTAGTAGACAAATTCACTTACCTAGGAAGCAGCGTCGAATCAACCAAAAAGGACATCGAAATGAGGTTAACGAAAGCATGGACAGCTATCAATTATATGGAACTCAGACATAATCGATAAAATGAAACGCAGTTTCTTCCAGGCAGCGGTCACATCAATACTGCTATATGGCTGCACTACATGGACGCTAACAAAACAGCTGGAGAAGAAGCTAGACGGCAATTACACAAGAATGCTGCGTGCAATCTTCAACAAGTCCTGGCGGCAACACCCCACAAGACACCAACTGTACGGCCACCTGCTCCCATCACGAAAACTATTCAAGTTAGACGAACCAGACATGCAGGACACTGCTGGAGAAGCAGGGACGAACTCATAAGAGATGTACTCTTATGGACCCCCACACATGGCTGTGCAAAAGCAGGACGACCAGCACGAACATACATTCAGCAGCTATGTGAGGATATGGGATGTTGTCCTGAAGACCTACGTAGGGCGATGAACGATAGGGAGGAGTGGCGAGAGAGGGTCAGGGATATCCGTGCTACCAGCGCGACATGATGATGATGATACTTGAATAGTTTGAAATGGAAATGTTTTTGACAATTGAACTGTGTACTTATGCTAAACTGAATTATTTTAAATAGAACAGGTTATTTACATAAAAATGGATTTGGCGTTAAATAACCCGCAAGGTTGATATGCCATAAAATCCAACAAACCAAACCTAACCTCCCCTTTATCTCCACTTCAATTGGCCTTTGGGCTTTTGACCTTGGGTCAAGTCCTGTCTCGTGGGAGGCAGCGACAAATAATTATCACTTCTTGGCCTTTTGGCTAAGATCAAAGTGTAGTATCTATTCTTATCAGCTTGATATCTGATATGTCCCTGATCTAGGGACTACGATATTAAACTGATTTTTAGAATAAGGCGAAGAGCTAGGGGCTTGCTCTGCCTTTGCCACGGGTTGGCCTGGTATGGCAGTACCTCCAGGAATCAGCCCAGTCTTCCCCCTGGGAGACAAAATTTAAACCAAAATCAGACTCTTCCCTTTCTAAGTCTCTTAATTTGAATGTATCTTGCCTTTAAATTATACTGATTAGATGCATATTTCTTTAGTAAGCTTTTATTGACATGTGAAAAACTCCAAAGTTTTCAGGAGGGGTATTTATTTGTTTCCTTATGTTACACTTGGTTTTGTAAATGACAGCTGTCGGCATGTGATCTTTTTTATTTGATATAAATAATGAGTGGCTTCACTAAAATGGTATATTATCCCTCAAAATAGATTGGTTTTCAGAATGAAAAAGAAAATCTTTTTAGTTAAGTATTTGCATAAAGATGCATATTATAAGTAGGTTACCCTCACACTTTAAGATACCTTCATTCACTCTTATTTGAAACTTAAATGTTTGTCAAAATAGATATTTAAAACACCTTGTCAATGGGGCTTACAATATGCTGACTGTATCTCCTGCAGAGAAGTAAGGCCTCCCCTTCAAAATGTGGTGTGAGTCACCCCTTCATTGTCATTACACCCAGGCCTACTGAGCTGGAATGGTGGTACCTATTAGGGCCCCATCTAAAGATCAAATAGATCTGTTTGCTAATTATTTGTATTGGATAAGAATACTTGATTATCATTACATTGTACACTTCCTTATGTAATATATTAACATGACCTGCAGGTGTGAATATGGTGGGTGTTGACAGATAGATTGATAAGACTGGTGTGATCACTGAAATGTCATCATGTCCACAGGTGCTGTGTATCAGTGGATGTTGAGACAGCTGCATCCACTCAAGGATAATATCAACAAGGTGATTGCCGAAATGTCACAATGCCCACAGGTGCTGTGAATATGGTGGATGTTGAAACAGGTGCATCCGGTCGAAGATATTGGAATATCACCTTGACCTGTGGACGTGGTTGAATTCGGTGATGGTGGCTGATGCGTATGCCCACAGAACTGGGCTTAGACAAGTAGCCAATGGGAAGCAGACAACATAACCAAAGGAAAGCAAAGAAATGAGATGTGGGCGTAACCATAGTTAACGAAAAAGAGGAATTGCTGCAGGTCATGTGAGAGTTGTAGACTATGTAAGTTCCTGAATTTCAGCCAAAGTCAGTTGTTCACTGGCTCTTCCGTCTCCCGACAACTCCTTTGTGTGCGTGAACTCTGCGATTGCTTTTCTGCTCCACACAAGTATCATTGCCAAAAATAAAAATATAATCTTATATTTTTATATTCATATGTGTTCCTCATTAATAACGACACAGTATACTATACAACACTTAACCTCTAGGCATAGAATTACCTCTGCTAGTAGCATAAATTAATTTTTTTTTTTTTCAGAAGAACTCTTAACATTATTTGGAAATTAAAAATTTTAAAGTAAGAACTGACATTATCTGAAAACATTTTTCTTTCCTTTTGTTTGACTGAAAATACAGAGAGAGAAAGATCAACTGATGACCCTGCAAGCTGATTTAGATGAAGAGGAGCTATCATCCATCGAGGATAGTACCAGTCAGCAGATGTGATCAAAGATGGTAAGATGACTGAAGAAGATATCTTTCATTCAACTTTTCCTTCTCAGTCTAACCAAAGTAATAAATAAAATGAAAACTTAACAACCAAGAACTAAAAGGTTTGACTTTGTCATTTTTGTTAGAGGCATGTCAAAAATCCTATCACTAGATTATTGTTAAGCCGTTTATTACGTTGATATGACGTTAAAAAAGTGAGTTGCATGTGTTTATTTTTGTTTTTGTTTTTTTTTTTTTCTTAGGTATATTCAAAAGGTGTAAATTCCACAGAATGAAAAAAGGTCATGAGAAGCTATTTATGCAACAGAGGATGATTTTAGTATATATACATCTGTGGGTTGAATGAAAGAAAAAAAGTTCTACATCATTTAAATGGATGTTACCTGCCATATCTAGAGTTATAATGGGTTGGGAAAAAACAAAGAATTGTGAGTAGCAAAAGTGGCTATGTAAATCAATGGCAGAATCAGTTGTTGACTGTTTTTGGTCAAGTGTCAAGCAAGCATATTGACTGAAGGAATGAACAATTGGAGGAAAGAAAGAAAAAGAGGTGAGTAGTTATTCATGCAATACTTTGCAACCTACTTACACCAAAATACCTCCAAACTTTCTATGATCTACTCTACTTAAACCCCAATAGAAAAAGAAAAAACAAAAGTGAACGAGTGATATTTACAATAAGGGAGTGGACTGGGAGGAAAAAATTAACATAAGACCTCTAAAAGAAAGTAGAAACTAAATAAAATGTGGCTAAATTAGTTGACTCCTTATCACTTAAGAAAGATCAATACCTTCAACTATTTTATCAAAATCACCATTTGAGTTAGGGCTGGGATCATGAGAAACATGATCTGTTTCTCACCATGACATATGCTGCATCAAACTGCACTAACTGAATACTGGGAGAACTACTGACCAAGTTTGGTTTTGAAGCTGAGTGCGGTGTTGATGCCTTCAGAAAGAAATAAAGCAGATTCACTGACATGGATAAAACGAGAGTTGGCTGACCATCCAAGAGGGAGCAGTTGCAGTATAATGTATAGGAAGCACAGAACTGAAGGAATTCCCTATCGTAGAGGGACATACTTAACAATGGCTGACTGTGGACCTGGAAGACTTACATAATGGAAGGAGTTGTCAATGGAGACAGTGGCTGTAATTTTAGAAGAGGTTATGATGGACATGGTGTTTCAATCAGAATTCCTCCAAATCATGCTAGAAAAGTGGAATATTAGAAGATATTTCAGGGCTGTATACAGGCCAGGGGGAAATGGGATTGTGGATTGAAAGCATTGGACCGAAAAGAGGGATATCTCCTGTGGAAGCAATGTTTTAGTATGATATAGCACGCAAGGTTGAACATTGCCCAGTAGGCTGGGGCTGTAGAATACACCAACTGCAACTCTGCAGACGGGTAACATCCCCCCAATGAGTGTCCTGGATATGACACTAAACAATCTGATGGTGAGGTTCCAATGCTACTGGGTCTTTGGGGAATGCCCTTGCTCTCAGGTCCACTCTGGCCTGGAATGGTAGCACCTGATAGGGCTCTATGGATTAAATACAACTAATGGCATACTTATGCTAAACTGAATTGTTCAACTAAACTAAATAGCTTGAAATAGAAATGTTTTTGACAATTAAATCATACTTACATTTAATCTGCATGCTTATGCTAAACTGAATTATTTGAAATGGATATGTTTTTTGACATTGAAACTATACTTACACTAAACTGAATTGTTTAATATATAACTGTTTTGACATTTAACTGTGTGTAAACAAAATCTGTACTTATACTAAACTGAATAAGCTGAATTAGAACTGCTTGACTAAACCAAATAGCTTGAAATAGAAATCTTTTTCACAATTAAACTGTACTTACATTTAAACTACGTACTTATGCTAAACTGAATGGTTTGAAATAGAACTATTTTCATAAAAATGGATTTGGCGTTAAATAACCTACAAAGGTTGATATGCCGTAAAACCCAAGCAACCAAACCAAGGTTGAACAGATGAAAGAAACAGTGCCCCAAAGGTCTCTCCTTACTCATGGAGACATCTGAGAGATATATTGCTAAATAATAAAGAGGGAGTGGCCACAGCAGTACAGATTGGTTAAAGTTTTGGTGAAACTACCAAAAGCATATCCAACACAATGGTGGATAGGAATTGTGATTTGTGTGCAATCACCAAATTTATGGTTCATAGGATGCCATGATATATTCTGGAGATAAAGTGCATTCATCTGATGAAGATAAGCCTTGAAAACTTAGATGGAAATGTATTGACATCAATACCAAAATCCCAAAGAGAGACATGCCAAGCATGGACACATGATTTCATCATGTGAAAGTGGTCTTAAATATGAGTGGGGAGCTTCTTTTTTTATGAAAGAAAAGAACATTCTCAATCATTTAAAATGGATGTTACCTGTAGTTACAGAATGGACCTTTCGTAGTATATAGAGTTTGATATGGTAGTTTACCATGGGGTAGTGTGTGTGGGTGTGTATATATATTGTCACGTGGTGTCCCCCTGAGAGAGAAGAAATAAGATTACTACTATTCCTCGTGCTTGAATTAGCAAGCCGTCAAAAAATGACCGTTAAGAGAGATAATGTAGGTCAATCCCAAAGTAACAAATCCAGGTCAGAATGGAAAAACAGATGTTTGGACTTGGTGACCTGATGGATAAAGAATGGGATACGGGGGTGACATATAGTAGCCCTAACGAATTGCCTGACCAGGGGGAAGAAGAGAGAAGCCAAATGATTGGCTAGAACCCTAAAGTGGAAGTGGCACCTTCTCCCTGTCAATGGATATAGGAAATAAGAAAGCTAGTCGGGGATGAGACATCGTCGTGACCAGATGGGGTGAAGTCGCGTGTCAAGACTCCGGGAAAAGAAAGACGGAAATATCTTGGACAAGAAATAAAAGGAACCCTACTTTCAAGCCAGACTCCAAAAATAAAATAAATGCCATCAACCCGGGAATAAAGAAAAAAAAAAAGAGAAAGAAAAATGCTTTCCAAAGGAAAGTCGTCTAAAGATAAGTAGACTTTAAAACTGTTTCTCCCTATACCCAATTATATATCCTCTCTCTCTCAAGTTGAAGAAAGACTAAAAACGAAAGAAAAGAGAAGAAAGACATTTGTGTTCATGTACTATTCATTTACAATATAGCCGACACGTTAAAGATGTGTATCTATGTGTAGTAAAAGATTGATGTATTTTAATGTTCCCACGTGCTCGAGTCGTTCTTTGTATCGTCTGCTACCAATTTGTTATTTCATGTTTCTTTTTCAGCTTCTATTCGGCTTATGTTATGCTTGCTTAAAATTGTCCTATAAATTCCTTTAACATTCTTATACGGGAAACCGGAGTTGTCGACTACTATAATTAATATTATTACATATAAACCTAGAGGTCCATATCTTCCATTGCTCTAGGGGTAGAAAGACCAGTGGCCTTGGTGGGTGTGTGAATAGTGTGAAAATTGGAAACCCCTTGCCAACGGCGGTCAGTCTAGCCATAAATTAACCCCCACATAATATGCCAGTTCCTATATGCCCGAGAAATGACTCTGAACAAGGACTTATTCTACAAGGGATCAAGTGCCAGTCTGTCCCATCTTCACACGTGCGAAAAATAAGGTCCTGTTTTGGGATTTTAGTTGATTTGCCGTCACAATATATTAAAAAAAGCATCTAAGTTAACTGTGTCTATATATATATATATATATATATATATATACACACACAAACATATTTGTTAGAGTGTGTGTAAGCTTATGTTGAGTATGTGCTGTGGATGGATGTGTGTGCATGTATATGAATATCACAGTACACATGAGTAGGTGTAGGTATGTATTTGTGTGTACATATGTGCATAGTTATGTATCTACATAAGTTTAAGCATATGCTGAGTATGTGTGTTTTGGGCATGGATGAGTGTTTGTGTGGTAACTACTCATTCACTTCTCCCAGTCTAAGTGGAGATGGGCAGATAAAGTTGAGAAGATTGCCCAAGCTGCAATTTGAGGATTCAATTTTACATTTTTTTAAAATTTTTTTTTTGCTTTTATTAAGGGTGTTCTGGTGAAATACAGTCTGACTATATTTTTATATCAAATCTATAGGTTGCCTAGGTCAGGAAGTAGGGAAAGATTTACTCCCAATATATATATATATATACATACACAGGTGTAGTCAGTTGGTTAGAGAGATCCAACTCGGACAAAGTGACACTAGGATCCATGTCATGTCAAATCTGAAAACTGAGCAGTGGCAAGTTAGAATTTGCACTACACAGGTGGGGGTGGAATAAGAACTAAAAAATGGTTTCAAATTGACATACACTCCCATCTTTGAGCAAATCCAGTTCTTTGTTTTCTCTTGTGACACAGTCTCGGGTTTTGTACACCTTGATTGGCATCTGCAATGATCTCAGCATGGGGTTACATAATGAGCAATTGCACATGGTAGCTTAAAAACATTGGGTTTTCTTTTATATGCTATTTTATTTGGTAAAAGATGAATTTTGACACTGCTTACCTTCATAACATTTACTTACCATATTTGATGGCATATAAGGTGAACTTTTTACTAAAAATATCTTAAAAAGTTTCCCTGCATCTTATATGCCATATGTAGATTTAAAATTTGCAGTAGTCAGCGCAAATTAGCTACCTGGCAACTTCTATTAGTTTAGACTCTAGAGTAACTTTCCCATACCTATTGTCATTATTTAAAAGGCTATTATGCAGTTTAAAAGTGTTATCATTGATAATATTCATTATATTAATTTCATCATGTTTAATATTAGTAATTTCCTTTTTCTTGATTTGCCCTGCTGAAATTGGGGTGCGTCTTATACACCGTCAAATACAGTAAATGTTAACCACTGAAACACTAAGTAAATGGATACAGAGTAGGAACTCTACTACCAAAGATCCAAACCTGTATTTCACCAAGGCTTTATTAGTATAATTCAGTAAAATCTAGTAGTTCATTTCACTTCACTTGTTTTTGTGAGGACCTGCATTTATGGTATGGGTGATGTATTTTGCTATCTATATGAAACTGCTAAATTCTAGAAAAGTTTTAGTGGGTGATTGGAATGTGGTCTTTGATCACAAGATAGACTGGAGCGGGGTCTAGCAGGGACACGAGCACTTAGGTGCAAAATACTTTCTCAAAATTATAGATAAGCTCGATTTTGTCAATAAATTTTGAAATGAGCATCCAAATAGAGTAGTATAGACTTGGGATGGCTTGAACTTGAGGCAGCTTTTTAGCTACATTGATAGAGTAGATGAATTTGATATAAAAATTTTCGATAGCCTAAGCTTTTATAGTTTAGTTTACACAGATTGGCTGACCACTGGAAATTCAAAGATTTGGCCTTGCCATTTTCAATGAGAAGGACACTGTAATCTATAGTAGAGTGGACTTTCCTATCGAGAGATGGTATAGAAACTCGGTTGAGGTGGAGCTGACCTTCCTCAATTAGAAAGACTAAGCTGTACTAGTTAAGTCTAGTCTTGAAAGAATGGCAATGAATATAGCCACATAGGAACTTGGCAATGCTGTTTATTGACATATCTCTAGATGTGTGAGAATACCCACCTCTGCAGCTTGTTGCACAAAGATACTAACCCCACATTGAAGAACTTCTGTATGGCCAGATCTTGCAAGAAGCAGGTTCACAGGGAAAAGAAAAAAAACACAACTTTCTGGTTAGAACGCCAAGGCGGGAGGGAGAGCGTGTAACACTTAGTGGATAAATAGTTCTGGGCTGAGTCTTGGCTGGCAAAAGATAATCTTAACTAGCCAGGTCTGGCTGGTGATGTCATTGTTCTTTGCTCCTGCCTAATCAACTTTCCTCGAACCCTAACTAAGTCTAACTGCTAGGACCCAAAATGCACTTGTATATATACACAGAATGTTTCATTAATATTTCCGGCCAAGGGACACCCACGAATAAACCCATAACTTTTTGGGGGGCCATTTTTCTCTTTAGAATGTGGACATAAAAATATTTTGTAGCCTGGCTGTCTCCGAAATATGGACATTAAATTCAGACCCCGACAAGTACTTAACACTTACCCACGCCCTTGGCCATATGTATAAATGTTTTCTTATCTAGATTTCCTTAATCTAGTTTATGGATTTTCCTGACATTTGAAATTTGATACTCTGGCCAAATCTAACTCATCTTGTCACATATATGTATGTGTGTGTGCACACCCATGTGCGTGGGCATATATATACACACACACACACGCACACATGTGTAGGTGCACGCACTCACGCGTGTATACGTATATGTGCATATATCCAACTCATAGTGTCACCCCCCCCCAACCATTTTTGTCATTTATTTCATAAATTACTCAAAGAATTCAACAAACAATAAGACACTATGCATCTCCACTCAGCATATCATGATCCTGCTCAGGCAACATCGAAGAAAGAATAGTAATAAAAAAAAATTATACAGGTCACAAAAACGAATTACCACAGAATTTACAACAATTATCGCCACTCAAACAGTGGTGGGCAACAAGATTCAACAAAAACAATATGAGACTATGCATCTCAACTCGGCTGAGGAGAAAACAAAATAATAATTAATCAAACAAAAAAAAGAAAATGTACAGATAGTAACAACTGACATTACAAAATTTCAAAGGGGTTCGGTCGTCCCCTAAAAAAAAATAAATAAAATAACAGCATAGCCAACACTGCACTGGGGTGGTTGAGATCACTCACCCCTTACAATACCATCATACACATAAGAAAAATATTGTTGGATTCAGCTCTTCCGCTTTGCTCTCCTGTGAACAATTCTGGGGTCTCCTGACTCATTCCTATTCCTCATTCCAGGAGGACTTTTTGATTCAACTCCAGCATCATCCAATTTTCCAAAATTTCACCCCACCCCCACCCAACAGAACACGGGAATTTTAACCACCCCTACCCAACAATTTCAGGGGGACTTTTCCATTCACCTTCAACATTACTCAATTTTCCAACATTCCTCATTCCAGGAGGACTTTTCGATTCAACTCCAGCATCATTCAATTTTCCAAAATTTCACCCCACCCCCAACCAATCAGAACACAGGGGAATTTTAACCACCCCTACCCAACAATTCAGGAGTATTTTTGGACTTGTATCTCCCCTTTCCTTATGACATGGGAGCATCAATAATCTCCGCAGTTTGATCGGTGTCGTAACAGGAATAATGTTTCGGAAAGCATTGTGGAATTCACCTCCCAACCTGAGGGTCTTCACTACCCCCTGCAACGAACCAAACAACTCTCTCAGAGTTACTGAAAGTTCACCATAACTGACTTTCAGCCAGCCATCATATCATGACATATAACAACATACAAAAAAAAATAATGTTCACCCTCAATGGTTAAGTCTGGCAAAATTCAAGTTTTGCTCTTTTTTTTCCTTCCTCTTTTTTTTCTTTTTTCCTCTTTATGCATTCACTTTTATGACGCCAAGTTGTTGCAGCTCTTCAAATGGTGCCTGCACTGAACATGCAGTGTCCAATTCGTCAATATTTGGGAAAAGTACAGTGTCCTTTGTTTCCTTGGTCCCTGCTATTCTGGCTGACATTCCATCTTGGTCACTATGTCTCTTTTCTGGCATATTTTTCACCCTACACCTTATCAACCACTGCCTTCCCTGGATTATCAATACCACTACAACTATAATTACGACTATGACACTCACCTCTGGAGACGACCAGGCTATGGTACCTGTGGGCTGATAGTACCATGCAGGATTTTCCCTTCCCACAGTCTCTAACTTATACACCAGCTTGTGTAGATTAATGTTATCTATGTTTTCCAGAACCTGGGGTAATTTAGCCTTAGTTAAGTTGACCAATTTCTCTACCAGCGGTTCCCACAGGCCCACCCACCTGATAGAAGAGATGTTTGAGAGAGCAAGGAACAAGTCCCTAGTTTCAAATTCCTCCTCCGCCTGATAATAGGGTGGTAGGGTGATGGACCCCCTGAAATCTGAGCAACCCATAGACAAACTGATAACAGTCAGAGGGGACGCTGCTCTTATGGTTATTGTCGACTGCCCCCACACTTCTGAGTCAGGGCTAACTCCGCCCAAACCCCATCGGACAACCCTATGGCTTGTGGAATCATGGCCCTCCTAGACACTTCTACATGGCAAGTTTGCTGAATACTCTCATTGTTATGTCTAAACAGCTCAACTAAACACAGTCGGTGGCCCCTGGTGGTGTACATGGGGCTCTTGGACGTACATGATCCCAGTGCATCTGTCTTACACTTATCTGCTTCCCTTTTGGTGAGCAGCATGAACTGTGTTCTAGCAAGGTTAAGAGCTATACGTTCTGCCTCTAGATTATACTTAGCTACAATGCTTAATTCTTGTTTCAGGTCAGAGTAGGGGATTGGTAGGTTTATTACCTGAAAGTCTTCAAAGGTACTATCCCTATGCAAGAGTGGCACGGGCACTTGTGCCAATATTTTTTTTCTCCTCCACCAGAGTTATGCAACCTAAGGAGCTATAATAGCGCCATAGCTCCCTAGTGGGATCAGAGGGAAACCGAAGGTGATGAGGAAGTTCAGTTTGAATCTTGAGAAGGTGAGTAGGGCCCACCAGCTTGGTGATAGGTGCCCTCAGAAGAGCCTGTCTAGCTGTACCCTAACATGTGCAAGTGACAAATGCAGTGACTGTGAAGTCTGCTGATTGCCACTGATAGTTGCAGGAAATGCTTCACGAAGCCCTTCAGTCTCCACAGTTCCATTGACATGGACTGTGTTACATTTCCCAGTTCCCCTTCCACATCTAAGACACCCTTAATTAACCAGTTGATGGCCTGTTTATTTTTGGTTAGGTCTACTCTAGTGACATTTAATATTGATGAACTGCTTTTGCCTCCTGCACCAGGACCCTCTCACCATCCTCTATAGCTATCAACCTTTGTTTGATCGTCCACAATTCTGTCTCCGAGACTGTCCCGAAAAGGACATTAAGTGCTTTACCAACTATGAGAAGCACTGCCCTTCTTTTTCTAGGTTGTAGCAGCTTCAATCCCCCTAGATAGTTCCCCATCCCTTCCCACTGGTCCCCTAGTGCTTGGATCTCTTGCCTAAGGGAATACATGATCCCATGGTATCTATCAGAATAGTGATCCATAGCTATCTCATCTCCAATCACTCTTACCTTCTCTATTTCGGATGCTAACCCCTCCAATAGAACGTTATAAGGCTTCAGGTCGATCATGAATGTGATGATCCATTTTGACCACGTAATTATCACTTCTGTGGACTTTTTAAAAATGGTATTCTGACTGTGCCTCCATGCACTGATTGGCATCATCAGAATGAGCAGTAGCAGAATCCTCTCCACAGCCATTCTGTAATGTAATAGGATGCAGAGTTAGTAAGGATGAACACACTCTAAGGAGAGAAAACTCACATGACACAACACCCCCATTCCCATTCTACTTCCTTCTATTCTTAGCAGCAACCATCCTCTAGGGATGTATGACTAAAGGTTGGAACCCTGAGAGGGTGGAGTTCCTGCATCTATTTTCTTGGTGCGAAATTGAGCCCCACCCTCCTGGGGTAAGTTTTCATCTCACAACCTGGCCTGTATCTTACTCAGAAGCATATCTTCTTCATTGTCTGTTCCCTCTCCCTCTGGGGATTTAGCTAACCTTAATTTTAACTCAGCAAGTGGGATCTCATCCTCAGAAATGTAGTTCTTGACAAGGAGGATAGAATCCCACCCTTGGATCATGATCATCTTCTGCCATATTTGATGGGGGTGATTCTAACTTGGAATCCTGGTTATTGGAGTCCAGCTCTGAGGGGTATGCTGCTAACGTTGATTGCCTAATTGACCTTCCATTGTTTTCAACCTGTGGGTTTTCCCACTCTCTGAGCTCGGCTAATTTCAAATCCTTAGCATGGACCCTCTTAACCTTTCCCACTAGTTGTCCCATATTAAAAAATTAATGGGGCTTGTTTTTTCAACTATCTTATAGTATGGCCTCCACTTTGGACCTGAGATATCCAAGCTAACCTTTTCAAATGGATAAACTGGAACATCCATCTCCTCAAGAGGAGCTGTCTCACACCTGCTACTCCTGGCCTGACAGGTGACACAGCTATTCACATATGTCGTAACCTGTTTGTACAGTCTGGGCCAGTAATATTTCCTACTAATGAGCTCATAGGTCTTGTCGATGCCTATGTGCCCTATCGCATCATGGCACTGTTCCAGTATCTTATTCTGTAGTGCATGGGGGATGTATAATCGAGGTCTAACTTCCTCATCCTGATTAGAAATGTAGTATAACTGATCGTCCTGTACTAGGTATCTACTTGCACATGCTTCCATTACTTTACCGCCTCTATCGCTTCTTTTAGTGTCCTAATTTCCTCATCTACCTGGTATTCGTTGACTAGTTCTATTAAATGGTGCTGTCCTGTGGCATTTGAAGCATCACAGGTTACATTGTCAGCGCTTGGCCCCTTTTCTATTCGGTGAGAGTTGATCACATTTATCTGATAGGCTCGATCAACCACTTCTCGTATTATGCTGATTGATTCCCGCTCCAACTGCTTAGGAATCTGTGATAATCAGTCAGCACATGTATTTTCTTTACCAGCCAGGTATTCTATTCTGCAGTTATACCCACTTAACTTAAGTGCCCATTGTTGGATCGTTTTATTGGTCCAGTCTGCTTTGAACAGATACTGGAGGGGCTTATGGTCAGTCTTAATTACGAAGGTAGCACCACTCAGGTAGTAGTTCAGCTTTTCTAACACATAAACTATGGCATATGCTTCCTTTTCAATCACGGGTCATCTCTGCTGAGTAAGAGTCAATTTATGGGATAAGAAGTAAATGGGTACTTCCTCTGGCACACCTGGTATGGGGCTGTCCCTCTCGGGGCATGGCTAAGTAAGGCAAGCACCAATGCACTGATCGCTGGCATCGGTGTACAGAATCATTGGCCTACCCGGATATGGGTAGGCCAATAGGGGGATGGCTGTCAGCTGTTCCTTCAGTGTATTGAAAGATCGCTGACAATCCTCTGTCCAACTAAACAGGGTATACTTCTTTGTTAATGCTATGAGTGGTGTTGCTATCCTTGAAAACACTGGTATGAACCTCCTATAATAGCCTATCGCCCCTATAAATCCTCTAACTTCCCTAACAGTCCATGGTTCAGGCATAGCACTGATTACTTCAACCTTATCTATATCAGTGTGTACTCCACTCTCATCAATCACGAATCCTAGGTGTTTCGTCTTCTTTTTCATAAACTGACTTTTAGGTAACTTAATCTTCAGTCCATGCTTCCTTAACTAAGCAAACACTGTCTTCAGGTGCCTGAGATGCTCATCGACACTGGCTGAAAAGATCAATATGTCATCCAGGTAGTCCATAGCAAACCGTTCCAACCCCCCCTAGAACCAGAGACATGAGCTGTTGAAAAATACCAGTTGCATTGGCTAACCCAAAGGGCATGACTCTAAACTGATAACGTCCCACGTGATATGCAAAGGCGGTCTTTTCTCGATCATCCAAGGCCACCTGCCAGTATCCTGATCTCAGATCTAGTGTGGTAAAGTAGGTTGATTTGACAAGCAGAGCTAGGATGTCATCAATCAATGGCAGGGGGTATGCCAGGGGTTTTGTGATATTATTCAAGGCTCAGAAATCCACACAAAACCTATGCCCCGCATCCTTTTTGCTGACTTTTACTATTGGAAAACTCCATGGGGACACTGAACGTTCAATAACACCTGCCCCCAGCATATCTTTAACTGCCCCCTCTACTAGCTCCCGTTTGTGCAGTAGAGTTTGATATGGTTTTAGTCTTATAGGTGGATGGTCACCAGTGTTGATTTTCATCCAAACTGACTGAGTTTGACCTAACTCTTTATCTGAGTTGGCTACTACATCCCTATTCTCAATTATAACCTTGCTTATTTTATCCTTATGTTCAGTGGGTACTACTATTTCTTCAACATTAACTACTCTGTGTGTGTGTGTGTGTGTCACAAGAATCTGCTTCACTTACCACATTCTCCCTTATGCTTGCAGATACTGCCCTTCCTACTTCCCTGCCCCTCGGTATTTTTATCATGGTATTAGTGATGTTAGCCAACATAATTGGAATCTGGCCTTCCCTACCAGCTTCCACCACTGATTCGCATAGCGTAACCTCTCCCTCTTCACAGATGGGATCATCTATAGGGGTTATTTGAAAAGTACCCCTACGCTGTTCTTCTGTGGGAGACAGTTTACCTTGACAAGAAACAGCTGTACGAGTTCGACTAACAAGGTTGTCTGTGGTTACCACCATAGATTCCTTGTTCATGCAGTTTTCAAGTGGTATCTTCTTTCCACCTTATTTCAGCATAACTGGATTGAAACTCATGTGTGCCTTGTTTCCTTTCAGCCAATCTCTACCTAAGATCATCAATCTACAAAGAGTGGTTGCTGCATATAATGTTTGCATAGTTACCACCTCTTCTACCATCACTGGCAAGCATATCATACCAGATATTTTTATTTCCCGACTGTCAGCCTGTACTACTCTTAAATCTGCAGGTTTTAAATCTTTGCATCTAAACCCTAATTCTAACTAGTCCTTCTGCCTAATCATTGATATGGATGCCCCAGTATCTAATAATGCTTTTACCTTTTTTTTCCCTATCTCTACTTCACAAATTATCTCGGTGCCCTGACCAGATAATCCATAACTTTGGGCCATCCTTATTTCCTTCTGGGTGTCCCCCCTATGTTTCCCTGGATCCTTTCAACAAACCTCCTTCTCCCTGATGTACCTCCCCATTCTGGGGCACTCCTTCTGTATGTGACCCAGCTGTCTGCACTCCCAACACCCCAGTTGTCTTAGGTCAGGAAGTGGCCTTCTCCATCCCCTCAAATGGGGATAGTCTCTCCAACGATAGCCCGAATGGCCACGCCCCCCTTGATCCAAAGCAACAGGAGGAGTCTCTGCCCACCTCGTTCTCGTCTTTCTTGACCATTCCTTTTCTTCTCCCTGTCCCTGGGAGGCTGTGAACCTATTATGGAGCTTAAGACTCTTTTCTGCCGTTGCAAATGCCTCCTCCAGTGAGGCTGGGGGTGCCCTTGCTGTGTCTTCTCTTATGAATGTATGGCGTCCATGTAGTGCTCAGCTAGCTGCACTTGTACTGCTTCCCCCTCACGTTGGACGGCGTCTTTGTATGCAACCTTAGCTAACCCCAAAATTCTACTAGCTAGTTCCGAGAGAGTTTCTCCCTCCCTTCGCTTAATCTTAATTAAGGCACTAGCAGCATCAGTCGCACTAGTATAATCACTGTACTGGTTAGTCAGCTGTTCTAAAAGGCCCCCAGTTACTTTCGAGATTATTATCTAAATATAATCCTATGTATTCTGATACCACCCCATCTGAATAGTGTCACGTGATCTCCCACTGAGAGAGGAGAGATAAAGAATGTCCCCTACCCCTCCGTGTTTGAGTTAGCAGGCCACCCAAAAGAATGACCGTTAAGACATGATAGTAATATGGGTCAGTTCTTCATGGCCTGTCGGAGAAAGTAAAGAATGTGGGTCAGGCTATCTGTACTCAGTGACCTCACTCGGGTGACATATAGTAGCCCTAACGAATCGCCTGACCAGGGGAAGGAAGAAGATAGAAGCCAAAATGATTGGCTAGAACCCTAAGGCAGAAGTGGGAGCTCCTTCCGTCAGCGGGAATAGGGAATAAGAAAATCAGTTGTTGGACAGAGGTCGTGGTGGACGAATCTAAAGCCAATACTCCGGGTAAAGGTAGACGAAAAGTATCTCGGATAAGAAGGAGCCATATCTTCAAGCCAGAACTAAAAATAACCTAAAGTCTGTTAGCCCATAAAAGAGGAAATATTCTCCACAGGAATCCATCGAAATAAGATAAGTAAATTTTGAGACTGTTTCTCCCTATACCCAATTGTACACCCTCTCTCTCTTTCAATTCAAAGAAAGACTAAAGAAGAAAGAAAAGAAAAGAAGAAAGACATTTATGTTTGAGTACTATCCGTTAATAACATAGCCGACACGTTGAATTTGTGTATCAGCGTGTGTAGTAAAAAGATTGACATATTTTCATGTTCCCACGTGTTGAAGTTGTTCATTTGTGTCATCCACTACCCAGTTGTTATTTCATGTTTCTATTTCAGCTTCTATTCGCCTTATCCTCACTTAATTTGTCCTATTTGAATTCCTTTAAAAATATCACACGGGAAACCAGAGTTGTCCACTACTATAATTAATATTATTACTTCTAAACCTAGAGGTCCATATCTTCCATTGTTCTAGGGGAAGAAGAACTAGTGGCCTTGGTGGGTGTGTGTATAGTATGAAATTTGGAAACCCCTTGCCAACGGCGGTCAGTCTAGCCATAAATTAACCCCCACGTAATATGCCAGTTCCTACATGCCCGAGAAAGGTCTCTGAACGAGGACTTATTCTACAAGGGATCAAGTGCCAGTCTGCCCCGTCTTCACACGTGTGAAAAATAAAGTCCCGTTTTGGGATTTTAGTAAATTTGCCGTCACAGTTGTCATAAGCCAGATTCACCAACTCTGTAAGTTGGTAAATTCTAGCCTTTTTCTTCATAGCTTCTACCTAGGCCTGAAACTCAGAGGCTTTTCCTGTGAATATTGGGATCTTAGATCTACTTAAAAACCTTAAAAATAGGGTGCAATGGGACATCTATATCCATCCTATCCATATTTTTATTAAATGCCAGCGAGACACACTAATTATAAAACAACAAAGACCAAAAAAAGCAATAGAACAATTTTTTAGCCTACCTTGCAGGGACCGGAATAGATTTCTTTTTCTGTTTCCTTCTTTCTTCCCTTTTTTTTTTTTTTTTTTTTTTTTTTTAAATGTTCAATTATGTGTTCATTTCCTTCGTTCTCCTTGTTGAAATAAAAAAAAAATATTTAAAAATCCCCAGTAGTTGAAGTGTCCCTTCTCTAAGTGGGGAAAGAAGTATGTATCTGTCTGTCCCTCTTTTCTTTCTTCCTTTCTTTTCTCTCTCTCTCTCCCTTTTTTTTTAACTGTTTGATTCTGTTTCCTTTCCTCCTTTTTTCTTGGGTTTTTTTTTTCTTTGTTTAGTTGTTTGTTTGTTTTTGTCTTGGTCTGGTTGCTTTTTGTTTTTCCTTTTTTTTATACACACGTGTCTATCGGATTATACATATATACACATACACCTATGCATATATATTGAGTGTTTATTTGGCTGAGTCGATCTTTCCTTCATTTTCCTTCCTCCACAAGGTCTATCATACTTACGTGCAACCCAATCCTTGTCCACGGCACCAATGTAAGAATACCCACCTCTGCAGCTCGTTGCACAAAGATACTAACCCCACGTCGAAGAACTTCTGTGCAGCCGGATCAAGCGAGAGGCAGGTTCACAGGGAAAAGAAAAAAACACAACTTTGTGGTTAGAATGCAAAGGGAGGAGGGAGAGCATGTAACACTTAGTGGATAAATAGTTCTGGGCTGAGTCTTGGCTGGCAAAAGATTATCTTAACTAGCTCGGTCTGGCTGGTGATGTCGTTGTTCTCAAACCCAAACCAAGTCGGACTGCTAGGACCCAAAATACCCCTGTATATATACAGAATGTTTCATTATTATTTCTGGCCAAGGGAAACCCATGAATAAATCCATAACTTTGGGGGGGGGGCATTTCTCTCTTTAAAAAAGTGGACATAAAAATATTTTTTAGCCTGGCTATCTCTGATACATGGACATTAAATTCAGACCTTTTTAAGTTTTTGACCAGAACCCGACAAGTATTTAACACTTACCCATGCCCTTGGCCATATGTATAAACATTTTCTTATCTAGATTTCCTTAATCTAGTTAAAGGGGTTTTCATAACATTTGAAATTTGATACCCAGGCCGAATCTAACTCATCTTATCATATATATATATGTGTGTGTGTGTGTATATATATATATATATATATATACACCCACATGTGTGCATGTATATATATATATATACACACACACACACATGCACACATGTGGGTGCATGTATGTGCATATATCCATCTTATAGTGTCACAGATGGATGAAGCTAAACCGCATATAAAGACACGAGAAATTTCGATCTTATTACTGGCACTTTTCTCTAGGGAACTTGGTTTGATCTTGATTCTAATTTGGTAAACTTCCCTTGTCTTGAAGTTATCAAAGTGGCTGGGTGCAAGGAACCCATGACAGAAGACATTTGGAAAGCATTAAAGAAGATAGGAATAGACAAACCTCCAGGCACCAATGAGATTCCCTACAAAGTACACTTGAGACTGTTTATATTTGTACTCATGCTAGCTACTATCTATTGCCTAATCTGATTGCTCCTAGGCACACTTGTGCTGTATAGAGCAGGATTGTTCAAAACGGTTTTGATTTGGTACACACTTTCTCAGTGAAAGTCAATGAGGATACTACACTGATCAATTTAGATCAGTCCAAAGCCTTTGATAGGGTTGACCATTGTTTTCTGGAGATTGTGGCTGAATTCAAGCTGAACTTTCACAGCTGTATCTTTTTGTATGCGTATCTTAGGGCTATGAGGGGAGTAAATGGAGTAAACCTAGACTCTTTTGTCTTGCCTTGATCATATTATAAAGGGTGTTCATTATTGCCCTTGCTACATGCTCCTGTGTGGGAACTTTTTCTGCATGAATTGAGAGTGAAACCAGTTCCTTGTGAGGTTTAGCTAACTCATTCATCTTGGCAAAGTATTCTACCTGAAAATGTCAGTTTGCTTGTGAAGAGCAATGGCAAGATTGACAAAGCAAAGAAATTAGATTGTATGAAGCAGTGATAGGCAACTAAAATTAACTGTAAGAAGTTTGTCAGTTTACAGTTGGTTTCATGTACCTGACTTGGTCCCAAACTTCAGTTGGAGATGAATTGGTTGGAGTTGTTGGAAAAAGTTGTGGTTGCATCTAAGCTGGTCATACAGAAACCTTTCTTAAAGGGGATGGTCACGATGTGTCTTTTGCAAATCTTCCATCTCCCCATCCTTGGCCAACTTTCAGGGCTTCCTCTCCTGTTTACCGTTTTATACAGTCTAGAAAGAGCTCTGTTCATGTTTGTATCCCATGTATAGGTTGTGGGGTCTGTTTTCACTCCTGAAAGCCTCTTGTGTTTGCAACAATGTGGTACTGCTGATAGGATGAAACTTTCAGTGCTTATTTGGAATTATGAGAGTCATGATATCGATAACGATGTGGTGGGGAGGAAAGGAATTCATAGAGGTGAGTCTTTTTCACTTCAGCTCCTCATCCAATTTTTTAGACATCAGCTAAAAGTGAAGATTGGGGTTGAGAGAAAGAGACTCAGTGTCGGATTTCAGCAAAATGTGAATGTTGTGTGTTTGTGTCAAGTAAGATGAGCTAATTCAGTATTCAATGTGGAACTTAGTGACCTAGAAAAGGATCTTGGGCTTTTGAAAAGTTGAGTGGACCCAGTCCAGGTAAGTTAGAATAGATTTTAGCTTTTCATTTTGTGACAAAGGTCAACTTAACTTGTGTTTGAAAGTGAATTTCCTTTATTTTTATTTTTTTTAGTTCCCCATATTAAGTGTTAGCATTCATTCCCTCCTGCTTTTAGATGACAGAAAATTGAATACCTTGGAGATGTGGAAAATTTTTTAGGGTGTTTATTTGTGTAGTTTTCAGTCTTTCTTTAATTTTCCTCCCTACCCATATCAACTGAAAAAGGTGAGAATTGTAATGAAATGACCGTGATTAAACACCAGTGTCTTATTAGATATTTTCTAAAAATGAACTTGGATAGTATAAATTGAATTCCTCTCTCTAAAAAAATAAAAAATTTATATCTATTTCCTTGCCCATGAGGTTATGATTATGTAGATGCGTATCTCCAGTCCACTTGGGAAGCCATAGCCTTGGAGGTGACCATGTCCACTGTAAGAGTACAGATGTACAAAACACATCAGGTTAATTGGCCATGCATTTACCATGACTGGTTGATTTTTGGCATTATGCGATGTGGATCTGTAGCTCAGTGGTAGAGTTTTGGTTCTGCATCGTGTGGTTGCTGGTTTGATTCCCAGTGGGGGTGGGGATCATGGTATACACTGCTGATGAGACCTAATAAGATCAAAACAGCTGTCAGGTGGATCTGTATTTTGATCATAGTAATTCAATTTATAAATATATATCTAACTTGGATAGGTTTTAGGTTGGGTTCAGAATTTAGATCTATGGTTAAGGTTCCAGGATGGAGGTAGAAATAGAAAGAATTATTAAAGGCAGGTGTTAGGGATTGGCTTTAGTGCTCAGTTAGGGTTTAGGTAATTAGCTTGAAGAGTTTGATTTAGGGATTTGTATTTAAAATTATTCTTATTGGGAATAAGTATGTTCAAGACAGGGTTGGATAATTGAGACAGGATGAGGGTTGGGAAAGGGATGGGATATTCAAGGCAGCATTGGAGTTGGGGAGATAATCAAAACAAGGTTGATGCATTGGGTTAGTGATGGGGATTAGGGTTCAAGTTGAGGTATTCTAAAGTGTATTAGATTGAAAGATTTAGTCGTGAGTATCAATTAGGAACATGCAGGTTTAAAAAAGGTGGTGTAAGAGTATAATCAAAAATAGTTTGCTCGGATGTTTTTATTTCTGGTTGGAACATGCATTTTGGATTGAGGGTAGAATAAAGGTGAAATATTCATAGAATGATATGAGTTTGGTGAGTGGTTTAGAGTTAAAATTGTTTATGCCAGGGACAGAAGACCTCAATGAATACATACAACTCTCTCTATCTCACTCATATAAACTTTCCACTTATGCAATAATTTCCATTATATACAGATACACACAGCTAAGCACACTCATCCTAAATATAGACTTTAGGAATATTTCATAGTTTAAGAATTGTTTCATTTGGCAATCAACACACCAAATTCAAAGTCTAAACAGTTGTTTTCCAACCTTTTTGTGGCCTCTTCCCCCTACCTACCTATGCCTGAAAGTATGCAACACTCATCAAAAGAGAATGGTATGTTTGATTGATATAAGAAAACAGATATTACACTTTGGTTATAAACAAAATGCAACAAACTGGACCACAAGTTCAGATAAATGCTGTCAAACACCAAAACCTTTGACAATGTATGTACAAAAATAATGAAAATTTCACTGAAACTCTAAATCTGTTGTCCTTTTAATTAATATCAACAGGTGATTTAAACTTTGGTGGTGTTGGTATGTTACAGATTCTCATAATATTGGGTATTATTGCTGATAAAGCAATTCTCATTTCTTTGTCAACAGTTTTCAAATTTTCTCTTGTCTTTGTCCTAATATTTGTAGCGTAGAGAAAGCAGATTTACATAGTGAAGTTGAAAACTGAAGCAAAATTACCAAAGATTTTCTGGATTTTGTTGGATATTGGATTAAAGTTTAAATCCCCAAACAATCCAATTCCACTTCTAAATATCTTAAACTTAAACAGCGACCATTCCTCAGCTCAACAACTTTTCTGTTTCTCTCTGGGTTAATTTGTGTACTACAGATCTTATGAATGAACATAACTTTTAATATAGTCTTCAAACAAAATTTGCAATTTCTATGAGTTTTTAAGAGAGATAATTCATTCAGTATAACAAAGCTATTTCCCTTAAATCTTTAGGTGAGATGGAAACTTTCTTTTTTTTTCCCCTGTTTTACCTGAAATGATGAAAATTCTGATAGTTTTCTCAATGTTTGTGGTAAAAAAAATACAAAAAGATATCTATTCTAACATTAATGATTTGAGGATAGTACTGTTCATAAATGAATTCCTAACGATTTAGTTACTCCATCTTGTTATAAGGAATTTCTATGAAATGAATTAAATAGAGTATCAATCGAAAAAGAATAGTTTTTAAGAATATTGCAATTAAATGTTCATTATAAAAATCAATTGATATTTTAGAAACAAAAAAAATGATCAATGTATTTGAATTGCAAAATTCACTGTCAACACAATTCATAGAATAAAATACATTTATACTATATAGAAATTATTTGCTATGACTTTTTTTATAATTAAATCCATATAAATGCGTACCTATTGTCATTATCCACTTTATCTTTGTAATAAAAATCATTGTAAAGGGTTTATTGTAATAAAATCATTTCTTTTTTATAGCAAAAAGATAAATGATGAAGTTGAGATAATAGAAAAAGTTATAAGAAGTGAATTATTGAAGAATTAGGAGGACCAAATTTACCATTTACTATCTTCAGCAAACCCCCTTTACTTGAAAATAGAAATATTTGTGAAGTGATGAAAAAGTATCTCAAAAGTTTCAGAGGAAATGCAAAAAGCATATTTGGTAGTGGAGTTATCAGAAATTATTTGAAGAGCACTGAGAAGACAAATAAAACTTTAAACAAAATGTAATTGTGTTCTGAAGAAATGGTGAATGGAAAAGGCGAGGTTCAGTTATAGAAAAAGATGATGTAGTTGTGGCACATATAAAAGCACTCATGTTCGTATACATGACAATAGCTTATTCAGAGCTTTAGAGTCAAAAGTCAGAAAGAAAAGCACAGTGTACACTAGATTCTCCCAAGTAATGTGAGACTAAAAAATATTTGCAAGAATCATGGTGTAATTCTCTCAAGATTTCACCAACAACCCCCACGAGGTTTCATAAATTTACACAAGTTAACACAACCTAAGATGTATAAGAATTTATTTCTAACAAAGAAACATACTGAGCAAGTGTGGCACTTTATTTTGGCCTGAGTGGAAAAGGGAGAAGTAATCCCAGATGATACAACACCAAAAAGCTACCTCATACTACTTGCCGAAAACTCCTATTGACCCTCAGTACAAAATTGGGGACCAGACTGTTAAGGCAGAATAAAAGAGCAGAAAGGTTTTGTCACTCACTTCTTGAATAGCCAATAAGTATTCTAACAAGCAAGAAGCTTCCCAAGAAATGAAACTAAAATCAAATGAAAGTCAACTACCGAAATTCTACAAAGTTAAACAACTGAAAGAAAATTCAACCCGAGAATTATGCTGAAAAATAACTTTACAGAAAACTCATTTAAAATTAAATGAAAATTAAAGAATTTTGTTTCCCAGACACTCTCTCTAATAAGTTAACATCTTTTCTACCCATTTCTTGTTTCTTTTGTATAAAATTCCTTTTTAAAAACTTTATTGTCTGTGTTATCTTTTTGGATCAGTATCTGAACTAGAAAGCTGCGGAACTTATCATTTAAAATTACACACTAAAGCCCCCTAAAAACATACCAAGTTAAATATTAAATTTGACTTTAGTGTCATTCTCTTCATAGTGAATTTTGTACTCTAAATTTCTTTTATATTGCAAATTTTTGTTTTTTAAATTCTATTATTTTGTAAATTTTACTCTGAATTCTCTTTGATGGGATATCACAAAATAAATCTAGATTTCAAGACATAACTGAATATTTTATGAAGAAACATTAGATTTCACCAAGTAACACAAGATTTAATAAATTACTGTGAGAATTCACCTGATCAGGTGGGACTTTAACTCTTCAAGTGTGATCTCAGCAAATACCATATTTCACCTCTTCACCTGAGATTTCACTACTTCATTTTACATATAATTTGATCAACAAACGTGGATTTCCCTTCTTCAGGCAAGATTACATCATGTAATTTGAGATTTGATGAAGTTGTCAAGCTCTGTTCAAAAGTGTAAAAAAAAAACTGACTGCACTAATCCCTAAAAAACGCTACACCCAGCTATATCAATGAATCATGAAATCACTTGTAGCCTTGACCAGCTGCCATGGTGAAAGAAAGAAAAAAAATCTATCTTTTTACAACAATAACAGAGCCAGTTTTGCAGAAGTCACACTATCAAAATAAAGTGGATAATCTTCAGAAGCCTATTTCAGGTTCACAAAGGACTGTATTTCTGCTTATATTTTTTTATGGACGAACCCTTTGTCCACGCAGCCCTGGCAGAGTGATACAACTTTCGTTCTATTTATAGCCAAGCCTTTCAGCAGTCCTTGGGCTTGCCTGTGAGCATTATGCTACTTGACTGGGACACATTTTGGTTGGCCGTGTTGACGAGTTTATTGCCTGGTGTCCCTTTTTAGGGGAATGCTGATGGTGTCCAAGGCATTTTTGGGACTGCCGGGTGCATGTGGGTTTCTGTCCTGTGCTTGGACCCACCTAAAAATCGCCTTGTGCCACACTTGTACGCTTGGTGGGGGCATATAAAAAATACATTAAAATGAGTCATAAAATAATAGCAATCAGAGATAATACATCATTAAATGTGATAAAGAGAAATAGGAAAAAATTAGAAGGAAGAATAAAGAAATTCAAAAAGGATAAACATGGCAAACATATATGAATAATTCAAAGTTAGGTTCATTTGCAATATAAAATGAATCGCACAGTGAAATTTCATCCTAAATGTTGTGACATTATGAAACCTTTGTATTGATTTTGGTGGAGTTCCCACACCTATAGTATATGTTAATCTAAGCTCAGATTATAACTCGAATATTTCTCAATGATCAGTGTTCAATCCAAGACAAAAATCCAAGTTACACTCGAGTAAATTGGAAGCTTGCCATGGCATAATCTTCATTTTCCTTGTTAGTCTTGGGCACTTGATAACAAAGAAATTCACACTAGATGACCTAGAAACATTTTCTTTTCTCATTGTAGCAAAGCTCCATGATACTTCCGCAGAGAAAGGAACCATGGTATATTTATCAGTTTAATATTAGAAATTGGGATGATTCAATCATCAAAATTATCCTCCAATCGCAATTTGAAGTCATCTTGTTTTATTCCCTGAACTAGAGCATCATATATCTTACTCTGATAAAAAATCATGATGTACTGTTTTTGCCCGGGACATGATCAAATAAGTTACTAGTATATGTTTGTTTTTGTGTCCATGTTTGAATTCTACATAAAATTGACTTCTGACCATAATAAACAAGTTTTTGAGTAGTCTGCTGTATTGTTATCAATCTCGTCCTATTTACAAATTGCCACATTTTAAATCAATATAACCACCTAAAAAGGGAACTCAGTTTTTATCACAAAAATCTACTGATTACAGATAAGCTGAATAATTTACAAACACACATTCACTTTTTTTAAAATCCAAATTTGCATTTAGTTAATTTTTCTGCATATTGTTATTCATTCACCTATTTCAACAACATTAAAAATACACATTATTACTTTGTCACATTGTTAATAATACTACATATTTCTGCAATTACGCATATATTCAGTGAGATTTACTAGAATACAGCTTTATCGTAGCTAGTTAAACATTTTTATTAGAAACAGTAAATAAAGATGTTTATAATATCCTAGTATCATTCTATATATATATATATATATATATATATATATCTGTATAAACTTTCATATAATAATGGTCTTCATTTATTGATTCTACTAAAAAATTCTTTAACTGTTTATGATACTATTATTTATAATATAAACTTCTCAATGATAGACAAATGAACATTTTAGATGCATTTCTAAAAAACTGTTCTCATGAAAATGTTTCTTTCTTACCTGAATGGAAATTTTTTGACAGGGTTCTACAGTTTGTTTCAACATTGAATTTGGATTTTAATGGGCAAAGTTAGTCCAATGAATTTTGTATTTATATGTTTCAATAATATATTTTTTGTTGTGCTTTTTCCTTTTCAGTATCACTTAGTTTTAATTAAATTTTATTTCCAGAAATTCATTGAAGATGAATATAATAAAATCATAAGCTTTCTTATATGTTGTATTTGGAGATTTGTCCTTAATTTTGTATTTTTATTGAACGCCTATTAGGAATCTAATCAACCTTAATTCACGAGTGGTTCTTTCAGTGATTTCCTTATCTTGGCTGTTTTCTTATCACAATTCATTACACTGGAAAAAAATAAAATTATTCAATGAGTTTCAAATCAGTCACATAACAATTTCTAAACTCATTTATTCTATTCAGGTCACAAAAATATTTCTGCACACACTTCAAACAATCAGAAGTTTTGTCGATTCCTTTTGAATTTTATCTACTTAACATATCACTCCATAAATCCTGGCCTGACATATAGATGGCTCTACAATTAAAAAACCCATATGATTTTTATAAAATGCTAACCTTCAAATGGCAAGTCTCAAAATTTGTGCCCAATCAGATTATTAGTTTACAGTTATTTAAGTGAAGCTACTGTTGCAAATCTATCTATCGGATGGACGAAGGGATGCATACTCCCCTTCCCTAAAAAGGGGGACCTCGGATTAGCCAAAAACTACCGAGGCATAACACTTACATCCATAGCTGCCAAAATCTACAATGCCCTACTACGAAACCGCATAGAACCCAAAATCGACAACATACTTAGAAAAAACCAAAATGGCTTCCGAAGAAATAGATCTACGACCTCACAAATACTAACCATCCGCAGAATCCTTGAGGGTGTACGGGCAAAGAACCTACAAGCGACATTAATATTTGTCGACTTTACCAAGGCTTTCGACTCCATTCACAGAGGAAAGATGGAACAAATCCTACTAGCGTACGGCATACCTAAAGAAACCGTTGCGGCAATAACGATTCTCTATAGAAACACTAAAGTAAAAGTACGATCACCAGATGGAGACACAGAATACTTCGACATTGTAGCAGGAGTACTACAAGGGGACACGCTGGCTCCGTATCTCTTTATCATTTGTCTAGACTACGTACTTAGAACATCGATTGACAAAATCAAAGAGAATGGCTTCGAACTGACGAAGAAAAGAAGCAGAAGATATCCCGCAACAACAATTACCGACGCCGACTACGCCGATGACATAGCGATACTGGCAAATACACCTGACCAAGCCGAAACACTTCTGCATAGCCTGGAACGAGCAGCAGCAAGCATAGGCCTCCATGTTAATGCACACAAAACGGAATATATGTGCTATAACCAAACGGGGGACATCTCCACTCTAGAAGGAACCCCTCTTAAACTAGTAGACAAATTCACGTACCTAGGAAGCAGCGTCGAATCAACCGAAAAGGACATCGAAACGAGGTTAACGAAAGCATGGACAGCTATCAATAGGCTATCGACTATATGGAAATCAGACCTAACCGATAAAATGAAACGCAGTTTCTTCCAGGCAGCGGTCACATCGATACTGCTATATGGATGCACTACATGGACGCTAACAAAACGGCTGGAGAAGAAACTAGATGGCAATTACACAAGAATGCTGCGTGCAATCCTCAACAAGTCCTGGCAGCAACACCCCACAAGACACCAACTGTACGGCCACCTGCCCCCTATCACGAAATCTATTCAAGTTAGGCGAACCAGACATGCAGGACATTGCTGGAGAAGCAGAGATGAACTCATAAGAGATGTACTCTTATGGATCCCCACACACGGCCGCGCAAAAGCAGGACGACCAGCACGAACGTACATTCAGCAGCTATGTGAGGATACAGGTTGTTGTCCTGAAGACCTACCTAGGGCGATGAACGATAGGGAGGAGTGGCGAGAGAGGGTCAGGGATATCCGTGCTGCCAGCACGATATGATGATGATGATGACTGTTGCAAATTTTCAAAGAAATAGGAAAATCATAATTTCTTGTGTTGATAAAGCATTGCTTTCTGATAGGAAAAATACTGTTCAAGCAAAGCAATGGCTTGATAAGTGTTATTTGGGCTCTGCTTTGTTAGAAACAATTAAGTGCTTGTATGCTAACTTTAAACCCAGTCATACAGACACAAATGATGCTGAATGCTCAGGTTGCTCAAAATCGACAGTTGTCCATGAAAACACCAAATAACTCCACTAACTCATTTTGGCAGATCATAAATTGAAATTGTGTGAGATAGCAGAGGAGTTGAAGATATAAGAAGGCAGTGTATTCACCATTTTGCATGAACATTTGTCAATGAGAAAGCTATGTTCACAATCAATCAAAAACAACGCATCAATGATTCAGAGCGTTGTTTGCAACTATTTCAACACAAAAAAATAATTTTTTGTTTAACATGTGACAATGGATAAAACATGGATCCACCACTTCACTTCAGAGTCAAATCGGCAGTCAGCTGAGTGGGTAGCAGTATGTGGTAGGAGCAATTTCTCCCTGAAATAGGGACAATAATAAGAGTATTAATAAAGATAGATATGCCATAAAATTAGAAAATGGCAAGTGAAAAAAAGTGCATCTATGAAAAGACGCAGGAGGTTGACTGGCCGTGAGGACTTTGGTATATTAAAAAAAATAAGATCACGTGAACTTAGCAGTTAACTTAAAGTTGGAAATATAATCCTTATTGATTACAGAAAAAAAAACCCTAACTTTTAGAAATAAACGATATTCTCAATAATAGATGTTAATATGAATTGTTTATACCAGAATGTAGGATGCAAGGAAATCATATGAAATTGTACTTTGGGCAATATCAGAAGGTGGCAAACATGCTAGAGGATGGATGAATCAATTATACGTGACATCTTGTGATTAGCAGGAGATGAAGATATTCTCAATAAATAAGCCTCACCTCAAGGTGATGTGAGAGTTTTTACTGTGACAGCTGAGGCAATTACTCCCGGTCCATACTGTGATTATTGACTTGTAAGAGACAGCCAAGCCCTGGTGTGAGGAAATCATCTGTGGGTGGATGTGACTTCATCCATTGAGAAAACCTGTCAGAAAATGAATTGTTGGTATTATTATCTATATAAAAAAAAAAAACTTTTCATAAAATCTGATCAGCTTGGTTTTTTTTTTCCGATACTAACATGATTCCAGCCTGACGGTCCTGCAGGTGGACCAGCAGATAATCTTTGGACCCCATAACCTATCAATAGGATCAATCACAACATGAGCTGTTGAGAGGATCCCAAAAGAATTAGGTCTAACCTGTAACACTGGAATCACAGCCGAAAGGACGGCGGTTGAGTGGGGTTAGGTTATGGCGTTACATCAATGGTGAAGTATCGAAGAGTCGTCTTTACATTAACCGTTGCTATGTACAGCAGGTCAAACCCGTTTAAAGTGACCAAAGACACAAATATCAGCAGGCAAGTTTTTGGCCTCCATATTTGGGGATGTGCAAGGTATTTTGTTTATCAATTACCTTGAGAAAGGAAGAACCATCAACAGCAAATATTATATAGCATTAATGGTGCATTTGAAGGAAGAAATCATCAAAAAACGGCCACAAATGAAGAAGAAAAAAGTGCTCTTTCACCAAGACAATGCACCGTGTCACAAGTTGATCACAACGATAGCAAAACTACATGAATTGCAATTCAAACTGCTTCTGGACCCGCACTATTCTCCAGGCTGGTTGGTTGGGTTTTGTGGCATATCAACCTATGTAGGTTATTTAACGTCAAATTTTGTTTATATGTATATACATTTAACCAAAGATTTCTTAGTGAATACTTTGTAGGTAAAATTTTCTATGGGCAGGATTTCATTTGTTTGCATTTGATTAACTAATTTTAATTCATCATATTTTTTCGTACAACCCTGTCTCTCTCAAGAAGGACAGAATGTCATCTATTTTGACGTTCTCAAGCAGATCAGTTAAACTATTCACCTTGAAAAATCGCTTTCTGATGACAGCGAAAGTTCTGCATTCGATAGGAATGTGTTTAACTGAGCAAGTTGTCTAACAGGTCAAACACTGTGGTTGTGGTTCCTGTTTCAGTTTGAAAGAATGAGTAAGCCTTGTATGACCAATGTGCAATTGAGATATAACAACTTGTTCTCTTTTTGATTTTTTTCAATGCTGGTCTCCATTCTCCCAAGGTTGGCTGAATTTGGAAGAGTTTATTGTGGATGTTATTGCTCCATTATTGTTGCCATTTTTTCTGAAGGAACGGATTAATGAGCAATATAATTTTAATGTTTCTTTGCTTCCTCCCCAGTTAGTTTGTGCTATAGTTCTAAGTAATTGTATGGTTTTGTTACTTTCTGTTCTCAAGTATTTAATATGTGGAACGAAGGAGAGTTTGTAGTCAAAAATGGTTCCTAGTTATTTGTAGTGTTCAACAATTGGTATTTTGGTGTGGTCAATTTTCAGGATTGGATCTAGGTTGAGCTTACGTTGGTTCCAGAAGTGGATGCATTTCGTTTTTTCTTTTGAAAATTTTAATCCATTCTCAGTGGTCCATTGGTGGAGCTTATCAAGGCATATTTAGAGTTGTTTTTATATGTGGTTCATGTTTCTTGCTCTGTAGCAGATCAGGAAGTCATCCACATACAAAGCACAGTTTGTTCTGCTGTTAATGTTTTTCCCAATATTATTAATTTTTATATTGAACAGCATGACAGACAATACACTGCCTTGAGGTACATCCATTTCTTGTTATTTTTCTTCAGAGAAAAACTCTCCCATTTTTACTCTAAATCGTCTATCTTGAAGGAAGTTGTGGATAAATATTAGCATTCCGCCTTCAAATCCGAGGTTTTTCAGATCTCTTACAATGCCGTAATTCCAGGTTGTGTTGTATGCTTTTTTGAGATTGAAAATAACTACCACTAGATGTTCTTTTTTAATAGAAACCTCTCCGGTGAATGTTTTAAATTGAATCAGGTGATCTATAGGGCTTCTTTGGCTTCTTAAACCAGATTGGTATTCTGTTATTAATTTATTGGTTTCTAAATACCAAATCAATCTGGCATTTACCATTCTTTCTAAAGTTTTGCAGACACAGCTGCTAAGAGAAATGGGACTGTAATTTTTTGCGTTTGTATTCTCTTTGAATGGTATGGGTATGGGTATCCATATTTTAGGTATGTCACCTCTGTTCCATAAATCGTAGAAGATTTGTGGGAGGAAATTTGTGGATGGTTCAGGTAATTCTTTCAGGAACTGATAATGTATTTTGTCGGGTCTGACTGCTGAATTATGTGCATTGTTGAGGGATTCTTTTAGTTCTGCTATAGAGAAAGGTTGGTTGTAGCTTTTGGTATTTTTGCTTTGAAATTTGATTTTAACTTTTTCTGCTTTTGTTTTGATAATTTGAAAAGTTTTGCTTTGGTTTCTGGCGGATGAATTTTGTGAGAAAGTTTCAGCTTAATGATTTGCTATATCTTTCTTGTCTGTGATTTTCAGATTATTGTGAGTGAGATGTTTTGTAGAAGCATTAATATTTTTGCCAGTTATTTTCCGAATCATCTGCCATACATTTTTTGGCTTTGTGTTACCATTAATTTTAGCAATGTAATTTCTCCATGTATTTCTTTTGGAGTCTTTGATGATTTTTCAAGCTTTGGCTTGGCTGTTTTTATTAGTGTTTAAGTTTTCTCGTGTTGGGTTTATTTAAAAAGTTGCTGTACGTAATCTGACAGTTTTTTTTACATTCGTCGTTGAAGCATGGCCTGCTGTATTTTGTAGAGGTAGAGTTTTTGGATATATGTTCTTCAGCTATGTTTAACAGTGTGTTCGTAAAATATAAGATGTTTTCCTCATTGTTTTTATTGGCTTAAATCCATCCCAATTAGACTTTCCTAGTTTCTAGCTTGGTGTTTTTTACTCAATTCATCAGTGCTGTCTTCTAATAGAATCAGTAAGTGGTCACTTCCATAGGTGTCGTCATGTACTTTCCAGTTGTAATCTAGAAACAAGGAAGGGTCACATATTGATAGGTCTATTGCAGAATATGTGCCTGTTGTTGAGTGCAGATGTGTTGGATTTGTTGTTGTACATACACAAATGATGTTGATTTAATAAAGATTCTATGACTTTGCCCTTTTTGTCGCTTTTCTTACTTCCCCAGATTTCATTATTGCTATTAAAGTCCCCCATTATAATGAAGGGTCTGGGTAGTTGTTCTATTAAATTGTTCAGCTCCAATTCCTTGGGCTCTTCATTTAGGGGAATATATACTGAACACACTGTTATCGTTTTGTGGAGGGTTGCTGATATAGCGACTGCTTGCATGTTTTTATTTAGTGTAATTTCGCTGTGAGGGATGTTTTTGTTAATGATTATAGATGATCTGCCACAAGGTTTATCAGTGTACTGTTTTATGTAGTTGTATGAATAATAATTTTTTATGTTGATGGTGGTGTTGTTTTTGAGGTGAGTTTCTTGGAGGCATATGATTGCTGGGCAGTATTTTGTAATAAGTAGTAATAACTCAGAGTAGTTGACCCTTGCTCCTCTCATGTTCCATTGGATTATTTTATTCATTTAGTTTAGGTTTTTGGGACTTTTTTGGCTGAGATTCGTTGGCTGGAGTTTTATTTTCAGTTTCCATTTCTTCGATCTCTTCAAATTTGTTTGATGTGATTATTGGGGTGGGCTGTGTTTGAGTAATTCTTTTAATTGGGTTTTGTTTTTTAATGGTAATATCTTTCGTTTTATTTTCATTAAATCTTTGCTAATATCTGGAGTCGGACCAGTGACCTTTGTCACTTTTCTTTAGTTTGTTTTGTGGTTTTATGGTTTTCTTCTGTGTTGGTATTAGTATTTACTTTTGTTTTTATACAAGGTTCGCTTTGTTTCATTTCAGTTGAATGTATTCTTTTAAGGTTTTCTTGCAATGTTAACCATTCGTTAGCTTTTAAATTTAACAATTTTCTATTAGTTTTTGGTATTTATCAATTGAAGTGCTATCCTGGGCAGATTGATTTACTTTTTGTGCTAAATTAGCATATGTTTTGGTTCTCATATAGCTTTCAATGATTTTCCTTGCTTCAGGGAAAGGTATATTTTTGGTGTGCTTGATAAACATTATCTCTTTTTCTTTCTTACATATGGCACATCTTCTTGAAAAGGCAGGGTATTCCTCATGGCAGTTTGCACATTTTATGTTCTTGCACTCATTTTCCATATGATCTGGGTTATGTTCGCCACATTTCTCTCATACTTGGCGTCTTCTCTATATTTCTTTGTGGTGTTCAAATTTTTTACTTTTGAAACATCTCAGGGGAGCTTGTTTATACTTCTCTACCCTTTCTATTGTGTAGCCAATTCTAATTTCTTTTGGTATTGATGGTTTCTCAAAAGTCAGAATATATGTATGGGTCTACATGGTTTAATCATTTCAGCGAATAGTGACACTTCTGTATTCTTTTATTCTTTGCTGTGATGTGATATGCCCCTGAGAGGGGAGAAGTAAGATTTCATTTCCCTTCCCCTCCTGTGTTTGAACTAACAAGCCCAGCGACTGACCACTGAGGCAGTTCAAAGATCAGGTCAAAGCTATCTGCACTCCGTAACTCCAAATTGGTTGGACGAAGAAGGGAATGTAGGTCATTGAGTAGCACGACCAGATGAAGTGTAGGAGGAGAAAGGAGCCAAATGATTGGCCGAAGCCTTTTCGTCAGAGGAAATTGAGAAAAGGATTTTCAGTTTTTAGGACGGAGGTTGCCATGAAAGGATGTGCTGACCTGATGCCAAAAAACTCCGGGCCCGCTCGCCTGCAAAAAAGAATCTTGAGTTTTTGGACAGACATTGGTAAGAGAACCCTGCCAAGTTAGCCTAGCTCCGAGGAAAAAGTGGAAAAGAATCTTTGGACAGAAGATAACAGTGCCTTCAGCCAGATTCTACAGAAGGCCACTCGCCCGTAAAAGAAAGGAATCTGCGAATTAAACCTGTCGAAAAGCTAAGTACAACTTAAAACCGTTTTTCCTTCTACACTTACTAAATATTGAAATTATATGCACTCTCTCAAGTTAAAGAAAGAAAATATAAAGAATTATATGCATTCAGAAAAGAGAAGAAAGAAAGAGGAAAGAAAGGAAAAAAGAAGAGAGACATTTGTGTTTCACACTGCCGACCTGGCTTAACAAAGCAGATAGTTTAAAATAAAAGAAAGAAAGAAGAAGGAAAGAAAAAAAGAAAAGGACTGTCGAGTGAGACATTTGTGTTTAAGACTGTCTGCTGGTGTAATGTAGCCGGCACCTTAAATATTTGTTTGGTCTTCACCTATCAAAATTTTGTTATAGTTTAAATGTTCCCTTATGTTGAAATATATTCATTCTGTTGTTTATCTGTCGAGTTGCCTTTTTTTGCACATATCTTTTTCAGCTTCATTCGCTTTAACTTATTCTAACTAAATGTCTCATTCGCCTTAAAAACATTATATGGGAAATTGGAATTTCCGACTACAGTGAATAATATTTTGTCTTAACCTAGAAGTCCATGTTTTCCGTTATCTGAGGGAGTAGGAAAATGAAGGGACTTGGTGGGGTATGTATAACGTGAAATTGAAATCCCCCTTGACTGCGTCGGGCTGAGTCTAGCCCCAAATTAACCCCCACATTATTTGCCAGTTACCTTATGCCCGAAACAGGAGTCTTGACTAGGACTTATTCTGCGAGGGGTTGAGTGCCAGACTGCCCCGATGTCACACATGCATAAAATAAACTCTCGTCTTGAGATAGAATATTTATGCACTGTTACATTGTTTCAATCTCTTCTGGTGTTACTAGTGACAGTTCTTTACTTCTCACAACGCAATTGGAAGTATTTAATTTGGCATGTGAATAGGCCTGACATTTCAGATTATGAAATTTCTCCATTTTTAATAGGTTTTCAGCATGTTTTTTGCTTTTCACTTCCACAAGCAGGTTTCCAGTTTGGAGTTTCTTTACAGTTTTTGGGTTGGATCTGCTGAATATTATTTTTTTGATCAAGAAAGGTGATAGTTGATCTAATTTTACATCTTGTTATGATTCAATAATGATGAATCTGGGAAAGTCACTTTCTGTTTCTGAGTCAGATTGGGATAGATATCTTTGGATTTTTTGAAAGAAGAAGCCATGATTGGTTTATATTTTTCATTGCTCCTATGCTCCACCACCCACCATGGAGTCCAACTTGTGTTGGGAATAAGCCAGGGGAAAACCCAATCGCCCTGGATGAGACAGGGATACATTACCAGTATACTCATATCAAGAGCAAAATTCCGAGCCTCTGCCAATTTCTGGTTTTAGTGTCGTAAAATTTAATAGCGATCAAAACTCTACTCTCAGTACCCGCCTTCTAGCACCTATAAAATAAAAGGGTTGGTAATTATTCCGCAAATGCAGATTGAATAGTATATTCGGGAGAAAAATATACAGGTGCTAAGGCATAACAAGACCAGCCAATTGATCAGATCGGGCCCAATTCGACCACCTCTCAGACCAAGTAAGGGCCAAAGTGGTGTGTTGCAAGCCATTGACCACTCTGTTACCGGATCAATGACTGCTCAACCACCAGGGTCCCGTCTTGGTGCCTTACGGGTTGCCGCCCACAGCCAAAGGTGGCCCCATAAGGGGGGGGTCTTACACCTCTGCAGAGGTGCAGTTGGCGTATTCTACAGCCCCAGCCGACAGGATGGACTATTCTCTAGATCTGGCCCCCAGCAACTACTGGCTGTTTGCAAGACCTCAAAAGTATACTCCAGGAAAGAGATTTGGCTCCAATGAAAAAGTGAATTCTCAAACTGAAGCATATTTTGAGGCTAAAGACAAATCATTCTACAAAAAGGTATCACCCAAGAAGAAGACGTTGAATTTTGCCTAAAAGTTGTTGTTTTATTAATTAGGCCTGGGACTTATTGAGTAATGTGTTCACTGGAAAGCAATAATTAGTGTGAATTGTAATTACTTGTTTAATATAAGAATTTTATTTTCAAATACTATGATGTTTACATATATTCTCAACATAAATAATGCAGAAATAGTTTTACATGTTTCATACATTATTGTAGAATATTTCTACAAATTGAAATCAGACAAAAAAAAATCCACTAGTTCAAATCTTTATAAACTATTTTTATTGAAACAGTATTTAATCCATACTGTTATTTCATTTTCTTATAATTTTGACAAGTGAAAATACAGCAGGAATAGTACCCTCATTTTTCAATAAAGCTCTTCTCAACCATAACATTTTTGCTATTGCTTTTCCTACTTTCATAGGAATCATGAATTAATCTCACTTTAACACTCATCTTTTAACCGTTTCAATCATTGGTTTATTTTGTTGATATTTTTGGGATTACTGGTTCAGTTAGAATGTACTATAAACAATACATTAGCTGAATTCTTTTTAAAAACTCAGCATAATTTCTAATTAAATTAGAAAAATTAATTTCATGATAATGATTTAGAAAATATACACATAATCTGTTATCAATACTTTCAGATTATCAATTACAAATAAATACATGCCAGAAAACTGAAATATAATTAACATGCAAAGTTTATCTAAGTTAATGCTCATTTGTGGTTTTTTTTATAAAGCCCCGAAAAGCCTGGTTTAATCCTACATTTTGTAAAAGAATAAACCATACATAAAACAGCAGTACAGAGATGGTGACAGCTTTTGAAGAAAGGGATGAACGACTTATACATGCAACAAAATTTATATACAACAACAACAACAACAATAAACAGGGTTTTACACCAAATGGAATAAACAACGAACTGGAAGAGTTCACAAAAGAGAGTTCAAGATGTAAAATATGGTTAGGTTTGTTGGGAAGGTTGTGAGGTTGAAGGTAAAGTAGTTATTTGAAGGTAATGTAGGTTGTGAAAGTTAAATAGGTTTGATAAAGTGAGTTTGCAGATAAAATGCCTGCTGGAACTTAACTGTGTGTGTCCTGTTCCTTTTAACTCAGCATGTGCGTTCGTCGCTCTTGGGTTCTGGCTGTGGTGGAAGGTACCAAATACATACCGTCAGGGGCTGCTACAAAAAGGATCTGTTGCTAACAGTTGTGGGAGTGGAACCAAAAGAGGGAGAAACTCCAGTGGAGCTCCTTTTTATAATGGACGCCATGTGACCCCAAGGGGCTGCTGCTGTTCGGTGAAACAGGATCACCTGTTCCTTACCAAAATTTCTACACATTCCATGGAACATACTCTAATTTATTGCATGGCAAATGCATATTTTCTTTTCAGTAAACAAGTTTCCTAGAAATATTAGTGATTTCTTTAATATTACTTTATTCAATAATGAATGGTAGCTATTAATTTTATTTATAACAGAAATACTGACTGCAGTTTTACATTTCATTCCATAGATGAAGGTTTAATAACTTAATCTCTAAAGAATTATGTTAAAGGAAAATGCTCTTTATTTTCATTTAATCTTCATTTTCTATTTCTGTAAATATACAGTATAATAAAATTCGAAAATTTTAAATTTTAGTACCCAGTTTTTATGTAGGGGGATTATTGCATTGATTGCAATATACCTAATATTAAAGTCAGGCATTATTCAATTTCAAAGAAGGGATCTTAAACATTATTTGAATGTCTTAAAGTTTTATATATGCATATATATATATATATATATACACTCACATACACATATATATAGCCATCAGTAAAAATAACAAAACCAGATATATTTTCGAATAAATTTATAATAGAAAAAATATATATATGGTTTTCATGGTAAATACTACACAGAATTACTTTTATAAAAACCATGCAAAGATTTTTACACTTCATGTTAACGTTCACTGTTAATTATTTCAATTTATTCTTTCAAATTGATCATATTTAATTATCCTCTTAAAAATCAATCTCAATATATTTTGATGACATACATAATATATTTACATTTAGAAATATTTCTGTATCAAATCACTACACATCAAAGTTTTCTTATGATGCACATCTGTGAACTGAGATTGACTGATTGATGAAGGTTACTGTCTGAAGTTTTCACATAGTTCATTTTCATTCATGTATACATCTTTACAATTTCAAATAATATTCAGTTCATTGTTTAACAAATTACCTATGTGTGTCAAACACATTATATATTATGAATGTAGGTGGTACAAGGATCATTAAATAAGTTTCCAAACTTTTTTCGTATCGGCACTTTTATTGATAGTACACACATAAAACTCTAGTCACCTTCGAAGTATTCTTTTCCGGCTGCAATGCACTTGTTGTACCATTCCAACAACTTCTGGAAGGCCCCATGGAAGTCCTCTTGTGTGAGCATGTCAATGACCTTTGTCACAGCCTCTTTCATCTCCTCAATTTTCTTATCATGACAGCCTCTGAGCTAAGGGAATAACCAAAAGTCACAGGGAGCAAGGTCTGGACTATAGGGAGGCTGAGGACCTGTCTTGATGCCCATTTTAGTCAAATAGTCTGTGACAAGGATGGAGTTGTGGACTGGTGCATTGTCCTGGTAGAAATGCCACTGACCTGATTTGAAGAGTGCTGGCCTCTTCCAATGGAAACTCTTCCTGAACTCCCTTAAAACCTCAACATAATAATCCTAACCCTAACCCTTTGGCCAATCAACTCTGGTGTTCTGACTTCCTTACCCCTCCCACACCTCTCATCATCCCTCACAGACTGCCTGCCTTCCTTGAATCTCTTATGCCACTCAAAAACTGATGCTCGATTCATGCAACATGGTCAAAAAGCAATCTGAAGCATTCCATAGGTTTCTGTGGCATTTTTTCCATGTTTAAAACATAATTTTATTGCATATTGTTCTTCTAAAGTGTCCTCACGTCCAGATTGCATTTTTGAAATTCACCAGCTGTGACAATCAGGCTTTAGTAGGGTGTATTCCAATTCCTGCTGTAGCTTGTAGGAGTGGAGTGAATGTATTTTTTGCTATTTATTTATTTATGGTCTCCGACTATTTAATGTTTAGTTTGATATATCTAGAATAAGGGTTTAATATTTTGCGTTTAGCGTTTCCCCACAGGTTTAATGTTTTCCCACACGTTTATGTTGAAGATAGGTTTTGAAAGAGAGTGTTTAATTTAGAATAAAGGTGGAATAGGCCATATTATAAACATAATATTGGCACATGGAAAAAGTTAGTGAATGAATAAAACATATGAAACAAATAAAGGTTGTAAAATGGCGCGGACAAAATGAACATTTAAAACAAGGAGACGAACAAAAACAAATTTATATTCTACAACAATTAAATCTTACATTGATACATAAAAGAAATTACTAACTCTACTAACAAAATAATAGTGTGTGTATATGTGTGAGCTCGTGTGTGTGTGTATGTGTGTGTGTAACACAACTAAGCTACAAAAAGAAGTGCAAGTTTAAAATGTCTTTTTTTTATGGTTAGAAACGGGCAGTTTCTCAGAGATGAGAAAGCATCTCATAGTCCTTGTATATGAATGTCTGCGAGGCCCATTCATGGTGTTGCTTTTCTCTCTTGTTGATTCACGCTGAAGGGAGTGTGTTGCTGCTGCAGAGAGATTTGGTCAAAGAGAGCAAGGGTGTTTGAAGACGATGTATTTATAGAAAATACGCGTCTTGTAGGTGCCTCAAAAACGCAGGACTTGAATTTACGTGTGGACGTAGTTTTAAACATGTCATGTGGTCCTCCTGGTCAATGGTTTCCCGAGACTGAATATTGAGCGTCCGCCATCTTTGTGGGAACAAGTGGCATACCGCCCAAAATAATTTATAGGAGTGTAAAATCCTATAAGCTGTTCCTTGGAACCTGAAATCCTAAAAATTGGTCAGTCATCTCATAAGATGTATAGCAATAACATACTGAATTTTCAAGAGTCTACGACAATTTTAAATGCCTGTACAAAAAAAAGTCTGGAAGTTTATTGAATACACCATGTAACTGAGAAAAATCAGAAAATGTCATTTTCATAAAATATTGCAGCAAAAGATAATAGCGTTTCATCACTTCAATGTATGCAGGTATCCTTCATTTTGGTTGGGCTCTGTTTTATAACATATCAACCCTTTGGTGTTATTCAATGCTAAATCCTGTTTGCATATATATATATGATTGGTAAGTTTATGGGTAACATTTTCAAATGAGCCAGAACTTATTTGTTTACACAAAGATTTTTCTCTTTTCTCTAAACAATAGTTTTATTTTATTATGTTTTACATAGGCTTGCTTTCAAATATAATGGTGATGATAATTTTCAGCCCCTCAACTTACTAGTAAACGATTTAGAATTGTTTTCTCCTGGTTCAGTTTAAATGAAAATATAGTGTGCTTTTCAACAGCTATTACATCTCATAATAATTTTGGAGTCTGAGCTAATATGCTGCAAATTTTAGTGATATCAACAATTTTATTAAATAAATTTCATAAGTGTATCATTATTTGTATCTTGAAAACTATCCAGATATTATATATACATATTCCACCTAATGACTAATCATAAATTGTTTGCAATATACATGCAAATATTTATCTTTTCTTTTACTTAAGCATTTACGAACTTCGTTGTGTCAATCTATAAATGTATCCGATTTACCTCCCTTAGATTTGTCTCATGTCATTAGTGCATTCTACAAGAAAATTGCATTTTAACTTTAAAATCTCTCATGAATTCAAATGTCTCAATTGTTAATTGAATTTTCTTTAAAAAATGTCACAAAACATTTTTATTTCTTTTGTTTTTTATGCCTTTACATGGTGTCCCATTGAAAACTTTAAAGTGAAATGATTTTTAATTCTGTCATCATTAGTTTTTCTTACTATTATGCTTTGCATAATAATTATCAAAATTAAATATCATAAGTTTTAATTCTATTCCACAGTCCATATGCTATTTGTATTGTCAATCTAATTTTATCTTAATTTCCATTAGCTAGAAAGTCGGTATATCACTAGGTGTATAATGAAAAAACATACTTAAATACAACAATAAAATTGAAAATAGTTGCTTAAAAACAAAATGTTCATTAAAGAGGGGTAAGTTAGTTGATTTTCACACAGTAAATGTTGTTAGCATACTTTCTGGAGAAACAATTATATATTGATTAAAACCATATAACCATCAAACTATTCAAGCCTTAAACCAATAATTACAAGATAAATTATAGTCTATGATCACAGGAAAATAAGCCCAATCATAAAAAGAAACAACAAAAAAAGATGAAAACTAACATATTCATTAAGAAAAAACAACATATAAATGAGATTAACTTTTCTTGATGAATTTTTCTACATTAATACATACATAAGCTAGTTTCATCTTCAATGCATAGTAATCTTTTATTAATTAATTCATTAGTTTTGTTTTGTTTTGTTTTTTTCAGTATTTAATATCAATAATATAAGATATGATTTTACTTAAAAATAAAGTGCTAACACACAAGATTTTAAAAGATTACCAAAAATACCTTCTGTGTATCCAATGATTATGAGTAAATTATTCTTTGTTTAGCATGTCTGTCTTCCCTCTGGACTCCTCAGTTCTTCTCTGCTGACTGCTTATATGGAGTAAGGCAGAGTATAGACAATTTTTGGCCCTGCCCATGAATTATAATATGTAAATCACTTTGACCACCATGCATTTTCATATAATCTCTGAAACTCTGTAGGCGACTGCTTTTCAAGTGGTACTCAAAGTGAATTTGCATTCTCTGCTGAGTTTTCCCGCAGTCATCATCCACTTAAGTCTGCTAAACCTACTCATCTTGTCTCGGACCTTGGGTCTGGATTTCGTCCTCAGATCACCCAAAATCCCATTCACCATTTATCATAAGCCTTAATTAACGAACCCATCCATCAATCACCCCAAACCATCACCTCACTTAACCAACAAACTCAACCCCAGAAACGTTATTCCAAAAGAAGAAAATGAAAAGAAATTCCTTTCCTTTCTCTGTATTAAAAAAAAAACAACTTATTTCTGGAATTACCCTTCTATCCATTTGATTAGTAAATTCATTCCAATCCCTTAGAACTGTTAATTAATAAACCCACTTGGGAGGGGGTTGCTCTCTCTCTCTGTCATAATATGCTCAATATATTATATAACCAAATAATACTTATATTTTTTAAAATTTTACCATAATTATTTATTGTATTTAAAATCTTAAATCATTCTAATTCATTTTTCTAATTTTTTTTTGTATGTGTGTGTGCGTTTGTTTTATTAGTGATAGAATTAACCAGATACTCATGGTAAAAAAAAAATCATTTATACAGAGAATAAAATACTAAAGTTGTTTGTAAAGAGTATTTAATATGAATTTACTTGCAAATATTTTAAACATCATCTTTCAATTTTTGAAAACTAATGACTTTGTTAATTTTTGAATATTTCTTGAAGAGACCAACAACCATGTAACTATCTACCTCTGAATTCACTACCCAAATAAACTCATTCACTTTTTCCAAATGTTTTTTTTTTCATATAAGCAATGTTATTTAAATAATGATTGCTTAATATGAAAATAGCAAAGTCAAATTCATTTTCTGTTTCTAAGTATAGCAGTGATTGATTATCATGGGAACATATATTAGGCCTAAAAAATGTGGTTGTTGTCACCAAAAGTTGAAATGCATTTCACATCTACCTTAAATGATATACACAGTTACATATAATTAAAAATTCCTCTTAAATTTTTCAACGACTTAACACATTAATATTAAACTTACATTTTGAAATGATAGTCTTCTTTATTCAATGTTCATTTAATGTGTTTTACTCAAATGAAAGTTCATTGATAGTCCTATAAAGCAACGTTTCTAAAGATCATTGAAAATAACAATTCTTTATTTAAAATGAAATGCAGTTTTTTCAAAGCAGCAGTCATGTCGATACTGCTGTATAGATGCATTACATGGATGCTAACTAAATGTATAGCAAAAAAGCTTGATGGCAACTACAAAAGAATACTCTGAACAATATTGAACAAGTCCTGGAGGCAGAACCTCAAAAAGCAGCAGTTGTACAGCCGCTAACCACCATCACAAAAACTACCCAAGTTAGATGAACCAGACATGTGGGACACTGCTGGAGAAGTAGGGACGATCTCATAAGCGATATACTCCAGTGGACCCCTTCACATGGACGAGCAAAGGCTGGATGACCAGCTAGTACCTACATACAATAGCTCTGTGCTGATACAGGATGTAGCCTTGAAGACCTACCGGAAGGGATGGATAATAGAGAAGGGTGATGGGAGAGGGTCAGGGAGATCCGTGCAGGTGGTGCGATATAAAAAAAAAATTTAAATGACTTTAAAGATTAATAACTACTAAGTATTAATATGGTTGCTGATATATCTACAGATTGTCTGCAGTTATTCTGCAAATCAAATTAACTTCAATAAGTCAAAAAGTTCTAAACTGGTATTTCTTAAATTTGATATCATTCATTTATACCCTTAGTAAAATATTTGACTAAATTATCTGCCATTTTTCATGATTAAATTTTGAGATATTTTGAATTTACAAAGATGGAATGAGATAACTTACCCCCCAAAATTCAACTAATATTAGCTTAAGACCTCTGAAATATTTCCATAATATTTTGAAAAATGTGTAAAGGGATGGATCTAACAATTGCTGAAAAACAGAAAATAACAGAGTTATTGCGCATGAAAATGTTCACTTAGGAGATATCAAAGGAGCTTTAAAAAACTGTCAAATGATAAAGAAGGTTGAGAACTCAAAGCAAAAGAAATGACTAAGAACATGCTTCCTCAAGATGAATGTCAAAAAATAAAGTGAGTTATAGCAAAACAATCACTTTTGACAAGTGCTCAGATCTTTGAAAAACCTGAAATTGAGGGAATCAAAAAGCAAAAAACATGTAAAATACTTTGTGAATTGGGATCTGCCAAAAAAAAAAAACTAATTAGTAATGCAAATATTTTGATATGTCAAATTTGGCACAAGGAATACATGAAAACTGACTTTACAAAAGTAATTTTCACACTCTAGTTAAAAAGTGCATTGAATCGACTGGAGGGCTGGGCAAAAGGATAGTTTTTGTTCAATTCAAACATGACTATGGATAAAAGAAAATGACAAGGAGGCGGTAATGAAATAGGCTAGATTTGTTAACCAAACAATTATTGGATCATTCAAAGTTGATGAAGGAGTTAAATAAAACAGTGTTAACTATTACAATTTTAGGAACAATACTTACTTTGCATTATCGCAGTGAAAGATTTACTGGTGCTAAAAACTTATCTAAAGAAGAAATTCATCTGTCTATTCAAAAGGTCAGTGAAAACCTGCACTCTGCAAGTAGTCAAAACAATCAAAGTAAGCAAGTAACAAGAATATTATATGGGGGTCTGTTATTGCATTGACCCATTTAAACTCATTGTCTATCATCATATTATGTAGCTAGCACAGATTTCCCTGACCCTCTATCACTATTTGTCTATTATCCATTGCTTCCTGCAGGTCTTCTAGACTACCTCCTGTGTCTATACAGAGCTGTTGCAGATAAGTTCTAGTTGGTTGTCCACTTTCACATGTGTGTGACAGGGTCAATAGGAGAACATCACTTATGAGTTCATCCTTCCTTCTCCAGCAGTATCCAACGTCTTGTCCATTTTATTTGGATGGTTTTAGATATAGGAGGTAAGCAGCCATACAGCTGCTGTTTTGTGGGATGTTGCTTCCAAGATTTATTCAATATAGTTCATAGTATTCTTGAACAAGTCCTGTTTAGCTTTTTCTTTATATGCTTAGTCAGCATTCATGTGGTAGAATTGACACGACCACTGCTCGGAAAAAATTGCATTTTATTTTATTGAATACATTTGACTTCCATATGTAAATACATTTGACCTGATCACAACCATATAAATCATTTTCTAAAAGCTAAGTTAATTTTCTAATGCTTTTTAATCAATGACAGAATTGTTCCAAAGTTGTTACTAGTTTGATTTCAAATTTCTCATTGAAATCCCATTCATCATTCAATCACTCATTCTCTGTGAAGCCAAAGTTATTGATACGACTCAACAACCAATAGCTAAATATGTTTGAAATATGATTTTGTGGAACATACTATTACAACAATAATCAATGGCCTATTAAGAAATACTACAATTAATCCCTTTATTATATTGCTTTAAGAAGACATTAGAAACATTCAATAAATGTTCTATGGGTGATAATGATAATGATTTTAAAAGAATTGTGTTTCTTATCACACACAAATCCTTCATTTATTCATTAATAAATTGAGTTCCCCATAAGTCTTTGTTGTTCTGGTTGTCAACAATTAATTTTTTCTTAGCTTTTATCCAATGACATGTAGGTTTTCATGAATGACAATATTTCTTAAAAACTCTTTTAAATCATGCCACCATCATCACATATCTCATCTCATTCTATCAAATATGTTATGCTGCTTACATGTTCTTTGTATTGTAATATTTTGTTATGAATGTCTTTTGCTAATTTGTTTCATTAGTAGATATACAGTTCATTACATATTAACTTCCCCCCAACAAAAATTACCGTCATAATCTTATTTATTTATTAATCAAAATTTAAAAAAAAATCAATTAGTTATATAAAGGCCAATGTTTTCATTCACCCTAATAAGGTGTTGGAAAAAGAATTTGAATGTTACTATACCCAGGAAAACTTGTCTTTTATTTGTTTCTTTCAGCTAATTCTAGATAATAAAAAAACTTCCGAGTTCTTCTTTTCATCATTGGTCTTAGGTTGTATTCTTTAATACAAAATTTTGTTTTTACCTAAAATAATAACTAAATGTAACTATAAAGATTTAGTTGATATTTCAATGACTCATTTTAAGCTTAAAGTAATTGCAGGGTATGAGTGTTTCAAGTTTTATCATTGAAAGTAAGAAATATGGGAAACTAAATCAAAGTTCATTGTTGGCTGTTTGGTTGGTTGGTTTTATAGCATATCAACCATTGTAAGTTCATTAATGCCAAATCATGTTTGTACATATGATTTGTAAACCAAACCAAAGATTTTAAACAAGCCAGAGCTCATTTGTTTGCTCAATTTCATGGTTTCCAGTATTCTAATGTGACCCTATAGATCAGTCAAGGAAATTCATTGACTATTAAAATATGAATTACTCAAAGCAGATTATAAAAGAATGTAATCAGTATATTGAAAAATTAAACATAAACAAAAATAAGTTCAGAAGGAATAAATCAAGAATATATTGTTTTGACCAGAAAGAGAATGACAAAAATATATATTGAAAAATGATGAGAGGATTGTCATTCATTTGTCATCATGAATCAGAAGCTCAAACTTTTTTTTAAAATTCAAGTATGGAAAATTTTTATTCATTTCTTTTATCATTATAATTGCACAGTTATTGATGTCATGTCATGTGAACAGAATAGTAAAAATGTGAACAAAATAGTAAAAATTCCAAATTTGGGGAGGACTGCTTCTTTTGAGTAAAAGTAAGAGGAAAGCAGATATGAAGAGTCTGACAAAGTACAAGGGATTCTCCCTCTTGAAGAATAATTCCAGAGAAAAGCATGATGAGACCACTAGATCCATGTCATTCTGGGCTCTGACCTTGAGCCAGACTGTCCAAAGTGAAGAGGCAGACAAAGGCCATATTATGTGTTGCTTAGACGTGATGTAGTCTTATTGATATACAACAATATAAAAGAAGCAAAGAAAAACTGAGATAAATGATAATAAAATTTCATGATTTCCTTCAATTAACTTTTAGTTCTTCGTAATTATTTGAAGTGTTTTTGTTTCAGATTTTTTTACAGGGAATTTATGAATATTTGATGCAAAGTTTAAAAGAAAAAATGTTGAACAATTTGTGAGTGGGGAATAAGGTTCTGGCCATCACTAATGTACTAAAAGATCAAGCCATTTTTACTAAAACAATTAACCTTCTTTGTTTACCACAATATTTCATTTACACGGATTACCACTTTTCTATACCATCAAGTATCTATCGTGGTGTAATCATTATCGTCGTAGGAAATGAACACGGCGACACGAGTTCAAATCCTGGACGAGACTGATTGCATTTCCCATAGCACTAATACCCTTGGGGAAGGTATGAATCCAATTATTCTCCCTCCAGCTATGGGTAAATAGTAGGACAGACTAGGTTCTTCAGCCTTGGTTAGGCAACTAGTCTAGGAGAAGGAAAACTCTGAATTCAAACCTGTTAAACTCCGCTTAAAAATTGACCTTGTGTCATATCCTGCCCGAGCGGAGGGGTTGGTAAATAGTATCAAGTATCTAAGAAAACTCCATATACTGTTTTTGAAGGATGAGGATAGGGTGAAAATTGAACAATCAATCGAAATATTTATTTGCCAACCACCACCACCACCAAACACACAGATCAAACAATCTAATATGGCAGAATAGACGAGTGATGTGACAACTGATGAAATTAAATTTCAGCAATGCTGGAACTTTTAGAAAAGTCTCCTCACATCATGACAGAATTTTGTCTTCTGTGAAATGATTAGCCTAACACTGGGTGCATTCTTTTAAAAAAGTAGATGGCATTACAGAGAAATAAAAACTCTAAATGACACATAAATATTACAGATAAAAACATATATATTAATATGTTCTTCTGAAAGTCACAAACTTTTTCCCGCCCTGTCAGCTGGGGCTGTAGAATACGCTGACTGCACCTCTGCAGAGGGGTAAACCCCCCCCAACGAGGCTACCTGTTGGCCGTGGGTGGCGACCCGTGATGCTTAAGGACAGGATCCTGGTGGTTGAGCAGTACTTGGCCTGAAAATCGAGTGGTCAAGTCTCTTGCAACACACCACTTTGGCCCTTACTGGGCTAGACGGGCGGTCGGAGAGGCCCGATCTGATCAATCGGCTGGTCATGACAGTACTCTCTTAGATTTTTTTTTTTTTTTTTTTTTTTTAAAATCTAAATGAGGACGATGGCTGTAGGGTCAATCATGCTGTGGAAAGACTCGTAGTCCTTTCTGTCCCTGGGGAAGTAGTTATCTTGGGAACGAAAACCCAGGGACAAAAAATTAATTCGTCTATCACCAGCATGAGTATACTGAACATGTAGCCCTGGTGTTGCTAGGCGAATGGGTTTCCCCCTAGGCACATCCCCATATGGGGCTCCGAGGTGGGTGGGGAGCATGTTCAGTGAAACTCATCCAACACTTTTATGGCTTCTGTTAAAACAAAAACCCAAGCAAAAAGACCCCATATTGAATGTGATTCAGACAATGATGAGTCATATCCAAGGTTCATCATTCTAGAATCAAAAGAAAAACTACCGCTAACAAAAATATCCACCTTCATCATAGAAAAATGTATTTCAGCTCTAATATCACCCAAAACCGTAAAAAACTTGAAAAATGGAACCATCCTTATAGAGGTGACAGGAAAAAAACAAGCTGAAATAATATTAAAGCAAAAAAAAATCCACAACATAGATATAAAAGCTTACCCCCATGAGAGATTAAACACCTCTAAAGGGGTGATAAGAAATGGAGAGCTATCATTATGCTCAATAATGGAAATTAAAAATGAACTAAAAAAACAAAATGTAATAGACGTCAAAAGGATAACAATCAAAAAACAAAATGAAATAATTGAAACCAATACCTACATTCTAACCTTTAATAACCCAAAACCCCCTTTAGAAATAAAAATAGGCTATACAGTGGTTAAAGTTGAGACATATATCCCAAATCCCAGAAGATGTCATAACTGCCAGAAATATGGACACTTGAAGCAGCACTGCACAAGAAAACAAGTGTGTGTCAAATGTGGAGAGCAGGAACCAAACCACATAGAGGAATCCTGCAAAAACAGCCTAAACTGTAACAATTGCAAAGGGAATCATAGAGCAGACTCAAAGTACTGCAAAATCTGGGAAAGGGAAAAGGAAATTATCAAAATGAAAATCACCAAAAACATTACCTTCCCTGAAGCAAGAAGACTCATAGAAAATCCCTTTAACAAATTAACTTTCTCTCAGGTAACCAGGACTCCCTCAAACCAAGTAGAAAACGAAGCAAAAACACAAATAAAAACAACAAAAATAGAAGAAGAATTAACAAATTTAACAAACGACCTACATGAACTAATCAAAACCCTTAAAACTATTATACCCAATGTACAACTAACTTCAACTGACAAATCAAAAAACATCCCTTCAACCTCTAGCCAAAAAAATGAAACGCTAACGATTAAAAACAGAAACCGATCAACCTCAAGAACAAGAGAAAAAGAAGAAAAACAAAAACCTACTCAACACACCCCTTCAAAAACCAAAAATAAATCCAGAAACATAGAAAGTATGGAAACCGAAATGGACTCGACACCTAAAATCGAAAATACAAAAATTAAATAGTACACCCTAAACCCAAGACACACACTGCATAAATAGTTATGGCCAAATACCAAAATACCCACAAGATAATCCAATGGAACTGTCATGGCTACAAGGCAAATTACAACGAACTCCAGCTGTTAATAACTGAACAAAATCCTACCATTATATGTCTCCAAGAAACATTCAAAAAAAGCAATGATAAAACAAACATGAAAAATTATGAGCAATATGACTATATACATGACACGGGACTAAGAGCTTCGGGTGGTGTATCAATCCTAATAAGGAAAAACATTCCCCAAAGCAAAATCAACATCAGCACCCCCCTACAAGCAGTAGCAATTTCAGCAACTTTACACAAAACCACCGCCATCTGCTCTATATACATTCCACCTCAAGACCCTATAAACGAAGAACAGCTAAATAACTTAATAAATCAACTCCCTAAGCCATATATATTGATGGGAGATTTCAATAGCCACATTTTGTGGGGAAGCAGGACAACGAACAAAAGAGGTCAGACCCTTGAAAAAATCATTAATAACAACAACCTGTCTCCACAATCGGAAAGCTCAAACCCACCTAAGCTCATCCTCAGGTACATTCTCTGCTATAGATCTAACACTCAGCGATCCAGCCACCTTTATAGAATATAACTGGAGGGTACATGAAGATTCCTGCGGCAGTGACCACTTTCCAATCATAATAGAAAATACTAAACCAGGAAAATCAGACCCACAAACAGTCTCAAAAACCCCACGATGGAACTTCAAAAAAGCAAACTGGCAAGCCTACAAAAAACTATGCCTTGACACCCTAATCCCAGAAACAAATACAAACCAAGAAGAACCTATAATACATTTCACAAACAACCTAATTAATATAGCAAACAAAACCATACCTAAAACTACAACATCCCCAAAACATAACAATCCCTGGTTTACGGGGGAGTGCAAAACTATGATCAGAGAACGCCAAAGAATCCTCAGGAAATTTAAAACCAACCCTTCATCAGAAAATCTAGACAAATATAGACAACAAAGAGCTAAAACTAGAAGCACAATTAAAGAAGCTAAAAGGTCCTCCTGGAGAAACTTCACTGCAAAAATAAACTCAAATACTAATCCCAAAACAATTTGGAACTTTGTAAAGAAAATATCAAATAAAACTGTCCACACTCCTATAAATCATCTCTCCCAAGGAAGCACAAAAGCTTTGAGTGAAAAACAAATAGCTAATCTGATGGCAGAAAACTTTGCCCAAGCATCATCTACCAAAAAATATTCCAACAAATTTAACTCCATCAGAATCAAAGAAGAAAAGAACAAAATAAAGTTCACCTCTGATGATACTAAATGCTACAACCAACTTTTCACCCTAGATGAACTCCAAAATTCATTATCCAAATCCAATAACTCAGCTGCTGGTCCAGATGAAATCCACTACACATTTCTTAAAGAATTACCTTCAATTTCCCAGAAATATCTCCTAAACATATATAACAATATCTGGATCTCAGGCAATATCCCTACTTTATGGAAGCAAGCTACAATCATCCCCATCCTCAAAAAACAAAAAGACCCAACAAATCCCACCAGCTATAGGCCCATAGCCCTAACTAGTTGTGCATGCAAAACTTTAGAAAGGATGATAAACCAAAGACTAATATGGTTTCTTGAATCAAATAAACTGCTCTCAAACCTACAAGCAGGCTTCAGAACAAAAAGAAGCACAATGGACCAGGTGGTTCATATAGAAACTCTAATCAGAGAAACATGCATAAAAAAGGAACACCTGGTGGCAATCTTTTTTGATCTTGAAAAGGCCTATGACACAACGTGGCCATACGGAATTCTCAAAGACCTTAAAAACTTTGGGTTACAAGGTAGACTTCCCATCTTCATCCAAAACTTTCTTGAAGACCGATCTTTCAGGACACTGATTGGCAGCACATACTCTGATTCGAAGCCACAAGAGGTGGGAGTTCCTCAGGGCAGTATTTTATCAGTATCCCTATTTATAATAAAAATAAACAGCATAACATCCTGCCTCCCTCCAGAAATCAAAGGGTCATTATATGTAGATGACTTCTTCATCTGCTATAACTCAAAAAACATGACAACCATAGAAAGGAAAGTACAACAATGCATAAATAAAATCCAAAAATGGACCACAGAAAATGGATTTACAATTTCAAATAGTAAAACAAAATGTGTACACTTCTGTCATATTCACAAGATGCACAACCACCCTAAACTTACATTAAATAACACTGAAATACCCATAACAGATGAACATAAATTCCTTGGCATTATCTTTGACTCTAAATTATCCTTTATCCCACATATAAAAAAGCTAAGAATAAAATGCAATCAAGCCATGAAACTATTGAGAGCCATAGCCCACACAGACTGGGGTGCTGATAGAAAGACACTTATCAAGCTATATAGATCTCTAATAAGATCAAAACTTGACTATGGCTGCTTCATATACGGAGCAGCCAGAAAATCCTACTTACAACGACTGGAAACAATACACCACCAAGGACTTCGCCTTACTTTAGGAGCCTTTAATACTTCCCCAAAGGAAAGTCTATACATAGAAGCAAACGAACCCCCTCTCTATTTAAGAAGACAAAAATTAGCACTACAGTACTACATCAAACTCATCTCCTGTCCACAAAATCCTGCTTATGACTACACCGGCAAAACAAAATATGAAAACCTGTATCAAAATAACCCAAAAAAAATCAGACCTTTTAGCTTAAGAATAAGTGACCTCCTCAACGAAATCAAAATCAACACTAAAATAGTACACCATACCATACTCTCCAAAACAGCACCATGGACCATAAGGCAACCAACTATAAACTTAGAACTGGCTAAGTTACCCAAAATAAAAACACACCCCATCACTTATCAAGAGAAACTCATAAAAATACAAAATAAGTTCCCAGATCACTATCACATCTATACAGACGGATCCAAACAAGGAAAAAAAGTAGGTTGTGCTGCTATTTCTCAAAAAAAAGAAACCCTAAAACGCCTACCTAATGAAGCTTCAATTTACAGTGCAGAAACCACAGCCATTGATCTAGCTATGAATATCATAGCAAATCATAAAGCTTCCAAATTTATCATATACACAGACTCCAAATCAGTCCTACTAGCACTACAGAACAGAGATACATCATCCTCCTTGATCACAAAGCTCCTAAACAAACTAAACACCCTCTCTAAAAATAATAACATCATATTCACCTGGATACCAAGTCACATTGGCATCCAAGGAAATGAAAAAGCAGACAAAGCTGCAAAAAAAGCTCTTCAAATTGATATGTGCAAATCAAAAATCCCATATACAGATCTAAAACCAACCATAAAGAAATTTATATCAGACAAATGGCAGAAATCATGGGACAATCAGACCCAAAACAAACTCCATGAAATACAAGAAGCTATCGGAGAGTGGCCAACAGGCTACAGAAGCATCAGAAGAGAAGAAGTAATACTTGCCAGATTGCGTATTGGGTACACCCACATTACTCATTCACACCTGTTAAAAGGGGAGGATGCCCCAGTGTGCCCATCATGCAAAGTACAACTCACAACCAAACATATCCTTCTAAATTGTAACAACCTTAAACATATCCGTACCAAGTACTATCAAGCAAGAAACCTGAGGGACATCTTTAAGAATACAAACCCTGAAAACATTTTTAATTTTCTAAAAGAAAGCAACTTTTTCAGCAAGATATAACCAAACATCTCTATAGAACTGCTACTTTAATGACTGAAATTCAAAATAACCGTTTTGGCATTAAATGACCCACAGGGGTTGATATGCCGTTAAACAAAACTCAAACTCAAACAAACTTTTTCAATCATATAGCTTTTGAGCTAAATTAAGTTTGAATCCATATTTTAGGAATATATAAGTTAACCCACTGAAATATCAGGTTATTACTAGACATTTTGTGTGCGCCTATGCTTAAAGGTGTCCTATAATATATTGCCAAATCATATATTGTATAAGTAATAAATGACATATTCACTAGACATGCAAACATGTATGAATATAACCACTTATCTCAGACAGTTCTTAACTGCCAAATTGTTTATATCTTTCTTTTCATCTATTTGTATATTTTCAGCTTGCAAAGCATTTGCTGGACCATAAGAAAACAGAAATTTGTACCTTCCTTTCAGGATTATGTAAATCAGAAAGAAAGTAAATAAACTTCCTTTTCAAAAATATATTAACTTGAACAATTGCACAAAAACAATATTTTCTCATTCTTATCCACAGATGAAGAATAAATATCTTATGAAAAAAGTTTATTCTTATGGAAAAGATGATCTTCAAAGGGGTATAATTAAAACACTTGCATTCCTTCAAAAACAAGCTCTTGCTGGAATATGTCCTGGGATATAGTTAAGCCAAATAGTAAATGTTTGGATCTGTTTCTTCCAAATGGCATGTTAAAGGTGCGTAGCAGGCTACATTGATTGTCTAGTTCTTGGTGCCAGTATCTCTTTTTTACGTCAATGACACAGAAACTTTTTTTTCTGTGTAGTAAGAGTAGTAGCTCATCTATGGTTTTGGTGCAGCTTCCTGAGGTACATACAGAGCATGATTTTGGATGTTCCATCCTAGTTTATAGTTATTTGATAGGTGATGGAATTAAATCAGTCTGTTGGGCTTGTTACTTTCCCTATGATGTCCTTATTTTTCCATTTTTGCCAAATCTGCTTTTCAGAGAGGGAGGATGTGTATAGGGACTGCAGTGAAATTGAAAGGCAGAACCTGCAGACTGCTGCCTCTGATAAGCAAACCAGGGTTCGTTGTTCAAAGAGACAACGATTGGCATACCGTATATGCAGGCAGAACAGCCGACGTTTACGTGAATCCAGCAACTATCTCTGGCTAGATAAAAAAAACAGGTGGTGAGCCGGGTGAACGAGAGAAATGAAATGTGACAACAAAGCTGTGTGGAATGAATTTCTTTCATAGCAACACCAAAAGGAAGAAAGAAAGAAGGAAGAAATGACGAGTAAAATGGCCTACCGCAAAGTTTAAAACGAGCGCGAATGTGTCTTGCGTGTGGAGTGCCGGAAGTATAGAAAAAACCGGACGCATAAGCGTTCTTGGGTGTGCAATTGGTAGGTCATGCGTCTCATATCCGGTGGGACAGGGTTTGTGACATGCAAATTTCAACCAGCCACCACTGGTATAAAAGGAATAATCTCATCATTTTTGTTGTTGCATTTGTTGCTTCACAGTAGGACTGAGCGAACCAGCGTATTGACACGGCAAGTGAGAAAAACAGGACGGGTCGCAAGCAGTTAAAAGGTTTCAGGGACTCATGTAGGTGGTGTATCACTGGCCTGGGATTTTCTCTCATTTTATTTGATATTTCGGCCAAGGGAAACATTCTACGTTGAAACGGATTTTGTTTTACTATAAATTTCTTTTTGTTCAGTGTTTTCATACTTGTTATTCTGTCTTTTTATCTCCTTTAGGTTGACAGAGATGATTCTTAATTCATGAGCCTGCCTTCATCTAAAAATAAAGAGGCTGCTTCGTGGGGAATTTACAGTGTCAAATCTTGTTACTGTTTTGTTCTCGAGTATTATTTTGAAATCAGTCAACCGTAGTGTTTTTATCCTTGAACACTCATATCCCTTCAGTATTGTGTTGGTTATCCTTATCTTTGGTTTGAAGGGTAGCAGCCACATTTGATTTTCTGTTAGGATGCATGTGTCTGCCCCTGTGTCCAGTTTGATCTCGATTGTGTGGCTTGCAAATATCTTTTCTGCATATGTAGAGATCGAGTGTACACACTTGTTGCTTGAGCTTATTGTCCAGATGCTGCTTGATGCTTGTTCTGGTTCATCTTCCTCTGGGAAATCCTCTTACGTCAGGTATTCTTTCTGGCCTCGGACTTCACCAAGTAGGACATTGGTTTCTGTAATGGTGGTTTCTTCCATATCCTTAACATTCCTTGCCTCTTGTTTCAGATAAATTTGGCTATCCACTGGCCCTGTTCTTTTTTGGGGTGGGGTTGTGCTTTGGTGTTCTGGTCATTGCTGTTTGCCCAGGTCTGCATTAGATTTTGTAGGTGAGGGTTTCATCCCTGGGGTTTATGGATAGAACCTCCATCTGTGCTATAGCGATCTCCTCTATTTGTGCCGGGTTGTTTAGATGTATATTGATGGTACCTCTGTGGACTTGGTCAGACTCTATACCGTAGACCAGCGTATCTCTCATCATTTCGTATTTCATCTGTTCAGGTTACCCAGCCTCCTCGATCAGTTGATTTACTTAAGTGATAAACTCATCTGTTATTATTTCCCCTAGTTTGAGGCCTCTTAGGTTGTATCTGATGAGAATTTAGTTTTTTGGGGGCTTGTAGTATGTCTCCTGCTTTTCAAATACAGGGTCAATCCTTAGGGTTGTCAAAGGTGGCAGTGTTGTAAATTTTCAATCCCTAGGCATCAATTTAAAGATGCATATGTCTAACCTTCCCGGCCTCCTCTGTTGAGAAAATCAGCTCCCATTTTTGCTTAAATTGTTTGAATTTTTTGTCTACTGAACTTTTTCAGTCCATCTTTGGAGGTGTAAATTTTCTGCCATTCTCACACGTTATTATTTGTTAAGTACAAGAAATGAGGTTTGTTCATCGGTAGGAGAGTTTAATATCACAACGTGTATGTAGTAATGTAAGGTATTGTTACTTTTGTGGGGGGTTGTTTTCTTCAGTGCCAGTTTTCTGGTTCTTCTGGTTCATGGTTAAATTAGGAGTGTTTTAATCCATACCACTTCTGACATCATCTCGTGTGTTTTGTCCACTTCAAGCTCATGAAGAGATGTGGTAAAAACCGTGTATGAATGTGACGGTAGGAACCAAAACGGATAACCTTTGTTTATCTTAATAGAGAATAGGGTTGGGTTGGACACTGTCGCTAACAATCTTTCTAATACAATAAACTCAATACTTATTCGGAAAGGACAAATTAGACTATTAGAATTATTAATCCTTCGATCGATATGCAAAACAACAAATTAACTACACAGACGAACGACAATAAAAGAATTTGTAAATATATAAAGTTTTATGAAAAAATTGTAAATAGTTATTTTACAATGAAAGTGTATAAAGACAGAGGTGAATTGTTTTTTGTTCGTTTTTTTTTTAATTTGCTTTCAGTTTTAAAATTAGCTTGTTTTAAAAATTTTGTCGGTAATCATAAAGTCCCTTTAGTGGATTCTAAAGTTCTTTGGTTTTGTTTCGTTTTTTTTTCTTTTCTTTTTTTTTTACTTTTGGTTTTTCTCCGGCAATTACACATCCATAGTTGAAAAGCAACTGAATTCGCAAAAGTCTTAGAAAAATCAAAGATACAAGTGTTGGTCGACTTATATACATAAGCGGCCCAATATTGGTAATGCCTTAAGGGGCTTTTTCACTGGGACACAATCAGAAAAAGATGGCAGCAATAAAGCACGTGTGTTGTCACACATGAGTCTTGGAGTTATTTCGACTAAACATGGTGTCAGAAGGACGAACTTCACGATAATCTGAGTGAGTACTACTTTGTTTAAAACATCAAAAGATGATGTCAATCAACCCACCCCAAAGTTTTGACTGGACAGTAAGAAGTTTGCATAAAGCCTTTAACGAGTGGCTTGAAGAAGTGAATCTTTTTTTTTTTTTGAATTTCAGAAATTTGAAGGGGAGGGTAGAGATAGTGCCACTAAAGCTACAAATGTTGAAAAGAAAAAAAAGAAGTTTGTTTATTTACCTTTTTGGAAAAAAGGGTCAACAAATATACAAAACCCTAACAATTTAAAATGCAAAAGGAGAAACTATTAAAAATGATGACGAAAAAAACTTGAACTGGTTATCGAAGCATTCAAGGACTACTGCAAACCTATGAAAACATTGACTGTAGACAGAGTGGAATTCCAACAGAAAGAACAAAGTAAAGATGAAAGCTTTGAGGACTATTTGTTAAATTTGAAATCGAGTTCTAAAGATTGTGAATGGAATAACGTCACTGAGAACGATATGATAAAATTACAAATAATAAAAGGAATACACGATAAAAAAAACGCGCGAAATTCTTCTGAGGTAACCAGATTTAATCCTGACACAGTGTATTGACCGATGCAGAACAAAGTAAAATCTAGTCGCAAAAAATTGAAAAATACGAAAAATTAAATGTCGATGACGACACATACGAGAAAGATATCAATGCGACTGGAAGAAAAAAACAATATGATTGCATTTATTGTCAGAGAAGCCATGTAAAAGGAACCAGAACCTGTCCAGCTTATGGTCAGGAATGTTTTAGATGCAAAAGAAAAAACCATTTCGCCAAATCAAAAATTTGCAAAGGTAACGAGAGCGAGAAAAAAGTTAACGAATGTTTTCACGTTGTAGGGGAGACAATTCATAAAGTTCATGCGAATTTAAAATTAAACGGGAAGCCCATTAAATTCATAATAGATTCTGAAGCAACTGTAAATGTAATTCCTGCAACATTCGTTAAGGACAACAAGATGGAACACTTACTAAAAAAAGGTAAGAAACTTGATATTTCAGTATACGGAGGGAAAAAGGTCAGAACCGAAGGAACAATGAGGGTAGAACTTATCAACCCTGTCAACAGAAGAAAAGTGACAGCCTCAATCATGGTTGTGAATGAGAAGGTACAACCAATTTTAAGCTGTAGTCTTTGCCAAAAGCTAAATTTAATACGGTTCAACCTAGATCAGTTTGACTCGACAGTTTCAGCTGTAGAATGCGATGACCTCAAAGAACAAGCCCTGAAAAACATCAGAAAACTAGACATTGATGATTCCATCAAAGGGATTCTTCTAGAATTCCCAGACGTTTTTGAAGAGAGAGTTGGTGAATTTGAAGGCGAACTAACACTTCAAACAGAGCCAGGCACAGTTCCTATACAACAACCCATAAGAGGTGTCCCATTTGCACTGGAAAAACAATTTAAACAAGAACTAGAAAAAATGATGAGGGACAATATAATTGAGAAACTGGAAGGACCTAGCTCATGGCTCAACAGCTATGTGATTGAAAGAAAAACTTCGGATATGTTTAGACCCCAAACCATTAAACAAGGCACTGATCAACAACTACCACTGCCTGGTACCAAGCTTGGAATCCATCACATACAGGTTTGCAAATAAAAACGCAATAAAATTTAGTAAATTGGACATAAGAAGTAGATACTGGCATTGCAAGTTGAACGACAAGGCAAGAGAACTGACCGCCTTCGGAACGCCTCAGGGCAATTATCGATACAAAAGATTACCCATGGGTATCACACCAGCCAGCAAAGCATTCCAAACAAAAATGATCGAACAGTTCCAAGGGATAAACGGGGTTAGTATTATTCAAGATGACTGTCTGGTTGAAGGATTTGGAAACAACTCAGACCAAGCCAACAATAACTACAACCAGAACTTGCGGGCATATTTGCAGAGATGCAGAGAAAGAAACATAAAAATTAACCTCGACAAATGCAAATTCCTCACAGAGGAAGTCACTTACATGGGTCATACACTGACTAACACAGGCTTGAAGCCTGATGAAGAAAAAATACGGGCAATCATAGGGTTCCCAGCACCTCGCGATTTGCGTAATCTAAGACGCTTCATAGGAATGGTTAAATACCTCTCAAAATTTGATCACTCACTGACGACAAAATGTGAACCTCTAAACAGGCTAACGCGGAAGGACCAGAATTTCCAATGGGCGGTGGTACAACAAAGAGCATTCGAAGATATAAAGAAAGCTATAGCAAACACACCTACCTTGGCTTACTATGACTTAGAAAAGCCAGTCACGATACAGACTGACATGTCTGATGTAGGTGTGGGAGCTGTCCTCCTACAGAATGGAAAACCAGTATCATACGCATCAAAGGTGTGGAATGACTATGAAAAGAACTACGCACGAATTGAAAAAGAGATGAGAGCCGTTGTGTTTGGACTACACAAGTTTAGTGACTATTGTTATGGAAGACATGTAACAATAGAGTCGGACCACAAACCATTAGAAGCAATCAGCAACAAGCCTCTAAGTGAAGTACCAAAAAGACTGTTAAGAATGGTACTTTTAATACAAAAGTTTGACTACAAAATAACATACAAAAAGGGCAGTGACATAATCATTGCTGATGCTCTTTCGCGAGCCCCAGTAGAGGATGACAATTTCCAGTTTAATTTCAGTGAAGTGAATCTATTAGAATTTCTTGCTGTAAGTGAACAGACCAGAGACAGGCTAGTCAGTGCCACCAAAGAAGATAAGGATCTACAGAAGCTCATAAAACTAATTAAACAAGGCTTCCCAATGCAATATAAAGTCCTTGAACCTCAGTTGAAGCACCTGTATAAATTCAGAGACTGCCTGTCAACAAAGGATAATCTAATATTTTATAAAGACAGAGTCTTTGTACCTGCCTCAATGAGAAACGACATGAAGAAGAAGGCACACACAAGCCATTTAGCAGTTGAAAGTAACATGAGACGCGCCCTAGACACAATCTTCTGGCCAGGAATGAGGCACGAACTACAGGAATGTTATATCAACTGTAAACAGTGTAGCAGATATTCTGCAAGAAATAGCAAAGAGACACTAATCACAAGACCAGTGCCGGAATACCCATTCCAACATATTGGCCTCGATACCATGACACTGGATGGAAGGAAATACCTAGTCTGTGTGGATTATTTCTTCAATTACACCTTGGTTGATCGACTTTACGGAACATCATCATGGTGCACAATCAAGCTGATAAGGAAACACTTCATGAGATATGGCATCCCAAAAGAAGTTGTAAGTGATGGGGGCCCTGAATTTGATAACAAAATGATGAGAGAATTGGCCCATAAATATGGATTTAGATGGAATCCCTGCTCACCAGAGATGCCAAACTCCAATGGAATGGCAGAATCAGCTGTAAAACAAATAAAAGGCATCATAAAAAAAAGGTAATAATGAAAACAGCGATCCTTGTCTGGCCATACTAGAATTCACCAACACATCATCAAAATCCATAGGAATGTCCCCAGCTCTGAGATTCTTTGGAAGACAATTGAGAAGTGTACTGCCTACTATGAAGAAATTTCTATCCCCATTTAATGTGGAAGAAACAAAAACTAAAATACAAAAGGCAAAACAACATCACAAGAAATACTATGACAAAAATGCCCATGACCTGATAGAATTAAGAGAAGGTGACTGTGCAGCCATATGGCAAGAGCCAATATTGGAAAAGGGCGGTTGTCATTGAAAAGTTTGAATACCGACGATACATGATCGAACTGGAAAATGGGAAAAGACTAGTGAGAAATAGGAGACACCTAAGACTCACAACTAAACCAAAACATAGCAACATGATGAAAACAAACCACAAACAAGATATCACCAGCAATGACAGTGAACAAAACATTAAACAGCAACAACCAGACATGGCTGAAAAACAACCACGTCTGAAGAGAGTCACCGCAGACAAGACACCCAACCGATATGGTGAATGGCAACTCACATAAAATGAACACTTCAGACTTTTGTATGTATGGGGGATGTTGGTCGACTTATATACATAAGCGGCCCAATATTGGTAATGCCTTAAGGGGCCTTTTTACTGGGACACAATCAGAAAAAGATGGCAGCAATAAAGCACGTGTGTTGTCACACATGAGTCTTGGAGTTATTTCGACTAAACAACAAGGACCAGTGACAGGTCATAAATTAAGATTTCTTTCAGACAATTGTCTAATCCTTTTAGAATAGCAAAGCATTATGTCTGATAGGCATTATACGAGGTCAAAGGTTTTTTCTTTGACCTATGATGCTAACTGCTGAGTATTTTATTAGGATAATGGTTGAGTGTTTATTTATGGGAGCCTACCATTTGACTGATAATTCATTTGTTGCCTATAGCCCTTGAATTAGTTCTAAGATACTTATGCTGTTAAAGATTAGTAGCCTTTCGAAGAGAACAAGTGATAGCAAGTTTCTTTCTTAAATTTCAATTCTTATTGCTATTAACAATTATTTTACTATTATTATTACTATTACTTTTTATGTATACATATATATTTCTAAACATTACAAATTTGAATCCTACATATAGTCATCAAACTAAATAATTTTATATGACTTACTTTATGTGATAGTAACAAGAAAAAAGTTAAATATTAATCCTCAGTCGATGAAAACATAATTATGTTCCACCTTTAAGCAATAGGTATGAAAAATATCTATTTAATAAGCTTAGATTAGTTGTGGCACAAGGACAGAAGTTTAGAGCACAGGAAGTCAATAATTAACATCTGCATTAATATACAAGATAAATATAACAAGTGACATCAGAGTAAGTAAATAAATAAAAACTTTTAAAATTTAATCTCAACAGCGAATAAAATATAACTAAAACTACAGAAACAAGAACAAAAACGGCTGTGTAGCAGAAAGACCTTTATTCATTTGTACATAATGTTAATTGCTGAATTTGGCAGAAAAATCTATATTCATTTGTTCACCGATAAATCAAAATGAATGATCTATTTTCAGTTGTGCGTTCGGTTCATCGTTAAATCAACCCAAGATTTTGGCATTTGAAATATGTTGTCCAACGCTAGAGTTAAGACCGTTGGACTTTGCCATTGAGTCCGGAGCGTTTTCTGGGGCTAAATAAAAGCCAAGGAAAAATGCTCTCTTCCTCTTTTCTCGCCAAGGGACCAGGACATGCAAACCTATTCCTACATTATAACCAAGTCTATTTTGACCACATACTTTGTATTTCGTTTCTCCTTTGTTACGACTTGAGGAAGAGCAAACGTCTAACCACATTCCAGATATTCTTGGGGAGAATTGTTTATCTCTCCTCCTTGGTTTCAGAATAACTGGACCATTAGTTGTTTGTGTACGATGTTCACACCGACTAGTCCGACATATTCGTGTTGCATCATTACAACCCTAAAGATTCCACTCTTCAACAATTAATTCCGTGAGTCCTGCCAGTGTTCAACTCGACTCTTTACAGACAGAGGATTCTGAATTCATCTTCATTTGATCAAGAACTTGGACAACGTTCAATTCGGCAAATTACAGTTGAAAGATATTTATTTATCTTCAGCCATTTCAGAGAAATTCGCCAACACCAAATCCTGCAGATCACAGTTTGAAGATACTCATTCATCTTCAGTCTTTTCAGCAAATTTCGCAAGTATTCATCCCGGCACAATTCGATTCGAAATTCTTTGGCATCATCTCTAATTGTTCTTGTGATTCTTGCCAACATTTTTGACTTGATTTCTTTCAGCTTGAGGACTTCCCTTTTTACCTCAAGCTGAATAATAAAACTTAGACACTTGATATTTTCGTCTTCATTTCTATTTTCGTTAATATAACGTAAAGGTGACCAAATCTACATTTGCGTCTGCTCTTACCGTTATAACTGTAATGAAATTTCCGTAATTTTGTCAAAAAAATTCTTCATTGAAAATTTTGGAGAAATTTTTTTATACGATTTACTCTTCGGCGATCTTGTTCTTCTTTTAATGATTTCATCATCATCATGTCGTGCCGCTAGCACGGATATCCCTGACCCTCTCTCGCCACTTCTCCCTATCATTCATCGCTTTTAGTAGGTCTTCAGGGCTACATCCTGTATCCTCACATAGCTGCTATATGTATGTTCAAGCTGATCGTCCTGCTTTTCCTTGGCCATATGCGGGGGTCCATAGGAGTATACTTCGAAAAATTGCCCCTTATTGAAGTTTTCACCTTTTAAAATAAAATTTACCTGGTTTTAAGTTTGTTCGTTCGTCACGGATGATTTATTTTGAAAAAAAAAGAAAAATTAAAAGAAACAACAAAAAAGTTTATTTTCAGGCTAACCGTTAAATCAGCTGTTTTGTTTTTGTTTTTATTCAAATCTTAATGCCATATTTTTTTAATAGGTTTTCCAATGTGGCGAAAGAAATCACGCACGCGGCAACTCAAAGCGTGTACGAATATATTTGGCATGTAAAAGGAGATCAGAGACAGAGAAACGGGCGATTGGGAAAATCGAACTTACATCCCACCGATCGTGAATCGTGTTTGACGTCACAGCTACCTACACGCTGGCGCGCAGGTAAATTACTACATTGTATGATTGACCCGGATGTGGCGTTTTGGTACGGTGATTTAAAATCCTGCCTGAATGCACGAAAAACAGGCGTTTGTGAAAAAAGTCGAAGCGACGCAGGACAAGAGACGAACTGGGGCGAAGGACTGCTAGAAGACTGTTGCAGGAAAAAGGGATATTTTTCAGCGTAGAAAATCGGCTTTTCACTTTCTATTAAGGAGAAATTGATTCCACGTATTCTTTTCTTTCTGTTGCTGAGGAGGCATACCATCCACCTCCTTTAATTACAATCTATTTCGGCAATATCACCATGGCGAAGGTACGCATAAGCAACGATATCATAAAGGCCTTTTCCGGCGAAGGTAACGTGGTAGCATGGCTGAAGAAAGTGAGACTTGTGGCGAAACTTCAGCAAGTGGATGATGTGGCTAGTCTGCTACCATTGTATTTGGAGGGTGACGCACTGGCCCTCTACATGGAAATGGAGGAGGACGACCAAAAGCAGATAGAGCAGATTGAGGCTCGGCTGAAAGAGGCGTTCACTGACGATGCGTTCGCAGTGTACAGGAAAGTGGCTATGATTAGGTGGGCTGGTGAACGTGTGGATGTACGCCAACAAAATCAAAGCAGTTGGTTGGATTGGCTGGGTTCAAGGGAGATGGGCTGGAGAGACCAACGAAACTGACTTTCGTCACGGGGTTCCCTGACACAGTCTCAATCGGACTTCAACAGGTGCTAAACATCGAAGCCCTGACTATGGAGGATCTGATATCAAGAGCGAGAGTGCTGACGGCGACTGAGGAACAAAACCAGGATGTAGTTGCAGCCACGCGCTCACACCATGGTAATGCCAGGAGCAGCCCTAGCACCAATGTGACCTGTTATAGATGGAACAACAAAGGTCACCTTGCAAAGGATTGCCGAAAGCACGAAACGCAGTGTTACCGATGCGGTGAACGTGGATATTGGGCCCGGAACTGCTCGGGAAACGAGCAAGGGGAAAATGCATAAGCGCCAGCTTTCTCCCCCACCCAGATGTGAACGCTTCGCTCCCGGTGGTAGTCATCTATGTTGACGGGATGCGGTGTTCGGCGCTGATTGATACAGGTTGCTCACGGACAATTGTAGATGCAGATCGATGCCGATCTTGGAGGAAGGCAGGTGTGAACGTCGAGACGATTGAAGGAGCATCCCGTGCGTTTTGCAGTGTTAGAGTAGTCTCCATATCCACGGATGAAGGTGATTCTGCCATGATTGATGTGCTGGTGGTGCGTGGCAAACCACTAGGGTTTGATCTGCTGTTAGGAATCGACGCAATTAAAGCATTGGGAGGTGTCGTTGTTGGGCCAACAGGATCAGTACAGCTCGGATACAGGAGAACTACTGTGTAGCCATTTCCATCTATGAACATGACCTCGAAACTTTTGACCATCATAGGCGAACATAGACTGTGTCATGGAAGTAGTCTGAGGATCATGCACCTAAAAGACTGCACAATGAAGTGTCAGAATATCCAATAGCAGCAGAAATCCGAAATGAATATACGCAGGAGCTCAACACTTAGATAAGCAATGGTTAGCTCGTGTTATACTCGGAAGACAAGCTGGGACCTCCCAAAGGGTTAATTCCACTGATGGCCGTACTGCAGTAGAACAAAAATAAAGTGCGCCCGGTGACGGACTACCGGGAGCTCAAACATCACGTCGACGCGTTCAAAGCCAATGCAGATGTCTGCGCAGCTAAACTGCGTGAATGGCGACAGAAAGGTGCTAATGTGTCTCTTCTGGACCTCAGGAGAGCGTACCTCCAAATACGTGTCCATGAGATACTGTGACCATATCAGACTGTAAAGATCGATGGGAAAATATATTGTCTGACCCGTTTGGGCTTCGGCTTTAATGTGGCTCCCCTTATCATGAAGGCCATCGTCAGCGCAGTGCTGTCGCATGAAGAAGCCGTGGAACGCGCAGCATCTGCTTATATCAACGACATTTATATCAGTGAAGATGTAGTACCTGTGACCCGCGTCAGAGAACATCTAGCGCAGTTTGGGTCGAAGTGCAAAGATCCAGAGCGGTTGAAGGACGGCGTACAGGTGCTATGATTGGCAGTCAGGATGGAACACGGTGAATTGCGGTGGAAGCGAGGAAGCGTAGTTCCAGAAGTTCCCAGTGTCGTTACGCAACGAACAATATTCTCTTTGTGTGAGTGACTTGTCGGGCACCTTCCGATGTGTAGTTGGCTTCGCGTGGCCGGCGGATTACACAAGAGGCGAGAAAGTTCGGTCACGAAGGGCTGGGATGATAAAGCAAGAGACACCGTACTGCAGCGTATGATGTCCGAGATTATAGAATCTGTGCAGCAGGATGATCCGGCCTGTGGTGATTGGTGTGTGGATAGCAAGGAGCTGAACGTATGAGTCAATGCCAGTTCCCTTGCAATCGGAGTAGCCTTGGAGTGGCGCGAGACGGTGTTGGAGGATGCTTGTTGGCTGCGACCTGAAGCCGACGCCCAACACATCAACTTAGCCGAACTAGACGCCGCATTGAAAGGCATCAATTTGGCTCTCCAGTGGCTGGGCAAGGTGCTACAAGTAAAGACGGATTCTGTGTACGTGTATCACTGGATATCGGACACACTGACTGGAAAAGCGCGTGTCCGCACAAAGGCAGCAAGCGAGATGCTCATTAAGAGGCTGCTGAGCACACACAAGGAGCTTGTGAAGGAGTACGCGATGACCGTGGATGTGATGTTGGTTCCGTCGACGCAGAACATTGCCATCCGACTGACACGAGTACTACAGCGGTGGTTTGAGGCGATGAAAAAGGAAAACGGACCCGAACCGCTGATCGGCGCAGGCCACGCAGACGAACTAGATGCGAGTTAAATCATGGCTATCCACAGAAGTAGCTGACACCCAGGAGAGCGACGCACAATCTATTTCGTTTGGAGAATTTGCCCAACAATGGCGAAAGCAGCTGTTAAGTCAGCCATACGGATGTGCGAGGAATGCCAGTCAATAGATCCGGCACCGATCCAGTGGGAAAAGGGAAAGCTGGAAGTGAATAGGAACTGGCAGAGGTTAGGAATGGACTTCACACATTACAGTACCCGCCATTTCCTAACACTCACAGACTGTGACCCATCGCGTTTCTCCATTTGGAAGCAACTGGCGAGCTAAGACTCGGCAAGCGTGATTCGTCTGCTGGAAGCGGTGTTCTTTGAACACAGCACGAAATCCTCACGGACAAGGATACATCCTTCTGCAGCAAAGAGTTCCAAGCTTTCGAACATGAGTAGGGAATTCACTTACTATTTCGTTGCGCATACGCCCTAGCCAGGAATGGCATAGCAGAGCGATGTCACCGCATGGTAAAACGGATTGCAGCCAAGATGCGCTGTCCCATACAGGAGGCTGTCTTCTGGTATAACATCACACCCAGAGACGACGTATCACCCTCCACTGCTCCTGCCAACAGGATTTATCGATATGAAGTTGGGGTGAAGCGGGCTAATCATGCGACAGCGGCCCTAGGTCCTCAGCACAGCTCTTACCAAGTCGGAGACCGCGTGTGGGTCAAAGCGCCGCAGAATCGATGTACGACGAAGTTCAGCAAAGGTGAGGTGACCAAAATAATTAGCCCACAGTCGATTTTGGTGGATGGGATACCCTGCCACGTAAAGGATCTGCGCCTGCGCCACTTTGTCATCACACCGGAGGAAGACTCCGATAGCACAACCACCTCTGAGAGAAAGGCAGAGAGTCTGCTGCAGGACGACGGAGAAGATTCTGAGCCAGAAAGTGTACTCACTGAAGAAACAAGCAGGAACCCCTTCCAGCCTTTACGAAGAAGTACCATACGAAAGCGCCCGCCGCCAGACTGCCATCTTTGTGATCATGAGATCAGGGGGAGTGAGGCGAGAGAAATCACGCACGCGGCAGCTCAAAGAAAAACGGCGGCTGAAAAGTGATATTTAATTTTTAATAAACATAAAAACAAACTTTTAATTACTTAAATAATTTTTGATTTGTGTAGCAACTCAAATATAACTTTCACTCTCTTCAGTAACAATTTACCATACTTTTTCATGTTTTAGTAACAAGGCAAATTAGTTGTTGTGCTCTGTTACATTAAGAAACGAGTAAAACAAACGAGTTGACGAGAATATTGATGAGTTCCAAAAACTTTAATGACAGCTTGAGAGAAAACCCTGTACTGTGAGTCGTATAAAGGAAAGAAAGCAGTTGTGGATGTTAGAGCAGGAATAAAGCATCCAACTTGAAGCTTCGAGGACCAGTTGATCTAGAAGGAATGAATAAATGATAAAGGAATGATCTTCTAGAGAAAACAATGGTCCAAAAATTGAATGCGCCCTCCTCTCCAAAGTTGGTCTGTTCTGCTGCTAGAATGAATGAGAAAGAGACTGAGAGAGCGTTTGCACGACCTTTTATACGACACGGGAAAGTCATCCGAGTAGAATGGCTTAAATCGTCCTCATTGGCCGAAAATATAAATCGAAACTTCAACGGTCAAAATAATTCCCGCGCTAAACAATAAATTTGAAATTATTTCTTCCTGCTAAAATGTATAAGATAATTATTGTACCAAAATTTACTATATTTTCAGGAAAGAATTTTAACCTCTTATATAATAAATGTAATCAATTTGGTACTACAGTTTAGGAATCCCACATATTTTTCTGCTTTGATATTCTACATTTCATTTCTGCAATACTGCATTTATATAGTGTGTTCTCACAAGTGTTAGGTTGTATACTATTACTATAATAATTATTTCATTTTAAATAATATGAGAGAAAAAAATAAAAACAAAAAGAACCTACCTTACATACATCTTTTGCACTCATTGTTGAGGTTATTTGAAAAGATTATCAGTTAAATTTTCATGTTGAAAACATTTCAATTAAAACTATTTTGCTGTTCTTCAGGTTGCAAGTTCGATTGACTTTGTCCAATTCTGTTTTACTTACTGTCATATGTGTAGAGAGGAAGGACAACCGTTAAGACGGTTCTGTTAACAGACAAACAATAGTGCGTCAGTGCCGTACCGGAGATTATATTTTGACTCAAGTTGCTTTTGAGTTTATTCTATTGTAGTTTTTTTTTAACCTACCACTATTTTCTTTTCACAGCTCTACTAAAATCAACCTTTACATTATACTCATCTCAACTCTGACTTCACACCGACCATAATCAGAATAGAACCTACACCGCCATACTTCTTCACAAAACATAGCCTGCCGTGAAGCTCTACTTATTTCTTTGGGAAATAAATAACTTCGTGGCCTTCTTGTTTACCCACCCCCGGAATGACTTCTATAAACATAGAGGAAACAAACTCAAAAAAAAAAAAAAAAATCGGGACCTTTTGGGGGCCTCTCCGGAAAACATCTTCCGGAACACCACAGAAGCATTCCCTGCAGAGCCGGAAGAAAAATCAGATTGGCCACCTCTGCTAGGCTCTCCATCCAACGCTACAATACAATCGACCAGCCCAATTCAACCAGGGAAAAAACTCGAAAGCCCTCAAAAACGCCAGTCTCTTGGAAAACAACTTCAGGAGATACGAAGATTATGAAAGAGATAGGGTGAGCAAGTATGCTCCTTACTCTAAAAGATAACATCATCTTGCCCATACCGGGAATATCAGACCTTCTAGAACCAAGAATTCTATCATTGTTGGTCGTCGACCTTAAAACCAGGAGACTGACGGGTTTAACAAAGGACGTCTTTAAAAAATTTCTACAGACAGCAGGCATCCCAGTGCTATATTTCTGTAGAAGAAGCTTAGCAACATGGGATGTTCTGCTGCCTAAAAAAGAACAAGCTTCAAAACTGGTGGCGAGCTGCACAACATCTAAGTTATTACGGCTGCGGCCCGAATATATGGGTACACGTAGAATCCGGGTGACAGTATGCAACGTCCCAGCCAACCTCACATGAGATGTAATGGCAAAAGTAGAGGAAGTGACACAACTTTGCGCTCCCGCCGGGACGGCACACAGAGACTACGTGTTTCGCATATGCCTAAACTAGGAAGGCTTCCAAAGCATCCCGGAGATAATCTACTGCCGGAACAGACAAATGATGGTGGTGGTAGAGAGTAGGCGGCTACTGGAAAATACTAAATTCAAACCAATTGTACTCCGCTTAAAAACTTACCTTATGTGGCACCCTACTCGTGGTGGAGTGGTTAGGTAGTTGCAAAGGGTTACCAGGAATAAGTGAATTTTTGTTAGACATCAGCCGTACGTAAAAACGAGACAGCTGTTGACTGACAAAGATGATAATCATTTCCCATTTTAATACATCAATCAACGCATTGTACACTGAATTGTATATCACCACAACATTTTTGTAATCATCAATTGCTATTCCTGAATTTGTTTTGATTTTTAATTTTTTGTTATTTTCCCTTTCTCTGACTTCACATTTTATATTTAAAAAATAAAGCTGAATCAATATAATAGCTGAGGCTGACGCTTATCATAAACACTAGCGAAGTCAAGTTCTGGACTGATCGGAAATTACAAATTGTTTCTTTTTTCCAAAAAGCATATTTTGAGACTAAAAAGTTTTCAATCATTTTCATTGACACGATACTGTAGAATAAACGAGTTTCTCTGTCTTTAAGATTAAAGTTGCAAAACGTGTTTTATAGTCTGGCTAAACTGAACCAATATTTCAGGGAATGATAAAGCAAGAAAATACTACGTAATATACTGATAAGAATTTTCTCATTGCTAACCATTCGTAATTTAGAGTGGGTTAAAATATCACCCACTGAATTTGAACAGAAACCCCAGAAGAATGGTAATTATAAAGTCAAACCTCTCTACTCAAAACATGTCGTATTTCTGATCGACCGGCTGCTCATTTAGAGCCTGTGTGAAATCTCACTCTTAACTCAACTATCGGAATGGTGGGTCGTTTACAATTTGAACTTTCCTAAGGTACCGTTTCATTCTTCGATCGTCTAGTTTGATATTTAAAAAATGTGATTCTTATAGGCCAAAGAAATGTGTATTTCCCAAACCAATAAACCGTTGTAATCTCCTCTGGTGACGATTTGTCGAGAGAAATCACGCACGCGGCAGCGCAAAGCTTGCACAAATATGTCTGGCGTGTAAAAGAGATCAGGGAGAGAGAAGCGGACTATTGGGAAGATCGATCTCACATCCTCCCAAATGTGAATCGTGTTTGAAGTCACGACTACCTACACGCTGGCGCGCATGTAAATTACTACATTGTACGATTGACCCGGATGTGGCGTTTTGGTATGATGATTGAAATGTAACACTATATAGGTGGTCTGCCAAGCAGACGATCCCTTTGTCTGTTTTGGCACGAAACCAGACAAAGGGTTTGGACCCGCGATCTCGACGTGACCGGAAGTAGGAAGGGAACTTGAGTCAGGGAAGTGGAAAAGGAACTCGAAGAAGGAGTTGGCGACGGACGACGGAGAGGGCAGTCGACACCGGACAGCAGAGAGACGAGTTGGCATGAGAGAGGGTCCAGAGCAGTGAGGAAGATCGGTCAGGATAGGTTGGCATTCCTAGTAGCTTTGTAGAAGTTTCGCTAGAGATCCACGCTAGCGTTAGCCTACATATGCACACAGGAAATGCAGAGTGTTGCATAACTCCTTGTCTTGCACTTCGAGTTAACCCCAGGCTCGTATTGTTCGTGTTGTTCGTTTGTTCTTTTTCTCCCACTCCCTCGATTGTATTTCTTGTAGCCGTAAAGAAATGTGCGATACCCCTATCGGAACCACTAGTTGATCACCGGCCAAGAAGTGAAATGGTTCGAAGAAGTTGACGTATTCGTGGGGGCCGAGGGGGTAACGGCACAGAAATCCTGCCTGAATGCACGACGAGAGACGAACTTGGGCGTAGGAACCTGTTGTAGAAAAAGGGATATTTTCAGCGTAGAAATTCAGCTGTTCACCTCCTGTTAAGGAGAAATTAATTCCACGTATTCTGTTACGAGAGACTCTTTTCTTTCTGTTGCTAAGGAGGCATACCATCCACCCCGCTTTTATTACAGACGAATGTTTTGAACAGGATAAGTTGATCCCTTATTCGGAAGAACAACGAAGGCAATGATCAGATATAACAGTTTAGTAACAGTATATCAAGAGAAATACAACCAACTCTCGTATAAAATCTATAGTTATACAAAACAGAGAACTGCATCTGGATTGAGTTTATGTGCATCTGTCTTAAGTTAACCTTAGCAACTTAGTGAAATGTTGAATGTATAGGTATGTGAGTTGGTGTTGTTCTCTCGGTGGACTGCTATAATTGCGTGTGTGCATTGTCTCTCTCAAAACGAATTGATTCGTTCTCTCCTAAGTCCTGACGCAAACTGGACTCGTGCTGACAACTCTGTCGTTTTGTGTACGTTTATACATAATTCAAATCTATTCCCACGATGAAAATACATAACAAATCAGTTATTGTTCAAATTAATTTCAAGCGTCATCTCATCTACATTAATTAACCCCAAAAATATTCCAGTATCGTTAGCGCATATCTGTCGTTTCGGCCAGGTTCATAATCCATAACACGGATTTGACTCCACACTTTTCGGTGTCGCACGTGGTTTTCTTAATAATTAAACTTTCCTCTTAGAAAATTACTAAACACTGATTTTTCATATTAAACCAATCCTGACAGTTGTGAAGAATATTACGACTACGATATTATCAAAAACAAGTTAACACTGTTACATAAAAATTAGTTAACTTTGTTACATAATTGAGGTTAAAGGAATAAACGATGAGACAAAAGCTTCGAATCATAGATATAAACCCATAACTTAGTAGCCTTGCCTCAGCAACAACAAGAAAATAAGACATCCAAATTTTAGTTGGTTTACGTGGACGTCGTAATAAACAAATAACCTGATTCGATCTTTTATTTCTTAACAAATCAGCAACAAAAATTGCAATTGTCTATTATAAATATTATTTGAATTTTTCGAGATACCATTCAATTTGTGACGCTAAAATTCGTGGTATTCATCTGACTCCTCCAGTTACCACTGGACAATCAAGTCAACAAACTTCCAATTTTTCGTGCCAGTTAATTTAGGGGACTATTCAACACTCATAGAACTTCACCCGAAAACCTTCTAACTCCAATCTGATAAAAGCGAGTAAATTCCTTTTTTACACGCAAGCGTGCGCATTATTTCATCTATGAAAATTTCTTCTTTTTATGAGTCGGGGAGGACCCTTATTGGTGTTATTGGTAGCTTGATGGACAGCAACATCGGAATAAACGAGTTGGAACTAGAGTCACGCTATTACATTCACTTTCAGACAAACTTTTGGAAAGGTATGAATATATTTCTCTCGTTAGCTATCGATTGAATAGTTCTATTGCTGTTCTTTTACAAGGATGATTTAACATGAAATAACCCATGAAAGTTGATTTGCCTTTGAACCAAACAAACTTTTCTATGAGACGAAAGATAAAAGACACATACACGAGCACACACATTATTTCCTCTATAAAAATTTCTTCTCTATATGACGTAGTGGATAACATACAAGACTATGACATCGTAATAAGAGAGTTCAAAATACTTCGATATTATTAAATTCGATAAAACATTTTGACACAAATTACACTTCACTCTCTAAAGAGACTCTTTTATCATGAAAAATATTTACCCATAGCCTCTGCAGTCCATTTACTAAAACTTTATTCAATGTGTTGCATCATTGTTTATGCATGTGATTATCAATAAAATTTTGTCAAACTATTAACCGGAGAGTGATTCTGTGTTGTATATATAAAAATATCCTTTTTTGTTATTGTCTTGGTGATCAGCCTTTATGTAGCAGCTGGCCCAGTCGGCTGGGGCTGTAGAATACACCGATTGTTTCTCTGCAGAGGTTGTAAGACCCCCCAACGAGTGTCCTACATATGAAACTAAACAATCTGATGGCGAGGTTCCAGGAATTCTGGGGCTTTGGGGAATGCGGAGTAACTTTCATTGCCATCGCTCCCAGGTTCACTTTGGCCCCGGAGTGGTAGCACATGATTAGGCTCCTATCTATGGGTCAAATAGAACTAAACTGTATATTTGTGCTTAACTGAACAGTTTGAAATTGAACTGTTTTGTCAATTAACTTTGTATAAACAAAAATTATACTAAACTGAATTGTTTGAAATTTATCAAAATGACTTAATTCGGCGTTAAATGACTCGAAAATGGTTGATAGGCCGTAAAACAAAACAACCAACCATTTATGTAGCTGCCGACTTACTAGCTTTTTATCACACGCGAAGCGCGATTTATTTCGAACCTTTCTGCTTCCACTCTTTTTCTTGTACTTGTAGCTATGTAAATTCGCACCAAGCTAAATCAAACAAGTTTACAATAGTGGTCCCGTTACACCTTCATATGTTAAAAAGGTTCTCATGAATGACATTGAAGAGATACTGTAAATAATTATCTCTCTCAGATAATTTACATGTCTATTAGAGACCCGTAGGATGTCACATGAGAGTCTCCGAAACCACTTTTAGACCTTTATTTGCCTCTACTCTTTCAACAGAAGAGACGTTGTCTCATAACCGAGCAGTGAACAGTAAAACCACTTGACTATATTACATAGTATTTTTAAGTAAGCCTTTTTCTATTTTGCACCTCTTCCACTGACAGTTCATGGAACACGATATGTATAATTTTACATACTTGGACATTTTTGTGTATTTCTCTTTTAAGACTATATGTATATTATGTATATAAAAGGTTAAATGTTCTTATACGTGTAACTGAGTATACCTTGTCTTTCTTCCGTTGTGTTTAGTGTTAGTGTAACATTAATAAAAGAATATCCTTACACAACGGGAATTATATTCAAATGTAAGGCTTTTAGAGACACTGACCATTTAAATTCGTAATTCAAGACAAATTTACCTCCGATTCTTTTTTGGAACAATTTTAAGTTGCTTTAAGATTATTTTAAACTACATTAATACAGTGGCTTTTCAAACATTGATATTGCAACTACGCATGAAGTTTAAATTGACTTGTTTAGAATGATTGTGAGGTTACATTTTCATATCGTATATAATTGGAGACCGTAATTGTTAAACTGACTTCCACATAAAATAAACCAACAACGTTTGGGATAACCTAAAATTTACCAACCAAAATACTACTACTACAAATACTATTCATAATAACAAAGCATCTTATTTTGAGGGCAACCGTACTTAATATCCTGATTATTCTGAAAGAAATAGACATAGTTAATACAACGATGCATAACATAAAAGTTCTCGTAAATAAATTATTGGTTCTTTTCTGATGTGTGTTTCTTTTGTGTTATTTACCCTCTGTTTTTGTTTCATGTTCCATGTTCACGTTTTTTGTCTGTTTCCTTGATTGACTGCTCAACTATTATTCAATACAAATTCTATTGGTATTTCAAAAGCGGAACATTGAAAACAGTTTACGTGTCAGTTTGAACTCTTAACCTTCTCTGTCTTTCTTAAAACCCAATAACATCAACAACAACAGTAACATATTCACGAATAACGTAATTTCATATAAGAAATGACATAACCCCATTGAAAGTGGCCTTTTTCTGAAAATAGAAATGATTGATTCTTAACAAATGATATTTTTATAACAACATATTTGATCGTCTGAGATGTTTTAGAAAAATATTGCATTTGTAATTATAAAAAATATATAAGTTTTTGAGATAGAACATAAGAATATAAAAGATTAAGATATCCATCAAATAAGAATTGCACCTTGTTGACAGAGCGTAGAATGTGTTGACTGCATAATTTGCAGAGGGGTATCCTCCTTCCAAAGAAAGGTGTTCTATGACACGAAACTGCATCTGGTGGCAAAACTCCTCTATAGAGTATGTGTAACACCATGGCACTATCTCGAATATCAATAGGTGTTTCCCTTCTCAAATACAAGAAGGAGCCGTTGTTTTTTAAGATACGAAAAATTTATTTTCTGACTGTAACATTTCATAGCAGTCAGCAGTCGTAACACGAGAAAAAGACAAGAGTCAAAAATATTTAGTTCTCACATTTCTATTTCTTTACCCCGTCGTCCCTTTGTCCCCCAGATGGTTCGAATCTCTAATCTCAACCGAGTGCCTCCAACCATCAACTCTAAACTCAACTGTCCCAACTGAACTAACTCTGTTTATATATTATATCAATTACCTTATCCGCTAATAATATAAGAACACGTGTCTTTAACTTTGCAGTGTGACATCATCACTGAAACCTTCCAGCCATGCCCATCACTCAATCCTCAGCTGACCAAGTGTTTATTTTTCAATATCCTGTCTAGAAACCCGAGTTCAAAACAAAGCTCTATTTTAATGTCTGACATCCTGTTCGCTGCATGTGCACGCGTATGACCTTTTCAAAGCGACCTACACTTCTACTAAAGGTTTTCTAGCAAATTTACAATTTATTACAATAAATGAAATAATAACTAATGTAATTAATTATTATCCTTGAATATATTTCATGAGGGGTACTTTTTCGTTGCGATTACTCTAAGATCCACTCTGTTCCAGAATGGTAGCAATAAAGGGTTACTCCACACTCATCAGTTATCCAGAATTGGAGCTTCATCACTGTTTAGTGTTATACCCATAGCACCCCTTTTATGGGTAGGGTCTTATACACTTACAGAGGATGCAGTCAGCCAGCCTAGCTGGCACTGAGATGTAATAAGGATAATTACTGGTAGTTGACATAATGGAAATGGAAAGCAGCGATTTTAGGCCTAATAATTTACCGCTAAAGATCATCTAGTTTGTTTCAATTTAATTTTTGATATTTGAACATACGTGAAGAAAAAGGTTTAACAACAGAGAAAATAGATATTTCATTTTTTTATTCACTCAAATCAACAATGGAAAATGAAAAGTGTACAAAACTGACATAACATTATCACTGGATTATTATTAAAAAGACATCAAGAACAACATCGGTGTAATTGTCACTGTTCCTATAGCTATTGTATTTAGTCTTGACATTTATTGATAATCAGGTAAATTTAATAGTCTTACTTTCATTGTTAAAGACTGTTATCAATAAATAGAACAAATGGTTCTGAATCATCATTGTTATTAATTTTGATCCGCATTATCCTTCGTCCTTTAAATTCTAGCTGCTTTTTTTACAGATTGTAACTCCTTCAGGTCTCTACTTTTATGATAGAGAAAAACATCACACATCCGAAAAGAATAAAGAATAAGTTTCCGATGAGACTTTAACTCAGGTTCTTCGGGAAGCCTGGTTATTTGTACCAGCTATTTTTTCAATTCATCCACGAACCAGACTTCACCAAAGCAAAAGACATGGTTTCTAGTCTCAATGGAAGCTTATTCTTTATTCTATTTTCTGATGCACTGTTCTTTGCAGTGTTAAAAGTTATGACCCAAATGAGTTGCGATGAAAATCAACTGGAATTAGGAAGTTGAAGGAAAATACTAGTCAAGTTTATTAATAACAAGAGTATCAAAGCCTCATCTAAAATAAATAAAAAAGTAAAAGTTTCTTGATCTGCTTGAAATTGGAGCCGTCAGTCTGTTTCAGACAAATACCCAAAGGACAATAAATATTTTTCTGGAGACTTTTCAGATGATGACAACACGTACGAGCCGAAAAAAAAAAAATCAATAAAATGATCATAACAAATACATAAGAAGAATGTCAACGTTATTGTGAACGAGTGTTGGATAATGTTGCGATACCGTGATTATTCCTGTATTATGATCAATCCTTTCTTTAGGCTCGGAAATTCTGAAAAGGAAAACCCACTCTTGTACGTATTTATCCAACCACTCTTTCATGGGCAGGATATGACACAATGTTAAGCGGAGTAAAGCTGGCTTGAATTCAGTTTTCCTTTTTCTAAATTGGTTGTCTTATCAAGGCTAAAGAACTCAGTCTGCTTGGCTATATACCAATAGCCAGACGGATTCATATCTTTCCAAAGGAACGAAGTGAAACGTAAACAATCTGGTCCTGGATTTAAAATCAGGTCACCAATTCCATTTCAGATAACGATAATTTTTACGCTAAGCAAGCCCCTGCAGTATAATACGTTCTGGATTTTTAGAATTTGTACTAGATAAATTTAACTTAGATTTAACATTTGTTCAAATCTGTGTCCGGTTTGAATTGACTAACATAAAATTTTTATATAGTTTACATTATGTTTTGAAGCACACAATTTGTACAGTATTTAGAGCAAATGCATAGACATGTGCAAAAGGTTTTCATCGAATATAAGCTAACACTAGGAGAAATAAGATTATATCAAACACTCATTTAATTAGCTAATAATTATTTATCAGTAACTGTATAAAACAGAAGTGTTTGTTACATATTAGTTTGGACCATAGATAACTAATTTTCACTCATACCTTCTCAAATATGACGATGGTTGAGGTTAAAAAAAAGGTAGTGTTAAGAACCGGCTCCTATTGATAAATCGTATTTCAAAGCCACACTTTTTACCGATTTTCAAAGCTAGGCGGCCGAATTTCAGAACTAAAAACCGAGCAAGCAAAATTAAGGGCCATGACGAGCAATAGTAATAACAATGACACAAAGGCTAGATACATAAACTTAAGAACAGGAAAGAATGAAAATTTCTTGTCTTCATTTAATAAGTGTTTGAACCCAGTCGGACTGTTGGCAGGAGGAAATAAAAAATAAACCCTGGAACTATGTAGTATACGTGTAAAGAGAAACGTGATACCAAAACCAAAAAGCGGAAAACCCAACAATTCTCAGTAATACACAACAAAATAAAAAAGACTCTTCCTCGATTCTTAAATTCTCCCTTTTTGTTGAGTCACCACTTTTATGTTTTACCCCATGACCCGCTTCTTCGTACTGTCCTTTAAACGTGCCCTTTCTGTTAGTGTTTCCCGGTGAATAACCCACTTTATTTTAAAGACTGGTGTCGTTCAAACAACTCTTCCTTTTCATCGGCTCTGTAATTCTTGCTAATGTGAGAATAGGAGAAAGAAAGAATTCCTGTTCGTCGAATTAGGAATATTAATATTTAGTTCTAGTGTATAATACAAACTTTTAGATTCAAAAATCTAAAAAAGAATGCGTGTTATACACAAATAATTACAAAGCGATATGTTTTTGATAGTTAGAAATTAAAAATTGCAACAGCTAAAAAAATATTGATACTATTGATAATTACAGAAGAATATACAAAGTAATTTCATGTTATATTAATTTGTTTTCAATTTATCGAATAGACACGCATATTTTTTGTGGATGAATATGCATATCAAAATATGGTGATGGTTTATATACATGTTAAAACACATGGGTTTACGCTTCATTGGATTTTATTTGTAACTGTAAAACCTATGTACGCTTGAAATTTATTTATTCTGATTAAAGATTGTAGTGTCCTCACATGAAACTTTTAGTAACTTTTTAATTTCATCTGCAGACTTCTTTAACTGAACATTTTAGGTTTAATGTCGGCTATTTTGAGTTTTTAAAACATTGAATAAATATTTGATTTATCAAACAGATTTATGTAATAATTACACACACACACACACACACACACACACATATATATATATATATATAGAATGTCTGTTACTGAATGATGGAAAAAGTATTAATTTCACATAACAAATGTTCATTTCTCAACATAATCTCTTTTCTTGTGAATGGACTCAAAGAAGCACTTTTCAACTTATAATTTGAACATTATAGAGACAAAGTTTCAGATAAAAATTCAGCTAATAACTGGGTCAGGCTATAGACTTACTGATCCATCTTTATATATATATATATATACATATATATAATGTGTGTACATTAGTGTGTGTCGGAGAGAGAGATTGCATTGATATCGAAATAAAGATATTGATTTGATTCACATATCTGATTGTCTGTATGTGTGCATACTCTGAGAATAGTAATGCTTTTTGCATATACTTTTGATTATATTTTTCTCACATTTATCCATGCTTACAGTTGATATATGCACACGTATTTAACGTCTTTTATGGTAATAGGACTATCATGATGGCATCTTCTACCCAAGATAATACAGGATCAGCACAAAAACTCATTGCTGTTGGGTGAGCGCAATTATGGACTGACTATCTTGCCCTCTAGCAGTGGGAGGAATACACAGAGATTCTTTTGGTGAGAAAAGGAATATTTTGAGTCAATGTATGTGATCTCATCATATTTCTAAAAATATTCCAGTAGGTTTTGGTGTAATGACTACTTGAAATCGAGGAGTATTTTTGCGCTCTCCAAGTAGATTGCTAGGTGAAGAAAAACGTCAACTCACGACACAGGTAGTTTTCTCCGTACAAAATTCCGAATGTCAGTACATTCGGTCAGGTCGATTTTTGAACCGTGGCGTTGCACTCAATTTGAAATTTGGGTGTTGACATGATAAATAAGGACAAACTATTTCTTCCAAATCATTACCATTTTTTGAGGAAACGAGTTTAAAGATTAAAGTTAGTTTCAAAATTTTAGTATTGGAATTTCGGTGATTAGTTAAAGATTTAACGCAGAAAAAATTCCAATATCTTTATGGAAAACAAATGTGAAAATTTCTTTCAATAAAATGTTTTCTAAATATGACATTTACCACATTCTCAATGAATCAGATGAAATAAATCATAAATATGAATGATACAAAAACATTCTCTCGTATAAATACAAAATAGAGACTGAATACAACGTGTTTTGGCCATCGATGAAAGATCGCTTCTTTTTTTTCTCCCAAATAGAAATAAGGTTTTGTTAATTTTCCGTGAAAGAATTCTAATTCTCAATAAAGTACCATAAAACCGAGAAATTTCTTCATTTTAATCAACAGAAGCAAAATAGATATATTTTGTTGATTAATCTTGTCTCCAAAACTTTCTTTTGATGGGTATTATTCAAGTTTTCACCGTTATAAACGTTTGTTATTAATTTTCATATTTGATATTGAAATGTATTTCGTAAAATTGATTATTTCTTTTGTATTTTTATGCAGCAGACTTAATTATTTTTTTAAAAAGCTTGTTTAATATATATATATATATATATATATATATATATATATATATATATATATATATATATATATATATATATATATATAATCTTGTATTTTCGAAGCGACAGGAGTTTATTCGAAATGTGTTTATTTTCATCCAAAGTGATAAGAATTGAGGAACATCTATACAAATGTTTTGATATTTCTTCATGTTGCTGAAAATTTCCTGTCATTAGATGTGATGGGTTGGCTGTAAAGTACAATAAAGAAAATTGCCAAGCAAGTCATATAATTTGCATTTATCCTTCTAAAAAGAAGGTAATGTTAATTCTATAGTTGTTTTCGTTTCTTTGTTTAATTTGAACTAGTTCATGTCCCGATTTTCAAAATTTAAATTAATTGAAAATATAAATTGACCTCTGACAATGTTCTTTTTCTGGTTAATAATATTGTGATATTTTCCTTGAATTTTGTTATATATGCTAGATCTGTTATTAAAACTATGTAAATTTCGAAATATTTGGTTTCCATTCTAGAGCGCGAATATTTAAAAGATATGAGAGAGAAAACAGGATCAAAAGGCAGTTCCTAGCTAGAACCTATGGACAAAGATGCTGTGAAAAATATCAAAAAGTGTAACGGAAACAGAGAGATTTGACAGGCAGATTGGAAGAGAAGATTCTTTACATTTTACCCCTACATCCGATATTTTTCCATAGACGTCTTCCACTTAAGGAACAATCGATGACAGTTTTAAGCCCGGATGACTGTCTTTTAAAAGTCCCTAGATATTTTATGGAACTTTTTATGGGAGATATATCTTCGAGCCTTGGCGTATGCCTTGCTCATGCCTTTCTATTAGACCTACAATTCTTTTCTATTAAAACTACAACATGTGGGTTTTCTTCATCCAAGTATTAATTTAAAAAACATAAACTTGATAAATCAAATAGAGACTGGGAAAAGCAAGAATAAAAGTAACCAGTCACCAGAAGCATTTCAGAATTATGAAAATATCATCTGCATTGATGTTGATTGCAGAGTTGATAAGGATACTTTGCAATACAGAGGAAAATTACAAACAAACAAACAGCAGAAAAGCAAGGGACCAGAGCACCACTTAAATTTTACCAAAGAGATCGACACTGAAAGTCGATATTTCAACTACAGAGTTATTTCTAGCATTACTGCAACTGGTGTTGTGCTAGCAGAGGATGTTGTTGCTGTTTTAGAACAATTCAACAGTGTAAATACTGTTAAGGAAAGTCTTCTGACCAATACCAGTACAAACACTGGTTGTGAGGCAGGAATTATCACATTAAATTAAAAATGAGTTGCACACCATTGGCTGTTTACTTTATAAAAAGAAATAAATTTAGAGCTATCTTAAGTTCATTGATGGAACTATAAGAAACCCCACTACTCATACTGGTCCTCTACGGAGACTGTGGAAATGATTATCAGAATTTGACCCAGACTGAATTTGCCAATATCAGTGGCTCTTTAGATAATTTATATCTTACTGCAGTGGCAATGGATGATCTAAGTGGTGACCAGGGACTACTTTTAAAATATGCAGTAGGAATTTCTCGAAGAAAAATAAAACCCAGATTTGCTGCATGAAAAATTGGACCTCTGATTTAAGCAAGATGGCTAACTTTAGCAATCAGGTTAATATGCTTGTGAACCAGAGGTGCCTATCTATTAGAACTTTGTGATGAATTGTGCAGCCTTGTACAATTCATAATTAAAGAATATTTAGTTTGGTGGTTTTAAATTAAAAGAGATAATGCATTCTATAAACAACAAGTATATATCTTCAATATGACCTGTAGAATAAAGCAAGTCGACCGAAATACAGAATATTGCATCAAAGAATTTACGGCACAATGCTTCTGCTTTTGTTTTGCTTACAAAAAATCTTTTTCAATGTTAAAATCACACGAATTGGAGGTGAGGGAAGAGGCTATGAAAAGTTTTGTCCATTCGATAAATAAACATTTATTCATACTTAATAATGTCAATTTATAAGAATAATTTTCTAAACTTTTATTCAAATTACATCACAAGAATATAACCAAGTATTGGTAAATTTTCCAATAAGAATATTTTTTGTTTCAGAAGTAGCGAGCCACTAAAGAAGATATTAAAAAATTACATCCCTGAACTTTAAAGATACACGTTGGTCAAATCTGATTAACCTCTCACAAGGTAGAATTTGTGAAATTGAGCTTGCAGAAGGCTTTTCCATTTATCAATTACTAGTGTCTTGTGACATTGTAGTTTCCTAATTTACCAGCACACTGATAAGGCGCAGAAAGAGCAGTAAAATTAACAATTGAAGCTTCACGAACGGTTCAACAAGAAGCAAGACAAAAACACATTATCGCCGAATCATTACGCTATCAAATATGACCTTCATTTACTTCGAAGGAAGATTACACTGAATAATTCAGTTATATTATGATGTTATGTTGAGCAGTTGGTTCTAGTGCAATGTTCAATGAATAATTCATATTTAAAATATTTTGTCCTATAATTTGTACCCAGCAGTATTGTAGCGTAATACACTTTTATCTATCTATTCTAAAAATCAATTATGACTCCAAAAATGGAGTAAAAACCTATTTAGTGGTAAGCCTTTTTCGAAATATTTTACATTTTTTACAGTTATAGTTTATTGAATAGAGTAAAAAATGAAATATTTTGCTCGTGGTTTGAATGTATTTTCCATTCATTGTATCTAATACAAACAATATCAATTCCATCAGGGTTTGTAATTGAAATAGTAAAATTTTGAAGTTAGTTTCTCAGCAAAAATCTGTGAAAATGAATTATTTTTCTACATTTTTGCCGAAAATCTTTAAAGCTGAACGCTCAAACATTGGTAAAAGCTAGGAATCTAATTTTTTATGTCAGTTCTTATCACATTAAACTCTAGCTTTTTCTCTAAGAGCAATGTTGATTTTCCTATAAAAATGAAAAATCGATCTGTCCAAGTGTACATTTGAACGAAGTAGCATTTTCCCGTGGATTTCTTTTTCTCATAGTTTCTCCTTTATTTTTTTACTCTACATAGCACTTACCAAACAAATAAACCTGGCAACATTTTTGTTTGCTCTTACTTTGTTGCTATTTTAATAATGAAAAACAAAAAAAAAAATTAGCATTGGCTAATATCAGTGTTTAGTGCAAGGGTCGGTTTACCCTTTTCTGACAGGCTTGAATTACTTGTTTCTTTGTCTGGTTCTTTTACAGAGTACATTTTACTCCGGTTCAGTGAAGTAGAGTGAGTAACGAAAGAGGCAGTTCCTCGATTACTTCTCTTCCGGTCATTTCTAAAACGGCCTCGAAAAATTGAACGAAATAAATGTTTGAACGTTTCCCGAAAGTTTTTTGACATGAATGAGTAGACGATAGGATTGATGCAGCTGTTAAAATATGCCATCAGATTAAACGCCATTCGCATCGGTTTCAGATATCCATAATTCAGTTGGGTAAGATGTTGGAAGCCGACAAGAACATTATTGATGAGAATCGGCGCCCAGCAGATGATGAATAAAAGAACAACAACGACGAGCATCTTGACAACCTAGAAAACCAAACAAACTCAAGTAGGATGTGCAATAAATAAATAAAACAAAAATAAAAAATAAAACTAAGTGACAAAGGACAATTCAATCGTCAAATAAAATGTTAACGGGCAGATATGTCTACAGTAAAGGAAGTTTAATTATATTTTTACAAGTTCGTTAATAGCTTGACTTAATCATTTAAAACAACGAAATGGATATTCGGAAATGTTTTAACACAATCAAACAAGATTAATATGATTTTCTATATAATTTTGATTTTTGAAAATATTAAAATTCGGTTATTATTTGGTTTATGGAAGCAATGATATTTCAATTAATTTTACACCTTCATATATATATATATATATAAAGTGTTTATTTACAGTGTTGTAAAAACCTTGTCAATTAACTTGTAATGCATGACCACTTCAATAAATAACATTAGAAAATGCTACATAACTTAAACTCCTAAAATGAGTTTAAATACTAGAAGCTATATTCATATAAAAAAGCAAAAATGATACCCCTCCCCTGAAATATATAATTCAACTTGGGAACTGGCGTACTAAATATATTTAAACTTTGGCTCCATTGGTTATCGTCTTTATAAATGGACTCCTGAAACCAAATTCCAATTCTCGGTGAGGCTCTGGATATTTCACTTCAACACTAAAACAATCTTATACGAATCTAAATATTGGATCCAATGTTTTCTTCGTCATGAACACGTTTTCTAAGTTCTGCTTGGAACAAAGCCAGAAGTGCATGGCATTGAGAAAGAATTGAACTTGCTTCGATTGGTTGATTTAGACTAGATCGTTAATCCTTTAACCACATAAGATTCAGCTGCCATATATATAATGTAGTGAATATATAGCTCGTAAATTTCAAAAACAAATTAAAGTATATAATTCCCACCAGTATATGATCCAGTTGGCTGAGTTAATAGAATGCACCGACTGCATTTCTGCAGAGAGGTAAGACTCCTCCAACGTGTGCCCTGGATATGACACTAAACAATCAGATAGTGAAGCTCCAGTAATGCTAGGGCTTTGGGGAATGAGGAGTTCCCTTTCATTACCATCGCTCCCAGGTCCACTCTCTCCCGGAGTAGTAGCACTCGATAGGATCCAATCGATGGGTCAAATAGAACTGTTTAATATCTAAACTGCATGCAAACAAATTACTAAAGTTAAATTGAATTGTTAGAAATAGAACTGATCATTTAATCGTATGTGAACAAATGATAGGTGTTTAGTTGAACGGTTGGTAATAAATAGCAATACTTGGAAACATTTAACTTTGATGATGTTTATTAAATTGATTTGTTAGAAATAGAAGTGTTTGATGGTTTAACTGTGTATATCTACAAAATGTGTTAATCATATATATTAATATATATGTAAAAACACGATTTGGCATTAAATAACCAACAATGATTGATATGCCATAAAACCAAGCCAAGCCAAACCAAAACAAAACAAATCATCATCCAGTTATATATAATTAAAATTTACCGCTAAAAACATTTTAAATTAGTAAAATGCAGAGTACTTTGCTCTAAAAGCCATGGCCAACCGCAGTCGAGTGTGACCTGAAGGCTCCATTTCAATAGCTACTACACCAAGGTGTATGAGAGGGCGAAACCCCATTCTCTGGATTGCTCCACTTTACCCTTGATCTGTAACTAATAATGCAGAGTGTTAAGCAAGGAAGCATCAAGTACCATTTGTTGAGTCTTTAGTATGACTCTTCCTGGGATATATATATATATATATATATATATATATATATATCATCATCATCTTGTCGTGGCACCAGCAAGGATATCCATGAATCTCTCTCGCCACTCCTCCCTATTGTTCATCGATTCATGCAGGTCCTCACAGAGCTGCTGTATGTTGGTTCGAGCTGGTCGCCCGGCTTTTGCTCGGACATGTGAGGGGGTCTATAGGAGAACATCACTTATGAGCTCGTCCCTGCTTCTCCAGCAGTGTCCTGCATGTCTGGTTCGTCGAACTTTGATAGGTGGTCGTATACCGGCTGCTTTGTGGGGTGTTGCCTCCAGGACTTGTTCAATATTGCTCGCAGCATTCTTGTATAGTTGCTGTCAAGCTTTTTCTCCATACGTTTAGTTACCGTCCATGTAGTGCATCCATATAGCAGTATCGACACGACCGCTGCTTGGAAGAAACTGCATTTCATTTTATCGGACAGGTCTGACTTCCATATGACCGATGGCCTATCGATAGCTGTCAATGACTTTGTTAGTCGTGTGTCGATGTCAATCCCGGTTGTTGAAATACTGCTTCCTAGGTAGGTGAACTTGTCAAGTAGTTTCTGAAAGCAACCGTTTAGTGTAGAAATGTCGCCTGTTTGATTAAAGCACATGTATTCCGTTTTGTGTGCATTGACATGGAGGCCAATGCCTGCGGCGGCTCGTTCCAGACTATGCAGTAGGGTTTCGGCTTGGGCGGGTGCATTTGCCAGAAGCGCTATCTCATTGGTGTAGTAGGCGTCGATAATTGTTTTTGCGGGATACCTGCTTCTTTTCTTTGTCAGCTCGAAACCGTTTTCTTTGATTTTATCAATCGACGACATACTGCTCCGACTCTGGAATGCAGTTTATAATCAAAATCCTATAGACAGATGGATGAAGGGATGCATCCTCCCTTTCCCTTAAAAGGGCAACCTCGGATTAGCCTAGAACTACCGAGGTATAACACTTACATCTATAGCAGCCAAAATATACAATGCCCTACTACGAAACCGCATAGAACCCAAAATTGACAACATTCTTAGGAAGAACTAAAATGGCTTCCGGAGAAATAAATTCACGACCTCACAAATATTGACAATCCGTAGAATCCTTGAAGGTGTACGGGCAAAAAAGCCTACGGGCGACAATACTATTTGTCGACTTTACCAAGGCCTTTGATTCTATTCACAGAGAGAAGATGGAACAAGTTCTACTAGCGTACGGCCTACAAAAAGAAACCGTCGCAGCCATAATGATTCTCAATAGAAATGTTATATAGTCATCTACAGCATCATGCAGCATCATAACGACACAATAATAGACAGACGCACGATGATAAAGACGCAGTAATAAACGACGCACACAGAAAGACGCAGGAAGACTTCTTTATAAAATATTTTACCTCTCACTTTATTTGTAAGGTTTCGAAAGGGTTGTTCAAAGTTTGCGTGTGAGAGGGAGCTGGAAACCGAACATAACTGAAATATTTTGACCCCAAAGTTATGGCTGTCAGCGTTGTGTCTTTCTCGTTCTCCATGGCTGCTCAACCGGAGCCCTGGAATCCACTGTCCTGGGTGCTTGCTTTCCCTACTACACTCGTCAATCTCCTCTCCAACTATACTGCTTGCCCTCCTTCACGCCTTTCTGCCTTCTGTTCAATTCGTCGGCCTTATATTACCTTCAAACTCCCACGCGGTGATATGGACACGCCTCCATGCCTCCGCAACTTCTTCCGATATCTAGCGACCGGGATGTGTCACTTCCGCTACCTTTGAAGGCGCCTCTGGTGGTGTAATGGTTAGCAAGCTCGACTAGCAAACCTACACGATTGAGTTCGAGTCTAATTGGGTGCCCCTTTCATATGGCCTTGTGCCACATCTAAGCAAAAAGCTTAGTAAATTTCCACTTCCGCTACCTTTGGAATGGTCTGTGTGATCGTCATCGAGCGGAAATAACTGTCATGCAGTTCAGAGGTCACTCTCTTCCGGTGCGTCAGTCTATGAGAGTATAATGGGATTTTTTTTTACCTCTTCCCATTTCATCAGCCAATTTCCGCCCACGCGATTTCCTCTCATAACTGCCATTAGAATGTGTCACTTCCTTCCGGTGCATCACCTTGAATGGCATTTTTGGCCTGGTCAACAGGTCAAACATAACAGAAACACCAAAGTGAAAGTACGTTCTCCGGATGGAGACACAGACTACTTCGACATTGTAGCAGGAGTACTGCAAGGAGACACACTCGCCCTATATATATATATGTATATATATATGTTGCTAAATAACAGAGTAAAATATTTTAGAATAATGGCTGTTCAGGTTCTAAGGGTTAATTGGTATCATCGTCGACCGCCTATTCCACAGTTCTTTTTTAGTTCTCTGGTAAAATCAAATTATTTGTCTACATTTATCAAGTCATGTCTAGTCTTGTACACTTTTGGCGCTAGTTTGCTGCATTCGTTTATTATGTGATTAATTTTTTCATCTCTATCACCACATAACCTATAGTTGCTATTCTATTGCGTCTTATCTATTTTCGCTTTAACATAGTTGATCCTTATTGCGTTGTTTTGTGCTGCTATCAGAACGGGTTACATTTTTCTCTGAAATTTTTCCTTTCTTAGCCATGTCCAGGCTTCTCATGTGTGATTCCGTCAGTCTGCCGCTTGAAATATCTATACAGTTGTTTTTTATCTTTTATGTTTCCTAGTTATTGTTGTTCCATTGGTATTTATGTTGTCTTTGCTGTTTCTCTTTGCTGTATAATAATAATGATGATAATAAGCATTATTATTATTATTATTATTATTATTTAATTTTCAGTTTTATTATCGGTTTCTTATAATCATTCACTGAGTCTTTAATCAAGACCAAAGGTGGGAGAAGGTATTAATTATCTACATTCTATGTATTTCTTTTTTGTTGCCTCTTTTGGGGGATATTTTTCAGTCATATTGATAGTACTCTCCTAAGAATATGTGCAGTTCAGCAAAGTACAATTTTTTAAAATTTCCTGTAGTCTGGGACTGCCAGGTATCTTGTTAATGTATTTATGAGTTCCTTTCTTGATCATACGTAGGGTTTCTATAATTATTGTGTCAGTGGCAGTTTTAAGACGCCACATTTTCTCATTTTCTATTTCCAGATTATTGTACCTACTTATTTTTCTTATCCTCCCAGCTGTGGGTAAAACAGAACCTCTACCGTTCTTCTAGAAGGATAGCTTTGGAATGCATAAATAGCATTAAATAACCTACAAAGGTTGATATGTCATTAAACAAAAAGAAACCAAACTAAACCAAACCTACTAATTTCATTATATTCTTTGATATGTTTTATCTGTTGGCACTGACATATATATCAGAAGGTATGTTTTTCTTTTATAGTCCTTAACCATGATATTTGGTCACGTTATTTCTCTCTCAGTTTTGATCGCAAAATCCCAGAGAATAATAGTTCTTTATGCTTCTATTGTTGGTTATGGTTGGTGTTTTTATGATTTTTCACAATCCAATATTCCAAAGTATTTACATACTTTTAAATGTATGTAATGTCCTATTTTATCATTCCATTCTTTATATTCTGTTGGTGTTAGTATTGGGCAACTGGACACTAAGTGACGCAGATTATGGTCTTGGGGCCATTTCCCTGAGCACCAGTGTGGTTTGCGAGTTAATCAAATGACCACCGATAAGAATTCCTCTCTTTTTTAATGTAGTCAAATCTTGGATCATTCTTCAGCGCCTCCTTAAAGTCTTTCATCAGCAATGATTTGAATTATTTTCGGTGCTTACTGAAATGACTATACATTAATAAATTAATAAAGTTTTTAAAGTAAGACAAATAAAATACGAAAATAAACTAAGATAAAAAAATCTGATAATTCCACTTTAGCCAAAGTTCGAAACAAAAAATGAGGAATCTCTCTCTTTTTAGCGTCTGCCAGCCCACGGGACAGACGTTTGTTTGCAGAGCTCTCAAAACGAGAACGCTTTTCCCCCATGTATAATAAATGTCCTGTAAATATGAGAGAATAAAGATTCGACTTATTTTGGACAAGATAGTCTTCCCATCTTTTTATTAGATGCCTTCTTTTCAGAAAGCGCCACGAGAACAAAGAGAGCAGTTAAGTCATGTTCTGGACAACTTATATCATACCATAAAATCACATACTAGAAGCCCATACTATAATTCAAATACTGAAATTCATAAGATGTTCAGTCCATATGCGAATTTGAATTGCATTAATATCATACTTTATTAAGATATTTACAGATTAATTCATTTATAATTTTCATTCTAGATGCATAAAGAATTAATAAGGTTAAATATTTACTGTGTTAATATTATAAAATTTTGTTCTAATTCTTACCTGCATTTTTGTTTTGTTATCCTCTACTGTTGTATTCTTTTTTTTGTGTTTCGCATTGCCAGCTATACGCAGATTCCTGAATCCAGTACCAGTCACGGTATTAATCTCAACGTGGCCATTTTCTGTCATGCTGTAGAAAGAAAGAAAGAAAGAAGGGGGAAGAAAAATAGTAACTCGTTTACTTGTTCCAGCTATGGTAATAATGCTTACAATCAGATTTAAACAACCTAGGATTCGTATCACATTATGTTTAGGTATTATTTACTACGGGCAGGTTAATTTTGGAGTTTTCCTTTTCCTAGACAAGTTTCCGTACAATATCTAAAGAATCTAGTCTTGCCTATTTACCCATAAGAGATGAATTCCTAAAGGTATAAGAGTGACGTGAAAAGCAAACAGCTTCTGCCAGAATTCAAACTTGGTTCTTTATAACCCAAATTGAGAATTTTGATTAGAATCTAAAAGATAGTTCCAGTTAGTGAAAGGGCTCAGCATAGTTTTGCATGAAACTGGATTTGAAGGGGAAAAATATGATATTTTTTGTTCAAATTATCGCTGGATAAAAATTAGGTGGCTTGCACACGATAAGACCTGGACAGGGTTAAAAAAGAAAGAGACCGAATCTCTTTTAATAGCAGCACAAAATAACTCCATAAGGACCTATTATACCAAAGCTCAAAATTGATAAGACACAACTGAATAGCAAGTGTAAGTTATGTGGGGACAAAGATGAAACCTTACAAGATTTTGGAAAAGAGGCTGGTGAAAATGGAAATCAAAGGAAGAATCGAGACTATAAAGACCACAGCATTGTTAAGATCGGTCAGAATACCAAGAAGAGTCCTAGTAACATAAGAAAACTTGATGTCACGCAGATTCTAGTGAAAGATCACCAGTTAAGGTTGGTGTAAAAAACTTACAAGGAATGAAATAACAACAACAACAATAATAATAACAATAAACAATTCCCAAAGGATTGGTAAAGGAACTGCAAGATTTGGAAATAAGATAAGTGGAGTCCATTCAGACTACAGTATTATCAAGATCAGTCAACATACTGAAAAAGTCCAGGATACTTGTGGGGACTTGCTGTCGCTGAAACTCCAGTGGAAAGCCGTCAGCTAACGCTGGTGTGAAAATCTCCCAAACGAGTAGAATAGTAATAATAATAATAATAAAAATAACAAAAGCGACATCTCATTCGAGAAAACGTGGACGTGGCTAAGAAAGGGAAACGTTAAGAGAGAAACTGAATCTCTTCTAATAGCAGCACAAAACAACGCCATAAGGACTAACGTTATATAAGCGAAAATAGATAAGACGCAACAAAACAGCAGATGTAAGTTATGTGGTGATAGAGACGAAACGATCAATCACATAATAATCAAATGCAGCAAATTAGCACAGAAAGAGTATAAGACTGGGCACGACTTGGTGGGCAAGGTGATCCACTGAGAATTGTGCAAGTTTGACCATACGAACAAATGGTATATGCACAACCCAGAATCTGTCCAGGAGAATAAGACCCACAAACTCAGGGATTTTGAGAAACGGATTGTGGACTTTGCTGTCCCGGCGGACCACAGAGTAAAACTGAAAGAATGCGAAAAGAGGGATAAATACCTCGACCTTACTAGGGAATTGAAAAAACTGTAGAACATAAAAGTGATGTGTATACCAATTGTAATTGGTGCTCTTGGTACATTCACCAAAGGATTGGTATAAAGACTGGAGGACTTGTAAATAACGGGACTGGTGGAGACTGTCCAAAGTACAGCATTGTTGAGATCGGCCAGAATACTGAGAAGAGTTCTGAAGACTTGAGGAGACTTTCTGTCACTCAAACTCCAGTGGAAAACTGTCAGCTAACGATGGTGTGAAAAACTCCCGAGGAGTAAAATGATAATAATAATAATAATACAATCGAATAATAAGCCAATACAGTAAATTAGTGCAAAGAGAGTATAAGATTAGACACAATTGAGTGGGCAAGGTGATCCCACCGAGAATCGTGCAAGAAGTTTAAATTTGACCATACGAACAAATCCATCTTAGAATTTGAGACGCACAAAATGGTCTGAGATTTTGAGATACAAACGGATCCTCTTATCTCAATCAGACTACCAGACCTAGTGATAGTTCACAAAAAAAAAAAAAAAAAAATTACTGAACTTGCCGAGTAGTAGACTTTGCTGTTCCAGCTGACCATAGGGTAAAACCGAAGGAAAACGAGAAGAGAGATAAATGCCTAGACCTTGATAGAGAACTGAACAAACTTTGGAACATGAAAGTGACTGTGATACCAATTGTAATTGGCACGCTCGGTACAGTCACCCAAGGATTAGTATAGAGATTGGAGGACTTAGAAATAAGAACACGATTGGAATCCATCCAAACTACAGTATTGTTGACATCGGTAAGAATATTAAGAAGAGTCCTGGAGACTATAAGAGACTTGCTGTCACTCAGACTCCAGTGGAAAACTATCAGCTAACGCTGATTTGAAAAACTTTCAACTGAGTAAAATATTAATGATAATAGTATTCGGGTATAATAAGTACTCGTCTACAACTTGCACTCATGTATAACACGCGACCCTAACTTTGTATTATGAAGCTCTGAAGAAAAATCTCCTATGCATCAAACTCAATAAGTTTTTAGAACTTTTGAAGCCAATTTAAACAAGATTTAGCATTTGTTAAAATGTTTATCTAGTTCGTATCAATTAAAATTAAGAATTTATGTTGTTTAGATTATATTTTGAAGCAGAAAAAAGACATGGGTATACATAATCCATCTTCCAGTGTCACATATTCAATGATTTGACCATATGCAAACGGGAAACACATAACAACCAAAAAATAATAATAGAATAATGTTTAAATTTGAAATTAATTTCTTTAAGATAAAGAATGATAAGAAACAGAACACCACAAAACTGGGTGAAGATCAGCAGAAAATTGTATTTTTCTTCACGGAATATTTTTGAGCAAGATTTCTCACCTTTCATTGGGGGCTTTAATTGTCTGTTTATTTTGAAAGTTTTGTGGGGATTTAGGAATTAACAGTAAGACTCCCGGCCGGATGTTGGCTCGTCGGCTGCCAGATACAAAATGTAAAAACGCGTCGCCACGCATAAGGCTCCACGCATCCATCCGGTTAAAAATCAGAAAAAAAGAAAAATAATAAAAAGTAAAGTAGCCAATGGGAAGCAGTCACGCCAAAATTAGAAGGATTTTGGTGTAGCGAATTTGGAGCCGGTGGAGAGAGATAAATACCCAGGTTTTCTGTGAACCAAAATCAGTGAGAACAAAAGGAGACACAAGAAAGAACGAAGACGCGATAACCAGGAGAGAAGTGACGTCCGCCCTCGAGTTAAGAGCCGAAACTACCTCTCTGCTAGTTCCACTACCTGACCATAAAAGAAAGAAAGAAAGAAAAGAAAAGAAAAGAAAAAAGGAATAAGTACTCTTTAAAAACATTCTCTTCCTTTACCCTGTTTCTTGATATCTGACTTTCCACCACTTCACAAAGGAGAACTTTTGAACATTCAAATCCAAGTTGACGTTTTTGTTTTATAAAAATTGTTTAATTATTAGATGTTCCTCGTTTGTCTTGTGTTAAATGAAGCTTTTTCTCATTGTATGTTGTAACACTCCAAACCCAACCAACAAGGCCATAGTTTACGTAAAGCATTTTTGTAGAACTCTTTTGAACTTGTTTAGAATTGCTGTTTGAGAATTCGCAAAAATGTGCTCAACGAAATTTGACAATGTGTATACACACATTGTCAAACTTCGTTGAGCACATTTAATGTGGAAAACTGTTTTGCTTTGTTGTATAAATTTTTTTGCATTCCTGAATAGACATCAATTCTAAACAAGTATTTTTTGATAATATAATCAAATACTTGTGGGGTTTAAAAGGGGTTTTGAAGGTCAGCGGGTAAGGGCAAGGCTGTGTTGCCGTAAGATATCTGACTCCATATTTTGGTTATATTATTTTACCCCACGTTGACTGGCCGGCGCAATGCCTTGTCCAAATAAAGTCCCAAAAGAAATATACAAAAAGAAAAGATAGAAAGAGATAAGAGACGAAAACATTTCTTCCATACTTTCCTTTATTTACTTGGTGAATGGAGTAACCAACGCTACGTCCCAAGACGTAGCGTGGTGCCCAAAACACCAGACAGCAAAATGATGTTGTTGGTTCGACGGACACTGCCTGACAAGACCCGGTTCACAGAAAACCTGAGTATTTATCTCTCTCCAACGGCTCCAATTTCGCCACTCCAAAATCCTTCTAATTTTGGCGCGACCGCTTCCCATTGGCTACTTTACTTTTTATTATTTTTCTTTTTTTCTGATTTTTAACCGGATGGATGCGTGAAGCCTTATGCGTGGCGACGCGTTTATACATTTTGTATGTGGCAGCCGACGAGTCAACATCCGGTTGGGAGTTTTATTGTTAATTCCTAAATCCCCACATACTCCCTTATGAGTAATAATAATGAGTAATTTCATACTAAATCGGGTGTTCCACCGTCCGCACCTCTAAAACTCTGTCATTTTTTTAAAGATTTATAACTAAGCTTTCAGGAATTGTTAGACATTCTTTAAAATGTTTTAGACTCTATTTAGATAAGACAATTTGATTTTCACACCCAAAATAAAACTATGACTATGAAGCTTGAAGTAATCACAATGATTTTAAAGACCATAATTCTCAAAAGCAACGATTCGACATAGGAAAGTAATGATTTATCTATTTCATTCTTTTACTTATCTATTATATTCATTATTTATATTAGTTGTTATGAAGTATTTCATCTTAAAACACGTAACTTACATAAACTTAAAATGTATGTTAAATTTAACCATACTTATTTTATTAATCTTATTTTATTATTTTTTATTTTCCAAACTTTTATACACTATCATTACAAATCTACATTAACGATTTTCTCTTTAAAACGATCTAAGAACCGGAAATATAATCTATTTAAGGGCTTGTTTATATACCAATGGCGAAAACATGAAACCTTAACATTTTATAAATTCTACAGCATTTCAGACAATTTTTTCCTTATTTTGTTTTATAAATGGGGAGAATTTTCTCTACCTAGTTAAAAACAATTAGGGTAATTCCATGAGCTAACGCAGACGGAGATAAAATGGAAAATAAACCAAAAGATGACATTAAGTTCTCAGCAGACGCTTACTTTATTTTTATTAAATTTGGCGGTAAGAATAAATATTCGGTTTAAAAGGATCCGATTGTATATTGATTAAGGAAAATTTGTTATTTGGGCTAGACTGACCGCCGCTGGCAAGGGTTTTCCAATTTTCACATTACACACACCTCCACCAGGCCACCAGCTCTTCATATCCCTAGAACAATGGAAGATATGGACCTCTAGGTTTAGATATAATAATATTACTTATAGCAGTCGACAACTCCGGTTTCCCGTAAAATATTTTTAGAGGAAAGAATAGGACAATTTAGGCGAGATTAACATGAGGCGAAAGAAGCTGAAAACAAACATGAAACTGACAATTTGATAGTAGACGACACAAACGAGCAACTTCAACACGTGGGAACATTAAAATATAACAATTTTTTTGATACACACGCGGATAGACATATTCAACGTGTCGACTATATTATCAGCGGATAATACATAACTATAAATGTCTTTCTTCCTTTTTTCTTTTCTTTAGTCTTCCTTACATTGAGAGAGAGAGAGAGAGTATATAATTGGGTGTAGGGAGAAACAGTCTTAAAGTTTACTTATCTTTTCGACGGATTCCTTTGGATAATATTTTCTTGTTTTAAGGGCTGGCGGATTTATTTATATTAGCTCTGGCTTAAAGGCATAAGGTTCCCCTTGTCGAAGATTCTTTCCACTTCCCCCGGTGATTTCGGTGGTAGTTTCAATATATCTTATCACTTCACCTACTGTTCCGCAAATCCCCGTTTTGGTGTTTCGCCCGGAGTTCGGCGCGAGATTCGCCCCATCTTTTCACGACGCCCTCTGTTCCCAAACTGCTGTTCTTTACCCCTATTTCCGCTGACGAAAGAAGGGGGCTATTTCTGCTTTGGGATTCTAGCCAATCATTTGGCTTCTATCTTCTCCCCCTGTGAGGCGATTCGTTAGGACTACTATATGTCCCTATATCCCATTCTTTACCCATCCGGTCACAGAGTGCAAACATCTGTTGGTTTCCATTCTGACCTGGATTTGTTACTTCGGGATTGACCTACATTACTATCTCTCTTAACGGTCATTCTTTGACCGTTTGCTAATTCAAACACGAGGGATTGTAGAAATTCCTTATTTCTTTTCTCTCAGTGGGAGACCACGTGACACTATTAATGATATTTATAAAATTAATGACATTTTTAAAATAAGTTGTCGAAAAATTTCAAAAATCTGCGAAGTTTCTGAGGATCTAGGCTTTTTCCGAACTAATAATGAATGCTACGTAATTATTTTACATCTCCAGCTTAATGAACTACCTATAAACCTTATGAGTAATTAAACGTGAATAATATTTAACTAAGTTATTAAAGGTGAATGATATTTTACTTTTTCAGTGAAAAACATATGAGAAGTTTCTTCAGAAAAAAAATTATGAGTGCACCTTTAAGAGATATATGTTACCTTTTTTTCCTCGTTCGGATTGTTCATACTAAGTTATACTATCTCATGTTCATACTGTGACGTGGTATGCTACAGAGAGAGAGAGAGAGAGAGAGAGAGAGAGAGAGAGAGAAGGGGGAGGTCAATTCCCTTACCCTCCTTTTACAAAGGCTGACCGTTAAAATGGTAGAGGAAAGAAGGTCAAGCTACATGCACTCTGTGACTTGTAGTCTGTTGAACGAAGTCTAGGTCAATCGAGTGGCGTGACCTGACTTGGTGGTGGAAGAAGGAAAAGTCGAATAATTGGTTCATAGGTACCTCGCGCCAAAATGCCATTACCCTTTAGAGAAATTTGAAGAAGAATCTTCAGTTTTGGACAGAAGTCAGCGAGAGAAACACGCTGATCTCCGCCGACTTGGGGAGGTCACTCGCCCGTAAAAAGGAGAGAAAGGAATCCAAACATTGAAACTAGTCAAAGATAAGTACAACTTAAACTGTTTTCCATCTACAATTCCTAAATATTGGAAAGTTATATGTATTCAAAAAAGAAAGAGAGAAACTGAAAAGATTCTATTTCATCAATAGTTAAATTAGTGAATGAACTTTGTTACATGCTTCAGTCCGGTGACTTAGACACTTTTCTTAAGTAAGAGAAAAAAGAAAGAAAGAAAGAAAAAAAAAAAGAAAAAAGAAAAACGAAAGAAAGAAAGAAAGAAAAAAAAGAAGAAAGGACTGTTGAGAGACATTTCCGTTGGATACTTTCCTGTTGACTTAACATTTTGTTATATTGTAAAAAGAAAAGAGAAAGGAAAAAGGAACTGTTTCTGAAATCTCATCATTATTTGTCTGGTTGTCGCCTATTAAAAATTTGTTGTATTTTAAATGCACCCTTATGTTGAAATCTTTAGGTTGTGTTATTTCTTCTATCGATTCGTCTTCTTTTGCACGTATCTGTTTCAGCGTCGTATCACTTTCATTAATTCTCGCTAAACGTCTTATTGCCACCTTAAAACATTGCAAGGGAATTTTGGAAATTTGACTACAGTTAATATTTTCTCACCCAGAAGCTCGTTCTTCCGCTATCTGAGGGGGTAGGAAAACAAAGGACTTGGTGGTGTATATGGAAGTGAATTGGTACCCCCCTTACCAGCGTCTGAAATCAGTCTAGCCCCAAATTAACCTCCACATCATTTGCCGGTTTACCATATGCCCGAAATACGAGTCTTGACTGGGACTTATTTTGCAGAGGGTCAAGTGCCAGACTGCACTAGACGTCACATGCGCATAAAATGGACTCTCGTCCTGGGATAATTATTTATGCAACGTCACAATACTGTCGTACTATCTCCTATTCATCCAAAGATATTGTATCTCATATTTATACTGTCCTACTTTCTAATGTTCATACTAAATGATACCATCTCATTTTCATGGTAAGTCATACTATCTGACGTTCATACTAAATTTTACTATCTTATGTTTATGCCAAGTCATGCAATAAGTAAGTAAAGTTGGCGACCTTAGTCGAGGGTAACGCTAAGACTCCCTTTTCAATAGCTACTACATCGTGGTGTAGGGAAGGGCGCAACTCCATTACTTGGATTGTTCCTCTTTGCCCTTGATCCTTACCTTATAATATTGAGTGCTAAGCAAGGCGGCATCAAGTACCATTTTTTGATTTTTTTTTTTTTTGCTATGTCTTGACCTGGGATTGAACCCTTGTCTCCCGGACCTTTGGCAAACACTCTACTCATGAGACCAATGGCCTGGTCTTAAAATACGCATACGTAATATAGGTATGTTCTTCTAGTATTTATAGATCATTAAATGAATGCATTCCATATGGAATAAACCTGAATTAATTTTTATTTTGGGGTCCTGCTAAAATTGTTTTCTGATAACTTCATTGCATTAATGTCAATATAACAGATTGGATGATACTTTAATGTTTAAATGCGTGGCCGTGCATATTCCTACTTAAAAGAAAATTGAATGTACACTTTTCAACCACCTTCCATTACCTAAAGTGGATAGAACGTAATCTTTTAACTAGTGTCGCCTCTCAGTCGCAATGTGCGATATTCTTATCGACATTTGATGATGCAATTGTGTTTATTTTTAAGTGATAGAAAGCATTTAAATATAATTTCATGACGTTGATTTACAGAGCATTTGCTCTATTGTCAAATGAATACAGAAGCTGTCATTTGACCCCAGAGATATTCTAAAGCCATTTAAATTCTTTTCGTATGAATAATAGAAAGAAATTGAAAAACATGCATTTTTAATTTTATTCTTGGACTTTATTTTGAGGTACATTTCCATTCAGGCCAGGAGTTCTTGGCGTGGGGAATGTTTTAACTGTCTTCAGGTGAAAGACATTTTTGGTATAGCTTCCAAAGCGTTCAAATCCCGAAAAAGTGGACTAGACACTTGGCATCTGAAGAACTGAATATCTCGTTCTATTGTCTGGATATGAAATCGAACTCAAGTCGATCCTAACTTACAGTTTTGAAGCACTTGATATCTCTATTAACCGATTAGAATTCTAATTTGCATTAAATTTGATAACTCAGTTAAATTTGCCTGTCTTTCAAGATTTATATCGTACTGCAGATGTTAATGCTTAAATCCGTTATAAGGTTCTGCTCTGCATTACACATTTCAAACGAAGAAAACTCAAATGATGATCCTGTTTTGTCGGTTGATCTTAGAATGTTCCGACTGCATACCCAGCAGAAGATGCCCCTCCAAAAAAGGAGTGAATCTGAAAGAAAACTACACACAAAGGTTGCCATTACTCCACTTACATTCTAACCCGGACTTGTGGCACCTATTCGTGTGTCATTTATGAGTCAAATAGATCTTTTCAAAAATTATTAGTATTAGATAGGGATAATTAAAACCAAATATCTGTGTATAAATTCTTTGTATTATAAGTAGTTACTTGCAGTTATAATTGTTTAAAAATAATTATTAATATCATTTTACTTCTTTTAGAGTTTTTCACACCAGCATTAGCTGATGGCATTCCACTTGAGTTTTAGTGACAGCACGCGACCTCACATCTCCAGGACTCTTTTCAGTATTCTGGCCGATCTAAACAATGCTGCAGTTTGGATGACCTCCACTCCTCTTCTTATTTCCAGTTCCTCCGCTCCTTTTACCAATGCTTTGATGACTTATCGAAGGCACCGATTACAATTGGTATCACTGTCAACCTCACCTAGAGGCCCGTGTTTAACCGGTCAGCCTATCAAAAACGTTGGCCCTGCATTGCAGGTCTTGGGCAGGGGAAAAAAGCTCCGCCCCACTTTTTTTTTTGGATTGGTGATATTATTCTAATATTGTTAATAGCCTCTTGTCAGGATTTTAGCCGTAATTTTCCTTAGATTCGCACTCGGCTGACATTAGAATATGAAATAAAATTTTTTTTTTCTAACCCGTCAATCAAAACCTAGATCGGCCGTTTCATCCCTTCAGTAAATAATCCAGGTGACCTTGTCACCTTGACCCACTTTCACACACGGTGTTGCCAGGTGTGAGTACATTATTATTATATTTTTCTTCACTACCTTACCAAAAAGACTATATCTAAACTTCAACAAATTATCCAATTAGTCCTAAGTATTTAATCTAATGTCAACTTGTTACACTAAGATAGTATTACATTTTTAATTACTGTGGTCATCTTCCGTGACTGGCTTAACTACCACGAGTGCTTTGGCTTGACTCCTTAGAGGTCAGCAGACCGTTCCATTGACTCTCTGTCTGCTTTTTCTTCTTTTTTTTCTTCTTCTCTCTCCTTCCCTTGAAGTTAGCTTCCCGTTCTCTTTATAATTTGGACCTACCATAACCCGCCCAACCACGTTAAGTTATGCATCGGCATGAGTTTTCTGGTTCTTTGGTCCATTTTTTGAAGTTCTTCTTTCCTTCGTCCACTTTAAGAATGATCCCGAGTACGAAGGGGACAGTCAAGGTGTTTATCTCTTAGATGAAATTTCTGCTATATAGTTTGGCTATTAATATTATTTTACTCATTTAAGAGTTTTCCGCATCAGTATCAACTGATGGTTTTTCACTGGAGATTGAGTGACAGAAAGAATTAGATAAGAATGTTTGAAATCATGTGCAAATTATTTTTAATCAAATCATATAATTGTGTGCAAACAAATGATTATCATTAAATTGAAATATTTACGTGAAACCACATAAATATATATAAATTCATCGTATTAAGAATAGTTATTCGAATCTACAGTTTTTACGAATGGTTATTATTACTATAAAATTGCCTGAAAAAGAGACTAACTTTAGCATCAAATAACCTAAGAAAGGTGTGATATGTGGGAACCAATCAACAAATCAAATGAACGTTATATGTAAGTATCAGCGAGCTATTACTCTGTTTGAACGGTTTTAAAATTATTATCATCAACATCATCATGTCATGCTGCTCGTACGGGTCAAAAAACAATATGAAATGTCGGCTTATTCGAAAGAGCTGAGTAACAAGTGGCACAGACACTCGTGATAATTGGCAAATTAAAATCTAAAGCACTGGTTGATTATATATTCATAAACAAGAAGTGAATAAACATTGCTTTGAACTGTGAGACACATTTATCTTTTGTAGGAGTATTTTCCGATCAAAGAATTGTGATCTAAGCAATCAATATAATTGTCTTTAAAAAAGTTTAATATTCTTCAAGCGACATCTGAAAGATATTCTCCAAATGACGAATATGAAAAATGTTATCGTCAATATAGAAGCAGCAGCCGAGTGCAGACCAACCTAACCAATTGTCTAATGTAGATTTCTATCGGAGTCAATTGTAGGCATGGAAAACTCGATATAACTCGAAAAAAGTATCTTTAATTAATAAAAGAAACCCAACAAACGCCAATGCACAGAAACTAACGAAAGCCTTCAGAGAACTTGCTAAAACATACCAAAAAGAATAACTAAAATATATCCAAGGCTTAATCAATAAAACCGGCCTCAACGAAGTATCTCCTGAACGATGGAAGACAAGGAAATTTGGTGACATACTCATTCGATTATGCAAAACTGAGTATAAACAAAGCACAATAGAGAAATGGACGAAATACTGCATCATCCCATTCCGCAAGAACGGCGGCCTCGGAATCATAAGAAATTCTGAAGTATAACTCTTACTGCAATAGCTGCTAAAAAGTATTATGCCCTGCTTCTCTATCGTATCTGACTGTAAGTTGTGAAAATTCCTCGGAAAAATCAGAACGACTTTGGGAGAAATCGATCCATAACTTCACTGATTCTGCCAATCCACCAAATCGTCGAAAAAGTATGTACAAAAATCTTGAAGCAACATTATTGTTCGTAGATTTCTCCACGGCATTTGATTCCATAAAGGAAAGATGGAGCAAATACAACAAGCATATGGTCCCTGCTAAGAAAATAAATTGTTATCGTAATAATGATGCTTTGCAAAAACATCAAAGCAATGTTCGCTCACTTGATGGTTCGACCAACTTCCACGATATACATTAGCACCATGTATATCTATCTACCCAAATCCTCGCCACGAAGAGGATGCGAGACAAAGTCAATTCTTGAGCGGAGTTTGACAGGTTGGAATTCATAGTTTTCCTTCTTCTAGACCAGTCGCCATACCAAGGTGAAAGAGCCTATTCTGCCCTAAAATTTTATCATAGCTGGAGGGAGGATAATTGGATTCATACCTTTTCCTCGGATATTAGCGCTATGGGAAATGCCAACAGTCTCGCCCAGGACGAGAACTTCGGTCACCGTATCCTTTTCCTAAGACGCAACCATTATACCACGAGCGCCTATATATTCATATTTATTTAGATTACGTATTATGAACGTCATTAGATCTTATAAAAGAAAATCGTTTCACATTAAAAAAACGCATGAAGTAGATGATATCCAACAAAATCAATGACAGACGCAGACTATGCAGATGATCTAGCACTTCTCACAAATACAATTGGCCAAGCTGAACCCTTACCGTATAGCCAAAATCAAGCAGCAGTAAGCATTAGCTTCTATGTAAACGTAGATAAAAGAGAGTTCGTGTGTTTTGAACAAGAAGGAGCCATTTCTATTTATTGGCAAGATTCTTAAATCAGTTGACCAGTTCACATACCTCGGCAACAATATCTCATTTACTGAAAGCGATGTCAACATACGCATAGGGAAGGCGTAGACTGCGATTCTCAAGTTGTCAATCAATCATATGGAATTCTAATTTCTCTGATAAAATAAAACGGGATTCCTTCAAAGTTGTGGCTGTGTCAGCGCTATTGTATAGATTCACTACCTAGATTCTAACAAAATACACGAAGAAAAAGCTATATGGGAACTTAATAAAAATACTATGTGTTGTTTTAAATAGATCATGGAAGCAGCATCCCACAAAATAGCTCTACGGCCACTTATTTCCCATCTTAAAAATCACCCAAGACATGCTCGGCAATGCTGGAAACGTAAAGACAAACTCATCAGTGAAGTTCTTTTCTGAACCCCTGCACATAGACGTGACAATGCTGGCAGACCAGCAATGACATATACATCAGCTCTGTGCGGACACTAGATGCAGATTAGAGGAACAGCCAGGAGCGATGAACGACACACATTGATAGATAGATAGATAGATAGATAGATAGATAAAGAGAAACTCCTTCACTTTGGAACTCTGGAGATTCTTCATGATATATATATATACTGATGAAACAACTTTTGACGTTTTCAAGGAACGACAAGAGTCATAGTCTTAGTTGATAAAGAAACCTACACGAGTGAGTTCGAGTCTCATTGGGTGTTCTATTCATTTGACTTTGTGCCATATCCAAACAAAAAACCTTGTAAATTACTAAATGTTCTCTGACGAAAGCAACAAGCCGGAAACATACACGTATGAAAGACCGAAATAAATAATTTAAAAAAAATATAAATCTCTTTGTGGAGCTATTCATTTTGATATATATTCTTTTTTTTCTCTTTGGACCAACAAAGAAAAAAAATCTTATACACACACACACACACATATATATATGCTTAGTTTTAATGAAAAAAAACCTTCATTATCTCTGCTCTGTTATTATGTACATGTATGTAAGAAACACGGGAGGCGTAACTGTCATTGTCGTAGGGATTAAACCCATCAACCTGGTTCAAACCATGGATAAGGCTGTTTGGGTTTCACGTCACCCACATATTCAAGGAATGCATCCGACTCTTCTCCTCCAAGGCAAATTGTGGGCCAAATTAGGTTCTTTAACTTTGGTAAAGGAGAAGGAAAACTCCGAATTCAAAACCAGTTGTAAACCTAAAGAAGAATGACCTCCGCCTGTCTATTCCTGTCCAAAACATGCTACATAAATATCGATCCCACGAACACATCTGGTTAAAGAACCAGTTAGGAAGATGTATGTATGAATAAATGTATACATGAATTTATGTACGTATTTGTGCACATTCAATTCAATTTATCTTATTTTTCCTTCAAATGTTTCAACAATGAATTTTCAGATTTGATTCTAGATGTTTTTTTAAAATTTTCCTTTTAATTTTGTTGGATAGATTTATGGAAGTCGCTTGCTCCTCTCTGTGTCTAAGTTGTGCAACACATTTAAATCCGGTTAATTTTTCTGTTAATATTTTTCTGCACGTTTTAGTTCGAGAAAAAAATGTCCAGTTTTATCTATTCATTATTATCATATAATTTGTTCTATATTCTTGATTCATGGCGCAACATTTCCATTAGACGTTAACCATTTATTTACGAATTAGTCAACTGCTATTTTTAAAAGTGAGCTTCATTAATTACTCCTCTGTATAACAGACTTTTTCACTCATTCATGAATAATCGATTGGAAAGTTTGTGGTAGTTGTTTAACTTGTGAATTACGAAATAATATTTGGTGATTCATTTTTTTCATCACTTTTTAATTCGTATATCATTGGACAAGGCGGGTGATTATATTTTGGGGAAACGATTAAATCTCCGAGATAAAGAGTTATCAAAGCCTTGATTCTTGTTGAAAGCCAGTGATAACATAGTGGTGGAAATAAGTATAAGACACCCAATTAATTTGTTTGTTTATAATTTTCTTATTAATACACAAATTCCTCTGAAGATATGTGTGTGGTACCTAGATCCGATGGGGATTAGTATACATATTCGATCTTATAACAACTTTCCACCAAAAATGTTATTCACAAAACTTCGTTTTTGAGAGTGGAAATAATCAGACAGTTTTGGAAAATTACATATCTGGTTTCCTTCAGAATGCCAAAAGAAGAGTAAGTGCATGCGCAGATTACAAAAGGAATCTTATCATGATTTTAAGCCATGTGAGTCCTATTTTAACGTTTCATAATTAAATACAGTTACTGCAAAATGCCTAGGAACTCCCTGCTTAATGAAAATGAAAAGGGGCAAATTTCTGCCTATAAACTGGAAGGAAAATCTATAAGTTTCATTGGAAGAGAACTGTCGAGGTCCCGAACAGTTGCGAGAAATTATCTAAAGGACCCTGAATCGTATGGTACCAGAAAACGTCTAGGTCGTCCACCTAAAATTACTAATGCAGCCAGACGTCAACTTTTTCGAGAAGTTTCTAATGGACAACCAAGCTCAAGAGATCTGCAAAAATCTCAGAATTTACCCGTTACGCCAACAAGAGTTCGTCAACTTCTCCATGAATCGCCAAATTTCGTATATCGAAAAGGGGACACAGCCCTTGTTTTAACTGCTAAACACAAGAAGATGCGCGTAGATTCGGTAAAGAAAGAAAAAAAAATGGACCAAAGAGAAATGGGAAACCGTGGAGTTTTCTGATGAGGAAAAATTTAATTTGGATGTGCCCGACAGCTCCCAGTGTTATCGGCACTACATTATTGATTTAAGAAAGGAGAAGCAGCTGTTTTCAAAAATACTATTTTGAAGAGGATCTGTTGTGGTTTGGGGAGCTTTTTTTGCGTCGGTAAAGGCTGATTTAGTTGTGATGGAAGGGAAACAAAACTCTGCTCGATATATCAATGTGTTGGAAAAAAGTCTTCCCATTTATGAATCGTCTAGACACCAATAATGCCATTTTTCAACAGGACCACGCAACCATACGCACTTCTAAGCTCACGAAAGACTGATTTAAAACAAAAAAATATTGAAGTTTTGGACTGGCCCACTAATTCTCCAGATTTAATCCCAATATAAAATTCGTCGGGAATTTTGTCAAGAGGAGTATACAAAATAAACGTCAATTTGAAGATTGAGAAACTTTAAAATATTGTATTAAACAGTATTGGAATAAGATTCTATCTGAAACTCACAGAAAATTTATTGATCTAATCCAAAACAAGTGTGTTAAAGTATTACAATTGAAAGGGAATAAATGTAAAAAGTGAATTTTGTCCAATTTTGCTGTTAAATACAAATTTTCAAACTGTCTTATACTTATTTCCACCCTTGAAAACGTATTTTTCTTACGTTTTTTTAGTGGAAAGTTGTTTTAAAATCAAATATGTATACTAATCCCCATTGGATCTAGGTACCACATGCACATTTTCAGAGGATTTTGTGCATTAATAAGAAAATTATTAACAAATTAATTGGGTGTATTATACTTATTTCCACCACTGTATATCAAACTGCCTTAGAAATTAATTTAAATCAAACTAATTTCTAAGGCAGTTCTGTTTTATATTTTGGACAAAAAGCAAAAACACACGGATATAATTTTATTTCTAACCTTCCGCTTCTCATATCAGCTCGACGATACGTAACCTTCCACATTTCCTGGCAAATTCCAAGGTAGGCTACAGTCATGATGATAGACGGTATGATCAACATGAGTGTTAACATATACAGCTCGTAAAACTTTGCATAGACTTGTTGAGACCACTCTTTTATGCAATAATAACCGATTCGGCGTGATCCAACCACAACGTGACGCTGAAAAAGTAAAGAAAAGTATATAAAAATGTAAACAAACGTTTTTTTCTTTTCTTTTAAGTTTGTTAGATTTATAAAGAAAAAATACTCTGCGACAAATGTTAAATTATTTTTTATTTTTACGCGATTTTGTACTTACATATAAACACAAATATCTATGTCAAGAAAATGAATAACCGCAATATTTTGAGTGAGAATAAAAAAGATATTCACATAAAATACGACAGGAGGTATAAATAACTTAATGGTCATTGTTAGAGAAAACAGACACAACGAGCAAAGTTCAAATGTTTGACAAAGCTGTTTGCATCTCACTTCAGGCTAATATTATTTGGAAAGGCATGAATCTATCTCATCTCCCTATTGCTATGGGTAAATAGGTAAGAAAGCTGTGCTCTCTAGCCTTGTAGATAAGGAAACCAATGTAAAAGAAATAAAAGTCTTAATTATAAACCAGTGGGCTTGGAGATAGCATCTCAACCAAATGAAAACTACTGAAACCACAGGACCATCACTGATGTGGAGGGATTGTAGCACTATACACCGCAAAGAATCTAGGTGAATACTAAACATAATATATATATATATATATATATATATATATATATATATGTGTGTGTGTGTGTGTGTGTGTGTGTGTGTGTGTAAGTTTCGAATAGAAAGTCAAACAAATGAAAATTCCACTCGTTGAATAAAGCATATAAATATTAAATATTTTGGTAAAAGGGACAAAAATAAAGAATTTCTTTGATGGGCAATTGCATCAAATAGAATAAATTTCTTTTTCGAATTTTTCGTGATAAAAATGACGAGGACGAGAAACTCATATTGAAATGTGAACTTCCATCAATATTCATGAAATCCAGCACACCTGTTGAAAGGCCAACTGAGCAAAACAAAGAACTGAGCTCCCATATAAATTCTGTACAGTTACATATTTTGTCAACCGAACAATGAAACTTTGAAACATTTCTACTTTAAACCAGCATTGATTAAATTTTTCATACGCCTTATACATTTCGCAAATACAGATATTTCGAATTTTGAACTAAATAATGAGGAAGCAGAATTTCCGAGAAACTTTACTTATTAATGCCTTAGTATACTTTATGAATTATATTGAACAGACTGGGTACTTAAACTTTGGTGGAAAACAAACCTAAGGAAAGACTAACACTGATTCAAAATCAGCCGCTGGGATCCGTAAGTTAGTCTAACATTGTCTTCAATCTTGTTCTGGTTCTAGTATCAAACTGTATCAATCCTTGCCCACGTCGCTTGGGCCTACACCGGTAGAGAAGAGAGAGATTTGCTGCAAGGACAATTGTTTATTTTGTCAATTTCCAACGATGATAACCATTACACTACGAACTACAATATATATATATGTGTGTGTGTGTGTGTGTGTGTGTGTGTGTGGCAAATCTTCGGATGGAGAGGAAAAATAAAACGTTACTTTATTCCCTCTTTGTAGTCTCTAAAGCCGTGGAAGTAAGAAAAGAAAATGGATAACAGACCCTATATTCAGGCTGGCTTATTCTTTTGAGGAACCGTCTCTTCTCGTATCTTTAATTAGTTCCTCGTTCTCCGTTCACGCGAACGTTGGTCTTCTTGCACCCCAGTCACCAAAAAAGAAAAAGAGACCGAATAACGAAATTCATGATATATGTATTGGTATTCACAGAATCCCTCACTCCCACTTCTGCCTCGGGTAGATGACATGCCCAGCTGCAATCACCACTAAGATGCTAATTTCTGCAAGACCTGTCCGCAGTGCTAAATCAAGCTTATATTGTTACACCAAATTCACAGGAAGAGATGTTGAACACTGTCAACTAGCCTTTCTTCCGGTTGTTACCTTTTCTGAAAACTTATCTATTCGTGCCCTACTATCATTTGCCACGTATGAATCAAATTAATTCAGTGCTTATAAAAAAGATCTCCCAACAAGTCAAAATTCTGCTAATGTAATGGCAGATATCAGAATATTTCGAGTAAATATAATTTGGTTCAATTATTTAAAATGATATGTGTAAAGTAAATGCATTGAATAAAAGGTAAGTAGTTTCGCCGTGGATTGTTATTCTAATTTTAGTCAACGATTCCAATTGATTTCTACTAGTATTATTTTGTCTTCACAGCCAACTTTTATGCTAACATTTTTTTAATATAATCATGTTATAAAATTTCTTTCAGCAATTTCCGATGACTATATTTTCAAATATTTATTCCTTTTTATTCTTTTGCGTGGAAAAAGTACATATAGATCAATTAAAAGCGAAATATTATTCGTGTAAATTGATGCAAAATATATTAATCATAAAAATACGATGCGTTCGTTTTTTTTATTCTGAAACAACAAAACTATTTTAGTGCAGGATTCTTATAAAACTCTCTGTCAGTCAGTCTTTTAAATACTCAACAGAGAAAACTATTTGCAAGCTAAGATAAAAGAGAGTTGGGAATTATCCAACTTCGTTCAGGAAAGAATCATTTGATAATTCATGTGTCACGCCTCATCACACCATTTATTCTTTACGTGAACAAAGGCACATTTTTCTAAGAAAGAGGACACGATATTGAAGCAAAAGCATCTTGTTATAGTACTTCAATATCTCTTTTGGTATTACCATACATACATACATACGTATATACACACCCTGTCCATTTTGGTCTAGAATAGGTCGACTGCATTCTTTTAAAAGAGGTGTACTGGGTATAATACTAAACTGCATCAAGTGGTGAAGCTTTAGTGTTGAGTACACCCGTAATTACTCCCTGGTCCTCTCAGACACAGAGCAGTAGTACCTGTTGACTCGATGGATTAAATATGGGTGTAAATTATGATCAGTAGTAGTATTTTTCCTTGCGAGTTTAAGCTTTATCCTTCTGCTCTTTGTTTTACTTACCATTTTTTCATCGCAGTGATGACGTTGATTACTTTATTGGAAATTTTGAATATCTTGAAGCATTCTAATATCCATTGTTTCAGGATCAGGATGTATATCTTACTGTTGACTATCCATGCCCTGACTAAATGTTCCTTCTTGTTTTTACTTCTTTCAGTATCTATTGATCGATATATAGTTGGTCATTCGCGCCTCCTATGCAGTATCCCGTCTGTTTTTTGAGAAGATATCCGCGGCTTTCAAGCAATTAAATTAAGGGTATGTTTTTCATCATCCGTTCTGAAACATTTGCCGTTTGTAAAGATTTGCATTGTTGATGACCTGTGACACTGTGGACCCTGGATGTGTTAGTACATAGGGTTAGATCTATGTGTATGTATGTGAGTATAATTACGAGTTGAAAATAGGTATAGATGTGTATGTGACACTATGAGTTGGATATATGCACATATATGTATACACACGTGTGTGTGTGCACCCATACCAGAGTGCGTGTGTGTGTATGTATGTGTGTATGTATGTGTGTGCGCCCACGCGCACGCGCACATATGCACACATATATATGTGGCGAGATGAGTTAGATTCGGCCTGGGTATCGATTTTCAAATGTTAGGAAAACCCATTAACTAGATTAAGGAAATCTAGATAAGAAAATGTTTATACATATAGTTGCGGACGTGTTAAGTACTTGTCAGAACTTAAAAGGGTCTGAATTTAATGTCCCTGTATCGGAGACGGCCAGTCTAGGAACTAATTTTATGTCCAGTTTTTTTGGGAGAGAATTGGCTCCCCAAAAAGTTATGGGTTTATTCGTGGGTGTTCCATTAGCCGGAAGTAGTAGTGAGACATTCTGTATATATACAGGTGCATTTTGGGTCCGAGGGCAGACTTAGTTTGGGTTCGAAGGGAGTTGATTAGACCGGGACAAAGAAATAACGAACAGCGACATTACCAGCCGGACCCAGTTAGTTAAGATAATCTTTTGCCAGCCGAAACTCAAACTAGAATTAATCATCCACTAAGTGTTACACGCTTCTCAACATCCCTTGACGTTTTAACCACAAGTTGTTGTTTTGTCTTGTTCTTTTCTCTGTGAACCTGCTTCTCGCTTTGATCCGGCCCACATAAGTATTCAGATGAGGACTCAATGACTTATGCAAACTGCAGAAGCGGGTATTATCACATGTATATCAGTGTATATCAATGTATATACATGTGTGAGTGGAGGGAAGCTCAGTCATATTTGTGTGGGTGTGTGTAAGCTTATATTGAGTATGTGTTGTAGGTGTGGATGAATGTGTGTGCGGTGAAAAAGGATAAAATCCGAAACTGGCAAAATTGTTTTTTAGATGACAAAGTTTTTTTTTTTTAAGTCTACCAAAGACTGGCACTTGTGGCACTGTGATCTGGCTGATAAGGGTTGAGCTATTTCAAGTATCAAAGATTTGTGTGGTTCATATCTATGAACGAGAGGGGATTGCATGTTCCATATGTACAAGTTGGATTTTGAGAACTGCACAGATGTGTGACAAGGACTCGCGTCACGTCGTCCAATATCTAGCAGTCAGTTTTGTTTAGTTAAAGGAATTTCACCAGCCGTTAACATTGCGATAGCGAGAACTTCAGATAAATAACCATTTTGGGAAGTGTCACACACCCCTCCTCTATTAAGTGACATTTCCTGAAGCTTTGGTTTCCGACCTTTTCTTCCCTTTTAGACCTGTCTCGTATTTGTGCACTTCGATCCAAATCTGCAGAGAAATACGGAAAAGCGTGGGGTTGACATCATTGAGCAGACGAAGGCGCATGAGCTGCAAACAGTTAGTTCCACAGATCTAGTTTGTTGTGAATCGTCGAAAATCGTTTGAAGTTGAAGCCATGGATTCCATCGTAGTCCAATGCCTACCTATTTGTGACTTTCTTGGGGTTTGATCTTACAGATTCAATATGCATTTGTACTTCTGTTCCTTCTTCGAAGCTTTTATGATAAAACATTCAGCTTTTGTGTTGTGTCTTTCTTTCTCTTCCCACAATTTGATACCACACTAATTCGTATCGGTTGCGCCCGTTTCTTCAATTTTCTTCCTGCTATTCTGGTTTACTTGTCCATAGAATCTACTTTCATGGTTTTGGAATGTCCTATTTTGTTTGTATTGTTGGATATTTTGTGGATATATTTTGAATCTTCCTTCTTTTGGATCATTTTTTCAAGTTGAATTACCCGCCTGCATTGATGCTATCTTTTAGTTGCTTCATTCCATTGTGTTTTCAAGAGTTGTTTTTATTTTTTTCCTTAATTCGTAGCTTTCAATTTGTTCCTCAAGTCTCGCTCAGATTTTGTTTCTCTGTTCTTTTTTAAGGTTTCTAAAAGGGAAGTATAGTTTAAATTTAATTCAACTGTTAGTGACAATTATTATTGTTATTTTATCCCTTGTGAGTTTCTCAAACCAGTTTTAATTGGTATTGTTTCGCTGAAGTCTGAGCGGTTGGAAATCTCCTCAGGTCTCCAGGACATTTCAAAGTATTTTATCTGCTGTAGACAGTGTTGTAGTCTGGGCATCCTCCATATTTCCTCGGATTTGCAATTCCTGCAGTCACTTTTCCAGGCCTTTAGGGATTTGGGGGGTCTCATTTTCTTGGACAGATTCGGGTTTGTGCATATATTTTATTTGTCAGCATAGTTAAATTTAAATTTCTTGCGTAGTTCCCAGTGGATAAATTTTCCCAGCCAATCGTACCAGGTCTTTTATTCCTTTTGGGCCAGTCTGCTACAATCGCGTCTTATGTGATCAACAGTTTCATCACTGTCATCGCGTTACCAACACTTATTATTCTTCTGTGTGTTATTATAATTCTTTTTTTAAATTTTCAGCTTTACTTTCGATTCTTACAATCCTTCACCTGGTCTTTAGCCAAGACTAGGGTGAGGAAAGGTATTGATTACACATTTTCAATGTATTTATGCCGTTTGTCGCCTCTTTTAGGTAATATTTCTCTAATCACATCGAGAGCACACTCCCCAGATGTGCATTTCCTCAAAGTGCATTTTTTATTTCATATTTCATTCGGCCTCGTGCCACTTCTAAGTAAAAAACTTAGTAAACAACTACCTGTTTTTAGGAAATGCTATTAGTGGAATTTCGCTTTCTTTCCACAATTTACTCAACCGGTACTTCTAAAGGGTCGTTAATGCCAATTGAAACACAGAATATAATACTGCCAGATACAAGTGGTTAGATAAAAGAGAAGGTTCTAATTAGTTTTACCTCAAACTGTGGGAACATTGAATCGTCCGGTGGAAAGAAAGCTGTACTTAACATAAAATGCCCAACACCCGCCACCAGACCCCCCCACAAAATAACCAAAAATTTAAACAAAAAACAACAAAATCATAAAAAACTTAAATAAAAACAAAATAAAATCAAACACACAAAGCGAAGAAAAAAGATTGGAGAGAATCAAAAGGTCGACCAGAACTTATAAAATTTTATAAAACATTAACAACTGAGATGGTGATCTTGTGGTGTAAACGCTAGACTGCAGAACCAAAGTAAGCGAACTCCCGTCGCGCTTTTACGTTCACTTTCGAACAAACAGCCTTATGAAATGTATGAAACCCCTTATCTTCCCAGCTATGGGTTAAATAGTACCACTACTGTTCTTCTGGAAGGGTGGCTTCGATATGAATAACCTACGAAGGTTAGCTATGGCATAAAGAAACCAAACCTTTAACGACCGCTCTAAACAGCATGTGAAAATTATAAGAAATCCAATTCGAAAAATTATATAATAAAAGTACACCATACATTGGAAGATCCTTTGTGGGAGTGAAGATATTTAAAAATTTAAAACATTTTAACTAATAAATCTTAAAAGTTGATATGCAAAAAACTAACAAAAGTCCCAAGTTCTCACTCTCTCAGCAACCCACCAAAAAGAAGCTTACTATCTTATAAGTTTACAAAACGAGTTCTTTATATTTTAAAAATTGCAAAAAATGGATCGTCATTCACTCATAAAGAAATGGGCGCCAAAAATTTGTGCCGAAAATAACAACAAATTCTTTCAATTCTCATGTTCCTTTCTTGAAATTTTTAGAAAAAAGTGGATCAAATGAACCCGCCTAAAAAGGTCACATTAATATCGAACTCCAAACCTAACTGGGTAATTGTTATTGTTGCTCGTCGTTTTCCTTAATTTTGCCAGCACGGTTTTTAGTTATGGATTTTAGGCGTTGCTATAGCCAACATCTGGCTTAGAAATTCAGTAAGCAGTGTGGCTTTGAGAGGTGGCTTAAATGCAGGAATCGGTACATAACAATAAAATAGCGAATTAATTTGTCTTCATGTATATAAAAAAATATTGAGTGGGAATAATGCTATTATATCAAGATATCGATAACATTTAACTTAACTTGTAACGACTGTTTCAAAGTACAGCTTGAAGAAATTATTGAAAGAAAGCGAAATTTCTCAAGTGAAGTTTGCTAGAAACAAGTAATACGTTCACAAATCGGGGTTCAATTTCAATAAAATAATAAATAGAGAATATTCCATCATTTCATTTCCGCCGAAAGTTTAACTGTCGGCGTCAAAGCAAGAACACTGTCTCTTTCGTGACCTAGCTAACCCACTGGATACGAGCGTTTTCCAGAGCCCCGATTCTGCGAAACAGGCGGTAAAACTATATAACTTTTATAAGGATAAGGGAAAAACATCACAAGAAAAGCCCGTTCGGTTATACGGTGCAAAATTTTTATAAAAAGAGGAAAATTGCTCAACTTACTTGTCCAAATAAAATTGGTATGGAACAAATAAAAGAGAGTAACCAGACGCTCAGTATGACAACACGGGCATGTACCAGCGTACATACGTATTTTGCCTTCAGCGGATGACGAATGGCAATGTACCTATCAAGATAAAAAAAAAAAAATATATAGCAGAAATTAATTTTCGAGTAACTTTCACGATCAAAATCTGGTATCTGTTTAGGTTTATCTTAGAAATTCGAGTTGCGATTATTTGAGAATGTTTTTTTCTTTAATTGAAAAAAAAAAAAAAAAAAAAAGGTCTCGATCAAGGTAAGCAACCTGACAAGTTAACGCTTTAATCATTCGAGGTGAGCATATCATTGGAATGGGATTTCAACTGCTGCGATACATTTTCCAATGGCAACCTTGCTACGTAAACTCAGAACCCGGAATCGACAGTCAAAAATGCTGAAGACAATATAACAGCCCCTAATCCAAATATAAAAATAGAAAAATAACCACACGTGTCATGGTTTCCAGAAATAACTTTTCCCCATTTTTTTTCGTCAAGAGCTAGTTGGGGACAAATTATAGCTTTTCTCCACAACTCAGCAGCAGTCTAGAGTTGAATACAGACAGACGTCTAGATTCTCCTCTCAGACCAAAAATATCAGTCATAAAATTTCACGATGGTAACGAAGTTATATCGTCTAGAGAATTTCAGAACTGACACGCAAGTAAACATTCAAAAAGAATGCTACATTTACGTACTCTGTAAATATGCAAAACTTAATACTTACGCTATTGTAAACTAATCCTCATTCCCAATTGCCCAGTCGGCTGGGGCTGTAGAATACACCGACTGCTTCTCTGCAGAGGGGTAAGAACTCCCCAACGAGTGTCCTGGATATGACACTAAACAATCTGATGGTGAGGTTCCAGCAATGCTGGAGCTTTGGGGAATGCGGAGTACCCCTTCATTACCATCGTTCCCAGGTCCACTCTAGCCCGGAGTGGTAGCACCTGATAGGGCCCTATGTATGGGTTAAATAGAACTAACAACATTCTTATACTAAACTGAATTGTTTGAGTAAACTGAATAGCTTGAAATAGAAATGTTTTTGACAATTAAACTGTACTTACATTTAAACTGCGTGCTTATGCTTAACTGAATTATTTGAAATAGAACTGTTTTTTGACATTAAAATTGTATTTACACTTAACTGAATTGTTACATATAACTTCTTGAATAGTTTGAAATAAATGTTTTTGACAATTAAACTGTGTACTTATGCTAAACTGAATTGTTTTAAATAGAGCAGATATTTACATAAAAATGGATTTGGCATTAAATAACCTACAAAGGTTGATATGCCATAAAACCCACCAAACCAAACCAAACTAAACAGCTCGAAATAAAAATGTCTTTTTACAATTAAACTGTACTGACATTTAAAACCGTGCTAACTGAATTGTTTTAAATTGAACTATTTTTGACACTGAAACTATACTTACACTAAACTAAATTGTTATATATAACTGAATAGTTTGAAATAGAAATGTTTTTGACAATAACTGATTATTTACATAAAAATGGATTTGGCGTTAAATAACCTACAAAGGTTGATATGCCATAAAACCAACCAAACCAAACCGAACAAACCTCCTATTATTCGATTTTACGTTTACTTGCTTTCTTTAAGATTAATTTCAGCATTAACCGTTTTATTATAGTACACAGAAAACTCATCTGCTACAATATGAAACCAAATTTCGTTATAAACTCGTAATGCAAAAATTCTCTACAACATTCAAACTACCCTCGGAACAGTCGCAAATGGACCAAACATATGCATCAGTCAGACAAGTTGGTTGTAGCATCAATAATTATCGAAACATCCCACGCATCACTTCTTTACTTCAGAATATTGGTAGAATTGCTTTCTAACCTATCAAGGTGGCAAAGCTGATTCAACTTATCTCGTTTGTTATCTTCTGCAGTTATTCTGTTGTTATCCTGTCGACGGGACTGAACAAGGTTAATGAGAATGATTGAAAATAGATAAAGTTGCTTTTCACAGAATAATGGGTAGCGATGTAACAATTTAAAAAATATGCTTCACTAACCATGTACAGAATGCACCTGGTGTTGAAGTGATAATATTTTCGTCGTTGTCCCATTGCATCACGGTTCAAGACTCAGTCCCGCCTTGAGAACAGGTTTTAGAATAAGCCAACTGAAATCTCCTGCAAAAGGGGTACGACTCCCATTATTAATAAAAGAGGTGCTCTGAATATGATACTAAACTGCATCAAATTGTGAGGTTTCAGTTCTGGATCTCTGTATTATGAGCGAATCAGTATTATAAATCATTGCTTGTGTAGTTAGCTCGATCTGCATTGCTTTCGACACTGTCTCAAAGTACCATTAAGATTAGAAATTAATGAAAAAAATGTTGATTATAAAACAGTGAAATCAATAAATATTGGAAAACAACTAAATTCAACAATCTTTATGGATTTACGAATAAATTAAAGAATACGTACATACGCGCGTGCGCGCACACACACACACACACACACACACACACATATATATATATAATTAGAACAGTGTTGGGTTGTCACTATCTCATATGGTGGGTTTGTGGCAGACCAAATGCGGTATAATTTGGAGAGTGCGCAATATTTGTGATAGAGCCATTATATAATATAATAATAAATATATATTAGTTTTTGTATATATTTAATACCATGGATGCTTATCTGCAACCACTGGTTTCATGCCGTCTTAATACGACAATCATCTGGCAGAAAAAGCTTTTTCTGTCTGATGTTTGTCTTATAAAGACGGCATAAAACCGACACACACACACACACACACACATATACATACGAAGGAGCGACATTCACAGTGATAAATTATGTTAACACAACTTTATTTACAATAAAAGGCTTTAGGAAAAAAGCAGAAGTAAAAAAAGGGTAAAAGCAAAAAACTAAAATAATGTCACATTTGCGGATACAGAATAAACATAGGCTTTACAGAACGGGGTAAAATAGAGTACTTAGCAGGAAAGATAGTTAGTGATGTCGAATCTAAATATGTTTTTAATTTATTCTTTCTTCTCTTTTTTTTTATCGTTTTCTTTTTTCTTTTTCCTTCTTTATCTTTTCTCAGATTCATAACTTGTTCTGTAATAGATAATGTCTTTGAGCTGCTTATGGGTGATATTTTATAGCTGGTCTTAGGTTCAGCAGTCGGAAGAGTTTGGTGAAGAAGTCATCTTTCTTCTGTTCGGCTATTTTTTCTCCATGATAGCCAGTATTAGGTACATAGTTTCTTCTTACCATTATTACAGATTACAAAAGAATATACTTCATGAATTTGTTAGGTTGTTGATGTTGTTGTCCTTTTCTTTCCTTTCATAGTTTTTCACGGTGTTACAGGCGGGCTTTTGTAAGCACTTGCACTCAAAGCGTCCTTTCTTTTCAACTCATTTTCAGCAACTATTCTTTCTACAAAAAAACCCTCGCATGGTCAAAATCGGTTGGCATTCTTGCGATTTCTCTTTTTCTTGATTGGTTGATTTCATCTAATCAGAGTTGTCCTCTGACTTTTAATAGTGTTGACGGTTCGTTCTGTTTGACGTCTGCTGCTACCTAACCACACACACATACAGAGAGAGAGAGAGAGAGAGAGAGAGAGAGAGAGAGAGAGAGAGAGAGAGATTAATAGGAGTGTAGACGGGTTCCTGTCAGGCATCTGTCACTATGTATATATATACTAAAAATGAGAAAAGGAAATATTAGATACTCGCAAGCAGAGTGGTATAAAAACTAAAAAGATAACCCCATTCTTATATATATATATATATATAGAGAGAGAGAGAGAGAGAGAACTTTTTCATAGATCTCACTTTAAACACAAAGCCATTGAAACCCTAGTTATAATTTCCGTTTCTTCCTGGGTACACATAATAAAGAAATCTATGGCAGGCCTCTTTTTATAGCCTGGCAAACAATAAACGAAGTGAGTAAAAGGAAGAGCACAATCAAAGCAAAATTGAAAGCTGCAAACCAACAGGAAAGAATAAAACTGTGGAAACATCATTTCGAAAATCTACTTGGAAACCCACCGAAAGTTACGAAGGACCAATCACCAGAATTATTAGTAAGCAATTGGACATTAAACAAGGACCGTTCACGCAAGAAGAACTCGACTCTGTTCTTAAAAAAATTAAAAATAGGAAAGCTGCAGGGTTTGACGAGATTCCCCCAGAAGTATGGAAGACCAGACAATTCGACGACATACTGCTCCGACACTGCAACGCAGTCTATAATCAAAATCCGATAGACAGATGGATGAAGGGATGCATCCTCCCCTTCCCTAAAAAGGGTGACCTCGGATTAGTAAAGAACTACCGAGGTATAACACTTTCATCCATAGCAGCCAAAATTTGCAATGCCCCACTACGAAACCGCATAGAACCCAAAATTGACAACATCCTTAGGAAAAACCAAAATGGCTTCCGAAGAAATAGATCCACAACCTCAAAATTATTGACCATCCGTAGAATCTTTGAAGGCGTACGGGCAAAAAACCTACAGGCGACATTACTATTTGTCGACTTTACCAAGGCTTTCGATTCCATTCACAAAGGGAAGATGGAACAAATCCTACTAGCATACGACCTACCAAAAGAAACCGTAGCAGCAATAACGAAAGTACGTTCACCGGATGGAGACACAGAATACTTCGACATTGTAGCAGGAGTACTGCAAGGGGACACGCTAGCTCCATACCTCTTTATCATCTGCCTAGACTACGTACTTAGAACACCGATCGATAAAATCAGAGAAAACGGCTTCGAGCTGACAAATAAAAGAAGCAGAAGGTACTATTTACCAACCCCTCCGCTCGGGCAGGATATGACACAAGGTCAATTTTTAAGCGGAGTTTAACAGGTTTGAATTCAGAGTTTTCCTTCTCCTAGACTAGTTGCCTAACCATGGCTGAAGAACCTAGTCTGTCCTACTATTTACCCATAGCTGGAGGGAGAATTATTGGATTCATACCTTTCCCAAGGGTATTAGTGCTATGTGAAATGCAATCAGTCTCGTCCAGAAGCAGAAGGTACCCCGCAAAAACAATTACCGACGCCGACTACGCCGATGACATAGCGATACTGGCAAATACGCCCAACCAAGCCGAAACACTACTGCATAGTTTGGAACGAGCCGCCGTAGGCATTGGCCTCCATTTCAATGCACACAAAACTGAATATATGTGCGGTAATCAAACAGGCGACATTTCCACACTAGAGGGAACCTCTCTGAAACTGTTAGGCAAATTCACCTACCTAGGAAGCAGTGTCTCATCAGCCGAAAAAGACATCGACACGCGGCTGACGAAGGCATGGACGGCTAACGATAAGCTATCGATCATATGGAAATCAAACTTGACCGATAAAATGAAACGCAGTTTCTTCCAGGCAGCGGTCGTATCGATACTGCTGTATGGATGTACCACTAGGACGCTAACAAAACGGCTGGAGAAGAAGCTAGACGGCAATTACACAAGAATGTTGAGAGCAATATTGAATAAGTCCTGGCGGCAACACCCCACAAAACACCAACTATACGGCCACCTGCCTCCCATCACGAAAACTATCCAAGTTAGACGAACCAGACACGCAGGACACTGCTGGAGAAGCAGAGACGAACTCATAAGTGATGTACTCCTATGGACCCCCACATATGGCCGAGCAAAAGCAGGACGACCAGCTAGAACATATATGCAGCAGATATGTGAGGATACGGGATGTAGCCCTGAAGATCTGCCTGAGACGATGAACGATAGGGGGGGGTGTCGAGTGAGGGTCAGGGATATCCATGCTAGCGGCACGACATGATGATGATGATTACTGGCCTCGATCCGGCATTTCTGATCTGTCAACTGTAAATTAGAGAGTTCAGTCAGTTGGATTTGTAAAATACGCTAACTGCATTCCTACAGAGGATTACCTCCCAACGAGTGTCCTGATGACACTAAAGTGTATTTGATAGTGAGGCTCTTGTCCTGGAACTTTAGGGATTATGGAGTACTCCTTTATTGCTACTACTCACAGGTCAACTTTGACCCAGAGTGGTAGTACCTGATAGGGTCCCATTTTCAATTTTGGGAGATTTACGCGGAAGAAGGTGGTTTTCTTTTCCGAAAGTTGGGGTCCTATTTATTCAAGGGATCAGTCAGGAGTTAAACAGAGTTGACTAGGGTATTTAGCTGTTGTGGATCGCTCGAAACGGGAACAGTTCACGAAAGAGTCCAAGTCTTCCACCGCAGTCCTTATCACGAAGTGTCAAACTCTCCCTAACCTTGAAGATTGAATAAAGATTTAAAAAAATACGTGTGTATTCTTTAATCCATTCTGCTTCTTTTATTTCTTTTTGGAGCTGATCTGTGGCCCATCCAGTTTCGACCAAAATTAATCTTTCCTTAAAAACCAAAGACAACGCGTTATATGTTCCTTCCTGACATCGGAGCTTAGAATACAGTAACTGTATTCGCTGCAGTGGCGTAAGACCTTCCCAAAAATGTGACCTGGGTATAAAACTTTACTGCATCCGATCGTGAGGCTCCAGTAGAGAGTATCTCTTCATTGCCATTACTCGTAGACCAACTTTGACCTGGAGTGGTTGTATCTATTAAGGTTCCATTAATGGGTTAAATTAATCTGTTTAAAATTATTCGTATTTGATTGGAATATTGGATACTATTTAAATCATGCCTTTAAAAGTAATTAATCGATCAATATAAATGTGCTGACTTCATATCTTTTTCAGAGTCTGTAATAAAACTAAAGAAAAATATAGGTCACTGAAGAGGGAAAAGAGCAGACCATTTTATCTTTGCTTTATTCAAATTGTTCATATTAGCATTCGTTTTTGCTGCTCGGAACGGCAAGAAATTTTGTTGCAGTTCTTATTTACCAAAATTAAGAATAAAATATAGAACGACAATTTGTCTTTATTTTGTTTAAAGAAAATAAATGGATTTATAAGTCAACAATTAAAATTTATAATACAGTCATCCAATGAAATATAGAAAAAAGAAAGAACATAAACAGAAGTCTGAGAAAAGATAGTTAAAATAATTGTGTAGAGATGATGTATCCTTAAATGAAAATCACTCTTCTTTAGCGCTGCATACGATCATAAACCTTCCAAAAAAAAAAAAAAAAACTCCCAAAATAAAACAAACAAACAAACAAAAAACCAAACTCCTAAAATAAAACAAACAAACAAAAAATGAAAACAAATATACTAGGTTAATATTGATTTGTGTCGAATCTATGTTAGCAGTTAGCTAAAAAATAGTCAGTAGCGCTCTTCATTGAAAGATTCATTTCGGTGTCAATATATTGTTTAAATATATTTGATCAATTTATATCTCATATTCATTAAACTCTAAATAGAATCCATCCATCACTCCCACGAACGTCATTTGTTATTCATAGACCAAAAATTTCAAAAACATCATATGATATACAAATCTATATGCTGCTTTAGGAACAAATGCAAATGTGTGTATGTACATATGCATTCGTGTATGTATACGAGGCGTAATCAAAATAAGATATCGAGACTAAAGCTTTAGATTCACTCAGACTCGAAGCGGTAGTACTTGTTAAGGTCCCACTGATGGGTTAAATAGATCTGTTCGCAAATTATTTGTATTAAGAATAGTTACTTAAAGCAATAATTGTATACAAATGATTATCATTATTTACTGAAAACCATATAATTGTCAAAAAGGTATATGTGATGCATACTGACGCTTGACCGAGCCGTCAATCAGAGACGCGCCTGTGTAAATATACGGAAAAAGATCACGTGATCTAATCAGAAGTTGTAGGTGTTATGAAATAATGTATGGAGGTAGCCGCGGCCGTTGAGGTCAGATAAGGCCGAGTCAGAGCCAGCTTGCTGTCAGAGAGCGCCTCGCTGAGGGCAGCTGCACTCAGCGGTCTCCGGTTGATTAACCTCGGCCGAGAAACAGAAGAAGTTCTAAGTGGGGTCTTGAAGATAACATAGCGTGCTATGATCAAAAGAAGAAATTATGGGTCAATATAGCAATCTGTCTTAGTCTGTCTCTATCAGTTTTACACACTACAGAATCTTTGACTCCAAGAAGAAAAAAGAGAGTTATATGTTATAACCAAGTGTTGTCCTTCATTATTTCAACCGCTATATAACATTTGTATTTGATTGGATTGAGTGAATATAACGATATATCAACACATCTTTGCTTATTTTTTGCCTAAAGGTTAAGGAATTACGTGTATTGGACATTTATACTTACATTATATGAAATTAGAAGACCAGTTCACATACCTCAGTTGCAATATTGCATCGATTGAAAGCTATGTCAACAGACGCAGAGATAAGGCATGGACTGCTATTGACCAGTTAACGACCATATGGAAATCTGATCTCCATGATAAATAAAACGAGTGTTCTTACAAGCTGTAGCCAGGTCAATTCTATTGTATGGTTGCACCATTTAGATTTTAACGAAATGTTTGGAGAAAAAGCGAGACGGCAACTATACCAGGATGCTGCATACTGTTTTGGAGAAACACCCAACAAAGCAGCAGTTGTAGGGCCACTTAAAAGGCCCATCTTACAAACCATCAAAATAAAACGAGTATGACATGTTGGGTACTTCTGGGGAAGTAAACGATCTCCTCAAATGAAGTCTTACATATGGATAAACCAGTGTTGGTCGACTAGCAAAAAAATTACATTCATCAGCTCTGTGTGGACACTATATGCCGTCTTGATGACTTTCTTACGGTGATAGCCGATAGAGACGGCACCCATTTTATCTTATCAGAGAGATCCAATTTCCACAAAATCAACAATCTATCAATAATAATCCATGCCTTCGCTATTCGTATATTAACATCACTTTTTCGAAATGAGATATTGCTACCGAGGTATGTAAACTGGTTTACTAAATTCGGTTGGTTTCGTCTTATTTAAAGCACATGAACTCTGTTTTATCTGCGTTCACATTAAGCCCAATGCCTTTTGCTGTTGCTTCAATCTATACAACAGAGATTCGACTTCAGCAGAGGAATTTGCAAGAAGCGCTCGATCATCTGCGTTGTTTGCATCTATCATAGCTTCAGCAGGATATCATCAGCGTTTTGTCTTTTTTTTTAGATGTGAAACCATTTTCTTCTTTGTATGCAATCAAATCCCCCAAAGAAATCTAAGCCGACACGTTGAATGTGTGTGTCCGCGTGTGTATTAAAAAGATTGTTATATTTTAATGTTCCCACGTGTTGAAGTTTGTTCATTGTGTTGACTGCTGTCAAGTTGTTTGTTTCATGTTTGTTTTCAGCTTCTTTCGCCTTATGTTATTCTCGCCTAAATTGTCCTATTCTTTCCTTTAAAAATATTATACGGGAAACCGGAGTAGTCGACTACTATAATTAATATTATTATATCAAAACCTAGAGGTCCATACCTTCCATAAGTCTAGGGGTAGGAAGAGCTAGTGGCCTGGTGGGTGTGTGTGCTAGCGTGAAATTTGGAAACCCCTTGCCAGCGGCGGTCAGTCTAGCCCCAAATTAACCCCCACATAATATGCCAGTTCCTATATGCCCGAGAAAGGACTCTGAACAAGGACTTATTCTACGAGGGATCAAATGCCAGACCGCCCCGTCTTCACACGTGCGAAAAATAAACTCCCCGTTTGGTGATAACAATATTTAAATGCACCAGTTCCCCTACGCTTTTAAATGGTTGCTCATCCGGGGATCTTTTTATTTTAATTTGCCGTCACGCAGATGCAGACCACGCAGATGATTAAGCACTTCTGGAAAATACACAAACGCTTGCAGAATCTCGACTGTATAGCCTAAAGCAAGTAGCAGGAGGCGTTGGTCTCTACGTGAATGCAAATAATATATGTGTTTTAAACAAAAAGGAGCCATCATAACTCAGTGGCAAGTCTCTAAAATTAGTAACCAGTTCGTATACAATGCTCTACTACGCAACCGCATAGAATCTAAAATTGATAACAAGGAAGAAACAAAACGGCTCCTGGAGAAATAGATCCACGACGTCACAAATTTTGACTATCTGTCGAATTCTTGAAGGTGTATGCGCAAAAAAAACCCAAGAGGCAACAATATTATTTGTCGACTTTACTAAGGCTTTTGACTCCATTCGCAGAGGAGAGATGGAGCAAATTCTACTCACCTCCGGCTTACCAAAAGAAACCGTCGCAGCCATAAGGATGCTATATCGAAGAACGAAAGTAAAATTCTGCTCCTCGGATGTAGACACAGACTACTTCGACATTGTAACAGATGTACTGCAAGGGGACACATTAGCCCCGTACCTCTTTATCTGCTGTCTAGACTACGTGTTTAGAACATCTATCGATAAAATCAAAGAAAACGGTTTCAAGCTAACAAAATAAAGAAGCAGAAGATACCCCGCAAAAACAATTACCGATGCCGACTACGCCGATGATATAGCGCTCCTAGAAAATGCACCCGTTCAAGCCGAAACCCTACTACTTAGTCTGGAACGAGCCTCTGCAGGCATTGGCCTCCATGCCAACGCACACATGACGGAATATATGTGCTTTAATCAAACAGGTGACATCTCCACACTAACGGTTGCTCTCTGAAACTAGTTGACAAGTTCACCTACTTAAGAAACAGTGTCTCATCAACCGAGACAGACATCGACACGTGACTAGCAAAGGCATGGACAGCTAATGATAGACCATCGGTCATATGGAAGTCAGACCTGACCGATAAAATGAAACACAGTTTCTTCCAATCAGCAGTCGTGTCGATACTGCTATATGGATGCACAACATGGACGGTAACTAAACGTATGGAGAAAAAGCTTGACGGCAACTACATAAGAATGCTGCGAGTAATATTGAACAAGTCCTGGAGGCAACACCCCACAAAGCAGCAGGTATACGGCTACCCACAACCCATCACGAAAGCTATCAAAATTAGACGAACCAGACATGCGAGACACTGTTGGAGAAGTAGGGACGAGTTTATAAGTAATGTACTCCTGTGGACCCTTCATATGGACGTGCAAAGGTAGGACGACCAGCTCGAGCATACATACAGCAACTCTGTGCCGATACGGAATGTAGGCCTTAGGAACTGCCGAAAGCAGTAGACAATAGGGTGGGGTGGCGAGAGAGGGTCAGGGATATCCGTGCTGATAGTGTGACATTATGATGATGATGATATTCTAGTTGTACTTTTTTGCATGTGTTAGTTCTTTCTGGACTTTGTTAAGTTTCTGCGCATTGGCGTTTACTAGTTTTCTTTAATTATGTAAGGATGCTTTTTTTCATATTATCTCAAATTTCGCAAACTGCAACTGACTCTCATGGAACTCTACATTAAGCTCTTGGTTTGATTAGTATGCACTTGGCTGCTGCTTTTATATGGACGGTAGTAAAGTTTTCATATTCGTCATTCGAGTATGTCTTTCAAATGTGTCCTGAAGAGTCCCAAACTTGTTTCTTTCAGTTACCTACATTGATTTCTAATATCACTTTTGGTGAGAGAGGACCAGACATATCGTGTAGCTTCACCTGTTTGTTTTTATTTCTGCGTAGACTCAGGCGAATTTTTTGATGAGATGATACTGTGATTTGAAGATACTCCACCACACGATATGTCTCACTGTTCAAAGTGCTATTTATTCACTTTTTGTTTTTGAATATAAAATGTAGATGCGTTATAGAGTTATTTGGGTTGGTATAAGTCTATAATTTCACATTTCCTTTTTGGAAATTATGTGTTTAGGCATACAAGTCAGTTTTCGAAAATCTCCGCAAGATATTCACCATTTTTGTTGGTTGAGTTGTGTCAACAAAATTTATTATTATTTCTCATTTCCCTACATGAGCATCATGTCTCCACCGATGATCAGAAAATTGTGTTTGAAAATGAGTCGGACAAGGGAAGGTAGCTCATGATAAAATCATTCCACCACCTTCAATAGCAGCATTGACGGATTTTTTTTTTTGCAGATGCCAACGCAAATGTTTATCCATTTCCGGCATCATGGGATTTTAGTTCAAGCTCTCTATGATAATATCTATGTTACTGTATGCATATGATGTCAATATTTTGCTTAGCTGTAGACGCTGTCAGCTCAGGTTTATTGTATTTAATCTTCTAACGTTAAAAGTCGCTATGTTGATACTATTTTTGTATCGAAGTAAGCTTAGTTTGGGGTCTGTAGCTGATTATTCGAAATCTGGGGCCAGAGGTTGAATCAGAGCTAAACGCACCTCTTGTTGATCCACGTGAAAGATGATGGGTTTGGACAAATAATTTGAATTTGAGGAATGGTAATCTTTCGGTTGGGCACACAGAGTATCGGCCATAAGTACACTTCAAACAATCTTTTAATAAAAAGTTAATTTTCTTCTGACCCCCAAATGCCAGGATTTGATTATTTTTAGTGGTACATTATATGATCTAAACGGATATTATAAGGTGTTATTCATTAGCAAATTTTATGGTAGTGAATTTTTCAACGAAAAGATATGTAGCTGTCAAAAATAAGTATAATACTTATATATATTTATGCAACTTTTTGTTAAACAATTTCATTGCCACAGAGTTTGGTAATAAACAATATCTAGTGATATTTGTACAGATTGTGCAATATTCCGCAAGAGTTAATAAAATCCCTATATCTTTTGTCTAGAGAAAATGAACTTATAAAAAAACCTTTTTATGGATGCACTTATTGATGGGTGACAGGAAATTATGAAAACTGGATAAATATCACACATAAAACTTTAAAACAGAATATCACATTAACGCATTTATTTCATAAGCCTTAAGTTTAATACTTATAGCAAAACAAGGATATTGTATATCGCATATTACATAGTAATATATAACAAAATATAACACTTCCTTTGATAAAGATGTGATCATTGTTTGAGACTGAAAGTGACAGGATTTTAATTGCCTTAGGTGCATAAAATCACGTCTTTTAATTAATACAAATCTTATTTAGTGTTTGGATTCTTAAGATAAGTCCCGTAAAATATAGTATGTCTCCCACAAAAAAATTTTGGCGGCTGCTATAACTCGGTCAGGAATATTACAATCACAACTGCAAAGGAAAAAGTGGAAAAAATTTTAAAAACATATTTCAACATTTGTCAAATAAAAGTTTATTTGAAATAGAAATTTAATATCTTATCAACAAGTGACGTCTACATTAGAATTTTCAAGGAATTTGAAATAATTTGACAAATAATGAAGCTGAAAGCGTAAAAGCTAAGCTCATTATTGATTTGCAGAAGTGGCGATGAAAAGGAAAGAAACATAGTATTTAACTTACTTCGATACAGTCAAGGTCATTGTGAAATCCTAGGTTCCCGCTTGATCACTCACCTTATCGGCTGGGGCCGTAGAATATGCTGACTGCACACCTGCGGAGAGATAAGAACCCCCAGCGAGTGTCCTGGTATGACACTAAACTATCTGATGCTGAGATTCCAGTCCTGGAGCTTTGAAGAATGTGGAGTACTCCATTCCCATTACACCAAGGTGCTCCTTTTTAGCGGAATGCCGACGGGGTCCGAGGCATTTTTGTGCTCACCAGGCGTGTTTAGGCTACGACCCTGGGCCTGGACCCCCCCTAAAAAGACCTTGTGCCATACTCGTGCGGTCGGTGGGACGTATGACAAATACCGAGTCAGTTTGGCGCGTACTACGGGACAGTCGGTTTGGTGTGTGTGCTACGAGGGCATTTCGGTTTGGTGTGTGTCACCAGAGACTTCGTGTGCTATTCACACCGAGAAAGCAGAGGTCCATTTTACCCAAGTCTGTCGGGTTTACAGAGGACTTCTGTCGTCAGTTTGGGTTAGCACCAGTATCACATGCCTGGCCCCAACGTTGAGTAAAATGAAGAAAGTGTAAATCCATCCAGGTCGTGTCACTCGTTTCTGTAACTGTTCATCTTGTGAACCTAGCCTGAGACTTCGGCATTTTCCTACCAACCCCGGAATCATCGCAGCGTGGGAAAGCGGCCGCCGGAGAAATTGCTCGAGGATTATGGGTGTGGGTATCATATATATATCTATATATATAAACAGGATTTTGCATTAAATAACCCACAAAGGCTGATATGCCTTAAAACACAACTAAACCAAAATCTGTTAGATCATCGAAGTTAAGCAACGATGAGCGTTTTCAATGGGTGACTACTTAAACAACGACAGATACTGAAAGCAACCTGAGGTCTCTGTGGCATATCTAAACTAAAGCTAAGTAAGTAACAATCAACTTACCTCTCTATGCTGATAACCGTCAGAGTGAATACTGAGCAGAGCATTGATACATTTTGAAGGTAATGAACGGATTTGCAAAGTACTGGTCCCATTGTCCAGGTGAATGAAAGAAAAGCGATGGCCTTGCAAAGAAAAATACGCATAATGGAATAAGAAAGAATACGCAGAATTAGAACACACACATACATACACACATACACACTCATACATTATATGCAGACACACAAATTTGATATATTGACTGATTTTGAAGGAATGATATGATAGGTTCAATACTAGGAATATCGACTAAATGACTATTTTACTTTAAATTATGGGCTGAGATGAAACAACTAGAATTGTGCAATAAATTTACAATCAAGTCAGGCTGAAAGTAACAATTAAGTAGTTTTCAGATGGATGACCACTTAAGATCATCAGGTACTGTAGGCAACTTAACGATCGTGTGTTAGGTTAAGCAAAGCTTAGTAAATAACAACCAGCATTTTTCCATATTTACGGTATGGTATTTTGCTTTTAACAAGACCAAAAAATGGGAGAATCAAATAAAGTAGGAAGATTGTTTTGCATTAGTATCATAATCATGGTATGCTTTTTCAATGCCATTACTATCATGCCCACTCTGACTCGGAGTGGTAGTATCTGTTAGAGTCCCATATATCAATCAAATAGTCCTGTTCAATCATTTTCAAAGATTTATAATTATCAGTTATTTGGAATCATATGACTCTGTTTAAATTATTTATATTATATTGGAATATTTGATAAATAGAATTACTAGTATTGAATAGCAATACTTGTAACCATGTAACTGTGTGCAGACGAATGAGCTTTAACAATTAGATTGCCTGCAAACTATTCGTATACAAATCACACACACACACACACACACACACACACACACACACACACACACACACACACACACACACACACACACACATGTATGTATGCATGGGGGTTAATTTGCTATAAAAACCAACCAACCAACCAACCAACCAACCAACCAACCAACCAACCAACCAACCAACCATTGAAACTATGTAATTATTGTGTGCATAATTTTGGTAGTTATAAGTTCTTTAATAGTTTGAAAGAACAAAGCTTGATTGGCACAAGGCAAAAAGTATGAGCTATCTATTTATTAACGAACTATAGTCTGATAGCTTAGTTCATTAATCACTTCTCCACACGAAGCGCCTAGTATCATCAATATATAAAAAATAAATCTTGAATAAGTCAGGCAAATAGTATTGAAATTTTCAAGAGCAGAAATATATACCTCCAATGTTTTAATGAAGATAAAATCTGCATCTCAACAGAAATAGGATTTTATTGTCCTCTTCTATGTATCAACTTAACTCTTGTGCCACCGCAAAATGTGACACAAGGTCAATTTTTAAGTGGAGTAAAGAAGGTTTGAATTAAGAGTTTTCCTTCTCCTTGACTGGTTACCTAACCAGGCTACAGAACCCAGTCTGTCCAATTATTTGCTTATAGCTTGGGAAGAAGAGATGAATTCATGCCTTTCCCAAGGTATTTAGTATGAAGTGAAACGCAAATAGCTTTGTCCAGGATTTGAACTTGGGTAACCAACTCTTTTTCTAACGACGATAACCATTACGCAATGCACTCCACCTCTTATAGTTTTTACTATAAATAGAAAAAGAAGACTTAATAATTAAATGTTTGTTTGCAGATGTTTCTTCAATATTTCAGTGGGTTCAATTATATACATTTGTTCTCGATGCAAAATTATTTTAACCAGTAACTCAACAGCAGTAAATCTGATTGTTGTTTTATTTTATTATATTTAACTCTTCAAATCGTTTATTGATTTATTTCTTAATAATTATTCGCTCTTGTTCCTATTTTTAACAACTTTCGCTTTGCTTACTAGCAATCAACTCCAGAGTGATTCAATGATTTCTTCTACAAATGGAAAATGGGTTTCTCAGGTGGTGTAATGCTAAATGTAACGGTTTCTATGTCAGGGTGTTTTATCCCCTCTAAAAATTAAATTACCTTTTTCTAAAAAAAGACCTAAATATGCCATCATTTCCTAGAATAACTTATGCCTATTTTGCCGCCAAAATCTAGTTTGTCTTGGACCACCTATCGTCTGCTAATAGACTAGAAGCCCGGTATTCAAATGATTGGTTGATTTTAATGTCATGTCAACCCATTTGGGTTTATTCTATGACTAGAGGTTTGTGAATTGCGCACATTTACATGTATATTTCCATTTGTTGGTTTCGACAGGGCAACCGGTATTCAAAGAGAACAGACCAAAGTATTGCTACTCCAGGTTTTGAACGAAAATATCAGTTCCGAATTTCACAAACAATAAAAAAAAGTTTAATTCTCAAAGCAATATAGAACTGACACTCAAGTAAGAAATAAAAAAAAGAATATGAGAAATATTTATGTGCACTTTACAGATGCAAAATTAATACAAACACGAAAACATATTTGTAAAATATTGATTATAACTAAAAATATATAAATACATAAAAACAATTTCTATTCAACGGTTGAGTAATTATTTATTTTCCGTTTGAATGTTTTATTTATAAATGATTTCAGCATTAAGCTTTTATCTCATTTACTTAAAAGATTCCTTTGCAACATTTTTTACTGTAATTCGTTACGCTAATTGCTCGGTTTCTAGGGCTAAAAATACGCTGTTTCCCATGTGGAGGGAGCAAAAGTACTGGAGCAAAAAAGGAGAGTCCTGAGTCTAACACTAAACTGCATCTGCTGGTGAAGCCCAAGTTTTAGAGTTCTGGACCAAGGTCCACTCTGGCCTGTATCCCCCCCTCTCTACCAATTAGGGTTTTATCTATGGGTCAAATAGATCTGTTTAAAAATAATTCGAATTTGATTGGATCGTTGGAAAGGAAAAGACCATTTTAAGAAACAACTATTCAAAAAATTTAAATATGAAATACAATGAACGCAATTCCCTAACCTCTCTGCATAAAGTAAGACTTGTTGATATGCTGCTAAATACAATCAATTTTACGCTAATTTGCTACCCACTCTGCAAGTAACAGTTATTTAACTAGATAAGCTAACTATTGTTAGTAAGTTCGTTTCCGACTGAGTGTCCCATACTTCTGTTTCTTGTGTCACAGCTAAGCAAAGCTAAGTAAACAACTATACGAATGAAAAATTTAGATCAGATAATAATGCTCACAGAATATGAAAGCTACGTCCAAATAATTGAGCTAACGGCATAGAGCAGAAGAAAAGAGGAAAAACTCCAATTAAACAGACAGCTTGCAGAAATAAAATAAAAACATCACTGAAATTTTGAATTATTCCTTTCGTAGGATTTGTAGACATTTCAACTTTTGTCAACGAGTACGTGCCGAAAGCTATGACGTTTTCACCTACTTGACTTGAAACGGACTTGAAATATATACACTACAAGGCAGTACAAATAAGAGATGATATTGCTTTTTAAATTTTTTACAATAAGAAAAAAAACAAAAAATGAAACAGTCATGGAAAATCGAAGAATGCTTACAGCATAAAATAATAATTTCATTTTTAGAAATTTGTATCTTTCTTGAAAAATGGTCGAATACACTCAAGAACGCTATCTAAAAGTACATACCTTCTCTCTCTGTAAAAGCTTGAATCGCCATTTGAATATCATTATTGCTTATAAAATGTTATAATTTTATATTCTATATGTAATTTTATTATTTAAAAGATATATTTTGAATTGTTTAAAAATGGTTAAAATGAAGTAATTGGTTATTTAACAGCCTGAAATTTTGAAACATTCTTTATAGAAAACTGCACTATGTCAAAACCCTGAGTGTCCTGGGTTTTACACTGAATTGCATCTTATGGTGAGGCTCCAGCTCTAGAGTTTTGGGGAAAGTAAAGTGCTCCTTCATTATTATTACTCCCAGTTCTACTCTGACCCGGAGTGGTAGTACCAGTTAGGATCCTATCAATGGGTCAAATAGATTCTTTTTACAAATTATTTGTATTACGAATATTTGATATCATATAATTGTGAACAAAACCTCTTAGGAAACAACTATACAAAAAATGTAGATACAAGCGTACAATGTACACAATTTCTCAAACCTCTGGGAAAAAATAATCCCCGATGGAGTAACATGCCATTAAAATCCATAATTATTCAATGATTCTATAAATCAATTAATGGACAATCAAGTTAAGTTTTGGAACACAAGCAGCCGATATTCATGCCGCAATCTAGAAGTACATTTACGCTGACAGCTAAAATTCTAACCGGTGAATCCCCATTTGTATATAATTATTGCTTACAAAATGTATCAACTTTATATTTTTTAAGTAATTTCATTATTAAAAAGTATATTTCAAATAGCTCAGAAATGTTTCAAATGTTGTCATAAGTTATTAAACAGTCTTTACTTATATCATATTCTTTATAGAAAACTCTATTACATAAACACCGGTCGGTGAAGCTTAAAATAAATTACCAATATTCCTGAAGAGAGGAAGACTACTCCCAAAAAATAAGGTATCCAAAGTATGACACTAAATTTTATCTGATAGTGAGACCCCAGTTTTAAAGCTCTTGGGAGTGTGGACTACTCCTTCATTACCATTAATCGCAAGTCCGCTTTGACCTGGAGTGGTACTACTAATGGAGTCCTCTACATAGATCAAATAAATCTGTATTTTTATCTGAAAAACAGTGACGACCGGAAAGGGACCATTTGAATACTTAGGAACATACTAGTTGATAAACTGGAAAGACAATTGATGTTGAGGAGAGACTCAAAAAGGAAGCATGTATGGGTCGGCAACTCGACGTGTGGATTTCAGAATAACGCTATGGATATAAATATGAGTGAACACCCCCAGGGGACCCGAGAGGAGGGAGAATGAGGTCCTCATTTGGACAGATCAATTGGAACCAAACTTTCATCCACGAATTATTACTTCGATATGCCCATGTGGAAAAAAATGCAAAAATATATACGCGTTAAAAATACACTTGGCCCATGTGAAGTGTCAAGTGAAATCAAGCCAAACGCAGCACACGGAAATTTCTCCCCATGTGACACAAGAGGTGCATGGCTGGAAGCCCACCAAAGCGCCCAGCTCCTCCAAGCAGAGGCTCAAAAGTCACCTGGCACAACACAGAACATCTAGAAAAAAAGATCAAATGGTCCGCGACCGCAAGCAAAAAAGCTTTTGGACATTAACGAGATCCTTGAAATAAAATCTGAAGGCTCAGTGGATATGGAAGCTGTGCAAAGGAATAATTACAAATAATCCATATCTTAGAAAAGTGCTAATGTCCTCGTAGTTCACTAAAATAGACAGTGCTGCGCATTTGACTGGTTGTTTGCAACAACCAATCAGATGCGCAGATGATTGGTCTATAATCGTCCAAATGAATAAATAGCCAGAATTTTTCTCTGTTCTCTCCTTTTTCTTAAACTGGAGGGTGTATCATAGACTGATCATCTCTGATAGGGTCTGATTGGTGAGGGGAGTATGATGTTGAAACACCAGAACGTCCCCAATGATCTAAGCTAAAAACCTCATTGACGACCCCCTCTGGCGCCCAAATGTAGTACGGTGTATATTTAAAGTATTTTCAAATTATTTGTATGAGATAAGAATACTTGATATCATATAACTCTGCAAAAATTCTAAAGAAACTATACAAAAATGTAAATATGAACATATGAAAAGATGAATGTTCGCATTTATCAAACCTGTTGGCATAGAATAACCCCAGATAGGTTGAAATGCTGTTAACATCAATCGATTAATCAATCAATGCACTTTGTTAAAGACCGTCTTGAAAATTAGAAAATATCTGTTAATTTTCGTTTGCAATAAAACAATGATGAGTGTTGACTAGATTAAAATGATTCTCCTTTTTATATTTTAGTAAAACAGAAACTAATGAGTTTATCGCCTAAAGCATTGAAAATTTTATCGGTTTCCTTGAAAATGTTTAATTCATCATGGGAAAAATCCCAGTAAAGAATCAGTACTTAAAACAAACCAATTAGAAGGAAAACCTGAGCAAAAAGGATTAAATTCTATAAAGGTAAGTGAATACAAATATCCAAAAAGTATTTATCAACTTTCAAAGAACTATTCAATCAATCGATTATAAATTTTACTCACTCACTCACTCACTGATCTATCCTCGCACTCACTTATATTTACTCAGACTCATGCCAAGATGGTAGAGTTTCGAATTCGCTGACTGTATCTCCTGTAGAGAGGTAATAAACTTCAAAAAGGGGTTTCCATGGTAGAACACTTAACTGAATCTCATGATGAGGCTTCAATCGTGGAGCGCTGGGAAGTGTGTAGCTTCATTGCCATTATATCCATGCCCACAGTGATTCTGAATAGTAGTACTTTTTAGTGTCCGATCTATGGATCAAATAGATCTCTTTAAAAATATTTTTAGTCGATAGGAATATATGATGCCATATAACAGCAAAGTATTTGTGTTGAGAATAGTTACTTTAAGATATTATTATTATTATTATTATTCCGAGGTCATTTTTCTTGGGGAAAGTTACCCTCAGAACATCCATAGCGGCTAAGATTTACAATGCTCTTCTACACAACCGCATTGAACCTGAAATTGTGAAAATTCTAAGGAAAAACTAAAATGGCTTTTGTAGGAATCGGTCCACAGCATCACAAATTCTGACAATCCGTCGAATTTTAGGAGTCCGTGTAAAACGCCTCGAAGTTACACTCCTATCTGTAGATTTTTCCAAGGGATTTGACTCTATACACAGAGGGAAGATGGAGAAAATACCTCTAACCTACGGTCTACCCGGGGAGACCATAGCAGTCATGATGATACTCAATAAAAACACGAAAGTTAAATTGCACAAACCGGATGGAGACACAGACTTCTTTGACATTGTCGCAGGTGTGCTGCAAGGGGAAACATTAACCCCATACTTGTTCATAATCTGCCAAGACTACGTACTTCGGATATCGATAGATTTAATGAAAGAAAATGGCTTACACTGGAAAAGTCAAGAAGCAGACGATACACCGCACAAACTATTTCGGGCACGGACTACGCTGATGACATAGTGCTTCCGGCAAATACACCCTTCCAGGCTGAATCCCTGCTGAATAGTCTGAAGCGGCAGCAGGCGGCATAGGCCTCTGTGTGAACGCAGACAAAACAGAGTACATGTGCTTTAATCAAGGTGGTGATATCCCACACTAAATAGTGACTCTTTGAAACTAGTGGACAAATTCCCCAACCTTGGAAGCAGCGTCTCATCTACCGAAAATGACATCAATACGCGACTAGCGAAAATATGGACAGCTATTGATAGGCTATCGATCATATGAAAGTCAGACTTATATGATATAATAAGCATCACTTAGACGTTAACTAAACGTATAGAGAAAAAGCTTGATGGCAATTGCACGAGGATGCTACCAGCTATATTAAACAAATCCTGGAAGCAACGTTCCAAAAAACAGCAGCTACCATATGCTAAAACAGATGCTACCATATAAAATTATATCTATTCTAACGAATTATTTAATGAAAACAAACTACCACTCATCTTGAAAACCATCCAAATTAGACGAACCAGACATGCGGGACACCGCTGGAGGAGAAAGGATGAACCCATAAGCGACGTTCTCCTATGGACCCCTTCACACGGGCGCGCAAGTGTAGGACGATCAGCTAGAACTTGTCTCCAACTTATCTGTACGGACACAGGATGTAGCCTGAAAAACCTTCCGGAAGCGATGGATGACAGAGAAGGATAGCGAGAGAGAGTTAGGGAAATCTGTACAAGGAGCACAATATTATTATTATTATTATTATTATTATTATTATTAATTACTTGAAACCATATAACTGTGTGCAAATAAATGATTATCATTGATTGTTTTTATTTATCATTGAATAGAAATAATTTGTAAAAACCATAAAATTATGTATGAATTATTACTCTTAGATATGAATAGTTGTAATCATACTACAGCGGGTAATTTATAAGATGTACTTGATGTATAATTGTGAACAAAAATCCCTTAAGAAACTATTACAAAAATTATGTAAATGTGAATGTACAATGTTCGCGATTTTCTACACTGTAGGGATAAAATAACGCTACATGAGTTGAATTACCGTAAAAATCAACCAATCAATCAATCAAATTCACTTGTCAAATCGCTCAAAACCACACACAGTAACTCGACCCCTCATTATTGGTAGTCATTTATTTTATGAAAGCGTAAATGACATATGAAAGCGTAAATGATATATATGAACCAATGTGATTTATTTATATGACATAAGTACTTTTAAAGAAAAGTGATACATCAAATGAATTCAGAGTTGAAAGGTTTGTAAAATTGAAACCTGGATCAAACAATGTAATATGAAGATTTAAAACAGTGTTTCTGATAGTGATCCACATAGATTCTTGTGAACAAAATTTATCAAAGTAAATAAGAGCGTAGGTACCCACTACATTTATAATTCCTTTCATAAAAAGAGAACGAAAATCCCTGGATCATGTAGACAAGTTACCAATTATAGAAAACAGTCGCAAAATAAACTAAACTTTGCTTAACTTTTGAGCCCATTTTACTTGCTTTTCCAAGTTCATAGTTGGTTGAATCTAGTCATGTGCATTGCCTGTTCAGCAAATGAAGAAGTACTTTGAACATAGAACGTGGTGATTTGCTGCTCAAACTGCCAAACCTACCGCGTAATATTCGTGATTTCCTCAGTGCCCACTAAACTCTCCAAAAATTATTCAAGAATCAAGGTTACGTTTGCATTTAGAGTTTACTGATTCTTTTTTAAAAATTGTATTAAACATAGGTAAATTAGTTGTTTTGTAATTTAATATTCAATTAATAGATTTGGGGGTGAATGGAAATCAAAATTGGTAACAAAGTGTGCATTAAGTAGAACGTTTGAGAAGCTCTGGTTTAAAAGATTTAAAAAATTGTTAGAAATATTTTAGTTGCTAACAGCAAGTCTTTACCTCGATTCTGCTAAGAGAAATTATTCAAATTTGTGTGATAAGTCAATTTATATACGAAATCTAAATCTGCTGATAAAAAGAAATAGAATCAACTGGAGATTTTCAAGATTCGCGTTTCATTTATATCAAAACCGCGTGATAACATTAAATTTAATTGAAGATGATTAAAGTTCAACAAAATAAAGTAAATGTTCTTCTTAAGAAAGACATAAAAATTATTAACTGAAGATTACATGTTAAATCTCAGGCATTTGTTCTTACTACTCCTATTATCACGAGAAAAAAAAAACTTCTCAAGAAGTATGCAATCAATTAGTCACCCTCCCATCCACTTGTAAAAAGACAATAAACAATTATCTCCTTTAGAGAATGAACGTGTCCGTTGGGTGCTTCGTTGGGTGTTGTATGAAAGTCCAAAAACCCATTTTCGAGTTCTTTTTCCTCTGTTCTTTGAATAAGAGAGACGATGACAAAGACCCAACGGGGGAACGGTCAAAGAACATCGCAATATTGACTACACTCATCAAGTAAGCCTTTTTTTCATTTTTGTACTGTTTTTTGTCTATATATAAATCTATTGTTTTTATCGAAATTACAAAGAAAATATAAATCAGAAACTTTCAGAACACCTCTATGAGTTTTATTTATCCACAAAGAGATGCTATTCTGAAGTTAAAGTTATGCAAAGTTGATGATCTTCGAATCTATTTTTCCACAAGTTCGTTTCCAAAATCACACACGGACACCCACAAATATATTTATCATATAGGAATAAAGTTCAACACTGACAATTACACACCAATTGCCAGGGGACGGAAGTGGCAGGCCTTTAGATAAGTTGAATAGAGGTTACGAGCTAATTAGCATGGGACGTCAGTCGAAAGGACAATTATGACATAACGGTACTGAATAGACCTTAATACCTCTAGGACCTTCTAGTGACACTGCCGTGGTAAAAAGTTGACGAACGCAAGAAACTCTGTTTAACTAACACAAAGTTTATTGAATCCTGCACTAGTAGGTAGTTGCCAGGAGAAAACAAGAGAGTTTAGAAACTGAGACGACCGTGCTAGTAAGGCCAAGAGAAGCAACTTATTCTGGTGAGAAAAGGAATGGAGATACAGACCTTAAATTTCTAACATGTTTGTCCGCAGAGTCGCGTCGAGACTAAGGCCCCTTTTAGAGTGTACCGCTCGAAAATGGGGCTCGTAAACTTCCGCCTTCTCACATCTTCGCGGTTCGTGTTCAACGGTACATCTTTACCCTATCAATTCTCACCGTCAACTGCCCCCAAACACGAGTCATCCCCTCGCTTTCTCCTATCGTGTCGGTGGGACGAAAATCCACTTCCTCTGGATCTGCACATGCGAACCAGATCTTTTTCTTTTCGAACCTCTTGTTTTCCTAAGTCATTTTTAACTACAACAAGAGCCTTGCCCAGATTGTTCGGAGACTGTTTGCTGTTTTATTCATTTATTCATTCTTTAATTTTAATTTTCTATGAGTCGTTCAATTACATTACACAATTAGCATGGAGCATTATTCGGTGGACTGTAGTTGGTGCATGATAGTCGGATGGATTTCAGCGAGAAGACTTTACAGTTATATCTTGGCCGATAGTGTACGGATATTAAGTATCTTTTGTTTGTCTTGTTTTTCTGTTAATGTGTTTTTTCGGTTAAAGGAAATACTTATGCTTTTGTTAAGTTGTTTGTCAATTATCTTCTCTTCTTTTATGCGCATGTGAGCATTACAAAAGTATTGCAGGTATTCAATAGAAATTATATTACTGAAACCAAATATACTTTACATCTAACACGAGAGTAACTTTTCGATAATCTTTTTACTGTAGGATAGGTTGCTTAGTTGATTTTATTGTATATCAAGCTTTGTTGTCTTAGTTAATGTCGAAATCAGTTTGTTTGCAAGCAATTATATGGTTTCAAGTGACTAATTATAATCATATGAAATTAATTATTGTTTTGAGTAACAAATCCTAATATTTATAATTTGAGCACAGTTATATGATTTCCTGTATTTCTAATCAATACTAATAATTTGCAAGAACTTATGAAGTGAAGGAAATGCAATTTACGAGAATACATAAGGAACCGCAAGGATGGAATCTCTGAACAATAAGAGATCAACCGGGTATAGTCTTTACTGACGAAAATATTACGAAAAATCCTAAAAGATTTGTTTCTTCTGGCTCCAGTCATTTTCTTCTGACACTTATCAAAATCTAACTGATGCTTTCTAAACACCTGACACCAAACAGAAAATATAAGCACAGAAACATCTTCAACTTTCTTGGTTGCTATCGTCTGATTGTTAGCAAGCTAGGCTATTAGATCATTGTTGGCGGGTTACATTCTCACTGTACATTGTACTATACCCTGTCGACTCTTACAGTATCCTCTGCAGAGGGAAGAAGACCCTCCCAATAGTAGCGTCCTGGGTATGACACTGAACTGAATCACAAGGTGAGACTCTAGTTCAGGAGGTCTGGAGAATGTCGAGTACCCCTTCATTGCCATTACCCCCAGGTCTAACTAATAGTATCTGTTCAGGTCCCATCTATGGGTCAAATAGATATATCTAAAATTATTCGAATTCAAAAGGACCATGTGCAAGAAACAAAACAAAACAAAATAGGAAAAATCTCTGAGAAAACAACGCTACAAAAATGTAAAGATGAACGTCATTCTTAAACATCTTAGCATAAAATAACCCTGGATAAATTGAAATGCCGTTAAAATCAATCAATCAATCGATCCTTCTGGCCTTTAGAAAAACTGAACTAGACTAAGTAAATGATACCTTTCTTGGCTGCTACAAACCAGAATCAATGAATTCGCAGTCCACTTCGGTTTCCCTTTGTCTGAAAAAGTGCGGATTTTTTTCCTGAAAATAAGCATTTGGCATATTCTCACTTGACTTATGTATTCTTTCCTTCGCAGGAAAATTCACTTCAGAGTAAATTCCCTTTCCAGAGATTTTTAGTACATACAAGCAAATGAACAGTATAAAATTGTAGAAGTCGTCATCATCATTATCATCAGCAACCACATCTAAATTTTTTCCGCTTCATTACCAATAACATTTATCACTTCCGTCATTAATGTCTCTGTGTTAGGCTTTAAGGTTTCTACTACGCACAAAATTAGATCAATCCATTTTTAAAATGATATACAGATGGATAAGAAAAGAACAACAATCACACAAGATGCACTTATTTGCAGAGTTAGGTAACAATGCATAGCATTATTGATGGCAGAGAAGCCATTAGTTTGGTTATTAGTTCTAATGCAAGATGATGTCTTATTATAAGAACGTCGTCAATACATCTAGTTTCAGTTGCCAATTACCTGGTAACAAATATGATTTTATTCACACACTACTTCAATGACACCAACGGCAATCATTGGCGCCTGTCATTATGCTATGGCCACGTTCATCCTGGAGCATCAATTTTCAGTTTCCTAATCGTGTTGCTTATTACTTAAAGTCACTACTACAGCTTATCCATGAAAGATTATCCATTAATTTTGTGTACATGTCTTATTAAGTCACACTTTTAAACATGATCTAATCTAGGGTTTTCGAAGATAAATGTGCCAGCAGGTTGTTACATTTAAAGAAGCTCATCCTCGTTTGCTTAAATGTTAATACTTATAGTGTAAAACACTAAATGTTCTGATGCTACCATATAAAATTATATCTATTCTAACGAATTATTTAATGAAAACAAATATTTAGAATAAATTATTTCACTGGAAAAAAGACATTGCAATGGAAAGAATTATATTCATAATAATACTTACGAATGCAACGAATTTGAGTTTTAATGAGAGTCAAAAAGTCATTCTATATTCTCGGGAGTGTAGAAAAAGAATTATACGAGTTGGATAACAAAAATATAAGTCAAACCCTAACAGAAGAAATAATTACTTGGATCACTATAAAACATTTATAGTTTTAACAAATAATCATACCTTATGAAATATGCTTTTCATAGATTTTATTTGGTGTGAACACTTTCGGATAATAAAATTATAACTAATTTGGAATTCCTTTTTAAGGGACGGATAAAATTGAACTTTTACTTATGAATCTTGAAACGTAAATAATATCTACTGTATACAAGAATAAATAGCTGATTCAAGCAGTATCTTTATTGTCAAGAAAACCATAAGGCTTGTTGAATAATCAATGTCACAAAGTCGAATAAACCTTATGGCAAATTAAATAAGAAAGGAATTACGAAAAAGTACCTTATTGATTATTCTTTTATTTGAAGTATTAAAAATACGAAAATAAATAGAAATTGCACTAATGTAAAAGTCATATTTCAACTGTTTTTTTTTTTCACTCTTTAGTGTTTGCCCACTCGGCTGGGGCTGTAGAATACACCGAATGCTTCTCTGCTAAGACCCCCCAACGAGTATCCTGGATATGACACTAAACAATCTGATGGTAAGGTTCCAGTAACACTGGAACTTTGAGGAATGCGGAGTACTCCTTCATTGCCATCGCTCCCAGGTCTACTCTGGCCCGAAATGGTAGCACCTGATAAGGTCCTATCTATGGGTCAAATAAAGTGTGCTTATGCTAAAATGAATTGTTTGAAATAGTACTGTTTTTAAATAGAATCAAACTGTACTCTTGCTAAACTGAATTGTTTAAAGTAGAACGGTTTTAATATTTAATTGTTTGTAAACAAAAACTATACTTATACTTAACTAAATTGTTTGAAATTTGATTCAGCGTTAAATGACCCGAAAAGGGTTGATGTTCCGTAAAAACAAGCAAGCAAGTGACCAATCAACCAACGTTTTAGTGATTTTATACATAGGAAACTGGGAACCTGACGTTTTGTATGAATCTATTTTGTTTAATTTATTTTGGCTTCTTTATAAAGTCTAATAAATCTGGAATTCACTATATTTGGCCCTTAGCCAAAATAATAATACTCACGATACTAATAATTTTTTTCCAATATACAAACAGAAAGATATATGCTAATGTTGAAGTTAGAAATCTAATTTTGAGGAGATGAAATTAAAAACTAGCCATTTGATTGAGTCTATTCTTATTTGTCTTGTTTGGTTTATTTGCTTAACGGCATGTCAACTTCTTATGAGTTTTATCTTATTTACCAACCCCTCCGCTCGGGCAGGATATGACACAAGATCAATTTTTAAGCGGAGTTTAACAGGTTTGAATTCAGAGTTTTCCTTCTCCTAGACTAGATGCCTCACCAAGGCTGAAGAACCTAGTCTGCCCTACTATTTACTCATAGCTGGAGGGAGAATAATTGGATTCATACATTTCCAAAGGGTATTAGTGCTATGTGAAATGCAATCAGTCTCGTCTAGGATTTGAACTCGTGTCGCCGTGACGATAACCATTACACCACTTCTTATGGGTTTTATAATACCGAAAATAGATTCATTTGTAAATGTTTGATTATAATCAGAACTATATTTTCAATGTTACTTTGCATTTTACAATAGCGCCTTTTTGTCTATAAATCATTTGTTTGCACACAGTTGTATGGTTTCGAGTACTTTTATCTAATACAAATAATCTACACACAGTTGTATGGTTTTAAGAATTTCTATCAAACGGTTTCAAGTAATTTTTATTTAGCAATAATCCCTTATTTTCACATTATATTCTTACAGGTGTTATAATTCAATAGAAATCATTTAAAAACAAATATATTTGACAGATGATTAGCTGAACAATTTCGGGTTAGACTGGAACTCGGAGTAGTAGCTATGAAGATCTACCCAACAACTCCCATATCTTCAGAACTGGAGCCTCACTATCACATGCAATTTAGTGTCATATCAAGGTCACTTCTTTAGTGGAATCTTAACCCTCTGCAGAAGATACGATCGGTATATTCTTACATCCACTGATTGGGTCAATTGTTCACTAAGAAATAAAGAATGACTAGAAAGTTTGATTTAAATGGTTTTTATTAAAATAAAATGGATTTCTACGTATGAATTCATTTAAGTGGTAAGACATGAATAGAAATTAACGAAGCGGATTTACTAAAAAAGAAACTTATCGAGCCCACACAAAACAAGAAATATGTTGTCACCATTAATACACAGATTTTGAAATTAAATATATACCAATAAAAAGAACCAATAGATCACATGATGCCTTACTTCGTTTGGTTCGGAAATTAAGAAAGTTTTCATCTTATCACATGTTTGATTAACAGGAATGAATATAGAGCTTCAAATATACAAAAAATAACCATACTCATAAATGTCATGATGGATTCGTTGAAGATAAATGATGGCAAAGCAATTTGAAGAATGCATAAATAATTACCAAATGATATGTCAATATGATGAGCCATTAACGAGAGAAAAATGAAAATGAAACTCACTTACGCACGATATATGAGTGCCCAACAGTTCAATTCAATACATGAACTGCCAGAGGTATCAAACAAACATCCCGCGGTCATATATAATTCGGTTTGTAATATTTTTTTAAAATATCATTATTAATGCGAATGTATTCTTTTGAACTCACAAAAGTTATAAAGCAATTTATCTTTAAACATTAAGGATTAAAGATGAACCGTTCACAAAGTTCACAAACAGCTCCACCGCAAAAAGGGAACCTTTTCTGTGGAATTGTATTTACTTCGTGGAATAAACGCACAACATACACATTCTAGTGAATTCTTTATTCTTTTCAGTGGTAGTTTATTGCTTTCGCTAAAAGGGATTCCAGTTTTACGAACTATTTTAGCTAATTCATTAAAAAATGACAGATTTATATTTTTAGCGAATTGGATTTACATTAACCTATTCTACGAATATAGTCTTTTTATGAAATAATTGTCCTTACCCTATGAATATTTAAAAGAAATTATTTAAAAATTAATATTTTTTCTTTTAGAAATAATAGGTTTTATAAGGCCCACGAAATTTAATTCATGGTTCAATCTTTTTTGAAAAAAATCTGTTGGGACGATCTAAGGGTCAAAGGGAGCTAAACCCTTTTCTGTTTCAGACGGAGTTACCTCCCCCCTTTTGACCCCCTACTGTTTGAGTTCTCGTGTGATCATGCGAGAAAGGTACGAGATTTCGGGTGGCAGGGCGAACGAAGGATGACTTCAAATTCGGGAAACAAATGTGGAATAAAATTACCTCTTCCCGAGAGAGCTGTAACACACAGCTCTACCCATATTGATAGATGTATTTAGTACCATGTAAATGTGTTTGTCCTTTGTAAATAAATGCTCTCGTCAAGTCAAACTGTGAGTGCTCTATTCATTTTTCCACAACTAGGTCTGTCATCAATGTGTTACAAACACCCACCCACCCCAACAATATTCGTCTCGGAACTAAATCTTCTGTAAGACATTTATTAGTTATGACGTTTCTACACCTGCAGACATAACACTGGTGACGAGGTATCTGAACTTAAAAGAATAATTATACAAAAACTATAACCTAAAATAAATAAATAAAAATGTTTGTCCCTGCAGAAGTTCTTAAAATTTTTTTGTTACAACAGCGAGAACAATTGAAATTAATAGCCACTTTGACACAAAAATTTCAGCTCCAAGACACCGGTAATTCAGATAGCGTTGATCTTGCGAGCAATATTACAGAATTTACCTATGACGCTGAAAACAGCTACACATTTAATGCATGGTTCTCGCGATGGCACGACACTTTCCAACATGAATTCCCTGACAAAGACGACAACTGGAAAAAGCAGTTACTCACACGAATGTTGGGTACAAAAGAAAACCAAAGGTTCGTAAAATTTATTTTACCCAAACGACCTTCCGATTTGACTTTCACTGAGATGATTGCTATTCTAACAGACATTTTCGGAGAACAACAATCTCTTTTCAACATCCGTTACAACTGCTTCAAGATAGCCAAAATCCAGTCAGACGATTACGTCTCCTACGCCGGGCGTGTGAAACATGAGTGTGAGAGGTTCCATCTTCAGACACTGAAAGAAGACCAATTCAAATTTTTAATCTTTATAGCAGGTCTCTACCCACCCGACGATTCAGAAATACGTTCCCGACTGTTAGTAAAGCTGGAAACAGACGAAAAGGTGACAATACAAGATTTGACAGCTGAATGCAACAGGTTGTTAAAATTAAGGAAGGACACCATCGTAGTCCAACAACAATCCTCCTTATTTTCTCAACCATCACAAGTTAGCCACATCCATTCGAACAAATCCAAAGGCTCAAATAAAATTCCACTGTCCACATGCTGGTCTTGCGGCGAATGGCACTACACACGGTGTTGTCCATTCAGGTATGCTATAAACGTGGCCATAGGAAAAATTTTGCCGTCCTCCAAATGTCAAATCTGATCACCAAACTCATAGTAAGTCTGCTCACCAAACTTATAAAAAAATTAATTAGCGGAGAAAATCACATTCAATGTCTGCTACTTTCAAAGTAGATTTCCAATCCCGCAGGAAATATAACAGTGTCGGTCTAAACGAAATCCCAGTTCGTTTTCAATTTGACACAGCATCTGATATCACCCTTATTTCTCGGAACACATGGAAAAAAATTTGCAAACCTTAACTACTTAAGATAAAACATATTGCCCAAAGCGCATCTGGAAATGACATTCGACTCACTGGTGAACTAAATTGCTCTGTTTCTTTTCGAGATAAACAATTCACTGGAACTTGGTATGTGACAGATGCAGATCTAAATCTGATCGGTTTAGACTGGATTGAAGAACTTGATCTTTTCACCGTCACATTGAAATCTGTTTTCAATACATTTTCCCTCAAGTCAGTTCAGGACACTGAAAAATATTTTACTCAGTTTAAGTTCAGTGATGTTTTTCGAGAGGATCTGGGATTTTTCACGAAGATCAAAGCCACTCTTAAGTTGAAAGCAGATAGTAAGCCAATATTTTACTCAGTTTAAGTTCAGTGATGTTTTTCGAGAGGATATGGGATGTTTCACGAAGATCAAAGCCACAAAGTTGAAAGCTGATAGTAAGCCAATATTTAGACCTAAACGCCCTGTGTCTTATGCAGCTCTCAACATAGTCGAAAAGGAACTGGATCGCCTAAAGAAGGTGGAGTAATCGAGCCAACAAACTACTCCAGATGGGCAGCCCCTGTTGTTGTAGTCAGGAAGGCAAATCGTAAAGTCTGCATCTGTGCTGATTATTCCACAGGACTAAATAATGCACTAGATACACACCAATATCCCCTGCCTATACCCGAAGAAGAGGAATCTGTTTTGCAAAAATTGATTTTTCAGATGCATTTTGCAATTGGAAATTTATGAGGCTCCAATGAACTCCTTATAATAAATACCCACAAAGGGTTATTTAGATGCAATCGTCTTCCTTTTGGAGTCAAGACAGCACCTTCTATATTTATGCAGACTATGGGTGCCATGCTCACGGATATAACGGGAGCCACAGCATTTCTTGACGACATCATCGTCTCACACACATCCCAGGATGAACTTTTACAACGGCCAATCTCCGTATTTGAACGTATCCAACAATATGGTTTCAATGTACGTGCAGAAAAATGTCAATTTTATCGGACATCGATAAAATATCTTGGATTTATTTTAGATAAAATGGGTCGACGCCCGGACACTGAGAATATTTCAGCCATCAAAAATATGCCAGTTCCATCAAACATCAAAACTCTACGTTCTTTCCTCGGTTTAGTAAGCCACTACAGTTCATTTTGCCTGAGTTACATCGCATCCGATATCCACTGAATCACCCCCTTAAAAAAGAGATTACATGGAACTGGTCACTAGAATGCAAAGCTGCTTTTGCCAAAATTAAAGCTTCACTTTCTTCTGATCTTCTTCTTTCACATTTCAATCCATATTTGGACATTGTTATAGTTTCCGATGCTTCTGACTATGGCGTTGGAGCCGTGATCCCTTACATCTTTCCTGACGGCAGTCAGAAAGCCATTGCTCATGCATCTAGGTCATTGACATCCACAGAAAGGAACTATGGCCAAATAGAGAAAGAAGCTTTGACAATAATATATGCCATAAAGAAGTTCCATAAAAGGGTTTATGGACGTCATTTCACCTTGATCCCAGATCATAAACCTCTGGTAAGCATTTTTGGATCCAAGAAAGGTATTCCCGTGTACGCCGCCAATCGATTACAACGATGGGCTACCACTCTACTGGATTATGACTTCTCGATAAAGTACCTTTCAACCAATTCGATGGGACATGCAGATGCTTTATCGAGGCTCATTAATACACACCGAAAACAACCAGAAGATTCTGTTGTTGCAGCAATATCCTTGGAGCCAGAAATCTCTTCAATGCTCACAGCTACAGTAAGGGAACGACCAGATACTTCCCACATGATTAAAGAAGCCACAGCTTCTGACCCGCTACTACAGGAAATCATCAGCTACCACCGTACCAGTTGGCCAACAGTAATCCCGAATAAACAGTTACAACCATTCTTCCAACGGAAATCTTCCTTGTCTGAGGTTGATAGTGTACTACTTTTTGCCGAACGGGTCATCATTCCTTCATCCTAGCAAAACAGCTAGCAGCTAAATCGCCTCGCAAATCTACACTTTCTTCATAGCCTGTTCCAGATCCCCCCTGGTCACGCTTCCTCATAGATTTAGCAGGGCCCACAAATGGACAATCCTTTCTCGCTGTTGTAGATGCCTACAGCAAATGGCCTGAGATTTTTCCAATGTCACGCATCACTTCTGAAGAAACAATTTCCAAACTTCAGAAAAGTTTTAGCAGATTTGGCCTCCCGGAGACCTTGGTCTCTGACAACGGCACCGCATTTAGTTCAGTCAAATTTTCCACTTTCTGCCAATAAAATGGTATCAACCACATTCGTACACCACCATTCCATCCACAGTCAAATGGTCAGGTTGAACGTCTTGTTGATACTTTCAAAAGAGCCATTTTAAAACTCAGAGGGGAAGGGACAACGTCAGAAATACCGGGAACCTTTTTGACAAGCTATTGGGCAACACCAAACCCTAACACACCAAACGGTAGCTCACCTGCCGAATCCTTGATGAATCGGAAAATCCGATTACACATCGACCTCTTACATCCAAAACAACATCACTCCATCAGGAGAAAACACAAAAATGGAAAGGCAGTACAATCACCACCATGATTCTGTTCAAAGGAAATTCTTACCTGGACAACAAGTCTTGGCAAGAGACTACCGGAACAACACAGAAACATGGATTCAAGGACATATGGTACAACAAACTGGAAATGTCACATACAATGTAAATGTCCAAAATTCCATTTGGGTTCGACATTCTAACCAACTGAGACCATCACATCTTCCAGTAGAAATACAATAATATCCTACCATTCCGTTGAACATCTTAACTTGCCGCAGCAAACCCAAGAAACTTCCCAGAACACAAAAGTTGAAATACAAGAACCGAACATCCGGAAGTCGGTTCGAACCCGCTGTCCAACACAACACTTACAAGTAGATCCCCAACTGAAGTCGCACAAGCGACAAAATTTACAGGGGATATGTTAGGACGATCTAACGGTCAAAGGGAGCAAAACCCTTTTCTGTTTCAGGTGGAGTTACCTCCTACCTTTTGACCCCTACTGTTTGAGTTCTCGTGTGAACATGCGAGAAAGGTACGAAATTTCGGGTGGCATTCAAACTTCAAACACGAGTGAGTTCAAGTCTCATTGAGTACCCCATTTACAAGGCCTTGTGCCATATATGTTCTCTGATGAAAACAACCAGCTGGAAACACACACGTACGTAGGGCCTACCTATTCTAAAATTTTCTTATTCTCTCTTTGGACCTTCAACAAAAAAGTTATATATATATATGTGTGTGTTTGTGTGTGTGTGTGATGCAGGCACCTGGCAAATGTGGGTTTTTTGTGTTTGGGACAAGTGAATTTCAAATTAACCGTGACTTGAACGTCTTGTTTTTTCTTTTTCTTTCTTGGAATATTTTAGGCTGTCCAGTTTTATCTTCCAGGCCATTGGCTAAATGAGTAGAGAGTTCGCCAATGGTCCGGGAAACCGGGTTTCAATCCCAAGTCGAGTCATACCAAAGACTCAAAAAATGGTACTTGATGCCGCCTTGCTTATCACTCCGCATTATTAGATAAGAATCAAGGGTAAAGTGGAGCAATTCAGGGAATGGAGTAGCGCTCTCCCCTACACCTCAACTAAAGTCACCAACTTTACTTTTAGTATTATTTTCAATGTAGAGGAGTATTGTTTAAGTTTAAGGAACAAGTACTTTTCAAATTAACAGTGAATCATTGTCTAGTTTATTTGTTTATATAGATGTTTCTGATTGTCAAATTGTAATTTCAAGGCTGAGTGATTAAGTTTCATATTAAATCCAAATGGCACGTATATTTTCAAACTTTTTATCCATTCATCTTCTTTTTTTCACTTACTGATTTCATGTTTATATCTTTTCAAATATTTCTATGATGAGAATTTTGACCGTTGGAATGGAAGTGTTGTTCTAATATTAGATTGTTCTGACCCCTAGATTTGATTGTGTGTGTGTGTGTGTGTGTGTGTTATTTAAACTAAAATAAAATGGCCATTCTGACTTTCCGGCATATACTTTCTGGCAGCATGTTTAGTCTAGTAAATAAGTTATTTTTGTTTTTGAAATTTAATTCGTGGTAATTTTAAATGTCTTTTTAGTTGTAAAACTAGTGAATAAGTTTTTTGATTGGAGGTGTTCTTGATTTTACAAGGTCGGCAAAACTTTGTGGAATTTATTGTGGGCTCCTTATGGATTACTTTACTATTTGACATGTTTGACGAAAGGTCGCCTCTAGTTAATAACAATATAAAAACAACCTAAAAGATATATTTTTATTTGTTTTAACAGTTTTCTTCATATATATATATATATATATATATATTCTTTAAAGAAAAAAACAAAGACCGGTCATTTTAGGATTATAAATTTATTTCCATCCTGTTTTGCCTTTCTGATGTAAACCAAAAACACGAAGAAAAATATAACAGGACTTCTTCAGATCTTATGGATAAATAAAACAGAATAGACACCGGGGGTGGGGGAGGTCAAAGGGAAAGGAAGAGAGCTGAGGAGTTACCTCCTCGTTTTTTTGAACTTCCGTTTTTTTATTTACCTATTTATTTTATTTTCAAAATTCTTCCGTCGATTGGAATTATGGTAATTTAACTTTTTTATTTATTTTATTTTATTTTATTTCTTTTCTTTTCTTGTTAAGTTCGATAAATAACTTTTATGTGCTATGTTAATGTAATAAATTTTTCAAAGGGAAATATTAATATTTATATAAATCTCGATTCTATTTCCTCAGATACCTATTTTTTCCATGTGCGTATATTGGATACGTTTTTTTTCCTTGTTTCACAATTTATTTCTATGTTTTTTTTTTAAATTAGTCTGTAGTTTAAATTTAGTCTTATGTCTACATCTAGCTATTAATTCACTTCTCTTATTTAATAGCTTTTCCGGCAATTTATACATCATTATTTGTATTTTCTCTTCTAAGCACAAACTGCATCTACCGTCAAAACTATTTGGAGTATTTGATTTTTTCAAAATAGACCATTCGATCTTAGGGGTTAACCCTTTGTTTTTCAAACACCAGAATTGCTTCGATAGTGCCATATGGTGTTTTAGATGTTCGTGGGAGAAAGTATATTTGTGATTTGAGTGCCTCTCTTTCCATTTCGTGGAGGACAAACCGATATAAATTTTTTCATCCGTTATATTCTCTTTTGGGTAAATTATTGCTTGATATATTACATTATTTAAATTACATAGTCCATTCATAGGACAATTGTCTCAGGATTTACAATTACATTTTTTTATACAGTTATTATTATTATTATTATTTTTATTTTTTATTCGATCCTGAAGATCTTTAGTTATATTTTTATTATGACTATTGATTATTTGAAAAATATTTTTCGTGCAAGAGTAACTAATTTTTAACGTTTTTCTATTAAATATTTTATGCAGTTTATTTCCATGTTTAAAATGCTTATCTACTAGTTTAAAAAAAATATTTTCCTATATTTATACTAGCTTGCCTACAGAACGGGGGGTTGAACCATATAATTTTCCTTTTTCTATTTTTACGTCTATTTTCCTTATTTGTTTCTTTATTATTATAATTAGGCATATTCTCTCCTTTATAGGTAAAGTTTTCCTTATACCCGCTACTTTTTAGTGCATCAATATACATTTTACTACTCTTTTGGAATATTTTCTCATTTGCTGATAGATTCCTTATTCTTAGATTTACAGCTTTTGGAACTTGTTTAATTATAGCCTTAGGGTGGTTTGAATTGATGTCAATATATGAAGGGGGCTGATTCGTTTTTATAAATGGTTTAGAGGTGTTGTTAGAAAGGTCTAGGGTTACATCTAGGAAATTAACTATTTTATTGTTTGATGATATTTCTATTTTAAAACCTAAGAGTTTTAAGGCTCTTATAATCTTCTTTTGTATACTAGAGCTATTTGGGCCGTTACTATTCGGGATATATATTATACCATCATCCTGGTAAAGACCTAATTCTTCTGAACTGATAATTCTATTTAGTATATGCAATATATACAGACCCACAAGGTCTGCTATTTGTGAAGAATCGTATCCTCCGAAAGGGACATCAAAATTCACAGGTCCACTTTTTACCCATGTGGTTTCATTATTTTCTAAAACAGTCTTCCTACATGCTAATATTATATCATATTGCTCCTTAGTTATATCTATATATTCTCTTGCGTAGTTGATGCTATCTATTAGGATCTTTTAGATATAGACGGATAGAAGTCAATGATGTCAAATTGTATAAAACTAGCTTTACTTTTATTCTTTTATCTTCCTAAACCATTCAATGGTATCAAAAGAGTTTCTCCAAAGATTACTATAGCTGGCCTCTCTCACATTCGTAACAATATCTTGAATCATATTTTTTTGAAATTTTACCTAACACTGTTTTAGAGGGATTAATTAGTCTAGTTTGTAATTTACTTATAAAATTTGGTTTATGGCCCTTAAATAGAATGTGGGCATCCTTCTTTTGGAATTTCCATAACCTATCGTTAATATGTAGTTTGCTCGCGAAATTACAAGTATCCTTATTTATTTGGTCTATCGTGTTATCATTATCAATTTTATAATTATCCGTAATTTTATTATTTAGAATTTCTTGGTACTTAGAGGGTTCAATTTTGTACATATTTCTTGATTTGTCAGCTCTCACCATATACATTTAGAAGATCTTAGCTCCTTTATATCTTTACTTAAATTCTTTTGAAAATTATTGTTTTCTCTCTTAAATTTTATCTTCTTAATCTATATAAATGATTTACTCATCCTTTAGTCTCTATTTCTCTCGTTTCGCAGCTACTATGAAAAAGAGTTAGTAGCAATAAATTTTCGTATCATGAAAGAGTCGTTTTTGTATTGCGTGCATGACATGGTACTGGTAGCGTTACAGGGTTAAAAACTTACTAAATCACATGAAAAGATTTATCACCTTTTATACACTGACGACATCGAGCGATTGGAGATTCAAATGCAAACAATAAAAATATAAAGCCAGGATATAGGAATGACATTTGGCATAGAAAAATGTGCCATGCACATTATGGAGGGTGGAAAACCGCGGAAGGAATAGAAATGCCAAATTAAGAAAGATCAGAATGCTTTGAAAGAAGGAAAATTACAAGTACTTGAGAATATTGGAAGCAGAGATGAAAGACGAAATAAGAAAAGAATACCACAGACGAAAGAAAGCTCTTCAAAACGAAACTCTGCAACAGCAATCTCATTAATGGGATAAACACCTGGGATATTACCATTGTAAGATACTCGGGACCATTCTTGCAGTGGACGAGGGAAGAACTTCAACAAATTGACTAGAAAACAAGAAAACTAATGAAGATGCATAAGACTTTACATTCCAGAGATGACATTGATAGACTATATGTGTTAAGAAAAGGAGGAGGAAGAGAACGCATCAGCACTGAAGATAGAGTCGATACATCGATATGAAAACTTGAAGACTACATAAAAAAGAGCATTGAAAGATTAATTACAGCGACCTGAAACAACACAAACAACACAAAGATCAACGGACAAAAATGTCTAGAAAACAAAAATAGGATAGAATATACCTATATGGATATTTCAAGCGACAATCTCACACGAGAAAATTTGGACATGGCTAAGATAGAGAAACCTTAAGAGAGAAACGGAATCTCTTCTAATAGCAGCACAAAATAACGCCATAAGGACTATGTTAAAGCAAATATATATAAAACGCAACAAAATAGCCTATGTCAGTCAGGTGGTGATAGAGATGAAATTATTAATTACATAATAAGCGAATGTCGTAAATTAGCGCAAAAAGAGTTAAATACTAGATAAGACTGGAAATTATGCAAGAAATTAGATTTGACTATACGAACAAAGACTATATGCACAACCCAGAATCTGTCCTAGAGAATGAGACACATAAAGTTCTCTGAGATTTTAAGATGCAAGCAGATTACTTAATCTCGGCCAGACGACTAGACCTAGAGATAGTCAAAAAGGGGAAAGAAGAAAAAGAGAACCTGGCGAATTGTGGACTTTGCCGTCATGGCAGACTACAGAGTAAAATTAAAAGAAAGCGAAAAGTACCTATACCTTGCTATAGAACTAAAACAATTATGAAACATGAAAGTGGCGGTGATACGAATTGCAATTGATGCGCTGGGAACAATCCCAAAAGGATTAGTAAAGGAACTGGAAGACTTAGAAATAACTGGACGAGTGAAAACCATCCAAACTAGAGCATTAAGATCAGCCAGAATACTGACGGGGTGACCTCGTGGTATAATGGTTAAAGCACTGGACTGCGCAATCGTAGTAAGCGTGTTCGAACTCCAGTCACGCTATTACATTCACTTTCAGACAAATACCCTTGGTAAAGGTATGAGCCCCTTTATCCTCCCAGCTATGGGTTAAATAGCATCGATGCTGTTCTTCTTATAGGATACACATTTATTCTAGTTTTAAAATAAGCAATAAAAACATACTTAAGAACATTCTAGAAATTTAGGATCAAAACCGCATTAGCATTTAAATTACATTTTCATATTTTTCAACCAATCAGCTAAAAACATAGAATAGAACATTCTAGAAAAATAGGATCGGAAGTCAACTAACAGAAAATATTTAGGCTCGAAAATGAAATAGTAAAATACAAATCTGATTGGTCAATAAATATCTACGCGCCAAAATTTTAGGACGAGTCTTTGATCCACCTGTAGGATATAAATAACACAGAGTTAGGGAGCCATACACACAAGACACAAGCTTACACACAAACGAAGACACAGAGGGAGACAAGCCACTAAGCCAGTAAAGCAGTAGCCGATGCATTCCGACAAATTCCTTTCCTTCCTCAACTAAAGTTCATGAACTCTCTTCAAATGGCCGAGAATTATATTCAAAAGGAAAACCCGACAAACTTTCTTTCATCAACGCGACACGCTGTCGCCACAGTCATAAAACCTGCTATAAACTTAATGTAAGTAAGAACGACTTATTTACGGACTCTGTTAACATGAATATACACACATCTTTCAACAAATTTATTCTCTTCTTGTCAAACTTTATTTTCCAAAAGGTCATTTACACATCATGTATTTTATTTGTTTTCATATTCTGTTATATGCTTATTAAATTGTTTGTTGTTTAATGTTCGTTGTGTTCTATTCCATTTCTTTTGCGTGATTGTAAAGTTTTGTGTTATATTTGTGGTGGGAATAATTTAGAGAGCAATCAACTGAAATAACCAAATTACATACCCGCCCCAGATTCTCGACGGATGGCTTTGGCATTAAATAACCTATGAAGGTTGATATGCCATTAAACAAAGAAACCTACCAACCTACCAGAATACTGAGAAGATTCCTAGGGACCTAAGAAGACTTGCTGTCATTTCAGTGAAAAACCATCAGTGAAGAACTCACAAGGAGTGAAATAAAAATAAATAAATAAAAACATAAAAACACAAGAAAATAATAAATTAACAATTCACAAAATCAATATAAAAAACACGTAAATAAACGAAACCACTAGTCCCAGAATGCTCACACGGGGCCTTAGTAGTCATGAAGAGGGATCTCAAGAATTATTTCACTGGGTGGGGGGAGATGTTTAGGTCAAACTAATAAATCTCAAATTGAAGCAGATTCATCCGCAAAGTATGACGTTATACTGTTGTACAATATTTCCCAACAAGAATTATTCGCGCTTTAAGACTTATGAAAAGGTAGTGATTTATATAAGAGTATAATTTAGGGGCAGTAGGAAGCGCCCAAGAGTTTTGAATGGGGATTTGAGTAAAAAGGTTAGGAAACTCTAAAATAAACAATCCCCAAACTGACTCAAAGTGGCAAGTTACTCTGCCACAAAAGCAGTTTGCCATAGAAGGCGAAAGAGTTTAGTTTGCTTTACTATTTATTGGAAGAAGTATAGGCTTAGGGTTAGGAAGTCAAATCAAAACAGCCGCATTTAGTATTTGAACTCGGGTTGCCGAGCCTATTTTCTTTGATGCTAACCGTTATACGACTCGTGCGTCCTGAATGCTGAATTACAACCACAGAAATACAAAATACTTATGTACAGCAAAAATGCACTCAAATTAAAAGGAGACAAAAAGAAAGCACACCTTATCAGAAATTATTGAAAAAATCTGAATGATCATGAGTATTTCGTTATCATTTTACCTATCGCCTAAATTTGTTCACCAGTCTTTACAAAGAGGTTGGGTAAATTCATATATTTCTTAATCACTTTATCTTTTACTTTCTTATTTGCTTTTTTTTTCGTTTAACATAAATTTCTATAATTCACTTGTCTCCCTTCGTATTTTTCCCCTATTTTCAATTATTGTTTTCTTTTTCTTTTGTTTCTTTATTTCTTTTTCTCTTTCTTTCTTTTTTGCTTTTATCCGAATCCATAGACAAACGGAAGTGCTGCTACATACGTAAATAATTATAATATCATCATTTATGACGTGAACTTTGTTAGTGTACTAAGGTCGGCTGAAAAGCTCATAGGTTGATCAACGTAAACTCATGGAATAAGAACAAATGGGGTTTATTTTTCAAGATAGTCCTCGCTGGTACACACACTTCTATCAGTATTGCAGTGTTTGGATCCCATTGGCAAAAATATCAACTGTTGATATGAAGTCATCATGTGAACTTTTCAGCTAATAAACTTTTCAGCCTACCGTCATATATATATATATATATATATATATATATATATATATATATCAGTCCCTAAACCAAGCATTTCAAATGTAAAAGTAGAAAAAGACCTATCTGTGTTATAATTTGCAAAAGTAACTTTTCCCTATTTTGTCATCGAAGACTAGTAGATCGGAATATACCAACAATCTACCGTGCTGATTTATTGCAGTCCTCTTGTCAAAGGGTGCAGACGCAGATGTTGATATTTCAAGCTGAACTAAAGATATCAGTTTCAAATTTCATGATGAAAATCAAATTTTATTCTCCACAGAATTCCGGGCTGATACGCATGTAAGCAATAAAAAAGAATACTAAAAACATTTATCTAGTCTGTATATGGAAAAAAATACTCACATAAAAGTAAATATTGTCAATTATTGCAATGGGTTAAATAGAACTGCTTAACCATTTAACTGTGTGTAAATAAAACTATTGTTGTTAAATAGCATTACTTGAAACAATTTAACTATTTTCAAATAAATGAGCTCTGGCTTGTTCAAAATGTTACCAATAAACTATTCGTTTATAAACCATACATATTTGATATATATACGAGGATCATTAAATAAGTTTCCAGACTTTTTTCGTATGGGCACTTTTATTGATAGTACACACATGAAACTCTAGCCCCTTCGAAGTAATCTCCTCCGGCTGCAATGGACTTCTTGTACCGTTCCAACAACTTCTAGAAGGCCCCATGGAAGTCGCCTTATGTGAGCGTGTCAATGACCTTCGTCACAACCTCTTTCATCTCCTCAATTGTCTCATAACGACAGCCTCTGAGCTTATGGAATAACCAAAAGTCACAGGGAGCAAGGTCTGGATTACAGGGAGGCTGAGGAGCTGTCTTGATGCCCATCTTGGTCAAATAGTCTGTGACAAGGATGGAGTTGTGGACTGGTACATTGTCTTGGTGGAAATGCCACTGACCCGATTTGAAGAGTGCTGGCCTCTTCCAACGGAATCTCTTCCTGAACTCCCGTAAAACCTCAACATAGTAACCCTAACCCTAACCCTTTGGCCAATCAACTCTGGTGTACTGACTTCCTTACTCCCCCCACACCTCTCATCATCCCTTACAGACTTCCTGCCTTCCTTGAATCTCTTATCATATTTACCCAACCCCTCCGCTCGGGCAGGATATGACACAAGGTCAATTTTTTTAAGCGGAGTTTAACAGGTTTGAATTCAGAGTTTTCCTTCTCCTAGACTAGTTGCCTCACCAAGGCTGAAGAACCTAGTCCTTGAATCTCTTATGCCACTCCAAAACTGATGCTCTTTTCATGCAAGATGCTCCAAAAGCAGTCTGAAGCATTCCATACGTTTCTGTGGCATTTTTCCAAGTTTAAAACAGAATTTTATTGCATATTGTTCTTCCTCACGTCCAGATTGCATTTTTGAAATTCATCAGCTGTGACAATCAGGCTTTAGTAGGGTGTATTCCAATTGCTTCTGTAGCTGTTCCTTTGAACCTGAAATCATAAAAATTGGTCAGTCATCTCATAAGATGTATAGCAATAACATACTGAATTTTCAAGAATCTACAACAATTTTAAATGCTTGTACAAAAAAAGTCTGGAAACTTATTGAATACACCACGTAAGCCTGTTCTTGAGAGAAAACTCAGCAAGATGTTTGTAATTTCTGTTTGCCGAGTTGTGTAAGCAGAATTTACTATTTTCGCTTTTGTCTATATGATCATTCATGTCGCCACCGATGATCAGAACGTTGAGTTTTAGAATGTGTCAGACCAGGGAAGATATCTCGTTCTAGAAGATAATGATGTCCATTTCATTTCTAGCATCGGAGAAAATGTAATGAGACGATTGTTGTGAAGGGGTTGCCATTAAATCATTCTTGGTTTGGTTCCTTCTGTGTTCTTTAGTGATATTAAGGCACGAGGACTGAAAAACGTGGTGACATTGACGGAGTTTTTCTATGCAGATGTTGACATAAATGTTCATCCATCACCGAGATCATCATATTTTAGTTCTAGTTCTTTATGATAATATCTATGTTCCTGTAAATGTAAGAATGATGATAGAAAAATTGATAAACCAAGTGGAAACCACATCAACTTAGAATAAAAACGTTTTGGGAAATGAGATGAAAAAACCCAAATTTCAAAAATGCACTGTCGGACGTTTTAAAACTTTCCCAATGAAACTGGTAAAAGTAATTGATGTGGGTAGCTAAGATGGGTGTCTACTTAGTAAGAGCTGGTAATATTTTCAGCATAAAAACTGTGTAATAGACTAAGTAAAGCTTTGTAAATAATAAGTAGAAGTAGTCTAGATTTCGGACTTTAGCTGCGATGAGTTTGATCAGTACCTTGATCAACCCTAGGCCTGTGTGTTAGATTAAGCAAAGATTAATGAATAGCAACAACTAATTCTAGTAACACTTTCAGGATATATTTATAGGACCAATATATCGAATGAGTTTCAATTAATATTATCTATTCTTATTTAAAATGACAATAAATTGTTTTCGAGGTGTCAGGTTTTATTATTCAAACAAGGTAAGCATAAGTTTTTTTATTTATTAATAAATTAAAAAGAAATAAACCATAGAAATAAATATCTGATTAACGAAATATATCATATGCTAGAATAAATCATTTTATTATATAATGTATAGAGATCCAATATTTGTAAAGGTAAATTTAAAGTTCGAACCTCACACCAGACTGTAGAACCGATACAAAATAAACAGATCGGAATAATTGCTGTAAAGTGAAATAAGATCACAAAAGAAAATAAAAAAGAAACGCAATGCAATTCATGAAAAGAGAAAGGAGACCAAAAAATCAGATTCGACGGACACAATACGTCTGGAACGAAATCTAAAGGATGTCAAGAGAAGCGCAATGAAATTGCCAAATCTTTAGCAAAACTCCAAATAAGACTCGCTCTGAAGAACTTTTATCTGGAAAATGCCAAGCTCAGAAGAAATCTGATTCTGGCTCAAGAAATTTCATCCTCAGAAGTACTGTCCTAAGTCATGATAACCATGAATCTAATCTTGAAGAATTGTAATAAAGAATACTCGAAACAGTCTGTAACTTAATGTGCAGTGATGACTTAAAATTGTTTGTGTAAAATAAACTGAACTGGAACTATTTAAAACAATTAAAAAACGATAAAGATAACAAGTGAATGGATTTAGACAGAAAAATATACAATACTATTGATGCACTGTAGAAGGCCTGTGACGTCAAACGAAATTCATACTCAATCAAGGTATTGATACCAAACAAATATCTTGGAATACTTTTATGATGCCCACTGAAAAAGGGGGAAATGTAAGTAAAATTATGAAGGAATTTTTTTCGATAACAAGGAATTTATTAAAAACCAAACTAATCAGTAGAAACTCAGTAAAAGTAATGAGAACATGGTTAGTATCAATAGTGCGGTTCACGGGATCCTTCCGAGAAAAAATCGATGTATCAAGGATCAGTAGGTTCACGAAATATATTATTGAAATTGATTGAGACAGTTAAGATACAGACAACAAAAACATGGAAAGAAAAATAGGAAAAGAAAAAAGAGAATTTAAAAAGCAGAGAGAAAATAACATAAATAAACAGTCATAGCCATAATATCAAAAAAGGCATCGTAAATAGAAAAGATTTTTCTATTATACCTGGATATTATCGACCAATTGACAGAGAAATTAGATAAAACTCAATAAAACTGCAAATTCTGCATTTTCAAAGGAAACGATAAGACAAAGTCTCCTTTCTATATACACAAACCCTCCGCCAAGAGCAGAATGTGACACAAAATCATTTTTTCATTCTTCTTGGCTAAAAAGATTATGTGAAGACCGTAGTGTTATTGATCATGGTTGAAGCTCTTGCAATAATTCAGAGAAGCACGTGAAAAAGTTTGGGGAACGAGATCTAAGTAAGGATTGAAACCGTCCTAACCTTTATACAGTTGAAATGGGTCAGAATACGGAAAAGAGTCTTTGAGAGCTGAGAAGACCTGCTGACACTCGTACTTTAGCGAAGACCACCGGTTACCTCCGGTATGAGAAACTCTCAAAGGATCCTTCCGAGATTAAATCGATGTATCAAGGATCAGTAGGTTCATGAAATATATTATTGAAATTGAAATATTTTGGATTTGAGAATAAAACTGTAATTTCTCCATAATGAGAAATGGTATACGCACAAACTTGAATCTGTTTCTAGATAATGATTCTTTGGGACCAAATCCAGTCGAAAAGACTAGATCTAGTTTTAAAGAAGAAGAAAAAAAAGGAGAAGAAAAATAAGAGAAAGAAAAAGATAAGGAAAAAATGAAGAAGAGAACATGTCATCTAGAGGATTTTGCTGCTCTTGCGGGCCATATCGTGAAAATGAAAGAAGGCAGAAACCTGGAAAAGTGACTTGGTGAACTGGAGATCAGAGGAAGAATCTATAACATCCAAACAACACTCTACTAAAATTGGATAAGATACTGGGAAAAGTCCTGGATATCTGAGGGGACTTGCTGTCAAGTGAAAGACCACCAGTTAGAGCTGGTTTCAAAATTTGTAAAAAGTAAAATAATTATCTTTTATCATCATTCAACAAACATAAGCTTTGTACTTTTTGATCAAATTTTAACCAAACTTTTAAAAATTGTTTAGTGCATCTTTTAAAAGGTTTTAAACTATATTCAGCTAAGATTATTTGATTTTTTTACATCCACAAAAAATACTTCTTGTGCCTGTAAGACTTTAAGTAATTACGATTGCCATGATTTACCAGGGACGTAATTAAGTAAGACACTGATCATTATTTAGCGGTAACGGACGTTGTTAGCAAAAACTTCGATTTATTTACTTATCTATTATATTCATTATTTATATTAATTGGTATGAAATATTTTCCCTTAAAATACGTAACTTAGATAAACTTTAAATTTTTGTCAAATTTAAAAACATTTAATTCATTCATTTAATTTTACTATATTTTTATTTAAAGAAAATCTTATGTATCATTACATATAGTAAAAGTAAAGTTGGTGACCTGAAGGCTCCTTTTTAATTGGCTAATACACTGGGGTTTAGGGTAGGTTGCTATCCCTTTCCCTGGATTGTTCCACTTTACCCTTGATCCCAACCTAAGAATGTTGGGTGTTAAGCAAGGAGTTATCAAGTACCATTTTTGAGTCTTTGATATGACTCGACCTGAAGATTAAACCCCGGTCTCCAGGGCCATTGGGGAACACTCTACTCACTAGGACAATGGACCGGTACACATTCATAATTTTCTCTTTAAATATATCTATGATACGGAAATATTTTAGCTGAGAGCTGTTAATATGCCAATTGTAAAAACGAAATGAAACCATAAAGTTTTGTATAAATTCTAAGCCATTTTGGGAAAAAACAAACAGTTTGTAAATAAACGTAGACATATTTTTCTACCAAGTTAAAGTAAGTTTAGATAGTGTGCCAAGCTTAGACAGACTAAAATAAAATGAAAAAGAAATTTTAAAAAATCATTAAATCATCTTCATCTGACGATTACTTTATTTTTGGTAGATTTACTAATAAAAATGAACATTTATTTTAAATAATCCCATTCTTCGGTGATGAGTATTTTTTCTTTCTTTCGTTTCAAATTTCAGCTTCTACCTTTCTAATAAAACCAAGAAAAAACTTTAAAATAGGTTCCAAATTGAATTTCAAAATAATTTATCGAAAAAACCCGTTTTGATTTGCCGGTTTAGATTTTAGTGCAAATGAACTGTTTCAAAATTAAACTGGAAATGTGTCTCACTTGTAAATTGAATTGTCTACTCGTATACTTGCAACATAATGACTAATGACAATAGTAAGCAATTTGACATTAAACTAGGACCGTTCACTCAAGAAGAACTCGACTCGGTTCTTAGAAAAATTAAAAATAGGAAAGCCGCAGGGCTGGACGAGATTCCCCCGGGAGTATGGAAGACCAGACAATTCGACAACATACTGCTCCGACACTGCAACGCAGTCTATAATCAAAATCCGATAGGCAGATGGATGAAGGGATGCATCCTCCCCTTCCCTAAAAAGGGTGACCTTGGATTAGCCAAGAACTACAGAGGCATAACACTTACATCCATAGCAGCCAAAATTTACAATGCCCTACTACGAAACCGCATAGAACCCAAAATCGACAACATCCTTAGGTAAAACCAAAATGGCTTCCGAAGAAATAGATCCACGACCTCACAAATATTGACCATCCGTAGAATCCTTGAGGGCGTACGGGCAAAAAACCTACAAGCGACATTACTATTTGTCGACTTTACCAAGACCTTCGATTCCATTCACAGAGGGAAAATGGAACAAATCCTACTAGCATACGGCCTACCAAAAGAAACCGTAGCAGCAATAACGATTCTCTAGAGAAACACCAAAGTGAAAGTACGTTCACCAGATGGAGACACAGAATACTTCGACATTGTAGCAGGAGTACTACAAAGGGACATGCTACCTCCATACCTCTATATCATCTGTCTAGATTACGTGCTTAGAACATCGATTGATAAAATCAGAAAACAGTTTCGAGCTGTCAAATAAAAGAAGCTGTAGATACCCCGCAAAAACAATTACCGACGCCGATTACGCCGATGACATAGCGATACTGGCAAATGCACTCAGCCATAACCGAAACACTACTGCATAGTTTGGAACGAGCCGCCGCAGGCATTGGCCTCCATGTCAATGCTCACAAAACGGAATATATGTGCTATAATCAAACAGGCGAACCTCTCTGAAACTAGTAGACAAATTCACCTACCTAGGAAGCAGCGTCTCATCAACCGAAAAGATCATCGACACGCGGCTAACGAAGGCATGGACATCTATCGATAGACTATCAATCATATGGAAATCAGACCTGACCGATAAAATGAAACGCAGTTTCTTCCAGGCAGCGGTCGTATCGATATTGCAGTATGGATGCACTACTTGAACGTTAACTAAACAGCTGGAGGAGAAGCTAGACGGCAATTACACGAGAATGCTGCGAGCAATATTAAACAAGTCCTGGCGGCAACACCCCACAAGGCACCAACTATACGGCCACCTGCCTCCCATCACGAAAACTATCCAAGTTAGATGAACCAGACATGCAGAACACTGCTAGAAAAGCAGGGACGAGCTCATAAGTGATGTACTCCTATGGACCCCCACATATGGCCGGCCGAAAGCAGGACGACCAGCTCGAACATACATACAACAGCTATGTGAGGATACGGGATGTAGTCCTGAAGACCTGCCAGAGGCGATGAACGATTGGGAGAAGTGGCGAGAGAGGGTCAGGGATATCCGTGCTGGCGGTAAGACATGATGATGATGAACGATGAAAATGTTGAAACCTTCTCATGAATCCATCTTCAGCTATGGATAAATAGTAAGAAAGTTTGGGTTCTTTTGGCTTTGTGGGGCAATCAGTCAAGGAGATGTAAGACTCTTAGTTCAATCCAGCAGTACTCCACTTAAAAATAGGTCTTATGTTGCATTCTGCTCATAGCGCAGGAACTGAGTAAATACACACAGTTGGTAATGATAAGTGAAAGCAAAAATTTGTCAAATACAAAAAAAAAAGCAACTGAAAATTATGAATCTACAGAAAAATTTGGTAATACTTCCAAAACTAAGGTTCTTCACTTGTATCAATTTGATTAAAATATAAAAAAAATGCTTTAAATGAGACAGCACTTAATCAGCTTTATTATTAGTCTGTTGGGATTTTGATTCTCACTGTTATTCATTTGGACTTCTTTAATTTAGAAACAAGAAAAACAAATTCTCTTTTGTTTGTTTGATTTTATTTTCATATTTTGAATTTACAAAGAACGCAGATTAGCGAATTAAACGTTGTTTTGTCCTCCCCTTGAACTTTCTTTTTATCGATAATCGATGATCAATCAAAACTCAGCGCTGTTTCAGAGTAATAGGGACGCATAAAACATTTCGATATTTTCAAAAGATTTGATAAATTGATTTGTCAAGAAGCGAAACTCTAGTTAATTGAAAAGACAAAAGACTTTTTTGGCAAAATGAAGTTTAATGAAAAAAAAATTGACATGTATTGATCTGGTGCTATGTTTTTTTAAAGTTTTAACAAAAGAACATTTCTTTTCACATCGAAATCTGTAGGTTGAATCACTTTTTGAATTAATCCCTATCGACGGTCTTAGGATACACTGTATCCTTTGCAGCTAAGTATGACCAATCCAAAAAGGAGGTGTCCTAGATATAACACTGACCGGAATTAAATGGTAAGACTCCAAATTTGGGAATTTTGGGAGTGTGGAGCACCTACTCATTACCATTACTCCCAGGTTCCCTTTGACTCAGGGTAGTAGTTCCCGTTAGGGTTCCATCTATGAGTCAAATAGATCTGTAAAATTTTTTTTCGTATTCGATCGGACCATGTGAAAAAAAACTTTTAAGCTACAACTACACAAAAAATATAAATTAGATCTTACAATGAACTCTATTATCTAATCCCATGAAATAGAAATGGACGGATTGATATGCAATCGAAATCAATCAACTACTCAATAAACCTTTCAGATAATTTTTTTTTTCTTTTTTACCAAATCTACATTTGTCAACATTCTCATTTTCTTTCTCTTCGAATGAAATAGGATAAAGCTAGAATGGAATATAATAAAGCTTTTATTTACAAAGTTTTGCTTAGTCTGACACACTGGTAAACATAACCATATCTATTATATGCAAATAATTGTTATGATGATTTTGGTTAGGTGTTGACATTTTCTTTCTTGTTGGAATTAGTATTTATTCTATTTACTTTATTCCTACTTGGTTTGCAGGCTAGACATCTCCATTTTTGATCAGCAATTCAATGATATGTCAATAATACTAAACAAAAGAAAAGCTCAAGACAATCATTTAGTACAAATGTGTTGCGGAGCCGATAAGCGCGTCGACTCCGCAAATAATTTAAGGGTTTAATGCGTGCGAGTGTGCATGGCCAAAGACAATGGAGGAAGATAAAAGGCAAGATAACAGATACAACAAAAGTGACGATTTTATTGCCGGAATTACAAACGTGTATGTAAATGTCCGTGGCGGTTGTAATGTCGTCTTCAGCTAGGATGGGTTACGTCGTTAGCTGGTAGGGTCGAGTTGTCGTTGTAGTTGTGCACAGTAGGACGTTCGACGAGGGTAGCTGGCGTAGGTCGAGTCGTGGAGATACAGCTGGATGTTTGATACTGGTAAGCTGAGATCGGTTGGGTCGTTGGATACAGCTAGATGTTTGAAGCTGGTAAGCTGAGATCGGTCGAGGCGTTGGATGCAGTTGGACAGTCGTCGCGGGCAGCTGAGGTCGGTCGAGTCGTTGCGGAAAGCCGAAGTCGGTCGCTGGTAAATCGATGTCCCGGTTTTGACATTTCGTTGGTATGGTCGAGTCGTGGTTGCTAGCTCGTAACAGCGAGTCGTTACGTGAGCTAGTTGTTGCAATGCTAGTGTAGTCCGTAACAGCGAGTCGTTACGGGGACTGAATGCTGCATTGTAGGAGCGTCGTAGTCGGTAGATCGATCTCTCGGTTTTGACAGTACGTTGGGTTAACCGGGAATGTGTCGATCTTGGTTGCTAGCCCGTAACAGCGAGTCGTTACGTGGGCCAGATGTTGCAATGCTAGTGTAATCCGTAACAGGGAGTCGTTACGTGGACTGCATTGCAGGAGCGTCGTGGTCGGTAGCTATGGCTTCGTCGTGCCAGATAGCTGTGCGGGCGTGTCATTTACAGTAGCTATGGCTTTGTCGTGCCAGATAGCAGTGCGGGCGTATCGTTGACGGTAGCTATGGCTTTATCGTGCCATATAGCTGGTGCGGGCGTATCGTTTAATGTAGCTATGGCCGTTTCGCACCAAAGCTGTGCGGACGTATCGAGGCGATAGCTAAGGCCGTTTCGCGCCAAAGCTGTGCGGACGTATCGAGGCGGTAGCTAAGGCTGTTTCGCACCAAAGCTGTGCAGTCGTATCGAGACAATAGCTAAGTCTTGCGCGCCAACGCACTGCACTGTCGAGCTAACTAGCCAGGAGGCCGAGGCTAAGATTGGCGTTATCTTAGCGCTGCGTGGATGGTGGAGCGGTAGCTAAAGGCCAACCCCTGCCTTTAGCGCTGCGCAGCCAAACGGACGAGCGTAACCGAGCGATGGTTAAGACCGGCTGATCTTAGTGAGTCCTCTTCGTGTTTGCCTCCAGGCCGTCTATTTCGACTGATCATTAATGACCGCCATAGATGCACCGACCCGCAGAAGGTGACCTCTCATAGCCCTTAAAAGGGACCGTAAAAAAAAAAAGGTTGAATCTGCCACTAGAAGTGGCGGTGAGGTGGGTGCAACCACGATAACGTAGGACCCGAGCCTCTTGGAGCCGAGTGGCCCCTGAGGGCGTCCACGTAGACCTCCCCATTTTCGCCGCCTGAAGCCTTTTTATATGGAAGAAAGGGAACCCCACTTCTGTCGTGCCACGTGGATAGAAAGTTCTTCTACAAAAAATGGACGCAGAAAATAAGTATTTCTTTAGTCCGGTATAGGCTAGCGAAAAGTATTACTTCCATTTTTATAAAATTATTTCTGGCAGAAGTGTTTTGCAAATGTTGATAAATATTAATTTTTCCCCTTCTTAGCTGCAACGGCCGGTTAGAGTCGAAAAAGGGCTTTATCATTTCCGGCCGTACCCGGATGTTATTTCTTTAAGGCGAAAGGTGTAATCTGATCTGTTTATGTGTTATATTTTGACCTTCGACCCGGCCCAAAAATACAATTCCAAGGTAATACACCAGAAGGAAGTGACACATTCCAACGGCCAGTAATCGAAAGAGATCGCATGGGCGGATTAAGGCTTATGATATGGGACAAGGTGAAGGTCCCATTCTGCCATTACAGTCATGCACCGGAAGAGAGTAACCTCTGAACTGCATGACAGTTATTTCCGCTTGATGACGATTAAACATTCGATTTCAAAGATCCAGTAGGCGATTGTGTGGGCGTTGAGTTATTATTTAACTCAGTTGAGTTTGGGTCCCCGATGCAGTTGCCAGCAGACTCCCAGAGACTTAGAGACGAGATGTGGTAGGGAAGGCCACACCCGACCGAGGGGGCACTCGGAACAGCCCCGATGGAGTGGAACCCAAGACGTCTGGGTGAGCATCTGAGAGAACAAGAAAGACACAACGTGACGGTCATAACAGTGGGATCAAAATATGAAGTTTATGTTCGGTCTCCAGCATCCTCTCACATGCTAACCTTTCGAACTTGCAATAAAGTGAGAGGTGAATATTTTTATAAAGAAGTCTTCATGCGTCCTTCCTTCTTGCGTCTTTGTCCTTGCGTCTGTTTAATTATTGTGTCGTTGTGATGCTGTAGATGACTATATAACATACGTTCGTAGGCCGGTCGCGGCAAATGTATCGTTTGAAAATGAAACTGGAAGCGTGTTTCACTTGTAGATTGTCTGTTTGTAAGCATGAATAATGAAATTATAAAACTTTAAATGATAATGTTATATATGGGATTTAATACTTATTAACACGGAGACTTGAAACATTCTGACGCTTACTGCAAAGATCAGCGTCATAGGATCATGAACGAAGCTGTTTGCACTTCACTTTGTAATAATGCCTTTGATAAAAGCATGAATCTATCTCTGTAACATACCCATGATACGGATATGTAAAATAGACATAATATTCAAAAAATGTTCATAAACATATATAGGAATCCGAAAACACGAAATTCACGAAATTGGTTCAAGTACGAAATTTTTATTCACCTTTTTGAGTTTAAAGGTTTTTCGACATGAGGAGAGAGAGACACAATCTTTCTATGCTGACTATTTTTACATCGTCAACTCTCAACCCAACCAACACGTGGTGCCCGTAGCGCACAAATTCATCTGGCCTCGCCCAGCTCTGAATCTCGACTCTCGTTCGATGGCAGGAACTCAAATCTCTGCTTTTTCTCAAATCCCCAAAATCCTCTGCCCACGCTTCCGGGCATGTCGTCACCCACATCTCCAGGTCCCAATTCCAATCTGGTATTTTTATTTTGATATGTCTGAATGACGCATCCTCTCTGCGCGCGCGTGAACACTTGCGCTCATGTTTGCACCTAACTAACCCATGCACTGAGCCGAAATGTTCTCATCCTAACTAAACCGAAAGGCAAGATATACAAAATCCCTCCGCAATTATATTACATCTCCCCATCCTCAGCAATAGGAAAATAATTGGGCAGATAAGTTGGGTAAACGCGCGTGCACACACACACACACACACACACACACACACACATACACACAATCAGAAGAATAAAGAATCGGAATAAAGAGACAAACCATTCTGACAAATCCGTATTCGTCTATTCTTTCCCAGACCACCAAGTAAAATGATGAGGCATTTGTTTTTTAGTGAAAAGTGGACTTATTAAAGCACCAACTGATATTTTTTGAATGAAACTTTGTTTTTCATCAATCAACATAACTAATTTTGACTTATACCGCCGATATGATTACAACATGGTCATCACGAAGCAGATTGCGTTTCACTTTGCGCTTATGCTCTTGGGAAAGACATGAATCTATCTTTTCACCTTCCAGTTATGGAAAAATAGTTGGGTAAACTGGGTTCTTTTGCCTTGCTTAGGCAACAAGTCTAAGAGAAGGAAATTCTTAATTCAAATCAGCTGTACTCTGCTTAAAAATTTATCATGTCTCACATTCGGTTTGTGGCGGAGGGGTTGGGTTAGTACATACATACATACATACATACTAGTACTAGTACTACTACTACTTCAAATCAGATTTTTCCAGGACATGAACTGACATCTGGTCGTAGTATGAGCGAAGTGGAAAAAAAGACGGAAAAAATTCATTGAAATCATATCACCAGGAGCCATGGGAAGCAGCACGGTGAATATGAAGTAAGGTGAATGAATCCCACGTAGGGTCAATGGTGAGCCTCACCAGATGCTTGGCAGAAAAAACTTCAGAGTTCAACGACCAGGGTTAAATAGTTCAGTCAAGGAACTACTGCAACCCATCAATAAGTGTGGCGTCTATTGATCAACGGAAAACAGCCAACTATACATTTTTGTTGAATGTAACTGTCATTGTGAAGGAGGGTTATGTATCAAACGCTTTTATCTTCTTGGCAATTTTTATGTTGTTTTGCTTTTTTTTTTTAATGATGTTTGGATACAAAGATTTTTTTCGGTATGGAGGATTTTTTCTTTTAATTTTCCAGTTGTATGTAACTGTCCTACAAAAAAGGAGTGTTATATATCTGACAATTTCATTCTTTGATGTTTTTTCTTTTTTATTTACTATTTTTTCTTTCCTTTTTATGAGTGTTGGAATTTTCTGGGCATAAAGGATTTTTAGAGGTTTTGTATGTAACCGTCCTTCTGAGAAGAGTCATTTTTTAACTCTTGCATTTCCTTGGATTTTTTGTGTTATGTTTAGGTTATATGTATACATATATTTTTATCAATACGGGTGAACAGAGCAACAACAAACAAAAATAGTAAAGTTGGTAATTTATGTTTTTCTTTTTTTCTTGGTTTTTATTTTGTTGAATTCACTCGCTTGTAGATTTTTTTTTTTATAGCAATAAACTACTTTTGACCGATGGTGTGGTAGAGTTGATACATCCTTCTCCTACTTTTAGTACGCATTTTCTGGTTTTCCTGGGAGGTTTTGGGTTTTCTTTTGCTGAGGTTGTTACTTTGAATCTGTTCATTTTTCCTTTTCTCCTCTTTTTGCAAGTCATGTCAGAGGTTGTTCGTGTGAAAACGAACATATTTTGTCTCACATTGAAGTTGTTCATTTCACGTTTGGAAAGTCACCATTATGTGGCTTAAGAAGATTTTTGTTTGGTTATTTTTTCGTTTCCTAGGTCGTCGTCAATGTTGGTCGTCGGTCGTTGATTTTGGTTTTAAGTAAATGACTCCTTTGTTCTTCTTGTCCCATTAACTTCTCAGCTTCTTTGTCTTTGGAAGGCTGCAAGAGAATTAAGGAAGGAAGGGAGGAAATAAGGAATAAGACGCGGAAACCTTTCAACTTCAAGTTTATTTTAGGGGTTTTAATGACTATTCTGAGGCAAGAACATTTTCCTGAACCAATAGAAGTTGTCACATTTCCTAGACAAGGTGTTAAAATATGTTAGTCATTTTCGGTGGGTTTATGAGTTTGAAGTTTGTGGTATGTCCGGTAGATATTTTCAATAGAAGCCGCTGCTAACAGAAGAAATGACTTTCTGAGATTTGGCGAACACGTGCGCTACCTGCCAACAGATAAGAGAAGGAAATCCGCCTAGTACCAGGGGTACAGCTGAAGTTGCAGGATTTCTCTTTAGTGCCCGGACGCCCCTTCTTGGTATGCGTCGTTTTTGTTTCCTGTCAGATGGCTTCTAGGAAATGTTAGATTTTTTAATTTATTTTATTATTTTATTTTATCATTTTATTTTTTCTTTTCTAATTCCCACAAACTCCGCAAAATTCTGGTTGATAACACGGTTATCAAGCTGCAGTAGGAGATTATTAATTCTGGAAGCGATTTTAACTAAAACCAGACGACCTACCATCTATCGAAGCTGGAAGTCGGAGTGTTAAATTGTTTTAAGTAACCATGTGATAGGAAAGAACGTATAAAGATAAAAACAACGCGCTAAATCTTAACTTTCCCACGGTCAAAAGTTCGATCTTAATGACGATAAATGTGAGTCGAAAGTAGTTGATCAGTTGGATTGTGAAATTTGTTCAGTTTTAGAAACAGTCCATCGTTTTTTATGAGACTTCTTTGAATGAGAATTTGTGGCCTAAATATACTTCATGCAATATATATATATATATATATATATACTAATCTACACAGAAAGACCTTATGTAATATCTTTTATGCAGGATATTGTCCTTAAAATTGTATTTTTTTTAGAAGAAGTCTCGAAAAGAATACTTTAGGATTTCATTAATATTAGTACATTTATAGGGTGTACTCTGAGGAGAAAAGACTCGCAGATATAGTTTGTGAGATTTTAATCTGTCGTTATTGAAATTATTCTGCCATGGATTGAGTAATCATATCAATTAAAGCCAATATAAATTGATATTATTTATGAAAAACCCTTGAAAATTATCATAATTTACTATGCTGAGTCTAGTTTAGCACAAGTCAGAATTAAAGAACACTCAGGGACAATCAAACTTGCCAATAATGGTCTGCAGATCTAGCTAACTAACCATTGCAACACATTAGGCGCCCCAAATCCTTGTCAATTTTGGTATGGCATTGTCATCTAAGTGACGATGTGGCCTTGTCACGGATGATGATGATGATGATGATGATGTTTCATTTATAAGGATGATAATGACGACATCTATGATGATGGCGTTGTCATTAGTGATGATAATAGTGATGTCACCTATGCTGCTGGCGATGTCACCAATAATGGTGGCATTGTCACCAGTGATGATGATGGTGATGTCACCTATCATAATGACGTTACTAGTGAAGATGGTAGAGGTGTGATCTATGATGATAATGTCGTTGTCACCAATGATGGTAATGAACTGATAGATTAGTTGGTAAATGCAAACATAGAACACAATTCACTTCAAACGTAGCACCTTCCGTTTATTCCCTTAACTTTATTCAGTCACTTAGTCCATGGGAATATATGGAAATGATTGACAGCTACTAGCTGTTTGGGCGGAGATTCACAGATATTTCTTCGTTTCGAAATGATTCACCTCTTCTCGGATATTTAAAGCCCTTTCTGTCTCAGTCTCTCGCTTCTTTCGTCATGTGTCCTTCCATAAAGTCCTTTTATAAAGTCGTCGACTTTTTAGCTGACTAATGGAGTTTTGAAAATTTCAGCATCCCTACAGAATTGTTCTTTTTAGGCCAAGGTGGCAGATATAGAGTATAGGTTGTTATGAATTTAGCTGAGCGTTCAGGCTTTTCATTTTGTCAATTCATCTCTCTTCCGATTGGTGTTTTTATAATTCATTACTTATCTATTTGACTACTTAATTTTAGAACGTCCTTACAATATTATGTTGGTTCGCTCATATATTCATGAATATCTAAGAAATTTATCTATCCATTTATCTATCTATCAATCCTCAAGCCTTCCGCCTCGGGCAGGAGAAAATTCAATCATTAAGCAGAGTAAAGCTAGTTTGAATTTATTATTTTCCTTGGTGGATTCTTGTATTTTTCAAGGGCATTATGTATTTACCAACCCCTACGCAATAGCAGGATGTGATACAAGATAAATATTTTATACCGGAGTTATACAGGTTTGAATTAAGAATTTTCCTTCTCCTTGACCAGGTGCCATGGTTAAAGAGCCTAATCTGCCCCAGTATTTACTCAAAACTGGAGGGAGATTAGTTGTATACCTTTCCTAAGAGTATTAGCGTTTTGTAAAATCCAAACATCCTCGTCCAGGAAGTGAATGCGCCCCCCCCATATATATATATATATATATATATATATATATATATATATATATATATATATATATATGTGTGTGTGTGTGTGTGTGTGTGTGCGTGCGTGCGTGTATGTGTGTGCCCTTGTGGGCATAAAACATGTCAACAACTTGTATGAATATATCGAATACATTTCTTTTATAATTCAACCACATCATTTTCGTTTTTCGTTTGCAAGCACAAATACCAAACTGACTGATATAACATTTGATCAAAATATTTACTCTTATGCAAGAAATACGAAGTTATTTCAACAGATTTGAATAAACCGTTTGTACCTGAAACTGAATTTGACACGTAATCAATAAAACTGTATATTTTGTCCGGAAAGCGAAAGAAAACAGTTAAGTTCAGTGGCTTTTTTGAAACTTTTGTGGAAATTGCACATAAAGAAAATAGTTGCAACTGGTTATGAATCTATATAAGAAAGGTGAACGCCAAAAAGTTAAAATCAGTTTTGATTTATTTCATTACTCAAGATCGAAGGCAGGAATGATAAGAAATTAAAAAATGAATTCTTGACAGCAATTACATTGATACAGCAGCCAATAAAAGTGGAATTCTGTTTAAAGAATTTAGTAACCATGAAATGCGGAAATGGGTTTAGGAATGGTAAAGCATAAGAAATGCTGAAAGCAAATAATCAGCTTAATTTCATGTGATCTGCTTAAACCAGTCCTGAAAAGATTAAAATAAAATGAGATATCGTCGGCATGATATAAACAATTATTCCTAAAATCCATGTTCATAATGTTCACCATAGTAAATGGGAAAAGGGGTCATTATATATTATAAGAACTTTACTAAAAGTAAAGAAAGGAAAGAACGCACGGTGACAAAAAAAGTGCGTTTACGGAGATGTGTGGGAAAGGATTAATTGATTGTAACGGCATGTCAGCCCGTCTGTGGTTATTTTATACCTGGAGGTTCGAGAATTGCATTCATAGTGCCTTTATATTTACATTTTTTGTGAAATTATTTCTAAAGAGTTTCTTTTCACAAACTATTATATGATATCAAATATTCCTATCTAATAACAATAATTGACGCAGTTCTATGGTTTCAAGTATTTCTATCTAATACTGATAACTATATCATTTCAAGTAGAGAAAAAGAATTCTTAGTAAACAATTATATCTTCCAATAACTATTCTTAACACAAATAGTATACAGTTTTATGATATCAAGTACTCCTATTAAATACGAATATTTTTTGATGGATCGACTTGAACCATTGATTAGACCTTAAAACGTTCTTCGAATCTGGGTCAGAGTGAACAAGGAAGTAATGGCAATAAAGGGGTATACTATATTTCCCAGATCTCCGAAACTGAAACCTCACCATCAGATGCAGTCAAGTATCATACCGAAGACACCCCATTTTTGGGAGGGAGGGGGTCTTATCTCTTTGCATGGGAAACAGTCAGCATATTCTAAACCCTGTCGATAGGGCGATGTCTGGGAAAACTCATGCACGTGTTTACATATATATATATATATATAGAGAGAGAGAGAGAGAGAGAGACACACACACACACACACACACATTGGTGGAAGTAAGTATAAGATACCCCATTAAATTGTTAATAATTTTCTTATAAATGTACTAATTCCTCTGAAATTTGTTTGTGGTACCTAGATCTGATGGTTATTGATATACATATTCGATTTTATAACAACTTTTCACCAAAAAAAGTTAAGAAAAATACGTTTTCGAGGGTAGAAATAAGTATAAAACAGTTTTGGAAAATTTGTATTTAAATGCAAAGAACCAAATTAAAAACGAATTACAGAAAATTGATCCTTCGGTGAAGGCTGCTATGGATAATGTAACCCTTTTCAAAAGAAAAAGCATGAAAATTTGGTCGGAAAATTGTTTTTTGTCAATCTTTACTAAAGAGAGTGGCCAAAGAAATAAATATCAGTCGATGGAAATGAATCCCCGACAATCCATAGAAGTATTCTATACTATACTGTAATTTCATAACGCTAACCAGTTACAAGATATATTTATTAAGATTAACCAGTTTTAACTGGAGATTTTTCGCTGAATTCTGAGTGACTGCAAATCTCTTCAAATCACCAGGACTCATCTATGTATTCTAGCCGATCTTTTTCAGTTATTTTTTTCTTCTTTGGAGAGTTGATCCGTGACTTATACAATTTTGACCAAAACCAGCGGTCGGCAAAAATATTTTTTAATAGAGTTAAAGTGAAATTTAGGTAGTTTAGCTGGTGAAACTGGGTGAGTTGCGGACCATGCTGTCACAATATATCAACTAAGGATGAATCATAACCTCTTGATATCTACAGTTTGCTGTTGGATTTTGATTATCTAAATTAGAATTTTAAACTTTATTTTAACTCTGGAGAATATAAAATCAGATGAAACTAAATTTATATCCTGACGGAAAACAGCAACATTAGCAGCAGTTAGTGAATCCGATGTTATGAATCCAAGGTTAACCAGAATGTAAAAAAAAAAAAAGCTCAGAAAAAGGCAAAAAGATTTTGTCGCAAAATAAACCAGAAACAAACTTACCTTAATGGGAACACAAATGAGCACGAGAAGCAGGTCAGCCGAAGCGAGGCTTAAAAGCAGGATATTTGTAATGCTCCTCATTCTTTGGTACTTGAGGATACAAAATATTACCAGGGAATTCCCCACAACACCCAACAGGAGCGTGATGCCATAGACGATGGATACAGGTAACCATTGATCAACTGGAATCGATGATACTGTGTCGTTGTAGTTATAGTCATATTCATCACTTGAATTCATTTTGAAGTTTTATCATAAATGCCTTTCAACACTAACTCGAAGATAAAATGTTGATTTTATGTATGAGTTGCAATTAATGGGGGTATCTAAGTATATGATTTTGTATTAAAATCTTTCTCGGTCTTCAAATATACTTTGAGTAATCCTATTAAAAAGAAAAAAAAACAAGTAATTATTTCAATGCAGAAAAACAAAACAAACGTACCGTCACCTCCGACTCCCCCAAAAGAAAATAATTAATCGAGAGAGAGAGAGAGAGAGAGAGAGAGAGAGAGAGAGAGAGAGAGAGAGAGATACGCACACATACACACACACATATATATATATATTTATTGTAGGCATCATCATGCTATTTGAATGTCCATGCTCTACTCAAAAAGTAGTGTGTGATCAGGGAAAGCCGAAACCATGGTAAATAAACTCGTATGCACTGGTAACTCGTTTTAGAATTAAATTTTGAAGATAAACAAGCTTAGTATGCATTTTACAAACGTTTCATATAATTAACCAACAATATGTTGGTAATATATACAAAGGACGCTTTCAGTTGTTCGTTAGAATCATATATATATATATATATATATATATATCCACGGTGGTGCGAATAAGTTTTTGCGATATTTTATGCAACAGAAATTAAAAGATATTTGTTCATGTTCAAAACAATATGAAAAAAATATTAAGACAGAAATTAATTGGTATCATAAGAATCGATTTTTTATATCTTTATTTAATTAATTGAAACATGTGTAAATAAAATGTGAATAAGTTTTCGTTTTTTATGTCTATTATTATTATTATTATTATTATTATTATTATTATTATTATTATTATTATTATTATTATTATTATTATATCCTTTGAAGTGTACCATAGCCAGATACGGCCATGTGTGAAATAGACATATAATATTCATATATATATAATATAGAACATAGGAATTTCGAAACACGGAAAACACTTACGAGTTCTCAGTTCAGGTACGTAACTTTTTATTACCTTTGAGATTAAAGGTTTTTTGACATAAGGAGAGAGAGGCACAATCTTTCTATTCCGGCCTTTTCTTCTGTCCCCACCCCATCTCGTGCGACACCTGCCCAAGGCCTCCGCGAGCAAGCGAAAGTCAACCGTCTCGTCCGATGTCTAGTCTCAACTCTCCTCGCTTTCTTCAAATTCCCCAAATCCTCCGCGTGCTCCCGGTGCATGACGACATTCGCACTCTGTAACACCGTTTCCGATCTCGGGCTATTGTGACTTCTCTGAGTGACACGTCCGCTCCACGCGCGCGCGTGAACCCCTGTGTTAATGTTGCCCCTAAGTAACCCATGCATTGAGCCGAAAGGTTCTCAGCCTAACTAAACCCAAAGGCATAAAACGAAATCCCTCAGCCATTATGTTACAGAAGTAAAATATTATTTATCTTTGTTGGGTGCTCTTAACAGTATTTGTTCAAAATATCTCATTAGCATTTTGCGTAGTTCTCGTTTATTTTTTCTCCAGGAGTTTTGTTTGAGTGTATGTGGTGCAACTATACATTTGTACTGATTCAGCTACAGTTTGAAAGAATCGCCGTTTTATTTTATTTGAAAGATCAGATTTTCAGATGATTTTTCCCAAATGTCTCTAGCACTCCATGCCTTTCTTATGCGCGTGTTGACATTGCTTTTTTTTTCCAGATTATTAATTGATACCCAGGTATGTGAACTGGTATGTGAAATATCAGTGTCGTGCCATTTAATTCGAAGATGGCTTCATCTTGATTAATGCAACCTGCTGCCTGTCCCAGCCTATGCAGCAAGGAATCGGTTTGTACAAATGTATTTGCGAGAAGCGCTTGATCATCTGCGTAATCTGCATCTGTAATGCTTTATGTAGAATATCATCTGCTTCTTGCCATTTTTAGTGAGCGATTTGATCTATTGAAGTTTGAATTATTTCATCTAAGCTGTAACTGTTCCTTTTAGGAGACAAGAATGTTATAAATACTGGCTTCATCTTTCCTCTGTGTATAGAATCTAATGGTCGGGAGAACTCTACACACAGATATGTTGCCTTGAAATTTTTTGCTTATACTCCTTCGAAGATTCGACGAATAGTCAGGAAATATATCTGTAGATCAATTTTTCTGAGAGCCGTTTTGATTTTTCCTGAAATTTTTCTCAACTTAAGGTCGGGTACGATAAAGAATCAGTGTAATATAAACCTTAGCAGCGAGAACAGTAAGAGTTATTCCACTGCAATTCTGAATGATTCCGATATCTTCTTCCTTCGGGAAATGGAGGATGCAGTTTTTCATGAAATAATCATTTCTAAGAAAGGTTACCACTAGTGATGATTTGATTACGATATAGTCACTCAGTTTTAAATATTATTGGGACGTTTTACATAAAATTCATGTTTTATTTGAATTAGATATGTTTCAAAGTTTTTGTCAAAAATCAAATCTATTACAAAAAAGTAACAATTAACTGGGACTTCCGTTTGCCTTCAACAATGCATTGTCGCTCTTGGTCATCGATTCAAAGAATTTTATCAGGATAATGTCATTTTTTAGACTAGACAAAATTTTCATTGTATCAGCGATTAAGAACTTTGTGTTTTAACGGTTAAAAGTTTTGTGTCCGCCATAAAGTCTTTCTTGGACGATCGCCAATAAATTCTCATTTGGGTTAAAATCAACTGAATTGGGAGGCCATTACATCTCTTCCATTCCTTTTGACTGAAACCGGTTTTTTGTTGTTCTAGAGGCATGGCAAGGAGCATTATATTCCTGGAAAATAATCAGTTTCCGATAATTTGCACATGCGCAGCGATTGACGACGACATTTAACGAGTATTTCATTGTATTTCTCGCTATTTATAGAGCCTCTGGTATTGGCCTAATGATTACAGGGTTCGCCAATGGTCCTGGAGACCGGGGTTCAATCCCAAGTGGAGTCATACCAAAGACTCAAAAATAGTACTTGATGCCGCCTTGCTTAACACTCTGCACTATAAGTTAATGATCAAGGATAAAGTGGAGCAATCCAAGGAATGGATTAGCGCCCTCTCCTACACCTCGGTGTAGTAACTATTGAAAGGGGAGCCTCGACTACGGTTGCTAAGTTTTTATAGAGCCTCTGACAACGTTGAGTCCTCCCGCACCATCAAAATTAAAACATCTCCACGTGATTACTGATAAAGAATGTTTCATTTTCGGTTGAACCGTCATCAAAGGATTTTCAAAACTTTCTCTTCGATAGTGTCTTCGGCTGGTTTTACTCATCAGCCCATAAGACTTTCTTCCATCTTTAATGGACCAATTTTGATGATGACGCGCGTATTGCAACCTTTTCTTCCTCATTACAGCTGTTTGAAGCATTTTTTGACTTCATCTTGGATCAATAATCAAACTTAATTAGAATTTGACATTAATGTCAAAATATTGCTTGATCTCATTTGCCAATTCTGTACTTGTTAAACTATAAGCATTTTTTAGACTTCGAAGAAGGAAACGAACCATTGATTTTTTTCTAAGTAGAGTGTTCGCAAATGGTCCTGGAGACCGGGGTTTAATCCCAGGTCGAATCATACAAAAGACTCAAAAAATGGTACTTGATGCCGCCTTGCTTAGCACCCAGCACTATAAGGTAATGATCAAGGGTAAAGTGGAGCAATCGAGGGAATGGAGTAGCGCCCTCTCCTACACCTTGGTGTAGTAGTTATTGAAAAGGGAGCCTTCGGGTCACCCTCGACTTAGGTCGCTAATTTTTTTTTTACTTCGATCCAGTGTCTTTCCATTTCTTAATCTAGTCTGCTACTATTTGACGTAGCAAATAGACCTTTTATATAATTTCTTTGGGCTTCATACTACGTTGCATGCTACTTTGAAGGACTTTTATATCAAGTTAATGTAAATTCTGCAATATTCTAGAATCTTCTAGAATGGTCTATAACAAATTAGAAACTTCCACTTAAATACATCCGGTGGTGAGGTTATAGTTCTGGAGTTCTGAGAAGTTTTGAGTAACCCTACATTGCCATTAATCTCTGGTCTACTCTGACATGAAGTTGTAGTACTTTTTAGGGTCCAATCTATGGCCCAAATAGATTTGTTAGAAAATTAGTTATATTAGATAGGAATAGTTACTTGAAACATATAATTGGGCATACGTCCCTTGTATTAGAAATATTTAAAACTATACAACTGTGTGCAAATTATTTGGCTTTGATTGGACTACTTGATGTCGTATAAAAGTGTGAAAACAAATGATTACAAGTAAATAAGTTCATTCTTAAAAAAATGCTGTGTAATATTGAAAATATAGTTATGTTTACAATCAAGCATTTACAAATGAATCAAGTTTCGGAATTAAATAATCTATAAAAAGTTGATATGCTGCTAAACAAGTTAACCAAATCAAACCAACCTGTGTTGCATCATACATACATGTTCATATATTTATATCAGGGTAATCGAAAAGACAATAAGTTGTAACATAGTAAACTAAATAAAAAGAAAAGGAAAGATATAAGTCTGAATGAATTTTGTTAATGCGTATATATGTAAACACATTTATATTCATGAAAAACTACTGAGAGACATATTGGTGTATATTTTCTGAAAATCTTTCCACAGATAATGACTATAAAACATCTGGTATGAAAATAATACTGTCAATATAACAATATTTCCGAATAAGATGGTAAATCCTGGGTATGTTTCGTCCTTCATTTAAGTCTCGAGAAAACCAAGCAATAAACGTTCAAGCAATAAAATTAAGATTAAGAAAGATCGAGATAAAATCCTTTGGATGAAAAGTGATGCATATTTCAGTAAATACGACGTATCAATTTTTCCTTCAATTTTCACGCATTATGAAAAGAACAGAGAATAATTTAAAATGTAAAAAGTAATTACGTATTAAGAAACATGGAAATGAATTTTTAATCAAGTCATTCTACATTGATTTATCTAGTGTGATGCGAAAAGGTTATGTTTAATTATTTGAGGCGAGTTATCTTCATAAATTAAATGTATACTGCAAATGTAGGCAGCCGAAAAATAAGGAGGATTTACTTATGATATATAAAAAAAGTAGTCATCCTATCAATGGGAGATATTTTAAGAGAATCTTTAATCTAATTTACAGTTACGTTAATGAAATAAGGAAATCAGAGAAATGTTTGTCTTACTTGTGATATGAAGCTAAATGTACTTTAATTCTTAAATATTTAATCAATTATAAACATTGTCGTAGTTTAAAAAGGTTGAATAAAAACAAATAAGAACCTGCGCAGAGAAATAGGGGCAAACAAAATCGTATAGGAATAAGAAAACATATATAAACACATAGAGACATTTTTTGTTGGTTGGTTTTACGGTATGTCAACCTTTGTTGGGATATCTAATACCGATATCAGTTTTTTTTTTGCAAGCTATTGTTTCAAGTAACTAATGATATTAATAATTCATAAAAAATATTGTTTTAAATGATTTGTTCACTGTTATGTTGTTTAAAGAATATTTTTACCTAACCCCTCTGTCATGGGCACAAGATCAATTTTTAAGCGGAGTAAAACAAGTATCGGTTTAATGGATCTGCGCTTGGGACTCGACAAATATCTCTACATGCTTGTATTTCAGAATTTCAATTGCCCATGTTGCGTGTCTTCCGCCATCGGGACAATGATGTTGTTTGAAGAAAGTGTAAAATTCTGCACAACTTGGTATCAATGTCGTTGCTCCAGTTGCCAGAACGAGGTCGAACCCATCAACGGACTGCTTTAGGGCTTTAGCTCATGGTTTTACCAGTCCATTCCGTCATATCCCTGCTACACTGGTGGGGGTTAATTCGGTGTTTTTCCCCTTGACTTTTTGGCTAACCAAGGCTTAAGGACCTCGTCTCTTCAACTATTAACCGATAGCTAGGAAGAGAACATATGCATCCATACCTTTCACTAAGACATTACGACGAAGTAAAACGCAAACAGCCTCCTCTATGATTTGAACTCGAGTTGCCAATTCTATTTCCACCGACGAAAACCATTATGCTAAGCGCACCAAATGACCATTATATGACTTTTATCAATCCAATATTGCACCAATATTTTTCAAACAGACCTATTTGACACATAGATGAGACCCTAACAGACACTACGAATTCAAGTCAGAATTTACCTGGAAGTAAGGGCAACGAAGAAATAATTTCATATTCTCCAGAGCCCCAGAACTGGAGGCTCACCATCGGATTCAGATTTTGTGTCAGGAGCCTTCTGTAAATTACGTGTGTAATTATAACATGCAAACACATCCATTGTCATGAAGTAAAATACACTCTCACGTCTTATATATGCTGTAATCGAAGTTCTTCTACAGGGATGGTTTTGGTATTAGATAACCCATGAATGTTGATGGACCATTAAACAAAGAACGCAAATCATATACGATGCAAAAAAGATAGATAGCTAAGTATACACATATAAACTGACATCATCACATACACACATACCTATACCTGTAATGTGTATCATTAATGTTTTGTTACATTTTTAAAAAAATACAACTATTTTTTTCATAATATTATATTGAGAAATGACAATATGTGTGTGCTTGCATGCGCATGCACGTGAATGTGCTAATTCTAAGATGGATATTTATATCCAGAAAAACCAGACACAAACTCTTATATACTGAGATATACTGATATATACGTGGTGAGACAATTCAATTTCAGGAATAGCAGCTGTGTGTCACCAGTGTAGAGAGTCTGGCAAAAATGTACACGAGCATCCCCAAACATGTTCCAACTTATGCATTCTTGAGAGGCAGAGTAGAAGAGTTATTTGTTGCTGAGCAGTAGAAGAAGTAATGCGTGTTCATGTTATACTATTTGCAAAAATGTGTGAAAGGAATCTGGTGCAGCAGATTAACATCAATTGTTGCGTAAAGATTGGTAGAAGTCCTCGTGAAACTTTAGATCTATTAAAACATGGCACCTCTTTCGGCTGAATCTGTACAATGCGCCGACTGTAAGACCCTACCAACGAATGTCCTGTTTATGACACCAAACTGTCTGATGATGAGGCTCCAGTAATGCTGGAGTTTTGGGGAAGGTAGAGTACCCCTTCATTGCTATTACTCCAAGATCCACCCTTTTCCAGAGTAGCAGTACATGTTAGGGTCCCATAGAAATATCTAATCCTTTTCTATTCTTGAAATCATTTAACTATGTACAAAAAATAGTCAAATTTGAAACGTTTTTTGCTGTGTGCAAACAGATGAGCTCTGGTTCGTTTAAAAATGTTACCTACCAACTATTCGTTTACAAATCATAAGTATAAATATATATATAAGTAAAAAATATTGTATTAGATAACATGCAAGGGTTTATATACCATAAAAAGCAACTAACCAACTAAAATATCGCCTGTTGAGAACATACTCTAATGAAGTTAAGTGTTTTTAGTGACACAAGCTGTTCAAGGAAAGGCTACAAGATGTAAACCATGACTCAAGAAGAGTGCAGCCAAAACGACAAAGAGCAGATGCAACTGTGGACCGAGTGCAAACCTTGATGCACTCAAATCGAGGATAGAGTGTTTTCTGATGGCAAAAGAACAGCAGAGGAAAAGAGAAAGAGTGTGACAGATTCCAACAGAGAACTTGGGAATGAGAAAAATGTATTCACAGATGGTACCTCGAATCTTGATTGATAAGTATAAACTAGGGTGGCTACACGTTTTCTCTGATATTTAGAATAATGCTGAGATGTTTGACAATATTATTATCAATCATGAAACCTGGTGTCTTTAATACAACCATAAAACCATCGCATGTACCGAAAAACACTTTTTCACCTCATCTGAAAAAAGCACACGTTTCGCTTATAGCTATAGACTATGCTCGTGTGCTTCTTTGATCATTAGATGATAGTTTTCAACAAATTCTAAACACAATGTCAAATCATCAATATATATGTTTATTTGGAAGTTTTGAAAAAGTTACAAGAATATATTCAGAGAAAGAGACCTGAATTCTGGCTTGACAAGCGGATTTTCCACTGTGACAATGTTTTTGCGCATGATACTTTGAGAGTTCATGAGTTCATGGCAAAGAAATTCATAGCAAAGTTGAACAATCGATCTTATTTACTAATCTTAGTCCCCTGTGACTTTCGGCTTTTTCCAAAATCAAAAACAGGCTTTGAAAGAACAAAGATTTTCTGACATCTAGGAGCATATGACTATATTACAGAAAAGGTTTTCAGTCATAGCACCATCATCCCACAAAGTTCATAGCACACAAGGCGATTACTTGAAACTGATAGCAGTAAATATTGACTCAATAAGAAAACTTGGCTTTCATATGGCCTTTCTGAGAATATCACATCTATATACGCTGATTCTGTAAAATTTATCATCATCATTACAAGAGGTGCATTATATACAATATCATAAATCGTCTAGAAGTAAAACAATTTGGAAGCTGTAAATGTTAAGCAAAAGAGCTATACAGTAATTTTTGTAACAACCAGAAGAGAATCAATCTCGTGCACATGCGTACATAACTTTACAACTATTACTACAAACTATGAACCAGTGGGCAAACAGAGATGTGCGATATGTAATAAAATTTTTGCATACCAAGGGCAATAATTCAACAGATATTTGAACTTGTTGCTGTGTGTTGTAGAAAGCAGATATCTTTCTGTCATTGTGCGTTTACAGAATAGAGTGCAATTCTAAAAGGCGATCCTTTGGTGGGGGAGGGATATCTACGTTCATCAACAACAAAAGACAGCATTAGGGCAATTTAGGCCTTGATTTCTAATGATAGTCAGTAAAGATGTCTGGTCATGACTGTGAATCTTTGTTTTCCGAAGTTGGTGGTCTGTGAAATCCTCCACGAGAAGATCAGATATAGGCCCTGTTCTTCCTTGAGTGCATTTATGCGTTCGTGCACCGATATGATATGTGCATCAATCTCGATGATGATTACTGAGAAAATTAGCCTAGTGATGCTGGTAACATACACACAATGTTTTTTATTCGTATTGTAATAAACATGGATTAGTTAATGTTCAGGTTTTATTCTTTGGATATCTCTTGTAATTTATGTACATATGTACTCAACAACTTCCGCCTCGGTTAGGTTGTGGCACATGGTCAATTTTTCAGCAAAGTACAGCTGGTTTGAATGCAGAGTTTTCCCATTCTTTGACTGGTTGCTTTGCCATAGTTAAATACTAGTCTTTTCTATCACATATGGAGGGAGGAGAAAAGATAAATTCATGCCTTGCCCAAGAGCATTAGCGTCTGGTGAAACGAATCAGCCTAGACTAGAATTTGAAGTCAGGTCGCCGAGTCCATTTTCTTGGATGATTGTAGTTCATGTAACCATGCGATAACGCTTCATATATGAATGTTAAGTGATTTTTCTCAAATGTACCTACGTTTATTTACTCTTTTGTCCATGTTATCATTTTCCTTTAATCTCTTCCAATATTAGCCTGCAAATTTTATAATGCTTCAGTTGATCACTCTGGATAATGCTAAAATATTTTAAAGAAAGAAGCCTATTAATTCAGCTGCGAAACATTTTAGAGCGAATCAATTTAAGGGTATTTTGAATTTCACTTTAAAGAGATTCAAAAAACCATAAATAGTCTTGAATTCTTGTTGATAATTTGTTATTCAAATTGGCCTCTATCATGTCAGCGTAGTTGCTTAGAATCAACTGAATGTATTCACTACTGAGGGGTAACTACCCCAAAAAAGAGGTGTTCTGGGATTGACACTAAAATGCATTTGATGTTGAGGCTCCAGTTCTAGAGAAATGGGGCGCGTGGAGTTCTCCTTCATTGTCATTACTCCCAAGTCCACTCTGACTCAGAGTGATAGTAACTGTTACGGCCCTATCTATGAGTCTGAGAGATCTGTTTAAGAATTATTTGTATTCGATAAGATTACTTGATCCCATATAACTTTAAAGTATTTGCATTCAAAATAGTTACTTGAATGTATAATTGTTTACTAAGCATTATTGTTTGTTATTTGAAATCTTATAAATGAGTGCAAACAAATCATTATCATTAAATAGAGATAGTTACTTGAAACCATAGAATTATTTGTATGAAAGTGAGCACTTGAAACCACAGATTTATTAATATTAGATGCGGATACTTTTGATATATTACTGTGTGCAAAACTCTTTAGAACTTACTTCATAAAAATGTGAATTGAAATGTAAAATGTTCTCGATTCCTTAACCTCAAGACATAAAATAACCTTAGACGAGTTGACATGCCATTAAAATCAATCAGTCATAATAATTATCACCAAGTCGGTTATTATTGCTAAAACCTGAACGGTGAGTAGTTCTGTTGCTACCTCGAAGTATGTGTTTACTCAATCTCTCCTCCATGAGCTGGGTGCGACACAAGGTCAATTTTTAAGCGGAGCTCAACTTGTTTGAATTCAGTTTTCTTTCTCTTTGTTATACCAAGGTTAAAGAGTTTAGTCTACTCTACTATTTACCCATTACTTAAACGATAATATTTGTATTCATTGTTTTCCCAAGGTTATTAGCGTTTAGTGAAATACAAGCAGCCTCATCAAGGTTTTGAGTTTGGATCCACGAATCCATTTCCTACGACGATATCGGTTACTCTAATCGCGCCTTACCATATATAGTTCCATGTATTCCTGTTTAATACTAGTACTTTTCAAGCATATCTATTTGACACATGGATAGAACCCTGACAGGTATTACCACGACGGGAGAAATGGTAACAAAGGAGTAAATCATACTTCCCAGAAGTCCAGAACTAGAGGTTCACTACAAGATGCAAATATTTTGTACGTAGTCATCTGTAAATAACGTGTATTATTATAAGTTGCCGAGCCCATTTCATACGACCGTTACACCACAAGTGTTTCCTATAAATAAATATATCCTGACGGCCTGAATTCAGACTGGAGAATCTCTATTTTTCCTTCACTACTCCCTTGCATAAATACAGTTAATCAGGCTGTTAAATAACATCATACCATTATAATTTTAAGCAATTATTCAGTCAGGAGTCCAAATCAATGAGGGATTCAGGCATCAAAGTGTTAAAAAAAGCTTAGAAAATAATCACTGCTTATTTGAAAGTTCCACTTTCGGCATGATTTAAATATTGAGAAAAGTTTCATCTGAAAATTTTGACACATATATGAAGCAGGAAATTGAATGACACGGAAAGGACATTCCAACAAATATTTAAAAAAATATGTGGTCTGTTCAAAAAGTATTAAGACTTAGGCATTATTTCTAAGAAAGAAAGGGAAAATGAAGGAAACATTAATTATTTTAAAATAGTCCCCTTTTTAATTCATTGCACTTATTACAGCGACTTTTCCAGTAATCGAAACACCTCTTAAACTTTTGATATAGTGTGGAGCTGTGCAATCGTATTTAGTTTAATGTCATCAACATCCTCAAATCTTTAACTTTAGGTAAATTTTCAGTTTAGGGCTTGGGTACTGCACTTGCACAATCTTTTGTTGTTCTAAAAACTGCTGATTGAAAAGTATCGAAAACGATGGATTCATACATTCTTTTAAAAATTGATACTGACTGGTGTCTAGACGTCTGAACATTATATTATTATATAAGTTTCTCAAGTTTCTTCTTGCACAAGTCTTCATTTAAAATTCAAATTTTAAGATGATAAATAATTGAGTGTTGTCATCGCTTGCTGGTGACTGGGGGTGTTTAAGGTAGTGCCAACACTGAATATGCAAGTTTTAAAGATGGCCTAAAATTCTTGCACCTCTTTTCCAATAAACAAAGGAACCATTTTTATTATCCTGTTTGTATAGTCCCCAAAGCAGCTTAGTAAAAAAAAGTGTAACTCTTCTATCGCTTTTATTTTGCTAAAATAGAATTTCCTCTTCAGACTGAACTGTTACAGATAGAATGTACTTGGCAACAAAAGTAATGTATGAATGCTGTTACTGCTAATAAACTCTCGTATGTTAATAGTAAACTTAGCTATTATTTTTCTAGGTTAGGAAATATAAAGAAAAGAAGTTTTCTTTGACAAGGCAATGAACTATGTAAATAGCAACAAACTAGAGATGAAAAGTTGATAAAGGGGAAACTGAAAACCGCCTGTTTTATTGAATAGAAGAACAGAGATAGGCCAAAACAAGTAAACAGGTCACCAATGGGAGTGTTTTGATACTTTTTGATCACACGTGGTATTTCGCTGATAATGAACTGAATCCTGTTTTTACTGGCTTTTTCATTTTCAAATTAACACAACGATATTTTAGTCACATTTTGGTAATAAACTACACAAAGAGAAATAATCTCTACCATGAAATGAATAATCAATTTCCTGAGCGGGGGTGGCATTTTGGTTAATGCGCTTGAATGCGACATCAAAGTAAGCGAGTTCAAACTACAGTCATGCTATTATGTTCAATTTCGGACTAATACCTTTGAAAAAGGCATGAAACTCCTTATGCGCCATCTATGGGTTAAATAGCGCTCGTATTATCTGATAAAAAAAGGATTAGGTCATACTTTGCAAATGAAGCATGTACACGCACATTTTTCACAAATCCTACATTAATAACTTTTTCTTTCCAGTAGCAGTATTGGTCGCGGCCGGCTCAATCTAGCTGGTTAGCCGATGTGTCTGTCCTCTCGTCGTGATTGTTTCCAAAAGGAGATATATTAGTCATTGGGCTTGGTCAAAACTACTCAAGCCACGGTCAGTTCCACAAAGTAAAAAAAAAAAAAAAAAAAAAGCAAAAGAAACAAAACGAAAACGAGAATAAAATCATATGGCCGTCATTATTAATGACAATTTCCATTTCGATCTATCCTGGTTGTGGGAGTGATTGCAACATTTCCTAATATTGACTTTAGCACTGATCCTTCTCAACTGCGATATGAACGGCAGACGAAGACTTGATCAATTTTCTATGTCATTGTGTCTAACGGTCAGCTTCTAACTTTGGTTTCTTCGATTGACTTTTCTGGCGATCAAATATGGTAAGCTGGGGAGGGCAACCGGCGCAGCAAACCAAATCAAACTCCACTGCCATGGGCTGCAACTGATCTACCGCTTCTGATTTGAATTATTATTATTATGAATGTACGCAGTCCAAGCTTCCAGAATGGAAAACCGATTATACATTAGTTTGGATGGGCCTACCTAAACTAATGTATATCAAAAATGATTCTCTTGTTAACTGGCCTCTGAGCTTACTAGCCCCGAAGACTTGAGATTATTATGTACATTAAAAAACTAACCCTTTTAGCCTCATCGAGAAACCCCCTTCCTATTTTATCTACAGTAATCTGTCAACCTCCCAAACTTTTGATGCTACTATACACACATCCATTTAAATACACACATATACGCTACCTATGTTAGGCGCCTCTGGTGGTGTAATGGTTAGCAAGCTCAGCTAGCAAACCTACACGAGTGAGTTCGAGTCTCATTGGGTGCCCCTTTCATATGGCCTTGTGCCACATCTAAGCAAAAAGCTTAGTAAATTTCCATATACGCTACCTATGTCAACTCTCACCTATTCAGATACGCTCAGCTCTACATGCATACAAATTCATATATGCTACGCCGATACGCATACATATTTATATAGACAAGCTCACACTTAAATGCATATGCACTATTGTACCTAAATATGTTTGCCCAGAGGCAAAAGAGTTTATAGTGCCATATTACAACATCAATTTGAATCCAATGTCAATGAAAAATATTACATCATTATGAAAGACAATAAAAATACCTATGTCCTCAGTTTTGAATGATCCTTGCTATATTTATTTGACTCAGTAATACTAACTTTTAACTTTGAGAATAGCATAACTTGAGGTGATTCTTATATGAGTGTTTAAGAACATGTTTTGTGTCCAATGCCAAGATACGTATTTTTGAAAGAAGCTGACAAGAATTATAGAACATTTCTGAATGTTTTAAACTTCATAATTTATCTTTAAAACCTGAAATACATTAACGCACGGTATATTCACAAGTGACAAAATGATTTCAAACACGGATTAATCGTGGTTCTTAAAACTGATAAACAAAAACAATGTGATTGTTTATAGGCAATCACAATCAAATTCAGGCCGATAATTAAACTAATTTGATTCCCTCAGTGTTTATTGATGTTTAACCTAAGTCGGAGAAATCAATTCACAATGTCTCAGAATCGGACAGTTCTTCGAATCTCCAGATAACATCGTTGTTTGTAGATTTCTCCAAGGCATTCGATTCCATACTCACAGGAAAGATAGAGCAAATACTTCAAGCATATGGTCTCCTCAAAGAAACTGTTACAACTATAATGATACGTTATAAAAATATGAAGGCAATGGTTCTTTCACCTGATGGCAACACATTTGACATTTTCGCTGGAGTCTTGCAAGGAGATAACATTAACACCATATCTATTTATAATCTGCTTAGATTACATACCACGATGTCAATGAATCACATAAAATACCCCCTGGTTTCACATTAAAGAAGATAAGAAGAAGATGATATCCAGCAGAAATTATGACAGATGCAGACTATGCAGATAATCTAGTGCTTCTCACAAATACACCTGCCCAAGCCTAATTTTTGTCGGATAGCCTAGAACAAGTTGAAAGAGGCATTAGTCTCTATGTGAAAACAAATAAAACTGAGTTCATGTGTTTTAAACCAGAAAAGTCATTTCCGCTTGAAATTAGTCGACCAGTTCACATACCCCGACAGCAATATCTCATCTATGCAAAACGATGGTAAATTACGCATAGGGAAGGTGTAGAGTACTATGGAATAATTATTGGTATGGAAATCTTTCAGCTAAAATAGAATGAGAATTCTTTGAAGCTGTGGCCGTGTCGGCACAACTGTATGGATGTATCACCTGGACGCTAGCGAAATACTTGAGGAAAAAGCTAGATAGAAACTACGAAAGAATTCTACGTGATGTTTTGAACAAATCCAGGAAGTAGCCCTCTTCCCAAAACAGCAGTTACACGGCAACTTGTCTCTCATCTCACAAACCATCCAAGTAAGACGAACAAAACATGCTGGGCAGTTCTGGAGAAGTAAGGACGAACTCATAAGCAACGTTTCCCTATGGATTCCTACACGCGGACACACAATGTTGGCCGATGTGTAGGTGAAAAAAGGAGTAAATTATTGAATAAAACTCCGATTTACAAATTTATAAGTTTACAGATTTTTAATTCTTTAAATTGAGTGAAAAACAGAAGTTACATTTTTTTCTTGTAAACAAAGATAATTTAGTCAGAGAGCAGATATTTTTTATAGAGACTGTTAAGAATCGTGAATAAAGTCTCGCAGTTATTGTCAGCCTAATCGAAAGGGATATATTTTTGTGTATAAAAGAATTTGTTTGAGAGAGAGAGAGAGAGAGAGAGAGAGAGAGAGAGAGAGAGAGAGAGAGAGAGAGAGAGAGATGTATTTATGACTTTAAAATTTATGCGGCTGCTACTGGTATATTTATCCACAATCTCAGCTGTAATATCAGAATTAAAAAATCTATTTAAATACTAACATTTCTTCCCCATAAAGATATTTCAGCCATGTTGAAATAAAATGCATTTTTTCAGAAAAAATGTTAAATGTTCGCTCAAAAGAAATAGGCCGAAACGTTGAGTAGATATCAAATAAATTCTATACCTACTGGTTGTTGAATAAGTATAGACAATTCCATACTTACAGAAGAAATATTTATTTCTTCGCTTATTTATATGATTAGATAAGCACGAAATTAGATTGAAAAATTGATGGTTTATCTATGATTCCTTCAAAATTTTCGCGGCAAGTCAAATATTGTCGTCTGCGAAATAATCTCTAGACATTTAAAAACTAGCAGTTAAGAACTAATGAGTGGATAAATGCAAAAATACAGATACGAAAATTACAGCTTCTTTTAAAATATGGAAATCAATCGAGTTTCAATGTTGGGCTGTGTTGGAGAAGTAAGGACGAATTCAGAGGCGACGTTCTCCAATGGACTCTTACACACGGACAAAGAATGTTGGCTGATCAACAGAGACTTACGTGCATTAGCTCTGATGCAGTCCAGAGAATTTACCTGGACCGGTGAACGGTAAGGAGAGAGAGAGAGAGAGAGAGAGAGAGAGAGAGAGAGAGAGAGAGAGAGAGAGAGAGAGAAATTCAAGGGATTCTAGTCTATTAGCACGACTTGATTATATATATATATATTTTGCGGGGGTGGGGACTTATCTCTCTGCAAGGGAAACAGTCAGCCTATTCTAAACCCTGTTGAAAGGGCAATTTCTGGGAAAACTCATGCATGGGTTATATATATATTCAGTTTTAAAGAATTTTTGTTCCCTGAGACTTGTTATTTTTCTGTATAGCTTTCCAAATAAACCTTAAATTATAACCTTATAATCCTTTTTTACTACAACATCAATTTAACTAATTATCAAACACACGGGGTTCTGTTTTTGCTTAATTTATCTTAAATCACACAAGTGAGCTCGGTTTCTTGCGTTTTCTCTCATCAAGGTAATGGGAATTTATGACATCAGTTAATGAAAACTGACAGGCATTTCTCTTGTCTGCTAAAACGCTACTATTTCTCCTTTCCCTTCAATGAGGTTTTTACTCATATATCTATGATTTCATTTTGAAATTATCTATCTATCTATCTATCTATCAGTGCGCCTAGATTTCTATTAAAATTTACGTTATCATTCGATTTTCTTTAGCGTTGATTTTAAATAAAATGTAGAAGAAACAAAAACCCCGAAACAAACCGTGAATAAAGAATATTGCATTGAAATCTTGTATCTGATTTCGTAAAATGAAACATTGTCATTTTTAGCACATCGATACTCATATATATTAAATTATTAAAAATATTTCCAATCTATTCTCCGAAAATTAGGCATTAAAACAAACCACCTTAAATGTCAATGAATAAAATTGAATCGAGTATTTTTCTTCAGAATAAGCAATTGCAACACTTCTAGGAAGTGAAACTTGGACCCCCCTAAAAAAAAAAAAACAAACTTTACAGTGAGTTGATATATACGCAAAATAATGTATCTAACATCTTAAGTATATTGAAAGTTCACATGTATTTTATGTGATCAAACAGATTTTAAAGTTTAAGGTTATTTAAAATTCGAGAAGTGGTTTATACAATTGAAAAGTCTTTGTAAATTGAATTCCATGACCAGAAAATCCGGCAAAATGAAAGGTCTTAGCGAATAGTGTACAGACAAAAATGTCGTCCAAAGATAAAGGTATGTCATTATTGCAGAATGTGATAACAAGAATTGCAAAAATAGTTCTACGTATTTTTTAGTAAATGCACTTTTTTTTATGGCAACGTAAGTAACATGAATTTATGTTGTCGTGTTGTGCATTCTACCATTATACAATTCACCTGAGGTTTGACCTGATAATTTAAACATAGAAAAACTCTTACTGGAATTATTTTGTCTTGCGGGTGGGGGGTCAAAGTCTTAAATGCGTAATCGCAGTTTAAAAAAATTGAAGGAATTTTTAAAAGGAAAAATATGAAATAAGACCCGGGCCATGAGGTATACAATAAAGATAAGATTTTCAAAACTACAGAAGCAATTTAAAAGATAAACCTGTTAACTATCACCCTATAGATTGCATCTTTTCTTGATATTTATTTCAACTTGCTTAAGTCAACTCAATTTAAATATCCATTTTGTCGTTAAGGCTTACTGTATCCCCTTCAGAAAGGTAAGACAACCCACCAAAATTGGGGTGTCCTGAGTATGACACTAAAGTGTATCTGAGAGTGAAAATCCAGTTCCGGAGATCTTCATTACCATTTCTTCCAGATTCACTTTGACTCGGAGTTATAGTATACACCTTCCCCGGCCGTGTATCTTAGATCGATCACTGATACAGTCAATGCGTCAATCAGGACTCTTTTCTGATTGACTGGTGTTCAAACTTGCTTGGTCTTCTCTTATTCGGCTGCCCAAAGCTGCCCCACTCTGACAAAACTCTGGTTCTCAGTTTCTCTCCGTCTCAGTGAGTTACTGCTGATGATAATCTAGCCGTTGGTTTGCCGGTACAAAGGTTATATGGACTATCGTTCTGATCGTCTTATCATCTTTGTTCCTACCCCATTGGTCGTTGTGTTTCACACCACCAATGATAAGATCAATGATGATGTGCCGTGGTAAGCTTGTCTGATGTAGTTGAAAAACAAGAATCTCAACTCGCAAATAAACTTTAAAATGCAGGTTTATTTACAATAGTTGATATATAATCTTTTTCAATATACAATGTTGAAGCGGGTGTATAAGAAGTAGTGCTGCTGGCTATGAAATGCTGATAAGTTGTAGTGGGTCTGGTGGATGGTGGGTGAGGAACGTTGTTGCCAAAACAACAACTATGGATTCGAAACGCACCCTTCAAAACCTGGAGACGATCTATCTGTGGGGCAAACAAGCCTTTGCTTAAAATAAATTGCCGGCAAAATTTCATTTAATTACTCAATATTTCATTATATCTATCTCGCCCTTTCATTTTTCTTCCATCTTGACACTCACAAGTGCAAGGTCAACAATGGGCTTTGATAACCTTCAAAAGTTATAATTGCGTCGTTCTTATTTTTGAGTATTTAATTCTTAATCACACACCGCTTTCAACAACGCATCAATCTACAATTGTTTACAGGAAACGATACAATCATATGTATTTTTAACTTCAAAGAATCAAACTATGTGTTTTGCTAAATCTGTCAAACCAAACAGTATTCAAAGAAAAAGGCACCAAATGGCTTTGTTTAAAAATCACTATTCTAACCTTCAACTTTAGATATGACGAAATTTTCTGTTTATGCTTTCAATCATTCCTACGCGCCAGAATTAACCTTAATTTCCAAGGACGGACGCACTTATTCACCCTCACCACGTATCATATGACTCTCAATTACTAAATTTGACGGTGTATCAGCCTACCGACCACACATATCATTTAGAACAGATTTTTTTGTAACAAATTTTCAATGAAGTATTAATCCTCCCGATGTACTTCGTTATAGTAAAAAAAGTAAAGTTGGCGACCATAGTCGAGGTTAACCCGAAGGTTCCCTTTTCGATAGCTACTACACCAAGGTGTAGGGGAGGGCGCTACTCCTTCCCTGGATTGCTCTACTTTACCCTTGATCAGTACCTTATAATGCTGAGTGTTAAGCAAGGAGGCATCAAGTACCATTTTTTGAGTCTTTGGTATGACTCGACCTGGGATTGAACCCAAGTCTCCCGGGCCATTGGCGAACACTCTAACCGCTAGGAGTACCTATTAGGGTTCCATCAATGGGCCAAATAGATATGTTTAAAAATCATTAGTATTGGATTGGAATACTAGATGCATATAACCAAAAATGATTTGTATAAAGAATAGTTACTTGAATTTATAATTACAGCGTAATTATAAGTAAAGGCAAGAAGTTTTAAACCTGATTTTCAAAGTAGACAGAAGGTTCTTATTTCTTTATATTGGTGTAAAATAATCCAATTTTCACCCCAACACCATATTTGAATTGTTTAGGGATTTATTGATTGATTTACTGGCGTGTCAACCCATCTAATGTTATTTTGTGCTTAGAGGTTAGGAATTTTTATATAAATAATTTTGTGTAGTTTCTTAAATTTTGCACACAGTTATACCTTATCAGATATTCATATCTAATACAACCATTTATATTGTTTCAAGTAAGTACTTTGATTTGATAATAGGAATTTGTTTGAACACAGTTATATGATTTCAAGTAACCAATAATAATAATCCTGAGTAAAGAATTACCGATCTCTGCTGAGGAAAACAGAACTATCTACTAAGTTTAATGCAAGATCCCATTAGTGGAACACAGTGAGGATCAAACCAATCGTAATAGTGAAGTGATCGGTGTGATACGTTTGATAACCATTACTCTGTGTAAGATTGATCACTTAATGTCAGCTACGGTTGTGTTGAATTAACCAACTCTTAATTAAATTTAGGCCAGCGTGGAATACTTAAGACATTAGCATCGATGACCATTTAGTCGTTTGTTCGAAAGTACATTTATTTCATAGTTTTGTGATATTGCCATATTGTAAAAGGTAAACAATAATATATTAAGTAGACAATTCTAATGAGAATATGACCGTCATATTGATGTTCTTTTTTGCTTTTGTTGAAATATGTTTACTTTCCATTTTTAAAGTAGGATCGTTCTTGTACAATAAGTTTTTTTTTATTTGTATTGATTGTCATTCATTGCTGCTTTTCGATTGCTGAGTATTTACAGTCGTTATGAAATCTAGGGAAATTCAAGCACAAATAAAGTTCCTTGTCCTTAGAGGAATACGTTTGACAGACAATAACGGCTGATATCTAAATAGTATAAATATTGCATCGGAAATTTATTTAAAAAAACACATGAAAAGCAGATAAGAAGCAACTGTGACATATCGAACCTGGGAGTAATGTCAGTGAGCAGGAGCCTCTCCAACAGATGCATTTTAATGTCATACCCAGGACATCCGCCTTTTTGGACTGAGTGTCTTACCTCTCTGCAGAGAATACAAGTAGCATATTCTCAGCTCTACCGGCAATGCAGGTTCATAGATTTTATGCATAAGTAGAAGAGATAGGTATTTATAAAAACGCAAAAAGACTGTTTTAAAGGAACTGAGTTTTATTCTTACATTAATTACAAAAATAAATAGCGCGAATTTAGTCGCAAGAAGAAAAAAATACTCTTGAGTCATCCAAGCAAGTTTTACACTGTTACGTCATCCAAAATTATTTAGATTATGCATTGATGAAAAGTACGAGTATCTCATGTGAAAGCCATGGGTGACCAAAAATAACAAAGAATTTTCCCTGACAGATTTAATTTAACTAATATGTATTTTTAAAGTTTCTTGCTGTTTTTTTTTGTGTTTACAGCATGTATACTAAAACACAAAGAGTAGCCAGAAAAGGTAAGCTTATTATTTCTAAACGAACAATTTTTTTACAATTACAATTATTTATCTGTTCATTAGATTTTGTTAACATTACATTTTTTGGTTTAGTGTCTTTGTTTAATGGCATATCAACCTTCGTGAGTTATTTGATACCAAAGCCAGGCTAGTAGAATAACAGCAGTGATACAATTTAACCCAAAGATGAAGAGATTAGAGGATTCATGCCTTTCCCAAGAGGCATTAATACGAAAGTGAACGTAATAGCATAATTGGAGTTCGAACTCACTTCGAGGTCGAAGTCAAGCACTTTAGCCATTACGCTTCCACATTTACTGATCCTTAAAACAGCTACTACTTAATGAGAATGATGATATATAAGGAATTTTACAAAATAAAAGAAAATTCTTTTCAGATTTCTGTTTTATAATTGTTAGATTTATAATATATTTCATACATCTCCAGTTGAAGTTCCAAATTAAATTTCACCGAGGGCAATTTCTTTAAAACCCATCAAATAAAAGTATTGATATTTTTGCTGTTTGAAAGATATTTTTGTATTAAGGTTTCATAATAGTAGACAAGGAAGGGATTGGTTGATTAAAAAGTCTTCCCACAAACTGATCTTAAAATATCATGAGAGGAATGTTGGAGGTAGGAGAGATGTTTAAGTCGAGTCTCCATTCATCAAAAGCCAAACTTTGCATGATATACTAACACTAAACAAAGCGAAAAGACAAAATAAACTTAATTGCACATACAAGAACATTTAATGTATACAATATACATATCAGTGGTATCAAGAAAAATGCACACAAATGCGTACCAGTAAGTAGAATTATACACATATTGTTCTTTGAACAAGAAGTATGAGGAAGGCGTTCAAAAATGAAAAAAAATTACTTGATGAGTGTAATATAGCTATGTAGCCTTACAGTTCCTTGTCAGGGTCAGAGACGACATCTCTAAAGTTCAAAGAACAGGGAAAAAGCGGTCGAGAAGGAACATCTGAAACTATCACTCGACACCCTATGGGCCCGTGACTGACATGAATTATCTTAGGGAGATAATCATTCATTGTGTCCATACACACTTTTCAAGAATAAATGTATAATTCAATATGTACTGATTGAAAAAAAAAATAGATAAGATGATTAGAAGTTCTTTTAAAATATATCAATCGCTAGTTGTTTTTCGTCAAAAGCTTTCGAGTGCAAATTATTACATGACTTTGTTTTATGTAATGTGTCACGTGGTCTCCTACTGAGAAGAGAGAAATAAGGAATTTCTACTATCCCTCCGTGTTTGAATTAGTAGGCCGCCAAAGAATGACCGTTAAGAGAGGGATAGTAATGTAAGTCAATCCCGAAGTAACAAATCCAGGTCAGAATGGACGCCCACAGATGTTTGCATTCTGTGACCGAATGGGTAAAGAATGAGGTATATGGACATATAGTAGTCCTAACGAATCGCCTGACAGGAGGAGAAGAAGATAGAAGCTAAATGACTGGCTAGAATCCCAAAGCGGAAATAGGCCCCCTCTTCCGTCAGCGGAAATAGGGGTAAAGAATAGCAGTTTTGAAGATGAGGTCGCCGTGAGAGGACGCGGGATCTGATGCCAAGACTCCGGGTGAAGAAAGCGGAGAGACTCTTGGACAAGAAGGACCTATGCCTTCAAGCCAGAGCATTATGAATATATAAAATTCCGTCAGCCCGTAAAAGAGAAAATACTCTCCGAGGGAACCCGTCGAAAAGATAAGTAAACATTAAGACTGTTTCTCCCTACACCCAATTATGTACTCTCTCTCTCTCTCTCTCTCTCTCTCTCTCTCTCTCAATTTAAAGAAAGACTAAAGAAAAAGAAAAAAGGAACAAAGACATTTATAGTCATGTATTATCCGCTGATGATAGAGTCGACACGTTGAATATGTGTGTCCGCGTGTATATTAAAAAGATTGTTATATTTTAATGTCCCCCTCATGTTGAAGTTTGTTCATTGTCTCGTCAAGTTGCTTATTTCATGTTTCTTTTTCAGCTTCTTTCGCCTTATGTTATTCTCGCCTAAATTTTCATAATCTTTCCTTTAAAAATATTATACGGGAAACCGGAGTTGTCGACTACTATAATTAATATTATTACATCTAAACCTAGAGGTCCATATCTTCCATTGTTCTAGGGGTAGGAAGAGCTAGTGGCCTGGTGGGTGTGTGTGTTAGCGTGAAGTTTGGAATCCCCTTGCCAGCGGCGGTCAGTCAAGCCCTAAATTAATCCCCACATAATATGCCAGTTCCTATATGCCCGAGAAAGGACTCTGAACAAGGACTCATTCTACGAGGGATCAAGTGCCAGACCGCCTCATCTTCACACGTGCGAAAAAAATAAACTCCCCGTTTGGTGATAACAATATCTAAATGCACCAGTTCCCGTACGCTTTGAAATGGTTGCTCATCCGGGGATCTTTTTATTTTAATTCGCCGTCACAAATGTGAACAATTTCACCAACACAAATATTTCTGGTTTTGTATAAAGAAAACAGATAAATTTTATGTCAGAATATATTTTCTTATTATCAATGCAAATATTATGACATCGAAATTAAATGTTATACAAGTTTTGGGCCTCATTTTCTACCGAATCGATTTTTCATTAAAAGAGTCAGAAGGAATCTGATATTCATGGCAGTTAGTTTATGTCGTAAATTTCGAGTTTAAAAACCAGGAAAAAATCTCTAAACTTGTTCATTGTTTATAATTTACTTTACAAAATATATTAAAATGCATCTTATAAATGTCTCCAGGTATTTCTTTATCCCGTATGTACACACTCGTAAATACTCTCACAGACTCACATATATGAACTGTTTAACTAAGACATACAGACGCAGAAATGCAGAAACAACACAGTAAACCACGCCGATATACGTGCATAAACGCGAATACGTGTATAGATACAAATACAAAAGCTGGTCCAGTCGGCTAGGGCTGTAGAATACACCGACTGTATGTCTGCAGAGGGGTAAGGCCACCCTTACGAGCTTCCTTGTTTTGACATTAAGCAATCTGATAGCGAGGCTCCAGTAATGCCGGAGCTTTGGGAAATGCAGAATACCCCTTCATTGCTATCATTCCCGGGTCCACTCTGGCCCGGAGTGGTAGCACCTGATACGCTCCCACCAATAAGTCAAATAGAATTGTTTGATATTTAAACTGTATACCTCGACATTTAAACCGAGTGCAAACAAATAACTTATGCTAAATTAAAGTGTTTGAAATAGAACTGTTTGATCCTTTACCTGAGTGTAAACAAATGACTGTTTAATTGAATTGTTAGTAATACATAGCAATACTTGTAAACATTTAACTTTGACTTGTGCTAAACTGAATTGTTAGAAATAGAACTGTTTGATAATTTAACTGCGTAAGCAAATGACTGATGTTTAAGTGAATTGTTAGTGTTAAATAGCAATACTTGAAAACATTTAACTGTGTGCAAACAAATGATTAAAAGTAAATAGAATTGTTCGTACTAGATAAAAATAAGTGAAACCATTTAACTGTGGGCCAAAAAATGAGCTCAGGCACGTTTAAAAATGTTATCAACAAAATGTATTCAGGAATCATATATTATATATATGTATAAAAAGAATTTGGCATTAAATAACCTACGATAGTTGATATGCCATAAAACCAAACCAAACCGAACTAAAACTTTGTCGCCATTAAATGACCCATCGAGGTTGATATGTCGTAAAACAAAACAAATACACACACACATACACACACACACAAAACATACACACACATATATATCGTGACGTACCACTAGCACGGATTTCCCGGACCCTCACTTGTTATTCGTCTCTATCGTCCATTGCTTCCCGTAGATCTTCCAGGCTTTATGCTGTATTAGTACAGAGCTGTTGTAGATAGGTTCTAGCTGGTCGCTCGACACTTGCTCGTCCGTGTGAAGGGGTCCACATGAGTACATTGCTAATGAGTTTGTCCATACTTCTCCAGCAGTTTTTCGCATTTCTTGTTCGTCTAATTTGGATGATTTTTGATATGGGTGGTTGTTGGCCGTACAGTTACTGTTTGTGAGATGTTACCTCCTGGATTTGTTCATAAAGCTCGTTGCATTCTCGTGCAATTGCCGTTAAGCTTTTTCTCCATACGCTTAGTCAGCGTCCATGTGGTGCTTTCATATAGTAGTATGGATACGAGCGCTGCTTGAAAAAAAAACTGCATTTTATTTCATCGGATAGGTCTGACTTCCATATGACCGATAGCCTATCGATAGCTGTTCATACCTTCGCTAGTCGCTTATTGATGTCATTATAAGAGCATTATTAGAATTAGCAGCTATAGCAGTTAGAGTTATACTTTTGTAGTTCTTAGTGATTCTGAAGTCGCCTTTCTTGGGGAGAGGAAGGATACAGCCTTTCTTTATAGGGAATATATATGGCGTTTTATAATCGAAGAAGTATTTCAATCCAAATTCATTGTTTTCCATACTTCAAGAGATATTTCATCAAGATCTGCTGTCTTTCTACTTTTAATTGTTTTCAGAACTATGTCAAGTTCATCCTTCGTGAAGTGTCTTAGTTTAATGTGGAGTTGGTCCTGATTTTTTCTGTTAGTTTTTCGGTGATATCAGGTGTATTTCCAACCAGATTCTTAAATTTTTTTTTCTACTTTTGAACTCTTTTTTCGTTACTGGTAGCTTTTAGTTTTGATCTCGAGAGGTTTTTCCTTTCACAAACTTCATTCAATGTTTGCCATATTAATTAAAATTATTTTTTACAGAATTTCTGATGTTATTTATTTTACCTTGAATGTATCCTTTTTTTTTCTTTTTGGTATATTTTGGCTAGTTTTTTCCTGGACTTGAATTTCTGAACACTTGTGTTTGTTATGTTTTTTTTTTCCAGAAAGGTTGGTTTTGTTACAGTTTTCATCCCGTTTTTCTGTAACTGCTTTTGAGTTATTTGGAACAATATAATTGGTGGGTGGTTTCTTTGTTTGATGGTATATCAACCTTCGTAGGTTATTTAATGTCAAAGTCATTTTTGTAGTAGAACAATTGTTGTACTATTTTACAGATGGATAGGTTGAGGTAAAAGAGTTTCCTATTTTTCTCAAGATAATAGTTCGAAAGTGAACGTAATAGCGTGATTAGAGTTCGAATATATAATTGTTAACAAATCATTTGTATTTCAAAGCATATAATTGAGTGCAAATTATTTGTACTAAGAATAGTTACTTGAAGCTGTAATTGCTTATAAATGATTGTAATCACAAATTTCTTAACACTATGAAATTTCTTGCAGAAAACAAAAAGAATGTCAATACAGGTCAAAATATCTTAGAATTAATGAGCTAACCAAGCAACCAATATCTAATTACAACATTCCTAGTATAAATTCATTAGAATTCGTAATGAAAGCTACATCTTTTGGTAGAAAGTTCCTGATGACCGTAATCATTCAATGCTAAATGCAAAAACTGAATGATTACCTGATTTATATCCAGAACGCATCTAAAAATATTCTTACCTAATCAGTTGCTCATATTTGAATTAAGTAATTGTAGTAGTAATGGCACGAACAATCTTAACTCGAAGAAACAGAAGGTGTGCTCTCTCTGCTACCGGCACGTGGAAACCAGAAGAAGAAAAGGATGCAAGAGGTGTGATTTGTTTTATGGAGGAGAACGAGATAAGCCTCCGTGAAGTGGCGAGATTTGATGAATATGAAAGAGACAAAGTTTGAAGCGGAAGGGCGCAGTATTTTGCTGATGTCTGATTGGTGAACATCCATCAGTTTATTTTGCGTGTTGAATAATTTAACTACCCCCACCAATAACTTGATTCCACTTCGACTAGACCTCCAAACTTCGAACAGTAATAAAGCATAGATATAAATGATAAGTCTAAAGAATAAGTTGTGAAATAAGAAAGATCTTGGCTTTTTTTATATAACATCTTGTCAAACTGGTTCCTCAGAAATGATGAATCAGTAATTCTTTCAAAGATTAAATGTCTTTATGAAACAGCATTTCCAAATAATTGTCCATCTTTGAAAAAAAAACCCTCATGTGAACGTATGTTGACCATTTCCTTTTTGAAATCCTATTTTCAAACATTTTCAACTAAAAAAATAATACAATACGAGACAAATTTACAATAGCCAACTTAATAGCTGAGGCCCGCTGAACGTAACTATCGTCTTAGGAAATAGAATTAGTGACCCGATATCAAATTCTGGAAGAAGCTGTTTGCACTTTTCACTTCGCGTAAATGCTCTTGGGAAATACATGAAGCCATCTGTTTTCCTACCATCTATTGGTAAATTGTGAGGAAGACTGGGTTCTTTAGTCTTGTTTAGGAAATCTGTCTAGGAAAACTCTGGATTCAGACCTACTATATTCCGCTAAAAATTGCAGGGCTTGAGTAAATACAAACTTGGTGGTTAAGGCGTTTTTATCTCATTCTTCACTACTATAGGTCGTTATTAGATCCCGGTTTAAAACCATAATTTAAAATGACACTTTTATCAAATGGACGTTTCCTTATTTGGAAAACTGATACCACACAATCTTCCAACATTGCATTTTACTACGCTTAATACCTACATTGTCCAAGTCAAATATATTTCTTTGTGAAAGTGAGTCAGATTGAAAATCTCAAGTAAAAAAACAAAACAAAACAAAAAAAACAAACAAAAAAAAAACAAATAAAAAACAAATAAATTTATCCCACTCAGTCCCGGTCTTTCAGTATTGGATGAAAATCTCTTTAGGTTTTGTTTATTTGTCTAATGGCATATTAAATTTTTATGTGTTATTTAATATCGAAATTTAAATGTATAATTGTAATAACTACATTTTTAAAGTTGGAAAGTATTATCCCTAAATTGCACGCGTACATGGGATCCTAACATGTACTATATCTCCGGGTGAAAGTTGATCTGGGAGTGATTACAATGAAGGAGTACTCAATACTTCTCAGAACTCCAGAACTGGATTCTCACCACCTAGTACAGTTTAATGGCATACAGGATACTCTTTTTGGGGGAGAAGGGTGTCCTTACCCCCACTTCAGATGATTTATTTTATTACTTAGTATCTACGACACACGTTTTTTAGCAATTATAAATCTTTTCAATTGAGCGTCACATCGAACTAGTGAGTAATGATTAACTATGATAGCTAGCAGACCGTTACTATATATATATATATACATACATACATACATATATATATATATATATATATATATATATATATATATAAAATTTATATATTACCATTGATATTTCTTCAAGGGAACATTCAAGTTAAGTGCCTTTTTTACTGTACAAAAGAAGTTAAAACTTTTCAGTTAATATTTATCTATTAAAACGAATTTACAACGATCTATTCACTGACGTGAAGAGGGTTAACAGCTTACCACCCGAAGAATTTACAAGTAATTTGCAGTGAAACCAAAGGCGAAAACAACTATTTTGAATGCTGTTTACGAAAGATTTTCCTGGTATTTATTCATGCAACTGAATATCCTGCGTTGTTCAACTCAAGGGATTAAAGGTGGAAGACAACCGAACATTTTTGTCGATATAGTTTATTTATCGGGGAAGCAAAATGTATGGATAACTTGCTGTCTTTACATGTTCATATCTGCTCTGTTAGTCAACGGCGAAGAATGCACTAAAATCTAATGTGAGAATCTATCTATCTATCTATCTATCTATCTATCTATGTGTGTGTGTGTGTGTGTGTGTGTGCAGATATCAATGCTTCATAGGACTGTCAGTTATGATAATGCTGAGACGGCAGTGTTGTAATTGATGCATAGCAAATAGAAAAAAAAAAAGAAAAAAGTATAAGTTTTTAAAGAATCTATTTTACATTGAATTACTTAATCATAAATATCACAATGAAGTAAACAAAAATCAGTGACGAATGTAAAATTGATACTTTCGCATATTGTAATTTCACTTGTTGGATGACTGAGAGCAGAAAGAAAGGAATTTATTCTGCTCTACTTTATTACGCAGAGAGAATATTTGTTACCCTACATGAAGATCACATTCCAGAGACAAATTACTCATACCAACACAGTTGGAGTCAATGCTTCCTAATGGGTTCCAGTGCCAAGATATTTGACGTATTGTCTGTGATGAGTGATATCACACACACACACACACACACACACACACACACACACACACACACACACACACACAGAGAGATTTGCGCGCTGGGAAGGTAAAAGGGGGAAAAGTGATTTGAAATAGTGAGACAGATGTAGTCGAGGAAAAAAAAAAAAGAAAAAAGTATGGGAAAAAGAAAGGAAGTTATACATTCATATGCACGTGGTGTAAAACAATTTTGATCTATTTTACACGTGGCATAAATCAAGTATGCATTTGATTTGAACTTGGGTCACTGTGCCCATTTCCTAAGACGATAACCGTTCAATCACGTATCTCCATATATTGCATTAATCAAAAAATGATAAAAGTATATCAGAAGAATTATTTTACGTGTAATTATTTATTTCATAAGCTATTTTTTAGCCGAGTCAGCTGAGGTTGTAAAATACACTGGTTGTATCTTTGCAGAAGGGTAAAACTCCCTGAATGAGTGTCCTCGATATGACATTAAACAATCGGATGGTGAGGTTCCAGTAATGCTGGAGCTTTGGGGAATGTGGAGTAGCCATTCATAGCCATTGCTCCCAGGTCCACTCTCACCTGGAGTTGTAGCACCTGATAGTGTCCTACCTATGTGTCAAATAGAACTGTTTAACATTTTAAACTGTGCGCAAACAAATGGCTTATGCTAAATTGAATTGTTAGAAATAGAACTGTTTGATCATTTAATTGTGCGTAAACAAACGACTGACGTTTACTTGAATTGTTATTGATACATAGCAGTACTTAGAATCATTTAACTTTGAGCAAACGAAAGAGTAATGTTGAACAGAATTAAATAGCAATCCTTGAAACTCTTTAACTGCGTGCCTAAATTGAAATATTGGTATTACACAGCAATACTTGGAATCATTTGGTTGAGTGCAAATGAATGAACAGTGTTGAATAGAATTATTAGTGTTAACTAGTAATACGTGTAAGCACTTCACTGTCTGCAAACAAATGATTAATATTGAATTGAATTTTTTTGTGCTAGATAGCAATAATTGAACCCATTTAATTGTGTAGAAACAATAACAATACTATGTTTAGTAGAAATAACTCCAAGACTCATGTGTAGCAACATACGTGTTTTATTGCCGCCATCTTTTTCTGACTGTCCCTCAGTAAAAAGAGCACCTTAAGGCATTACCAATATTGGGCCGCTTATGTATATAAGTCGACAAACATCCCCCATACATACAAAAGTCTGAAGTGTTCATTTTATGTGAGTTGCCATTCACCATATCGGTTGGGTGTCTTGTCTGCGGTGACTCTCTTCAGACGTGGTTGTCTTTCAGCCATGTCTGGTTGTTGCTGTTTGGTGTTTTGTTCACTGTTATTGCTGGTGATATCTTATTTGTGGTTTGTTTTCGTCATGTTGCTGTGTTTTGGTTTAGTTGTGAGTCTTAGGTGTCTCCTATTTCTCACTAGTCTTTTCCCATTTTCCAGTTCGATCATGTATCGTCGGTATTCAAACTTTTCTGTGACAACTGCCCTTTTCCAATATTGGTTCTTGCCATATGGCTGCACAGTCACCTGGTCACCTTCTCTTAATTCTATCAGGTCATGGGCATTTTTGTCATAGTATTTCTTTTGATGTTGTTTCGCCTTTTGTATTTTAGTTTTTGTTTCTTTCACATTAAATGGGGATAGAAATTTCTTTATCGTAGGCAGTACACTTCTCAATTGTCTTCCAAAGAATCTCTGTGCTGGGGACATTCCTATGGATTTTGATGGTGTGTTGGTGAATATGGTGAGTATGGCCAGACAAGGATCGCTATTTTCATTATTACATTTTTTATGATGCATTTTATTTGTTTTACAGCTGATTCTGCCATTCCATTGGAGTTTGGCATCTCTGGTGAGCAGGAATTCCATCTAAATCCGTATTTGTGGGCCAGTTCTCTCATCGTTTTGTTATCAAATTCAGGGCCCCCATCACTTACAACTTCTTCTGGAATGCCATATCTCATGAAGTGTTTCTTTATCTGCTTAATTGTGCAACATGATGATGTTCCCAGGAGTCGATCAACCAAGGTGTAATTGGAGAAATAATCCACACGGACTAGGTATTTCCTTCCATCCAGTGTCATGGTATCGAGACCAATATGTTGGAATGGGTATTCTAGCACTGGTCTTGTGATTAGTCTCTCTTTGCTATTTCTTGCAGAATATCTGCTACACTTTTCACAGTTGATATAACATTCCTGTAGTTCGTGCCTCATTTCTGGCCACACGGGCGCGTCTCATGTCTAGGGCGCGTCTCATGTTTCTTTCAACAGCTAAATGGCTTGTTTGTGCCTTCTTCATGTCGTTTCTCATTGAGGTAGGTACAAAGACTCTGTCTTTATAAAATATTAGATTATCCTTTGTTGACAGGTAGTCTCTGAATTTATACAGGTGCTTCAACTGAGGTTCAAGGACTTTATATCGCATTGGGAAGCCTTGTTTAATTAGTTTTATGAGCTTCTGTAGATCCTTATCTTCTTTGGTGGCACTGACTAGCCTGTCTCTGGTCTGTTCGCTTACAGCAAGAAATTCTAATAGATTCACTTCACTGAAATTAAACTGGAAATTGTCATCCTCTACTGGGGCTCGCGAAAGAGCATCAGCAATGATTATGTCACTGCCCTTTTTGTATGTTATTTTGTAGTCAAACTTTTGTATTGAAAGTACCATTCTTAACAGTCTTTTTGGTACTTCACTTAGAGGCTTGTTGCTGATTGCTTCTAATGGTTTGTGGTCCGACTCTATTGTTACATGTCTTCCGTAACAATAGTCACTAAACTTGTGTAGTCCAAACACAACGGCTCTCATCTCTTTTTCAATTGGTGCGTAGTTCTTTTCATAGTCGTTTCACACCTTTGATGCGTATGATACTGGTTTTCCATTCTGTAGGAGGACAGCTCCCACACCTACATCAGACATGTCAGTCTGTATTGTGACTGGCTTTTCTAAGTCATAGTAAGCCAAGATAGGTGTGTTTGCTATAGCTTTCTTTAGGTCTTCGAATGCTCTCTTTGTTGTACCTCCGCCCATTGGAAAATCTGGTCCTTCCACGTTAGCCTGTTTAGAGGTTCATATTTTGTCGTCAGTGAGTGATCAAATTTCGAGAGGTATTTAACCATTCCTATGAAACGCCGTAGATAATGCAAATCGTGAGGTGCTGGGAACCCTATGATTTCCCGTATTTTTTCTTCATCAGGCTTTAAGCCTGTATTAGTCAGTGTATGACCCATGTAAGTAACTTCCCCTGTGAGGAATTTGCATTTGTCGACGTTAATTTTTATGTTTCTTTCTCTGCATCTCTGCAAATATGCTCGCAAGTTCTGGTTGTGGTTATTGATGGCTTGGTCTGAGTTGTTTCCAAATCCTTCCTAAAAGGTAAATAAACAAACTTCTTTTTTTCTTTTCAACATTTGCAGCTTCAGTGGTACTATCTCTACCCTCCCCTTCAAATTTCTGAAATTCAAAAAAAAGATTCACTTCTTCAAGCCACTCGTTAAAGGCTTTATGCAAATTTCTTACTGTCCAGTCAAAACTTTGGGGTGGGTTGATTGACATCATCTTTTGATGTTTTAAACAAAGTAGTACTCACTAAGATTATCGTCAAGATCGTCCTTCTGACACCATGTTTAGTAGAAATAACTCCAAGACTCATGTGTAACAACATACGTGTTTTATTGCCTCCATCCAAGGACTACTATGAGGACCGGAAGTAAGGCAGGCGATTGGCGGGTTTTCGAGCCCTAGTAACAGTGAAGGACCAACTGAGAAGGGGCAAATGTCTTGACTCAGATAGGGAAAAGACATGCGATTGGTCGAGGCAGGGATGACGTTTAACCGCCAAAAAAAAGAACGAAAGCCAAAAAGTCAGTTCCGAGCTTCGCCAAGGAAGAGAAAGGTCGCCTTTTCACGTGGTCCGGTGGAAGGTGAAATTCTTGTAATAGAATGACCTAATAAAAGCCGTCAACTCCGTTGGGTAAGAAACTGAGGCTCAACGTAAAAGAAAAAAAAACTGGTGCCTTGCGACTTTTTAATAAGAAATTAACGAATATAAGAAAAAAAAATAACAAAAGAAAGGAAAGAAAAAAAGGTTAGTCAAAAATTTTATTACAAATAATATACGTAACCCAAATAAACGACCGTATCAAGAATATCCAAAGAAACATTTTTGAAGTTGTTCATTAGCAGCCAGTTTCGGCGGAAAACATATTTGTTTAAATTTGTATATCCACTTTAAAGACGAAGAGGAGAGACTTTTGTTCTTCGCTAAAAGAAGGGAAGAAAAAAAAGAAGTAAACAAATATGAGAAAGAACGAGTAAGTTCCCTCCTTTTAATTGTAAAGGAGACAAGAAGATACAGGTGGAAGTTTAAGACGAGTTGAAAAAAGAAACAAAGAAAGAAAAAAAAAGAAGAACTTTGTCTTATTGGAAGGACATAGTCAAACACTATTGGAAGCGACTTGCCCTCCACATTTCTATATTTTTTTTTGTATTTGTTTTGCTTTTTGTTTTTCTGTTGTTATAATTGTGCTTTCTTTAAGATAATATATGTAAGAAAGATACATATATAAAGAAAAGAAGAAAAAAAAACAACCACGCGTCATATTGTTTGTCCGGTTCGGAACTCTTCACGTGTTCATTTATATCACGTCGACCTCTCGACCCTTGACACATCCTCATTCGTCCGTATCTCGAAAAATTAAACCTATACGCAAGCTTTATACTTAACTAGTTATATGGGCTTTCAAAGCTATCAATAAAATATAACTAGTTACGGAGAATATTTAGAGCTTGGGTGGTACGGTACTGTCGACGGAGATTCTCCCCGTCTTTCGAGGATAATGTAACCGTCACAGTTATCAACAAAATGTGTTTACAAATCTTACAGATCTAATATATATGCATAAACAGGATTTGGCATTATATAATCTGGAATGATTGATACGCCATAAAACCAAACGAAACCAAACCAAATTAGCAATCTTTCCAGATAAATTCAAATACAAACAGTGCAGTACAAATGTTCCATAACTGATAACTCTTTTTTTTCCTTTCACCTTTACAACTGGACTTCTAATATTAATTTCAAATTTACGATGTACAAAGGAAGAATTTGATTATCATTAAAATATTAAGACCTGAACTTAATGTTTTATCATGAGTTTTCGGAGAACATTCAACCAGAAAGCCTAGAAATTGCAAAGATAATTGATTAGAAATATTCAATCTCTGGCACTTTTATCATTTGTTTTCGCATCCTGATATCCAAGAGAGATCCGCAGCAATATTCAAAATACACAGATGTTAGGAATCAATAACTAAATTTCTGATGCATTCAGACAATAAATAAATCAATGGATGAGTAGACATTTCTTAAATTACCGATTCCATTGTGTTATAAAGATAGAAGACTGATTGCAAGTGTTAATGCAATAAATAAAAGTTTAGTGACTATCTTTTTATTTAAATCAATTTTGGACGTTTACTGTATTCTAATTCTTTATAAATAATTTCTTCTTTTAAAGCAATATTCTGTCAAACTTATTCCATATATGAGCAAAGATGTGTGCAAGGAATCTTAAGACTATCTTAGAAGTATGAAATATTGGAAAGCTCACTCTCATTAACTAATGTCATTAATATTGTGAAAACAACGCATCATTCTTTTTTCTACATTGATGGAATAAGATTCCTTTTGAGTTTTTTTCAACGTGACTCGTGTACTACAAAGTATTTCAGAAGAATTAAAGTTGTTAATCGTTTTTCAAATTGAACTGAGTCTTCGTTGTTTGGCTACTGCTTTTTTACACGACCGATCAATTTATTTTTTTACATTCTCCTAAGGTACTTGTATAGAATAGGTCAATAAAGAAAATTGTCAGAGCACAATATATATATATATATATATGTGTGTGTGTGTGTGTGCCACTGAACTGTGTTGGAAAAATTCATGGTATAACCATACACTCAGTACAACGTTGTCAAAACATGTAAAGCTAATAAAAAGTGGAACAAGCATATCTCCCATAATAAAGTTGGATATTTTTAAAAACACTGAAGCTTATAAAGAAGATACCAAGAGCAGCAAATTGTATTTGATGGAAAAAAAATTTTGCATCCAAGTACATGGTGAAAAAAAGAATCGAACTGATATGAAAGTGAAAATTATTGGAAACACAAGGGAATATAAATTCCTTTTCTTCGTCAATTTACTTTTTGTTGTATAGTGGCTAAACACCCTTTCAGCAGTCTACCAGATAGACTGGCTCAGAGCCATAGATAGCCTACTGTGACGGTGCCATTAAAATATTTATCTCAAGACGGGAGTTTATTTTTCGCACGTGTGAAGACGGGGCAGTCTGGCACTTGATCCCTCGCAGAATAAGTCCTAGTTAAAAGTCCCTTTTTGGGCATATGGGAACTGGCAGATAACGTAGGGGTTAATTTGTGGCTAGACTGACCGCCCATGGCAAGTAGTTCCCAAAATTTTACGTTACACACCCACCCACCAGGCCACTACCTCTTCCTACCCCTAGGATAATGGAAAATATGGGCCTCTAGGTTTTAGATATAATAATATTAATCATCGTAGTCGACAATTCCAGTTTCCCGTGTAATATTTTTAAAAGGCGAATAGGACATTTAGCGAGAATAAACTGAGGCGAATGAAGCTGAAAAGGAATATGCAAAAGACAATTTGATAGGCAGACAACACAATGAATAAATTTTGACTCGAGGAGAGATATAAAATATAACAAGGTTTTTAATACATGCGGACACACATATTTAACGTGTCGGCTATATTATCAGTGGATAATATCAAATGTACAAATGTCTTTCTTCCTTGTTCTTTTCTTTCTTCCTTCTTTAAATTGAGAGAGAGAGTATGTAATTGCAATATTTAGGAGGGGTGGAGGGTGAAAACGGTCTTAAAGTTTACTTAGCTTTTTGACGGGTCCCTTCTGAGAGCATTTTCTCTTTTACGGGCTAGCGGGATTTTATATAGCTTGGCTTGAAGGCGTCTGTCATCCTCTTGTCCAAGATTCTCTCCGCTTTTCCCTGGGATTTCGGCGACAGTTTTAATTCATCTTATCACATCAACTGCTGTCCTGAAAACACCGGCTCTGCTTCTTCGCCCGGATTTTGGCATGAGATTCTCCCGTCCGTTCACGGTGACCTCCGTCCACTAAACTCAATTATTCATCCCTATTTCCGCTGATGAACAGGGTGCTACTTCCGCTTTAGGGTTCTGGCCAATCACTTAGCCTCTTTCTTCTTCCTTCACCCTGTCAGGCGATTCATTCGGACTACTATATGTTCCTATACCCCCTTCTTTATCCATCCGGTCACAGAATGAAAACATCTGTTGGCTTTCATTCTGACTTGGATTTGTTACTTCGGCCGCGAGGAATTGACCTATATTCCTTATTCCTCTTTTAACGGTCAGTCTTTGGTGGCCTGTTAATTCAAACACAGGAGGGTAGAGGAAATTTTTTTATTTCTCTCCTCTCAGTGGTAGACCACGTGACACTACGATTAACGACTTCAACGGCTAATTTCAATCAGCAGAATCCAATTGATGGAATACACTTCAGCCGGCCGTGCTGTCAGCGACACGGATCTGGTCGGGTGTGTCTCGTCACTGGGCATACATCGAGCCTCAGTGGGCCGTCCCCCTATACGTTAAGCATCTTTGGAGGGACTATATTTATCGCCTGGCATCTGAGATGTCCCTTTTTATGGGAATACCGACGGTGTCCTAGGTATTTTGGGGAATGCCAGGAGTGTCTGGGCTACGGCCCTGCGCCCGAACCCACCTTAAGAAAGGCCTTGGGACACACTCTTCCGGTCAGTAGGACGGTTGACAAATACCGTTGATTTAATAAGCTGGATCCAGTTGATGGGACATACTTCAGTCGGCCGTGGTGTCAGCGGCACGGATCTGGTCGGGTGTGTCACGTCTCTGGACTAACATACCTCCAGCCTCTGCGGATCATCCTCCTAGATTCTAACCCTCCCCGGAGGGGCTAGGTTTATCGCCTGAGTAAATGCATACAAGGAAAACAGAGCGCTTGAAACCGCTGATCCACATTTCTCTGCAAACGATCGAATAGAAATCAAACAAGACGATCTATTAGTACGAATCGCCCCATACAAGTCAGCATTTAATTTATGCTGTTGAGCAAGGCAAAGAAGTGAAACATTTGTACCTGGAGTTTTGAGGATAATGGAAAGGAAAGCAGTTGATGCATGCTTTGCATGAAAAGCAAGAGAAGGGTATCTGATTCCACATGATCAGTATTTAATTCTTGCAAAGTTTCTTTGATCACTTAATTTGTGTCATTTTGAAGAGACATCATGAAACACAATTTTTCCATTGAATGTTTTTGGTGCCAATTTCTTCAAACGCATCACCATAAATAGAACAAAAGATTCTTTGTTTCTGTCATATATGAGGAATTTCCGAAACTAGATAGGTGTTTTTTGATTCTCATTAAGAGCACACAGCAAGTAGCCAGCAGATCGAAAGCCGTCTTCTTTTAAAATCTTTAATGCTCAGAGGATTGTACTTATCCCATACAAAGTCAACTCTTGATGACATGTAAAAAAAAGCAAGCTTGAATTTATATAAAAAATATAAATACTCAGATCACCAAACACTGCAGGAACATGATCTGCTTGCTGCTAAATTATTACCATGCCGTCTAAGATCACAAGAATTTTAATAAATTTCATGTCTGGAAACTTTTCTTGAACGTAATGAAACAAAGCAACTTTGTTGGTACGGTGCAGAGAACCATCACTGTTACTCAGGCTGGGTGGGAACCGTGAAAGGCAATGTGTCAACATTTATCCAACTCAACTTTTCGGATTCTTGCTACAATAATAAGCCTTGTGAGCTCTTTATCTCTTTTCAAGGAATCTGTTTTCTTTATGCTCTTTTGGTGTGGGTGCTTTTTCTGAAGATAACTAAGTTTTCATCTTCATAGTTTTTAATGGATTAATAAATTAAACTGGTTTCCAAATCAGTCTTTATTGAAAAAACAGATTGAAAACATTGCAGCTTCTTTCATATGCTTTCACAATGTCATCTTTAATTTCAGATGGTGCTACCTGGCCAAATGCTATGTTTATAATTCTTTTTCATAAAACGTAAATCTATTTTGCAGCGACTCAGTTGTATACATGACTGTCAGCTTCATCATTCTCATATCAGTATTACAAAGGATTTTTTTTCTTATGGCAGCCTGCTGCTTTTCCATCCATTTCAGTGCAGCTTCTAAAGATTTCTACACGTTGGCTGAATGATAAAATCCAACGATAAACAGCATTAGCATTATTAGAGAATCCAATCGGCCCATCTCTGGTCTTACTATCTCTATTCATGGTCTGTTCAGTTGTCTGGTCCATTGGTGTCTGACTGATGGAGTACTGATCTGTTGCTGAACTACAAAATCCCCAGTAGTAATATGCACTGCTACCGAAGGGTATGTATCTGGAATAGCAATCATTTCATGAATATACACAGGGAGATACCTGACAGAGTTCAAATGATGCAAAAAAAGGAGATACCTGACAGAGTTCAAATGATGCAAAATACCAGGGAGCTATTTCTGCCGCAGATTGAATGTGAAGAGCCCAATATCCTATCCAAGTTGCCATTTTAAAAACAAATCTACCATATTCAGATAACTCATCCAAAATGCAAAAGTCGGAATTTGACTGCTTCTTTTCTAGATTAATAATGACAGTTTACTTTCAAACTTTTCAAATCGCTTGATGTGCAGAGATGTTGGAATGATGTTTTTGCAAAGTATAAAATAAACCTTTAGACAAGGCAATGAATTTTTCTTTTTCTTCTTCACTCTGTGTGTTCATTAAAGTAGATAAGAGTTTCTTTCTCAAAGCTTCAGCCATAATTTTTATACCTCTGACGCTTCGATTGTAGTGTCTGCCTTTCATGATCCCAGGTAGTGTGACAGAGAGAACTCCACCCCATCCCAGATTGATTGATTAATTAACCATTCTAAGGGATTAGAACGAATTTGTTAATTAGATGGACGAAAGGATGGATTTGGAAATAAGTTTGTTTTCTTTTGTTAATACAGGGAATAAGTAGAGAAATTTCATATATTTTTTCTCTCTTCTTATGATTTTATTTCCTATCTTATCTTTTTTAACTTTTGACCGACGTTCCGAGACTCGTTGAGTGGATCTTGCGATAAAAACAGTGATGAAATCTGTGTGGTCTTGATAGGGGAAACGTTGAAGCTAGAGATTGAGACAACATTAGTGGATTCTTTTCATTTCAAGTGTCACTTGGCAGGAGGAACCAGTGGGGCGACTGAGATTTATTTTTTAGTACCTCTTAAAAACAATGACCATCTGTAGAATCTGAAAAATTCGGTTAGCTTGGCGATTTACATATCATTATTCATGGGCGTGCCCCAAAATCGTCAAGACCTAGCCCCCAATTTATTTAAGCAATGTGCAGCGCCCATAAATCAGTAGAGATCAGATCAAGAAAGACGAGAGAAGAGAGCTCAAGAGAGACAGAGAAGGGGTCCGTGCAGAAATTGAGGATAGTCCTAGAATTTCGGGCGAAGTCAACATTAGTCCAGAACTGAGAGTTCGAAGCAAAAGCCGAGACGAACAAATATTTTTATTAATATACTATTTACCCAACCCCTCCGCTCGATCAGGATATGACACAAGGTAAATTTTTAAGCGGAGTTTAACAGGTTTGAATTCAGAGTTTTCCTTCTCCTAGACTAGTTGCCTAACCAAGGCTGAAGAACCTAGTCTGTCCTACTATTTACCCATAGCTGGAGGGAGAATAATTGGATTCATACCTTTCCCAAGGGTATTAATGCTATGTGAAATGCAATCAGTCTCGTCCTGGATTTGAACTCGTGTCGCCGTGTCCATTTCCTACGACGATAACGACTAAACCACGGGCACCTCCAATATTTTTATTAAGATAAACAAGAAACGATAGTCGCCTCCCTTGCACCTTCTGTTTGATCTGTCACATTCCCAAACAAACAAATAAGTTTCGTAAGACCTTTTTTTTCTTTTGTATTCTACACACTTCTGTAGTTAGATAAAAGCAATAGCTTTGAGAAAATTGTATCATACAAAAGTCGAAAGCGTTGTTTTCTTTCTTCTTGTGTATTTTTGTAAACCGCAACTGGAACAATTTCTTTCCAAACAGCGATTTTACTTCGACGTGGATTCCAGCCAAAATTAGATCGACTCCCACAGTAGAAACGATCTGAGGTAGCTAAAACACCGCCATTCGGATCAAAAATTCACAACGTGGCGAATGGTAGCAGTTATCACGGATTAACAAGCAGAGCCGAGGGATTGAATGTCGGTGAAAATTCCCAGGCTAAGATAGACGTATCAGTCAGGGCTGGATTCACAACGTCAGAGTAGTGACCCTTGTGCCACAGTTCCAGCTTCAAGTAAGATGTCAGTCAGCCCTGAACCTTCAAAGCACTTTCAAATGACACTGAGAAATGACATGCAAGTTTGAAATTCATATTATATTTACCTGTAGCTTTATGTTCATGTATCTCATCATCATCAATGTCATCATCAATTCTGTGTCATTTGCTGAATCATCTATTTCGGTAGGCCAGGAACAGTTTTTTTCACATAGAATCACCTCACTCTGATTCCTCTGCCTTGGTTCTGAGAAAGTGAGCTGTGAAATCTGAAGCCTCAAACCTCATGTAATCTGAAGCCTCAAACCTTGGGTCTTGGCCACCATAGAAGTTCCTTCTACCGACTTGATGATGTTTCTATATAGCTCAGACAGTTTTGACATTCGTAACACCTGATTTAATAACTTTTTTATCATAATATCTCCCTTGATAATATTGTATGCAACACTGTGTTTTGGTTCCTTATTCATCTCAGCGGGTGTTTTTTTTGTATTTTAAGAAATAAGTGTAATTCATTGGAATCATTTTGAGATGAGGCTTCTTAATCTGAGAATTAATTTTTATTTATTGCGGACTTTTTGTCCTCATCTTGGTATTTTTTTGTGTTGTTTCTTCTTTCACTACGTTTCGGCCAAATTTCACCTCTAGCCTTCTTCAGGTAATAATTTTAAATTTCACCTCTGGCCTTCTTCAGTGTTATTCAATTTACATGTATCTTATCTCTGCAGTCACAAGATCTTTACCTTGTAACTGACAAAGATCTTGATCATGAGTTAAATGTCAAAACAATTTTATTTCAGGTAATTCAGTTTAGCATAAGTACAGAGTTTAGACGTCCAAACAGTTCTATTTCGATGAATTCAGTTCAGCATAAGCTCGCAGTTTAAATGTCAAAACAGTTCTATTTTAAACAATTCAGTTTACCATAAATACGCAGTTTAAATGCAAAAATCACTATTATGTCATATCTAGGACACTCGTTGGAGGGGTATTACCCCTCTGCAGAAAAGCAGTCGATGTATTCTACAGCCTCAGCCGACTGGGCCCCCTTTATATGGTCTTTTTACTTTCATTATTGTCCACCAAATATAAAATATGTTTATATATTCAGTAACTTCTGCAAAATTAAGCAAATATTTCTGTTTTCCTTAGGTCAATAATCCCTGAACAGTGTATTCATTTAAAATTTGCAGAACTAAATTAACATTTTGCCTTTCAAGATTATTAGGAGAAAGTACCTTTGAGGTCAATTTATAACATTATTTCAAAATTGAGGACATGAAGTTTCTGTAAGGTACAAAATGGGGCACTTCGGATACTATCTAATTCATGATTTCCATTATGACAAAATTTTGGGAATAGCATGCATTTATTTGCTTCTTTTTGACAATTTCCACTTGTTTCTAATGCATTTTAATATATAGACTGAATCGAAGAGGAAGAAGAGAGGTTTGAGACTTTATAACTGGGTGTGGATATACAATGGAAAGCTTTCGAGGACAGCAAAAGAAAGATATAGCTTTTGTATTTATAACATTATTATCTGTTATGATTGATGATATTTGAAAGTCTATCTCCTCTAAACCAATTATTATACGTTTAACTATGTCAAATAAATTCTCAGCTTTAAGATTTTTAGTTGGCATATCATGCACAACATCTTTATATTATGAGAATACACTGCTAAGCATAAAAGCAAAAGCACTTGTTGAAGCTTTATTGCTGTCGTCTGATTACCCAACAATATTACCACCCTTATAATCAATATAAGGCTTTCGGTGAATTTCATTAACAAGTAAAGATACTGTGGTGCCTTGCTTCTTTAGTAACGTAAATTCATTTTTGATATACATTATTATCATGTTGCTCAATCATAGAATTCACATACGTTAATAAGGTTAGTCTTTTAATGGCTGAATAGCTTGGTAAAATTATATTTTTGCTGTCTCTGAACAATTTGTGCCTTTTAGGATATAATTTCTGTTGAATAATCAAACTTATTCTGTGTCATAAAGTTTAGCTGCTCATATAAGAATTTTATTGAATTAAAATGTTACTTTGATTCTTCTTGTAACAATAGTAGAAATGACGTTACCAATTTTAGTATGAAAATCATATCATGAGGTTCGGTTTGCTGTTATTCTGTGTCCATTTTCTTCATGTTTTCTACCAGAATTTCAATTGGCCTAATGAGTAGAGTGTTCACCAATGGTCCGGGAGACCAGGGTTCAATCTCAGGTCGAGTCATGCCAAAGACTCAAAAAATGGCACTTGGTGCGGCCTTGCTTAACACTCATCATTATAAGGTACGGATCAAGGCTTAAGTAGAGCAATCCAGGAAATGGTGTAGTGCCCTCCCCTACACCTCGATGTAGTAGCTATCGAAAAGGGAGCCTTCGGGTCTCCCTCGACAAAGGTTGCCAACTATATTTACATGTTTAAGAATCTTATAGTCCTTATTATATTAATGTTTATATTTCTACATTATACAAGTACTGCAAAATCAGATTCAATTACCAGAAACCCATTGAATTTTGGATATGAGGATTTGATTCTGCTGTATATGATAATTGTCTCTTGCTGGCCAACAGCACTCCAGTAATTTCACTCAAGAAAATCTCATTTTCCAAGATCATTCATATTATGGAATTTCTTTTGCTTTTTATATGCTAAGTCATCAGTAATACTTTGAAAGAAAGCACTTAAAGGCAAGATTATCCTGTCAGATTCTCTTAGAATTTGGTGACTCTCTAGGGTTTTTCAATGAAGAAAAATATAAGGAACTGTTAGGTAAAATTCTTGGCTAGCATCATGGTTTTTGAAGTTTAACTTCAACTGTGACACCTGTTTTTTCGTCAAAGGCTGACGATTCTCTCCATATGTCCTCCGATCGAAAATGTTCACTACATAAAAAGATTATAAAAATCAATCCTATTCTAAATTCTTGTAAAAATCTCAGGAAACCAGTCTGCAAAAACCTATAATATGGAACATTTTTCTGACAATTCCAGGAAAAGTGAAGAGAGTGTTCTGATATTTTTAAAAGATAATTTGATTAATTAATTCAAAAGATTATTAGTGTCGAAGCAATGTACAAATAAAGAGAGAATTCTTAATGTTTACTCGTTTTTTAAATCAAAATGATAAATAAAAAATATTTTTATGAATAGAAAGCTTAATCTGATCAAGTGTCTCACATTCAGGACTCTTAAGATTTGTTCGGATAACGAGATTAAAAGTGAATTTGAACAGATAAAAAAATGTATTTTTGAGTAATGGGTATCCTGAGGAAGTCATTGACATTATTAACAAAACTGTTAATAAGTTTAGGAATAACATCAGGCCACTTGGCCTTACTAAATGCTCAGTTTTTGTAGGACTTTCTTGGATTGGATCTCCTAGCCAGTTGAATGCCGATAAGGTTTCTTCCTCTGTTACACGCTATTATAATGCGGCTATGGTTCGAACCATTTTTACTAATCGAACTGGATTTCGCCCTATTCATAAGGATGTGTTCCCTATCTTCCAACAAAGCAATTTAATTTATAAATTTCAATGAAGGGGTGCTCCGCATTCACCAAAGCTCTAGCATCACTGGAACCTCACCATCAGATTGTTTAGTTTCATATCCAGGACTCTCATTGGCGGGGGGGGTCTTACCCCTCTGCAGAGGTGCAGTCGGTGTATTCTACAGCCCAAGCCGACTGGGCAATACACAGAGTTAATGTCAAAACAGTTTTATTTCAGATAATTCAGGTTAGCATAAGTACACAGTTTAGATGTCTGATGTGGACCCAGTTTGGGGCCACGAAAAGATAAGTTTAAGGATATATTGAAGTAACAAGATACAGAGAAAAATGGTGGAGTAAGTCGAATATCTAGTCCCTATCCAATCTCACACGACCGACCGAACGACGAGAGTACTTGGCTCTCGATAAATATAGGATTTGCAAAAGTCCATAAATGGGTAGGTAACAGTCCCATAACAATGTCAAAACAGTTCTATTTCGAGGAATTCAGTTCAGCATAAGTACGTAGTTTAAATGTCAAAACAGTTCTATTTTAAACAATTCAGTTTAGCATAAATACGCAGTTTAAATGCGAAAAAAGTAAACTCAAAGCACGGTTTAGTTCTATTTAACCCATAGATAGGACCCTTATTAGGTGCTACCACTCCAGGCCAGAGTGGACCGGGGAGCGATAGCAATAAAGGAGTACTCTGCATTCCCCAGAGCTCCAGCATTACTAGAACCTCACCATCAGATTGTTTAGTGTCATATCTAGGACACTCGTTGGAGGGGAGGGTCTTACGCCTCTGCAGAGAAGCAGTTGGTGTATTCTTCAGCCCTAGCCGACTGAGCAAATCAAACTCCTTCGACTGCTTAATATAAAACCAACGAGAGAACATTACGGTCAAGCAACTCAAATATATGTTCTACTTCAGAAATAAACTATAAAACCAAAATATAAAGAAAAGAAAAAGAGAGAATAAAAAGATAAAAAGAGAGGAAAGAAAGAATAAATTTAATGGATGTTTAAATCAACAACACAAACAATCTTCCCAGCGAAGTACTCTATCCCCCACCCACTGCCACATTCTTCCTGCTAAGCTTTGGTCTACACCACATTTATATTAAAGAATTTCTTTACATGTATCCTCCAATGAATATATTACCAAGACCCATTTTGTGAAATCTGTACTCATTCAGTTTCACTAAATAATTTGCTGTATTCCCTTTTTTTTTCTTTTGGTTTCTTCCGAAATTCCGTTGTTGTTAATAAAATTTTATTAACTCGATTTATCGCAGTATGTGTCTCCTGAATGACGCTCGTTATAATAGTTGTTATATCTATCTGCGTGGAAATAGAGAGGGTGACCTGAGAAAGCGTGAAGCAACTTAAGCATCTCGTCTTTCTTATTTAATTTTATTTAATTTAATCTTATTTTATTTTATTTTATTGTCCAGGCAAATTGTGTTACTCTATCTATGATCAAAGGGGTAGAAATTCCTGTGAATGTTGGCAGTTCTTATTCCAGGTGCACAACCGATTCTTCTTTCAGGTACACAAACGATGAAAAAATTAACTACTCAAATCAGAGACCACGGCATAGAAAATAGACTAGGAGAGATAACAAACGAGCACTATACTGTTATTTTAGGAGCAATCCAACAAAAAGAAGGTATTGAAAAAGAATGATAGAAATTTGGACAGAATTAGCTTGATTTAAGACAACAAACCAAAGGCTCACTAATCAGGGTAGGACAATAACAAAGAATGGTTGGTTTTCTTACCTTGAAATACTGAAAATCCACCAACAAATACTTTGGTAACTATATCAACAGACCCCTAATACAGAAACCGTGACACTAATTACAAGAAAACCAGAAACGCCTAACCAAAACCAAATGCTAAATGATAATGACCGAAACACTGCAAACACAAAGATGCAAACGCTGACATAAGAAGAAAAAAGGAATGAAGAAATCATAAAAAGAATCATGTCTGCAAAGAAACATACATTGCCTTCTCTCAGGGACCAGAACCCGAAACAAAGATGGCGGACGCACGTAAACAATCAGTCTCAGGAACCTATTGGCCTGGAGAACCATGGTCAGTGCTCAAAACTACATCCACCATGCCAATTTCGTCCGGCGTTTTTGGAGCCTATTCCATGACAAGTATTCTCTATAAATACGCTCATCTTCCAACACTCACTCTCTTTTCACATTTTCACTTACAGGGTCAATACACTCTCTCTAGTGTGACTTCCAGAGAGAACACTACCACTCTCTCATTTGAATTAACAACAGTCAACCGCCACAAATATGTATCCGCCATGCAAACATTCTTCTACTTGTTACACCTTTTCGGTGAGATTTTTTCTAGCCTCAAAAACAAGAAAAATTTCGTCAAACCACCGAAAGAAACAAACAATATGGGAGAAGACACGTTCCTCCTAATTTACACTATTAAGATTCTTTAGAAAATACGTAGTCAACACGCATTGGACACTTTTGATATTTAGTCTTTTTTGTAGTATTAGAGTTAATCACACACACACACACACACACACACACGCGTGCGCGCACAGGAATATATGTCGGACAATATTAGAACACTGAAACAAACAAACGACAGAGAAGACACGTTCCTCCTAATATACACTATTAAGATTCTATAGAAAACACCTAGTCAACACGCATTGGACACTTTTGTTATGTAGTCTTTTTTGTAGTATTAGGGTTAATTACGCACACACACACACACAAACACACACACAGGAATATATGTCGAACAACATTAGAATACTAATGTTTTGAAATGTTTAATTGCATGTATTGTTGAAATATAAATTTGAATTTGTTTGTACCGCTTTGTCTTGAATGTTCTTTTTGTTCGCGTTGTTTCACATCTTTCATATCGTTTACACATCTTTACTTCATTTACCTCATTTGCCTTTTTATTAAATATAAACTAACATACAAACTACAAAATGGGGGACCATACATATTCATCAAACAATTACATGTCCCCCTACAAATATAAAATGAGAATTTATTAAACATAACATATTTACACAGTCTTTTTCTATTGAAAATGGAAAGTCAAGAAGATAAGTTAATTGCAAAGTAGTGAGTTGGTTGAATGAGAGTTTAGTGAAATATAAAACGAGAAATATAAGCGAGAAGGAGAGACAGAAATGTAAATTAAGCCCCTGCAGAAAAAAGTGACGTTTGGTTAAAGACATAACAAAGAGAAAGACAACAACTAGGAGAAAGACATAACTAAGCGAAAGACAATACAAAAATATGAAGAGTCAGAACCAAACGTGAATCAATAAAAAAAAAAATGAAAGAATGATGCTAAGTAAGGTGAGAGAAATTTGTCGACGTAATTCATCATAAAATGTGTGAAGACGATCCTAATTAGAAACCTCAGCTTCTAAAATTCACATTAAATTAATAAACGTCAAACAGATTGATCATGCCTGTAACATATAAAGTATAAACCTGACAAGAGTGAACAAGTGCTGTCTCTCTACATGCGTTTAGGGAATAGGTTTGTGAATCAGTCAACGAAATCTGATTTTTTTTCGAGATGTTATTTGTAAATAAGCATGTAAGAAATCGTAAAAAATATCCAAGTAAGCTATATATGACTTAAACCAATTGTCAAGTTTTAATGTTTTGATTTCTGAAAAATTATTTCCCAAAGTATATTTTTCTGATTATAACAGCTCCACAATGTTGTTTTATTGTCATTTCCATACAGACAAATAATATTCCAATGATTTGAACACTAAAAAAAGGAGAGTAACAACACGAATTAGATAAACCGAAATATGCATTATGCTTTCATGAAACATTTCTCTTTCCTTTTTCATATATATATATATATATATATATATATATATATATATATATATATATATATATATATATATAAACGCTTTTGCACTGGCAAGATGTGACCCAAGGTTACTTTTTAAGCGGAGTTTAACTGGTTTGAATTCAGATTTTTCATTTTCCTTGACCGTAAATCACACCAAGGCTACAGACCTCAGTATATTCCACTGTTTACCCATAGTTGAAGAGAGAGAGAGACAGAGAATACCTGAATTCATACTTTTCTCAAGGGTATTAGGGAAATGTAAAATGCAAATAGCTTAGTTCAGGGCCGCCATTTCCTACGACGATAACTATTACTTTACGAGCACCACCAACACACACACACACACACACACACACACACACACACACACATATATATATATATATAATCCGAGGGGAAAATCCAAGGGGTAAGAGAATCCAATTTGAGTGCTCAATGCCAATGTCTATCGACGTATGAGTAATTTGGGATTAAGAATACATCAAAACTCAACGTACAGAGCCAAAATATTTTTTATATAAAAATAAAAAGAAAAAAATCACTTCTTTGTTGTCATTATATATTTATTTCTGGTCTATGATAACCATTATCAGATGTTAAATGAAAAAGATTATTTGGGTGTTCTTATATTGCTGCCGGTTAGAACAGAATTTTAAAAAAAATTTAATAAAATAATTTTTTTTTAATTAAAATAATTCTCTTATTTCTATTTTTTCATATCTTTTTAGCATGAAATTTTTTTACGGCAGCGATATTATATCTATTATTGTTTAATACAATGTTTATACATTTCTTAAAAAATCGTTGCCACTAATTTAAATACAACTGAAAATTTAAAAAAAAATGAATCTGGAAAAATTAAATTGTGGCTTGCAACTCTTAATTTACTAAATACCAGCAATGTAATGATATCCGCATGTAGACTTAGAATTAAATTCTTTGTATGATTTAACTTTATATATGTAAATATTAAATATATTTAACTACCATTGATTAGGTGATTTTTATATTTTTAATTCTATGTATTGAAATATTGATTCATAATTATTTAAAAAATTGATTAGATAAATAATTTTAAATATATTTTTCCAATAAAGAATTCATTTAAATTTAAAGGATAAAGTATGAATAATTTTTTTTATAAAAAGATCATGTGGAATACACATTTTTTTAGCCTTAAAATAATCAACAAAAACATACATAAAAACATTCTTGAAATTTTGGATCAAAACCGCATTAGCATTGAAGTTACATTTTTATATTTTTCAACCAATCAGCTAAAAACACAGAATAAGAACATTCTAGAAAATCCGGATCAGAAACTAATTAACAGAAAATTTTTTAGGTTCTTAAACAAATATGTAAAAATACTAATCTGATTGGTCAAGAAATGTCTACGCGCTTAAATTTTAGGACCCGAAATAAAACTATTTTTTGATCCACTACTAAAGTATAAATAACGAAGAATTTAATCAACCAGGTCAGTTGTAGGTCATTCAATTCATTTCTTCCACGGCCAAAAAGTCATTCCGTCTACTACCCAAAAAGACTTTTCACTAGAGATCATGAAACGAGCAGCAGAGCCACGATATAGACTCAAAAGGAAGGGCTTGCGACTTTCTTTCACCAATGCGACACGTTGTCGCCAAAACCTTAAGAAAACACACAGGCGGACTTAATGAAAGCAAAGACCCATACTTACGGTCCATCATTCACACACACACACACACACACACACACACACACACACACACACACACACACACACACACACACACACACACACACACACACACACATATGTAAGTAAAGACAATTATCTTTATTCAACTTACTTCGGCCAACCATGGAACCATTTATTTGATTGACTTTATTAACATGTAAACACACACACACGTGTGAACAACCCTATTTTCATTTAACTGGCCATAACTGTATTTCTACAAAAGCCGCTCGCACATTATGTTTCTCATTTATTTTTATTCCTGTTTTGTTATGAATATTAAATTGTTTGTTTCTTAATATTCGTTATTGTCATATTCCATTTGTTTTAAGTGCGTGTAAAATTTGTGTTGTATTTGTGGTGGAACTAAACGGGAATGTAATACCCGTAAAATACGGACGAGAACTCACTCTCACTCGTTACTAATTGGAGAGTAACATATTCACTAAACAATAACATGCACCCACTACAATCATAAAATAATTTTTTAAAAAGCTTATTAATGTGGCCTTATAACAAGGAAGTAATCAAGTGCTACACCGTTTTTATTTCACCCTTTTTTATATTTAAACAAAATTTCAAGAAACTAACATTTTATTTATTCATATTATAAGTTAAAAATTATTTGTTACATTAATAAGATATCTATAACATATTAATTATTTGTTTATTTCGATTAACTCATTCGATTTGTTAATTTCTTCCTAATATAAATAAATAGATAATTATGGATATTTTTACGATAGTTTTCATAATTAATATTGGATTTTGTAAACTAATATCAGCAGTAAATTATTATTTCCTAATAACACAAATTATATTATTTAATATTCATAATACATAATAGTTTCAACGGAAGTATGTATGCATATTTTATCTATAATTTGAAATGAGTCGCATGCCACTACTTAATTTTTCTGGATTTAGTTTTTTTTTTAATTTTCAGTAGTATTTAAATTAGGAGTAACTTTTTTTAAGAAATGTATAACATTGTATCAAATAATCATAATAGATGTAATATCTCCACCGTAAAAAAAAATTGTTGATTAAAAGATATAAAAAATATATATTTATATAAATTATTTTGTTCCAAAAATTATTTTAATTAAAAAGTTATTTTAATTAAAAAATTGTTTTTCAAATTCTATTCTCGCTGGCAGCAATACAAGAACACCTAAATTTTTTTTTTTCATTTAACTTTTGATTATGGTCATCATAGACCCGAAATAAATTTATAATGATACCAAAGAAGTGAATTTTTTCTTTATATATATATATAATGTTGGGAACAAAACATAACTGTCTCCCTTTCTTTTGATTCTTAGGAGGAGTTTCCGACAATCACGTGACCTTTGGTTATGTGACAGTCTGAGAAGTGAGTTCTACGCTTTTTGGCCAAGAAGGTCCTTGGGATAGGACGTCTACTTCAGCTATGTGAGGATCGCGTGCATACAAATCACCTTACGAGAACGCGCTCTACACCAGACCTATGTAAGTATAACTTCTGCTATCCATCACCTTGTTCTTGGAGCAACTATTGCACTTCTATTTAGTATGGTTTAGGACAAGTATTATTGTGTGCCATGTATGTATATATTAAATGTTTGCAGTTTAACTTTTCGTGTCATGTAGTCTTTCCTTGCCGAACTATTCAGTGTTTGACTATCAACACGATAATCTAATGCATTATGGGAAGATGTGGTTGGTAGTTCGGGCCACGATCATACTCCACATAAAATTCTTATATATATATATATATATATATATATATATATATATATATATAGTTTACAACACTACCATACGTCTCTGGTAGCAGAAAATAAAACAAAGGTCAGTTGAAGAAATTAGGATACAAAAAACGTTATTTACCGTCAAAGAATGGAAATGCTACGTTACCATTTCATTTTCTGTCGCTTCTTTTATAGCATATAAACACTAGAAAACTATTTCAAAAACTTTCTGAAAACATTTTCCTTCTCAATCTTTTTCTCTGGCGATGACCTTAGATGAAAACCAACTGAAAACAATTAAAAGAATAAATAACGACAAAGAAATATTCCTATTTGCCTTATCCTTTTTATTCGTTCTTTGTTCTCTCTGTCTCTGTCCCTGTCAATATATATATATATATATATATGTGTGTGTGTGTGTGTGTCCACACATGGACAATGCAAGAATAATTTTAACAACCCATTAAAATCATCGACAATCATGCAGTGTCTTTTCATGATAGTAAATTGCATCCCTTGGTGAAGCTCCGTTCACGAGCTCTTAGGAGTGTGGAGTTAGCTATTTATTGCCGTTACTCCCAGGTCTCTTCTGACCTTAAATTGTTGTTACAAATTAAGATACCTAGGAGTGGTCAAATATATCAGTTTGAAATTATGTTAGAAATTATTCCAACTTACTTTCATGCAACGGTCCTTAAAACATGGATATTGCAACTAAGTATGAAGTGTTTATTTTTGTATCAAATTTAAAAAATGGTGATTATCGTCATCCCGTTTTAAAATGTTTATTGCATAATAACTTTGCATACAAGTAATCAAAAAATCGTTCTGTTTCCTCTTAATGAAAATTTGCAAATAAACAAAGATAAATTTGAAAGATAGTACCGAGAATGAAATACTATTTTTTTAAAAATCCCCAAAATACAAAATGAATTTATGTATGTGAATTCTTTTTAGATAAGATTTTTTTTCAATGTTACCCTCTGAATTTCTTTCTATACTATGAGGAAAAATGCTTTTTAAAAAAGATATTGTTATCATTATTGAGATTTAAATTATTTTTTCAATTTCTATTGTAGTACAAGTAGCAATAGAATATTATAAATTTCTCTGTCAGGAGTCAAAAAGAACTCATCTCCGCGGTTTTCAACTTGAAAAAAAGAAACGTACAGCTGAACCTGGAAATTCCAAATTAGTTCCAGTTACAGAAAAACTTGCTCATATATATTGCCAATGAAATGCGCACTGAAGGCAGATATCGTTTAAAATCAGAAGACACATTCCTCTAGTTGAAAGTGTAATAGCCATACCAGAAGATGCTACTACAAAGTAAATTTTCTGTTGACCTTTGACTTTGCTAAAATGCATTCAACTTGATCTAAAATGACAAATGTTTTGCCATAGTTGTAGTCTTTGTCGGATATTTTAGCCGAGTTGATGTAATCAATTTCAGTTCTTCGAATCTTTTCTTCCAACCAAATCAATTAGTGAACATATGGTAAGCCACGTTTCTGTCATTCTATAGAACAGCGAAACTGTCCGAAGATAGACCGTTTAACAGAAGGTCTTTAAATTTAATCAACTTTTACTCAAAAACTCTTGCGACGATATCAAGCCGATCTTGAGGTTGTTGGCCTGGAAACAAGTCGTTTTTATTCTATTCCATTTTCGGATGGCATGTAAAGATAAAGAAGAGATCTTTACGAACCAACTTTCTCACACAGGCAATAACATGTTAAGCGCATTCATGAAGGTATCTTGGACTTCCAATGAAAGATAATGGCGTGATGGAAAGTTAAACAAAATCTGCAGAGATTTATTGTCATTCAAGGCAACTTTTTAAAGAATATTTTTAACTTTCATAACAGATTGACTAATTCTGATAAAGGGAAGATTAGCTGATAAAACACTATGAGCTCTTATGCTCCTAGGTTCTCATATTTAGGTGCAAAAAATGTATATGCGTGAAGGTGCGAGCATATCTATATATGTCGTATAAATATAAAATATATACGTGCACATGCATGTGAAAGTGAGCTTATCTGTACGGGTGTGTGGGCTTGAGTAGTGTATATGTATGTAGGGTATGTATGTATGTGTGTGCATAGCAATATGAAAGGGATAACTAAAGAAAATAAGGAAAGTTAAAAGAGAAAAAGAAGGATTTCTCAATGGGGATGAATGAGTTTTTTTCATGCCCATTGTAAACTCAAGTCTTTGGTAGAAGAAAAATCCTAGGCCAGTAGACAAGAGCATCAATTTTTAAAGTATTTTAATATTGCAACAGGGGAGCAGCGTTCTTTCTCGGAATCAAGGGCTTCTTATATTCAAGGAAGAAATTGAAACAGATTGGAAGAATTGGAAGATGCAGCCGTAGGCAGTGAAAATGTGTTGCCAGTAACGCCCTGCCCCGTCTGCAGTGGGTTAGGGTTAGGAAACATTGTCAGCAAATTAATTGATCATTAGAAAGAATGAGATAATCATGATACCGAGAGAACAGAACCCAAGACCATTTTGGGAGGTGTCTCACGTACCCTCGACCGGAAGAGCTCAAAGAGAAGACAAAGAAACCGAAAGAATATTCTCAGAATTCATTTTTACTTTGTTTTCCTTGTGGAGGTAACCCGCGGCTTGTGCGGTTTCGATTAATTCCGGTGGCTGATGGATCTTCTTTTGGAAACAATCACAACGTGTAGAGAGAAGCTACCTGATGAGCTGGCTGCGACAGAAGATTACCACGCCGATTCAATCCTTGCATACGTATCGGCAATCAACTGATTGTAAAATTAGGGGAGTAATTAAGTTGATAGACGTTTGATATGACCATTAATCTGGCGCTATACGACTCATTTGCCAATACTTTTTCCTCATAAAATCTTTTGATACAAAACGTGTATTCATATTATTCGTTACAAACAATTAGACGATATTTTAGGTGCTCATAAGGAGGACTTGTTTCTGACGCCTAGGTGACAGATCTGTCACATTTTTGTAGAATTATTTCTGTTCCATGAAACAATCGCCCAACGATTTGAATTGATATATCATGATGATGAGATAGATAGATAGATAGATAGATAGATATGGACAGTATGAAATAAATAAATAGATTTAAAAAATGAGAATGATTACATGCTTTGATGATCATGGCAGATGTTACCTAAATGCATAGATGGGTAGATACGTGGACAGGCTAAGTGTTTAAGAAAGAAAATTGAAGAAGGATATAAAAAATTAAGAAAAAGTTAAGCTACAAGATTTCATGAGGTTGGTTGGCTGGTTGTTTGGGTTTCCTGGCATATCATCCTTTAGAGGTTATTTAACGCTAAATCCATTTTTATACAAATAATCAGTTCTATTTCAAACAATTCAGTTTAGCCAGAGTACACAGTTTAATTGTCAAAAACATTTTTATTTCAAGCTATTCATGGTTGGTTGGTTTGTTGATTGGGTTTTATGGCATATCAACCTTTGTAGGTTATTTAACGTCAAATCCATTTTTATACAAATATTCAGTTCTATTTCAAACAATTCAGTTTGGCATGAGTACACAGTTTAATAGTCAAAAACATTTCTATTTCAAGTTATTCAATTTATTCAAACAGTTTTAATTCAGCAAATTCAGTTTAGTATAAGCACAGAAGTTCGATATTAAACAATTCAGTTTAGTGTAAGCACAGTTTCAATGTCAAAAACAGTTCCATTTCAAACAATTCAGTTTAGCATAAGCACACAGTTTAAATGTAAGTACACAGTTTAATTGTCAAAAACATTTCTATCTCAAGTTATTCATTTTATTTAAACAGTTCTAATTCAAACAATTCAGTTAAGCATAAGTATGCAGTTGGTTCTATTTAACCAATAGATACTGTCAGGTACTACCATTCCGGGCCAGAGTGGGCCTGGGAGCAATGGCAATGAAGGGTGGCCCGCATTCCCCAAAGCTCCAGCATTACTGGAACCTCACCATAAGATTGTTTAGTGTCATATCCAGGACACTAGTTAGGGGTGTCTTACCCCTCTGAAGAGAAGCAGTTAGTGTATTCTACAACTCCAGCCGAATGGGCAAAGAAATCACGAGGCATATAAGTATAATAAATAATAAACTAAAGAAATACTTTGATGACATGGATGTGAGACGTTCTGTATGAAAAGGAAAATTTGGAAGAAAAAATGTTAGACCCCCCTATATTCGAGTTGAGATCTTCAGAAGCGAACAAAGTCGATCGCATGATCTCTCTGACCAAACACTGAATCACACACACACACACACACACACACACACACACACACACACACACACACACATATATATATATATACATATATATATATATATATATATATATATATATATATATGTGGGGCCTTCAATAAGTTTCCAGACTTTTTTTGGACAGGCAATTAAAATTGTCATAGACTCTTAACAATTCATCGTATGAGATGACGGACTAATTTTTATGATTTCTGGTTCAAATGAACAGCTATAGCAGGAATTGGAATACAACCTGATTGGAAGGCCTGATTGTCACAGCTGGGGAATTTCAAAAATGCAATCTGGACGTGAGGACACTTTAGAAGAACGATATGCAATAAAATTCTGTTTTAAACTTGGAAGAAATGCCGCAGAAACGAATGAAATGCTTCAAACTGCTTTTCGACTATCTTGCATGAATCGAGCATCAGTTTTTGAGTAGCATAAGAGATTCAAGGAAGGCAGGGAGTCTGTGAGGGATGATGAGAGGTGTGAGAGGAGTAAGGAAGTCAATACACCAGAGTTGATTGGCCAAAGCGTTAGGGTTAGGGTTACTATGTTGAGGTTTTACGGGAGTTCAAGAAGAGATTCCGTCGGAAGAGGCCACCACTCTTCTAATCGGGTCAGTGGCATTTCCACCAGGACAATGCACCAGTCCATAACTCCATCCTTGTCACAGAATATTTGACCAAGATGGGCATCAAGACAGTTCCTCAGCCTCCCTATAGTCTAGACCTTGCTCCCTGTGACTTTAGGTTATTCACTAAGCTCAGAGGCTGTCGTTATGTGACAATTGAGGAGATGAAAGAGGCTGTGATGAAGGTCATTGACACGCTGACTTCCATGGGGCCTTCCAGAAGTTGTTGGAACGGTACAGTAAGTGCATTGCAGCCGGAGAAGATTACTTCGAAGGGGACTAGAGTTTCATGAGTGTACTATCAATAAAGGTGCCCATACGAAAAAAGTCTGGAAACTTATTTAATGATCCTCGTATATACATATATAAAACAGATGAAAATAAACAATCCCTTCAGAAGCGTTTGATAAATAAAAAAGTACTCAAATGCTGGTCAGTAATTGAAAGAAATAGACAATAGAATGAATTATAAATATAGAATGAAATATTTTTTATATATTGCAGCAATCTAGTATTTCCACTTTTTAAAAATCCTCCTCTTTATCCTTCTTCAAGCATCAAGTATTTAATATTTTTACCAATTCTATTATGACATCCATTTACATAAGATGACTAGGTGGTTGTTTGGTTGTTTGGGTTAAAGGCATATCAACCACTATGGGTTATTTAATGCCTACTCCAGTTCACATATATTAGATATGCATGATCTGTAAACGCATATATTGTGGAGAACATATCTTAAAAAACATAGCTCATTTTCTCGCACACGAGTAAATGGTCTCAAGTATTTCTATCTAACATGAGGTAGTTTATTTGATATAATTTGTTAATATTTCTCTCGACAGTTTTACTCGCAGAGATTTAATGATTTCAAGTATTGCTATTCAACAATAATTTATTTGTACTTAGTTGATTGATAAGTTGGATGGCTGAATTTTCCAGAATTGTGAAAAGTGTTATATTTTTAGGTATAACCCTGTATCTCCCAGGAAAGAGAGAACATCATCCATGTAGACGTTCTCGAACATATCTCTCATATTATCTGTTTTATAATGCCGCTCTCTTGTGATAGCTAGAGATTCACATTCCACTAGCACATGTTTAATGGTGTAAGGTTCTGGCATGTCAAACATTGTGGTGGCTGTCCCTGCTTGAGTACAAAAGAATGAGTGAGACTTGTGCGGCCAATCTGCAATCGTGATATAATGACTTGTTCCTAACTAATGAGTGGCGAGAGCGAGTTTCCCTGGAAGATGCCTCTTTGGATTTTTCCTCTGTTAGGCTTTGACCTCTCCCTATCAATCCCCTTTCAGTTTTCCATAGAATTCAAGATGAAGTTTATGATTTTGTCGAATATTTTGTACATTTTTAGACACTCTATTATCCAAGTTTGCGATACCATATCATCGGTCATTTTGTTGTCAATCCATGCTATGGCTACGTTTTTCCGCCTAGTTTTGACTTCCTTGGGGATGTACTGGTCTATATATAGTAGGACATTTGTTCCTCTTCTTCCATAGCAGGATCCTTTTTGTTTTTCCTGACGTAGTCCACGATATTCGAGCGAGTAATTTATTTCCTCTTTTACCTGTGGGGTTAGGATTTTGCACTTCATAGGTAAACACGTTATTGGTCTATAGTTGATGGGGATGGCACCTATTGGGGATCTTTTTGCATCAGAGCTGTTTTCACGATCGTTATCTATTCAGGTATGCATACTTCTTTTAAGCATTTGCTCAGTTGTAGAGCAAGTCATTTGTGTATGGACGTGAATTGTTTTAAGCAGAATCCATGTATTCCATCGTGGCCTGGTGTTTTTCAATTTGGTATTTTCTGGTGTGTTGATCTTGGCAAATCCAGGTTTGTGTTCATCTCGAGGCCTTCCTCGAGTCCTTCAAATGTTTTTATCATGTGATTTTTCCATTCGGTATTTCTGTTATTTTCTTTTGATCTCTTCATTTTGTTGAGTTCCTGTGCGTTTTATCTTCCTTACAGTTTCACTAGTTGTCACAACTCTATTTGTTCTATCCTCATTTTCCAGCTAGATTTTATATTTTTGTTAGATTTCCTATGGGAGATACCAATTTTATCACCGACTAGTTTTGCTCCTGCGTGGATCAACTCATTCAATTCGATGATGTTGTTCATTGGGATATATTTCAATAATTAATTTACTCTTTCGTTGTCTACTTTGTGATATTTCTAGTTTGGTTTCCTTAGGAATGATAATGTAGTCTTCTGATCACTAATGATTTTTAAAAATTAATTCTACATTTGGTGTTAAAATAGATGCTAGGATCAGTGATTGTTTTTCAATATTTAGTGTGTTAACTAATCTAGAGGCCTCTCTTGGAGTATATACTTCATTATTTCCCTGTATATATATTTCTACTATTTTAAGGTAAAAAAAACAATCCTTCTTAAAAATCAATCTCGCTTGGTCAACAAGTTTTTGTCTGGTTGCATTGAATTTAGCAGATTCTGTCTAGATTTTCATCATCCCTATCCTATATCTTCTTGGCATAGGACTTCTTTTAAAATAACAGAGGGTTATATTTTTGTTGACTTCTTTTATCGATTTTTTCCTTTGGTGTCCCTTTGTATACCTGAAATAAGAATAGCTAACATTCGCAGGATGCTGTTGGTTCCCTATGTTAGCAATCAAAGGAACACCTGCCGATCATGGCACACAGATCTGTCATTTGAGCTCGACGATGATTTGTATTCTATTGTGGCTATACTAGACCCAGGGTTGATTATTATCTATGCTCCTTTAACTGATATAAACTAGTACTCTTAAGTAGACCACAAAACCTCCAGTTTTAAACATGCTAAGTTTTAACTGAGTATAAGTCTAACGGCCACCTATGTAAAACTATTAGGATTTAAAAGTTAATTCATTATTTAAGCTGCTGCTCTGTGCGTGGATTGTCTTATGACTGATACTAACGTTTAGCTTTTAAACAAGAACCATTGTGGGGGATTACATAATGCCCGATCTTTGTATCTTGATTGAGTGTAATATTCCCAACGCCTTTACAATTCCTGTTTCCCACTTTTTGACCCACGGCTTTTTGTCGAAAAATTCCAGTCACATGACTTGGTGAGGGAGTTCTACTACTAAAAATACTTTACTCTTCAATTTTCTTAAGTTCTTTTATCAATTATCAAATTTTGTTATCATTATTTAGTCTTTTGAGAGTTTTTCACATCAGCGTTACCTGATGGTTTTTCGCAGGACTTTGAGTGACAGCAAGTCTCTTCAAGTCACCAGGAACCTTCTTAGAATTCTGATCGATCTTAATAATGCCGTAGTTTGGATAGTCACCACTTGTCCTCTTATTTTTAAGTCTTCCAGGCTCTTTACAAATCATTTGGGGACTGCACCGAGCGTACCAATTACAATTGGTATCAGCGTTACTTTTATGTCACATAGTTTTTTTTAGTTCTCAAGTAAGGTCAAGGTACTTATCTCTCTTTTCGCTTTTTTCGATTTTACTTTGTGGTCAGCCGGAACTGCAATGTCCACTATTCAGCAGGTTCGCTTTTATTGGTTGACTATCATTAGGTCTGGTCGTCTGGCCGAGATTAGATGATCTGTTTGTATCTCAAAATCCTAGAGAAGTTTGTGCGTCTCATTTTCTTGGAAGGATTCTGGGTTGTGCTAATACCATTTGTTTGTTGGTCAAATTTAAACTTCTTGCACAATTCCCAGTAGATTACCTTCCCCGCCCAGTCGTGTCTAGACTTAAGATTATTTTGCACTAATTTGCTGCATTCGCTTATTATGTGATTGATCGTTTCGTCTCTATCACCACATAACCTACATTTGCTACTTTGCTGCGTCTTATCGATATTTACTTTAACATAGTTGGTCATTATGGCATTGTTTTGTGCTGCAATCAGAAGAAATTCAATTCCTCTATTAGGTTTTGGCCCAGTTGGCTGGGGCTGTAGAATACACCGACTGCATATCTGCAGAAAGGTAAGACTCCTCCAACGAGTATCCTTGATATGACACAAAACAATCTGATGGTGAGATTCCAGTAATCCTAGAGCCTGTGGGGAATGCAGAGTACCTCTTCATTGCCATCGCTCCTAAGTCCACTCTGACTTGGAGCGGTTACACCTAATAGAATCCTATCTATGGATCAAAGAGAACTGTTTGACATTTAAAGTAAACTCATGCTAAACTGAATTGTTTGAAATAGAACAGTTTTCACTATTACGATGTGTAAACAAAAAAATGTGTACTCATGTTAAACTGAATTGTTATGAATAGAACTGTTTGATCATTCAATTATGTGTATACAAAGGACTGGTGTTTAATTGAATTGATAGTGATACATAGAAATACCTGAAAACATTAAATTGTGTGAAAATAAATAATTAATAGTAACGGGAAATATTCGTATTAGTCAGAAATAAGTGAAACCATTTAACTGTATGAAAAAAATGAACTCAGGCTCATTTAAATATGTATATACAAAATGCATTTCGAAATCATATATTTAATATATATATATATATATATATATATATAAAGGATTTGGCATTAAATGACCTGCAATGGTTGATATGCCATAAAACCAACTAACCAATCAACTAACCAACCAATCTCTTAAGTTTTCCCTTTTTTAGCAATTTCCAAGTTTTCTCGTACGAGATTTTTTTGTTTGTCTCTTAAAATGTCCATACAGTTGTTTTTCCTTCCATTTTTGTTTTTTGTTGATTCTTGTATTGTCTGTGTTGTTTCTGGTTGCTGTAATTAGTCTTTCTTTGTTCTTTTTATGTAGTATTCGAGTCGTCGTATTGATACATTGAAGCTATCTTCAATACTAGCGAGTCCTCTTCCTCCTTCTTTTCTTGGCACTTATAGTCTGTGTATGTCATCTCTCAGTCAATTTGTTAAAGATTTTTCCTTGTTCACTTCAAGAATATCTTACCAGAGGAACAACCCAGGTGTTTATCTCTTTGATTTCTGCGATATAGTTTGGTTTCGAGTAGTTTTCTCGTTCTCCTGAGATACTTTTGAATTTTTTTTCATCTCCACTATTTTGATGGTGTCTACTTCTAGTATTCTCAAGTACTTCTAACTTTTCCTTTTCTTCGAGCGTTCTGATTTTTTTTTTTGATTTGGTAGTTCTATTCCTTCCGTCATTTCTCGTTTACCACTTCTCATTATTAGCATAGCACATTTTCTATGCCGAATTCCATCCTTATATCCTGACTATATATCCTCACTGTCTGTGTTAGTGTTTCCAATTCTTTTTCACTTTTTTATGTCATCCATAGCAAGCACTTTAGACTGAAATCTAAAGATTCCTGGTTCAATCCCGGGTTCAACACTCAGGTAGATCATCCACCCTAAAACAACAAGCTATTTCGGCATAATGGGGGACAGGTTCGACCTGAAATTAATTCCAGAATTCAATGGCTCGACCCCAGTACTTGACTGGGTGGAAAAAGTGGAACTGCATTGTCTCTTGTCTGGCGTAAAGAGCATTGAACATGTGATTCCTCTGCGTCTGTCCGGCGGGGCTTTCGCTGTGTATCAACAGCTCAGTGTTGAGGAAAAACAGAGTTATGAGAAGATCAAGGCAGCACTATACAAAGCGTTTGCTATCGACCCCGCCACTGCCTGGGAGCAATTTGAGGCAAGAGCATTACATCCAGGAGAAACTGTGGACGTATATTTGGCCGAGCTAACGAAGCCTCCCAATAGCCGGTGCACCAGCAGTTTTCGAAGGGGACAAATCACCGGCATCGTCAGTGAGCTGGCCGTGCTGGTCGATGGCACTCCACGCCATGTGAGGGACATCCGGCCCGCCCTAAACAAGAATCCGTTGGCGAGTAGCGGCAGTGGTGAATCATCCAACGATGAACTGTGGATCCGACCTATGCCACCGCGTGCCTGATGATCCGACCGCGAACCCCGACGCCGATGCCGATAGTTCCGATGGCACTTCAGAGAGCTCAGATGAATAAGTCCAGATAATCCCCCTTCGTTGGAGTGCCCGCAATAAAAGACCACGTCCGCCATGCCACATGTGTGATCTTGAGACCAGGGGGGAGTGTGAACATGAAAGTGAGACTAACGGTAGCTCTCGACAAACGAGGGTTCGTTTGTGTCTGGCGTGCAGGTCAGTAATCTGATACGAAGGAAGAAACACCGCCATTACGGAGTGAAAGAAAAGAAAAATACTCACCGCTGTTTCAATAATCCACCTTCTGCCCATTCTAAAGGAAAAAAGAGAGGAGGCCCCCGACCGGAATTTTTATAGGCTAAGGAAATGGATTATGGGTAGAGGGACGTGAATAAAAACCGACTCGTTTTTTTTTTTGTCGTCACTTTTTCTCGGCGAGTCTCGACTATGCTTTTTGTCACGTCTACTTGATTTTTATTCTGTGCGCAAAACTTGTTTGGATAACGTTAATTTGCTTGTCTCGGTAAGACTTTAATTTTGTTTTCTGTTTGAACTCTTTATTTTAAAAAAAAAAAAAAAGTCTTACCGAGAATTCGTTATTTTTTTTGACACTGGTCTGTCTATTGTGTTTTTGTCACTTGTTTACTTGTTATCCAACTTGTATTTTTTGTCGTTGGACTGTATTAATTTTATTTGCTTGTCGTTTTTTATTTATCTTTCTTTCAGGGGTTCTACGTGTTTTTTGTGGCTTTTTTCAGTGTTTTTGTGCGTCCTTTTCTTATTTTAAACAGTAGAACCCCCCTCCATACTTACAGTAGGTGGAGGTTAGTTCTTCTACCCTCCTGGCTGATAGTTCTACACCAGCCATGGAGGGTGAAACGACAACCCCTACACCGACCACTTCCACACCGACCACTCCAATCGGATCAAACTGGCCTTCGCTGCCGATCCCCGGAGACACAACGGAACCAGAGACATCCCAAGGTAGCCCGATTCAGCCGGCCCAAAAGAGCCCCACAGCCTGGAAAGGCCAGCAGAGGGGACCGGAGGAACACGAGGCAGACCGGGTGGGCAGATTTGCAAAATATTTCAAGGGGAATGAAATACTGCCCATCCCGGAGATAGCAGATAAGATCGCCCCAAGAGTCCTCTCTCTGGTCGTTTCCGACCTGAAGACCAAAAGACTGGTGGGGCTCACCAAGGAGGTCTTTGAGGACCTGATAAGGAAGGCAGGCATCCCATGCCAATACTTTTGCCGCAAAAGTTTTGCGACATGGGATGTCCTCCTTCCTACGGAAAAGCAGGCAGCCAAGGTGGCTGAATCGGACGTAATTACCAAGAACTTCAGGCTGCAGCCGGAGTACAAAGGCACCCGTAGGCTCCGGGTCACGGTGTGTAATGTCCCGGCCATTATCACTGGGGAGGTCCTCGCGGCGTTCCTAAGCGCCTACGGACACGTCGAGGAATTCAACCTCCTCAGATCCCCGGCCGGGACAGCCTACGGGGACTATGCCTTCCGGCTGTGCCTGACCAGGGATGGCTTCAAAGCCATCCCTGAAACGCTGATCTGCGGGGACCGGCAGATGATGGTGATGGTGGAGGGAAGACGCCCCAGGTGCTGGGGGTGTAAGCAGATTGGACACATCGCCAAGTTTTGCCCCCAGCGACCTGAAAATAAGGAAAAGGCGTCGACGTCTACAACAACAACAAAGGACGCGGTGGCCCCCACCATCACCAAAGAAGCGGAGGCCAAGGGCCCGGGTCAGGTCCAGCCCCAAAACAACCAGGAGGGCTGGACTGAAGTAACCAAAAAGAGGAGGGGATCCCCTAAACAAGGGGGAGAAAAAAGCCCATCCCCGCATCAAAAGCAGACCAGGGCCCAAGCAGCAGCAGAACCACCGATAGCGGCAGCAGCAGTTGCAGCAACAACAACAACAACAGTAACAAAAACAACAGAAACAGCAGCAACAACAACAACAACAGAACAACAGACAGCAGCAGCAGCAAAAAACCCCAGAAAAGCAGCAACCCCCAAGAAACCAGCAACCCCCAAGACACCAACAGCTCCATCACCAAAAAAAGGGAAAAAAACAACAACAAAAACGTACGAGGAAATGGAGACATCCACGAACCTCAAGAGGAGAAGGGACAGTGGGGAGGGGGCGGCCAAGAAATTATGCCCAGAAAAAACTCCTCCTGAGGCAGGCCCCTCCTCTCAACCATCACCACCAGTACCTTCACCACTACCTCCATTACCCTCACCAACATTTCCACCCCCAAAGATCACATTGCCATCTCCTCCCCAACAAATGGCCCCCCTTTCACCCCAGCAAGAACTTTTCTTTAAAAAGCATCACCGCCCCTATAAAATCCCCCTCCCCAGATCTTAATCTGCCGAAAGGGCACAACCCTCGGGCCTAGCCCGAACTCCATCCCTTCCCTCACTTAGCCCTACTGACTTTTCCTCCCAGGAATTATTCCCCGCTATGATCTCCCCAAAGAGAAATCCACCTGAAAAAAAGAAACAAGAACTGACAATCGGACAAATGCAGCGGGCAGCGGCTTTGTGCTCTGCGGAGCTGGAGGCAGTTGGACTTCCAGCTCCGGATGGTACTAAAGCCGTTGGCCAGACTAGAAAAGATCCACGATTTAAAAGTTTCAAATCCCACGAATTTCCGGAGTGCAGCCATGGTGACCACTTTTGTCCGGTCAGCTGGCGACCGTACTAAGGGCGTATGGAAGTACCTGAGTACGGTCTGTCAGACTGATACGGGCATAAAGCTGGCGGAGTTGGAGCACTCCTCCCTCAAAAAATGTATAACATATTGCTCAGGGAGGGTCCCAATTTTGGTTCACCCATCTCTTTACAGGGCCCTAAAGCTGAAGTTCCCGATAGATGTCGGCGGAATCACCAGGGACAACCGAGTGACGACTGAACTTGGTACCGGTTCCCTGCGTCAGGCTGTCGGCATCCTCACGCCCAAGGATTTCCGGCCCGTAGTCGACGATGAGTAAGGTAAGTCGGATTGATGGCTTTAAACATTGCCAGTTTGAATGTGAGGGGACTGAGGGATTCAAGCAAGTGTGCGCGCTTGCTTGGTTAACTCAAGAAGCTCTGCGTAGATGTTGCTGCAGTGCAGGAGACCCACTTCACTTGCGACGCTGACTGTCGGGTGCTGGAAAACGACTTTAACGTTTTCTCAGCATACGGCAGCCGCGCCAGCGCTGGGGTCTCCTTGCTAGTTGGACGCAGCCTTGATGCTGATGTTGACGTTGTTTTTGCAGGTGACGGGGGCCGGTTGGTTGTGGCCGATGTTGCCGTGAAAAGTTTCAAGTTTCGTCTGGTTGCGGTTTATGCGCCCAATATCGCTGCGGAGAGGGTTTCCTTTTTTCGTCGGTTGGCGCCGTTCCTGGACGATACGAAGCGGCTAGTCTTAATGGGTGATTGGAATGCGATCCTTGATCCCAAGATAGATAAGGTCGGGCGGGGAGCTAGTAGTGCGGGAAGGTGTGAGAGCAGCCTTGTCGGCTTCGTGACCCGTCACGGTCTTGTCGACAGGTTTCGTCTTGATCACCCAGGGCGGGAGATGTGGACGTGGCTAGAAAGGTCGCCCTCTGCCAAAGTAGGTTCCTACTTGGACAGAGTGTTAGTTAGACGAGCTGACATTGATTTTGTTAGTTGTCCCACGTTCCACTTGATAGCGTGGACTGACCATAAACTTGTTAGAGTCAGTCTGCGGTTAGTTAATAGACCTAGTCTAGCCGGCTACTGGAAGTTCAATACCTCCTTACTGGAGATACGGGACTTCCGGGACCGGCTGGAATCCCTAATTCAGCGGGCGTTAGTGGGGGCGGTTACCGGGAGTAGGTGGTGGGTTTCTCTCAAATATAGGATTAGAAACTTCGCCACCAAATACGGTCGAAAGCTCAAACTAGATAAGGCCAAGGAGGCGAAGTCTATAGACGATAGACTTTCCCGGGCGGTGGCTGGGGGGGACTCCCTAGGTGTAGAACTAGCTAGGAGGGACCTTGAGCGTGAGAATAGCGAGCGCTACAAGGGATACGTAGTTAGATCTAGGTTAAATAGAGTTCGCTACGAAGCTGTGAAATCGAACGCGACTGCGCGTGAAGAAGAAGTGCGAAGGTTCCCCGATCGGTACGTCGCGTCTGTCAAGACCGCGAACGGGCGACTGCTGCATTCGAGCCGTGAGATGCGTGATGCCTTTCGGGCGCACTTTCGGGATCGCTTTGCCCGCTGCCCTGATCTCCCGATCCGGGAGTTTCGTAGCTATCTTGCCGACTCCCCCCGCCTCCGGGTGGCTAAAGCGGCTAGCTGCGAGGGTGTGGTTACTGAATGCGAAGTCCGTGATGCGTTGAAGCAGGTCGGCCTGAACAAGTCGCCGGGACTAGATGGTTTGCCCTACGAAGTGTACTTGAGGATGTCGCACATGTTTGTGCCTATTCTGACGGATATGTTCAACCATTGGTTCGCCCAGGGAGCCATCCCTGGTAGCGTTACCAAGGGCGTGATTACATTGCTGAAGAAAGGTGGCAGGCATGTTTGGGAGGGTTTAGATGACTACAGGCCCATAACTCTGCTTAACACAGAGTTAAAGATTTTGGCCCGGGTCTTGGCGAATCGTTTACAGCGTGTCATCAGTGATCTGATCGGCCCTGAACAGACCTTTGCTGTGAAGGGAAGATCGATCCAGGACAATCTGCACTTGATTCGCGGGGTCCTAGAGGGGATAGAAGACGACACAGAAGCCGCGCTGATCAGTTTAGATCAGTCCAAGGCCTTCGATAGGGTTGACCATCGGTTCTTGGCGTCTGTTTTGGAGACTGCCGGATTCAAACCGGAGTTCCGCAGATGGATTAGCATGATGTACCACAACCCTCAGGCAGTGGTGCAGGTGAACGGAAGGCGTTCGAGGGTATTCGCGATCGAGCGTTCGGTGTGGCAGGGCTGCCCTTTGTCTCCTCTTCTCTATGTCCTCGCGTTGGAGCCCCTCCTGCGCAGGCTTAGGGATGAGGGGACAAGTCCGTCCCTGCGCGGTATACCTTTTGTTGGCAGCCTTGCGGCAAGGGTTTCCGCGTTCGCTGATGACATCACAGTCTTTGTATCCCGCCGTCAGGATATAAAGGCTGTGAAAGAGGCGGTTGTCGAGTACGAGCGGATCGCAGGAGCCAAGGTCAATTTTGACAAAAGCGAAGGTTTGCGGCTTGGTGCTTGGAGGGGTAGCAATACTCTTCCAGGGCCCTTCCGCTGGAGTGACGGACCCATCCGCATCCTCGGGGTGTGGTTTGGGCCCGACCTCCAACTGGAGCGAAATTGGTCGGAAGTACAAACCAAGGTGAATGCTCAGGTGGGAATCTGGCTTTCAAGGAGGTTGTCCTTAAAGGGCAGGGCGGAGGCGTGCGCCACGTACGTCTTCCCTCTGATCCTTTACCGATTGGCTGTACTTCCTCTGCCTAAGGCACGTCGGTTGGCACTGCAACAATCCCTCTCCAGATTCCTCTGGGGAGGTGCAAGGCCGATGGTCCGTAGGCAGGTCTGTATCCAACGTACACGCAACGGGGGTCTGGGTATGCCTGATCTGGAGAGCCACTGGCTTGCTGAAAGACTTGCATACCTCGGCTGGTCCTTGACAGGGGACTCAGTGTGGAGACGAAAGGCGAGTCGGACTTTTCCTCGCCTCAAGTCAGACCCAAAGGCTGAAGGTCGACGTAGGCCTTTGGGCGAAGCACTGTTTTTTAGCGAATGCCGAAAGGCCCTTCGTAACCTTCTTGGGTCCAGTGACCTTTCACGGCCTCGGAAGGAGCTATATCGGGAATTAGTGGTGGGTTCCGCTTCTGATCCTCTTAGCGAGCGGCGAGGCTGGACGGCGGAGGAGATCCGCTCTCACTGGAATTGGGCGCCAGGATCGAGCTTCTTGAACAACTCCGAGTTCTCGCTCACCTGGCGACTTGTACGGAATGCGTTACCCCTTCTCGGCTTGAACTACAGAGCGGGCATAGCAGACATGCCTGATTGTCCTCGCTGCGGCAGTGCATTAGAAGAAACGGCTGAGCACGCCTTCTACTATTGCGAGCGAGTTCGCCCGTTCTGGGATCACGTCGGGGAGTGGACGGCTCGCATCGAACCCGAGCAGCTCTTGCTGCTCGACGTTGGTTACGTCGTGGACAACGTTCTTCCTCCGTTTCAGGGTGAGAAACGTGTGGTGTTTCTCGCGATCCTGGCTGTAGCTCGAATGGTGATTTGGATCACGCGAAAGAAGGGATTGTATGAGGATGCAAACTTTTCTCATCGCGATCTGGTTTTGTATTTTCGGCATCAGCTGAGGGTCAAAATTAGATGCGATAGAAAACGCTTGGATCGCATAACATTCAACAGAAGGTGGGTGAATGCAGCGAGCCTGGTCGTGCGAAAGGGGGCAACGTTGGAGTCATCCTTCCCTCCTCTGCCTGCCCATGGCGTCTACGGTACGGGTCCTTAGGGACCCCAGCCCGAGTAAGTAGTAATTTCTTTTTTGTCCCCCTTGAAACCTAGTTAGCAGTATGCTGTGAGTCATCGTCCCTGTCATCTAGTCGTTAGCTCTCAAGATCTTCCCCATCCCCATTATTTTTTGCACCTCAACCTGTATCCCAGTCCGCTTTTTGTTGAAGATCTTGAAAATTCATATGTATAAAAAACCACATTACCTGCTTATATCGACCCATACCGCGCCCGACCCTTTATTTCTTTTACCCATGTAGATTAGGATTCCCGCCCCACCTAGGGTAGGTCCGGCTTGTTTTCGGTTCTTTCGCCCCGGAAAACAGTCGGCCTCCAATTTTATAGACGGGGGGGATGGGAGGGCAACCAAACGGGGAGAATCCTTTTTTCCTTGGTTTCGTCTTTTTCTTTCGTTTTCGGGGTTTTTCTCCCATCCCCAACATATACTTTCACTATAAAATCATATTGTAAATAAAATCATACACTGCACTCGGGATTTTAAGTAGGGCACTTTCATAGAGAAATTGTGGTATTTTGGTGGTTGCTGCGCACATGGTGACGAATGAATGATTATATTTTGTACTGCTGAATGGGTCGACGAATGTGGCTAGCTAGGTTCCCATAGATAACATAGTTAATGAAAGACCGCTCCCTTCCCCTTCCCCCAAAAACTCAAGGCCTCGTGCCTTCATTGTAAATTTACAATGGAATAAAGTCACTTTTTCTCGGCGAGAAGCAGAAGCAGAAAAGAAGGTGGAAGAGGAACGAAAGAAGAAGCACAGAGAGAGAGAGAGAGAGAGAGAGAGAAGAGTGAGAGAGAGAAGGAGGAAAGTGGAGGAGAAACACAAAGAGGGAAGTGGTGTAGCAAGCACTTTAGACTGAAATTTAAAGATTCCTGGTTCAATCCCGGGTTCAACACTCAGGTAGATCATCCACCCTAAAACAACATTAGATGATTGATCTTTTCTTCTGGTTTAGTGAGTTTGTATCAGCCCGTTCATTTCCTAAGTATGTGACTGGGTGGTATCATCGCTATTACAAACAGTAATGGTCAACGCGCATCTCCCTAGAATATACCTCTATGGATTTTCACCATTGCTAAATTTTTTCCTCCTGCTTTCAATTCTACTCTCCATTTTGTGACAGTTTATTATCTCGCTTTGCCGGACCATATTGTATGCCTTTTTGTAGACAATCTACGCTATGTCTACATTTTTGCATCTCGTTTTGCTCTCTAAGACGAAGTATTGATGAATGTACTGTAGATCTCCTGTTCCTCTTGTTCCTTTGTGGGATCCTTCTCGTTCTTCGGGGAACTATCCGCGGCTTATTAGCGAGTTGTAAATCTTTTCCCCAATTTGAGCTGTTATTTTTCATTTCATCGGTAGGCACGTTATGGTTTTATTGTTGTTGGGGTGGTTCCTTTTTTAGGGTCTTTTTGGATCAGAATGGTCTCTCCTTTGGCCATCCTTTCGGGTATTCAGCTTCTATTCATCCCGATAGCCAGTCTGTCGTGGATGAAAGTGAATTTTAAAGCCAGAATCTTTGTATTCCATTATGACTTGGCGTTTTCCAATTTGGTACTCTTTTGAATTTTGCTCCGAGTGAATCGAGATGTATTTTTGTCTCAGGGCCTTACTGCTTGCGAGTTTTTCTTGTTTTTGAGTTGAATTATATATATGTGTATGTAGTATGTTTTTGTATTTTCGTATACATGTGTGTGTGTGTGTGTGTGTGTGTGTGTGTGTTTGTTTGTTTGTTTCATCATATTTCAGTATAATGTTCAACATAAGTAAAGAACATATATATTTAAAAGTACGTTTCGTCGTTTCTATTTACGAGATAATTAGTGAGTCTTAAAAACGAGCATATCAGCAACCAGTAACAAGGACCAGAACACATGAGAAAAGATTGTTCGATCGCTCGCTCTCTCTCTCTCTCTCTCTCTCTCTCTTAAACCCCCAAACACATCCTCTCTCTCTCTCTCTCTCTTCAACAAAGATCCGATTAGAGACATTACTGGGCCCATATTATGTATATGACTTTTTGCGGAAATATCTTCCCCTCTGTAACATAGATAACATTCATGTTAGTTTGATTCAAGAGCATTATTACATTATTCTCTTCATAATTATTGTGTTAATGTAACATTTCTTTAATATCAAAGAATTTTCTTAGACAAACGCTTAATCTTGTTCCACCGTTACTTTGTTCTTGTTTATAAACCACGAAGTAGATTTGAAGTATTTGTGATCAGCAATTAAAAGAGAAAGAAGTGGATAAGTTTGACCATTAATTTGCTTCTGTTAGCCATTTAGTTACGAAGGAAGTTATTTAAAAAAGTTGTATCTTTGTGCATTAGAAAGAAATTAATCTGATTTTATTGCGCATTTTGACAGTGGAGGTTGCAAAAAGCATATATATACAGTAATTTTACCGGGGCCTTTCTTTTCCGTTTTTCCGTCCGGAGGTCTGTACTTGTGAGAGATACTTCCCTATCGATTCAAAACAATATTCACAATCCCTTGTCATTGCATTTCTATCGTAATCCAATGCCACAGTTTTCAGTTTTTTGATTTAGAAATTCCGGAAGATTTTAACGTTTAATGTCTTCTTTTTGGCCGTTCTGTCAGCTGGTTGGGTGGTTGGTCGGTTGGTTTTTATTTTTAAACAATGCCATAAGGTTGTTTGTTGGTTGGTTGTTTGGGTTTTATGGCATATCAAACTTTGTAGGTCATTCAACGCCAAATTCTGTCTATATATACATACATATTCAACCAAAGATTTCAAAACGAATATTAAGGTTTGTAGAATTTTCTATTTGCAGGATTTCATTTGTTTGCACAAGATTAACCAGTTTTAAGTTGTCATATTTTTTGGTACAACTCCGTCTCTCTCGAGAAGGACAGAATGGCATCTATTTTGACGTTCTCGAACAGATCGGTTAAGTTATTTACTTTGAAAAATAGCTTTCTGATAACAGCGAAAGTTCTGTTCTGCATTCTATAAGAATGTTTTTAAGCGTGCAAGTCGTCTGGCAGGTTAAACACTGTGGTTGTGGTTCCTGTTTCAAAATGAAAGAGTGAGTAAGCCTTGTATGACCAATTCGCAATCGGGATATAACAACTTGTTCTCTCCTAAGGTGGGCTGAATTTGCAAGAGTTTATTGTGGATGTTATTGCTCCATTGTTGTGCTATTTTGTGTGAAGGAATTTATTAATTGTTGGTTGCAGGTCAGTATATGGGATCCTGGATTTATCGGGTGTCAGATCTGTGGCCGATTTGTCTGCCAAGTCTGCTCTTTCATTCCCTCTCACTCCAATATGGCTTAGGGTCCAGCATATAATTATTTCTTTTCTATTTGACATTGAGTCTAATCTACTCAACAGTTTGATGATAAGAGGGCTCTGAAATTTTTTATTTATCAATGATAGCAAGACAGAGAGTGAGTCTGAAAACATTATAAATGCTTACTCTTTGAGATGATGTTGAGAGCTAGGTCTATTGCATGGGCTTCTGCTGTGAAGATAGAGCTTTCCCTTGGAAGAGCTTTCTTAAGAACTGTTTTGTTCAAAACAGCCGGGCACGCTGCCCTAGCATTGTCCTTGGATCCATCAGTAAAGACATAGAGATGATCGGGGTGGTGTTGGAGAATATTGTAAAATTTCTCTTGATAAGTGCTGGGGTGGATCTTAGTTTTGGAATGTTCATTCAGTTCGAGAATCACTTTGGGAGTTTTAATGATCCAGGGTGGTGTTTGCGGAAAAATGCTTTCATGTATATTATTTAGTGGTATTTTTGATTCTTGTAGGGTCAACATCATCCGAAGGCCAAAAGGTTTTATTACTTTTTTCTTTTCTTTCAAAGTGTTGCTTGTATTTCGGGTTGAAGGTCAGTCATAAGCTGGGTTGGATGGGCAAGATTTCAGCTTTGTAGAGTATTGGAGAGCCAGTTTTTCACGTCTTGGTGTAAGAGGTGGTTCATCTGCTTCTGTGAATAGCTTTTCAATAGGAGAAGTGCTATATGCTCCAAGGGCTAGTCTAAGTTCTTGGTGGTGTATAGTGTTTAATTTTTTCAAGTATGTCTTTCTGGCTGCTCCATATATAAAGCAGCTATAATCGAGTCTTGATCTGATTAATGAGCGATATAATTTTAATACTGTTTCTTTGCTTCCTCCCCAGTCAGTGTGTGCTCTAGTTCTAAGTAATTGTATGGTTTTGTTGCATTTTGTTTTCAAGTATTTGATATGTGGAAAGAAGGATAGTTTGCAGTCAAAAATGATTCCTAGATATTTATAGTATTCAACAATTGGTATTTCGGTGTGGTCAGTTTTCAGTACTGGATCTAGGTGGAGCTTACGTTGGTTGCAGAAGTGAATGCGTTTCGTTTTTTCTTTTGAAAATTTTAACCCATTCTCAGTGGTCCATTTGTGGAGCTTATCAAGGCATATTTGAAGTTGTCTTTCTATATGATTCATGTGTCTTGCTCTGTAGCAGATTAGGAAGTCATCCACATACAATGTACAGTTTGTTCCGCTATTTATGTTTTTCACAATATTATTAATTTTTATATTGAACAGTGTGACAGACAATACACTGTCTTGAGGTACACCCATTTCTTGTTTTTCTTCAGAGAAAAACTCCCATTCTTACTCTAAATCGTCTATCTTGAAGGAAGTTGTGGATAAATATTGGCATTCTGCCTTCTAATCCGAGGTTTTTCAGATCTTTTACAATGCCGAACTTCCAGGTTGTGTCGTATGCTTTTTCGAGATCGAAGAAAACTGCCACTAAATGTTCTTTTTTAATAGAAGCCTCTCTGATGAATATTTCTAATCGAATCAGGTGATCCATAGGGCTTCTTTGGCTTCTGAAACCAGATTGGTATTCTGTTATTAATTTATTGGTTTCTAAGTACCAGATCAATCTGGCATTTACCATTCTTTCTAGTGTTTTGCAGACATAACTGCTAAGAGTAATGGGTCTGTAATTTATGGCGTTTGTGTTGTCTTTGAAAGCTTTAGGTATTGGTATAACTGTGGTTTCTTTCCATATTTTATGTATGTCACCGCTGTTCCATAAAACATTGAAAATTTGTGGGAGGAAACTTTTAGATGGTTCGGGTAATTCTTTCAGGAACTGATAATGTATTTTATCCGTTCCGACTGCCTTGCTGAGGGATTCTTTTAGATCTGCTATAGAGAAAAGTTGGTTGTAAGTTTCAGTGTTTTTGCTTTGAAATTTGATTAAAAAATTTTCTGCTTTTGTTTTGATAATTTGGTTTTTAGCGGATGAATTTTGTGAGAATGTTTCGGCAAGATGATTTGCTATATCTTTCTCGTCTGTGACTTTCAGATTGTTGTGACTGAGGTGTTTTGTAGGAGTATTGTTATTTTGGCCAGTTATTTTCCGAATCATCTGCCATACTTTGGCTTTATGTTACTATTTATTTTGGCAACGTAATTTCTCCATGTACTTCTTTTGGAGTCTCTGATGATTTTTCGGGCTTTGGCTTGGCTATTTTTGTAAGTGTTTAAATTTTCTCGTGTTGGGTTTATTTTAAATTTTTTAAAAGTTGCTTTCTGTAATCTGACAGCTTTTTTATATTCTTCGTTGAACCATGGCCTATTGTACTTTGTAGAGGAAGAGCTTTTAGGTATATGTTCTTCAGCTATGTTTAACAGAGTGTTCGTAAAATATAAAATGTTTTCTTCATTGTTTTTATTGGCTTCTGGGGTTAGTTGGGCAAGGCATGAAGTTTTAAAACCATCCCAGTTAGCCTTTCCTAGGTTCCAGCTTGGAGTTCTTTAACTCAATTCATCAGTGATGTTTTCTAATAGAATCGGAAAGTGGTCACTTCTACAGGTGTCGTCATGTACTTTCCAATTGTAATCGAGAAACAAGGAAGGGTCACATATTGATAGGTCTATTGCAGAATATGTGCCTGTTGCTGGGTGCAGATATGTGTTGGATTTCTTGTACATGCACAACTGATGTTGATTTAATAAAGATTCTATTACTTTGCCCTTTTTGTCGGTTTTCTTACTTCCCCAGAGTTCATTATGGCTATTAAAGTCCCCCATTATAACAAAGGGTCTTGGTAGTTGTTCTATTAACTTGTTCAGCTCCAATTCCTTGGGTTCTTCATTTGGGGGAATATATACTGAACACACTTTTATTGTTTTGTGGAGGGTTGCTGATATAGCGACTGCTTGCATGTTTGCATTTAGAATAATTTCGCTGTAAGGGATGTTGTTGTTAATAATTATAGATGATCCGCCACAAGGTCTATCAGTGTGCTGTTTAATATAGTTGTACGAATAATAGTTTTTCATGTTGATGGAGGTGTTGTTTTTGAGGTGAGTTTCTTGGGGGCATATGATTGCTGGGCAGTATTTTGTGATAAGTAGTAATAATTCACAGTAGTTGACCCTTGCTCCTCTCATGTTCCATTGGATTATTTTAGTCATTTAGTTTAGATTTTTGTGACTTTTTTGGTTGAGATTTGTTGATTAAAGTTTTATTTTCAATCTCTATTTTTTCAAATTTGTTTGGCGTGATTATTGGGGTGGGCTGTGTTTGAGTAATTCTTTTAGTTGGGTTTTGTTTTTTAATGTTAATATCTTTCGTTTTATTTTCATTTATATCTTTGTTAATGTCTGGAGGTCGTACCGGTGACCTTTGTCGCTTTTCTTTAGTTTGTTCAGTGGTTTTAGGGTTTTCATCTATGTTGGTATTAGCATTTACTTTCGTTTTTATACAAGGCTCGCTTTGTTTCGTTTCAGTTGAATGCATTTTTTAAGGTTTTCTTGCAATGTTAACCATTCGTTAGCTTTTAAATTTATCAATTTTTCTATCAATTTTTGATATTTATCAATTGACGTGCTATCCTGGGGTGGTTGATTTACTTTTTGTGCTAAATTAGCATATGTTTTAGTTCCCATATAGCTTTCAACAATTTTCGTTGTTTCAGGGAAAGGTATATTTTTTGTGTGCTTGATAAACATTATCTCTTTTTCTTTCTTATAAATGGCACAACTTCTTGAAAAGGCAGGGTGTTCCTCATGGCAGTTTGCGCATTTTATACTCTTGCATTCATTTTTCATATGATCTGGGTCACGTTCGGAACATTTGCCACATATTTGGCGTCCTCTACATATTTCTTTGTGGTGTCCGAATTTTTGACACTTAAAACATCACAGTGGAGCTGGTATATACTGTTCTACCCTTTCTATTGTGTAGCCAATTCTGATTTCTTTTGGTATTGATGGTTTCTCAAAAGTCAGAATGTATGTATGGGTCTGTATTGTTTCATCATTTCGGCGAACAATGACCCTTCTGTATTCTTTTATTCCTTGTTTTTTGAAAGCCGTTTCAATCTCTACCGGTGTTGCTAGTGACAGTTCCTTACTTCTCACAACGCCTTTGGAGGTATTTAATTTGGAGTGAGGATAGGCACGACATTTAAGATTATAAAATTTTTCCATTTTGAATAGGTTATCAGCGTGTTTTTGCTTTCCACTTCTACAAGCAGGTTTTCAGTTCTGAGTTTCTTCAGTTTTTGGGTTGGATCTACTGGATATTATTTTTTCAATCAAAAAAGGGCACTGTTGATCTAATTTTGTATCTTGTAATGATTCAATAATGATGAATCTGGGAAAGTCATTTTCTGTTTCTGAGTCGGAGTCGGATAAATATCTTTTGGATTTTTTGAAAGAAGAAGCCATGATTGGTGTATGTTTTTCATTGGTCTTATGCTCCATCACCGCGGAGTCCAACTTGTGTTGGGAATTAGCCAGCGGGGAAACCAATTCGCCCTGGCTGAGACGGGGATACATTACCAGTATACTCGTATCAAGAGCGAAATTCCGAGTATCTGCTAATTTCTGGTTTTAGTGCCTGGAATTTTAACAGAGGTCAAAACTCTACTTTCAACACAATTGACCCTCAGCCCCCGCCTTCTAGCACCTATAAAAAAGGGTTCGGGAATTGTTCCGCAGGTGCAGATTGATTAGTACATTCGGGAGAAAAAACATGCAGGTGCTAGGGCATGACAAGACCAGCCGATTGATCAGAGCGGGCCAAATCCGACCACCCGTCAGACCAAGTAAGGGTGTGTTGCAAGCCATTGACCACTCTGTTGCCGGATCAATGACTGCTCAAACACTAGGATCCCGTCCTAGCGCCTTACGGGTCGCCGCCCACGGCTAAAAGGCGGCCCCATTGGGGGGGGTCTTACCCCTCTGCAGAGGTGCAGTCGGCGTATTCTACAGCCCCAACCGACAGGGCGAAATGCCATAAGGACCAACTATGTTAATTTTTGGTCACTTAATGCCAAATTCAGTTTTTGCATTTATTAAACTTTATATTTTTAAAGAAATAATTTAAACATAACATTTTAAAAAACTCAGAGCTCATCTGTTTGTCAATGATTACATGGTTTAAAGTATTGCTATCTAACACTAACAATACAATTTAATATCAGCCACTTCTTTGTAGATGGTTAAATGATTATTGTTCGTAAGTTTGTTTGGTTTTAAGTCATATCAATCATTGAAGGTTCTTTAATTCCAAATCTTGTTTAGACTTATATATTAAATACATATGATTTGTAAACATTTTGCTTATAACAATTTTAAACAAGCTCATTTTTCTTTAGGTAAAAGGATTTCAAGTATTTCTATCAAATACAAATCATTCAATTTACTTTTAATCATTTGTTTGCACACAATTAAATGGTTTCGAGATTTTCTATATAACAGTAACAATTTAACATTAGTCCTTTGTTTGCACATATTTGAATAGGTATGTATGATATTGTTATGGGACCGTTACCTACCCATTGATGGACTCTTCCAAATCCTATATTAATCGAGAGCCAAGTACTCGCGTCGGTTGGTCGGTCAGTCGTCGTGAGATTGGATAGAGACTGGATATTCAATTGACAAGTAAGCCTAGCTTACGCCACGACTTTTCTCTGCATCTTGTTACTTCAATATATCCTTAAACTTATACCGTGTTCCGAGTTATCATCTCGTGGTCCCAAACTGGGTCCATATCAACTGGCGATGAGGATTCAAGATTACACACTCACGCAAAAGCAAAGTTGATTCACACATCAACTGGCAAACGAGGATTCGAGATTACGTACTCATGTTAAATTCCAGTGGATTTATACATCAACTGTCAAATTAGACAAACGAGGATTTCAGACCTAGAAAAACCTAGTTGACCTAAAATCAACGGGTGACAAGGAATTTCGTGCATAAAAGTTACCTCTCCTCTAAATTACCGAACAACATTCTCGAAAAATAAAACCAGTTTCTGCTAAACCGGAAAAGTAACTCCTACCAATATTAAAACCAGTCGACACTTACGAACTAAGTCCACTCTTCCCTCACTTCAAAGTTGCCGACAAATTTCATAGTACCCTATGTGACGTGGTATGCCCCTGAGAGGGGAGAAGTAAGATTTAATTTTCCCTTCCCCTTCTGTGTTTGAACTAACAAGCCCAGCGACTGACCGCTGAGGCAGTAAGAATGCAGGTCAAGCTATCTGCACTCCATAAGCCCAAGTTGATTGGACAGAGAAGGGGATATAGGTCATTGTTGTAGCCCGAATGAGTAGCATGACTGGATGAGGTGGAGGAGGAGGAAAGAGGCCAAATGATTGGCCAGAGCCCTTCGCGCCAAAAATAATGGCTTTTCGCCAGAGGAAATTTGGAACGAGATCTTAAGTTTTAGGACAGAAGTAGGCGTGAAGAGCCGGCCGATTTATTAGCCAAAACTCCGGAGAAAGAGAGGAACAGAATCTTTGGACAGAAGATAACAGAATCGCCCTCAGCCATATTTTACAGAATGCCGCTCGCCCGTAAAAGAAAGGAATCTAAGAAGAAAACCCTTCGAAAAGCAAAGTATAACTTAAAACTGTTTTTCCTTCTACTCTTCCTAAATATTGAAATTATATGCACTCTCTCAAGTTAAAGAAAGAAAAGTATAAAGAAAGAAAAGAAAAGAAAGAAAGAAGAAAGAAAGGAAAAAAAGAAGAGAGACATTTGTGTTTCACACTGCCGACCTGGCTTAACAAAGCCGATTGTTAAAAGAAAAGAAAGAAAGAAGAAAGAAAAAAGGGAAAAGGGAGAAAGAGAGACATTTATGTTTAAGACTGTCTGCTGGTTTACAATAGCCGGCACCTTAAATGTTTGTTTGGTCCTCATCTATCAAAATTTTGTTACAGTAAATGTTCCTTTATGTTGAAATCTATTCGTTATGTTGTTTACCTGTCGAGTTGTCTTCTTTTGCACATATCTTTTTCAGCTTCATTCGCTTCAATTTAGTCTAGGTAAATGTCTTACTCGCCTTAAAAAAATTATACGGGAAATTGGAATTTCCGACCGCACGAATAATATTTTGTCTTAACCTAGAAGTCCATGTTTTCCGTAATCTGAGGGGGTAGGAAAACAAAGGGACTTGGTGAGTATGTGAAACGTGAAATCCCCCTTGCCTGCGTCGGGCTGAGTCTAGCCCCAAATTAACCCCCACATTATTTTCCAGTTATCTTATGCCCGAAACAGGAGTCTTGACTAGGACTTATTTTGCGAGGGATCAAGTGCTAGACTGTCCCGACGTCACACGTGCGTAAAAATAAACTCTCGTCTTGAGAATAATATTAATGCACCGTCACACCTAATTAAAAAAAACTTGCTCTTGCTGAAATAATAACATCAAACAAATTTTGACATCACACCAAGAAAAAAATTGTTTTTGGTAAAAACAAGTGTGGAAGAATTCTAAAGATAAAGAGTTTAGCTCAGCCGTTTACAATTATTTAAATGATAAAGAGAAGGCGTGAAATTAAACAAAATTATTCAAACATATGGTAGTCAGGAGAATACGAACAAAAACCAGATTTAAAATACTTAAAAAGTAAAAATTATAACCAAAACAAATTTACCAAAAAGAAGAAGAAACAACAACAACAACATTAACTCATGTAAAGACGAAAGAAAATAACTTAAGAACAGAAAAAAAGTATTGCTAAGTAGTGAGAAAAACTATTTGTTGCAAATGAAGCATGAAAATAAAGAAATATTCTGAAAGAAGGAAATAAGCAAGAAATAAGCAAAAAATAAGAGTTGTATGTGATTTAACACCTGGGAAAGCACAAATTTTTTTTCAAATAATATCTCTAAATGTTGGGGCGAATATCAAAAAAAGTATTTCATTGTATTATTTTTACATAACATTTCTTTCAATGTCTACCAAGGTACCAGTGATTTTAATTTCGTCACTATCATGTCCATGTTCTGATTCGGGGGGTTGAGAAAAGCAAGACCTTAACCAGTACCTACAGTTGAGGAAAGCAAGACCTTAACCAGTACCTACAGTTGAGAAAAGCAAGACCTTAACCAGTACCTACAGTATAGTTTATGTTACTAAATGGTTACAATTCTTATTCTTGTAGGGATCTCACGGTGTCAAAAAGATTGATTCATTGATTTTAACGGCATGTCAACACGTCTAGTGTTATATTATGTCAACCGGATCGGGAATTGTGTTCATAAAAACTCTGAATTAAAAGAGAAGGATGGGCTTCACTAACCTATTCCAGACCGAGACGTTATATGAATAAACCAGGTTACTGGAGAAGGATTCCCCTCTCTCTCTCTCTCTCTCCCTCTCTCTCGATCAATCCATCTATCTATCTGTCATCTTAAAGGGGGGTTTTTTGAAAATAGTTTTTAAATAACTTCCATACATATGCTTAATCACAAGTATAAATCTGCATTTTCCAGAAAATTTATATCTGCCAACTTAGAAGGACCGCGAAGAACAACACTGGACTTCCTTACGGGAATTCAAAGAGAAATCTCAAAAGTTAATTTTCAAAGCAAAGTGTAAAACCAAAAGCAAACGATTGGTTTATAAAGATTATAAAAATTATCAATAAAATCTTTTCATTTTACATTTTGAAATATATAATTTTATGTTCGAATTTTGAGCATATTTCTCAACACACGTATTTTAGAAGTACATTTTCTTTTTTAAGTAGAGGAATTATATTATAACGACCAGAAACTCTGGCAAACACCAGCGCGTAAGATCGAACCAGCGACCACAGAATGCAGAGCCAAAACTCTACTACTGATCACTTGTCCACATCGCGCACAAGTGACGCCAAATAAACTAGCCATGCTAATTGCGCAGCCAGTTAACCTGAATTTGTCTTGCAAGTTACATCTGTACTCTTTACAGAGCACACGGTCACCTCCAGGATCACGTCTTCGCTGGAGAATTGGAAATACGCATCCGGGTAATTATAACCTCAAGAGCAAGGATATAGATGTGCATTTTCTTTTTTAAGTAGAGGAATTATATTGTGGGGATATCACGGTATACGCTGCTGACGAGACCTAATAAGGTCGAAACAGATGTCCAGGGTTTCCGTGTGTTGCGCGCAGGTGTTCGCCGGATTTTCTGGTCGTGGTAATTCAGTTCACAATATACGTATTTTACTCTTATTTAATAGATTTGTTTGATTGATTTTAGCGGCATGTCAACCCGTCAAGAGTTATTTGATGCGTAGAGGTTTAGGAAATCGCAATTATTGACCGTTCATATATTCATTCTTCGTGATGTTTTTAGGTGTGTATCTTTTGCACACAGTCCAATCAAATACGAATAATTTTAAAACTTAATCTGAAAATGTTTGACACATAGATAGAATCCTAACAAGTACTGCTACTCAAGGTCATGAAAGGACACTTCACACTTCCTAGATCTCCAAACCTGGCCCCCACCATCAAATGCAGTTTAATGACATATCCAGGATCCCTCTTTTTATGAGTAGAGAGTCTCACCTCTCTGTAAGGGATAAAGTTATCGTATTTTAAGCCCAGTCGACAAGTTGATTCATAGATTTGAATGAAAACCTTTCTTAACAGAAGAAATCGTCTTTTATTTTTTTAAATTTGATCTCTTCTATATTCGAAATACAAATAATTCGTTTTACTGTAATGTAAGCAAGCTAGTTTGGAAAACACCTGCTATAATTAGTCGAGGTAAAAATAGTCATAAAAATTGGTCTGGCTCGATGAAAATGTTAAAAGCAGTTTGTTTTTGATACTTACTAATGATTGTATGAACGTTCATTTTTACCTTAATGACATTCTTCTAAACCAATTTTTGGCTCTTAAAAGCCAAATCAAAAATTCCGAAATACTTACTACGATGTCACAGTCCGGCGTGTTAGCAACTACGCCATATGTATTGCCCCTTAATGTTATATACAAACAAACTTATGTGTTTCCATTTGTTTTCTTTTTTAATAAGCGTCCCCATTGAACAAACACACCTCTTAATGTGAGGATTTTTACGATTTGGGGATAAAATAATCATCCCATTACGAATAAAAAATAGTAAACTAATATTTTAAGTTTTAGTAGTTTCTACACAGAATATATTCATTCACACGATGTCTCGTCAAATTTTTGCTTTGTGGAGAAGTGTGTCTGTTATAAATTTATATATTCTATATACTTATATTTAATATTACAAGTTGAGCCCGTCTAAATTACATGGTATGATAATTGGAAATATTAGATAATAATAAGGCTATATTGATTATTGAAAATATTCATTTATAATATATTTTTATAGAATGTAGATCATTGATGTAACTATTCAAATCAAAATGACTACATAACTATCTAGACATTCATTTATGAATTAAAAATCAAAATTCCTTCTTTATTCAGCATAACTGCATTTGAAACAGTTTAGTATTTGAAAATGCTTTTTTTTAATCCTTATTGTGCTTGTTAGCGGTATCAGTTATTTATTCTACAAATCGATGGGTGCGTCGAAAAGTGCCAATGAGAGGACTTTGCGTGAAATTTAAATGAAGGAAGGGAAAAGACTCGGATCTAGTTGGAGAGTAAAAGGGTAGAAAGTGGACATGTATCAATTCTCTTTAGCTTTTTTTAGAAGAGAATTTAAAATTTGATTATCTTCTCGATGGAAAAAAAATGAAATTCAGTAACAAAACAAAAAATTTTTAAAGTTAAGAAACCTTCTTAGATACGAAAGTTAAAAGAACGAAAGTAAAAGAAAAAAGCTGTAAGTAGAAAATGTTTTGGAATCTATTTGGCGTGTGTTTCTTTTTGGTTGAAGACTCGTAAAATCTAAAGGCCTTATCTCATTTAGATAAAAAGGCCTTTAAATTTCTCTCTTAGGAAAAAAAGAACATATTTAGTTTTGTTTGTATTACAAAATTTTATGTCTATTTTAATGAAAGAACCTTGAATTTAATTTAAATTACACTATTCACATTTTTAACTCTTGTTATTTATTTTTCTGTATGACACTGTTGAAGATACTTCCATGAAAGTAACGTAAGCCCTTCTAAGAGATTTTTAAAAAATTTTGAACCCTCCAAATAACGACTATTAAAAAATTCGCAATCAGTCGCATTCTTCTCTGATGAAGAATGTAATAGAAAATGCTGTGAGTTGTTAGTAATTGTAAAATTAAACAAACAAGTTCACCAAAGAAGTGAGCGAAGATTCCGAAATTTCAGAAGGATTAGACACTTCTGTGACGCGTCCGCGAAGTTTTCTACGGTTGCACAGCCACTTGTCATTGCAACTTAATAAATTCTAAATGATAAAAGTAGACTGTATTTTGCTTAAAAAAAAAGAAAAGAAAAAGAAAAAACGGAAAATTTATTAAAAAGCAGTTATTAGACTGCTTTGAGTGCTTATAGAAAGAAAATTGAGAAAAAACATTTTTCTTGTAGAGAGGCATTTACACAACTTCTATTATACGCAGTCTGATATATATAGTACTTATAAAAGCAAGTCATTAGAAAACGGAGTGAACGATAACTCGTAAGATGATGCCTACCAAGAAGTACCAAAATATAGGTGACACAAGAGAAAATTAAAAATGTAAAATTTGTTTGTTCTTATCGTATAAATGAACCGATGCAGCTATGTAGTTTCTGTACTGAAAATAAAGTTCTAGATATTGCAGGTATCTACATTAATGCAATTGATTTTAACATATCTGAAGCGTACAAAATTTTATGACGGAAACTTAATTCTGATAACAAATGGCATTACAAGAGGACTTTTAGCGATTTCGAAGCACCAGAACTGATGAGCATTTGTACAATAGCAACAGTAATAAAGATAACACTCACTTGCCCAGGGATCCTAAATAGTGTTCACTTGGCAGACAAAGATAAAACAGTTTGTAACTCAATACAGCCTCTGCTATTTGTCGGACGCCTCATGTACGCAAGAGTATGGCACATGGCCTTTTTTATTGTGAGAACCAGGTGCAGGACCGTTGTCCACACACGCCCGGCTTTTCCGAAAATGCCTTGAGTTTCGTCGGCATCCTTAAAAAGGGGTACCTTAGGCACCAGGCGATAAACCAAACTCCTTCGGAGAAGGTTAGAGTCTGGGGGACGCCTCCCTGAGGCTGAAGGAGCGCCGGTATTAGCACGTGTGACATGAATGCTGGTTTCCCAGAATCCACGTCAGACGGCCTCAATCGACTGCCACCGTGTTCTCTGATCTGCGTATCAGGGACTACGACCTGCCTACATGTCTCCTAGCCCAGTGGGCTAGGACTGTAAGTCAAAGAGACAATACAGACCCCGCGTCACTACCAAATTGAAGCTGGTATTCATATGATAATTTGCCCTCGCTTAAACCAGCAACCAATCACAATCCAAGGAATGTCCTAACATGCCATAAATAACTATCCTTCTTCAGAGCTCATTCAAGAAATTTACACAGCTTGTTACGCAACTGAGTTCTGATTTTGATAACCCATCAAATTCAATAGCACTTTTTTAAAAGGCTTATCGTTTCACCTCATATTACTTTAGAAAACTCTGTGTGAGTTGAAAAGATTGAGAATATCATTTCAACCGTTCTTGAATTGGATGCAATCATTGATAACAAGCAGGCAAGTTAACTACAGGGCAGCTGATTCATCAGAACAAAGATTTTATTGGAAGTTTCGCAAATGAAAACCACGAAAAAGTTACAGACAATTATGGATTAAAATTCCAAGCAAAATTAACTTAGAACATCTAGTTTAATACACAATCGACAGTGTCTATTTTCTTCGAGACTCCTATGATGGCAAAGGTGATTTCCATTGGACAGCAATAGTTGTAAACCAACAAAAGCAAGAATTCAAAGAAGTTGTCCAAGTCCTGAGAAAAGGATATGGCCGGAGCTACTAGTAATCTACGATATATAGAATAAACACACGCGCAGAACATCCACATCATAACAATGTATATGGCTGTTTTCTGATTCAATTGATTTCATCAATTTTACACGAAATGCTAATTGGAATAACTGATGGGTTATTTTACGTACTTGAATCCCTAATCGTGGAAATGTGCTTTAGAAACATTCAATTTCATTATGATTGAGAATATTGACAGTGCAATTCTTCCACTGACAATACATCTTCTAGTCAACGTTATATACTGCTCCATGTGTTGTTCAAGATATAAACACTAAAAAAGCAATTGTACGTGAAAGCAAAGAAACTAAAAATTAAGGAGAGTATCAACAGAAATTTACATACTGTTTTTGCACTCTTCAAGTAAAAAGGGAAGTACATTCACATAAGTGGTTTAAATCATTTGCTCGTAGAAGTAGACATTTATGGTCACTTAACTTTCGTAAAAATTTAAGAGACTAAACATATGATAAGAGTATCAAATCATTCACAATATCATACTTGACTCTACAAATTGTACATTTAAAATTTTCTTTCAACTGATGAAGTTAAAAAACAAACAATTATACGATGCTGTTCAAAACATTGGTCTAAATGGTGTAAATTTTGATGAACTTACGATAATGTTAACTAATTCGAGAGAAAATGTGCTCAACTTTACGTAGTCAAAGAGGTTTTGTCAAAAAGCTAAATGCATTGAATGATACTTTTGGAAAGAAGGCAATGTTTTACGGAAGCTGTAGGAAAATGTTTAAGAGTGTTTTATTATTTCTTGGAGTAACTAAACAAAGATTCTGGCTGCTTTGCTTATCCTCATTTCATGTATTAATAAAGTATTTTTTCCACACAATCAACAAAACTAAGCGCATTTTGTGCCAGTTTACGTTTTGGAGATATATGATTTGAAAGAAAAGAAATCGATGGTGTGGCAATTTTTAACTGAGAGTAACTTCAGTACAAATAAGATTGATGCATGGTTTTGTGCCATTGAAGTAGATCATTGTACTGAACACAAGAATCCGGTCATGAAAGTAATTAGTAGAATACGTGGCCTTACCAGTAACACGGAAGCCTTTGAAGATTTTATTTGAAAGCTCTTGAAATCAATTTAGTAGATACCGAATTCCCCAATCGATATGAGTTAGAGTAAATGAGATTACCACTATCAGCTTTCAAATATAATCATCCAAAGTCTTAAAGAAAATATCAAAAGCCTGCAATGTTATATTCATATAACGCGAATTTAGAGGGTAATTAAGATTACATCATGAATTTATCAACAATAACAATTTTATCAAAAGAAGTCGAAAAAGATGTCTCAAGTCAGAAAAGTAAAAGGGAGTGGCTGTATGAATATTAGATCGATGAATGAGTTATCGGTGTGAAGAGAATTGGGACAAAATGAAGAAAAGAAACTTAAATTGTTCTCGTCATCACCGAATAAAGAAAAGTACTTTAAGAGGAAAGAGTCATTCAGCGAATTGAAGAAAGAAATTTAATGGCACAGTTTTTGATTGCATTCAGGACCCAAACTGAAATACAAAAGCTTGTGAAATACGAATTCACAGTTGTTCCTCGAGCAATATTCAGCATGATAATGCTATTATAATGCCTAGTTAGAGAGTATAAGTGATACAAATGTATCAAAGTCGATAAAACAGAAGATAATAATAATCATCATCATCATGTCACGCCATTAGCACGGATATTCCTGACCCTCTCCTGTCACCCTTCTTTATTGTCTATCGCTTCCGGCAGGTCCTCAAGGTCACATCCCGTATCGGCACAGAGCTGTTGTATGTAGGTTCTAGCTGGTCGTCCTGCCTTTGCTCGTCCATGTGAAGGGGTCTACAGGAGTACGCCACTTATGAGTTCCTTCCTACTTCTCCAGCAATGTCTCTCATGTCTGGTTCATCTAACTTGGATAGTTTTCGTGATGGGTAGTAAGTGACCGTACTGCTGCTGCTTTGTGGGGTACTGCCACTAGGATTTGTTCAATATTGCTCGCAGCATTCTTGTGTAGTTGCCGTCAAGCTTTTACATCATACGTTTTGTTACCGTTCATGTAGTGCATCCATACAGCAGTATCGACACAATCGCTGCTTGAAAAAAAAATTAAGTTTCATTTATCGGTCAGGTCTGACCTCCATATGACCGATTGCCTATCGAGAGCTATTCATGCCTTTGCTAGTCGGCTGTTGATGTCTGTCACGGTTGATAAGACACTGCTTCTTATGTCGGTGAACTTGTCTACTAGTTACAGAGATCTACCGCCTGCTTGATTAAAGCGCATATATTCCGTCTTGTGTGCATTGACATGGAGGCCTATGCCTGCAGCTGCTCGTTCCAGACTATATAGCAGGGTTTTGGCTTGGGCAGATGTATTTGCCATGAGTGCTATGTCATCGGCGTAGTCGGCGTCGGTAATTGTTTGTGTGGGGTATCTTCTGCTTCTTTCCTTTGTTAGCTTGAAACCGTTTTCTTTGATTTTACCAATAGACGTTCTAAGTACGTAGTCTAGACAGATGATAAAGAGGTATGGGGCTAATGTGTCTCCTTGCAGCACACCTACTACAATGTTGAAGTAGTCTGTGTCTCCATCTGGGGAGCGGAGTTTTACTTTCGTGTTTCTATAGAGCATCATTATTGCTGCAACGGTTTCTTTGGGTAGGTCGTAGGCGGGTAGTATTTGCTCAATCTTTCCTCTCTGTGTGGAGTCAAAGGCATTGGAGAAGTCGACAAATAATATTGTTACCTCTAGGTTTTTTGCACGTACACCTTCAAGAATTCGACGAACAGTCAAAATTTGTGAGGTTGTGGATCTATTTCTCCGAAAGCCATTTTGGTTCTTCCTAAGTATGTTCCCAATTTCGGGTTCTATGCGGTTTCGTAGAAGAGCATTGTATATCTTGGCCGCTATAGATGTAAGAGTTATACCTTGGTAGATCTTGGCTAATCCGAGGTTGCCCTTCTTTGGGAAGGTGGGGATGCATCTGTTGTCCATCTGTCTAGTGTGTTTTGATTATATACGGCATTACAGTGTCAGAGCAGTATGTCGTTGAATTGCCAGTCTTCCATACTTCTGGGGGTATTTCATCAAACTCGCTGCTTTTCTATTTTTAATTTTTCTTTCGAGTTCTTCTGTAAACTATTCTAGTTTGATGTCTAATTGATTTCTAATAATTTTTGTGATTTCTTCTTAAGTTTCGGCGTAAGTTTCGGAGGGTTTTGGAGTAAATTCTCGAAATGTTGTTTCCATAGTTGTATTAGTTCTTCTTGACTGGTAGCTTTCATTTTAGCTTTCGCAGTGATCTTCCTTCTATTCACTTCGTTTACCGTTTGCCATGCTATCCTAGATTGTCTATCTTTAACCGAGTCTCTAATCTTATCGATCTGATTTTGTATGTATTCCGTTTGCTCTTTTAGGTATATGTTAGCTAATTCGTTTTAAGCTTCAGGGCATTGGTATTGGTTGGGTTTTTCCTATTGCATTTGGAAGCAGTTTGTATGTCTGCCTGCTTTTTTCTAACGGCTAATGTCTCGCAGTTCAATGCGCAATTATTCCATTTCTTATTTATAAAGACGTAGTCTATCTGTGCTTAAGTGTTATTTCCATAGTTTTCCCTTCCTTTTCTGAAATTTTCTATTGAGGCATGTTAATCTATTTTTTAACGTGAAATCTGGTAGATATTGTTCATTTGTGTTTGACGAGTTGTGTAGGCTGAATTTGTTGTTTCCGTTTTTCCCATTTTGGGCATTCATATCGCCACCAATGACGAGAACGCTGTGTTTCGGGATGTTACGAACAAGGGAGGATAGCTCATTATAGAAGGCGATGAGGTCAGTTTCTTCACTAGCATTAGTAGGGCTATAGCCGGAGATAATTTTTGTGCTGGGGTTGCCTTTAAAAGTAGCTACCATCATCTTAGGTTGAATTTTTTCAATACTATTTAATGATTTTAGGGCCTGTGGTCCTATAAGAATACTTACATCTCCTATCGTGGCATTGACAGAATTTTTCAATGCAGATGCAGTGGTTAGCGTCCATCCACTGCCAGTATATTGGTATTTGATATCCTCACTATGAGTGTACCTGTAATCTTGTAAGCATATTTAGGTCTATGTTATTATCTATTACCGACGCAGTCAGCTGCGGCAGTTATTCTATTCTATTTAAGGTTCTAACGTTGAATGTCGCTATTTGTATTTCGCGTTTGCATTTCAGTAAATTTTGTTTTAGTTTGAGCTCTGTAGCTGATTTTTCGAACACTGAGCCCAGGGCTCCAACCTCAGAAGATAATGAAAGCTTCTAAAATACAGATAGTAACCGAGAAGGCATTATAGATGGCATGGCTATTGTCAATGAATTAAATAAAGATTATTCGATTAAAATATATGATGATCTTGTTGGATAGTTCATACCTAAAATTCAACATGAATCATTTACCTTTAATATGTTCAGTTTGATTTTCGGCTGTTACACAGAATGCTCACTTAATGAACGAACAAGAGAAAAGAGAACTGAAACTGAGGGTATTCATTATGATATTCTAGACAAAACAAATTTAGAGAAATTTACACTGAAACAGTTACTTTAAAATAGTCAATCAAGCAGAATTCGACAGTTTATTTACTCAAGAAAGCAATCAACTTTTTAATTATTAATAAATAAAGCTCTGCCGTAATTTATGGTTTCTATAGCAAGACAATCGAACAATTGCGTCAAAATATACCAAATCACAAAAGGCAGATACTTTTATTATTTTAGTAGCATTACAAATGTCAGTATAAAAATCTATCACACGAACTATATATGTCATCTGACAGATTTATTTACTGCTGCTTGTCCATCATTATCCAGAACTTTGCTATTATACAATGCTTCACACTAGCAGAAATATTACCATCGGTTTTCCTTTTGAGGCCTTTAGAGAAAAATATGTTGCTGCTATTTTAGGATTTCACACCAAAATAGTTTGTGATCAGACAGGAAAATTCACTCAAAAATCGAAACGAAATCACATATAAGATTTTACGGGAAAAGACATAGATTGTAATTAACATTCGTCAATAGTAAATAAACATAAAATATTTTGGAAAATATGGATGCGATAAATGGTTATTTTTATAGAAGGAGAAATTAAGGATATCATATACTTGGAGTGCAGAAATGCATTCCATACGGTATCCCATCATCGTTTATAAGTGAAAATGAAAAACGTAGGCATTTCTAAAAAAATTATAAAATATTGTCCGGTATTTTGTGACAGATAAAACTATGAAAGGCAAAATTGGTGACTATTACTCTGAATCACAGCACATACCATTCGGTGTTCCTCGGGCTTTAGTACTGAGACCTTTGTTGTTTTTAGTATTCATATTCTCATGATATAAACTCAGAAAGAGAACTATTTTCTAATGATGTTAAACTAATTGTTAGAACATTATAAAAAAATTACACAGATGGATCTAAATACATTGTCCTATTGCAAAGATATTAAGAAATTAAAATCTAACATACAAAAATATAAAGTACTACTTAATGGATTAAAAAATATTAAAGTTGAATATGACTTGAGGAAGAGGGAAATCAAAGAAGTAAATATTTCTTCACGAGCTGTAAATTTACTGTCAAGGTAGATTTCAAAAACTAAGTCGTTTGTGTCCCAAATAGTGTAATATATCATGGAATAAATTGCCTAATCAGATCAAAAATAACAATGTCATAGAAAATTTTAGGTTTATATCGTATGAATTCAGAAATAATGGTAAGGCACTTCGAATAGCAGCACAAAGGACAAATTATGCTCAAGGGAAAATCGATAGGACACAACAGAATAGCAAGTGAAGGTTATGTGGTGACAAAGACGAAACGGTAAATCACATGATAAGCGAACGTAGCAAACTACCACAAAAGGAGTATAAATCCAGGAACGACAGCGGGTGGGGAGGTGATCCACTAAGAATTGTGCAAGAAATTGAAATTTGATCATATTATCAAATGGTATATGCACAAACAAGGACTTGTCGAAGAGAATAAGAAGCATAAATTTCTCTGGGACTTTGAGATACAAACTGATTACTAAATCCTGTCCAGAAGACCAGATAACTAACGCAAAAATAGAATTTGCTGTCTTATGGATTTGGGCATTCCAGTGGACCACAGAGTGGAAAAAAAAAAAAGAAAAAAACAATGAAAAGAGGGACAAATACCTAGAATTTGCCAGGTAACTAAAAAAAAAAGCTGTGACAGTGACACCAATTGTTGTCGGTGCGCTTGGAACAGTCCCAAAAGGCTTTGAACTCGAGGAGTTGAAAATCAGGAACGAATCGAGACCATCCAGATTACAGTTATTGTTAAGATCAATCAGAATATTGAGAACAGGAAACCTAATGAGACTTGCTGCCACCAGCTAACAATGATGTGAAAAACTAATAATAATGATAATAATAATGCAGAAATTCGAAGAAAAACAACTGTATCGATATTTCAAGCGACCAACTGGTGATATCTCACGCGAGAAGATTTGGACATTGCTAAGGGGAAATCTTCTGACAAATTGAATCTCTTCTAATAGCAGCACAAAACAACGTCATACGAACCAAGTGTGTTAAAATAAAAATAGATAAGACGCAACAGAATAGCAAGTATAGGTTAAGTGAAGAAAGACAAAACAGTGAATCACATTATAAGTGACTGCAGAAAACAAACAAAAAAGGAGTACAAGATTAAGCACGACAGGGTGGGAAAGGTGATTCACTAGCAATTGTGCAAGAAATTAAAATTCGTTCATGTATATAAGGAAATTGTGTCGCTTTTCGTTATATTTGAGACAAACAAATGAGGCACCTAGCTGGTACAGTCTTTCTATGTTACTCAACTTTTCAGAGAGTGCGGCTTTTACTGGAGAGGCTTTAGTGCTTGGAGATATTTCTTTTCTTATTCTCTTGTCTTCAGCATGGATATCAGATATCTTCTCTCTTCTAACACTTAAAATATATATTTTATGGTGGGATCTCCTGGAAAGAAACACTCCCAATTGTCTAACCAATCACGGATCATTTCATACTCTTCTGCTACTTTCTTACCGGTCAAGCAATCAAATGCTCTGATCTACATCTGTGAAAAGAATATCCCTTCCATGTTTAATTTGTCATCCAATCAAGCCACAATATCAGGGCTTGGTTAATTAAAGGTCCCACTTCACACCTTGTGTCGGGAGTACCCCTTTTGATATCAATCAAAACAAAGATCTGATGAATCTATCCGAAGATTTTACATTTTAACATTAACAGGTGCGCGTGAGTTAGTCCAAGATGTCATGATTTTAAATGGGTTAATACACTGATAAATCCCCAGGTTTCTGCTTACTTTTTGTTTTGACAATTTGAAAGTTTGGTTAGTACTAGTCCCTCACAGACCAAGTGAATTGACTTTTGAACTCTTCTAAAGTTACTCAGTCTGTTTTATCTTTTTATTTAAAACCATACATCATGCTCTCCATAAGTTTTTAGTGCCAGTAAATACCTAATATTGTCGTAGGTTAACAAGAAAAAAGAACTTGTCATCGAGTGAATTTTACCGTTTCAGCGGACGACATAGTGAAAATCAAAGAAAGCAAAAAGATAGACAAATACTTGGACCTTTTCACTGAACTTAAAAAAACAAACAAACTGTAGAACATGAAGGTGACAGTGATACTCGTGGTAATTGGTGCACTTGGAACAGTCACCAATGGGTTGGAAAAAGGATTACAGGGATTGAAAATCGGACGAATAATCGAGACCATCCAGACAACAGCATTGTTTCTCAGACTTCGGTGAAATGCCACCAGCTGTAACTGGTGGGAAAAACTCGCAAGAAGTGAGATAATAATAATAATAATAATAATAATGATAATAATAATAATAATAATGATAATAATAATAATAATAATAATAATGCACGGCTGCATAAGATTAGGCACAACTGGGTGGGCAAAGTGAGCCACTGGAAATTGAGCAAGAATTTTGAAATTTGACTATTCGAACAAATGGTATATGTACAACACAGAATCTGTCCAGGAGAATGAGACACAAATTCTTCTGGGATTTTGACATACAAACGGATCACCTAATCTTGGTCAGATGACCAGACATTATTATAGTAAAAAAAAAAAGAGAACTTGCAAAATTGTGGACTTTGCTGTCCCAGCGGACCACAGAGTAAAATTGAAAGAATGCGAAAAGAGGGATAAGTACCTTGACTTTGTTGGGGAATTGAAAAACTGTGGTATATGCATAACCCAGAAAATATGATTTTCCTGGTCCAGTGTGAAAATATACACCGAAGCGATATAAATATTGGCATTAGGGTAAATTTTTATGTTTATTAATTGCTTTGTAGTAAAAATAAAGATTATACTTTCAACAAAAAATTGAGCTGGATGACAATTGACCCCAAACTAAATGTAGTGGATTCGATATTTCTCAAATGAATTCATGCTTATAATTTTTTGCATGGTGTAAGTTTCAAAATTTCAACGCCTTATTGGCAAGGCCGATAAAACTCTGAATTGCACCTTTGGGTGGTAGCGTCTTACCTTTCCCTTAAAGAGGACCCTGGGTATAACGCTAAATTGCCTCCAGTGATGATTCTCCAGTTTTGGATCTCCGGAGAATATAGTCATCACTTCGTCATCATTCTCTATGGTACACTCTGACTGGGAGTGGTGGTACCTGTTAGGGTCCCATCTCTGAGTCAAATAAATCAACTTAAAAATTATTACCATGAGATAAAAATGCTTGAAATCATATAATTGTGTGCAAATTACTTGTATTAAGAATAGATACTTGATGTTATTGTTTACTCGGAGTCATATAATCTAGTCAAAAAAAAAAAAAAAAAGATAAAACTTTCTACAGCATTCAATAACCCAACCATAGTTGATATATCGTAAAACGAACAAACCAATCAACCAACTGGAAAACCAACCAACCAACCAACATTGCATTATTTTGGAGTCATTTTCTAAAAACATTTCAGCCACTTGAAGGCCAATTATTTTCAGGTGTTTTTGAATTCTGTAAACCTACATATTTTTATCTATTTAATAGTTGTGGTGCAAAAATTCGAGAAATAAAAAGAAAGAAATACTTAGAAATTAAATAACATTACTGAAGGAAAATTCTTTGCGAGAGTATTTTTATTTTTTATTGTTTAGTTCTTTTATTGTTTAGAATAATGAAAGTTGGAGAAATTTAACCCGAATCGATAATTCTCCTTTTCTGGATGGTGCATTGTTTACGATAGCATATAAAAATTCAAGCGTTCAGGAGTGGTAAAAATCATTCAATGTTCAATCCATCTGTTAGCGGTTGTGACAAAAACATTTCGAGACTTTGATATTGCGTAGGGATTTCTAAAGTTTTTGATTCAGTTTCAAGTACAGCATTCTTCCTTTTGTTATTATCGAATTTTTATTGTTTATTTTTTGTCTCAGGCGCAGTTGAATTAAAGAAAATACTTTTTGGGTATGTGGATTGGCACATTCACACACATATCTGCATTTTCAGTCTCGACAACCATATAAAAACCTCTTTCAATCGATTTATTGATTTTAATTGCAAGTCAACCCGTCTGTGGTTATTTTATATCTAAAGGTTAAAGAATTGTATTAATGTACATTTATATTTACATTTCTGTGTTGTTTCGTAAGGGTTGTTTTACACAGAATGATATGATATCAAGTATTGATATCTAGTAGAAATAAATTGTATAGAGTTGTATGGTTTCAAGTATTTCCATCTAATTCTAATAATTATTTGATTTCAAGTAGTAATCTCTATTCAGTTATAGTACTTTATTTGCCCAAAGTTATATGGGTTTAAGTTACTTATAATAATACTTAGTAAGCAATTATAGCTTAAAGTAACCATTCTTAATATAAATAAGTTTTCATAGATATATGGTATCAAGTATTCTTATCGAATACGAAAAATTTACAACGGATTTATTTCGCCTATAGATGGGACCGTAATAGGTACTACAACTCTGAGTCAGAGTGTAAATGAGAGTAATGCCAATGAAGGGGTACTCCACCTTCTCCAGAGCTTTAGAACTAGAGCCTCATCAGCGGATGCAGTTTACTGTCATACCCCAGACACCCCTTTTTTGTTGGGTATCTTACCTCTCCGCAGAGAAAAAGTCAGTGCAATCTAAGCCCCACTGATAGGACAGACCGCCTTTAAACACAATTATATATATGTATGTGTGTGTGTGTGTGTGTGTGTGTGTGTTTGTGTGTGTGTGTGTCTATTTACCCTATACCCACAGCGAGCAGAATGGGAAAAATCAATTTTCAAGTGGAGTAAAGCTGGTTTGAATTCATAGTTTTCTTACTTCTAGACTGGCTCCAACAACAATTATCAACACCATCACCTTCATGTTCCACTTCTTTTTCAGTTTTTACTACGTCCAGGTATTTGTCCATCGTTTCGCCTTCTTTCACTTTCACTCTTTGGTCTTCTGGAATATCAAAATCCGCTATATGACAAGTTCTTTTTTTCTTAATAATAAAAACTAGGTGTGATCTTCTGGTTTGGATTAGTCGATCTGTTTGTGTCAGAAAATTTATTGGTTTCATCTTCAAGGACATCTGATTTGTGCATTGCCAATTGTTGATATGGTGAACTTTCAGTTTCTTGAACAATTCAACGTAGATCACTTTCATCATCAATTCATGTTTAGTCTTGCATTTTTTTGAATCAGTTTTCTGTATTTTTTTTATATGACTATTAGTTTCATCACTATCACCACAAACCCTACACTTTTAATTATTCTGCGTATTATCAATTTTTGCTTTCCTATAATTCGTCCTTATCATATTATTTTCTATTATTATTAATAGAGTTTTCCCGAGTTTTTCTTTCTAGATTTTATGATTATAGTTTTCTTGTTGTTTTCTCCTGTTACTCGTTGCTTTAATCAAACTCTCCTTGATTATATATCTTTCGAGTCCTTGTATTACTGCATCTACACATTCCTCAATACTAGCGAGTTCTATTCCTCCTGTTCTCATCACATAGAGTCTATGATATCTTTTTAGTAGAAGGCATTGTACATCGTCATCATTTTCCTTGTTCGTTTGTTCATCTGTTTGAATTCCTCTTATAATTATTATATTCATTCTATGCAAGGTTTTCGCAGCAGTTTTAACTGGTGGTTTTTCTCTGGAGTACCAGGGCTCTTCTATGTATTTTAGCTGATCTCAACATTGCTATAGACTGGATGGTTTCGGTTCTGCATCTAACTTCTAGTTTCCCAAATCACTTTTCGATGCCTTTAGAGACCGTTCCAATTAATATCACCGTCATATTCCACAGTTTTTTCTGCTCTTCTGGCCTTGTGCCAAACTGAGCTTAGAATAAAACTGCAAAATAGCATCCATTCCTCTCCTCTCTGTAGTGAGTCCTTTTCAACTTACATATATTTTGAATCCGTAAAATTTATCGATTCCTTTTAGCACTGGATTCTATTTACTTAAACTCTGTACGCCTTCATATTGATTCAACCATAGACCTATCAAGATTCTTGTTATATATACGTCGCAATCTTAGACAATTGTTTATAGTTTGGAGAATATTTTTCCTTTTTATAAACTGCGGTTTAAATATCTTAATTGACTTATTTTTAAGCACTAAATGAATGAGATCCTAATTGAAAACAAGGCCGGAAATTGAAGAAAAGATAAATCTTGTAAAAGATAAACAAGAACGAATAAAATAATGGCATTAGGAATAGGTAAACATACCTAATTATAATCATGACAAATTTTTCTTCTCATATTTTATAGTAAACACCATTATGTTTCCATCTGTATATATTAATTACAAAGGCAGAAGGTGGCGAATATGCATCTCTTTGTAATGTTTTTTTCTTTGAGTTTATTCGAGGTCCATTGTGTGTGTACAGAATCGCTCATTAATAACTGTACTTTTACGGTTCTTTTAAATATAAATAATTTCTCTACAAAACCAAATATACTAAGATTTGATTATTTCTCGGGGAACATGATACGTTCAAAACAGGTACTATGAGATATTGTTTTTTTTTCATCAAACTCTAAAGCATTGGAACTTTTTAATCAAGAAACAAAATTAAATTAGTCTCGAAAATATTTTTCCAATATAGATTTTTACGTAGAGGTGTACTTATTTTTAGATTGCTACATATTCATATTTTTTGCTATAGAGTTTCCATGAAAGAATATATATATATATATATATATATATATATATATATATATATATATATATATATATATATATATATGAAAATGTACAAAAATGAAAAACACATGATTTTCCGAGGATGATTTTATTAACTGAATTATTCGCTACGTTAAGTGTTTCGTTTTGAAGAACTTCATCGTGGCGTATGAATTATTAAATAAAACGAAAAATTTTGAAACGGAACACTATTAATGGGAATACAATGTTTAAAACTTTCTCATTTTTTTCGTTTCATTGAATAACTCAAACACCCTGATGAAGGCCGAAAAAACTCGAAGCGTTTAATGTTGCCAAATAATTCAATAAATAAAATCATCTTTGAATACCTTGTGTTTTTTTTCTTTTTATATATTTTCATACTGCTATGTTTATTTCCATTTTTCACCAAATATATATATATATATATATATATATAAAGGGAAAAAATTCAGAGAATGTATTTTTATACGAGATTTGCCAAGTTTCGGTTGTTAATACTCGTCTTCAGAGCAGTGTAATTGACGTTTAATGTTTCATCCAAAAAAATATTTTCAAAGGATAAAATGAAACGAAAAAATTCTTAGCGCTCTTCAATGTAAATAGTGATCCATTTCCAATTACACTGACGTCGCGCTTACGTTACGAAAAATTGTCTTTTTTGTTGTTTAAAAATCAATTAAATTTTTTAACATTTGGTTTTCAAAAATTCTTAAAAAACATGTTTGTAGTTTTAAATTGCATAATCTTTTTATATAAAAAAAATAAAAAATAAAAAACATAAGCCTGAAGATAAATTTTTGCAAAAAACCGAAAGTTGGAAAATCGCATATATAAGTACATCTGAATATTTTGTTTTTCATATACTTACATTTACTAACTATCGGATTTATTTCTAATTTTCTCTAATACACACACACACACACACACACACACACACACACACACACACACACACACACACACACATATATATATATATGTATTGTAAAATGTAATAAATCGAATTATGTAGTGTAATCACCCAAGTAAAAACTAAGAAAAGTGCTCAATACTCCTTTAATAGAGCAATATGACGAAAATGTTAAATATTGAAAAACCAAAATATGTAATGAAACCATTTTATTGCCTGCTTGAAGATCAGAATAAGAAAAATCGGATTGATGAAAGGACATTTTGTGAGTTTATATATATATATATATATATATATATATATATATATATATATATATATACGGAGAGAGAGAATGAGAGTGAGAGAGGCGCTTGAAATTGCAACGTATCGAGAGTTATTTACCGTAAGGGAAACTTCAGGGATATTCACCTGCTATACCGCTCGGTTGATTTTTTTACTATATAATCTGGCCAATTTGCACCACAAATTCATCTGCGTTTATCCCTACCGGGTACAGATGATCATGGATGTAGGAATTCTCTGCTTCACAACAAGTCCGTTAATAGTGAAAGAATTATGTATTTACCCAAATCCTCCGTCATGAGTAGAATGTGAAACGATATCAATTTTTAAGAGGAGTACAGTTTGTTTAAATTCAGAGTTTTTCTTCTCCTAGATTGGATGCTTTACCAAGGCTAATGAACCCAGACTTTTCTACTATTTACCCAAAGCATGAAGGAGAAAAACATTGAGATTCATGCTTTTCCCAGAGACATTAGCGTGAAGTGAAATGCAAACAGCCTCGTCAAGGTTTTTAACTCGGTTACCGATTTCATTCCCTGAGAGGATAACATTTCCCTTAGTACACTTCCTAATAAGTATGTGAGGTATTATTTTAGGACAGTATCTACTGCAGACACACCTTATAAATATATAGAGACCGACAGAATACTTTTAATGAGGTGGATACAAATTAAAAATCTAACAAGAAAATAGTGACCACGTGAAATTTGATTAGCTGTTATCTAAAATATGTATTGGGTCGTTTTTATTGGATCATCGATGACTTAAGATCCAAACATGCAGCTTTCTGTGTCTGTGATCAATTAGTGACTATGGGTAAAAAAAAAAAAAAAGACTTGGACATTCGGCAAAGTAAAAAATATGAAAATGTACATATGTAGCGTACAAAGCCAAGCGGAAGATCAGAAACTGGAACAGCTGATGATAGAATTGAATATCATTACAAAACACATCGAAGGTATAAGAATTCATGGATGTGTGTGGCATTCATTAAGACTACCACCAGCCTTTTCCCATAATGCATTAGTCTAAGGGTAAAACTAACACAGAATATTTCGATTAGGAAAAACTAAGTCCATTTAGACTACAACGACATACATTTTATATACATACCTAGTATACATAATTAAGAAACATGACATGCATAGTACACATAAGTATGGAACATGACATACTGTCCCAAGGTGTAAAAAAGGTGCATTAGCTGTTCCACGGAACCAACAGGCCGATAGCGGCGGTTAAAAACTTACATTTTTCTGGTGTAGGGAAATGGTTCACGAGGAATAATTTACACGCACGTACTGGTTGTAAAAGAGGAAACGAAGGGTATGCTCTTTCCGGCCAGTGTCTGCAATCAAAAAGGGATAGAACTCACTTCTCGAAATGTCACATGATCAACTGTCAGGTGATTCTCGGAAGCTCTGCCTATAGCTCCCGCAATGTTTAGTTCCCTAACAAAGGTATTAATGAGACGTATAAAACAGTAAATAATCCTATTTAGTTGATAGCTTGGATGGTAGTGTTGGGGTGTATCCCCAACAGATGGACTCACCCTCATGTGACATATACCGGCTAAACTCTCCTCTGTGCAGTCTGGGAGTAGTCTCGGCGAGCAGGCACCAAGAACGGTAATATTCGTGATTGTGTTAAGCTGAGAAGGGGTTTCTTTCAGCTTATGTATATACGATTTTCTGTCAATATATTTCTTATCACACATCTCCGAGTGGTGTTATCATTTGAACCTCCCCTTGACCATAACAGGTAGTTAGATAGTTCAAATGGTAGTTAGGCTTTTAAAATGGTGACTCTAAAAGTTATTAAGATATAAGTACCAGCTTCAAAAAGTTCTGAAAGAAATTAAAAGATTTCACATAAAAAATATTAAAAATAGAAAGAAAATCGTCGATACAGCATTATATCAGCGATTTGAATGCCATATAAGGAGAAAAAAATGATAGAATCTACTTCTGGAATATTTGGTGTAAGACATGGAAATGACAGCAGTAAGATATGAAAAAAAATCATTGAAAAAGGTATAATGTCTATGAGTTTTTCAAAATAGAAAACACCAAAACTGGATTTGGAAAGCGCAGATGGATAGAAAAAGCGAAAAAAAAAACCCAAAACAAAACAAAAACAAAAACAAAACAAAACAAAAAACAAAACAAAAACAAAAAACAAAAACGAACGAAAACAAGAACACCTACACCATTTTGATGGATGACTTCAATGCAAGGGGAAAGAAAATATGGAGAATTTAACCAAGGAAAATTTAGAGAAGAATATGGAGGCAGAATGATAGTGAATTTGCAGAATAATATAAAATAAATGAAATGTTTTTAAAAGAAAAAAGGATGAAAATGGATTTGGATAAGGTCAAATAAAAAAAATAAAAATGAAATGATTTCATAATAACAAAAAAATTCAACATTCCTAAAGTTGTCATAGTCATTAACAAAGTTAAGATGGTAATTTTTTGGTTCAAATTTTATTTTAAGATAAAAAGAAACAAGATAAATCTCAAGAAAAAACAAGTTCAAATGAAATCGGAGAGCATCAAAGAAAAATACTTAAATTCAATATGTGAAGTTTCCTTTCAAACAGTGTTAATACTCTCGAAAAAGGTGTGAATCCACATATTATCTCCCCAGCTGTGGGTAAATAGTAGTGATAGACTGGGATCTTTAACTTTGGTATGCCAATCGGTCTTAGAAAAAGAAAACTGTATTCAAACAAGTTATTCTCTGCTTAAAAATTGGCTATGTGTCATATCTTGCTCGTGACGAAGTAGTTTTTCAAAAAGATCTGGGCCTCACCCAGAAAGAAGGGTACAGCCGAACATTTTTGTTGTGGCAACACAATTCCACTTCAAAGAAAAAAAAAGAAAAACTAATTATGATTTTTCTTGTTTTATAAGAAGTGGAAGTACTTTGCCACAAGAAAAAAAATACTCAGCTATGTCTTTTCTTTTTAGTTGAGACAGAACTTTTTGAACGGATCTCGTTCACACAAAGAAAGAGAAAAGCTGAACATAATCTCGATCTTCAGAAAGCTACAGGTGACTGTAGTTAAAGAAGAAATGGTAAAATCACAAAATATGAAGACATCGTGATAAAGATAACTAAAGAATATAATATATGCTACAAAAATAAAACAACACGAACAGACACTAGTCGACATTAATTCTATTCTAGATATAACAGATGTAGTATTTACAGCTGAAATTATGAAAGAAGGAAAAGTTCCCGCAGAGAATAGCAAAACAACAGGACATTTTTAAAGTATGGAGGAATTTCACAAAAATTAGTTCAACTGTATCTTGTGTATACATACAAGAAGTCTTTCTCGCGAGGAATAGCGATTCTGTTGGACATGAAAGGAAGCAATTAAAAGACCTTACAATTACTACCCTATCACACTACTCCCTAACAAGTACATTTTTCTCCATCGTGAGTCTCCTTGGCATTATGGTTAAAGTGCTGGCTGCAAAATTGAAATGAACGAGTTCGAACTCAGGTTGACCTATTACGTTCAATTTTGGACTAACACCGTTGGGAGAGTTATGAGGTCCCTTATCCTCCCAGCTATAGGTTAAATATTACCACTATGGGTGTGGCATTGGCATCAAATAACTCATGAAGGTTGGTATGCCATTAATCAAAGAAACAAAACTTCTTTTCTCAAAATTACGAATGAATATCATGGTAAACACCCAAGATTAAAATCAGACACGTGAACAAGTCAATTTCAGAAGTGTGTAGTTGAGAATCAACCATATGCAAACAATAATTCAACTTATCGTAAAAAAAGAGAAAAAAATGCATGTTACTTGGTTTAGCTTTTTTGATAATGAAAAAGGCATTTAACAGCTTTCAGTTCAGTTAAAAATTAGTAAATCTACGAAAAGTTATTGAAAACTTTTACAAAGACGTTATTGCAATAGTCTGTTTTCTTCAAGATTAAATCAAGATAAGTTAAGTGGAAACAATATTAAAAACAGAAGAGGAAATTCAGGAAGAAGTTAAGAATACATCTACTTTAAACAAATAATAACATTTGTGAAAGAACCTGAAAATGAGATGAAATGTCGTATAACGATAGGTTAAAAGGCAAGCTACAATGACAGGGGTCTTATCTTTATGTCAAAAAGCATAGAATATACAATCATTGTGATACAGCAGCTATAACGTTAGGTTGTGGCAAGTGGAAATAAACTAAATCCCTTGAGAAATTCTGAGTCTCACTGAGATTAAAGGAAAAAGATTTCTTGGAAAAAATATAAAAATAATTGATGATCATTGACCAGAGATCAGAGCAAGGTAAAAAATAAAACAAATGGAAGTGTGCAAAAGGAAATATAACAGATGGTGTTAAAGGTTAATTATATATAATGATTTCTTGTACGAAAAAATAACAAGCATAATAGAAATGAAAAAAATCTGACATAATATAGGGAAATGAGATAGTGGAGTTTGTAACTAGGACATGACAGAAGTTGATAGAATCAAGAAGAAAGGAATTGGGAAAAATATTTTTCCAGCAAAGTGCTTGTGTGTGTGGGTGGGGGTTGTAGTTGGCTGAAGGTGTGTGTGAAAGTGTGTGTAGAAACAAGTGCACATAGTATTAAGAAATGTCAAGAACTTTTTTTATAAAATAATTTATCACCAAATTTTTTTCCATTGAAATTATTTCTATCTAATCAAATAATTAATAATAATGCAGGAAAAAGATCTTATTACTGAGTACTGATTATTTATACGAAGACAAAAACAAAAGAAAACAAAAACAAAAATCTTCAAAATTTTTTGACGATTTGTACCATGTTATCATTCAGTCTATAAAAATAAACATACTTTCTGTCGCGTATCTTCAGCGATTTCTATTATAAATATGGAAATGAACTGCTTATTAATATTCTAAACTTTAAATTTCTGCTTTCTTATATATATATATATATATATATATATATATAGACACACACACACACACACACACACACACGCACGCACGCACGCACGCACGTATATATATATATATATATATATATATATATATATATATATATGAATGTATAATTCACCTTAGATTATTCCAGAGAATGAAAAAAAAAAAAATGAAAAGAAAAAAAGCATAACATTATTTACCACAAATAAATATTTCTCTTCATAAATATGTTTGTTTTTTTATTCTGTTCTTTGTTGACAAAGTTTATTCATGAACACGATAGCTTCGGCCAACCTGAATCACAATCACGTTTCAAACAGCGGTTCCCATTAGACTACTGAAGTTAAGCAGTGAGGAGTTTGTACAATTTTGAGATGGGTGACAGCAGGTGGTGTAAACAACTTGATACTCGTGTGCCACACAAAACAAAGTTTAGTTATATCTTATGTTGATTTGAGTGATGGAATCAAAGAAAGCATGACAGTTTCTGATGACTTAAATGCAAAAATTTATTTTTATTTAAGAAAACAACAAAATTAAAGGAATATGATCTCAAAATAGTTATAAACATCTTCAAATGAAAACATAAATCAAACAATTTTCAAGCATGCATATAAACGTCAAAAATGTTCTTATAAAAAGGTGTATCAAATGGATTTTCGCATAAGGCTAATATTTATTTATGTCTATTGGATAAAACAACTTATTAAAACTATTATATAGCATTTAAAATTCATCAATCACATGGATGCGTACAAGATTTATGCATTTGATCGATTGATTTAACAAACATCTCTACCCTACAAAAAAAAACAAAAAAAAAACCAAAACAAAAACGTTCCTCTTGAATAAACAACAATGAAGAAACCAAAATTACTTTTCTAAGGGGTGTCTTTAAGAAAGGAAGAGTAAAAACATCATTTTGATTGAAATACAGCCTAATTAAGGAAAATTGATCTTTTCAAAACAATCACATTACACTAAATTGGTATTGCAAGTATATCAATAAATATATAAAGAAGTCATTCTCAGTTTCTTTCGTGATACAAATAATTTTAACCAAGTAAAATAATGGCCACTTACCTTTTCAAGACACATCGAAGGAATTCTTCAAGTTACTGTATTTCAGGAAATTAATTCTGTCCCATTTTTTTTTTTATCTCTAAGGAGGACTTGTTGAAAAACGAACAAACAAACAAACAAACTGAACGCAAACTCGTGAATGTTAATCGAAATAGTAAAGGTATGTCGGTTGAAAAGTTATGCGTCCACGGGTTTTGAAATGCAATATTTTCGCTGGCAGGAGCAATAAAGAAAAATCCAAATAATTCAGAATTTGGGAGGGTTTCGATTCATGTAGCGTATTTGTCGGAGACTCACAGAAAAAAAAGTGCGTCTTGTAATCTGACTAACATAACTGATGAATATTTTTACAAATATATTATATCAGACACTGGGGCGCGATTTTACAAGAATGAATGCGTGTGATTCCCTTCGTATATCAACAAAGCAGACTTAAATTATATCTTTATCCCAAAATGAAAAAGATTAATAAAAGTTTAAATCATATTAATAAGAGCTAATGAAATTGAAACCTTTTTATTTTGTTTCCATATATTTTATGAATTGAATGTATGTCCGCTTTTACATCCTTAACAGTCACGGAGTATTTTCCCTTTTGTCAGTAATGCTGTGTCGGCTGGTAGCAGTTTGTGTTCTGTCCAAGATCTATGTACACATTTGTCTGTGTGCGCGTCAGACAACTGTTCTTGCTCCATAAGCATCAATATGTGCGAACATACGTACACGATTGAGCCTTTTCTATAACTATATCGGTGTACAGACAGATAAGTCACTTTGAATCATGCATGCGTGAGTGTGTTTTAAAGTAAAAGTATTAGAAGAAATATTGTTTTTATTGATATCTTTAATTAACTAACATTTACGAATTCGTCGAATTTAAAACCATCCCCTCTTCCAAAACAGTTTCTCTTTTTCTTCTCGCAATAAAATGAATTTATTCATGGTTATTCAATAATTTTACTGCTAAAACCCTTGAAAAACTAATATTTGATTGTATAACATCAGAGAGAAAGGATTGATAATGAAATGAAAAATATGAAAGGGTGAAAAACTTATTAAAAAGAAAGAAAGAAAGAAAGAAAGAAAGAAAGTGAGCAGGAAGGAAGATGTTATATCAAGAAGAAGGATATTTTCTTGTTTATTAAATAATTGGATGTATTAAGTGAAAACTCGAAAAACAAACAAGCAAATTGCATTCACTTGAAAAGGAAAGCACACACACACACAACAGCAACAACAACAAAATAAAAACAAATTATCTAAACAAAAAAGAGAGTTAAAGATAAAGCAAAAATATAATAAACTTTTAAAGGAGATTTTTTGGAACGTTGCTTTTACTATGATTAAAAATAATCTAGATTTTATATAATATAAAGTTGAAAGAATTTATGCCTATCTATCTATCTATCTATCTATCTATCTATCTATCTATCTATCTATTACGTGAACTTTTGAACTCATACCATAGAGAGAGGTATTATGGGATACACATTTTTTCTAGTCTTAAAATAAGCAATAAAAACATACTTAAGAACATTCTAGAAATTTAGGATCAAAACTGCATTAGCATTTAAGTTACATTTTTATATTTTTCAACCAATCAGCTAAAAACATAGAATAGGAACATTCTAGAATAATAGGATCGGAAGTCAGCGACCAGAAAATATTTAGGCTTTAAAATAAGATAGTAAAATACAAATCTGATTGGTCAATAAATGTCTACGCACCAAAATTTTAGGACGATTCTTTGATCCACTAGTAGGGTATAAGTAACACAACAGTCAACGAGTCATTCACTAAGACTAAGCCACTAAGCCACGAAGTCAGTAAAGCAGTAGCCAATACTCTGTCCGGCAAATTCCTTTTCTTCCATAGCTAAAGTTCATGACCTAGTTACCGATGGCCACGAATCACGTTCAAAAGAAAAAAAAACCGGCGAACTTTCTTTCATCAACGCGACACGCTGTCGCCACAATCATAAAACACGATATGAACTTAATGTAAGTAAGAACGACTTGTTTACGGACTCCGTTAACATCTAAACATACATATACATGTAAACAAATTTATTTTCTTCTTGCCAAACTTTATTTTCCAAAAGGCCATTTACACATCATGTTTTTTATTTGTTTTCACATTCTGTTTTATGTATATTAAATTGTTTGTTGTTTAATGTTCGTTGTGTTCTATTCCATTTCTTTTACGCGATTGTAAAGTTTTGTGTTGTATTTGTGGTGGAAATAATATGGAGAGCAATACCCGTAAAATACGGACGCACATCCACTAAAAGAACTAAATACATACCACCTCCACAGTATGAACCGCATCACCCCCCCCAGCAATGGGTTAAATAGTATCACCGCTGTTCTACATGGTTGGCTTTGGAATTAAATAACCCACGAAGTTTGATATGCCATTAAAACAGAGAAACCAAAACAAATCTATTCAGATTCGTCTTTCTCTGTCTGTCTTTCACTTTATTAATACAGTGGACTATTTTAGTGAGTTCGATTCTCACTAGATGTCCTATTCTTCTTGCCTTGTGTCACAACTAAGCAAAGCTTAGTAAATGACATAGCCTTTGTTGTTCTTACACAGTTGACATACGCCGACAAAAGCAAGTCAATGGTTTTATGTGGGTATCGGTTTCCTTTTTTTGAGAGAAGAATAAAACTGCAAACAACGACTGATACTTCATGCTTTAAGTGAGATGCTATGCTTGTTCTTTTCTTTATTTTTTTCTCTTTGAAAATTGGTGTCAGTGTGTTGATATGTCCCAAATTAATAACATGGGTGACGACTGATCCCAACATCTTCTTTTAGTTGGAGATCCACTGTTGATAAGAAAAACATATGCACTTTGGGATGAAAATATTTGTTTCTACTTTGATCAAATCATTTTACTTTCTGTGTGCTTGTATGTGAATGATATATATATATATATATATATAGAATCAACATAAACGTTTTGAGCAAATAATTGCTCGAAATATATAAGAATCTTTTTAAAAAGTGCTCGATGATCTCATTATGCAAAACGGATTTAAGATTTAAATATTAAAATGGTTACATTATCAAATGACTACGAGTTTCACATTCAATGGGCTGTTCCATCATCAGATGGATATCATTATTGTATGGGATTATTTTCCTTCATGGCAATTTTAATATGAGTGAGAGAGTGATAAAGTGAGTTGGGGGAGAGGAGGACAGAGAAAGAAGGAGAAAAGAAAGAAGAAAAGAGAAACAATTTTTCTGTTTTTTCTCTTTATACCTCTTTTTAAAAAATTGTTTTCTCTAAAATCTTTTGAATTTAATTGAATTTTTTAAAAGGAATTCACAAATAAATATTCAAATTAGTTTGGGGCAAGTCACAGAACAGGTGTTTCTTCAAGTGTCAACATTTTGATATGGGCTCTGTCTTTCGATTTAGCAATTTCCTGGCATTCAGGTATTCGAAAATGTTTAATGCTTTAAGCACTACGCTTCTCACCTCTTTTATATGCTGGAGCTTTTTTTGGTTATCTTCCATTTGACGATTAGAGACTTTTCTTGTAGCTTTCATATATGACTCGCAACATCGTATTGTAACTATAATTTCTTACTAAGTTGCTACCATACAACATACGTGCGAAGCTCTTTTGGGGATTATAAAATCTTTTCTTCCTTTTCATTTTCAGTTATTACTATCATGCAGGGCAGTTTCCTTTATATATATATATATATATGTATATATATATATATATATATAACTGTTCATTCTTCATACAATCATGTGCAGGCCTGGATATATCCATAGTTAAAATCTTTAACCCTAATCAACATGGAAGCACTTCTGTAACCAAAAATAATATTGCATAAATATATAAAAGAGCTATAATCATTTTGGAATTGCAACATATTTCCAATGTTGGAGAGTTTTGTAATAAACATCACTTTGTAATATTCATTTTGATTCTATGATTTTCAAACAAGCAACAAAATTATGGCACCTTTGGTTTTGAAGAAAATTAACTTTTTAAAGAAATCGTTAAGAGTGTACTCATTTATGAGCAATACTGAACACACACACACACACACACACACACACCTGCACACACACACACATATATATAGACGCCACTCCTACAGATTAGTAGCAGTAGTTTCCTGAATAAACTCTTTGATCGTGTCCGTTTACCTATGAGGTTTCTCCACCCAGTATCTGGTGAAACGCGCTGTTGACCCGTCTTTGGATTCATCCGTCTTACTTCACATCCACCAGGCTGTTTCCCATGATTTCCATTACTATACTACGTTTAAAGATTTATACAGAATATTTAGTATAATAAACCTTGTTACTTTTTCAGCGACTCTATTTCTCTTTTTTTTAGAAAATTCACTATTCTTACATATTTACAGAATTAAAAATCAAATGTGATTGCAGATTCAAGCGATTTGAGCCAAATCTTCGAAGATATTTTCAGCTGAAGATTTTCTGCTCACGCGTTTACTTTTGAAGATTTAATTCTTTTAGCGTTGCTACCTTTTAAGATCTTATTTGTACTCATTTTTTAGGTAGGAGAGGAAGTTTAATTAAAAAAAGTCTTTTTCAGCTCCGAAACAATTTGAGATTTTCAACGCTTTTATTTGAAGCAAAAGTAACGGAATATATGTGCTATAACCAAACGGGGGACATCTCCACTCTAGAAGGAACCCCTCTTAAACTAGTAGACAAATTCACGTACCTAGGAAGCAGCGTCGAATCAACCGAAAAGGACATCGAAACGAGGTTAACGAAAGCATGGACAGCGATCAATAGGCTATCGACTATATGGAAATCAGACCTAACCGATAAAATGAAACGCAGTTTCTTCCAGGCAGCGGTCACATCGATACTGCTATATGGATGCACTACATGGACGCTAACAAAACGGCTGGAGAAGAAACTAGATGGCAATTACACAAGAATGCTGCGTGCAATCCTGAACAAGTCCTGGCAGCAACACCCCACAAGACACCAACTGTACGGCCACCTGCCCCCTATCACGAAAACCATTCAAGTTAGGCGAACCAGACATGCAGGACATTGCTGGAGAAGCAGAGATGAACTCATAAGAGATGTACTCTTATGGATCCCCACACACGGCCGCGCAAAAGCAGGACGACCAGCACGAACGTACATTCAGCAGCTATGTGAGGATACAGGTTGTTGTCCTGAAGACCTGCTTAGGGCGATGAACGATAGGGAGGAGTGGCGAGAGAGGGTCAGGGATATCCGTGCTGCCAGCACGATATGATGATGATGATGATTATTTGAAGCTAAGTATATGAAATATAATATTTGTTTTTTTTTGCGGGGGGAAGGAGATTGGGTGTACTGGAATTTTATTTTTGTCCAGCTATGCAAAACCAACATTTCTGTATTCATTATTTATGATTTTAAGCGGATTTTGAAACCCATATAGGAATTTAAAAGTAGATGTCTTAAATTTTCAAAGTTTAAGTTTTAATTTAATATAAGTTAAAAAATCCCTTTTGGATTTTATTCAGGCTTTGTAGGGTGACTTAATTCCTTACTTAAACAATTAACCTTTTGATTAGTTATTGCCTTTTTCTTTTTACCTTTTGTCTTTAAATTCTGTCAAAATATTCTTCTTCGTAGTGCTATATCGTATTTTGTTGAACATTGAAATATTTACAAAATGTAGAAATTACAATTTTTCATTTTTAAGTAGAACAGGTTTTCAACATTAAAATGCATACAAAATGATACAAAAATAGTCTAGCTTATAACTTACCATAAAGGAGAAGAATTCATTTTTTACGTCGTGTTCATGCGTATTTCTATTTTATGTCCATACTGAATATTTCTGGGGTTAAATGTTTTCAATTTCACAAATGACAGGTGTTCAGGGATTAGATAATGGGGGGAATACTGCACTTTTTGCGGGAAGAGCTTTATTTGCTTCCTTTTTTTCTTTTTCCTTTTAATTATGTCTATGACACTTCTTCGTTGTGTTAAATCTTGGTTAGTTTTTTGAACATTGAAATATTTGCAAAATATAGAACGTACAGTTTTCTACTTTTAAGTAGAACTATGGTTTTCAACATTAAAATGTTTACAAAATATTTATACACAAAGAGTCAAGCGTTTAGTTTACCACGTAGTAAAAGAACTCATTTTTTCTTACATTTAGGTCTTGCTCACAAACTAGTTTATGTCCATAGTGAATATTTATAGGCGCCTGCATCTACGCAGAAATAAGAAGCAAACAGTTTAAGCTTCACAATATGACCTGTTTCCTCTCATCAATCGTAATAGTAGAAATTAAGATACGATATCTGTAAGAAACAAGTTTAATACTCTTCAAGAGACATTTGAAACACATACTCCGAATGACGAATATGAAAGCTTTGTTACCGCCTATACAGTAGCAACAGCTAATTGCATACCAACCAAATCAAGAACCAAATGTTGAGTTCCTTAGGAGTCAATAGCGGTAAGAGAATAACGAGATGACGTGAAAAAAAGCATCTTTACATAACAAAAGAAACTAACAAATGTAGATGCGCAGAAACTTCAAGTCTATACCAAAAAGAATAGCTAGAATAAATTCAAAGCCAAATCAATAAAATCAGAAATTCGGTCGAAGATACACAGTCACGATTAGCATGGAAAACAGAAAGTGAAGTGAGCAAAAGGAAAAGAACGTCGAGAGCAAAACTAAAAGCTGCCAGCCAAGGAGAAAGAATACAGAAATGGAAAGAAGATTTTCAGAATCTGCTCGGTAACCCTTCTGAAGTCACTGATGATAGTCTACTAGACATCAAAATAGAAAAGTTTACGCAATACAGGAAAAATCAAAAACAGATAAGTTACAAGCTTTGACGAAATACCGCATAAAATATGGAAGACAAGAAAAGTTAGCAACATACTTTTTCGATTATGTGAGGCTATCTATAAACTTGACACAATAGAGAAATGGACAAAAGGTTGCATCCTCTCCTTTCCTCTGAAAAGCGACCTTGTAATCTTTAAGAACTAAACTATAGAGGCATAACTTTAACTGCTATAGCTGCTAATGTTTATGCCCTATTTCTCAATCGCATCCAATCCAAAAATTCTTTGGAAAATAAAGAAACGTTTTTTTGAGAAATCAATCAATAATCTCACAGATTTTAACAATCTGTCAAATTATCGATGATGTTTGCACAAAAAGCTTGAGTTAACACTTTGGTTCATAGATTTCTCAAAGACATTCGATTCCATAGAGAAGAAAGATGGAGCAAATATTACCTGCATCTTGTCTTCTCAAATAAACTGTTACCGCTACAAAGATGCGCTACAAAAATACGAAAGCAACAGTTCGTTCATCTGATGGCGACCCCAACTTCTTCGACACCATGACTGTAGTCTTGCAAGGAGATTGTTTTGCACCATATATGTTTATAATCTGCCTAGACTATGTACTTCGAACGACAATAGATCTTATGAAAGAAAATGGTTTCACACTAAAAAAGTTAAGAAGCAGACGGTATCCTGTAGAAACTATGACAGAAACAGACTACTCAGATGAATTAATGATTTTCGGAAATACACCTGCGCGCGTGGAATCCCTACTGCATAGGAAACGCCAGGAGGCATTGATATCTATGTGAAAGCAAATGAAATAGAATTCATGTTTTAAACAAGAATAAGCTATTTCCACTTTAAGTGACAATCCTCTAAAATGACTAGATGAGTTCACGTATGTCGGCAACAATATCTTATCAACTAAAAGTGATGTCAACATACGCCTAGTGAAGGTGTGGAACGCTATTGACAGGTTATTGGTCGTATGAAAGTCTGATCTATCCGATGTTATAAAACGGGATTTCTTACAAGCTGTAGTTGTGTCAATATTATTGTATGGATCCACCATATGGACGCTTACGAAACGCATGCATAAAGAGCTAAATGTGAACTACCCAAGAATGCTACGTGTTATCTGGCACAAATTTTGGAAGCAAAATCAACAAGGTAGCAGCTGTACGGTCACATACCACCCATCTTACAAACCATCCAAGTAAAACGAACAAGACACGCGAAGCACTGCTGGAGAAGTAAGTGATACTCTATTATTTACTTATACCACTGGACACACTAGTATTGGCCGACCAGCAGAAACTTACGTACATCAGCTGTGTGTGGACACAGGGCACAATCTAGAAGACCTGTCAGGAGTGATGGATGATTGGAGTGGATAGCAAGAAAGAGTCATGGAACTCCATACTATCAGCGTGACTTAACGATGATGATGATGATATATATATATATATATATATATATCATGATCATAATTTCATTCATAACTTTATATATATATATATATATATATATATATGTATATATATATAAAGTTATGAATGAAATTATGATCATTGACACGGTGTTGGTTTATTTAATCTATGGAGAAAAAAAATGGAAAGTTTAGTTGTAAATCGGGTTTAATGTTCGGCGGAAGTATTTATAAGTAGTAGGGGGATGAATACACAAAATCTTTTGAGAATCTATAATAACAACTTACAAAAAAATGTCAAAAGGCCATAAACAAGAAAACTATAATTTTCCATGCATAATTGATGAATACTTAACATTGAATATTTATATATTAATTTTTATTTTCAGATAAATCAAATGTGATCTGAATCACGCTGTATTTATTCATGTCATAAAATACAGAATTCTTTTGGCAGTATGAGCTCCGTATCTTTGGATAATAGTTTAGATATCAGAACTAGGATAATGAAGCCTACAAGTCGATCAGTGGATATGATGTAATTTTCTAAATGATTTACAATAATAGAATCAAACTTTCGAAGCATTTTAAAATCAATACAAGAAAACTGTTATAAATAAACAGGGATCGGTAGGACGCCAGTGAAATTAGAATGTGACCTAAGAATTATGAGATATAACTCATATCGATCTCAAGAATAATTTGGAAGCCATTGCAGGTGAAAGTAGCTGGAAATTCTATTACTGACAACATGCCTCTGAGCGTGTATACCACTCTATAACTCTTTTCTAACGGTTAGTCATTTGAAAACTAACCTAGTATTTGAAAATAAACAGCCTGGGAGGATATACTATTGTAAAATAATTACGAATTTTGGTTGATTGTTTTAGTAATAAGTTTTATTGCTTGACTTGGAGTTCAAAGAAACGTATAGAAATGTGACAGATGGTAATCCCGAAATTCAAGCCATGGCAACAGCAGACCAGCGCCCAAGTTAAGAATAGAATGTATCTGCAGCTATCGACCTGACGAGCGGCGATTTGCTGAAACAAACTCAAACAGGAAGTCATTAACGTGGGCGCGGGATACAAAACTGGAAAGAAGTCTATTCCACACAGGAAATGAAAATGTAAAGATAGGCCGAAAAGTCGAAGCCATTTGAGGCAAGCTCCTCGAGGGAACCAGTTTACAGCAGTGCACTTAACCTGGCGCTTGTGAAGCAGCCTTAATGCAAAAAGAACGAATGAAACTCAGGCACCCTAGAGAACTACAACAGAAAGCGACTGGGGTGAGTAGCGTAGTAGCAGGACTCTGTATGTCTTTCTCGTCTCGCGATGGTGTATTCTCTATGTTAATGAATTTCATACTGTCTCGCTCATTTCAGTGACCACTATAAAAGGGTAGTAACATATAATATTTCGTTTCAAACGAACCAGCAGTCGGTTTTTTTGTGTTCATCTGTTTTTAATCACGGTGAGGTTACCATGGGGTCCGACTGAAGCCTAAGGGTAATTCTACACTCAACATCTAATTAGAACAATGGTGTTACACTATGGTAAGGTGAAAAGGCTTTTTCAAGGTGAAAAAAATTGTTTACATTCGTCAAGTCAAGGTAAAGAATAACGTCTCTACAAAAAATATAGATGGGGAAGTATTCTTTGGAGTGGAAAACGGGATTATCTGCAAAAGGAACAGGAAGCTGTAAAAGTTAATAGGATATTGCAAAAAATGTATTATTGTGAAACTTGATAGTGTTTGTTGTAAAAAAAAAAAGCAGTCCATCCGAAAAAATATTTTATACATTTTGGGCCTTATCTTCACATAAATAAAGACTGAAATCTGAAGTAGTTTTTCTTGTTGCCACAACAAACATGTTTCACCTCTGGATCTTCCTTCTGGTTGAGGCTTAGAACTTTATGAACGAACTTCGTATGCAACTTTTGAATACAAAGTTTTCATTTAATTCACAATATAACTGTGCAAGATTTGAAAGTAAATGTACCCAAAAACTAGATATTCACACTTCAGGATTGTATAAAAATTTTAAAGCCTTAACGAATTATAAAGGTACTGACAAAATTAAAAAAAAAACTTTTATACACACACACACAAATACATATATTTTTGTCAAATGAATAGGTCTTCAAATGAGTTCAAGTTCGATAATAAGGTTTATATTATTTCATGTACTTGTGGTCTATACGTGCTTCGGATTTTACGTCCTCTTCAGATGAATTTAAATGGTTAAGTTAATTTCAGGCTGTTGTACTCATAGTAAACATTTTTGATAGTTTGTTGTGATCTTGTTAAATTCCAACTTTTGAATCTGTGAATGTCCCTTTGGAGTTAATTGTCCATGAAGACCCCCCCTCTCTCTCTCTCTCTCTTTCTCTCTCTCTCTCTCTCTCTCTCTCTCTCTCTCTCTCTCTCTCTTTATATATATATATATATATACATTTTGAATATATAAAATGAATCTGAATTTGTTATTCTAGGCCTTTATTATTTAATGTATTTGTGCTCTACACGTGTTTCAGATTTTATAGTTTTCTTCATGAGATTGCAAATGGTAATGGTGTTCTTTATTGCTTTTAAAGAGAAGATTGTTTGATAGGGGTGTGATTTTTTCAATTCCAGGATTTATGTATGTGAATATCCTAGTGAAGTAGTTAATTGGCCGTGAAAACCTCTGACCTCTGTTGATATATATATATATATATATATATATATATATGATAAAATCTACAAAATGATAAAATCTATAAAAGATATTTACCTTTCTGAAAATAAATTGTCGGAGGAATTCAATAGATGTGTATGTAGTAAATCTGCAATGAAGCTAAAATTTTGAAAACTTGCTTTCACACACACAAAAAAATAACATCCAGTAAAATTTTTGAAAAATTAAGGATTAAGAGTTTAAGATTAAATTGTAAAAATCATTTCAATTTCTTTTGGAAATGATGAAATCTCAAATGAAAAAATGAAATTTAAAATTTGATTTTTGAAAAATCTTCACACATTATCTAACTGCATGGCTGTTTTGGACAATAATAGAATTCAAATGTTTTTTTTTCAAAGTTCGTATCGTGAGTGTCAAAATCTTGATTAAATGAAAAAAATTATTAAACTTGCTTATTGTTTTTTATAGACACACCGTATGCGTGAGCACACACAAACGCATGCACATCCACACACTATCTATTTCGCTTTCTCTCTTTTTCATATATATCTATATCTTATATATAGCATTGTCCATAAATAAGTACACCCCAAAAGACATTTTAGAAAACAAATTTTTTTCTAAGCCAAAGATGCCAGGGGTATTTATTCCCAGGGGAAAATCATTTCTTTTATTTCCATTCATATATCCTTCTGTAACACGTAAAATTATGAAGTTAATCACATCTACAGTATCACCCGTGAATAATTATATCCCTAACAATTAAAGAAATTAATTTATTCCAAACCAAAAAACATCAGGAATGTATTATTTCTGGTAGAACATTATATAATCAAAACGAATATGATTAGATATCACTTATTACAACATCCTTCATCATTGGTAATCTCTAACTAAAAAGATATGTTGCTGTTCAAAAACAAGTACGTCTCTTTTATAAATGTATGCTATTTTATTCTTAGTTACAGAAGTGTTTCCATTTTGTTTTGGGTTAAAGAGTTCAATTATGGCTATAAATTGGCCTGGGCAAGATTGTATGGAGCACCAGAAGTTGCTCATGCAGCAGGTATCCTTTCTTAACAATACCGATATTTGTCCAATTGAAAAGAAAGGTGCTCTATCAGCTGGACTCAGTGTTGCCTAGAAAAGTGACGAAAACGAAGTTGAAATCAACCTTAGAATATATTAGTGCTACATGGTTTTTAATTCAATTTTTACTTTTCCTGGACGAGTTTTTCTACCAACAAGGATGAAAGAGAGAGAGAGAGAGAGAGAGAGAGAGAGAGAGAGAAAGAGAGAGAGAGAGAGATAGAGAGAAACTAGTGTAATTTACTCTTTTATCAAAATCTGGGGGGGGTCACAAATATAATTTAAATAACCCATATACTAACATTTCAGTGTAACACCCTAACACGCATTTACACACACATTAGTATATTCGTGCTGTTTTGTACTTATGAGTGCCAATGACTTATCAGTTTTATGTTCTAGAAGGAACAATTAAGTCAATTTTCTGCCTTTCCATTATTCATGATTGTTTTTAACAAGTTTCGTTAATGTTGGATATCACTGGGAAAGTTGGTTCTTAATTTAAGAACCAATTTTCCGTGTGACATACAATTGTGTTGAAGCTGATTGGAAGATTGGTTGATTGACTGATTGATTTTAACGGTATGTCAACTCGAATAGGATTATTTTATAACTTGAGGTTAGGGAATAACCTTCATTATACGTTGATATTACATTTTATACGTTGATATTTACATTTTTGTGGAGTTATTTCTAAGGAGTTTTTTTTACACTTGTATACGGATAATTTGCAAAAAAATCTATTTAATTCATAAATGGGACCGTAACATTTACTACCACTCAATGTCCGAGTGGACCTGAAAGTAATAGCAATGAAGGAATGGTTGCTTACTCCAATGAACTGAAGCTTCACCATCAGATGCAGTTTAATGGTATATACAAGTTTAATGTTATATATAAGACACACCCATTTTGACAAAAAATCTTACCAGTCGGCAAGAGATACAGTCAACGGATTCTAAGCCCCACCGATAGGGCCACTGATTGGAAGAATAAAACTGAATAGAAAATCAAAATTGAAATATCTTAACCGACATTGAAGACTTAAAAGTGCTTATTAAATTAACAGTACCGCAAGGGCCACATTGTACTGCATTAGGAATATATTGCGGCAATGTTTCGTGTGAGGAAAGACTGCTTTGGAGATCCCGAAAAGATTTTATCTGAGTTCGAAGCCTGACTGCTGACACCGTTGAGAAATACTGTTATTTAGTCCGTGAAGTAAATCAGTGGGTCAGATATCTTGCTGAAATCTTCCTGAAAATCGTCTTCTGCTTTCAAAATTAGAGACAAACAAAAACAACGATTTATTTGTTTTCTTTTTCTCCGCTTTGACATTACGGTACTAAATAGACATTGTAATGTTACTGCCCCAAATAGGACGTTGTACCGTTACACACCAAATGTACGGTTGTACCACTACGTGCTCGAACGGTTTAATGGCTGTATTGCTACGTCTTAAGGAGTAGTCGGACCCTGTGGTAACTTCACTGCGGGAAAAGTTGACGAACAGACAAAACTCTGTTTAAGTTCAATAACACCAAAGTTTATTCGCTATTACAATTTTAAGTAGTCGCTAGGAGAAAGGAAGAGAGTATGAAAGTTACGTCGACTGCGTTAGCTGAGCAATGAGAAACAACATGTTATAGATAGATAGATAGATAGAGCAGACACAGACCTTGAATTTTTAAAATGGTTTTCTGTTGTAGTTCTAACAAGTTTGCCCGCTGGTTTCATCTTCACAGGTTCGTGTCTGGTGTGAGACATCTTTTTGGAGTTTTTCCCAAAATGGGGGCTGCAACTTTTGTCGATCATCACATTATTCTGGCTAGTCTTCAATAGCGTCTTTACCTCTTCGCCTCCGGCCGGTAACTCACTTTCAAACCAGAGTCATCCCATTTACTACCGCCTAGTCTCGGTGGAAGGACATGTCCGTTTTCGATGGTTCCACGCCTGCTCAGATTTTGGACCTCCAATTTTTTCTTCCTATTCTAAATTACCGTCGTCATTCACCCATGACTGGTTGGCCTACTGCGATTGCTTAAACCTGAGTCAATCACATGTCAACTGGCGTCTTCAATAGACTCACTGTCTGCTTTATCTTATGATTCTCTCTCTCTCTCTCTCTCTCTCTCTCTTCTTACCCAGAAATATATCGCACGTCGTTTTCTAACTTCGACTCTTCGTATCCCGATACACAAGGTCAAAAATACAGTGCATGCAGTGAGAATCGAACTCACTTAGAATGATCTTCTAGTTTTGCTCACTAACCATTACATCACATTATTGACCGAATATATTCACTTCATCTGGTGTTCTAGAGGAAAATGATTCCGATTGATCTTTCTTCCAGCTTTAGGTCTTAATGGAAATACGCCACACTAATAAAACTACTTCATCGAAAAAAAGTGATTGTACTAATAAAAGTTATCATATGGAAAACTGAAGAAGTCAGGTATGTATAATTGCAGAAATTGACCAGAAGTAATTGTTTATAGAATACTCAAAATATGCAAGATAAGAAAAATAAGACTAATTAAATATACCCGTTCAGAAAGCTTTTAAAGTCTTTAAACTATAAAGCTTTTATGTAGTGTTGCTGTTCGTGATGTAATAGGTACTGGAATTATTAACCAGAAGTAATGGCATTCAAATGGTTACATTAATTTTCTTTTCTTGACACATATACTCTGTCTATGTCATGGCTTGGATGTAAAGCCTTGTGTATAGTCTTCAATTTTCTTGTCTTTTGGTCTATTTATCAGGGTTCTTCCTTTGCCCATTTTAAGAATTGCACTGAGTATCTCATAACAGAGAATGCCCAGGTGTTTTTCATTCTTCTACTGTACTTTCTTCTTCTTTTTCTTCTTCTTCTTATTATTATTATTTACTCTTTGAGAGTTTTTCACGTCAGCGTTAGTTAATGGTCTTTCGCTGAAGCTTGAATGACTCCAAGTCTCCTCAAGTCTCCCGGACGCTTCTCAGTATTCTGGCCAATCTCAATAATGCTATAGTTTGAATGGTCTCCAATCGTCCTATTATTTCCAAGTCCTCCAGTCCCTTTATCAATCCTTCATTGACTGTATCAAGAGAAACAATTACAATTGGTAAAAATATAACGTTCATAATTCACAGTTTTTTCAATTCCCTAGCAAGGTCAAGGACTTTTCTTTCTTTTCACTTTCTTTTAATTTTAATCTGTGGTCAGCCGAGACAACAAAGTCAATAATTTTACAAGTTCTCTTTTTTCTTGATTTTTATAAGGTCTGGTCGTCTGGCCGAGATTAGGTGTTCCGTTTGTATGTCAAAATCCCATAGGAGTTTGTGTCTCTCATTCTCCGGGACAGATTTTGCGTTGTGCATATACCATTTTTTCTTGTAATCAAATTGAAATTTCTTGCACAATTCCTTGTGGATCACCTTGCCCATCCAGTCGTGTCTAGTCTTATATTCTCTCTGAGCTAATTTGCTGCATTTGCTTATTATGCGATTGATCGTTTCGTCTCTGTCACCACATAACCTACATCTGTTTTGTTACGTCTTATGTATTCTTGCTTTGATGTGATTGGTTCTTATGGCGTTGTTTTGTGCTGTTATCAGAAGAGATTCAGTTTCTATTAAGGTTTCCCTTTCTTAGCCATGCTCATCTTTTCTCGCGTGAGATGTCACTTATTAGTCGCTTAAAACGTCCAAAGAGTTGTTTTCTTCTAATTTTTGTTTCGGGTTTTTGTCGTTCTGTTGGTCTTCGTGTTGTCAGTATTGTTTCTGGTGGTTGTGATCAGTATTCTGCTGCGCTTTTCTATGTAGTCTTCAAATTGTTGTATTGATGCGTCAATACTGTCTTTAATGCTGACAAGTCCTCTTCCACCTTCTTTTCTTAACACATAGTCTATCGATGTTTTCTCAAGGATGTAATGTCTTATGCGTGGTTATTAGTTTTCTTGTTCTCTGGTTTACTTGTTTAAGCTATTCTCTGGTCCACTTCAAGAATAGTCCCGAATATCTTTCAGAGGGAACAGTCCAGGTATCTATTACTTTGGTAAGGTTTCTACTGTATAGTTTTGTCTCGGGTAGTTTTCTGGTTCTCCTGTGGTACTCTTTTATTTTTCCTTTGATCTTCTCTTGTTTGATGGTGTCAGCTTCCAATATTCCTAATTATTAATAGGTTTCCTTTTCTCCGAGCGTTCTAATTTTTTCTTGATGTGGCATTTCCATTCTATCCTCAGGTGTTGGTTGTCCATGTAAATTAGGTGACTGGTCTTTTCCTACGATTTACTAAGTCTAGTATACGGCTGTGCATTTCCTAAGTATATTGTTGAGTGGCATCATCGCAATTATAAATAGTAATGGTGATAGATCATCTCATTGGAATATACTTCTTTGAATATTTGCTTTAGCTAAGCTTTTCCCTCTTGCTGTCAATTCCACTCTCTAGGTTTTCATGGGTTTCTCAATAAAGTTTATGACTTCATCTGATATTTTGCACATTTTTGGCAGTTTGTTATCCAGCTTTGTAGGAACATATAATATGCATTTTTGTAGTCAATCCTGGCAATAGCTAGATTTTTCCGTTTCGGCTTGCTCCCGTGAAGGATGTGCTGATCAACGTAGAGTAGCTTTTCTATGCCTCTGGATCCTTCGCAGCATCCTTTCTGTTCCTCAGGGAACGATCCGTGGCTTGTTAGCGAGTAATCTTTTATTTGTGCCGTTAGTATTTTCCACATCATAGGTAGGCACATAATGGGTCTGTAGTTGTTTAAGGCGGTTTCTTCGAGGGGGTCTTTTTGGATCAATGTTGTCTTTCATTCGGTCATTCATTAGGGTACATATTTATATTTCAAGTGCTACTCTGTTGGTGAATTTTTGGAGGTGAATTTTTTGAAACAGAATCCATCAGGGCCAGGTGTTTTCCAATATGAGGTTTTTTTAGTAGTTGTTTTGAGTGAATCGATGTGTATTTTCGCTTATTTTGGTCCTTCTTCGAGTCCTTCTAGATCTTTTGCCATGTTGCTAATCATTTCGGCTTTTTTGTTATGTTCTCTTGGTTGTCACGTTTTACTCCAAAATTGTTCAGCTTCTTTTGTACCTGAATGTTGATATGTTTTCATGTCATCTCCCTCTACTTATTGGTAGAATTTTCTTTCGGTGTTTTGTAATGTTCTGTTTTGTCTGTATTGTTTTACCCTTTGTCGATATGTTTTTAATCTTCCTTCTTTTGCCAGTAATTTCTGGTTTATTTCCTCAAGTTGTCTTGTTCTTTTTTCTTGTGTTGCTTTTTCGTTTTTCTCCCTACATTTTCCAGCGTTTTTCCTTTGTTTTATAATTTTTACTTGTTTTCGTAGATTTCTTATATGTGCTTCCAGTCAAATTTCCCATCCAGGTTTTGATTTTTTGTTCGTGCTCTTTAAGGAGGCCTGATTTTCTCCCAAAACTAATTTCGCTCCTGCATAAATTAGCTCATTTAATTCGGTTGTTTTTTTTATTGATATATGTGCTAATACTTGATTTATATTTGCCATTTCCGTGTTGACTGTTCTCCATTCTATATTTCTTAGTGATGGTAAGGTAGTCTTTTTTAATCCATAATACTCTTTATATTTTTAAAATTTATTTTTTGCTTTTGTGTTAGTGTTTGTTCTGTGTTTTTTGGGTGTGTGGTATTTCTATTTTCAGAAGTTGGCGGTTCATTTCGGTTAGACTGTTCTTATTCGTCAATATTTGGTGTGTTTGATATTGTATTAGCGTCCTTTTCAGTATTTGTTTTCTGACGTATTTCAAGGTCAGAAAACCAACTTTCTTTTATTATTATCCTAACTTGGTCAACGAGTCTTTGGCTTGTTGTCTGAAAACTAGCGCATTCTTGCCCGATCTCAATCATTCCTTTTCTATATCTTCTTTGTGTAGTGTTGCTCCTAAAATATCAGGGTAGTGCAAGTTGTTTGTCTTCCCTAGTTCAAGTTTTGTGCTTGCGTCTCTGGTTTGTGTTGTTTCTTAGATGGTCATTCGTGTACCATGATAAAAGAACTGCAAGCATTCGCAGGATGAGCACTGGTTCTCACATGTTGGCTATGGCTATCAAGAGAGCATCTGCCGATCATGATGCCCAGGCCTATTGCCTGGGTCTCACCTCGCATTGTATTTTGATCGACACGTTGCGTTATATTTTGATTCAACTCGATGGCGAGATTAACTTCATCAGTAGTCGCCACACTTGTAAATGACTAGCAGTAGTTTCCTGACTGAACTCTTTGATCCAGGCCGTTAACCGGTGGGGCTCATCCGTCCAGCATTTGGTGAAATACGCTGTTGGCCCAGCGATGGGTTTATCCATAGTTCACATCCACCTTGCTATTTACAATGATTTCTGATTTTAAAAAACCCTCCCTCACAATTAAAAAAAAATGTTTCAATATTGGTCAGTATGTCTTTAAGTCCTATAAATTTAAAATGCTGAATTTTACAAAATGTTATGCTGTATTTTTGTTTGTAAAATATTGCTTAAACTGTGCGTTTTAAATGTAAAGACACGCTTACTATAAACCCAAATTGAATATATGACTCTGCCCAAATGTCAGCGAACACGGCAAAACGTTTTTGAATCTTTTATAAAAGTTTAAAATTCTTAGAGGCCTAACAGTAGTTTAGAAGAAAAAGTAAAAGCCTAAAGCTGCCAATGCTACCACACACAAAAAAAAAGCCTCCCCGGCTCCCAACGGTAGTATAGAAGAAAAACTAAAAAGCCTAGGTAAATGTCCGAATACCGCAAAAAAAAAAAAAATCTGTACCTGTAAGAGTCTGACGAAAGTACCTTAATCTTGGACTTTAACAAACTTAAATCAAAATTACCCCCCCTTTCTTACGTACACATGGGAAGCAGCATGATGTACGTAAAGGTATTTGAATAAACCCATGGACGACCAAACTCAATACCTAAACAGGTCCTGGACGTGAGTTTGACGACTTTACGCTCAGGATCGTTAGTTCGATCGGGGAACTACTGCTGCTCCTCTATATGAGATGCTTCTATAGAAGAGAATAAAACAGCCATCGAAAGATAACCATGACCCACACTCAAACCATATACACAAACCGCATCGCTCTTCGCGCGGGTAAAAGAGCGCGTCCTGCTATTTCAATGCTATTTAGCGTTTTTAATGCTCTTGGTCTTATAAGTAATCCTACCCCTCCTACTGTAGCGTTGACAGAGTTTTTCCATGCGGATACGGTGACGAGCGACCACCCATTGCCAGTTTCGTGATATTTGATATCTTCGGTGTGCGTGTATCTGTGTTCTTGTATGCATATTATGTCAATCTTATGTTCTTCGGCCGATGCGATTAGCTCTGGTAGTTGTCCTATTCTATTTAAGGTTCTTACGTTAAATGTGGCTATTTGTAGTGTTTGCTTGCATTTTAGTAGTTTTGATTGTTTGAGCTCTGTAGCTGATTTTTCGAACACTGAGGCCAGGGCTCCAACCTCAGCAGGACCCACTCCTTTTTTACCCACGCGAAGAGCGATGCGGTTTGTGTATGTGGTTTGAGTGTGGGTCATGGTTATCTTTCGATGGCTGTTTTATTCTCTTCTATAGAAGCCACTCTTATAGAGGAGCAGCAGTAGTTCCCCGATCGAACTAACGATCCTGAGCGTAAAGTCGTCAAACTCACGTCCAGGACCCGTTTAGGTATTGAGTTTGGTCGCCCATGGGTTTATTCAAATACCTTTACATACATCATGCTGCTTCCAATCTAGTCCCGGCGACTTGTTGAGGCCGACCTGCTTCAACGCATCACGGACTTCACATTCAGTAACCACACCCTCGCAGCTAGCCGCTTCAGCCACCCCAAGGCGGGGGAAGTCGGCAAGATAGCTACGAAACTCCCAGAGCGGGAGATCAGGGCAGCGGGCAAAGCGATCCCGAAAGTGCGCCCGAAAGGCATCACGCATCTCACGACCAGATCGCAGCAGTCGCCCGTCCGTGGTCTTTACAGACGCGATGTACCGATCGGGGAACCTCCTTGGCCTTATCTAGGTTGAGCTGTCGACCGTATTTGGTGGCGAAGTCTCTAATCCTATATTTGAGAGAAACCCACCACCTATTCCCGGTAACTGCCTGCCGTATGCTGAGAAAACGTTAAAGTCGCTTTCCAGCACCCGACAGTCGGCATCGCAAGTGAAGTGGGTCTCTTGCACTGCAGCAACATTCACTCCGAGGTTCTTGAGTTCACCAAGCAAGCGCGTGCACTTGCTTGAATCCCTCAGTCCCCTCACATTCAAACTGGCAAGGTTTAAAGCCATCAATCCAACTTACCTTACTCAGTGTCGACTACGGGCCGGAAATCCTTGGGTGTGAGGATGCCGACAGCCTTACGCAGGGAACCGGTGCCGAGTTCAGTTGTAACCCGGTTATCCCTGGTGATTCCACCGACATCTATTGGGAACCGCAGCTTTAGGGACCTACAAAGGGACGGGTGAACCAAAATAGGGACCCTACCCGAACAATATGGGATGCATTTTTTCAGTGAGGAGTGCTCCAATTCCGCCAGCTTTATGCCCGTATCAGTCTGACAGACCGTACTCAAGAACTTCCATACGCCCTTGGTACGGTCGCCAGCTGACCGGACAAAATTGGTCACCATGGCTGCACTCCTGAAATTCACGGGGTTAGAAACATTTAGGTTTTTAATCTTTTCCAGACTCAGCAGCGGCTTTAGTGCCTTTCGAAGCTGGAAGTCACCGACTGCTTCCAGCTCTACTGAGCACAAAGCCGCTGCCTGCTGTATTTGCTGAATTGTGAGTTTTTGTTCGCCCTCCTGCCGATTTGTTTTTTTGTTAGCAGGAGGGTCTTGTTTCCATTTTGCCGGGAAGAGTTCCTGTGATGATATGATAGTGGGGCTGAGTGATGGAAGAGATGGTGTCTGGGTTAAATTTAGGGGCTGGGACCGGTCAGCTGATTGTGACCTTGGGAGTGGGATTTGATAGGGTCGGTGATATTTTTTGAGAAACTGTTCTTGTTGTGGTGAGAGGGTGACAATTTGATGAGGGGGTTGTGTGGGTTGTAGGATTTGAGGGGGAAAGGGTGGTGGAGGTAGAGGTGGAGGAGTTTGCTGTTTTTGTGGTTGAGAGGAAGGACCTGCCTTGGGTTGTTCGGGGCATATTTTTTTTGCGGTCCCCTCCCCACTGTCCCTTCTCCTCTTCAAATTTACATTAGTTTCCATCTCTTCCGGTTGGTTCATTTTGCTTTTCTTTTTGTGTTTTTTGGGAGATGTTAAAGGTACAGTTGGTGTCTTTGGTGTTATTGTTGAAGGTCTGGGTGATGCTGCTGGTGCCGATGTTACTGGTGCGGGCGTTGCTGGAGTCGGTGTTGCTGGTGTTGCTGATGCCGGAGTTACAGGTGGTTCTGGTGTAGCTGCTGCTGCTACTGCTACTGCTGCTGCTGGGGCCTTTTTTTGAGGAGGGGATAAAGATGTGCTTTTTTTCCCTGTTTGGGGACCCCTTCCTCTTACGGGTCACCTCTGTCCAGCCCTCCTGGTTATTTTTAGGCTGGACTTGACCCGGGCCCTGTGCCTCCGCTTCCTTGTTGATGGTGATGGTGGTGGCCGCCGCTGTGTCTTTTATTATTGCTGTTGTTGTTGACGTGGCTGACGCCTTTTCTTTGTTTTCAGGTCGCTGGGGGCAAAACTTGGCGATATGGCCAATTTGTTTACACCCCCAGCACCTGGGGCGTCTTCCTTCCACCATCTGCCGATCCCCGCATACTAATGTCTCCGGGATGGCTTTGAAGCCATCCCTTGTCAGGCACAGCCGGAAGGCATAGTCCCCGTAGGCTGTCCCGGCCGGGGATCTGAGGAGGTTAAAATCCTCAACCTGGCCATAGGCACTTAAATATGCCACCAGGACCTCCCCAGTAATAATGGCCGGGACATTGCAGACCGTGACGCGGAGCCGACGGGTGCCTTTATACTCCGGCTGTAGCCTGAAGTGTTTTGTTATTATATCTTTTTCAACTGTTTTGGCCGCATGTTGTTCCGTAGGAAGCAGGACATCCCATGTGGCAAAACTTTTTCTACAGAAGTACTGGCATGGGATGCCTGACTTCCTCAACAGCTCTTCAAATGAGTCTTTATTAAGCCCCACTAGCCTTTTAGTTTTAAGGTCGGAAACGACCAGCGAGAGGACTCTTGGTGTTATTTTCTCTGCTATTTCCAGGATGGGCAGTATCTCATTGCCTTTAAAATACTTGGCAAATCTGCCCACCCGGTCCTTTTCATAATCGTCCGGTCACCTCTGCTGGCCCTTCCAGGCTGTGGGGCTTTTCTGGGCCGGTGGTATTGGACTGTCTTGACTTTGTGTATCAGCGGGGATCGGCAGCGAAGACCAATTTGCCCCTATTAGGCTCTGACTTGTCTGTTCGTCACTTTTTTGGGGGGTCGAATTTATCGGGGTTGTTGTTGCCCCCTCCATGGCTGCGGAAAATTTCGCAGCCAGGAGGGTAAAATCAACCTCCACCTAAAGCTAGTATAGAGGGGGGGTTCTACTCTTGACTGAAAGATTTAGAATTTTTTTAAATAAAAGAAAAAATACAAGTGTAACAAGAAGACACTACACAAAATAAAAAACAGGTAGAACCCCTGGAAAGGCAACAAAACAAAACAAAAATGCAAATAATATATTCCGAGGTTAAAACAATAAAACAAAAGTCGGATAACAAGTGACAAAAACAAGTAAAGAAAACAAGTTAGTCACAATCAAGGAATTCTCGATAAGACTTCCAAAAAATTCAACAAAAAAACAAAGTCTTACCGAGATAACAATTTTAGACAGTTGTAACAAGTAGTCCAACAATAATAACAAAGTAGATTAGCACTTTTCGTAAAAAATAGAGAAGTTCGTCTCCTTCCTCTGTTGACTCGTGTGTTCCAATGTTTCTTCTTCATTTAATGTTTACTTACTACTGAATTTTAGGGACGGTCTGTTCTATTCGGTGGGGGGGGAGTTCATTTCATTTTTTTTTCTTTTCTCTTGGGGGTGGCGGGGTGGCATTAGGTGTTCGTTGGAGCACACGAGTCGGTGGAGGAAGAGATGTATCAATATTGGTCGGTATGTCTTTGAGTCCTATTAATTTGGGATGCTGAATTTTTGCAAAATGTTGTGCTGTGTTTTGTTTGTAAAATAGTGCTTGAACTATGCGTTTTGAATGTGGGGGCGCGCTTGCTCTGCTGTAAACCCAAATTGATTTTAAAGACTCTCTCTCTCTGTCCTAATGTCAGCGAAAACGGCAAAATGTTTTTGAATCTCTTCTATAATATCATTTAAAAATTGGTAAAGAAAGCCCTAACAGTAGTTTATAAATACGTATTAGAATTAAGAAACAGATACGAAACACTGCAAGAAAGGACGGAAAAAAGTTCACCAAACGACGAATATGAAAATTTCGTCAATGCGCACCTCGAGGCAGCAGCGAAATGCATTCCAACAAAACTCAAAACTAAACATAGAGTCTCATGGGAAACTTTAGCGGTGAGAGAAAAACGTGCACTAGTGAAGTCAGCCTCCAAAAACTATCGAAAAAACCCAACAAACACAAATGCCTTAAAACTAAAAACGGCACAATAAAGGAACAGACAGAATACATTCAAAATCAGATAGATAAGATTAGAGACTCGGTGGAAGATAGACAATCTAGGATAGCCTGGCAAACAATAAACGAAGTGAGTAGAAGAAAGAACACAGCCAAAGCAAAACTGAAAGCTGCAAACCAACAAGAAAGAATAAAACTGTGGAAACAGCACTTCGAAAACCTACTAGGAAACCCACCGAAAGTAACACATGAACCAATCACCAGAATAATTAGTAAACAATTAGACATTAAACTAGGACCGTTCACAGAAGAAGAACTCGACTCAGAAAAATTAAAAATAGGAAAGCTGCAGGGCTGGACGAGGTACCCCCAGAAGTATGGAAGACCAGACAATTCGACGACATACTGCTCCGACACTGCAACGCAGTATATAATCAAAATCCGATAGATAGATGGATGAAGGGATGCATACTCCCCTTCCCTAAAAAGGGGGACCTCGGATTAGCCAAAAACTACCGAGGCATAACACTTACATCCATAGCAGTCAAAATCTACAATGCCCTACTACGAAACCGCATAGAACCCAAAATCGACAACATACTTAGGAAAAACCAAAATGGCTTCCGAAGAAATAGATCCACGACCTCACAAATATTAACTATCCGTAGAATCCTTGAGGGTGTACGGGCAAAAAACCTACAAGCGACATTAATACTGTCGACTTTACCAAGGCCTTCGATTCCGTTCACAGAGGAAAGATGGAACAAATCCTACTAGCGTACGGCATACCTAAAGAAACCGTAGCAGCAATAACGATTCTCTATAGAAACACCAAAGTAAAAGTACGATCACCAGATGGAGACACAGAATACTTCGACATTGTAGCAGGAGTACTACAAGGGGACACGCTGGCTCCGAAACACTACTGCATCGTTTGGAACGAGCAGCCGCAGGCATAGGCCTCTATGTTAATGCACACAAAACGGAATATATGTGCTATAACCAAACGGGGGACATCTCCACTCTAGAAGGAATCCCTCTTAAACTAGTAGACAAATTCACTTACCTAGGAAGCAGCGTCGAATCAACCGAAAAGGACATCGAAACGAGGTTAACGAAAGCATGGACAGCTATCAATTATATGGAAATCAGACCTAACCGATAAAATGAAACGCAGTTTCTTCCAGGCAGCGGTCACATCGATACTGCTATATGGCTGCACTACATGGACGTTAACAAAACGCCTGGAGAAGAAGCTATACGGCAATTACACAAGAATGCTGGGTGCAATCTTGAACAAGTCCTGGCGGCAACACCCCACAAGACACCAACTGTACGGCCACCTGCCTCCTATCACGAAAACTATTCAAGTTAGACGAACCAGACATGCAGGACACTGCTGGAGAAGCAGGGACGAACTCATAAGAGATGTACTCTTATGGACCCCCACACATGGCCGTGCAAAAACAGGACGACCAGCACGAACATACATTCAGCAGCTATGTGAGGATACGGGATGTTGTCCTGAAGACCTACGTAGGGCGATGAACGATAGGGAGGAGTGGCGAGAGAGGGTCAGGGATATCCGTGCTACCAGCGCGACATGATGATAATGAACTTAAAGTCCAACTATTTGATCCTTCTTTTTAATTTTCTTCAACCTACCCTAAATTCCTTGCTTCATTTGCTTTCAAAATTTGGATCGTTATATTATTTTGATAATTGTTTACGTGACATTAATAAGATTGGATTTAGAGCGGATATTTCAGATATCACCTCCCTTTCCGCGCTACCCTTTTAGCTAAAATACAACGGTTAAATTAAAAATAAACTGAAAATTAGCAAGAATTACTACATAATTCAAACGAAAGCAAGAAAAACAAAAACAAAATATAAAGTTAAGGCACAAAAAATAAATCAAACACTTATGTGGCTATTTATAATATTTCAGCGCAACCAGAAAAAACTGTAGTACCAGTTTTCATTGATTTCACTCACAATAGTAAAACTGGGTTTTTTCTTTCTTTCTTTCTATCTTTTTTTCTTTCTCTTCTTTTTTGACCAATTCTACACTCATGTGCAAATCCTCTCCTGTTCGTCTTGGACTTTTGGTTTATTTCAAAAAATCACTTACGTGGCATTAAAAAAATTCGATTTAGAGCAGATATTTCAGACATCACCTCCCTTCCCCGCAAACCTTTTAGTAAAATACAACGGTTAAATTTTTAATAAACTGAAAATGAGCAAGAATAACTACATAGTTCAAACAAAATCAAGAATTATCATTATTCCTTGTGAGTTTAGTAATGCTATAGTTTAGATGGTCTCAGTTTATCGTCCGATTTTTAACTCTTCAAGCTCCCTTATCAAGCCTTTGGGGATTAAAATTGGTATCTCAGTCACCTTCATGTGCCATAGATTTTTTAGTTCTCTGGTAAGGTCTTAGTGCTCGTCACTCATTCATTTTATTTTATTTTCTCATTGTAATCCACTTGAACGGCAAAGTCCACTATTCGGTGGGTTCTCGTTTTTCAGCAAATTATCACTAGGTTTGGTCTTCTGGTTGGGATTATGTGAACAGTTTTAGCTCAAAATTCCCTAGAATTTTGTGCGTCTCTTTCTCCAGGAAAGGTTCCAGTTTGTACATATACTATTTGCTGTATCGTCAAATTTCAACTTCTTGCACGATTCCCAGTGGATCACCTTTCTCACCCAGTCGTTTCAAGCCTTGCACCTTTTTTTATACCAATTTGTTGCATTCGCTTTTTATGTTATTAATCGTTTCGTTTCGTTCGCCAAATAACCTCTACTTGCAATTTTGTTGCGTCTTATCTATTTTCGCTTTAGCATAGTTGATTCTTACGGCGTTGTTGTGTGTTTCTGTTAGAAGAGATTCAGTTTCTCTCTTAAGGTTTCCCTTTTTTAGCCATGTCCTGATCTTTTCGTATGAGATTTCGTCAGTTTCTCGCTTGAAATATATATATAGTTGTTTTTCTGTCCATACCTGTTTCCTAGTTATTGTTGTTCGGTTTATCTTTATGTTGTTTGTGCTGTTTCTGGTCGCTGTAATTAGTCTTTACTCTTTTAATGTTGTCTTCGTGTCTCCATATTGATGCATCTATACTATCTTCGATGCTGGTGAGTCCTCTTTCTTCTTCTTGACGCATGTAGTCTGTCAATGTCATCTCTAGGATGTAAGACTTTATGCCTCATTAGTAGTTTTCTTGTCATCTTATCCATTTGTCTAAGTTCGTTCCTTGTCCATTACACGAATGGCCCGAGTATCCAATGACGGGGACCGCCCAGATGTATATCTTGTTGTAGAGTTTGGTTTCTAGAAATTTTTCGTTCGTCTTTTTAAAAAATAATCTTGTGAATATTTTTGCACCAGTTCTAACAAATTATTTTTCTCTTAAGTCTTGGTGATTGCAAGTCTTCTCGGGTCTCCAGGACTCTTTTAGGTATCCTAAATGATTTAGGGGTGGTGTGGTCTGAATGGTTTCAGTTCTTTCTCTAATTTCATCGAAGCTGTTTTCTAGGTTTTTGAAGACTTTCCAAGGGCCCCAACTACGATTGGTATCAAGGCCTACTTCATGTTCCACAGCCTTTTTTTCTTTTTAGATCGTTTTCAGTTCCCTGGCAAGGTGCAAGAATTCGTCTAGTTTTTCGCCTTCTTTCACTTTATCGCTGTCGTCAGTTGGCAAAATCCCCTCAATGAATGGTCCATTTCTTGTTAATTAAAACTAAGTATGGTTTTCTTGGTGGGATTCGGTGATCTGTTTGTATTTCAATGTCTTAGAGAATTTTATGCGTTTCACTTTCTTGGATAGATTCTGGTTTGTGTGTGTATATTTGTTAGTAGGGGGGAAATTCATCTTCTTGTACAAACCCCAGTAGTTAACTTTTCCACTCAATGAGGCTTGTTATTGTACGTATTAAATTTGTGCCTGTTTGCTGCATTTACTCATAATGTGATTAACCGTTTCATCTCTATTATCACATACCTATACTTGCTATTCTGGTCGATATTATCAGCTTTTGTTTTGATATACTTAGTACTTATGGCATTTTTTTTTGTGCTGCTACTATTATAGAATCAGTTTTTCTCTTTAAGTTCTCCCTTTTTAATCATGTCCCGGTCATCTCATGTGTTATATATTTTGTTTGTCACGCAAAATATCCATGTTTTTCTGCCTATTTTTGCTTTCTAGATTTTCTATTTTTGTTATCCTGATATAACTTTCCCTGGCTGTTGGAATCAATTTCTTTTTGATCGTATCTATATGTTCTTCGAATCCTTGGATTGCTCCATCCACGAAGGAATATTTGTTTGAAGATAAAAATGAACAAAATTATGTATATATCTTAAATGATAAAAATATATTGATTTGGCATAAATACAACAAATGAACAGGAAGAGGTTTAAAAAGGCCAGAATCTCAGTGTGAGTAAAGCATGAATCAATTATTTTTTATGTGATATTTTGGCTAGAGCTAATGTTTACAGATGTGTTTTTTTATGTGCATTATATTTTTGTGATAATTTAACTACATTGCATAGAGTTATCGCTTATGAGTTCGTCCTTACTTCTCCAGCAGCGTCACACATGTCTGGTTCGTCTAACTTGTATAGTTTTCGTGATGGGTGGTAGGTGGTCGTACAGCCACTGTTTTGTGATGTATTGCTTCCAGGACTTGTTCAATATTGCTCGCAGCATTCTTGAGTAATTGCCATCTGGCTTTTTCTTCATACGTTTAGTTAGCGTCCATGTTGTGCGTCCATATAGCAGTATCGACACGAACGCTGCTTGAAAAAAAAAATGCGTTTTATTTTATCTGTCAGGTCGGACTTCCTTATGACCGATAGCCAATCGATAGCTGCACATGCCTTTTCTAGTTGCGTGTTGATTTCTTTCTCGGTTGATGAAACACTGCTTCCTCAGTTGGTGAACTCGTCCACTAGTTTCAAAGGCCCACTCTTTAGTGTGTAGATGTCACCTGTTTGATTAAAGCTCATGTATTCCGTCTTGTCTGTGTTGACATGGAGGCATATGCCTGCAGCTGCTCGTTCCAGATTATGTAGCAGGGTTTTGGCTTGGGTGGGTGTATTTGCCAGAAGTGCTATGTCATCGGCGTAATCTGCGTTCGTAATTGTTTGTACTGGGTATCTTTTACTTCTTTCCTTTTCCAGCTTGAAACCGTTATCTTTCATAATATCAATAGACGTTCTAAGCACGTAGTTTAGGTAGATGATAAGCAGGTATTGAGATAATGTGTCTCCTTGCAATACACCTGCTACAATGTCGAAGGAGTCTGTGTCTCCATCCGGAGAGGGGACTTTTACTTTCGTGTTTTTATATAGTATCACTATAGCTCCCACGGTTTCTTTGAGGAGGCCGTAGGCGAGTAGTATTTGCTCCATCTTCCTTCTGTGTATGGAGTCAAATGCCTTGAAGAAGTTGACGAATAATAGTGTTGCTTCGAGGGTTTTTTTTGCGCGTATATCTTCTAGAATTCGACGGATAATCAAATTTGTTATATCGTGGATCGATTTCTTCGAAAGCCATTTTGGTTCTTCCTAAGTATCTTCTCAATTTTGGGTTCTATGCGGTTGCGTATTAGAGCATTGTATATCTTGGCCGCCATGGATTTAAGGGTTATGCCTCGGTAGTTCTTGGCCATTCTGAGGTCATCCATCTTTGGGAAAGAGATGATACATCCTTTTGTCCATATGTCTATTTTGTTTTGGTTATAGACAGCATTACAGTGTCGTAGCAGTATGTCGTCGGATTCCCTGGTTTTCCATACTTCTGGGGGTATTTCATCAAGCTCTACTCTTTTCCTATTTTTAATTTTTCGTAGTACTGAGTCGAGTTCTTCTTGCGTAAACTGTCCTAGTTTCATATCTAATTGATTACTAATAATTTTCGTGGTTGGTTCGTGCGTAACTTTCGGAGGTTTTCCGAGAAAATTCTCGAAATGTTGTTTCCACTGGTGTATTCGTTCTTCTTGGCTGGCAGCTTTCACTTAAGCTTTCACTTCTTTTACCGTTTGCCATGCTATCCTAGATTGTCTATCTTCAACCGAGTCTTTAATCTTATAGATCTGATTTTATGTGTATTCTGTTTATTCTTTTAGGTATGTGTTAGTTAATTCATTTTGTGCCTTCTCAAGTTTCTGAGCATTGATATTAGTTGGGTTCCTCCAATTGTATTTTGAAGCGGTTTTCACGTTCGCTTGCTTTTTTCTAATCACTAATGTCTCCCATGGGACTCTGGGTTTACTTCTATCTTTAGTTGGTATGCATTCTGCTGCTGCTTCTAACTGGTCATCGAGTAAGTTCTCGTATTCGTCATTCGGTGAAGGTGTTTTTGTTATCTCCTGAAGTGCATCGAATTTATTTCTTTGTGGTAACGTATATTTATCTCTACTATCCCTGTTATTAAGCAGGGACCAGTCATAGTGTACGTTGTTGTTGATCGGGGGCCGCATTCCTTAGTAGGCTCAGTCGTATCTTTTAGAAAGCGATGAGGTAAGTTTCTTCACTAATATTGGTAGAGCTGTAGCAGGAGATGATTGTTGCGCTGCAGTTGCCATTAAACGTAGCTACCGTCATCCACGATTGTATTTTTTCGATGCTATTTAGGGCCTGTGGTCCTATAAGCATACCTATATCTTCTATCGTGGCATTGACAGAGTTTTTCCTGGCAGATACAGAGACAAACATCCATCCATTGCCGGTATTGTGATATTCAATATCTTCGTTATGAATGTATCTGTATTCTTGTATACATATTAAGTCTATGTTATGATCTATCACCGAAGCAGTCAGTTCCGGTAGTTGGCCTATTCTATTTAAAGGTCCAGCGTTGAATGTCTCTATTTGTATTGTGCTTTTACATTTTAGTAATTTTTGTTTTAGTTTGAGCTTTGTAGCTGATTTTTTGAACAATGGAGCCAGAGCTCTAACCTCAGCAGAACGCGCCCCTTTTTTAACTGCGCAAAGAGCGATGCTTTTTGGACAAGTGGTTTGAGTGTGAGTCATTGTAATCTTTTGATGGCTATGCTTTTATTCTATGCTATCCTAACCATATATATGTACGTACATACATATATAACTTAGTTGACAGATCAAGTTCATCTGATGCATTATGGTGCAGAAATTCATTAACTGAAGATTGAAATAAGAACATATACGAGTAAAATGATTTATTTATCTGATTCGTATAAATAGAGAGAAAAACTTTCATGAAGTTTCAAGATCCAATGTAAATACTAATTGGCATCAATTCCACTTGATCAGGATTTAATAGACGCTTTCTGAAATAAATGAGCTTTAAAATCGATAGATTGACTGGAAAATAAGTGTGTTGCAGACAGAAAATAATGAAGTGGTGATATGAGCAGAAAGTCACATTATTAAAAGGAAATCAATTAAAAAAAATCATATTAGATGATAAAAGGGAACCGAGTTTTCAAAAGAAAGAAGCTTCGTTTTCTGAAAGAAATAAGCGGTGATAGTTATATGATATCAAGCATTCCTTTCAAATACAAATAATTTGCACTTAGTTTTATGGTTTCAAGTTGTCCTACTTAATGATCAACATTTGCACAAATTTATTTGGTTTTACGTATTATTATCCAGTACAAATAATTATCAAACAGATCTTTTTTACCTATATATGGGATCCTAACATGTACCCCCACTCCATGTTTTAGTGGAATTAGGACTAATAGTAATAAACTCCACAATCCCCAGAACTCCAGAATTGGAGCCTCACCTGCTGATGCAGTTTAGTGTCATACCCAGGACACCCATTTTGGGAGGAAGTCATACCCCTCTGCAGGGAATACTGTCGGCGGGTGTTGAATATTTGTGAAGGACGTTAATGAAATATTGTAACTTTAGAAATCAGAACTTTTAAGATGGATATAGAAATGTGGCTGATTTGTTGGGCAGGTAAATTATGTAAAAATAAGTTGTTAATGAATATTTTAAAGATGGTTATTAAAATGCAGCTTGAGTAAATGCGCACCTACAAACAACAACAACAACAACAACAACAACAACAACGTAAAGCGGAAAGAAAGGAAACTTAATATGGAATAAATAATAAATAATAAATAAATAAGAATCTAAAAAAAATGGCTGAAAATGGAATGTTTAATACATAATGACAGAAAGATCGCTCTACTTGGAAAATTCACCATTATTGAACACCATTAGCGGTCTTTGTTCACGAATGAAAAGATTGTCGAAATTCGGTAAACAATCTTTATTTTCCGCTTTGAGTAATATCAGTTGGTTCCTGGTCTTCCTTGCGGAAATACTTCCACCATTGTGATTGAGGACAGCCAAGTTGGTTGGGAAAGTTAGTTTTGAAGTATAATTGTTATTTTTTTTGTTACTTCGGATGATCAGTCGATGAATGCAGAACACAAAACAGTCAATGAAAGAACATACACAATTTAAAAAAATTACGAGCAGACATTTGTGTACACACTCAATGTTACACATTTTAATTGTAACGTTTCATGTTCAAGGTATTTCAGCGCATAAAACTTCTACAGTTGAGAAGAACCACCTGGAAAATCCCCGTGTGAGGATATATTGCATATATGCATACGTGAGAAGGATCACGTGGGTAAAATTCAGGGGTGAAATTTATTGCATGTTTTAGCTGTAATTTTATTATGTAATTGGTTGTGTAATGTGATCAGATGGACTTCGACCATTTCGTCGTCCTAGCATTAACGGTGGATCGTGTCTTCGTTTAGGTTACTGTCGCTACTCACTAGTCAGTCAGAATCGTTCCCTTTCTGCTGCTAGGTTTCTTTCTGCCATTAGATCAAATTAGCCTTTCTTATATGTGGGTCGGCTGAAAAATTCATAGCCTGACAAAGATACTCTCAAGGAATGTGACCAAATGAAGTTCATTTTTTAACACTGACACCCTTGCGGTTCATATATTTTGTCCATCGAGTTTCCCGTACTCAAATCAACAGTAGATATGATTTAATCATATAAACTTTTCAGCCCACCTTTGAAAAATATTGATAACACGTGCTGCCCACTGGCTTTTCGGAGGGCCACTTGGCGTTTTCTTCAGGTGAGTGTTATTGAGTTAATTGTCTGGTCACAGAGACCTTCCTCGTCCCCTGTGGCGCACCTAATTCAGAATGCTGAGGAAATCAAGCATTTTCTTTCGTGACAGCCACGAATTAGTTTCGATTCGTGGGTGGCTTCCAACATTAAAATTACCTTGTGTCAAATTTAACATGGTGGAATGCCGGATAAATCCTAATAGTGGCTCAGATTGGCTCGAAATCAACGGCTAAGAGTTACGTAACTTAGTTTCTGATTAGTTGACAAATATTTTTACCCTTTATTTTGCTCGCACATTCTTCCTGGAAGTACGTTGAGCCAATTCTGACTGATTAGGACACTAGCAAGGCGTGATCTATGGGTCCTTAGTACGTGCCCAAAGAATCACCAACGTCGGAACTCTACCTACTCGCTTATTGGCCTCTGCGACATCTTCTGGTTGATCTCAACAATACTGTAGTCTGAATGCTCAAGATTTGTTCACCGATTTCCAACTGTTGCAACCGTTTTTAAAATCCTTTCGGGACCGTTCCAATTGTACAAATTATAATTGGTATCACCGTTACCCGCATGTTCCACAGTTTTTGTTTAGTTCCCTAGCGAAGTTCAAGTATTAGTTTATCTTTTCACTTTCTTTTATTTTTACGCTGTGGTCTGCTGGCACGACAAAATCCATTAGACATATTATTTTGCTTTTTTTGTAAATTAGCACTAAGTTTAGTTTTCTGGTTGGGATTAGTTGATCTGTTTATATCCCCAAATCCCAGGGAATTTGATGCGTCTCATTTTCTATGACGGCTTCTGGTTTGTGCATATATAATTTGGTAGTATGGTCAGAATTCAATCTTTCACAATTCCAGATGGCTCACATTTGTCTCTCAGTCATGCCGAGCCTTGTACTCCTTCTGTACTAGCTTGCTGCATTCGTACGAGATTTTTACACCAGTTGTAACTGTAAGTATTCAAGCTGGATGGTCTCAGTTCTTCCTCCGATCTCCTGTTTCCAACATCTGTTTTCCCGGTCTTTCGGGAATGTCACCAGACTGTTATCACTATTACCTTCACATTTCTAATTTTTTAGCACTTTTGGAAAGTCCATGTATTCCTCCATTTTCTTTTACTTTCTCATTGTAATCTACTGAAACTGCTGTTTGTCCATATGTCATTGCAGTTGTTTCTTTTTCTATTTAATTTATCTCTCTTTGTTCTTTCTTGCGTATTCTCGTAGTCCGCGAATTGCCATATCTACACATTCTTCAGTGCTGATGAGTATTCTTTCTAAATTTCTTTAAACATATCGTCTGTCATCATACTTTTAATGTAACACCTTGTGCATCGTCATCAGTTTTCTCATTTTGTGGTCTATGTTACTGAGCTTCTCTCTTGTCCAGTTTAAAAAGAGTCCAGAGTATCTTACCAGGCAGAATCACAAGGTGTTTACCCAATCCTTCTGCCATGATCAGGATGTGGCACCAGGTCACTTTTTAAAATCAAAATACAATGAGTTTGGATTCAGTGTTTTCCTCTTTTAGTTGCCAAACCAATGCTAAAAAACATACTGTTTACTCAGAGTTGGGGTGGGAAAAGAAATGGATTCATGCTATTCTCAAGCGTATTAGAGTGAAGCGAAATGCGAAGTCTGGTCCAAGATTTGAACTCAGTTCACTGATTTCATTTCCTCTGACGATAACTGTTACATTAAGTGCTTTTTGTCCAGGTAATTATGCCTTTTGTTAAATTTCTGCTGATGGTTTTATTTTCAATAATTTTTCTTGTCCTGAGGTAGTCCTGCTTTACTTTTTCTTTTGTCTCTATATAATGGTATCTGTATCTATTATTCCCAGGAATTTGTAGCTTTCTTTTTATCCAGAGGATTTCTTGGTTGATTGTTTTTGCTTCTCCTGTGATTTCTCATGTTCCTTTATTCATGAGCTGCATAGTGCATTTCTTAATTCTAAATTCTATTCATCGTGTAACGCTGCATAAATTATTTATCTCAGGACGAGAGTTTATTTTATGCGCATGTGGCGTCGGGGCAGTCTGGCACTTGACCCCTCGCAAAATAAGTCCTAGTCAAGACTCCTGTTTCGTGCATAAGGTAATTGGCAAATAATGTGGGGGTTAATTTGGGGCTAGACTCATCTCGACACTGGCGAGGGAGATTCCAATTTCCCCGTTCACATACACCACCAAGTCCTTCGTTTCTCCTACCCCTCGGATAACGGAAAGCATGGACTTCTAGGTTAAAACAAAATATATTTCACTGCAGTCAAATTTTCAAAATTCCCTTGTAATGCCTTTAAGGCGAATAAGACATTTAGCGAGAATAAATGAAAGCGATACGAAACTGAAGAAGATATGTGCAAAAGAAGGCAACTCGATAGATAAACAACATAGCGAATAGATTTCAACTCGAGGGAGCATTTAAAATGTAACAAAATTTTAATAAGTGAGGACCAAACAAATAATTATGAGATTTAAGAAACAATTTCTTCCTCTTTTCTTTTCTCCTTTTTAAGGTGCCGGCAATATTAATCCAGCAGACAGTCTTAAACACAAATGTATCTCTTTCTTCCTTTTTCTTTTCTTTCTTTCTTACTTCTTTCTTTCTTTTCTTTTTTTCTTCTTTCTTACTTTTCTTTTAAACTATCAGCTTTGTTAAGCCAGGTAGGCAGTGTGAAACACAAATGTCTCTCTTTCTTCTTTTTTTTCTTTTCTTTCTTTCTTTTCTTTTCTTTTCTTTTTTTTACTTGAGGGAGTATCTAAGTCCACTCATTCATTTACGGTTTACGAAAGAAATCTTTTCAGTTTCTTTCTTTCCTTTTCTGAATATATATATATATATATATATGTATGTATAATTTCCAATATTTTGGAAGGGTAGAAGGAAAAGCAGTTTAAGTTGTACTTATCTTTTCGAAGGGTTTACTTCTCATGTTCCTTTCTCTTGCGCACGAGTGACATCTCTCAAGAATCGGCTGGGTCAGCCTTTCTGCTGACTACCGTCCAAAGATTCTGTTCTATGCTTTTTACTGGGCATTCTCCCGGAGCGGCTGTAAACCGACATCTTTATCCGTCGACTTCTGTCCTCAAAACTAAAGATCCCCTTCCAAATTTTTGGCGCGAAAGGCTCTGGCCAATCATTTGGCTCCTTCCTCCTCCTCCACCTCACCCGGTCATGCTACTCAATGACCTGCTCCGTCCACCCGGTCACAGGTCATGGAGTGCAGGCAGCCCTTGGCTTTCATTCTGACCTGGATTCGTTATAGATCATGGAGTGTGAGTAATTTGACTTTCGTTCATATCTCCCTTTTAACGGTCAGTCTTGGGACTCATTAGTTCAAACACAGAGGGGAGGGGAAATTAAATCTTACTTTTCCTCTCTCGGTGGCATACCACGTCACAATCGGCATCACTTTCTAACATTTTGTTTTAGGTATTTCGATTCTTGCACTTTAGATGATTTTTCTTTTATTGCGACTTCTTGAATCTGTTGCAGGCTTCAAACTTTTTAGGATATGTTTTAGTAGTATCATAACTATAATGAACCATTGTGGTGATAATGAGTCTCTCTGAAAGTTACCAGGATGCATCTCTATATTTTAACTTCTGCTTGGGTTTTGTCATTCAGCTGCTTGTTCCATGCGCCAGTTTATTATAATTATTTAACTCCTAGCGAGTTTTAACTTGTAGTTTTTCACTGAAGTCTGAATGGTAGTAAGTCATCTAAGGTCTCCAGAACTCTTATACATATTCAACCTGATCAAAACAGTTATGCTATCTGGATGATCTCGATTCTTCCTCTGATCTCCAGTTCCTACAGTTTCTTTTCCATACGTTTGGAAACTGTTCTAAGAACATCTACTACGATTGCTATTTATTATTTCACATATCACTTTAGTCTAAGTGACTGAAAGTCTCCTCGGCTCTCTAGGAGTATGCCAGCTGATCTTAACAATGCTGTGGTTCGGATGGTCTCCATTCTTGGTCTGGTTTCTAATTCTTGTATTATTATTATTATTATTATTATTATTTGACTTAAACCCCGAGAAGTACCTTTCCACTATTTTTGCAGTAAATCAGGAAAATAATTTCAGCGGAAGAACCTCACGGGTCAACGCCCAGAATCAAATAGTTCAGTCAGGAAACTACTGCTACTCATCTATAAGGGCGGCATCTATTGATAAGATTAGGAAAAGCTGTCAACGAAAGATTACCATGACTTTGATTCAAACCATATGTCCAAACTGCATTTCCCTCCGCGTGGGAAAACAAGGGGGTGCTAAGGTTAAACCCAAACCAAAATTATTAAAATGCAGAAATACAGAACACAGAACACATAGCGACATTTGACGTTAGAATTTAAAAAAAATAGGCCAGTTACCTGAACTTACAGTGTCTGCAGCAAAGTACAATATAGGCATTGTATGCATACGAGATTTTAAAAAACTTACCGACAATAGCTCTGTACAGACACTGGATGTCGTCTGAAAGACCTGCCGGGAGCGATGGATGATAGAGATGAACGGCGCGCGCGCGAGAGAGAGAGAGAAAGAGAGGGGGGGAATCAACGCTAGGAGCGGGATGATGATGATGATGATGATGCATACAAGAACATATATAGTAACATATCGAAATAGAAATAATATACCATGATATTGGCAATGGATGGACGTTTGTTTCAACATTTGCATTGTAAAACTCCGACAAAGCCGTCATTAGAGGGTAGGAATGCTTCTTCGTCCTCAAATCCTAAAATCACATAATTACATAAAAAATACAACCGAGAATGATGGTAGATACATTTAACGGCAACCCTTGCACAACTATTATCTACTAGATTCTGAGCAATGTCAGTTATGAAACGGACATCACCACCTTCAACGACTAATTATCTTTCCTTGTCCGTACTATTCCCATAGACACCATTTAATCATCGATGGAGACATGAATGTTCAAATAGGTAAAGACGAAAAAAACAAATTCTGCTTACACCACTTATTAAATAGAAATGGGGAACATTCAACAGACCTCTTACTCAAAAATAAACTAACATGCTTTAATACGAAATTCCAGAAAAATGGATGGAAAACTATGGACCTATACCGACCCAAATAATGCTAAAGCACAGATAGATTACATACTTATAAATAAGAAATGGATTAATAGCACTCTGAATTGTGTGGCATATTTCCCCTTTGAAAGACTATCTTCTGATCACAGAATTATCACAGTAAAGATACTGAGACTGCGCAGAAATAAGACACAAACGGCCATGATAACATGAAAGCAGCATCCTTATATAATAAAAGAAACCCAACAAATGCTAATGCACAGAAACTTAAGAAGGCACAAAGAGAACTAACATAATGGGAACTAGCCAAGAACGATTTATGCTGTTTTTGACAAATCTTGAAAACAACACCCCACAAAACAACAATTATACGGCCTCCGACCTCCCATCAAACAATTCATACAAGTAAAATGAACAACACGTTGGACAATCCCAGAGAAGTATGGACGAACTCATAAGAGACGTTCTACTATGGGATACTATACATGAACACACCAGTGGAGGCCAACTAGAAAAAACTTACAGTCTTCAGCTCAGTGCTTACACTGGATGCCGTTTAGAAAAATTACCAAGAGTAATGGCAGATAGGGATGGATGGTGTATGTGTGTGTGTGTGTGTGTGCACGCGCATGTGTGTGAGAGAGAGAGTGAGGGAGAGAGAGAGAGACTAAATGCCATCAGTGCGACTTGATGATGATGATAATAGATGATAAAATCTTTAGAAGAAAATTAACCTTTTTATGATAAATTGTTTTGAGGTGTAGTTTTTACTGGCATTAGTCCACACGTTTTTGATATCTTTCTATGAAAATGACGAAAGTTTCAAACGATTGTTACAACTGAATATACAGTGTAGATTTACAGGTTTTTTTTTGTCGCTTCCATTGAAAACAATGATAGCTTCAAGTAATTATTCTTCGTATAAATAACTTGCTCACAGTAATATTATTTCAAGTATTCTTATTTAATACGAATAATTTTCAAACATATCTACTTAAGTATTAGTTGGGACCCTAAAAGGTAGAACCACTCAGGGTAAGAATCGACCTGGGATTAATGTCAATGAAGGGTGACTTTACACTCACCAGAGTTTTTGAACTGGAGTTGTACCAGTGGATGTACTTTAGTGTCATACTCAGGACATACCTTTTTAGATGTTTTTTTTCTGCAGTTGTTACAGTCAGCATATTCTAAGAGAGGACACTGAACATTTTAATGCTTTTAGAACTGGTGAACTATGAAATGTAAAAACATTTCTTTAAAGAGTGGGGATTTTCAGCCGATTATATTTTTGTCTTTTATTTAGTTTATTCCAAGTTTTTGAGGGCATATTTTAGTCGATAATAAAGTGAACTTCTTTTTGTCGATAACTGCCTCATGAAAATATTGACCTTTAAACTTTGATCTCATTAGAAGTTTTGATGTTTAAAATAACAAACATGAAAATTGATTAGAAAGTGACTGAAAATATATTCATAGCAAATGGAAAGAGCATTCTTTGTTTCACCTACTATAATTTTCAGTCAGCAAAAAGCAATGTAAGGTATTTCATTACATTTCAATCTTTTCTGGCACAATCAACTCGCTCCTTTATTCGCTCACACATAGGTGTTATTTGCTACAAAACGCCCACATCGTTTGATGGATGTAGTGCTGAGATGATGAAGAGGTCATTGGACAATATTTTCGAAGAAATCACGACGCATTTTGAAGGTTTTATTGAAATACCATATATTGATATTGAACAGAATCAAGCTCTCTTGAACCAAAAGTTGTTTACAGTTGTGCCGGCTGCTTATGATCTAAATTGTTATCGTGATCGAAATAATTATAACATGCAAAAATTTCCATTCTTCATTGATCAAACTGCTTGAAAAATAGGTGAACAGAGTTATAGTCATTGTAATAATTTGAAAGCAAAATCGACGTAGTGTGACAAATTTTGAAAAAAAGAAACAAAATTGCGTTTGAAGTATTCTTGCTTCAACTGAATGTAAAAAAGTAAAAACTGAAGAAATTTCCTACGTTCTATCGGTGAGGCTTAGAATATGCTGACTGTATCCCTTCCAGGGGGTAAGACCCCGCCTACCAAAATAAAGGTGTGCTGGGTATAATACAAAACTATACCCTGACCCGGCACGTATCTAATGATGCAGTTCCAGTCCTGGAGTTCCGGGTTCGGAGTAACCTTTCATTGGTATTACACCAAGGTTTTCACTAACCTTGAATGGTAGTACTTGTTAGGGTCCCATCTTCTGTTTGAAAATTATTCATTTTCGATCGAACTGTGTGCAAAAATATTCTTAAGAAACAACAGCAAAAAATGTAAATAAATTGTTCAATGAACGATATTCCCTAACCTTTCGGAATAAAATAATCATAGACGGTTTGACTGAGCATTAAAATCAATCAATCAATCAATCTTCTCGCGATACTTTCTACCTTTGATCTCAGAAAAAATGCTACCGTATTGAAAGATTATCATTTTCTTTGTATCATACACAATGGACATTTGTTGTTTTTTTATACTCTTCATCTTCCATCATGTAGTAATCGAAATTTTCTCATTTGTCTTCTGAAAAATATATATCACAAGCATTAGAATGACATTGTGCAAACATAAAAGAGAAATTGCACAAATCTCTACACTTATTATTATTTCACTCTATGTAAGATTTTTGCACTAGCGTTAGGTAGTCACTTTTCAAGTGCATCTGAGTGACAGCAAGTCTCCACAGGTCTCTAGGACTCTTCTGGGTATTCTAGCTGATCTCACCACCCCAGCGTTCTGGATGGTCACAGTTCTTCCTCTGATTTCCAATTCTTCCAGTTTTTCTTTCAAACCTTTTGGAACTGTATATGCATACCAACTACAATTGGTATCAGCATCACCGCCATGTTCCACAGCTTTCTTAGTTCACTGGCAAGGCCCAAAGTATTTGTCTTTCTTTCCATTTTCTTTTATTTTCATTCTCGGCGTTTAGAAAGGCAAAATACATCAAAACATAAAGTTTTTTTCCTTGTTAATTAAAATCATGCCTGGTCTGGCCGGGATTAGGTGATCCGTTTATATCTCAAAATCCCAGCGAATTTTGTTTCATTTTTATGACAGATACTTGCTTTTACATATACCATTTGGTAGAATGGTCAAATTTCTATTACTTGCACAATTCCCAGTGGATTACCTTTCCCACTCAGTGGTGCTTGGTTTGGCATTCATTTTGTGCTTGTTTGTTGCATTCGTTTTTCATGTGATTAACCGTTTCACCTTTGTCACCACATAACCTACATTTGCTATTCTGTTGGGTATGATCAATTTTCGATTTGATATGATTGGTCCTTATAGCGTTATTTTTTGCTGCTATTACAAAAGATTCAGTTTCTTTCTTGAGCTTCACCTTTCTTAGTTACGTCCAGGTTTTCTCGTGTACAATCTCGCCAAGTGTCTTGAAATATCCACAATGTTGTTTTTCTTCCTATTTTTGTTTTCTAATTTTTGCTGTTTTTCTGTTGCTTATGTCACTGGTGCTGTTGCTAGTTACAGTAATTAACATTTCACTGGTCTTTTTAATGCATGTATACGAGTACTCTTCCATCTTCTTTTCTTGAAAAATATATTCTATTTTAGGAGATATTTTTCGCGGGGTGCGCTCTCAAAATCTTTTTTGAAATCATTCAAAGCCACACTTCTGATGTAAACTTATTTCTATTGAAAAATAAGCGAGATGTGATTTCATTATTTCATCATTAAACACACTGAGTGTGTTAAAAGCATTATTATCGTATCTTTCTCAAACTATATACAAAAATTCTAGAATCACAGTATTGGAGGAATATTGGCACTAAGTTTTAATACAGAGAACAAATTAAAATGGTGTAAAGTTTTTGATTAAGTAAAATGTACTCTATTCAATATTTTTTCACAAAAAGTATGCTTCTAGATTTCCTCATTACTAAATTTCTTGTAAAAGTGTACTTGTATGATTAAAAAATATTGATCCTTGACAAGATGGCTTCCTTGTAAGTAGTTTTCTTCTTGAGAAAATCCGCATCCTTTGATTTCACCATCTTTCAAAAACATTGTTTTTTATCTGGATTGGTCCGAATACATAAATAGCATGTTGTCATGTGAATCATTGGAACGAATTTATGTCGCAAGTAAAGAAAAACTAAGTCGATTCTTCCTGACTGTTGACATCTCCTGCAGAGAGCAACTAAATAAGATCACTTGGTTTTGGTGAGCACACAAAACTAAATAAAAGAATCAATGTAAAAAAAAAAATTGTCCCCTTATAGACAGTATTTGAACTCGGTAAGAAAGATTGATCACAAATAGCTAAAGATACCTAAGAAAGCCAATAAAATATTTAGACGCATGCACGCAAACACACATGCTCTCCCGAAGAAGACGTAACCTTTACGTCATATTTTAGGTGATATGAGGACTTATATACTACAAACTGCGCAAATTGGAATGACGCGAAAAAGTTCGTCTTCTTCTGAGGAAACTTGGCACATGTGAACACACAAAATTCATAAATTACATTCCGCCCCGAAAGGCTAGAGAATTGACATTCGCCGAAGCAATGGAATTACTCATAGAACTCTGTAGTCCAAAGACATCTATTTTTCATAAGAGATGTCTTAATCTAATAGGGAAGGAAGGGGAAAATTATATTACTTTTGCGTCAGTAGTAAACAAGTACTGCGACGATTTCAACCTTGCGGAGCTAAGTACGGATAACTTCAAATGCTTGATATTCGTGCAAAGGCTACTTTTAATAAAAGAAATGCCGAAATTAGGCTAAGAATACAAAACAAATTGAAAAATTAGCCGAATATAACAATACAACAGATTGCTGAAGACTGTCTAAGGTATGTAAGCGTAAAGCAGGATTCTAAAATATCGAAGAATCGGGTATTCCTAGTGACAGAAAAATACGCTATAAAAAGAAACAAACTAAGTCTCTCACTAAAACTAATGAAATAAAGAAAAAGCAAAATAATTTGTCCCTTAACCCATGTTCCGGATGTGGAGCCCTACACTGATACAATGATTGTAATTTCCGGAACAAGAAATGCTTCATATGTAACCGAGTCGGACACAAAAACTCGCGTTGCCGATCTAAAAATAAAACCAATAGCGACGTAAAAAATACCAAGTCGGAAAATCTAGACGGTGCTAATACCAGGGAATTCGTGCACGTAAAAATGTGAAACATAAATGTGAAATTTCAACAAGACTCGGGTTCTGATTTGACTATAATAAACTAGAAGATATGGAAAATATTGGGTGAGCCTACTATGATAAAATCTAGCGATATAGTAAGATCAGAAACAGGGGAAAAATTAAATTCGAGGGAGAATTAATTATTAATACAACGTTCCACGGGAAGACTCTTAAATTAAGATTGTTCGTCCTGAAAAATGCTATCTATTTGGCATCGACTGGATGACACAATTCCAACTTTAGGGACTTGCCTGTAAACTCATACTGACAAAAAATTGATAATTTGGATGCCGAAGCTGAAAAACTAAAAAAAGAACTGAAGGAAGCCTATCCAAAGATTTTTGGCAAAATTTGAGCTCCAAAATGATGTCCAGCCAGTGTTCGAAAAGAAGCGAAATGTGCCCTTTGCCTCGTTGGAACAAATCAACGAGGAATTTGACAAATTAGTTAAAACTAGAGTTCTGTCAAAGGTACAGTGAATGGGCCGCACCGACGGTCTATGTAAAAAAGAAAGACGTATTTGCGAAGTTAAAGGGTGGAAAATCTTTCGCGAAAATTGACCTTAGCGAAACTTATTTGCGAATTCCTGTTGAAGAGGAGAGTTCGAAGATATTGTGTATAAATACGCCCTGCGGATTATATAAATTCGAACGTTTACCGTTCGGGGTCAAGATATCGCCAGCAATCTTTCAGCAAGTGATGTATACTATGCTGAGCGGCCTTGACTTCTCAGTCGTTTATTCATATGACATTCTGATGAATAGTAAAAGCGTGGTCGAACATAAACATCGTGTCCACAAAGTTTTTGCAAAGATACAAGACTATGGTTTCAAAATTAAAAAACAAAATGTGTTTTTGTCATGGAAAAAAATCAAATACCTAGGACACATAATTGACAAGGATGGCTGGAAACCAGAACCTGAACAAGCTGCCGCGATTAAAAACATGCCGGCGCCCGATAACATCGCTTCATTGCAGAGCTTCCCTGGACTAGCAAATTATTACCAGGTATTCATAAAAAACATGCATGATTTGCGTGCCCCACTTACATCAGAATTATTTCTCTCACATTACAACCTGGGTTTGGAAATCATTGTAGCCGGCGACGCTAGCTTGTATGGTGTCGGGGCATGCATCAAAACCAATAGCTCACGCGTCGAGAGCCTTGCTTCCTGCTGAAAAAAATTATTCGCAAATCGAAAAAGAGGCTCTTGGGAGTCTTCGCAGTCTCAAAGTTCTACCGCTAAATTTTTGGTCGATACTTCACGCTACAAACAGATCCCAAGCCACTACTCACTATTTTTTGGCTCAAAAAAAGTCTTCCTACGCATACAGCTGTGAAGGTAACGTACCTGGGCATTCGAAGCGCGCACGAACGTGTCTGGCTTGTAGAGTGAAAACCGATATGGCTGCCTCGAGCATATTTGACGAGGGGAGATCTCGAACCTGCGAGAGGTAATTTGCACGTATGCAAATTCTTACGAGATCTCACAATAATACAAATACGCACAGTAACGGCTGAATGGGCGATTTTTGTTCTGAGTGCATTTGCCCGACGAACGTGTTACATCGCAAGGAAGGAAGGAAGGAAGGAAGGAGAAGAAGGAAGAAGGAAGGAAGGAAGGAAGGAAGGAAGGAAGGAAGGCGAGAACCTGAAGGAAAGAGAGAAAGAAGGAAGGAACAGCTACTGAGAGAGAGGGAGAAAGGGTGAAACTAACAACCGTGTCCTCTCTTGAATTAATACAAGAATCAGTTTCCTGTTGCCTTTTACGCCCGCTCTTGACAACAACAGCCAAATTACAACTTCCAAATGGAGTTCTTACCATCGAAAAGATTTGGCCATGCGGACAGATTGTCAAGACTAATTCCCAAGTACAAAGAACTACTGGAAGATCAGTGATTGCCTCCCTTCAATCTGAAGGAGAATTAAAAACTACCCTTTGTAATATAGTGAGGGAACTTCGTGTGACGCTTGAACAAATAAAATAAGGGTATCTCCACGATGAGTATATCAACCAAATAAAAGCGAAGCCTTTGAAAAGGACCAGCGAAATATGGTCGTTTTCTCCATATACGACGAATTGTTACTGTACGGGGAACGCATCTTAATTCTGTCAACACTCATTTTTATTTAGGATTTGTACTTGCACTTAACTTCTAATGTTTACCCCGTATTGTTCATCTGATTTTTTGTTTTTTACGCAGCTACTAACCTTTTTCTCACTCGGCAGTGTGAGCTCTTGTACTCGACACGGCTACAAGTAAGGGACTTTTTATTCCAGTAAAGGCAATCATAATACCAATGTAGTGACCCACGACCGGATCACGGGTTAGGGCCTGGTTGTCTTGTTTCTTTTTGTATTGGTTTAATTTAGAGGGAGAATTAGATTGATTTTTCTTTTGGCGTACCTTTCTTATGTGTGCTATGCCAGATTCCTGAATGTTTTTCGAATCTTGGCGTACGCTTACGAATCTCTCATAGTCTTCTGCTATTTGTCGGAGAGTAAAGTTTGGCTCGTTTTCCAATTTATTTAGAACTCTACTTTTGCTGAAAATGAGTTCCTGAACAAATATCAGACACTTTAAATTATTCGCTCTCAATTCTGACTGTTTGATATTGCCGCAATGCTTGTTTACGACCGACGCGAATGTAGTGAAATCTTCACTGTCCTTTTTGGTTAAATTCATACTCATCCGTCTCTTATGAAAGAATGACGTTTTAAGACTAAAATTCTTTAAGAAATTTAACTGCTTTGGTAAATGTCAGTTCACTTCTTTTACGAAGTAAGATATAGTTCAGAAATTTGGTGTGCTCCGTGGTGCCTAGTTTTCAAAGTAGTAGGTGAACTTTCTTAGAGTCAGCCCAATTCGCGCAATGTGTGGAGTATAAATCCTCGAATCTTCTAAAATAAGAGGCGAAGGTCATATCCTCGTCAAGAGAATATGTAAAATTGTCTATTTTACCCCAGATCATGTTTTGTGAGAAGGAATTTTCGTTTTCAATAATTTGACCCCTGCTTTTCAGTTCAAGCAGGTTTCTTTGCTCTTGTTGAGTTTGAAGTAGAATTTCTTCGAGTTTTTGTTGTCTGATTTCTGTTTGTATTTGTATTTCAAGCCGTTCTTTTTGTATATGATGCTGGAGTTGATCCATTCTTTTTTACTGGTCAAGTTGTTTCTCTTTCATTCTTTTTTGGTGCTCAAGTTGGAACTTAAGAAAATCGAGCGCAGTGGCTTTAAACTCCTCCATGTTTGTCTGTGTCTTTTTTAGGATTAAACCGAAATAGAATTTAATTGAGGTGGAAAACTTTTCTTTTGAAAAAAAAAGAGATAAGTTTAATTTCTTTCTTACTCAGGGAATCACGAGTGCTTTTAAAAATATCGTGAATTTTCGTTGTTTAGCGGCTCGCGTTCAAGTTCAATGTAAATTAGTAACACTTCTATTTTTGTTTAGTTTCCTTTTCTGGAATGCCAAATACTTTTCAGTAGAACAAAGTGTGACGAAAATAGAATTTCTTGCGTCCAGTGTTGAACCGATATTGACAATTTCCATGATGTCCTTTTGTGGTCTTCAAGGGTCCTTAAAATCCTTAAAGATTCTCGTGGCCGTGTTGTTGTGGCTTTGTTAGGGACCAGAAATAAAGACACAAGAAAGGAATTTAGTTAAAAAGTATATTAACAAAGAAAAGTTGTACAAACATATACAAATCATAGGGTTACCATCGAGACTATTCGGTCCGACTGTCACGGCTGTCTGCTGGAATATTGCTTTCTGTCTAAGAAGAGTACCTGCTGCTATTTATAGGTGGGAGAGTTTATGCGTGCGTGGGTAAATTATCATAACATATACCTTTCAAAAGGGTATTAGCGCCATGTGAAATGCAAACAACCTCATCCAGAAATTGAACTTGGGATGCCGTGTTCACTTCCTACTACGATGCGCCGCGAGCACTTAACCTGTATGATATAAAAGTAGACGCAATTAAAAAACAAAAATAAAAAAAGAACAAATCTTTTGGAAAATGTCTTTATTTCATATTCCAAAATGACCCAGCTATTTCTAACAGTATCTGTATCCATAAACTAATTTCGCCATGAAAGGCTGTTAATATCTTTTAGGATTCATGTTCTTGGTTCTTTGTGATGTTGACATACTGCTTCATCTCGGGATGTTTTTGTCGAAATAACCGTTAGTAATTATTTAGAGAAGACTCATTTGCATAAGGAATTAATATTTTTCTGAAAAAACAAAAACATGCACCTCATGAGGTTTCCAACAATCATAGTTCCAAGAAAAACTTCTTAATTACCTATTGCGCAATCACCTCAACTATATCCGCTTTTAGAGAATCAAGTAAAAGAAGTATAAAACGAAAAGACGATTTTGTGGTAAATATTCGGGGTCTGTCCCCCATCTTGATTACTCACTGTTTTCTTTGTTGAATGCTGGATGTTTAAAGATGACCCTTATGTGACTGCTCCGGTAGAATACATACTGTAATTAAGATCACATTTTGCAGTTCTTGGGTTGATTTAAATGTACTCTACTGCAGTTTACTCTTTGCAACAGTGGCTTTGTGATACAAAATTATCCAATAGCTGATCTCAACTTGAACAAGTTTAGTGCTTTCTTTTTTGTTATTTGTGACTTGGATAATGATACAGCTCATTGCTGATAGAGGAATTTCCAATTTTGATATAATTTGCCGATGACTTATTGATTGATTTTAACGGTTTGTTTGCCCGTCGAGGGTTTTTTTATGCCCATAGGTTAGATAATCGCGTATATTTATATTTTTGTGTTGTTGTTTCTTTAGAGTTTATTTAATGGTATCAAATATTCTTATCTAATACAGATAATTTACACCCTTTGGTATGGTTTCAAGAATTCCTATTTAATACAAATAATTTACTGACAATTATATGATCTCTAGCAATTATTTCTATTTGATAATCATTTGTTTTCACGTAGTTATATGGTTGCAAGTGACTAATATCAATAATCCTTTGTAAACAATTATAGCTTCAAGTAAGTATAATTATTACAAATAAGTTATATGTTATATGTTTTCAAGTATTCCCACCTAATACTAATAATTTTAAAACATCTATTTGAGCCATAGATAGAACCCTAACAGTTTCTACCACTCCTACTTAGAGTGCATATGGGAGTAATGGTAATAAAGCGTTGAATCCACACTCCTAAGATCTGAAGCCTTGCCATCATATGCAGTTTAGTGTCATATTCACGGCACCATTTTTTGGGGAGGGGTTATTACACCTCTACAGGAGATACAGTCAGCGTATTCGAATCCCCACTGATAGAGCGGAATTCGTTGACAGATCATTTCGTCTTCCGATTAGCCAACTAAAGTGCCACTTATGAACTTTTAAAATTATCATAATTTTGATGTAAGAGACAAAACAGATATTTGTGGGATTATTATTATTTTTTTTTTTTTTGCATATCTAGAATATTTATTCAGCGTAATTTCATTCAGTGTAATTTCATTAAATTCATTATAAACAATCGTTTTGTACATTTATATGTATTCTTTAAATATACAGAGCCATGATATTAAGAGAACATTTTGTTTTAGATATTCCGGATCATTTCGAATTTTGAAATGTACAACAACCAATGATGTTCAGTTTCAGTGACTGTAACTGAAAGGAAATTTCAAAATTCATGCATTGCTTTGATTTGAAATGGTTTAAAATTTTGTGAATAGCAAATAAAATCAGTCTGCATTTTTTGTCGACTTTGTATTATAGTCGAGGCAGGACACAACGAAAGGTCAATCTTTGAGCGAAATACAGCTGCTTTTGAAATCAGTGTTTTTCTTCTCCTCAACTGGTTGACTTATAAGACTAAATAATCTACTCTGCCCTATCATTTACCCGTAATTGGATGGACAACAGAATAATTCATACCTTTTCCAAGAGCATTAGCGCAATTATCAAAGATTAGCATCGTCAAAGATTTGAACTCGGGTCGTCGATTCCGTTTCCTACTAGGGTAACCGTTACGTTAAGCGATAGTAAAAACTAACAGATATTTTATAAAACTAACGGCATGTACAGTCAGAATTTTATTCCCTTCTCTAGAACTGGAATGAAATTCTGACTTTCTTAATATCAGCCTATATTTAGTTGATAAAGGGTGTAAATGATTTTAATTAATCATTTGTTTCGACAAGTTTCCTCTAAATTTTGTCTGATTGATTAGCAACAGGCTCACTTACGATATAAAAAAGAGGGGATTCTAAAATTACAGTCTCACCATTTACGGTATAATGATTTTTCTGTAGTTCAATCAAAGTCAATTGGCATTATAATGTTTTGATATCGGATATATACAAAATCTTGTCGACGAGCCAATACGCCTAGGTTAACTGAGAGGTTTCCCTAGCTTATTAATCAATTAAGTATCGAATAAACGGGAACATTTTTGAGACAAGATTAAATTAGATCTTACATAATTGGATAAATGTACATTGGCCAAATAATATAATTACGCATACTTATTCTTAACACGCACAAACACAAACACACACACACATATACACGTAAACACACACACACACACACACACACACACACACATATATATATATATATAAATATACCTGCACGCAAGCACACACACACACACACACACATATATATATTTATAAATGATGTCTTCATTTTCTGTTTAAAATATCTTTATATATATATGTATATATGGGTGTGTGTGTGTATGTGTTAAAAATATCTTCAAAAACAATCATTGTCCTATTATAAAGCAAACTATAAGACAACGATACATATATGCATGAGATTTCATAAGACTTGCAAGTTCGGATTGGGACAACCAGTCACTATTGCAAATATTACATATTTTGACTGTAATGAAGTCTGCGGCTGGTGTCAAGTCCTGTTTCGAATTGGTCGTTTCAAGATTGAGTGTTCGATTCTTCGTTCTCCGAGTGCCTTACAATCATCGTAGATAACTTTTTCTTTACTGATCGATTTTTCGTCGTCTGTACCCAGTTTTCGACATCTACACTTAGTGCCCTGTGATTATTTTTGACGACATCTTTAAAACATTTTTTATGCTTCTTGGACGTTTACGTTTACTACGTTGTAACTCTCTGTAAAACAGCGGCTTTGTTAACCTAACATCCTGGTAAGTTTTATTTCAGATTCAAAGGATCCATCTCTAGAGTGCTAATAAAGTATACAAAAGAATCAATTATATGTAATCTTATACCCTGGATAATTTCCTACATAGGGCTGGGCCAGAGGTGGAGTCAATATTATAATGGTCTTCTTCAAAAATAGTTTATGCTTTAGAGAAGAGTTCTGTTATAATTTGAACGTCTTAAATGAGAACGAGATCTGCATCGTCAACATAATGGAGTTTCTGAACGTTTGGAAAGTCTTCGATTTTCTTTTGAAGGGCGTTAGATTAAAGACTTTACCTTTGGTTCTGAATCGAATTTAGATGCTGATGCCAGTCTTTAAAAGGCGTACAAGAGAGTTACGGTAAAATATATGGACAAAAGAGTTAGGACAGGAACGTCACCTTGTTTAACTCTGTTATTTCAAGAAATTGGTTCCCAGAGTGAATAATTGAATTCAGTACGAGTTCTCATGCCACGATAGTCACAGAAATATGTGGATGAATTGAGGTGGACATCGAAGTTTGCCGGTAATTGTCCAGGGAGTAGTCCTATTAACAGTCAAAAGCTTTTGTTAAATTGACAAAGATCTGATAAAGAGTTATGCTTTGATCAATGCATTTCTCTTAGATTTGACAAACAGAAAAATCAGATCCGTTGTACCACAACCAGATTGAAAATCACATTGATGTTTCGGATTAATAGTAAGGCATATCCATTTTGTTAGCTGATTAAGTAAAAGTTTTGCAAATATCTTACCAACCAATTTAAGATCTCTTTAATTTGAACAATGAAATATCGTCAAGCCGGTCCTGAGTGAGAAGAGTACCCAACCAGATGTCTAATAAATGATTGATCTCGGCAGTAAGCTTGTCATACTTATGGAAAAGGATCTCAGTAGGAATATTGTCAAGACCTGTACTAAATTCTTTTGTATGGACTCTGGCCGCCGCTGTGAACGGACGTCTTTTTTATCTCACAAAGAAAATGATGTATTTTAAAGTAAATAAAAGAAGTAATGATTATTATGTATTTACTTATCTATTTTTTATTCTTTATATCACATTCTTTACACATCTATCTAATAATATATAAATCATATGCATTTGATTTATGTACAAATTTATGTTCACTATTTATTTATTCACGATATTAAATTGGTATGAATAACTTCATTAAAAATGTTACTTAAATAAGATTATCTTATGAAATTTACATCATATTTGACATTTTTGTGACTGAACTTTATTAATTTATATTTTGATATCGTATATATATATATATATATATATATATATATGCAAAAAATTTCGAGGAAAAACTATTGTAGATTTCTTAAAGACATTTGATTTCATATACAGAGGGAAGATGGCGAAAATATTTTTAACTGATGGTCTTTCTAAAGTAACTGTTAAAGCCATAAAGATGCTCTATAGAAACACGAAAGTCAAAGTTCGCTCACCGGATGGAGATACAGACTTCTCTGGCATTGTTACAGGAGTTTTGCAAGAATATACATTCGCATCGTATCTGTTTATAATCTGCCTAGACAACGTGGTTCGAGCATCGATAGATCAAATAAAAGAAAATGGCTTTACACGAAAAAGCCAAAGAACAGAAACTGTAATGGACGAAGACTATACAAATGACATAGCGCTTCTTGCAAATACACCTACCCAAGCCGAATCTCTGCTGCATAGCCTGGAACAGGCAGCAGGAGGTATTGGCCTCCACGTGAACACAGACAAAATGGAGTACATGTGTTTTAATCAAGAAGGAATCATCTTCACTCTAAAAGCCGGTCCTCTGAATTTAGTAGACGTGTTCACGTACCTCGACAGCTGCGTCTCATCTACAGAAAATTCAGTCAATATACACCTAGCGAAGGCGTATACAGCTATCGATAGGCTAACGATCACGTGGAAGTCTGATCTATCCGATAAAATAAAACAGGATATCTTCCAAGCAGCAGTTGTGTTAATACTACTCTATGGATACACCTCATGGACGCTGACAAAACGCATAGAAAAGAAGCCAGACGGGAACTGCACAAATATGCTACGAGCTATATTGCAGAAATCCTGGAAGCAACACACCACGAAACAACTGCTGTACGACCGCTTAACTCCCCCTAACTTACCCCTCAAAAAGGGGATGTTTTTGGTATGACACTAAACTCTATTTGTTGGTGAGGATCCAGTTCTAGAGATCTTATGAGTGTGGAGTATCCCTTCACTGCCATTATTCCCAGGGCCACTCTGATCTGGAGTGATGATACCTGTTTGGGTTTAATCAATGTGTCAAATAGATCTGTCAAAAATTATTCGTATTCCCTAGGAAACAGTGAAAGAAACTCTTAAGGAAAATATGAATATGCAATGAACGCGATTCCCTAACTTCTAGCCATAAAAAAGTATACAGATTTACATGCTAATAAAGATTAATCAATCAATCTGTTATATAATTAAGGAATGATTTTTTTTTATATTAATCCTTTTTCGTTAATTATATTTTATCATTCAGTTTGGTAAGGCTTTGAACTATTCGAGTCTCTTAGTTCAGGGCATAGTCATTAGGTGCAGGTTACGCTCGTGCGCAAAGGTTATGACAATCACCATTGTCATAATAAACCCCAGACAGGAAATGGGGCTGGAGTGTGGATGACGCCATGCTCGGAAGGGATGGTCCTGAGAATTAGAGGGTTTTGAAAAAGACTCAGTTGAAAGTTGACATTGGACCATGTGGGCAGAGAATTGAGTTCTCTGCCATTGAATTGAAGTTGAGATTGGGCCGTTGAAGATTTAGTTGTTTTTCTACCGACAGGGATCTTAAACACCACGAGACGTGCTGAACGTTGCGGGTAGGGTTCAGCATAGTATGGTCAGTATAGTAAGAATTGTGTCTCTCTTCTCGTGTCGATTAACCGAAGTCAGAAGTTAATAAACCGTTCGTACTGGAACAACAGAATCCGCCTGTATCTGTATTTGAATATGTATTTGTAGTACCATTGTTATTGATATCATTATGGTTGTGGTATGCAACAAATTAACCAATCAATTATCTTTGAATGGAAGTCCCCACAGCGTGGTAGCTAACATGCTTGTCTGCGACACTCACTTTCAGATTAATATTCTTCGGAGAGGTATTAACTCCCTGATTCACACAGCTATGGTTTAAATAATAACACAACTGTTCTTCTAAAAGGATTAATGTGGCATTAAATAACCCACAAAGTTTAGTATGCCATCAAACAAAACAAACCAAACTGTCGTGGACAGTTAATTACTTAAACCATAAATGCCTATATTTTCTTTGCATTCAAATTTGAAATTGCAGAATCGGAGTGTAGGTGCCGCTGATCATATCAGCTGCGTCTTGTTTTTCTTGAAAGCAACCGAGAGAAAATTATTTGTCCACTGCTATTTGGTGCATCGAAAAATCGGGAGAAGAGTTTATCAAGTCAAAATTTGAGAAATTTTGAAATACTTTGTTTTAAACCGAATCCAAACATTCTTTAATTAATGAGTTATTCTCTGCCAAGAGAATAGGGAATTACGTTCATTGTATGTTTATATTTACATTTTTGTGTAGTTTAAGAATTTTGCTCACAGTTATGTGATATCAGTATTCCTATAAAATACGAATAATTTTTTATACAGATCTATTTGACCCATAGATCGGAAACGAACAAGTACAACTGCTCTGGGTCATAGTGGATATGGGAGTAATGATTAAGAAGCGGGATTCTACTTTCCCAGAGCTCTGGAACTGGAGCATCACCATTGGGCGTTGGTTTTTGAGGTTTAAGCTTCTGCAGAGTGTAAAGTCAGCATATCTTAAGTCCCCACCGTTGACAGGACAGGATTCTCTTCACGGGAAAGAATATTAGCATTCCAAATATGGGAGAATGCGTTAAATCGTTTTCATAAGTGAAAATAACACTTGATCAGATTAAGTGGCATTGCTTTCATTACGTTATATTCAGAATAATCTTTAACATAGTAAAATATCTGTTAGAAGAAATCTTTGCAATTAAACTGCTGTAATATACAAAATTCTGAAACTCATGAGTATCTGTTCATTTCTCTAGAAATCAAGAAGAATTAAATAACACTCAGAATTTCTACTCAAAATAAATCAACCGCTACTCAAAAAAATCTCATCTGGTAAGTTATGTTTGATAAACATCAAGGAGGCACACTTGGTGTAACGGTTATCGCCCAAGAAAATGAAATCCATTTACAGAGTTCAATTCTGGACGAAAATGTTTACATTTAACTTTGTACTAATGCTCTTGAGAAATGAGCAATCAAACTGTTCTCCCATTTATGGGTAAATATAGAACAAGCGAGGTTATTTAGCCATAGTAAGGCAATCATTATAAGATAATTAAAATTCTTAATTCAAAATTCGCTATACTCTGCTTAAAGAATTAATCTTATGTCAAATCCTGTCTATGGTAAGGGGTTGGCTAAATACATATATTTAGGTTCTCTACAAAGTAAAAAAAAGTTGGTGTTTAAGAAACTTGAAAAAAAAAGAAGTTTTTTGGTTTTAAAAGCATAATGACCTTCCTGGATTATTTAATGCTAAATATATCCTTGTTGATGAACAGCAGTAATACTGTTTAGCTTAACTGGAAGGGTTTATATGTTTCCCAAGAGTTTTAATCTAAAAGTAAATCAAATAGCGTGACTGGAGTTTGAAATCACTTACGTTGAGGATACAGCCCAACACTTTACCCATTACGCCACGAACTGAATTGAAAATTGATGATGAAATACTTCCTTATAACTCAAAAATTGTTTTGTTCTAAGTGACATTTTCGTTGATATGATATTTTAATATCTGCTATTTCTTTTTATTACAAGTAAATATAATTGAAAGAGTAAGATTTATGTAAACAGTGACAGATGTAGTTAGACGTTAAATGCGCAGTCTAAAATGTCCTCTACAATTTCTTAGATTTTGATATCTCTTTAAAATCATTCTGCAAATATAAATTTCAGATTTGGTGAAGAAATATGAAAGTAAACCATTTTCATATACTGGGTCACTGTCAATTTAGCAATAAGAGGTTGCCATTTATTCAAAGGGAAGCAGTGGGGATGTCAAATGTTACCTTCGAGATTTCCAACTGACATATTAATCTGCATCACTGAAAAGAAATATTTTACTCTCACCGCATTTAGAAAATAGAAAAGAAAAGAAAAAGAGGAAAGAAAAGAAAGAGAAATATACATTATGAATCTCTTTTGCCTTCGGGGATAGGGAACATATTCCGAAAAGAAGTTGATCTTCCTAAAAAGTCATTTCGTGTTTTCTGTGAAAGAAACATTGTCGAGATTCATTTTATTTTCATTTTCTCCGATTTTTCTTTTTGTATATGATCTACGATGTTTTGATTTTTATGTCGTGTATCAGAAATGTCAATGTAAAAAAACTTCTTGCAAGAAGAAATTTTTCTTTTCTTTTTTACTGCGTAATATCGCAATGTCTTTGCGATTAAATTATCTTCTTTACACTATATGGAGACAGAGAAGATGATGTCTATCATATAAAGGAATGCATTGAGGTGGCAGAAGTAAAGTACAAATACAAGCACGAATGGGTGGATAAAGAGGCCTTATTGAAACTGTGCAAAAAGAAATTTTGCAGTACAAATTAATTTTATATTCTCAAAACAAAATACATCTTAGAGAACAAAATTATCACGGAAAACATTTCAGAAACTGGATTTCATAATTTCAGCAGACCACTCCGTAAAACTAATTTTGAAGGTCTGATGAGTGCAGAATACTCCTTCATTGCCATAACTCCCTAATCCACTCTGACCTGGAGTGGTAGAACCTGTTAGGATCGCATCTATGGATGAAATAGATCTGTTTAAAATTATTTCTTTTCAATAAGAATGCTTGATTCATAATTGTAAGTTATTTGCATTAGGATAACCTAGTTGAAGCTGAAATTGTTTGCTAAGAATTATTATCATTATTTACTTGAAACCATATAAATACGTGCAATTAAATCACTAATATTAAATAGAAATGATAACTTGAAACTATATAATCATTATTAGACAGGAACAATTGAAACCATACAAGGATGTGCAAATGATTTGTATTTGATAGGAATACCTGATATAATATAAATGTTTGCAAAAATATCTTAAGAAATAACTACGCCAAAACTGTAAAAATAAACGTTCAATGAACGCAATTATTTCCTAACCTCTTGGCACAAATTAACCCTTGATGGGCTGTTATGGCATTAAAATCAATCACTTAATAAATGAAAATGAAAATCTGGATCTATCTATAAATTTATCTAAAGCGATGAAAAGAAATTTAAACTTAAAATATAGGAGCATTTGGAACAGCAAGAAAGAAGCATTGAAAAAGTCTGAATGAATTGGAATTCCGAGAGGGAACGGAAAATACCCAAGCGATATCATTACAAACAAATAAACTGAACACTGAGAACTGATAGAATAATATGGAAACATCATCATCATCATCATGTCATGCCGCTAGCACGGATATCCCTGACCCTCTCTCGCCACTTCTTCCTATTGTCTATTGCCTCCGGCAGGTATTCAGGGCTACATCCCGTATCCTCTCATAGCTGCTGCATGTATGTTCGAGCTGGTCGTCCCGCTTTTGCTCGTCCATATGTGGGGGTCCATAGGAATACATCACTTATGAGCTGGTCCCTGCTTCTCCAGCAGTGTCCTGCATGTCTGGTTCGTTTAGCTTGGGTAGTTTTCGTGATGGGAGGTAAGTGGCCGTATAGTTAGTGCCTTGTGGGGTGTTGCCGCCAGGACTTGTTCAATATTGCTCGCAACATTCTTATGTAATTGCCGTCTAGCTTCTTCTCCAACCGTTTGGTAAGCGTCCAAGTAGTGCATCCATACAGCAGTATCGATACGACCGTTGTCTGGAAGAAACTGTGTTTCATTTTATCGGTCAGGTCTGATTTCCATATGATCGATAGCCTATCGATTGCTGTCCATGCCTTCGTTAGCCGAGTGTCGATGACTTTTTCGGTGGATGAGACACTGCTTCCTAGGTAGGTGGATTTGTCAACCAGTTTCAGAGAGGTTCTGTCTAGTGTGGAAATGTCGTCTGTCTGATTATAGCACATATATTCCGTTTTGTGTGCATTGACATGGAGGCCAATGCCTGTGGCGGCTCGTTCCAAACTATGCAGTAGTGTTTCGATTTGGTTGGGTGTATTCGCCAGTATCGCTATGTCATCGGCGTTGTCGGCGTCGGTAATTGTTTTTGCTAGGTACCTTCTGCTTCTTTTCTTTGTCAGCTCGAAGCCGTTTTCTCTGATTTTATCAATGGATGTTCTAAGCACGTAGTCTAGACAGATGATAAAGAGGTATGGGGCTAGCGTGTCCCCTTGTAGTACTCCTGCTACAATGTCGGAGTATTCTGTGTCTCCATCCGGTGAACGTACTTTCACTTTGGTGTTTCTGTAGAGAATCGTTATTGCTGCTATGGTTTCTTTAGGTAGGCCGTATGCTAGTAGGATCCGCTAGTTAATGCCAGTTTGAAGAATGAATTAAAAAATAATTAATAATCTCTTAAATTCAAGACAGTTCAATCTGTCATGATTATGCTTTCCCGACGGCATAAAAGATACAGATGTGAAACATCTGAATTTTTACTTTCTATCTTCTCTGGACACTAACACAAGTCGCGGCCTGTGAACTGAGCTTGATATATTCAATAAACACGGCGTTTACACACGTAACTATCTGCACACAAACATAAATCAACTTGTACACACAATCATACAAACTCACAAATCAGAATACAGCTTAGAATAAATAATTATGTTCAACATATTCATTCCTCATAACGTGTTGATATATTTATCATAGCGTTTCGCCCTTTATGAGCTTCTTCAGATAATATACAGGAAAAAATTTAGGAAAAATATTGGGAAACGTTACAACTGTGCATCAGATTATTATTGCAACGTAATAAGGATTGCCAGTCGTTATGGAACTTTTAAAAGTGGAAAAAAAAAAAACATTTGAAATGGGATGTTATTTAAACTGTGAATTAAAGGAGATGAAAATACTACTGCTTTGTGTGAAGTAAAAATGTTGGTAATAAATCATAAGCAAATAACACATTAAAATTTGTGAATATTGGGACAAGTTATTCTTATTCGGATACTGATTCAAAAAGATAACACAGACAATAATGTTTTTAAAAGGGAATTTTATACAAAAAGAAACGAGAAAGAAAGGGATAGAAAAAATAAAATGTTGCAAATTTTAGTGCAATTTGCGGGAAACCTATCAGAGAGAGTGTCTGGGAAACAAAGTTCTTTGAATTTGAGAATTTTTCTTTTCTTTTTTTGTTTTATCGAAAAGTTTCTGAGTTTATTAAATTTCGAGTTTTCTTTAAGGTTCTTTTCCGCAGAATTCTCGGTTGAATTTTCTTTCTGTTGGATTTTCTTTCAGTTGAATTTTCTTTGTAGAACTTCAGCAGTCGACTTTCCTTTATTTTTACTTTTATTGCTTGGGGAGCTCCATTCATGAAGCGAGTGACGAAACCCATCTGCTGGCTTAAGTTTTCGTGCCCGAATTCGTACTGAGAGTCTGATAGTAGTTTGACAAAAGGAGGAAGTCACTTTTAGGGGCTGCAATGTTTGGGATTCCTTCTCCCTTTTCCACTCCGGCCAAATCAAGTGTCACACGTGGTCAGCTTGATTTTTTTCTTAGAAATAAATTTTTATGCCCAGCTTCATCATATATCTGGAAAATTCAACAGTTTCTTTTTAAAATGACAACGGAAATTGTTAACGAAACTGTCAGGGATATAGACGCTGAATGTTGGTGGTTAAAGAGCTTTTCATATAAAAGTGCGTATCCGTTGAAGCCAATCATTATACGATTAATTATTTTAAGCGATTTGGTTTTCATTCATTCAACATTCATATTTCTTAACTAAATTGTTATATATCATTATTACAAAACATCTATTATAGATAATAATTTAGAATTTTTCATTTTGTTAAGTTTAAATTTTTTGCGTTATATATTCAATTAAAATGCTTCGCATATAGATACAATACTCGTATCCTCAACAGAAGTGATGGGGAGTAACACTTTGGTACTAGCGCATAGATATTACTCTCTCATTACATAAAGACGAATTAATGAAGGAAGAAGCAAAAAGAAAAGGGTTAACTTCATAATCTATTGAATATTTTATCAATATCACTATATTTTAATGTTCATTTTGTGGTCAGCAGTTTTAAAATCAAACGTAGGAAAATGCTATATTTCGATGTCTGCTTAAAATTTCATGTGTTTTTTGGGGGGCGGGTATCATAAAAGAATCATGTATACTTTATAATTTCTTTGTGATTATATCTTGAAAATTCCCATTGAAATATTAGTGCAAGTATGTACGTAAGAAGGCTTGTGTGTGTATGTGTGTGTGTGTGTGTGTGTGTGTGTTTCCGAGTAGACTTGGGAGTAATTGCAATGAAAGTGTGTCCCAACCTCATCATCAAATGCTGTTTAATGTCATACATGGGACACCACTTTTTGGCCTGGGGGTTCTTACTTCTCAGCAGGGAATACAGATAGCGTATTCTAAATCCCTCCAAGAAGCCGAAGAATAATCAAAAGTAAATCTCAATAAAACAAAGCTTTGTATAAACTTATTACTGTGATGATTCTGTAATCTCTTAAACAAGAGATAATCAGTAGAAGTAAGGTCAATAGAATATTGAGGATGAAAAAATTATCATGGTGGAGGATTCTTTTCAAACGACGAAGTTGATCACAATAGAGATAAGAGGTGAGTATTTGATTATTATCTAATAGTTCACAATGAATAATTCCTGGAACATCTTACCATACGCCTCTGCCATGGTCTTCTTTGGATGAAGTCTACTTCTCGGTTACTAACCAGGTCTATATCTGTAAGGTGATATGGTTGGTCCAATTTATAAAAAAAATTTCTGAGGAAGGAGAGAGAGAAGAAAAAATAACAAGAAGAAAAACCAGACAGAGAGTCTACGGGAGTAGTTTTCAAAGTGGGCGGTACCGCCCCCTGGGGGAATATGAACTTTCAGAATGGCGCTGGCGAGTCGGATGGGGGCGTTGAAATTGTGAAGGGGGCGTTGGAGCAATTACAGTAAAATGTGACGTTGGTGTTGGTAGAAAGGCCAGAAAAACGGGGCGATTTAATTAAGCGTCCCCCAGTCGCTGCAACTAGACGTACGTGTCACGTCTGTATCCAGAACTCTCTTCGTAAGGAACAATTTCCCCATGATCACCGCTTTCCCCTTTGTTTACTTCCCGTTTTTTCGCTATGACATTAAACTTTCTGCTCCTTTTTAACTCCCTTACTTTTATTTCTCATTTCTTCTCTCCTTCTTAATTTCCCTTTCGTGTTGCCTGAAGCTCTGCTCTTGGGAGTCTATCCTCTCTTTATTAATTAATCCCAAACTCTCGGCATTACGAAAGCTACGAGACTTATTCTTCTTGGTGGGACTTTCAACCATTCTGCCAGACATTTTTCTTCCCGGCAACATGCATTCTTTCCTTCTCGCTTCAATCACCCCTTCAACATGACTCTGGTATGTTTCATTTGCCTTATCTCACCATGTTTACTTCCTACTTGTTGCCTTCAATTTATATATTATCGGAATATTATTCCTTTTTGACATGCTACTTGTCTCGCTTTTACCCGCTTTATTATTTAGTTGTGAACTAAAATTCTACTTGTTACAGTCGCATTGCTTTCCCTCCCTTCCTCTCTTTCTTCTTTGCCTTTCTCTTTTTCCCCTGAAATGTTTGGTTATTTCTTCCCCTTCGTCGCAGTGAAAACTTCTTTGTTTTTATTTTTTTCTTTCAGAAATTTACATGTGTCACGTTGGAATAGATTTCTCTTTCATAATTTTGGAAGTAGTTAGTGTTCCTTTATGCGTGAGTCCGAGTTTATTCTGGTTGTCTAAGCAAGATGTTTATTAACATTTGGCGAAGGCAGCATACATGAATGGCAACCCCAGGAGCATCGAAAAAGAAGTGTAGGCAATACTCTGTGGAGTACTTGTGGAGTATGGATTTATACAATCACCGACTAATCCACTACAACTTATGTACTTGGTTTGTGAGAAAAACTTTTCTTATGAAGCAATGAAGCCGTCTAGGATACTCGAACATTTACAGAAGATTCATCCCGATAAATCTGGTAAAACACTGGCATTCTTTCATTCTCTTCGAGATCGATTTTTGAAGCGAAAAACAATGAATATGTTTACTTCCTCATCGAAAAATTCAGATGACAGTCTGAAAGCTTCTTGCAACATTTCTTTGCTGATAGCGAAAGCTGGCAAGCCCCACACTATTGGAGAAGAACTGATTCTGCCCGCAGTTAAAGAGGTTATTAAAACAGTCTTGCACAAATCTCCTGAACAAGACATAAAATCGATTCCTCTCAATGACAACTCAGTTCAACGAAGAGTAGACAATGAAAATGTCGAAGAGACCCTCAGTAAGATGTTGATGACAACTGAGTTCAGTTTGCAATTGGACGAATCCACTCTTCCGGGAAACGAATCGCTACTTCTTGCATATGTACGCTTCATCAAGGGTGGCACACTGTGTCAAGAATTATTGTTTGCACGTCTCCTGGAAACAGATACCAAAGGAGAATCAGTGTATCGAGCTGTGGAGGACTATTTCCAGAAAAAAGCATTCCACTTACAAACATCATCTCATGTGCTACAGATGGCGCCCCGTCAATGGTTGGTCACCACCGTGGATTTCTAAGTTATTTGAAAAAGCTGTTCCGAAAGTACTCAGAGTTCACTGTGTGATCCATCGACAACACTTAGTGGCAAAGAATTTGAGTGAGAATCTACATGAATCCTTATCGACTCTGATTAATGCAGTCAACAAAATTAAAGCGAATGCTCTCAATTTTCGACTGTTCCATCAACTGTGCATTGAAAATGATGAAGATTCTCAATGCCTGCTTCTCCATACAGAAGTTAGGTGGTCGTCGAAAGGTAACTGTTTAAAAAGGTTTTACACACTGTTTAACAGTGTTCTGGATTTTTTTCAAAAATCCAACACAGAGCTTTACGATAAACTGAAATCGAGTAATACAGATATTGCTTTCATCACTGAAATGTTTTCCAAATTCAATGAAGTGAATTTGCAGCTGCAAGGGGACGAGACTTCATTAATCAAAGCCAAGTCCGCCCTCTCGGCATTCCTCTCAAAATTACAGCTCTACAGCAAGAACCTTGGACGCCGCGAATTCCGTCAGTTTCCTTGTTTGTCTGACTTGGAGAAGAAAACAGGAGTGAAGGACAATGACATTGCCGTGTACTGCGCTCATTTAGCGGAACTCCACAGGGATATGTCAGTTAGATTCAACGACCTATTTTCTCTTGAAATCCCTGGTTGGGTGATCGATCCGTTTACTGAACCCAGCACAGAGGTGCCAACCCATCTAGAAGAGAAACTTGTAAGTTTGCAAAATGACGAAGATTTGAAACCAAAGTTCAAAACTTCTTACCAAGCCTTTTGGATGCAAACAGCGATCCCAAAACGCTACCCAACCCTGTGGAAAGACATCAAATTGTTTTTCATTGCTTTTCCGACTTCCTACCTGGTTGAGAGGGGATTTAGCGCTGTGTCCAGACTCCGCACCAAACAAAGAAACAAACTCAACATAACAGAGCGTGGTGATCTGAGAGTGCTCCGGACAAACCTTCATCCTGATGTTGACAGTTTGATTGCAATGCACCAAGCCCACCCATCTCATCAAGCAGGGTACTTGTTAATGATTACTTGTTCAGTTTTACAATTTATTTCATGTTCAGTTCAAGGTTTAGTGATTTAAAAATAAATTTTAACCATTTTTGTTTGTTAAAATTGTTTTTTATACACTTCAAACTGTTTGTGATTGAAGAATCAACCAATTCTTATGACATTTAACATTACTGTCGTTCTGGCGTTCGTTGGAAGAGGGGGCGCTGGCATTTTGGTCCGGCGGTGAAGTGGGTGGTGGCAAAAAAGGTTGAAAACCACTGGTCTCCGGGAACGGCCTGCTGAAATCTGAGTGACTCTGGCCAAAGCACTCGTGGGTCAGCCAGTCACGGGTGAGTGACTATGGTAATTAAAAATGACTCGAAAAAACCTGTGATCCCAAATCTTCTGCGCAGGTGAGGAACCTCTGGAAACAGTTATGTCCTCCCTTTGACACTAGGCGGAAGTAAGAGGGCGACTCATTTTTCAAAGTGAGTAAACAGCCGGACGCAAAGAGGTAATGACGCGAGTGAAGATAAGTCAGGACAATGTGAAGATAGCCAAAAAGTTGGAACCCAGATGCACAGCGGTGAGGACAGACCCCGCAAGGAAGTAGATGCAAGAACAAGATCAAAGGTGGAAGAAAATTTAAGGTCAGTCCTGCTCTCTCTCTCTCTCTCTCTCTCTCTCTCTCTCTTCATGACATGTTTCTCTTAGTCCAGCTAACGCGGTCAATTCAGCCTTCATACTCTTTCTTCTCCCGAGGACGGAATATGGCTGGTTTGAATTAAAAGTGTTTCTTCTTCTAGACTGGGGGCCAAACCAAGCCAAAAGAATTCATTATGATCAATCATTTTTCCATAGCTGGCGGGAGAGAAAATATAGATTCATGCTTTCCCAAGGGCTTTAGCGTGAAGTGAAACGCCGACAGCCTCGTGCAGAATTTAAAGTCAGCTCACCGATTCCATTTCTTACCACGATAACTATGATCCCAAGCGCGCCTCCATTGCCAGCCACAGATATCTATTTATATTGACTTTATTCATAAACTTATAAACTATAGATGGAGAAATGTCATGTAATCTTTAACTGAATTTTCAAGCCAAACCCTCAAATCTCTTTTGTCTTCACGCAAACTTATGCTTATCAACACTCGTATCCATTTTACTTCCTTTGTTTGAAAAAATACTAGAAAAAATCGATTCCCAAGACAAACTGTTTCAGATAGGCTTTTAAAGGAGCTCTACGAATCACAGAGAAAAATGAATTTAATGCTGCTCTGTATTCTGGAACATAAAATTCTTATCTCAAATGATTTCCATGAAAATGGTGCTAATCCCTATATATCTATAAATATATATAAGCATACTTTTTTCCCAAACAAGGTGATATGAAGATTAATTTCTGGTACATTAATCTTTCATGTAAAGAAACCCTTTCAGTTTTTTGGCAAAGTTCACTTGAAATCAAGGTTTTTAATTGAACTTTGATCAGAGCCACTAGGAAAAACTAAATTTACCCGCAAACTGAAATGTTGATTCTATAAACATTTTCGAAAATTAACATTTTCTATACAAAAACTAATCTCTCTGTCTACCTACATATAAATTCTGGCGAGAAATATCAATTTTGAATACAAATAATACTTGAAAAGCTGTAAAATTTGAGAGTAATCATAAAACTGCCAATAAGGTTTTTCGAATAACACTTTCTGGTACAAGGCAAGAGATAAACTTTGATGTCGAAAATAGAATAAGATTAAAATTGTTTGATTTAAAAGATATCATAAATTACCAGGAGAAAAGTGAAGTAATATGGTGCCGATTGCTATTTCTTCATTTAGTACTCTTCGACCATACGACCGCATTACTACAGAAATTTGAGGATACATATATAAACAGAACGATCGCGGCAGCATGTCTTTGTGTTAGACACATAACTCTCTCTAAATATCCAATGAGAAACAGTGCAATATGATTTTGATCTGTATCAACTGCAGATTTTCCGGAGATTCTTTCTCATTAAGAATGATCAATGTTTACATAAGTGTCCGAATTTTTCCGTCCTCCTCCGACACTGCCCTGAGAATATATTTCTATCAACGTCTTTTCATTTTGCATTGTTTTGAATGAACAAATTTCTATATTTCTATGGACATTAATGAAATACATTTGAAATAAAGAATTTGAAGCGAATATATATATATATATATATATATATATATATATATAAGAAATTAATTACTTTCTGGTTTTTTGATAGGTAAATTTCTGTATGAACTTGTAAATATCCATATATAAAGATATTTCTTGCAAGTTTTCCGTTTCTCTAAACTTCGTCATTTCACATATGTCAGTAATGATCGGATTGTGTTCTGAATTGTCATACTTAACGGATGGAAATTATTTTGTCATTGTTTTCCATCTCTATTCAGTTAAATCTGGGACATTGAAAACAAACACTCCCAATCCTCAGCCTCAAAAATCCTGTTACAAACATTTCAAATCATCATAATTGTATTCAGCTTAAAGTGTTTTCATAATCTGGAAACCTTGACATTCTGTTATCTAAATGAACCATGAAATAAGTCGCAAAAGGAAATTTCTGGAGAAACTCAATCGCTATGACATCAGTCTGTATATACAATGGGAGATTGTCTCTCCAACACTAAGGATAAAGAACATCACTTAATCCATATACCGAACACACAACCACCACCCTCTCCCATAGACTTACTAGTCATTTATTCAACATTTACGCCATCTGTGCACACATAAACGACTCTTAGAGGACTATAATACCCCACTAATATTCGAAAAATTCTAATAAATAAAATTACCAGAAAGCCTCAATTTTAAAAAACAACTTCAAGTGTTAGAATCGATACTTATAAAGAATAGACATCAAATACTAAACAAAACCGCTTTAGTTTTGAAGCAAAAGTTTTAGAACGCGTCAGAAACAGCCTATTTGGATTCGCAGTCATGTGATCCTTTGATGTTATCAGTAAACATTCAAACCAGCTCGAATGATCTACGCATTCACACATGGTGTTACCCAAAAATGATGAATACGTTTAAAAATGATGACATTTAAGAATTCCTTGGGCACAGAATCAATCTAGTTGTCCACAACATGGCACACTGTTATTCTCGATGATTACCAAAGATGGTCGAAAGAACACGCACTAGGAGTACACAAACAGAGTCTTCGGACAGCTTTTAAACAGGAGTTGCGACATCTCTTTTCCCAACTAGAAAAGTTAAATAAGAAGCTAAATACTAGATCAGTGTCACTTATTTTCCATTATATATATATATATATATATATATATATATACGCTTCGCGGACGAAGATCATATTTATAAGCTCAACATTTCTGTTAAAAATGAAACTAAATGTTTTTATATTACAAATAATATTACTGAATATTCTATATGTCGATGACATAATTAATTGCAACTGTTATATGACTCATCACTTTTTTGAAGGATAACTTAAGAAATCACTTTAAATTTATTTTCATCAATGTTCAAAATTTATTTTTAACCATAGTTAAAATGTTATTTTATCATTAATTGAAAGAAACACACACACACACACACACACACACACACACACACACACACACACACACACACACACACACACACACAAAACAATTTTCTTTTTCGAAGAAAGATGTCATCATCATATCGCACTGGTAGCGCGGATATCCCTGATCCTCTCTCGCCACTCCTCCCTATCGTTCATCGCTCTAGGTAGGTCTTCAGGACAACAACCCGTATCCTCAAATAGCTGCTGAATGTATGATTGTGCTGGTCGTCCTGCTTTTGCACGGCCATGTGTGGGGGTCCATAAGAGTACATCTCTTATGAGTTCGTCCCTACTTCTCCAGCAGTGTCCTGCATGTCTGGTTCGTCTAACTTGAATAGTTTTCGTGATAGGGGGAAGGTGGTCGTACAGTTGGTGTCTTGTGGGGTGTTGCCGCCAGGACTTGTTTAAGATTGCACGTAGCATTCTTGTGTAATTGCCGTCTAGCTTCTTCTCCAGCCGTTTTGTTAGCGTCCATGTAGTGCAGCCATATAGCAGTATCGATGTGACCGCTGCCTGGAAGAAACTGCGTTTCATTTTATCGGTTAGGTCTGATTTCCATATAATCGATAGCCTATTGACAGCTGTCCATGCTTTCGCTAACCTCGTTTCGATGTCCTTTTCGGTTGATTCGACGCTGCTTCCTAGGTAAGTGAATTTGTCTACTAGTTTAAGAGGGATTCCTTCTAGAGTGGAGATGTCCCCCGTTTGATTATAGCACATATACTCCGTTTTGTGTGCATTAACGTAGAGGCCTATGCTTGCTGCTGCTCGTTTCAAACTATGCAGTAGTGTTTCGGCTTGGTCAGGTGTATTTGCCAGTATCGCTATGTCATCGGCGTCGTCGGCGTCGGTAATTGTTGTTGCGGGGTACCTTCTACTTCTTTTCTTCGTCAGTTCGAAGCCATTCTCTTTGATTTTGTCAATCGATGTTATAAGTACGTAGTCTAGACAAATGATAAAGAGGTACGGAGCCAGCGTGTCCCATTGTAGTACTCCTGCTACAATGTCGAAGTATTCTGTGTCTCCATCTGGTGATCGTACTTTTACTTTAGTGTTTCTATAGAGAATCGTTATTGCCGCTACGGTTTCTTTAGGTATGCCGTACGCTAGTAGGATTTGTTCCATCTTTCCTCTGTGAATGGAATATTAATGTCCCTTGTAGGTTTTTTGCCTGTACACCTTCAAGGATTCTACGGAGGGTTAATATTTGTGAGGTCGTGGATCTATTTCTTCGGAAGCCATTTTGGTTTTTCTAAGTATGTTGTCGATTTTGGGTTCTATGCGGTTTCGTAGTAGGGCATTGTAGATTTTGGCTGCTATGGATGTAAGTGTTATGCCTCGGTAGTTTTTGGCTAATCCGAGGTCCCCCTTTTTAGGAAAGGGGAGTATGCATCCCTTCATCCATCTATCTATCGGATTTTGATTGTATACTGCGTTGCAGTGTCGGAGCAGTATGTCGTCGAATTGTCTGGTCTTCCATACTTCGGGGGGAATTTCGTCCAGCCCTGCAGCTTTCCTATTTTTAATTTTTCTGAGAACCGAGTCGAGTTCTTCTTGTGTGAACGGTCCTAGTTTAATGTCTAATTGTTTGCTAATTATTCTGGTGATTGGTTCATGTGTTATTTTCGTTGGGTTTCCTAGTAAGTTTTCGAAGTGCTGTTTCCACAGTTTTATTCTCTCCTGTTGGTTTGCTGCTTTCAGTTTTGCTTTTGCTGTGTTCTTTTTTCTACTCACTTCGTTTATTGTTTGCCAGGCTATCCTAGTTTGTCTATCTTCCACCGAGTCTCTAATCTTATCTATCTGATTTTGAATGTATTCTGTCTGTTCCTTTATATATATGCCTGCTAATTGATATTGTGCCGTTTTTAGATTTAAGGCATTTGTGTTTGTTGGTTTTTTTCGATAGTTTTTGGAGGCTGTTTTCACTAGTGCACGTTTTTCTCTCACCGCTAAAGTTTCCCATGGGACTCTATATTTAGTTTTGAGTTTTGTTGGAATGCATTTCGCTGCTGCCTCGAGGTGTGCATTGACGAAATTTTCATATTCGTTGTTTGGTGTACTTTTTTCCGTCTTTTCTTGTAGTCTTTCGAATCTGTTTCTTAATTCTAATACGTATTTATCTCTTATATCTCTGTTGTTCAATAGGGCACAGTCATAGTATTTGGTGGTCACTGTTCGTTTGGCGTTTTTTCGTAGGCTTAGCTGTATTTTCGCCGTGACTATTCGGTGATCGGTGGACACACCCTCAAAAGAGGAGTATGCCTCGCAATTCATTGCACTATTTTTACATTTCTTGTTTATAAGGACGTAGTCTATCTGAGCTTTAGTATTGTTTGCGTACGTGTATGTCCATAGTTTGCCCTCCCTTTTTTTGGTAGTTTGTATTGAGGCATGCTAATCTATTTTCTATCATGAAATCTGTTATTTGTTGCCCATTCCTATTTGACGTATTGTGGAGGCTGTATTTGTTGTTTCTGTTTTTCTCGATTTGGGCATTCATGTCTCCGCCAATGACTAACATGTTGTGTTTCGGGATGCTACGCACTAATGAGGATAACTCATCGTAGAAGGTGACTAGTTCAGTTTCTTCACTAACATTGGTAGGGCTGTAGCAGGAGATGATTGTTGCTCTGGGGTTGCCGTTAAAAGTAGCTGCCATCATTCTAGGTTGTATTTTCTCAACGCTATTTAGCATTTTTAATGCTCTAGGTCCTATAAGTAATCCTACCCCTCCTACTGCGGCGTTGACAGAGTTTTTCCATGCGGATACAGTGACGAGCGACCACCCATTGCCAGTTTCGTGATATTTGATATCTTTGGTGTGCGTGTATCTGTGTTCTTGTATGCATATTATGTCAATCTTATGTTCTTCAGCCGATGCGATTAGCTCTGGTAGTTGTCCTATTCTATTTAAGGTTATTACGTTAAATGTGGCTATTTGTAATGTTTGCTTGCATTTTAGTAGTTTTGATTGTTTGAGCTCTGTTGCTGATTTTTCGAACACTGAGGCCAGGGCTCCAACCTCAGCAGGACGCGTCCCTTTTTTACCAGCGCGAAGAGCGATGCGGTTTGTGTATGTGGTTTGAGTGTGGGTCATGGTTATCTTTCGATGGCTGTTTTATTCTCTTCTATAGAAGCCACTCTTATAGAGGAGCAGCAGTAGTTCCCCGATCGAACTAACGATCCTGAGCGTAAAGTCGTCAAACTCACGTCCAGGACCCGTTTAGGTATTGAGTTTGGTCGTCCATGGGTTTATTCAAATACCTTTACGTACATCATGCTGCTTCCCATGTGTACGTAAAAAAAAAGGGGGGGTAATTTTGATTTAGTTTTTCTTAAGTCCAAGATTAAGGTACTTTCGTCAGACTTTTACTAGTACTGAATTTTTTTTTGGCGGTATTCGGACATTTTCCTTGGCTTTTTAGTTTTTTTGTCTTCTATACTACCGTTGGGAACCGAGGAGGCTTCAGGGATTATAGAGCTTTTACAAATGACTTTTTTTTTCTGGGTGGTAGCATTGGGTTTTTTAGGCTTTTACTTTTTCTTCTAAACAACTGTTAGGGCTTTCTTTAAGAATTTTAAAATTATATTATAGAAGAGATTCAAAAACATTTTGCCATGTTCGCTGACATTTGGACAGAGTCTTAAAATCAATTCGGGTTTAAAGTAGAGTAAGCGTGTCTTTACATTTAAAACGCATAGTTTAAGCATTATTTTACAAACAATACAGCATAACATTTTGTAAAATTCAGCATTTTAAATTAATAGGACTTAAAGACATACTGACCAATATTGATACATTTCTTCCTCTGTTGGCTCGTTTTATTTCCATTTAAAACAAATGGTAGGCACAAGGCCTCAAGTTTTTTGGGGGAGGGGAAAATAGCGGTCATGCTTTCTATATGTTCTACGGGACCTAGCTAGCCACATTCGCCGACTCATTCAACAATACAATATATAAACATTCATCCGTCACCATATGCGCAGCAATCACCAAAATACCACATGTACTCTATGAGAAAATCCTACTTAAAACCCGAAAAAGTGATGGATGATTTTTATTCACGATTTATATACAGTGATTGTGATGGGCATGGGAGAAAAAACCCGAAATAAACGAAAAACAAGGAAAAAATCCCCATTTGGTTGCCCTCCCATCCCCCCCTGTCTCTATAATCGGAGGCCGAAAACAAGCCGGACCTACCCTAGGTGGGACAGGGATCCTAATCTACAGGGGTAAAAGAAATAACGGATCGGGCGCGGAATGGGTTGATACAAGCGGGTGATATGATTTTTTTATTTTTTTTTTTTATATACATATGAGTGTTCAAGATCTTCACTAAACGTGGACTGGGACACGGGTTGAGGTACAAAAAATAATGGGGATGAGGAAGATCTTGAGAACTAACAACTAGATGACGGGGACAATGACTCACAACATACTGCTAACTAGGTACCTGGGTACCAAAAGAAAAAGGGAATAGTTCTACTCACAAGGGGTGGGGTCCCTAAGGACCCGTACCGTAGACGCCATGAGTCGGCAGAGGAGGGAAGGATGACTCCAACATTGCCCCCTTTCGCACGACCAGGCTCGCTGCATTCACCCACCTTTTGCTGAATTTTATGCGATCCAAGCGTTTTCTATCGCATCTGATTTTGACCCTCAGCTGATGCCGAAAATACAAAACCAGATCACGATGAGAAAAGTTTGCATCGTCATACAATCCCTTGTTTCGCGTCGTCCACACCACTATTCTAGCTCCAGCCAGGATCGCGAGAAACACCACACGCTTCTCACCCTGAAAGGGAGGAAGAAAGTTGTCCACGACGTAACCAACGTCGAGCAGCACGAGCTGTCTGGGCTCGAAACGAGCCGTCCACTCGCCGACGATCCCAAAACGGACGAACTCGCTCGCAGTAGTAGAAGGCGTGCTTAGCCGTTTCTTCCAAGCCACTGCCGCAGCGAGCACAATCGGGCATGTCTGCCAGGCCCGCCTTGTAGTTCAAGCCGACAAGGGGAACGCATTTCGAACAAGTCGCCAGGTGAGCGAGAACTCGGAGTTGTTCAAGAAGCTCGATCCTGGCGCCCAATTCCAATGAGAGCGGATCTCCCCCGTCGTCCAGCCGCACCGCTCGCTGAGAGGATCAGAAGCGGAACCCACCACTAGCTCCCGATATAGTTCTTTTCGAGGCCGTGAAAGGTCACTGGACCCAAGAAGGTTACGAAGGGCCGTTCGGCACTCGCGGACAAACAGTGTTTCGCCCAAAGGCTTACGTCGACCTTAAGCCTTTGGGTCTGACTGGAGGCGAGGAAAAGTCCGACTCACCTTCAGCCTCCACACTGCAGTCCCCGTCAAGACTCTACCCAAGTATGCAAGTCTTTCGGCAAGCCAGTGGCTCTCCAGATAAGGCATACCTAGACCCCCGTTGCGCGTACGTTGGATACCGACCTGCCTACGGACCATCGGCCTTGCACCTCCCCTGAGCAATCTGGAAAGGGATTGTTGCAGTGCCAACCGACATGCCTTAGGCAGAGGAAGTACTGCCAATCGGTAAAGAATCAGGGGGAAGACGTACACGGCGCACGCCTCTGCCCTAACCTTTAAGGACAACCTCCTTGAAAGCCAGATTCCCACCTGAGCATTCACCTTAGCTTGTACTTCCGACCAATTTCGCTCCAGTTGGAGGTCGGGCCCGAACCACACCCCGAGGATGCGGACGGGTCCGCCACTCCAGCGGAAGGGCCCTGGAAGAGTATCGCTACCCCTCCAAGCACCGAGCTGCAAACCTTCGCTTTTTTCAAAGTTGACCTTGGCCCCTGCAATCCGCTCGTACTCGCTAACCGCCTTCTTCACAGCCTTTATATCCAGACGGCTGGATACAAACACTGTGATATCATCAGCGAACGCGGAAACCCTTGCCGAAAGAGGGCCAGCAAAAGGGATACCGCGCAGAGCCGGAGTCGTCGTCCTATCCCTAAGCCTACGGAGCAGGGGCTCCAAAGCTAGGACATAGAGAAGAGGAGACAAGGGGCAGCCCTGCCGGACCGAATGCTCGATCGCGAAAACCTCCGAACGCCTTCCGTTCACCTGCATCACTGCCTGAGGGTTGTGGTACATCATGCTAATCCATCTGCGGAACTCTGGTTGGAATCCGGCAGTCTCCAAAACAGTCGCCAAAAACCGATGGTCAACCCTATCGAAGTCCTTGGACTGATCTAAATTGATCAGCGCGGCCTCGGTGCCGTCTTCTATCCCCTCTAGGACCTCGCGAATCAAGTGCAGGTTGTCCTGGATCGATCTTCCCTTCACAGCAAAGGTCTGCTCGGGGCCGATCAGATCACTGATGACAAGCTGTAAACGATTAGCTAAGACCCGGGCCAAAATCTTTAACTCTGTGTTAAGCAGAGTTATGGGCCTGTAATCATCTAAGCCCTCCCAAACATGCCTGCCACCTTTCTTCAGCAATGTGATCACGCCCTTGGTAACGCTACCAGGGATGGCTCCCTGGGCGAACCAATGGTTGAACATATCCGTCAGAATAGGCACAAACATGTGCGACATCCTCAAGTACACTTCGTAGGGTAAACCATCCAGTCCCGGCGACTTGTTAAGGCCGACCTGCTTCAACGCGTCACGGACTTCGCATTCAGTAACCACACCCTCACAGCCAGCCGCTTCAGCCGCCCCAAGGCGAGGGAAGTCGGCAAGATAGCTACGAAACTCCCGGATCGGGAGATCAGTGCAGCGGGCAAAGCGATCCCAAAAGTGCGCCCGAAAGGCATCACGCATCTCACGACTCGAACGCAGCAGTCGCCCGTCCGGGGCCTTGACAGAAACGATATACCGATCGGGGAACCTTCGCACTTCTTCACGCGCAGTCGCGTTCGTCTTCACAGCTTCGTTGAGAACTCTCTTTAACCTAGATCTAACTACGTAGCCCTTGTAGCGCTCGCTACTCTCGCGCTCAAGGTCCCCCCTAGCTAGCTCTACGTTTAGGGAGTCCTCCCCGCCACCGCCCGGGAAAGTCTATCATCTACAGATTTCGCTTCCTTGGCCCTATCTAAATTGAGCTGTTGACCGTACTTGGAATCGAAATCTCTAATCCTATGCTTAAGAGATCCCCACCACCTATTCCCGGTAACCGCCCCCACTAACGCCCGCTTGATTAGGGATTCCAGCCGGTCCCGGAAGTCCCGTATCTCCAGTAAGGAGGTATTGAACGTCCAGTAGCCGGCCAGACTAGGCCTATTAGCTAACCGTAGACTGACGCTAACAAGTTTATGGTCAGTCCACGCTATCAAGTGGAACGTGGGACAACTAACAAAATCAATGTCAGCTCTTCTAACTAACACTCTGTCCAAGTAGGTACCCACTTTGGCAGAGGGCGAGCTTTCTAACCACGTCCACATCTCCCGCCCTGGGTGATCAAGACGAAACCTGTCGACCAGGTCATGACGAGTCATGAGGCCGGCAAGGCTGCTGTCACACCTTCCCCATCTACTAGCTCCCCGCCCAACCTTATCTATCTTGGGATCAAGGATCGCATTCCAATCACCCATTAAGACTAGCCGCTTCGAATCGTCCAGGAACGGCGCCAACCGACGAAAAAAGGAAACCCTCTCTGCAGCGAAATTGGGCGCATAAACCGCAACCAGACGAAACTTGAAACTTTTCACGGCAACATCGGCCACAACCAGTCGGCCCCTGTCACCTGCAAAAACAACGTCAACATCGGCATCAAGTCTGCGTCCAACTAGCAAGGAAACCCCAGCACTGGCACGACTGTCATATGCTGAAAAAACGTTAAAATCATTCTCTAGCACACGACAGTCCGCACCGCAAGTGAAGTGAGTTTCCTGCACTGCAGCAACATCTACACCGAGGGTTTTCAGTTCACGCACACTTGCTTGAATCCCTCAATCCCCTCACATTCAAAGTAGCAAGGTTAAGAGCCATCAATCCCACTTACCTTACTCACTGTCGACTACGGGCCGGAAATCCTTGGGAGTAAGGATGCCGACGGCCTGACGCAGGGATCCGGTACCGAGGTCAGTGCTGACTCGGTGGTCTCTGGTAATTTCCCCGACATCCATGGGGTACCTCAACTTTAGGGACCTATAGAAGGACGGGTGAACTAAAATCGGGACCCTGCCCGCACAGTAAGGTAACATTTTTCGTAACATGGTATTCGTAGTGTCGGCCAACATCACGTCCGCCCGACTGGCTTCCTCAATAAAAAGCCAAAGCTCCTTAGTTCGGTTACCAGCCGCTTGGACGAATGTGGTCAACATTGGGGCATTTTTAAAGTTGTATGGGTTGGTAATGTCCGCATTGTCAATCTTTTTAAGGGACAACAGGGGCTTCAGGGCTTTTTTGAGGACATGGTCAAGGTGCTGGGGCTCCAATATGTCCTCACAAAAGTAAAATGCATTTGTCGCCCGTCGAACCTCAGTTGAAGCCGACTGTGAGCGCTGCTTTGTTGCTGATGGTGGAGAGGTTGTTGTTCTGGTCACCGAATGGGACCGTGTGATTAGTTTAGGTGTAGTGATGGGTGATAGTGAAGGTGATTTTGGGGAGAGTGGGAAGTCATCAGTGGGGGAATTTTTGGATTGTTGTGGGAGAGGGATTAGTTGAGCTGGTCTTTCGGGTTTGGCGGGTGATTTTTTGGTGTTTTCCTCCCCCTTAGGTTGAGACTGGGATGGTGTTTGGGGATGCACTTTGTTGTCTTGGGGTGGTTTTTTGATGTATTTTTTCTCGCCCCCGTCTTTCTGCGAGTCCCCACTGTCCCTCCGTTTCTTCAAATTAACTGCGACTTCCATGCTTTCTGTTTGATTTGTGTCTTTGTTTTTCTTTGGTTTAGCTGCTGCTGATGATGATGATGGTTTTGCAGAATGTACTGGCTGTTGTTTTGCAGTTGCTGATGATGCTGATTGAGTCTTTGCTGCTGCTGCTGATGATGCTGGTTGTTGCTGCTTTTCAGTTGTAGTAGTCTTAGTAGTGACGGTAGTGGTGGCAGTTGTTGTGTTTGCCTTAGCAGGAGTCTTCTTTTTATCTCTCCCTCTTTGTACCTGGGTCCACCCTTCTTCATCTTTATCGGGGTGGTCCCCAGTTTCTGCATTGGGACTTTCGCTAACTACTATCGATGTTGTTTTTGTGGTCGATGTAGTTGTTGTTGCTGCTGCTGCTGCTGTAGTTGCCGTTGTTTGGACTGGTTGCATTATCTTTTGAGGGCAGGATTTGGAAAAGTGCCCCAGCTATTTACAGTTCCAGCATTGGGGCTTCCTGCCCTCCACAACCACCGTCATTACTTGCGTCTCGTACTCGAGAGTGTGGGGAATGGCTCCAAACCCCCCTCGGTCCAAACTCATGGTGAAGACGTAATCACCGTGCGCTGTCCCGCTGCTAGACTTGGCCTTAGTGATATTTTCAATGTCGCCATACTCGCATAAGTATGCCGCTAGCACTTCTTCATTAAGTTCTATCGGGACATTGCACACGGTGATACGAATCCTTCGTCTCCCCATGTATTCTGGTTGGAGCCGGAAGAATTTAGAGTTTATACTCTCTCCGGCCAATTTAGCTGCTAATTCCTGGGATGGCAGTAGCACATCCCAGGTGGCAAAACTGCGTCGGCAGAAATATTTCGCCGGGATTCCTGCTCCCTTCAGCAAATCCTCGAAGGTTTCCTTCTTAATGCCGGCCAACCTTCGAGTCTTCAAATCCGTAATGACGAATGATATCGTCTTTGGTTTTACATGCTCCACCAGTTCAGGGATAGGAAAAATCCAATTTCCGTCGAAGTATTTGACGTACTTTTCCCTTATTTTTTTTAAGTCTGTGTTGCAAGCATTTTGGGTAATTTTTTTCCGTCCAGGAGGTCGGCAACGATGGCACTTTTTGTGCGGGCGGAATAGTACTACTGGCCGGAGAGAGAGTTGGCCATTTATTTTCTGGTTTTGAGGGGGGACTTAAACCGTCAAAAATGTCAGTAAGCGACGGAGATGGTGAAGGTGTCGCTACTGGTATTGGGGATTCGGCTGGCTCTGCCATAGTTGCGTATCAGGCAACTAGGCGAGACAAAAAGTTCTTTTGTTTCCGGTGTGAAGGTGTGATAAATGTAACGTTGTTGTTTTTTCTTTTTTTTTCCAAAAGAAGAGTTCCAAAAAGTTCCAAAAACAAGCTTTGACCCCCCTCAGCAAACAAATAACAATTGTTTGGTGGAGGGGTAGTCAACAATCAATTTTAACAAAAGCTTTAAACAAATAACAATATCAAAACAATAACAATTTTTTAAAACAATGGACGCTTACTTTTGACCGCAGAATTAAGTAACAGCGAAACACTGACTTAAAAAATGATTAAACTTAACCCCTTCCTCTGTTGGCTCGTGCCTTCAAATGCTTCTTCTTCCTTTTAACGTTTATTTACTACTGAATTTTAGGTAGTTTTGGAGATGGTCTACTCTTCTGCTCGGGTGGGGGGGATATTAATTTCATCATTTTTTTGTTCTTTTTTTCTTTTTCCTTTCTCTTTTTTTTTGGGGGGGGCTTGTGGTAGCATTAGGTGTTTTAGGCTTTTACTTTTTCTTCTAAACTACTGTTAGGGCTTTCTTTAAGAATTTTTAAATTATATTATAGAAGAGATTCAAAAACATTTTGCTATGTTTGCTGACATTTGGACAGAGTCTTAAAATCAATTTGGGTTTATAGTAGAGTAAGCGTGTCTTTACATTTAAAACGCATAGTTTAAGCATTATTTTACAAACAAAAATACAGCATAACATTTTGTAAAATTCAGCATTTTAAATTAATAGGACTTAAAGACATACTGACCAATATTGATACATTTCTTCCTCTGTTGGCTCGTAATATCCCCCCCTTCCGAGCAGAAGAGTAGACCGTCTCCAAAACTACCTAAAATTCAGTAGTAAATAAACGTTAAAAGGAAGAAGAAGCATTTGAAGGCACGAGCCAACAGAGGAAGAAATGTATGAATATTGGTCAGTATGTCTTTAAGTCCTATTAATTTAAAATGCTGAATTTTACAAAATGTTATGCTGTATTTTTGTTTGTAAAATAATGCTTAAACTATGCGTTTTAAATGTAAAGACACGCTTACTCTACTATAAACCCAAATTGATTTTAAGACTCTGTCCAAATGTCAGCCAACATAGCAAAATGTTTTTGAATCTCTTCTATAATATAATTTAAAAATTCTATGGTATGGATCAAGGGGAAAGTAAAGCAATCCAGGGAATGGAGTAGCGCCCTCCCCTACACCTCACTTTACTTATATTCCCAAAACTTAATAAGGTTTCAAAATACCTCGTATAGCAATAACAGTTCTGTCGGTAGGGCTAAGAATACACTAATGATATGCTTTGCTGAGAGATAAGACCCCCCCTTGACTAAAAAATAGGAGTGTTTGGGTATGAAAGTAACTGCATCTGATGGTGAGGCTTCACTTCTGAAGATCTGGAGAGTGTGGAGTACCATTCCCTTGTCCAGTATGACCTAGAGTGGTATTACTTGTTCTATCAGTTTCTCGCCAATGCGATCATAAGACAAAATCTTGGTCTGATCATCGCATAGGCGAGAAACTGATAGTCAGTATGCACCATTGAATCTGGGTGTCTGCAGTCTTAACATAGGTCTATCTTTCTCTCTCTCTCTCTCTCTCTCTCTATCTATCTATCTATCTATCTATATATATATATATATATATATATATATATTATAGGTGTAACAATTTAATTTTAGGAATGACCATAGCGTATCGCTGGGGTGATGTCTTAGGCAAACAAATATCGCTGATTACATCCAAACATGTAACTTCCGCTTTCTTGAGACAGACTAGATCAGTTATTCGTAGCCCAGAAATGGAGGAATTCGTACGTGTTTATGATATACTTTTTGCAGAAAGTCAGAAAGCGGAATCTGGAGCAGCTGACTAACATAAAGATTTGTGTAAAGGTTAGTAAACGCACCTGTGAAACGTTAACTTTACCTGAAATTTCCAATGGGATACATACTGTAAAAGAAATTGAGTGTTTTTGAGTGATACAAGCGGTTCAAAGAAAGATGAGTAGTGCACCATGACACAAGGGCAACCAAAAGCCTAAAGAACAGATGTGACTGTGGGCAGAGCGTAAACCTCGGAGCATTAAAATTGAAGATTAAGTATGCTCTGATGGCAAAAGAACTGCATAGGAATAGAGAAACTGTGTCAGATTCTAAAAGAAGATTTGCGAATGAGAAAATGTCTTCAAAGATGGTACTTCGATTCTTAACTGATGAACATAAACAACGTTTCATCTGTTCTTTTAAATAATGCTGAGATGTTTGACAATCTTATTATCTATGATGAAACCTGGTCTTTTTATAAGATCTGGAAACAAAAGGCTTGAGCATGCTTTGGAAGAAATTCAGTTGAAAAAAGCACATATGTCTCTTTCGTAGTTCAACATCATGCTTGTGTGTTTCTTTGATCATTTGTTAACTACAAATTTTAAAGAAAAATGATAATCAACTAATAAACATGTTTATTTGGAATTTCTGAAAGAGTTACGAGAATCCGTTCAAAGTAAGAGACTCTAATTCGAGCCTGACCAGCTGATTCTCTACCATGATGATGCACCAGCGCATAATGTATGTGTTAAAAGTTTACGAGTTCTTGGTTGAGAGATCCATTACAAAAATGAGCCATTTACCTTATACATCAGACTCAGCCCCCAGTGTTTTTAGCTATTCCCAAAATTGAAAAATACTCTGAGAAAACAAAGACTTATTGACCTCAAACAAACCCAGTGAATTTCAACTTCATAATTGAAATGTATTCTGGAAAGTGAGTTCCAAAAATATTTCTAGCAATGGCAAAATCGTCTTATGACGTGCATAACTTTACAAGGGAAATAACAATCTATCTATCTATCTATCTATCTATCTATCTATGCATATTTGCATTTAAGCATCGATTCAATATATTTTACATACTGTGTAGTCTATAAATAAGTACCTCCTTAACATTTTTTAAATAAAAAGTCCATTTTCGTTTAGACTAATGCTACCAGAATTCTTTCATTTCAACTGGAACATTATAGAATCATAAAAGGTATAACTTATTATATCTACATTACAATTATTAAAAAATTGCACCCGCTCTGTAAATAAATATTTTAAAAATTAAATATATAGACGAGTTGTAAATACTTTTGAAACAGCAACAAATTCATGTTTTTCTTACTATTTTTATGCTTCAGAGCTTGTTAATATATAATACTTAATAATACCCATTTTATAAATGATAATCTCCATTTTATTCCGCTTCTTAAAAAAAAAAAAGAAAAAATATCCATTTTGATTATATAATGTTTCAGTAGAAATAACAAAATCCTCGTATCTTTGGTCGAGAAGAAGATCATTGTTTAATAAAAGAATGTTATGGGTTTGTTTATCTATGTGCAAAAGTGTAAGTGATTATATCTGTATCTAATGAAGAGAAAAATAAAACTAATAATTTAAATGTCTTCTTACTTAACACATTCTTCTCGTATGTATGTATGTATGTATAACCGTTTAGGGTACTAGTTTGGCTGTTATTTAAACCAGTAATGTTGGTGATAATGTGGAAGGATAGAGATGTCAAACATATGGTCGGATTTTGCTCTCTCAGACTGGATATGTCATACAGGTTTCTCTCCAGGAACAGACATCGTAATATGCATGTGTAATAAGTTTGTAAGTCGGTTTCTGGTTTCAAAAGACATGCAGGGGTGAACCAGCATCAAATTCCTCCAGTTGATCCAATCGATCTGGTGGGGAGGGCGTACTTCCTGTGTAAAATTTGCTTCAGACTTTGTGGACCGGCAGTAAGATTGATGAGTCACTTAAGGGGCTATGAACGAAGGGATAGGGATGGCAGGGGTGTGAGATTATGAGGAACAGCAATGATCTGTTAGAGATTATGCAGTTGCCATGATTGTATATTTTTATGTTTACCAAAAGCACTAATCTACTTACGGTATCTTTTCTATTGTAGGATTATTTATGAATGCTGTAGGTTTATCTCTGGGCATAAACGTAAATATTTGTAACATTCTAAGCGTACATGAAGAGAGGGTATATGGGAAGCATGATACAAAAGCCGAATAAATGCAAACAAGATTCGGTGAGCAAGTTTTTTTGGGGGGGTCTTGAGACAGTGCATTTTCATCAGTTAAATAACAAGCACATTATATTTTCATAAATTAGAGAAATATTTCCGATAGTATAACCATTTGTTTTTACACAAATGATTATTGAATTGTAATAAATGCTTGAAATCATATAATAGCCTGAATTATTTATATTAGATAGAAATAACCGAAAACCTGTAAGGGCGTGCAAACTATTTGTATTTGATATAAATATTTGATATATTACTGTCTGCAAATAAATGATTATAGACAAATAAAAAAGTACATTTAAAAGGGATACAATGGATCATTGAAAACATATTTATGATTATAATCAAACATCTACAAATAAATCAAATCATAAATCCATCTAATTTTAAAACGGCTGATTTAATTTAGCAAAATTTACCCTGAAATGCGTGATGTGCAAAAATAAATGTCGGATCGTAAACTTCAGCCATTTGACTTTCCCCATATACTTAAAAAAAAACGTTTCGGAACAAAATGAGAAAAATCTTTAAAAATAACAAAACTTATGAAATTATTTAAAACAGCCACATACAATGATTAAACCCTGGTACGGATAAACTTACATTCATTAGTTCTCTGCAGACACTGGATGCTGTCTAGAGGATATAGAAAGAGCGATGGACGATAGGGATGGATGGGAATCCTTGCTATCAGCACAACTTGCTGCTGCTGCTGCTGCTGATGATGATGATGATGATGGATAAACTATTCATACCGTTAAACGCAAATTATAAATCCTCAACCGAAAAAAAGGCACTTTTAATTTGTAAAATTAAATAATTAAAATTAAAGAAAGACAACAAATATTAAAGTGAGACGTGCAATGTATGAACAGAGAGAGTCGTAAAAAAGAAAAGATGGGAACAAGGAGAGCAGACAGAGCTAGAGAGAGAGAAGAAGAATAGGGGTTAAAAAATAAGATAGTTCAACAGCAAAATGGAGTTAGTAAAACAAAAATTGATAATGTGGAGGATAATGATGGAAATTTCTAAAATGTTTTGATGAATAGATTAAAAACTAAAGATGTAGTCAACTTTAAGACGTATCAATTTACAATATTTGACAAATAAATCACTAATTTATTTTCATATGTGACTTAAGTATTAGTCAGATGTTTCACGTGTATCTTGTATTGAATTTCATATTACATTGCTGAAAACACACTTTATGAAGTTTTAGTCATTTTGCTCGGGATTTGGCGGTATAAACTAAATAAAACACATTTTTTGAAAGAAGTCAAACTTTATTAACCCTTAGGGCTCTGGTCCCATCCCCATCAACATCTGTGCATCCAATTGGTTTCCTGGCTGAAAAACTGTTGAAAAAGTAAGATGTTATCTGTTAAATAATAGATTACAGTATTTTATATGCAACAGCGATATAGATGTGGGATTCCTATACCAGAAGTCAGGTAACCTGGTTATATGTACTTCTAATTAGCAGCACAAATACCGGCTACACGGCTTGTACAGTTTAGATATTCATACTATTATTCGTTAACAATCACGTAATGACATTATAGAAATGTTTACTTTCATGACAAACACATCACAAAACCCAGCCAACAGGATAACTGAAGTTTTGAAATCTCTAGTAAAATGAAACCATACTCAGTTCTCTTCTACATGCTGAATCTTCAACATTATACCGGTGCCCGACATTTTTGATATAAGGAAATTTAATTTAGGTTTCCTGAAAGACGAAAATCTGCATTCACCCAACGCGAAACCTTTCTCATAGCGTCAATCGAATTTGGTTCCATTATTCCTACACGGACATTTGGCTTACAGGTCAGCTTGACTTGTTACAATATATGTGGAATTTTTCCTACCAGAAATACATAATTAATCCACTCGTATTACTTTCACTTATTAATTCATTTTTTGCAGATGCCACTTCAGACTGATTCATATTAGTTTTACAAGTGTTTTATGATTACTCGATAACGTCAAGTGCAAATTACGTCGGTGATCTGAGGGGAGGTGTGTAATATAATGACGCGGAAATGAGCCCGATGTTATCTGATTCAATTCGAGGAAGCACAAAAGTCACTGAAGATATCCAGAGAAAAGTTAGAGGGTTACCAAAGAGTTTCTAACTGGAAAACTGGGTTGGCGTAAATATAGACTGAGAAAAAGACACTTACCTACACTCTAGCCGAGAAGGTGGTGAGACACGTGCCACCTTGGAAAGAACGGAATGACACAACTCGAGAAATTAACTCTTAAATAAGATTTTCTCTTGCCTGAAGACCCGTACATCTAACCGGTACTTAAAATAACAAAGATTCTAAAAATGTTTTGCATCACTCTTTCTTTTTTCCTTAAGACGATCACCGGACAAAGCGACACAGATAGAAAGACAAACTAATTAAAACATCGATTATTTTCACTTGAGATTTAAAAAAAATTATTTCAAGTCAGGTTAATACCAGTGTTTCTCGTAAATCACGGGAGGATGGTATAAAAATGATATTTTGATAAATACAAGATTTTAATAATTCTTCCAACGCAGTTATTACTCTCCTCCTTGATCCATATTAAAACTGATTTGAATGCTTTCTTTTGTATATGAAATTAATTAGTTCCAAATTTAACTCAGTATAATTGTTACCATTTTATCTCAACGTAAATCGTTCGAATTATATCTCAAAGCAATTGGTTCAATCATTATTCATATTGCATTTTAAAAATTGATTTTAAAACAGCTTATGGATTTTCTTTTAAATAATTTTGCTGGAATCACAAAAATATGGCGAATGATTTACTTTTCATCAAAGAATTCAAATTATTCCCTACTAAATTTGTCTGTAATACTCTGAGAGAACTGAAGTCTGTATTTGTTCATAATGACATTTTTAGAATGTAGGAATTTGGGACACTGGATACATTGATGTGTTCCGTCTAGTAGGATTTAAGCCTAAGTCTCAGTTGAATGCTATTTTTCGAATACTATATATGTAAATATTATAATCAATTATAAGATGGGGTCTTTTTTGTTTTCTTGAATATGCAATATATGTCCAACTTAGTTTCTGTAACTAGATGGATATAGGTTTATTTAAAGCAAATGATATTTGATGAGTCAAGACACTGAGCTTTCTAGAAGGGAAAACATCACGGTCAAGAAATGTTTAAGAGATTAATACCAAGACGAAGTCAACAGCTGATCAACCAACGCCTACAAATAAATGCAAATTTTGAAAAAATGTCGGAATATCTTGTCCACAGAACAAAAAATCTAATACAGTTAAAAGGATCTTTTAAAATTTATTTCGCTATTGTTACTATTTTAATAAAAATAAATAAATAAAAATAAATAAAAATTTTATAGACAGTTTTAGTAATTAGAAAAGTTCATTTTTTCAGCTGCATATTTTCATTTACAAGAACTGAAATCTCCAGAGTTAGATACATAGAAGACATCATAAAGAGAATTGGTGTTAAAATTAAAATTAAAATTAAAGTCTAAAGAATTATGCCTCCTCATCTCGGCAATTATTTATTTTAAAAAAGTACTCTTTCGGCAGCACTTAGAATACGCTGACTGTATTCTTTGCTGAGGAGTAAGATCCCCTCTCTCAAATGAATGTCTTAGATGGTGAGACTTCATTTCTCGAGCTCTGGGGAGGGTGGATAACTTCTTTATTACCATTAATCCTACTCTAACTCGGAGTAGTAGTACCTGTTAGGATCTCATCGATGGGAAAATTAGGTCTGTTTAAAATTATTCACATTAGAGAGAAATACTTGATGTCGGATAATTGTAAATTATTTATATTAAGAATAGCTACTTGAAGCTCTAATTGTTTACAATTTTTTTTACTTATTACTTGAAATCATATAACTGTGTGCAAACATATGACCATTATGCAATAGAAATATTAACTTAATAATTGTATAATTATTAGTATTGTAGTAGCAAAAGTACCCGATACCGATCTCAACCCTTTGTTATGAACGAATAGACATAATAAACGAGTTTCGTTTAGCATATTAGCAAGTGGTTCATTAAACCATGGGTATCTACAAGTATCAACAAAATAAAATAAAACTTATCTTTACGTTTATTCTGGTTCCTGTTTTCATTACAAGTATTACATAGGAATACATGAAATTATACAACTATGTGAAAATTCTTTGTCTTAAGAATACTAGATATCTTATAACTGTGAGCAAATTATTTGTATTAGACAGTAATACATGATATCATATAACTATGTGCAAATTATTTGTATTAGATAGGAATCGTATTAGATAAGAATACTTATATTATATAAGTGTGTGCAAATTATTTGTATTAGATAGAAATACTTTATATTCTATAGCTTTGTGCAAATTATTTGTCTTAGACGTAAATACTTGATATCATATAACTGTGAGCAAAAAATCGTAAGAAATAACGACACCAAAATGTAAATATAAATATATGATAAACGTAATTCCCAAACCTCTCGTCATAAAATAACCCTTGATAGGTTGGCATGTTATTAAAATAATCAATCAATCAATCAATTAAAAGATTATTTCTTTTTCTGTTCACATTTCATCGAGTTTTCGTCTTATGTACTGAAATATTTCTTACTGAAAAGCTTACTCAGAACAGAAATATTTGCTTTTCTGAAGAGTTTTTAATGTTATGTAACTTTTAGTTAAGTAATAATTAAAACACTAATTCCTACTAGATCGTTGAAATGAATCAGCAATGATCCTGTTCAGTACTTTGACCACTTAAGTGCAGAAGATACTCTAAGAGACCTTGTGCCAAACTGAGCAAAGTAAATATTAATATTTTAATGTTACATTAAAATCGTAACAAATAAGTTAATAAAAAGCAGGCGTAACAAATTTTAGATAAAAACTATCAAACAAATATATATTTTTTAAATTTATGATAGAATCTATAATTATTTAAAACGAAGCAAAATTGTGAAGAAAAGATATTTCTCTCTGTGAATCTCTAGACCATGATAAATCTCAATCAGTCCGCCATTGTTTAATTGACGTTTCACTTTAATTGCGAATATTAGGGACGACACGAAAGACGTTAGAAATTAAAAGGATCAAGTGTCTTCGGTCACATTTAAAGCGTTTCTTGCCACGACTTCATTTACGCGTCTCACAATATTTATTGATTTTTTTGTAGTGTGCAACTTTTATGTCAAATATTTCAGTATTTTAGATTTTCGAAAACTATCGATTAACATTCACCTAAATGCTTGTCCTGAATAAATGATCTTGTTTTTAGGAACTACTTCTCACTTCTAACTGTTTATCAACCTGATGTTATTTTGTATTGAAAATCTTTCTTGGTTTGATGTGGGCGTTGAGGTAACTCATCCTGTTATTGAACTTATTTTGTTCGTACTCATCTTCAGAATTCTCTTCTTTGATTCAAGAACATGACAATGTTACTGAATAAATATCTAATTCTGGAACTGTGGAATCCTACAAAATCATGCATGTGTTAAGGGTTTAAAAAATGAAATTACCCAGTACTTTCGCCAGGGCCAGGATGCGACAAAAGGTTAGTTTTGCGCAGAGACGTTATGGTTAACGTCATAGGAAATGGGTTCTGCGGTTCAAGTTCAAATACTAAACGAGGATGTTCGCATTTCACATCACGTTAATACCCTTGAGAAAGCTATAGGTAAATAGTGGGACAGACTGGCCTCCTTAGTATTTGAAAAGCAACAGTAAAGAAAGTAAACGCTGAATTTAAAACTGTTGGACTTGTATCGTACCCTACTCTTGGCAGAGGGGTTAGGTTGGGTTGAGTGAATATATACTACAAATCTATTGACAAGTTTACAATGGGATCAGTAAAAGTAAAAGCAGAAAAGCTAGAAGAATGAATGTCGTTATCCGTTGAAATATTACACTCAATCAAAAAAAAAAAAAAAAAAAAAAAAGAAGCAAAAAACGAATAAAATTTCCAGCTTTCATCAATGTTTAATATTTGGAGTTCCCTAGATTCGTTTGTTTGAAAAGATCGTAATTGCGAGACTCACCCAATGAGTCAATATACTCTGTAAGAATTTATATTTTGAGCTTGCAATCATCATTATTATTTATCAGTGTTTTCTGTTTATAGCAGAAGCATAAAAACTTTCTCTCGAGATTGGCTAAGGCAAGTCAAGCAGATAGAAGCGGTAGCAACGTCATCCTCCGCAAAATCACAGACAGATCCTGTGCTAAGCAGTTTTTCTGAATGAGACACAAATCGACTTTTCTCGAGGATAAAATCTTTTTGTTTGCCTGTCGTTTATGTCTTCGGTACGCCTAAAAGCGGTGGAACTTCTCCAAAGAATTCTGGAAATCGTTGTAATTCTTTCCTTTTCCTCGAATTCTGCTTTCTTTTTAGTTTCTTTTTATTTCTCTTACACATAATCTCTTACCCTTTTTATTTTATCTCTGAGTTGTATAGGTTACATCTTTCGAGTCCCAATCTCTTTTATTGTCTTTCTTTGATAAACATCGATTTTACAACGCATATCAACTTCATACGCAACCATTTTAAAGTACTTCCTTCTCTCTTAATTTACTTTATATTCTTATTAATTTATACATTTAAAATTGCACATTCACACAGACATATACACACACACACACACACACACACACACACACACACACACATATATATATATATATATATGTGTGTGTGTGTGTGTGTATATATATATGTATATATATATATATATATATATACTTATGTAGTTTGTTATATTTAGAGAGAAAGTGTATTCAATATCGGTGACCAACCAAAAAATACTGGCGAAAGAAAGAAGACTAAAAAGATACCGAGACAAGACCAAACAATACAGACAAAACAGGACGTTCCAAAACAACAACAAAAATCTATCCACAATTAAAGGAAGAATGGACGAACCGGACACGAGAGAGGGAAAAAGATTCTGGAGCAAAATATAGGAACAGAAAAATCATAACAAAAAAGCTGAATGGATAAACAACACGGAAACAGAGTTGCGAATGCTCGAAGAAAGCCCTCAGGTGAACATACATCCCGATGGACACAAGGAAATACTTAAAAAATATCAAACTAGAAAACCCCTGGCTTAGATGGCATACACGGATTTTGGTTTAAAAAATTCACCGCCATAAATGACAAACTTGCAACTGAAACCAATAAATGCATACAGAAAATTGAGATACCCGAATGGAAGACCAAAGGGAAGACCACTCAAATACAAAAAGACCCCTTCAAAAGAAAAAATTAGGGAGAAGATCTACAACTCATTGATAAATCATGGAATCTTCCTCGACGAACAGAAGGATGCCGCAAGATAACCAAACGCACAGAGGAACTACTATATATAGATCAACACATCCTCAACGAGAGTAAAAAGAGAGGGAAAAATCTAGCTATGGTCTGAATTGACTACAAAAAGGCTTACGATATGGTCCCCCAAAACTGGATACAACTCAGTCTCAAAATGTATGAAATATCCGACCAAGTCGTACAGTTTATCGAGAAGATCATGCAAACTTGGAGAGTGGAATTGACTGCAGAGGGAAAAAGCTTAGCAGAAGTAAAGATCCAAATAGGCATATTCCAGAGAGATACACTATCACAATTACTATTTGTAATAGCCATGATGCCACTCAACCACATCCTTACGAAATGCACAACTGGAAACAAACTCAGTAAATCGCAAGAAAAGATCAACCACTTGATGTACATGGACGACATCAAACGTTTTGGCAAAAACGAAAAAGAATTGGAAACCCTAATACAGACTGTGAGAATATACAGTCAAGATATAGGAATAGAATGTGGCATAGAAAAATGCGCCATGCTAGTTGAGAAAAGTGGCAAATGACACATGACGGAAGGAGTCCAGCCACCAAATCAAATAGTAATCAGAACGCTCGGAGAAAAGGAAACCTTCCAATACTCGGGGATATTGGAAGCTGGAAAGGGACTAGAGAAGAACTTAAACAAACTGACCAAAGAACAAACTAATGAACATGCATAAGGCATTACATCCCAGAGATAACGTTGACAGACTATATGTGTCAATTAAGAGGGAGGAAGAGGACTTGCCTGCATTGAAGGTAGCGTTAACGTATCGATACAACGACTCGAAGACTACATAGAAAAGCACGGGAGAAGATCGATTACAGCTACCAGAAATAATACTAATGACTCGAGGATCAGCAGAACGACAATAACCAGAAAACGAAAGTGGTTAAAAAAAACTAACTCTATGGACGTCTTAAGAGACTAACAAGCGGCATCTCACACGAGAAAACGTGGACGTGGCTAAGAAAATGAAACCTTAAGAGAGAAACCAAAATTCTTCCAAAGGCAACACCAAACAATGCCATAAGGACCAACTATATCAAAGCAAGAATAGATAAGACGTAACAAAACAGCAGATGTAGGTTATGTGGGGATAGAGGCCAAACGATCAATCACATAATAAGTGAATGCAATAGATTAGCACAGAAAAAGTATAAGACTAGGCACGCGTACGTGGGAAAAGTGATACATTGGGAATGGTGCAAGAAATTGAAGAATGACTATACGAACAAATGGTATATGCAGAACCCAGAATCTGTCCTGGAGAATGAGACACACCAACTCCTATGGGATTTTGAGATACAAACGGATCCCCTAATCTCGGCCAGACGACTAGACCTTATAATAATCAACAAAAAAGAGACAACTTGCAGAATTGTGTACCACAGAGTAAAATTGAAAGAATGCGGATAGAGGGAAATGTACCTGGACCTAACTAGGTAACTGAAAAAACTGGGGAACATGAAAATGACGATTATACCACTTGTAATTGGTGTTCTTGGTACTGTAACCAAAGGACTGATAGACTGTCCAAACTACAGCATTGTTGAGATTGGCCAGAATACTGAGAAGGGTCCTAGAGACTTGAGGGGACTCACTCAAACTCCAGTAGAAAACAATCAGTTAACGCTGATGTGAAAAACTCTTAACGAAGTAAAATGATAATAATATTCTGAAGATAATGAAAAAATAATGAAATTAAGAACAGTGGCCGAGTGGAAGTAGCAGCAATAATGACTAGGAGTAGTCGTGGGAGGTAACCAAAGAATGGTGGAAGTAAAAAATTAAAACCGGAAAGCGATGGAATATACTTGATGGTCACGTGACCAACTTTTGAAATAATAAAAAAGAAAAGAAAGGCAAATAAGATTTCGACCGATTTCAAAAGCAAACGAAAAAATGCCCGGCAGAAACAGAGTGAGCAACAGAAAATCAAAAATACTGTCTTACTATCAGTGACAATGTTTGAAAGAGACGACAAAAAATGAGCTAGAAAATATGAAATTTTTAATGTCTCTGGCTATATTATTGAAATGCATTGCATGATTTTGTATTTTCTGTAGGATATTTGTATAATATTTATGTCTGAATGCATAAAAAATGTCAAAATTAAGAATAGTGGCTGCAGAGGAAGTTGGATCAAGAGTAACTAGAGGTAGTAGTGATTGGTAAACAAAGAATTAAGGGAAGTTAAGAATTAACATAAGAAGAGCTGGAAAATTTTTTCTTGTCAAGTGACCAAATTTGTCAATCAAAACCACAGCTTTTTGTATTTTCTGATAAAACTGAGCTGTTTAAACTTGTGACTTCTTTTTTGAAAAGGGTTTTTGGCAGCAAGTCTAACCAATGATTTATCCTTTATGGAATTTTTAAAGACTATGAACTTTCCTGTTATTCCGTAGGTACATTAATTGAAGATACTCTCTATCTTAGGTGATCATTGTTTTTTATCAGGTGGGGGTGGGAGGCAAATGAGTTTTACTTGAATTAGAATGTTTTTATAAGAGCCGCTGCTAATAAGTTAAAGGTCACTTGATACCATATGGTTAATCTTGATATGGTTATAAATTGTACTGTTTATACCATTTATCAAGAAAATATCTTCAACTCCTTCAGCAAATAAGCAACCCGAAATTATAACAAAGATAAGCACGCTTTATTCACGAGATAAAGTACTGTAGATAATAGCGACTTCTTTTTTTCTCCACCTTCTCCTTTCTCACTGCCTTTGATAATAGGCAGACAGTCCATATTTGAATTTAGCGGTGAAAGCTCTCATCAAATTCAGTATTAAGCGAAACAATGTGAGTTAAGAAACAATGTCTTGGAATGATTACTTTTGATGTAAATTGAATTGAATAAAGTGAATAAATATAAATGAAAATTTATCATATTGATATATCTTTTTATATACATCTTGAAAAATTTAATGACATTAAAGACTACATTTGCCTGAATTTTCTGCAGCGGTCACTTAAAAGATTTCCAAGATTTCTTTGAAAAGCAGTTCCTCTTCTGGTGGAAGAAAACGCAGGGAATACAAATTTTTCTTTAAAATATTTTCTTAATTTTAACTTCTTTGTTTTATGTAAAAATCTTCTATATCTTTGATGTCAAATGTGTTGTGCTTTAAATTTCTTAAAAATTTGACACGTAATCGCGTTATTACGTCATTTTCTTTTCAAGTTTAAAAGATAATGACTTTTGAGCCTGCCTATTCGTTGGGAAGCCATCAATACTTCAAAATTATAACAGGAAAATTACTTTATGTATGTGAAAGCTTGACAGTGTTTATCGATCGGTTCATATAAACTTTCACTTCTTTATTTGAAAGAGAATTGTACAAGCAGACCAAATTCTTTGCTTTCTTAGCTCTTGTGTGTATATAGATGTATTTGTGTGAGTATCTGAATTGATTGATTTTAACGGGATGTCACTCCTTCAAAGTTATTATATACCTAAAAGATATTGTATGTTCATATTTACATTTTTTGTATCATCATCATCATCATCATCATGTTGTGCGGCTAGCACGGATATCCCTGACCCTCTCTCTCCACGTCTCCCTATCATTCCTCTCCTCTGGCAGGTATTCAGGGTTACATTCCGTATCATCACATAGCTGCTGTATGTATGTTCAAGCTGGTCGTCCTGCTTTTGATTGGCCATATGCGGGGGTCCACAGGAGTACATCACTTACGATCTCGTCCTTGCTTCTCCAGTAGTGTCCGGCATGCCTGGTTCGTCTAGTTCGGATAGTTTTCGTGATAGGTGGTAGGTGACCGTATAGTTGGTGCTTTGTGGGATGTTGCTGCCAGGACTTGTTCAATATTGCTCGCAACATTCTTATATAATTGCCGTCAAGCTTCTTCTCCATCCGTTTGGTAAGTGTCCAAGTAGTGCATCCATATAGCAGTATCGACACGACTGCAACCTGGAAGAAACTGCGTTTCATTTTATCGGCCAGGTTTGATTTCCATATGATCGAAACCCTATCAATTGCCGTCCATGCCTTCGTTAGCCGTGTGTCGATGTCTTTTTCGGTTGATGAGACGCTACTTCCTAGGTAAGTGAATTTGTCCACCAGTTTCAGAGAGGTTCCGTCTAGTGTGGAGATGTCGCCTTTCACATAAATTCAGTTTTGTGTGCATTAACATGGAGTCCAATGCCTGCAGCAGCTCGTTCCAAACTATGCAGTAGTGTTTCGGCTTGGTTTGGTGTATTGGCCAGTAGCGCTATGTCATCGGCGTAGTCGGCGTCGGTAATTGTTTTTGCGAGGTACCTTCTGCTTCTTTTCTTTGCCAGCACGAAGCCGTTTTCCCTAATGTTATTGATCGATGTCCTAAATACGTAGTCTAGACAGATGATAAAGAGGTATGGGGCTAGCATGTCCCCTTGTAGTACTCCTGCTACAATGTCGAAGTATTCTGTGTCTCCATCCAGTGAACGTACTTTCACTTTGGTGTTTCTGTAGAGAATCGTTATTGCTGCTACGGTTTCTTCTGGTAGGCCGTATGCTAGAAGGATTTGTTCCATCTTCCCTCTGTGAATGGAATCGAAGGCCTTGGTAAAATCGACAAATAGTATAGTTGTTTCTTAAGAGGATTTTTTGTCCTCCGTCTCATCGAAAACGAATATAACTTGTTACGTTCTTGTAAAACCAAATGATATAAGGCCTGGATTATACTCATGATTTTCTTGCAATTTTTGGACCGATGAATTGTTTTTGAGTTTTAAAAGTTTATTACAAATCTGAAGCTAAGCATTAAATACTAAACCTGTTTTTGATGCATGACAAAAAAGTTTAAATTTTTCATGATTTGTCTTAGAATGTTGAATTTTTTCATGGCGACTGCGTAAACGTTTGCATAGAGAGCAACTGCTGATGTGAAATGGTTAGGGTGCTGCTCTTGAATATGATTTATTCCTCACTAGGATTACTTGAAATGTGTCATTAAACAAAGATGAGCGCATGCGCACACAAATGCATACTTGAACACACACACATGCACACGCACGCAAACACATACAAGCTCATATATATATATATATATATATATATATATATATAATTCCCTTCATTTATTTGTATGCATGTTCTTTATGAATTACTTGGTTAATGGGCCAATTTTTTTAAAACTTGGTATAAGAATTCTTTTCATCTCAAGGAGTGTTTTCATAGTACTTTCTGGGAAGTGTTGTAAAGAGGAATCATGAGTCCCGCCTCTAACGTAATGGCCGTATCACACCACTTCTGAACCTGGTGTACAACTGTTTCACCGATAACAAAAGGTCTATCATGAGGAATCTCATGGTAAGTGTGAAAGATGATCTCACGTGAGAGTTAAAGATTTTTTAAGTCAATGAGTTGGTTACCAGGGGAGTATCAAGTAACTACTTTTAATTTTGGGCTTTGCAAATCCGCCCTCTTAATATGGATGGGCTAATATTTATCAAAGAAGAAATCTTTCCTTGATTGACTTCAAAATACCACTTCACTTCTTCTTTTTGAGACCGATCCAGAGAGAAGTTGTAACATTGCAAATAATGTGATAGGGATTTTTCTGTGAGCACGTGTCTGAACGTTTCTTTCATCTTGTCTCTTCTCTGAGTATCAACCAACTTTCTCCAAGACGCCGGCAACGCTTCCCTTTCGGAGGTTTCCGGAATTTTCAAACTTGATCATTTATGCTGAAACCAAATAAAACGGGTATCAGCAGACTATCAGAAACTAATTATTCTGTCTACAGACTCCTCGACTAATTGTCCAATCTTTCCTAATGAAACTTGGCATACAAACTCCCTTCATCCCAGGGAGTCTTTTAATAGTATATACAGCAGAATAAACCTGAGGGGAGAGGTGCAGTGAAGCCTCCGATCACCAAAACGCTTGGAAGATCTAAGGTTACACTGATGTTATTCTTAGAATAATAAATGATTGGAGGGAAAGATATCCGACTATGTAATCAAGTCAAGTAGCATGAATAGCACGGAGTTCTGTGTATCCCTCTCGTTATCTATCTCTGTCATCCATCGCTCCTGGCAGGTCCTCTAATCTGCATCCAGTGTTCGCACACAGCTGGAGTATATAAGGTTTTACAAGTCGGCTAACACTGGCACATCCATGTCTTGGAGTCCATTATGAGTTCGTCCTTACTTCGTTTGTGATTTCGTCCTTACTTCTCGCGCAAATCCTCATATATCTGTTTGTCTTTGATAGTTTGTGAGATGAGAAGTAAGTGGCCGTACAACTGTCATTTTGGAGGGGGGTTAATTCCAGAATTTATTTAAGGCAGAACGTAGTATTCTTGTGTGGCTCCCATCAAGCTTTTTCTTTTGCGTTTTATTTGCGTTCATATCGTACATCCGTAAAGTAGTATTGATACAGCTAAAACTTGAATGAAATCTCGTTTTATTTTATCTGGTAGATCAAATTTTCATACGATGTTTTACCTGTCAATAGCAGCTCACACCTTCACTAGGCGTATGTAGACTTAACTTTCATTAAATGAGATATTGCTGCCAAGGTATATGATCTAGTCTATTAATTTTAGAAGCTTGCAATTTAGTGCGGAAATGTTTTATTTGCGTTCACAAAGAGACCAATGCCTTCTGCTGCTTGCCCTGGGCTATGCCATAGGGATTCTGCTTGGGTTGGTGTGCTTGCGAGAAGCTGTAGATAATTGGTGTAGTCTGTATCTGTCATAGTTTCTGCGGGATATTGTCTTTTTTATGTGAAAACATTTTCTTTTATTCGATTTACTGATGTTCGAAATACGTTGTCAAAGCAAAATATAAACTTATAATTTTGATGTATTTCCTTGCAGGATTCCAGCGATAATGTCGAAGAAGTCTGTGTCTCCATCAGGCGAACGAACCATTGCTTTTGTGTTTTGTAAAGCATCATTATAGCAGTAATAGTTTCATTGGGGAGAAATATTCAAGTAGTATGTGTTCCATCTTTTCTCTGAGGATGGAATCGAATCCCTTTGAGAAATCTTGGAACAAGATTGTTGCCTTGAAATTTTTAGCCATAACGTCTTCAATGATTCGACGGAATATCAGAATCTATGAGGTTGTGGAACGATTTTTCCGAAAGCCGATCTGATATTTCCGCAGAATTTTCTCGATTTCGGGTCGGATACGGTTGATAAGCGCTTTATAACCTTTAGCACCCATTGCAATAAGAGTTATGCCTCTGTGGTTCTTCTGACCTCGCTTTTTTGTGGAAGGAGACGATACGGCTCTTTGTCCATTTCTCTAATGGGTTCTGTTTATACACAGCGTTGCATAACCGAAGAAATACGTCGTCAAATTTTCTTATCTTTGAAAATTCAGAGGGTATTTCTTCTAAGCCAGGTGGATTTTTTGCTTTTAATTGTTTCCATCCTGCGTCAAGTTCTTCCTCTATAAACTCTACTGGTTTTATGTCTAGCTGGTCATTAATAATTTTTGGATAACTCTGTCAGAGATTTCTAGAGAGTTTTCAAGCAGAGTCTTGAAATTTTCTTTCCACGTATAAAGTCTTTCTTCTTGGCTAGCTGCTTTTATTTTTCATCTGGAGGAACTATTCCTTCTGCTTACTTTATTTAATGTCTGCTATGCGAAAAGTAATTGTCTTATACCGAATTTCTGATTTTATTGATTTGGCCTTGAATGTATTCTAATTATTCATTTCGGTGTGTGTTAGTTCTCTCTGGACCTTCTTACGTTTCTACGTGTTAGCATTTGTCTGTCTTCTTTTATTAAGCAAGGATGCTTTTTTAAGTTATTTCTTTTTTTTTTTTTTCCTGACAGCTGTTGACTCAGAATTTGGCTTTTGGTTTGGTTGGTTTGCACTTGGCTACTGCTTCTATATGGACGGTAATGAAGTTTTCTTATTCGTCATTCGGAGTATATTTTTCAGATATCTCCCGAAGAACGTTAAATTTTTTTCCTACTGTTACCGTATATTTATTGCTTATATCACGATTGGTAAATAAGATCCATTTTTAACGGTTTGTTTCTTATTTATGCGTAGATTAGGCGTATTTTTGCTGTGAGGATTCTGTGATCGGAAGACACTGCTTCAAAAGAGGTTTATGCTTCACAGTTTAAAGAGCTATTTATCCACTTCTTGTTCATGAGTAGATAGTGTAACTATTCTTTAACAATATTTGGTTGTAGATCCATAGTATTCCCTCTCTTTTTTTGGAATTTAGTGTTTAGGCATGCAAGACTGTTCTCGGGTGAAAAATCTGCTAGATATTTGCCATTTTTGTTTAGCAAACTGCATTAGAAAAAATTATTAATTCCGTCTTTGCCTATATGTCTCTACCGATGGTTTGAACCTTATGTTTGGGTATGTTTCAGACAAAGGAAGATAGCCCGTTGTAGAAGGTGGTGATATCCGTTTCACCACTGGTATTGATGGGACTGTAGCAAGAGACGATTGTTTTTCAGGGATTGCCATAAAATGTAGCACACATCATTCTCAGTTTGAGTCTCTCTCTCTCCCTCTCTCTCTCTGCTATTCTGTGGTTTTTATTCTCGAGGACTGAGAAGAATTTCCTACACATCCCATGGTGGCATTGACGGAGATTTTCCATGCAAATACCAAGACAAATGACCAACCATTGCCGGTATTATGGCAATTTAGTTCTAGTTTGCTATGTGTGTAAGAATATAGATATTACCAAAGTGAACTAGAATTAAAATACCATGATACCGGTAATGTCTCGGCATCCGACAATGTGGTTAAGAAATATGACAGAAATATAAAAATCGAGTTGTTGAAATAACAATTCTTTTGTATTACATGTTTTGTCTTGCTACAGTTGATAATATAAAAATTCTATTATTTCATGCTTTGTTCAATTTTCACTCATTTTGCCGAATTTCAAAAGTCTTCATTCTCTTGACAATAAAAAGCTGGATGAGAGAATATTTCTTTCTCTTTAGGACAATCTTTTCATATAAAAATAGAATGAAATTATATTCTAATATCTTTGTTTCTAAATATTAGTAATCAAGTGTTTGGTATGTCACTTTAACCAACAGAATTATTTCTGTTTATTACATTTTTTCCGTTGACTGTATTTTTTATGCTTTTTGTGGTTAAGGTATGTCTGACAAATGTGAAGTTTAAAAGCCCTTAGGGGCTTGCTAAGAATATGAGTTAAGGACATGGAAGATCAATTTAGATCATTTGGACTTTATAATTAGATTAGGAATACCTGTTTAGAAGTCGACGCTGGACCGTACAAATTTTAAAGAATAAAAAGTACGTTCCCCAACCCACAGGGGAACATGTGTTTGATATACTTAAAATACCCTCTGGTGACACTTTCACTTTTAATTGTTCTCACCAATCCTTCAGATATTTATGAGTTACCTTGCTAGTTTTTGGGAAAATCTATTTCTTCTGAAATAATGGAAAACATTTTCGCAAATGGAAGAATTTATTTTAATAGATACAGAAGACAAAAGTAACTAAAAGTGAAAGACATAAAATGAAATGTTTAAAGAAATAAATAAAAAAACAACTGAATGGAAATAAATATAAAGAAAATCAAATCAAAGTGGAGAGTGGTTTGATTCGGTTGGTTGATTGATTTTACATGTCATCTTTCGTTGGTTTATTTAATACCGAAATCAGCCTGTTTTTCAGCTAACTATTCCTATTCAATAACAATTATCCTTTATTTGCATCCAGTTATATGGTTCAGGTATGATTATATGACATAATTTGTACCAAGTTATATGCTTTTTTTTATCATCGATAATTTTCAAAAATATCTATTTGACCCATAGATGGGACTCTAACAGGTACTACAAAGAGTGATATCACTCTATCCAGAACTGGAGCCTCAACACCAAATGCAGTTTAGTGTCATAACCAACAAAAGACAACCATTCTTACCTTTCAGCAGGGAATACAGGCGGGATATTTTAAGCTCTCTCGTCGACTTGGATATATATATATATATATATATATATATATATATATATATATATATATATATATATATATATATATTCAAGGTGATTAAAAATGTTATCCCTTATGAGAATATTATTATAATATTCTGATTGGAGTTACTCTCCACATGTTCATCCCAATTTTTATTTAATAACAATTACCATTTGTTTTGAACACAGTTATATGGTTTCAGCTATAATAATATAACTATCTTTTAGTTATGTGACTACCACTATTTCTATTAATACTAATAATTACGAAGATATCTATTCATGAGACCCGAGCAGTTACTGCCATTCTGGTCAAGAAGGGCCTGGTAGTAATGGCAACAATTATTGACGACAGCCCCCTAGAGCCCTAGAACTGGATCCTCACCATCAGATGCAGTTTAGAGTTATATGTAGGATGGCCTTTCATCTTGGAAGGGTCTTACTCCCCTGCAAGGAATACAATCGAAGTATTCTAAGCCCCAGCAATGGTATATCTAATGACATACATTTTTACGTCCGCCTCAGTGGAGTTGCGAAAGAGTCTAGAACCAGTGAAATTATATAGCAGGAAGGCATGAGCTAGAATTTGGATGATATGGCGAAAGGCATTATTGAAGAAGAAAAACTTCCATTTAAATTGCTTATTTTTACCCGAGGCCAGAATCAGGGGCTCGTGGTCTACAAACAGATCAGTCGAATTGACATCTCACGACGAGTGCCTGGGACGCAAGTTTATCGACAGAAAGGCTAAAGAAAGAGATTTTTACCCATAGGAAAAGCTTCATTAAAAGCAAAGTCACGAAGAAGTAAAATTCAACCTCATTAGAGATTCGACAACATAGTTCCCCGAAGTAAATACCGACCCAACTATTCCAACGACTACAGAATTTTCCATTTTTTGATGGGTGCTCTTGCAAGTTTTACTTTACTGATTTAGCAAACGGCCCTCAAACTACGTTTATATGATACCCAGAATAATGATTTTCAAGACTAATATTTTCCCCAAACTTGGTAAATTAACCTATGTTCCCACTCAGGGAGGGGTAAAATGTACTTTAATATTTCAGTCACTTTCGTTTCAAGATCAAAAGCTGAAAAGTAGAAATAATCCAATTTGAAAAAATAGAACGTTAGTGAAATTTACATCGACTTGTTTTAAAGACCTATTGTGATGGAGGGGTGACTGAGATTATATTATGATGGAATTGTGACTGAAATTATAGAAAATTAACTTGCATAACAGAATATGAGAATTCTTTTGTTTTGTTTCATAACTCGAGGAGTAGATTTGAAAACTCATATTGGTGCGGAGAGTATACTTGAGATAATAGACGATGCAAGCAAATAGAAAGTCATAGAAAATGTAAGAGCAGATTGTTAAATAAGCAGATACAGTATGTTATTTTCTATATGTGATAAAACTTTGAATTTTGTTTTTGGTTTATCTATTGAAATATAGTACAATTCATTTCAATTTAGCCATGAAATAGAATTAGAAAAACATAATTTACCGATTATGAAAACGGACATTAGGAAATTTACGAAAAGTAAAACGCAATTAAGGAAAAATTTCCCCAACATGCTTAACTAATTCACATATTCTACTTACTACCATATATAAAGCCATCCTTGTAGAAGAACTGTAGAGGTGGTATTTAAACCATAGCTGGTGGGGGGATAAGGAGTTTCCTAATTTTTCCAAAGGTATTCGTACGTAAGTGAATGCAGTACTGTGACTGGAGTTCCATTTCGCTAACTACGTTTTTGAAGTCTGGCACGTTAACCGCTACGCCACTTGGACTTTCACACAAGATTTTTTTTACTTCTAGGTTCTGGATTTTCAATTCATTATGACTGAAATCCCTCGGCTTCACGTGACATTTCGATTAAATCCACTCAGGAATTCCTTTAGATCAATAATATGCATAACGTTGGTGGAAACCAATCCCCAAAGCCTCGAAAACAGCAATATCATTTTAAGACTTTGGAAATGTCACCAGGCCCTACTTTCATTATAAAACTCTTGTAATATTTTGATTCTTCGGTCAGATCTCATGAAAAACGATGCCCCGCAAAAAATAGGAAGAGGAAAAATAATTCTATGTGACAAAATGATTTCACCTTTTTAAAAATAAGAAGGCAGCCTGTTTTTGGTTGAAACTGCGGAAACTACGAATCAGGTTCCTAAAATAAAAGAAACAAACGAAGTCGAGAATAAGGTCACATGATTGTTTTTATTGATATCTTGTCACAAATTCTCTCCGGCCAATGTTAGGGCAGGGTGTGTGATACCCAGCTCTTAACCAGTTAAGTAGATCCTAATATATTGATATGTATCCAAGAACGGAGGTGGGGACTCCAACTGGCTTCTTACTCTCTCACTTCTATTACTGCAACAGACTCCTGGAACTGAACTTCTACTGTTATAACTGAATATATGAACTCCGACTAAGAAGAAGTACCTTTCCACTTCAATCACCTAAATACCAAAGACATTAAAAGATAAAACTTTAGTCTTTTAACCTTTGATTTTACAAGCTCCAATGGGTTCAGTTTACGATAGAAATAAAAAAAAAAAACAATAATCCTTTTATTTTCATTTTATTAATCACCTAAAACTACGGTGGCATAACTCTTATTTCTATAGCTGTTGAGGTATATAACGCTCTGCTTCTTAACCGTATCAAACCAGAAATTGAGAAAATTCTCAGGAAAAATCGAAATGGTCTCCGTGGAAATTGATCAACAACGTAAAAAACTCTGACAATCCGTCGAATCATTGAAGGAGTTCATGCAAAAACATCGAGACAACACTATTGTTTGTAGATTTCTCTAAGGTATTTTATTCCATATACTAAGTAAAAATGGAGCAAATACGTCTAGCATATAGTCTGCTCAAAGAAACTGTTACCACAATAATGATGCTTTATAAAAACACGAAAGCAATGGTTTACTCACCTGATGGAGACACAGTCTTCTTTGACATTGTTGCTGGACTTTTGCAAAGAGATACATTAGCACCATATTTGTTTATAATCTGCCTCGACTACGTACTTCGAACATTGATAGATCTAATAAAAGAAAATAGCTTTACGATAAAAAGGGCAAGAAGCAAACGATATCCTGCAGTAATTATAACAGACACAGACTATGCGCTTCTTGCAAATACACCTGCCCCTGTCTAATCCCTGCTGCATAACCTGGAAAAGGCAGCAGGAATCATTGGGCGCCATGTAAACGCAATTAAAACAGAGTACATGAGTTACAAACAAGAGGGAGACATCTCAATTCTATGCAGCAAGCATCTGAAATTAGTCAACAAGTTCACGTATCTCAGCAGCAGTGGCTCATCTACTGAAAGTGATGTTGATATACGCTTAGTGAAGGGGTGTGGACTGCTATCGATAGGTTATCGATCATATGGAAGTCTAGTCTATCCAATAGAATAAAACGGGATTTCTTCCAAGCGGTAGCTGTTTCAATACTACTGTATGGATTCACTACATGGATGCTAAGAAAACGTATGGAGCAAAAGCTAGACGGGAACTATATAAGAATGTTACGAGCTATCTTTAACAAATCCTGGAAACAAATCCCACGAAACAACAGCTGTACGGCCACTTACTTCCCATCTCAAAAACCATCCAAAACCTGCAGGAGAAGCAAGGACAAATTCATAAGTGACGTTTTACTATGGACCCCGACACATAGACGTGCCATTGTTAGCCGACCAGCCAGAATTTATTTACATCAGCTCTGTGCAGATACAGAATGTAGTTTGGAAGACCTGTTGGGAGCGATGGATGATAAGGACAGATGGAGAGAGAGAGAAAGGGAGAGAGAGAGTCATGAAAATCCGCACTGTCAGCGCGACTTGATAATTATGATGATGGTTTATCATTTAAAGTTTCCATGGCTTCATCTTCATTTGTTACCACTTAATATTTTATCAGTAATAAAGTTGGTGACCTTTGTCGAAGGTGACCCAAAGGCTCCCTTTTCAATAGCTATCACACCGAGGTGTAGGGGAGGGCGCTACTTAATTCCCTGTATTGCTCCACTTTACCCTTGATCCCTACCTTGTAATGCTGAGTGTTAAGCAAGGCGGCATCAAGTACTATTTTTGAGTCTTTGGTATGACTCGACCTGGGACTAAATCTCGGTCTCCCGGACCATTGGCGAACACTCTATTTATTATTCACATATCCATGTACATGCACAAACATACATACGCTCTTTGCTTCACAGCTATCATTTTACGAAAAGGAATCGGTGACCCGTGTTCTAATGCTGCGCGAACACTCTAATATTCAAATGAATTCAACTTACATTTGCTTTAATATCCTCCCCGGGAAAACGAATTTACTTTCCGAACTCTCAAATATCTAAATTGATTTAATTACATTTGTTTGTATATCCTCTTTGGTAAAACGTAATTACTTTCAAAACAAACCTATTTTATTGATTTACTTGCATTTCCATGATGATGGAAATTACTTCAAATAACTTGAGTCTCAATTAGCAAAGGAAAAGGTTGGATGTTAAATAGTTTAATTGGGGAGTAATGATGATGAAGAGGCACTTTACATTCCCGAAAGCTCCAGAACTGAAGCCTCACCAGTGGATGCAGTTTACTGTCATACCCAGAAATGACTCGAACTGCACAGAAGCTAGGACGGTGACGGAAGACATTTTTTTTAACCAAATGGCCAGTTTTCCAAATCCCCGTGTGCAATTACCTTTTAAGTTGGTAACGTCAAAGGTACCATAAATATATTAGGATTTTTTATGGAACTTAAAAAAGCTTTTTATCTGATATAGGTTCTAGCAGAATATCTATTAGTTTGCTGTGTCTGTTGGTTGAGCAGAATGTGGCTACTAAAATAGGTCTAAATTTGTGGTCATTGGGGTATGGAATTTCAATGTATTCAGATTTTGTATTTCTAAAGCTATTCTAATTTTCTTGAACTTGTGAATTTTTGGTAATCCCCCCAAAATTGCTAGTTCTTGGAAATAATTTAGTTAGGATGTCCATTTCTTTTTTAGTTAATGTCTCGTTGTATATTGTGCAGAAGTCTATAATTTCTTTATATTATTTTCTATATTTGTTTTAATTTATAGTTGGTTTCACCTCTTAATTTCTCTTCATTGGTCTAATGGGTAGAGTGTTCGCCAATGGACTGGGAGACCTGGGTTCAATCCCAGGTCGCGTCATACCAAAGACTTTTAAAATGGTACTTGATACCTCCTTGCTTAACACTCAGCAATATAAGGTACGTATCAAGGGTAAACTGGAGAAATCCTGGGAAAGGAGTAGCGCCCACCCTAGCTATTGAAAAGGAGCCTTCTGATCGCCCTCGACTATGGTCGCCACCTTTACTTACTTTTGCTTACTCATCTCTTGATATTTCCTGTATTTTTGTTCTGTAATGTGTTTTATTTAAAATCAAGGAAAGTCGGGTTCGTGAAATTTGTTTTTAATTTAAAAAAAACATTAATTTTCGTTACTCATGAAATCTTTTGGTTAATGATTGTAATTTAAATGAAAAGATTTTTATTCCCAAAATTGTTTTCAGCTAAACTATTTCGAAACCACGAAATAGATTTGTTTAAATTTCATCATCATCATCTTGTCGTGCTGGTAGCACGGATATCCCTGACCCACTCTCGCCACTTTTCCCTATTGTTCATCGCCTCAGGCAGGTCTTCTGGACAACATCCCGTATCCTCACATAGTTGCTGAATGTATGTTCGTGCTGGTCGTCTGGCATTTGCACGGCCATGTGTGGGGGTCCATAAGAGTACATACCACGCTAAATTCTGTATGGCTTACGTGTGACTTTTCTCAATTGATAAAAATATATGTACCTGATATAGTCTGAAAACGTTAAGAAAAATTACCGTCCTCAATACAACCGGAAAGACATCAGGAGCTTAATATTTATTAAGAAAGTACCAGCTTAAGTGGAAATAAAGTCTCAAAATATGGCAGTAAATATAAAACCATAAAGGTGATACAGAAACACCTGAAGTTAGCTCAGTTTCGAGAAATAAGATATAAAAATAGCTGGATAATAGACTTTAACTAAATTAAATCTAAAGATTTGATCCATTTAATTTTTTTGTGACCTGCTGTTTATGAACAGTCACCGTGACTGTTCTCGGTTACATCTGTGTCAGGCGCGCAGATAATAAACAACCCCTGGGTTTGGTATAGCCAAAATATACTACCCATGAAAAATGACGAATCAAAACCTATATCAACATGGAGCCCAAACGACAAGTTTGGGTGTAATGATCGGCAGCCAACATAGGAGACCAGATCAACCTCCTGCGAATGTTGGTTGTCCTTTTTCCAAGTATACAAATAATTCTTCTTTCAGGTACACAAACGATGAACAAATCCACCACTCACACCAGATACCACGGCATAGAAAATTGACTAGGGAAGATAACAAACTTGCGTTATACTGTTGTTTTAGAAGCAGCCCTGACAAAAGAGGGTATAGAAAAAATATGATAGAAATCTGGACAGAATTCGGCAGATTTAAGGCAACAAACCAAATACTTGCTGACCTGGTTAGGACAATAATAAAGAATGGTTGGTTTTCTGGCCTTGAAATACTAGAAATCCACCAACAAATATTTAGGCAAACACATCAACAAACTCCTATCACAGTAACCGAGACAATAAATACAGGAAAGCCAGAGACTCCTAACCAAACACTACATAACAATGACTCATTCATCGCAAACACACAAACGCAAACACTGACCCAAGAAACTAATGTAGATACCATTAAAAGAATTGTCTGAAAAGAAAACAATATTGCCTTCTCTAAGGAACCAAGACTGGAGGAGTGTCAAGTCCGAAACTGAGAAAGTAAGCGACATAAGTAAAATATCCCGACAAACGACATCATGGAGTTAAACGATTTAATATACTCTGGAGCAAAATTAGTCTGTGAAAAAAGCGGGGTCCCCTTGGAAACCACGTGTAAAAGTCAAAAACCGGGTAGGAATTCAAACTTGAATCGCGGATAAAAAGACTACGACAACAAGCAAACGGAAAATTAAGAATATTTCGGCCGAAATTGAAAAAGTACGGCAAATAGAACTAAAAAAGCTTGAGGAGACTAACCAAAAAATACTAGCGAAAGAAGGAAGACTAAAAAGATATCGAGACAAGGCCAAATAATATCGACAAAACAGGACGTTCCAAAACAACAAAAAAAGATGCTACCAACAACTAGGGGGAGAATAGGCGAAGCCATATCAACAACCGGATGCTAGAGAGGCAAAAAGATTTTGGTGCAAAATTTAGGAAAGGAAAAATCATTACAAAAAAGCTGAATGGATAAACAATATGGAAACAGAGTTGTGAATGCTCGAAGAAGATACTCAGGTGAATATACTCTCTGATGGGCTCAAGGCAACACTTTAAAAATAGTAAACTGGAAAACCCCCGGACTTGATGGTATACACGGATTTGGGTTTAAAAAATTCACTTCCATACACGACAGACTTAATGCTGAAATGAATAAATGCATACAGAAATCTGAGATACCCGAATAGATGACCAAAAGGAAGATCACTCTTATCCAAAAAGACACCCTCAAAGAAAGTGCTCCTACTAACTATAGACTCATAATTTGCCTACCGATGATGTGGAAAATACTAACTGCACAAATTATAGAGAAGATCTACTACACAATGATAACCTGCAGAATCTTCCCCGACGAACAGAACACATCCTCAACGAGAGTAAAACGAAACGGAAAATTTTACCTAAGGCCAGTATCGACTGCAAAAAATGCTTACGATATTGTCCCCTAAAGCTGGACACTACACTGTCTCAAAATGTCAAAACGTAGAGTTTATTGAGAAGACCATGCAAACCTAGAGAGTGGAACTGACAGCAGGACAAAGTTAAGCAGAGGTAAGAATTCAAAGAGGAATATTGCAGGGGGATGCACTATCACCATTAGTATTTGTAATGGCCATGGTGCCACTCAACCTCATCCTTAGGAAATGCACAGCCGGATTTAAACTCAGTAAGTTGCAGGAAAAGATCAACCACTTGATATACATGGACGACATCAAACTTTTAGGCAAAAACGAAAAAGAATTGGAAACCCTAATACTAACAGTGAGAATATACAGTCAAGATATAGGAATGGAATAGAAAAATAGAAAAATGCGCCATGTGAGTAATGAAAAGTGGCAAACGATATATAACGGAAGGAGTCGAACTACCACATCAAGTAGTAATAAGAATGCTCGGAGAAAAGGAAACCTTCAAATACTTGCAGATAATGGAAGCTGACACCATCAAACAACAGGAAATAAAATAAAAAAAATAATAAAGAGTATCTTAGAAGAGCCGGAAAATTACTCTAGACAAAACTCTATTGCAAGAAACTTGTCAAAGGGATAAATACCTGGGCTGTCGCTCTCGTAAGATACTTGGGATCATTCTTGAAGTGGACCAGAAAAGAACTTAAACAAATTGACCAGAGAATAAGAAAACTAATGACTATTCACAAGGCATTGCATCCAAGAGATCACGTTGACAGACAATATGTGTCAAGAAGAGAAGGAGGAAGAGGATTTGCCAACATTGAAGAGAGCGTGAACACAAATATACAACGACTCGAAGACCACAAAGAAAAGCGCGGAGGAAGACTGATTACAGCTACCAGAAACAATACTAACGACACGGGGACCAGCGGAACGACAATAATCAGAAAACATAAGTGGAAAGAAAAACAACTGAATGGACGTTTAAAGCTACTAACAAGTGACATCTCACACGGGAAAACGTGGACATGGCTAAAAAAAGGAAACCTTACGAGAGAAACCAAATCTCTTCTAATAGCCGCACAAAACAATGCCATAAGGACTAATCATATCAAAGCGAGAATAGATAAAACGCAACAAAACATGTAGGTGTTGTGGCGAAGGAGATGAAACGATCAATCACATAATAAGCGAATGCAGCAAATTAGCACAGAAGGAGTATAAGACTAGACACGACTGAGTGGGCAAGTTGATCCACTGGGACATGTGCAAAAAATTCACATTTGACCATACGAACAAATAGTATATGCACAACCCAGAATATCCAAGAGAATCCTCTGGGATTTCGAGATTCAAACGAAACACCAAATCTTGACCAGTCGACTAGATCTTATCATAATCAGCAAAAAAATGAGAACTTGCAGAATTATGGACATTGCTGTCCCGGCGAACCACAAAAGAAGGATAAGTACCGCTACTTCGCAAGGAATTGAAAAAGCTGTGGAACATTAAAGTAACAGTAATACCAATTGTGATTGGTACTCTTGGTACAGTCACCAAAGGATTAGTACAAGGACTGGAGGACTTGGAAATAACAGGACGAATAGAGATCATACAAACTACTGTATTTTTGTGATCGGCTAGATTACTGAGAAGAGTCTTGGAGACTTGAGGAGACTTCTTGTCACTCAAACACCAGTGAGAAACCATCAGCTGACGCTGGTGTAAAAAAGAACTCTTGAAAATAATGATCATAATAATGATAATATATAATAATAATCTGATCTGTAATCACTTATAGTTTCAAGTAACATTTTTTAATACTTGTAATTTGTCGACAGCTAAATGGTTTCAAGTCTTCCCAAAATTAACAAATCTATGTAATGAAAAATCATTTGTTGAAACACATATGATTTCACGTATTCTTGCGAAGAATTTTCAAGCAGATTTATTTGAACCATACATTGAATTCTATCTGGTACGATCCCTTTGGGTCAGAGTAACCTAGAAGTGGCAATAAAGGGTGTTGTGTCGTGAGGAGTCAGGGTCGACACAAGTAAGATAAGAGATTCTTGGTTATGGAGAGAAATGCAGTTCACTGACTAACGTAAGCAACCTTAGTCATTTTATTGTCAGAAAGACAGACAGACATACTGACTAGTCTAGAGCGAGCACCGATCTAAATAGTCCTCGTGCCAGTCCATTCTGTGGGAGTTTCTAGACAGTCTACGGCATCCCCTTTTATGTTAATTGACTACATCCTCTGGGAGTTGTACTTTTTGTCTTCTGGTTTATTTCCATTGCCTTTGAAAATGTTCTTTTCCGTTTTCTTAAACGTTTCTCTTCGAGGGCTACTAAAGGTATCGGTACATCGAATAAGCCATAAATAACCTTCATCGGTTCTTCCTTCTGGTCACTTATATCCTCCGAGTACCTTTTTCTTATCTGATTGTGATGTATGTTGATAGTCTTTTTCGGGTCTTTGATTATATACATTAATTTCTCGATATATTTATCAATGACACCTGCCTACTAGACTTTTCCCCTTTCTGTATTCTTTAAAATATTTCTCCTGACATATATGAATTAACATCTGCTTCTTTCTTTATTGTTTTTTCTTCTTTTTTTGAGAAAATTAACTCCGCTGGTGACAAAACTAAATTAATACTTGGGTTCGGTCCCATTCGATATACCTTCAAAAGTTGCTGGATATCGTCAACGGATTCGTTTTCACCAAACTTTTTTAATGGTCGCTTGAAAGTATTTACAAATCTTTCCGTCTGTTCATTAGATCACCGGTTATAAGGTGCAGTGGTTATGTTTACAATCGAAAGAGCTTTACAAAAACTCTTTTGCCGTAAACTGTGTCCCATTATCCGAAACAATTGTTCACGTATCAGGAGAACCAAATCTCAAAGAGTTCATGCAAAAATCTAATTGTACTACTACATGAAGGATTTTTACTCTTCATCACCTCTGTCCATTTCGAGAAGCTGAAAATCAGTATCAAATGATATTGTTCCTTCACTGAACCAGCAAAATCTATATGCAACCTTGACCAAGGGGTATAGTTTACTAATAGTATCTTTACTGGTATCGTACAACCTCTGCAGGATTTTACTTTTTCTTCTATTTTTGTCCATATTTGGCCAAAAAACATTGCTTCTCGTTAAAGCTTTCTTCCTCACTATACTAGGATGACCGGTATGAAAGTCTTTTATTATTTTTAACGTTCTTGGTATCACCACCCCTTCACCGTACATCAAAAATACATCACAGATGCAAAATATCTTTTCACCACCAATTTTTTGAACTGTTGGTCGTTAATTTGTTTTTTCTCTGTGATATATTTGTTTATTTTTTGTTTATTCGCCTCGATTGTCACAAGTAATTCTCATACAGTGTTACAAAGCAGACTTTTTATTTCTATTTCTAATCTTAGGGTTGTTATCACCGTTTCTTCTATTGGTTCACATGTTTTGGGGATTTACCAGGATAACCCAGTTACATGTCCTAACCTTTTTGACAATAGAAACTCCATCTCAAAATTTTAATTTAGCAATATTGTTCCCTATTTCTGAAGTCAATTTGCAGTATGTGTAGGAATCCCTTTTTTGGAACCAAAAATAGATAGTAACGGTCAGTGGTCTGTTTGGAGCGTAAAACTTCTTCCATGAATAAATTTATGGAACTTTTTTTATAGCAACGATTGTCCTAAAACCTTGTTTTTGATTTGGCTGTACCCTTTTTCAGCTGGCAGTAAAGTTCTCACTGCGTGTACAACTGATTTTACTTGACCGTTGCTTTCTTTGTTTACGGCTCCTAAACCCAAATTTAGAACGTCTCTTGCAACAATAATATCCTTTTTTGGATCGTAATGCATCAGACTCAAATCTGACGTTAATATTCTTTTATTTCCTCAAAAGCACTCGGACATTCAGTACTCCAGTTCTATTTTGAATCTTTTTTCAATAATTTATTTAAATGAGATCTTAAAATGTGCATATTTTGAATAAAATCACTGTAGTAGTTTGCTAATTGTAGGAATACTTGTTGAGTCGGCACATTTGTTGAGGCAAACATGTTCTTAATTGGACTTGACCTCGATGGGTCTTACTTTCTGCCTTTTATGTTAAATATCTATCCCAAATACTTAGATTTGAAAAATCACATTAATCCAAACTAAGTTACGAGCCATATTGCTTTATTTTTTCAAAGACTTCTTTGACATGTTTGGCATGTGGTTCTTGACTTTCAGTTTTAATCAAAACGTCATCCATGTATGCTATAAATAATTTTTACATTTTTTAAATAAAATCACAGAAATATTGTTTATTTCAATTAGTTCTGAAATTTCATTGAATATTCTGGCATATAAAAATAAAATAAAACATTTTTAATTGGTTTCAGCAAAAGGGGGATATATATAAAATCTATTTCTTGTGAATTAATCATAAATTTCATTATTAGTTCGAATATAGTTGCACAAATAAATAGATACTTTATGAGTTTTAGACTTGAGATGATAAAGATAAACAGAAAAAAGACGAAACGAGGAGATTCAAAAGTAAGTGGGAAAAGGAAACAAAGAAGAAAAATAAGAGAAAAGATGTTATCATTGTGAAAAGTGACTGAACTGGAAGGAAAATACTGCAAATAAGGAATTTTTTTTTCTCCGTTTCTTTTATTAATAAAAGCCTAAAGAAAATAAGGAAACAAGAATGGTAGAAATGAATAGGTTTCAAATATCTTTATTTCGTCGGATAGCTGATTGCTGAGAAGTTTAAGTTATTCTCAAATTAAAGCTGTCGTTTGTTAGCTTAGCTTAGTTTAATTTTGCACAAGGCCAGAAGTATGGTGTATCCAGTAAAAATTGAACTCAATGACAATAGTTTGCAAGCTTAACACTAAGAAACATTGTTTAGATCTTAGCTCAAAACCGCAAGTATCGGGCATCCAGTGAGGTTCAAATTCGCTATCGAGAAACAAAGGAAAAAGAGAACTAACTTGTTAACTAATGCACCATTCTGGAATGCCCAATGTATGACGTAATTCTTCGGAAGCGAATAACGCAGACAGATTGCTAATAAATAGTGATTTTGATCCATATTGCAGTCTTGTGCCAATTCAGACCTGTGCATAATGCTTTAGGATGCTTCGTGTAGTATAATGGTTTGAAAGCAAGGCAGGCAAACCAGTAGCAGGCTTGATTTTCATTAGGTGCCCCATACTTCTGGCCTTGTACCAAACTCAGCTAAGCTTAGTGTTATGTAATTGCCCTCTTTCACCAACATCCCTACAACCTAGCGGAAGTGTAGAGACGTTAAAGAAAGATCAAAGTTCACTTCAATTGAATCAAGCCTGAGAAAGTATCCAAGCAGACATTTCAAGGAGTCCCTTTGTGTGATTTCAATTTAAACTTTAGAAAATGCAAAGACTTTTCTCCTCTCGTTGAAAGACGGTTTGAAAACCTACTGAGATGACCGACCAGATTTATTAAAATATCGATAAACGACAGAACCAAATAATAAATGCGCTTTTGTCTACTTCTTTCGTCTGCTAGGATAGATTTTATGAGACTCTCTCACTCAAAGATTAATAAATTGAATAAAATAAAATTTGTGAAGACATTTGGTGAAACAGTTATCGTCTTAGGAAATGGACACGACGATCAGAATACAGATCCTGGACGAGGATGTTTACGTTTCACTTCTAAATGCCCTAGGGAAAGACATGAATCAAGTAGATAGAAAACTCTGAATTTAACCAGTTATAATCCGCTAGAAATTGACCTCGTGCCGCATCCTATCTGCAGCGGAAGGTTTCTATGAAGACGAAAATTAGTAAAAGACGATAGTGAAAATATCTTATCATGTGCTGATTCAGTCTTGACCATTTTATTTTCAACGAACGGCTCAAAATAAGCAGGAAGTGTTTTTGCTATTAGAAAAATATTTCCCTGGGAAAGAACATCAAATAATTATGCGCAATGTTACTGTTCAGGCCAAGTGTACTTGTTGCCGTATTCAGTACTTCTTCTCTGTCAAAACAATTCCTGTTGCTTCATGAAACGCCTTCCTTTTCTTTTTCTTTTTTTTTTTTTTTCGTAATCACTGTGGCCGGAATGAATAGAAATATATTGCCAGTTCTGTTGGACAGACGTGAATTCTTCGTGGATAATCAATAAGATGCGTTGAGAAATAAACCAGAAAAAAATCGTTATTTTTAAAAGCTTATTAAAGAGATTATAGAAAGAACTTCACCTTTTTGGTTAAAGATTTCGTTTCCGTTTTCGTTTATCAAATATTATTCCATTATTCATATTCGATATAAATACACTTATTTTTTGATAAGTGCATTTAAGTATATACAGCGAATTTTTTTGGGTTGTCTTCTAGATAAGCTCACCTGAATATATGTATATTTAGATATCTACGCTTGCATAAACATAAATAGAAGATGTTCGGGGCGTAACGATTATCATCGTAGGAAGTGGACTCGGCTACCTAGGTTCAAATCCTGAACAAAGCCGTTTGGATTTCTCATTGTGTTAATACTCTTGGGAAAGGCATGAATCCAACTATTCTTCACCCTTGCTCTCGGTAAATAGTAGGATAAACTAAGCTCTTTAATCTTGGTTTGGCAATTGAAAGAAAACCCATAAATTAAACCAATTGTAAAACTGTAAAAGGATAGGATTCACCAAACTAATCCTGGTCTAGACACTCGATATGAGTAGCGCCCCAACGAACAAATCAGGTTACGGGACCTGTAAGTATTCGTGAGAAGCATTAGTTTCATACCAATGCATACATTCCTATATATATATATATATATATATATATATATATATATATATATATGTGTGTGTGTGTGTGTGTGTGTGTGTGTGTGTGTGTGTGTGTGTGTGTGTGTGTGTGCTAAACTCAGAAGAATCTGCACTGATAATAACTGAGAAAAATGATAAAATAAGACACCATTTCTCAGCACAGAAATACTCCCATATGTAAACTGAAAATCTGATAAACATAGCTGTTTTCAACCCTTGACAAAATGTCCTAAAACTAAAACTAAAAAAGAATTTGAATCGCATTCTTCTCGTAAAAACATTTAACACCACTCTCTCATCATTAGCACAAATATAAAGAACCGATGGGACATTTTGAAACTTAAAAGTTGTTTCTCGAGAACTAGGCATATTGGCTTTTCGTCGACCAATTAACTTCATAGAAATGATAGGAAGTAACAATTGACTAAATAATTAAGTAATCCATAAGAAGCCCACAATAGAAACCACTAGATTTTGCTGACCATTTAATATCCAGAACAACCAATGCTGCTTTTAAGTCAATTGATTCATTTACTATCTTTGCAAATTGATAAAAACTTTCCAACTTGACCTCAAATCTAATTGCAGAAGAAAAAATTTAATTTATTTACTGGATTTCAGCCGCTGTCCAAAACAATACCTTGGAAAGTCAGAATGGCCATTTCTTTTAAGGCTAAATTGCTACAGAATTCAGATCTATGGAGCACAACAAACTAATACATGTAGAACAACATTTCCACTCAAATGGTTGCGATTTTAACAGAGATACAAAATTATTTTAGAAAGAAACGAAAAATGCATTATCAGGGTGATAATAAAAACACATGAAGAAAAGGGGCGGTAGAATACACCGACGGCTTCTCTGCAGAGGGGTAAGATTCCCTCACCGAGTATCCTGGTTATGACACTAAATAATCTGTAGGTGAGGTTCCAGTAATCCTAGGGCTTTGGGGAATGCAGAGTACTCCTTTTATTGCCATCACTCCAAGAAGTGGATAGGGTCCTATCTATGGGTCAAATAGAACTAAACTGTGTGCTTATACTTAACTGAATTGTTTGAATAGAACTGTTTATAAGTATAAAAATTGTTTAGGCATTAAATAACCTACAATTGTTAATATGCTTTAAAACCAGACATGAAGACATGGATAAAACATCCCCAAACACTAACGCTAAATGGTTTTAATATCAAACTAAACCGTCCCCAAAACTCAGCTTTGACATAGGATGGAAAGATTTGAGGTGACATACAAACACCTTGATAAAGAAATGTTTACGTTAAATATCTGTTGAAAATAGTACGAATTATTTGAAATACACCTCGTTCATACTCAGCAAATATCTTCCAAATGGAATGCTCAGAACTTGTATAATGGCTGGCTAACAATCTGGATTGTTCATTATCATGTCAAACTTTAGTAAAAGTTATACTTGGAGAAAATACTGCATTCATTTTTTAAAAGCCCTTGAAAAGGTTTTTCTCTCTGCGTCATAAAACCACAGTTTGTTTTGAGTTCGTCATCAATTCTCCGGGTGCCATCCACCTTATTGCCAGTGATTTTCTGCTACATCCCATCCGCCACCTTACCTGATGTTTCACTCAGAGGGGACATAGATCTTCTTTTTTAACAGCCCTCGGAACCAATCACTCATTCCTGAGTAACACCCACTGAAAATCAAATTACTTTCAAGTCCCGCTTAAAGCAATAGGTTTTCAACAGTTCCCACAAAAGAAGCAATGATGGGCTTGTTCAATATTAAGATGGAAAGATACTTACTAATTGCAAGAACTAGAAGCAATCTAAAGTCTACGTACCTGATTAAACAATTCTTAGTAAATAGCACCACCCACCGAAAATCTCTTTTAAGATGTTTTTTTGTTCAGTGAACACGTTTAATGAAATGTTTCGACTTCACAGAAGACTGAGCAATTATTTAAAATATTTTCATTTCTATTTTAACAATCCAAAAATGCAAATAGCCACGTTGAATTTTAAACATGCCTAACAGTCACTGAATCTGATTTACTCTAAGGATTAAGTGCTATAAATTTTTTTGGAATTTATCACTATTTTTTGTATATTATACACAATAAGGTATCATTTTATCAATGGTTCCTAGTTTTGTCAACAAACAATTGATATCTATTCCTGAATAAACAAATTTCACTGTGACTACAAAATTAATGTTAACTATTGCTGTAGAGTAGTTAGCCCCTCTTCAATACTCTACCCGATGGATTAGTTTATAGCCATAAATAGTCTACAATTTAAGAAAATGATGAGGAAAAAGAAAGAAAGACGAAAAATGAAATAAAAAGGCAAGGGATGAAAAAGAACAAAAAAATGAGAAAAAAGAAAGAAAGATGAAAAATGAAATAAAAAGGAAAGGAATGAAAAAGAAAAAAAAACGACGTAAAAGAAACAAAGATGAAAAATGGGAAAAGTCTATATTTGTCCTATTAGCAAAAGCTAACAGAAACGTTTGACTTTTTAAAAGGAATATTCACGGTGTCATTAGTCTCGTTTAGAAAATAACAAAAGAAAATATCAAAATACGATTAAAATTCTTTAAAAACTGAAATTCAACTTTATAATAAAACGAGAAAAATTGTTTTTCAATTGGACATAAATCATTATTTGATTTGACATCAATCATCATTTAATCCAAAATAAAAAGAAAATTTCGTCTTTTATGTCAACGTAAACTTGCAGTCGATTACAAGATTAGAACCATTGGCAGCGTTGAAAAATTGGTTACGTATTTGAGAAAAGCAAAGTGATGAAATAGAAAAAGGGCGAAAGAAGAAAGAAAAACAAAAAAGAAATGAAAGTGGAAGAGATAAAAAAATCGGCAAAGAAAGAAAGAAAGAAAGAAAGAAATCAAATGGAAATACATAAAAAAGAAAAAGACGAAAAAGAAAAAATAGAAACGCAACAAAGAATACGAAAGTGAATGTGATGAAAAGAAAAAAAGACAAAAACAAAGAAGATAAAAGACAAAATAAGTAAAAAAAAAAAAGGAACAGGAAAGGCACGAAAAAGGTAGATGACGAAAAAGACACGGAAAAAAATAACCCGAAAATGAAAAAGATTGTTGCTAAAAAAATAGATGAATTGTATAAAGAAACAATCGGAACTGATGTCAAAATATCATTTATAAGTGGATATTCAGTCACCTACTTTAATAACACTAATTCTCAACTAAGTTTTCTACTCGCATAACACACACACACACGCCCGCGTGTGTATAAATGGCAAACTAACCCTCACTCAGGCCAATATATATGTATTTAAAGTAATTAGCTTAGATATTTGCTTGGTACGTTGTACATTACCGAGTATGAAGTGTTTCTTATATATGAAGACATATATCAAGGTTTTCAAATATTTGCTACATCTGAGTCTAATTTGTTTTAATTCACAACCTATCAGCAACTGGAAAATTGATGTGTCCGACATCATATATATATATATATATGACTTCCGATGTCTGTGTTTACATCGGTTTAGGAAGATTTGTTTGAGTGCATGCGTATATGAGATTGTCTATGAGAATAATATGGTTCTGGAAATGGTTTAGCGCAGATAAATTGAAAGCTGGTTGCTAATTAATAAAGAATGTTTTATTGGTTCGTTTCTTGCCAACATTTCCTGTTTTTCACTTGCTCTCAGTCCGGAATGCCTTTTTTCTCCTCTTCTTTCTCCTCTTCTTCTCTGTTTTTCTCTGCTCTTCTTTTCTCCGACTTATTTGCCTCCTTCTCTTTAGTATCATTTTCGTTTTTACTTTAGGAATAAAGTAAACAAAAACCTTGTTGCAATCCCGTGCTGTCAACAGAATTTAATTACAATGACTGAATCCCTTGCAGAGGGGTACAGGCCCCCCGTCCAAAAATGGTGTCCTGGGTATGATATTAAACTGTATCTGGTAATGAGGCTCCAGTTCTGGAGCTCTGAGGAGTGTGGAGTACTCTTTATTGCCATTATCTCCAGATGCCCTCTGACTCGAAGTGGTAATACCTATTTGGATTTCATCAATGGGTCAACCATATCTCTTTAAACTATTTTCGTATTAGATAGGAAATATAAATTATTTGTATAGTCACTTGAAGCTAAAATTGTTTACTAAATACTATTATTTAATACTTGAATCCATATAACTGCGTGCAAGCAAATTATTATTATTAGATAGAAATATTTGAAGCCATACAACTGTGTGGCAATAATTTGTATTGTATAAAAAATTGAAAAAAACTAACTTCACAGGTGTAAATATAAATGTACAATGAAACTGATTCCTTAACGTCAAGGCATAAACAACTCCAAACATGTTGACATATCGTCTTTTGCAAATTTTCCTTTTTTATCTTTTTACTTTATTTCAATATTGTGCAGTAGGAATACTATAAACAAAAACCTTGTTATAATCATTTGTTCTTGAGGTGCACATATAAGGGTCTTTACGAAAGTACATTTTCGTTTACTAAAGATTCGAATACTCAATTTCGCACATATATGGATGAATTAATATTTACATACATACAGTATCCCTCGTAGATAAGTACACTCGATTAATTCTTAATAAAAAGCTAATCTTATTCTAAGCCAAAGATACCATGATTTTATTATTTCTAGAGAAAATGCAATCTAAAAGGATACTGCTATGTATCATCATGGCGAAGAAATATCGTGCTTGTATAATATAATGACATGGAAGTAAACTCGATTTTGCTGAACATATCATCAGAACCACCTTTCGTGAACGGTAAATGACCCTGATATCGTCTGCTGCAGGTTGAGGAAATGCTGCTCCTATCGAAGATATCTGGAAAGATTTTGGAGTCTAAACAATATGTCACTTATCGAAACTGATGTTATCAAACTCCACAGAATTTAAAATTAGTTACGAAAAATTTGAACATGTAACAGTACAGAAATATTAATGCAATTTTATTTTTGGTTAATGTGGAGTTGCAATTTTATTTTTGGTGACTAAGTTTCAATGCTCTTGAGTTTGATAATAGATAATGCGTAATTCATATCTGTTTTGATTTTGTATAATGCTTCACGAGAAATGATAAAATTATGCCATCTTTGTTTGAGAAGAAAAGGATTTTTTAAAAAGTTAATGGAGGTGTATTATTTTAAGAACGACACTGTACATATGTTTAATGTAACATATACGCTTACACACAGCTGTTAAAGCTGATATCAAATTCATTTTTAAATTCTTACCAACCGAAATTATAATACAAAGAAAAACATATTAGAACGGCAAAAATTTTCATAGAGTGCTACTTGGTAATGTGTGGAGGAGACGCTGTAAAATCCTTAAAACTCGAGTTTTCAATGCACTATCAACTAAACTTTTGCATCAACTACAAATATAAACACTTAACGTGCAGCCTAATTAAATGCCAAATTTGGTCTCTTTCAACTAATCTAATGTATTTAAAATTAATTTCATTTTAATAATTTCAATATATAGATTAAGTTGTAAAGGAGGAAATTTATTCTTTTCAGACCAATTAAAGAATTTAGTATGTTTATGTGAAAATGTTCTGTTTCATTATGACGAGAAAATTCCGTGCTTGAAAATATGTCATGGAAATAAACTTGATGTTACCAAACACACGTGTTCTGAACTGGAAATGAGTGTTAACAGTGTATCTCGTATCAAACACCGAACTGGCATAAATATAACTTCTCCGATTGAAACACCGGTAGAAAAAGCGGCGCATGCCTCCCTCACCCTCTGAAAAGAATGATCGACTTAATGATACGAGATAGTTTGAACCCCTGTTAGAATTACCAGACAGGTAAAAATTTTCTCTCATTCAGTCAACTGAAGATCAATATCCCAATCGGGTCATTTAAAATGATAAAGTCTCTTTGTATCATTTACGTTATTTACTCAAATCAAACAACTTAGCTTAGCGTAACGGTTATCGTCGTTGGAACTAGAATCAGTGAGCTGTGTTCCAATTCTGGACATGACTGTTCTCGTTTCAATTTGCACTGATGACTTAACCCCACACTCAAGCTATGAGTGTGGGTTCTTTAGTCTTGATAAGGCAACCAGTCTGGGAGAAGGAAAACTTTCTCTTCAAACCAGCTTAACTCATCCTAAATATTGACTTTGTGTCAAATCTTGCCCATTGTGCAAGGGTTGGGTAAATCCATAGACAACTTAGACTAATATTCACAACAACTCAGTCGCTTTACCTTCCGGTTGTTTTCTGGTGTCTTTTGTTGAAGTCGGTTTATTTAAACAGATATTTCTGCAATTGTTTCGAAGACTTTTGCGTCATGGTTATTTATTTATCTATTTTTTTTTAACAAAAAACGGTCATTTCAGTGTTCGTTTTCTGTCATTGATAAAGCAACATTTGTAGAATATCTTGAAGGCTTTTTTGGACAATTTAGATGTGTAGAAATATTTAAGAAATTCAATAATCCCATTGTCTATTCTCTCACTTCCGTGTTAGCCTTTACAATACGATAGGAGATTAAAAAAAAGTGATACTAGGAAACAAAATCATTCGAGCAAAAGTTACAACGACTAGAAACAATATCAAGTTCGCTGATAATTCTTTGTGGTCCTGTTAAGTAACTGCGGTTCAAATAACATTATGAATGTTTTGTTTCAATCATGTTTATCTGTTTTTCCTTTATTTCACACCAAATCGTCTGAATAAGTGACGAAATAAGTGAATAATAATGTTTTGCCAAGGCCGATAATAGCATTTGGCATTTTGCTCTTTTGGTCTATTAGATCAATTCCAGAAAACAGTATAAGTGTGACAAAAACTTTGAGATTAACGAATAAAAAGAGTACAATACAAGCTATTGAATTAATTGACTTAAATGATAAACATTTGTTGATACTTTACACACTGATATATAATCTGATAGATATGTACACCAACATACATATGTGATCATACGTACACTCTTCAGCACTCAACAAAAAAAAAAAAATACATCCCTTTGCAAGTATATCAAATAATGTGCGTTCATTTCCTCTCTCTCTCTCTCTCTCTCTATATATATATATATATATATATATATATAGGTATCATACATTGAATGATGTTTATATAACAGCATTGCTTCCCAAAAAGCCTTCATCAGATGATGACTGAGTTCAGATACGGTTTGGGGACCGAAGCATCACTACCACAAACCCAGAGCCCCCCTCACGATGCCACCAGACTTTGTTGGATTGATGTCAATCTGTGCGATTGTCATATCCACGCTGATGCAGTTAGAGCCTTATCTTCGATCTTTTTATGCATTTCCTCTTGTCTGATGGAGAAAGTCCAAGATTAGTCAAGAATACGGAGGTTGAGTTAGTAATGAAACCTTGGCATCCGACCTCGATAGGTAATACATTGGTTATCCAACCATTTCTTACACATTGTTCGCACAGATCCTCATATTTTTTCCAACTTATGCTGATGTCCTCAGTCGAAATTAACTCAATAACGAAAACTTTTTTAATTTAACGGTTTATTCCCTTAAATTTACATTAAGGAGGGCATGAAGCCTTAAAATTTAATGGGGGAGGGGAGGGAAGCGGTCATGTATTTCTATATATTCTAAGGGAACCTAGCAAGCAGCATTCGCCGACCCATTCAACAGTACAATATGTAGACTGTCATCCATCACCAATCACGCTGCAAACACCAAAATACCACATTTGCTCTGTGAAAAGACCTACTTAAAAACCCCGAATGGAATGAATGATTTTATTTACAATATATGGTTTATTAACAAAAATGTTATATGATGGGGATGGGAAAAAAAAACCCGAAATATACAAAAGACGAAACAAAGGAAAAAATTACCCATTTGGTTGCCCTCTCATCCCCCCGTCTACGAAGTGGAGGCCGACTGTTTTCCATTGTCCGAAAATATTGAAAACAAGCTGGACCTACCCTAAGTGGGAGAGGGTTCCTAATCTAATGGGCAAAATGTGGTACTATAGCTTCACGACACCTAGTTGGCCGCTGGTTTCGTGATTACCACATGTGTCGACTGGTCTTTCTCTGTTTCTTTCCACGCCCACGTTGCTTTCAGATCCGAGGAAAGAGAGGATGGTTGAGGTCCAGTCGATGAAGGTTGGAATTCGTGTTGGAGAGATGAAAAAGTTGCCAAGCAAATTTTAAAAAATGACGAAAATAAGGCGTTTGTTATAAACAGTAACAAACGTTTATTTACACAGTTGTTTAGATAATTTTTAGTCAAACACCACAAACTGGGAGTGAAAGTAGTTGACTGGCGGAGTTTTAACTGGAACTAGGCAGTGTCACAATGGCGAATGCAATGGCAACGGATTTGGTTCTTTAAGCGGCGAATTCCTGAACCAACTCAATTTTTCGCTTTGGGTGTCCTCCATTTATGGGCCCGAATCCCGAATAATCAGTTTCTGATTGGTCAGCCAATGGGGACTGCCGACCAATGGCTATCATCGTAACAATCCCCCCGGTTTGCCCCTGATTGGTTTAGACAATCGGCCAATCAGCCACAGTTATTGGGAGGGGCCACAAGGAGCAGTCCCGTGGTTAGCTGACCAATGATTTAGTGATTCAAGGCCTTGTGCCAAATTTGGTGACACCAACCCAAATTGTCCGCTATTTTAAAAATACATCTTTTTGTTTAAAGTTTGAAATCCGATGGCTCTCTTGACAGCTCTTTGCAGTTGTGCGGATGTTTATTTTTTGGTGACAGATTTATAGGTCAACAAGCCCTGATCGGATCTCAAACTTTTTCGTACTTAATCACTTGATATTTATTTTATACACGATTCTCAAAAAATACTTGGACACCCAAAAATGAATTTATTTTTAATAAAATACTTATTATCATGATTTAATAAAATTAATTAATTTCCTTTAATTAATTTCGCCAGCCAACTCCTTGACACTTAAATGAAAGACAGGGTTGGGTGCGGTATGGGCAGTTAATGGCAGGTAATATGGATTTTGAACATGTGAAATTCCAAGATCTTGAGTAAAAGCAGTCTGAAGTAAGGGTTGAGGTGCAAAATATAATAAGGAAGAGGAAGACCTTGCAGACTAACTACTCGACGACGGGGACGATGACACACAAAATACTGCTAACTAGGTTTCAAGGAAAACTTTGCCTATTTACCTGGGATGGGGTCTCGAAGGACCCGTACCATAGACGCCATGGGCAGGAAGAGGATGGAAGGATGACTCCAACGTTACCCACTTTCGTGCGACCAGGCTCGCTGCATTCACCCACCTTTTGTCGAATGTTATGCGATCGAGGCGTTTTCTATCGCATCTGATTTTGACCCAAAGCTGATGCTTAAAATACAAAACCGGATCACGATGAGAAAAGTTTGCATCGTCATACAATCCCTTCTTTCGCATCGACCAAATCAACATTTGAGCTACAGCTAGGATCGCGAGAAACACCACACGCTTCTCACCCTGAAACGGAGGTAAAACGTTGTCTACGACATAACCAACGTCGAGTAGCTCGAGCAGCTTGGGTTCGATGCAAGCCGTCCACTCCCCGACGTGATCCCAGAAAAGACGAACTCGCTTGCAGTAGTAGAAGGCGTGCTCAGCTGTTTCTTTCAAACCACTGCTGCAGAGAGCGTAATCAGGCATGTCTGCCATGCCCGCTCTGAAGTTCAAGACGAGAAGGGGCTACGCGTTCCGTGTAAGTTGACAGGTGAGCGAGAACTCGGAGTTGTTCAAGAAGCTCGATTTTGGCGCCCAATTCCAGTGAGAGCGGATCTCCTCCGTCGTCCAGCCGCACCGCTCGCTAAGAGAGTCCAAAGCGGATTCCACCACTAGCTCCCGAAATAGCTCTTTCCGAGATCGTGAAAGGTCACTGGACCCAGGAAAGTTACGAAGAGACACTCGGCACTTGCGGACAAACAGTGTTTCGCCCTTCGGCTTACATCGACCTTAAGTCTTTGGATCTGACTGGAGGCGAGGAAAATTCCGATTCGTCTTTCGTCTTCATACCGCGTCCCCCGTCAAGGATCGGCCAAAGTATGCAAGTCTTTCAGCAAGCCAGTGGCTCTCCAGATCAGGCATACCCAGGCCACCGTTACGCGTACGTTGGATGCAGACCAGTCTACGGATCATCGGCCTTCGGTCTCCCCAGAGTCATCTGAAGAGGGGTCGTGGAAGCACTAGCCGACGTGCCTGAGGCAGAGGAAGTACAGCCAGTCGCTAAAGAATCAAAGGGAAGACGTACACTGCGCACGCCTCCGTCCTGCCCTTTAAGGACAACCTCTTTGAAAGCCAGGTTCTCATCTGAGCATCCACCTTAGCTTGTACTTCTGACCAATTTCTCTCCAGTTGGAGGTCGAACCCGAACCACAACCCGAGGATGCAGACGGGTCCGTCACTCCAGCGGAAGGGCCCTGGAAGGGTATTGCTACCCCTCCAAGCATCGAGCCGCAAACCTTCGCTTTTGTCAAAGTTGACCTTGGCTCCTGCTATCCACTCGTACTCGCCAACCACCTTCTTCGCAGCTTTTATATCCAGACGGCGGGATACAAAGACTGATATATAATCGGCGAACGCGGAAAGCCTTGGCGTAAGAGGGCCATCAAGAGAGATATCGCGCAGGGCCGGATTTTCCCCCTCATCCCTAAGCCTACGGAGCAGGGGTTCCAAAGCGGGGACATAGAGAAGAAGAGACAGGGGGCCGCCCTGCCGGACCGATCCCTTGATCGCGAACGCCCTCGAACGCTTTCCGTTCACCTGCATCACTGCCTGAGAGTTGTGGTACATCATGCTAATCCATCTGCAGAACTCCGGTTGGAATCTGGCAGTCTCCCAAACAGACGCCAAATACCGATGCTCAATCCAATCGAAGGTCTTGGACTGATCTAAGCTGATCAGTGTGGCTTCCGTGTCGTCTTCTATCCCCTCTAGGACCTCGCGAATCAAGTGCAGATTGTCTTGGATCGATCTCCCCTTCACAGCGTAGGTCCGATCAGGGTCGATCAGGGCCGATCAGATCGCTAATGACAATCTGTAAACGATTCGCTAAGACCCGGGCCAAAATTTTTAACTCTTTGTTAAGCAGAGTTATGGGCACGTAGTCATCTAATCCCTCCCAAACATTCCTGCCACCTTTCTTCAGCAATGTGGTCACGCCCTTGGTAATGCCACCAGGGATGGCTCCCTGGGCGAACCAATGGTTGAACATATCCGTCAGAATAGGCACAAACATGTGCTGCAGCCTCAAGTAAACTTAGTAGGGCAAACCATCTAGTCCTGGCGACTTGTTGAGGCCGACCTGATTCAACGCATCACGGACTTCACGTTCAATAATTACACCCTTGCAGCTAATTTGTTTAACGGACTAAATGACAATATCTGGACGCTGGGTCGTAAACGTTATTTCTGTTGGAAATAGGAAATGATGTTCTAAATCAGCTGCGACGTGCTAGTCCGTGCAGCTATTGAACAATGATGATCTGTGCTTATTTTTACGCAAAAGTTTCGAAATATTTCCTTCTTTAACGAAATTGAATCGCTCTATTGGTGATATTATTTAGAGCTTTATTGGCAGTCTTACAACATATCTTCGTCGCCTCGCTAACAATCTCAAGGACTTCGTTATGTTTCCACGTGTAGCTTCTTAGAGCATACTCGCATCCAGTTAGAATATGTTTGAGGCTGGCAGTTTTCCCACATGCTCTGCATCGGTCTGATGTAGTTAACCCCTAACCATGAGGGTTGACTGTTGTTGGTTAAACGTCGTGGACTGCCTTTATAAGGAAACTCAATTTTGCGGGTTCCATATGCTTAAGGTCGCCCCATGTGACAAATCCGTCTTTTCCATCTGCCACTTGGTTTGTCCGCCCTGTTTCCTTTGTCATACAGCTGTAGCAATACGCGTGACTTCCTCAAAATGAGGAATTTCTTTCGAAACCATTTTTCTTTTGTTTATTGTGGATTCCTGGGACCACCAACACAGTGGATGAAGGCCCAGGCCTGCTCTTCCATTTGCCACAGTGCCAATAATTTCTTTCATCTTAAGGACCGATACTGCATTCTTTACTGCAATTTTCGCCTTCCATTTCCAACTCGTTATTATGGAAGGCTGGGCGATCTTCCCTAGTGGGTCGCGAGAGTCACGCAGCATCTGGAAAAGTCGCACTTTACCTAATTTAAATTTCTGAACAAGTGGCAACGTCGGAAGTTTTAGCTTCGTTGATGAACTAAATAATGCCTCATTTGTTAAGGAGTTAGGGACTCCCAATCATTTTTTCGTATATTTACTGATTAACCGCTTCATGGTTTCAACTTTTGTAATTGTTACCTCTTATACTTGCATTGGCCATGATAATTTAGGAAATAATCCAAAATAAGTACACCAAACTTTATCTTTATTCAGGTCACATTTATCGCAGCCCATTTGAAGAGCTCCTGTAGGCGGGTCACCAGTTGTTCCATAAGTGATCTTGATTCTGCGAAAGAGTTAAGTCATCCATAAAGCCTTCATAGATGGACCGGTTATTTCATTGGTGTTGACTTCAGCACTACACAATATCATCTCCATTACCAAAACTAAAAGTAGTGGAGAGATAACATATCCTTTCATAATGCGAATATTTAACTTTTGCCCGTTAGTTGAATATATACATATATATATATATATATATATATATATATATATAAGGATCATTAAATAAGTTTGCAGACTTTTTTTGTATGGGCACATTTATTGATAGTACACACATGAAACACTAGTCCCCCTTCGAAGTAATCTACTCCGGCTGCAATGCACTTGTTGTACCGTTCCAACAACTTCTGGAAAGCCCCATGGAAGTCCTCTTGTGTGAGCGTGTCAATGACCTTCGTCACAGCCTCTTTCATCACCTCAATTGTCTCATAACGACAGCCTCTGAGCTTATGGAATAAGCAAAAGTCACAGGGAGCAATGTATGGACTATAGGGAGGGTGAGGAGCTGTCTTGATACCCATCTTGGTAAAATAGTCAGTGACAAAGATGGAGTTGTGGACTAGTGCATTGTTCTGGTGGAAATGCCACTGACCCGATTTGAAGAGTGCTGGCCTCTTCCGACGGAATCTCTTCCTGAACTCCCTTAAAACCTCAACATAGCATTCCTTGTTGACTGTCTGTCCAGTGGGAACCCAAAGCATGTAGATTATGCCAGTGCTGTCAAAAAAAGGTTCATCAAAAGTTTGTGGGTGGATTTGCTCTGTCTGGCCTTCTTGGGTCTGGGAGAGCCACCATGCTTCCACTGGGAACTCTGTCTATTGGTCTCTGTGTTATAGCAGTAGATCCAGCTTTCATCGCATGGCAGTTTTTCCAATTTTAAAACAGAATTTTATTGCATATCGTTCTTCTAAAGTCCAGATTGTATTTTTGAAATTCACCAGCTGTGACAATCGGGCTTTAGTAGGGTGTATTCCAATTCCTGCTGTAGCTGTTCATTTGAACCTGAAATCATAAAAATTGGTCTGTCATCTCATAAGATGTATAGCAAAAACATACTGAATTTTCAAGAGTCTACGACAATCTTAAATGCCGGTACAAAAAAGTCTGGAAACTTATTGAATGGACCACGTATATATATATATATATATATAAAGAATTCTCTCTATCGGCTATTGGTGGCTGAATATATAGAACATATACATACATATATAACATATTAACATAAATGAATATAACTATCATGATTCATCATAAATGTTATTCACTTGCATTATTTATAAAAATTTCGCTAATACTTTTCAAAGATAACTTTAATATTACTCTCTCTCTCTCTCTCTCTCTCTCTCTATATATATATATATCTAATTATCTATCTCTCTATCTCTTTATATATATATATATATATATATATGCATATTTCATTAAACAGTATAGGTGTCTTTTGTTTACCCATTTTTGTATATGTCCTTTCGAGTTGCCGCATTGATTTTATAGTATCCGATGGCAATTGGTTAATGAAACTCCCATAATTACTTGATACCCTGGTACTTTCTGCTCGATCTTGGGCCATCATCAGGGGTGTGTATATTGCAAAAAATCATGTGACCTTTGCATGTACATTACTACTTTGTAAGTGTTTATTATTTATACTGGTGTGTTGTTGTAGTGTTTATTTTTAAATTCGTTTCTAAAAGTAGCAGCCGTAGCTAAAGACATTTAAGTACTTTAGAATTGGATTCAAATTTGATTCTATTGTGCTAATAAACTGGTATCAGATACATTAACTATGCATCTATCTGATACCAGTTCAATAGCACAACATCTTAAAAAAATTTCCTGCCCAAAAACTTAGTTTCGGAAAATTCTTACCGAAAACACAATATTAAAACAAGATAAACAAAAAATTTCTGATTCTCGAGGCGCTCCATATCAGAATGAAACAACGTAAACTCAATAGAATCAATTTCGAATCCAGAACTTATGTACTTAAATGTCTTTGGCCACTGCTGCTACTTATGGAAACGAATTTAAAAATAAACGCTATAAGATAATAAAGATAATCTTTTAAAATGTCACATATATTTTTGCTTCAACTTAACATATAAATTTGGACAATAAATTTTTTGTTTATCATTGCAAATATAAATATATTACAGTCTCATCTGATTTTCTGATTTTCTGATTTGCCTGTAAGCGTGTGTGTATGTGTAACGTGATTGAATGTGTCATAGAAAATTGAAATTAAATAGATACATAAATAAACAAACAAATAAATAAATAAATATAGCAGACAGTTTCCGAATAGTCAGCCAAAGCTCTCGTGGTAATTAAAAATGAATTGGGAAAACTGGAGGTCCGAAGAACGTGTACGCATGTGCAGAGCAAGCAGAAGCGGATATTCCTACCGCCGACACCAGGCAGAAGGGAGGAACCGACTCATGTTTTGGGGCAGTCGACGGCTAGACAGGATTGGGTAAAGAAGGACTGTTGAACACCAGCCACGAAGATATAAAGAGACGAAAATTTACGAGCCTCAATTTTGGGGATGCATTCCAAAGGGGACGTTAGACTAGATGTAACCCGGCGGAAAAGCATGTTAGAACCAGAAAAAATTCAAGGTGTGTGTCTGCTCTCTTTTTTCTCACCAGGATATGCTGCTTATCTTTGTCTAACTAATGCAATAGTCTCAGTTTCCAGGCTCGCTTTTTTTTCCTGGCGGCTACCTACACGTGTTAGTAGAGAATAAACTGAGTTTCTTGCGTTCGTCGAATTTACCACGGCAGTGTCACAACTGGGTCTAAATTCTCTTTGTTACAGTTATGGTACATATGGAGGTGGGCGCATCTATTCTGATCTAACCAAGACGGTTAACATATAACCAGACGGTTAAGATTCTCGTGGCAACGGGAACATGTGTTTAACCTGGGTCAAAAAACTTTGTCTTAAAAAATACAAGTACAACAGAATGGACGGTTTTCAAGTACCAGCTGTGAAAACCTGTGTAGAGACAGAGATTGGATTAATTGTATTTAGAAAAAACTTAGATGCCAAAGTTCTTTTATTCTATATCATAGATAAAGAAAATTGTGTTAGAAATGTGAGCCCGAATAACATGGATGACCAAGAGTCACTAATATATATATATATATATATATATATATATATATATATATATAATGATTTATAAAAGTTTATCATAAATAATATATAATCATGAAAATCGTACCCTAGAAAAAACAAAAAAAAACATAATAGCCCGCTCATACTGACACAATTTCTTTCGAGTTCACAAAAGTTTTTTTAAATCTTTTTCCTATTACATTTTTATATTTTTACTGAGACAATTAATTTATTTGTCTATAACTCACCAAGCTAGTCTTTGTTATTGAAATTTATTGAAAAAATGCGAAAAAAGATAAATTGTTTTGATTTTGTGTATAATCTAAAAAAGAAATGTCTTGAGAATTTTGCAACAGAACTGAAAATATTTCCTTTTAGAATTTAATAACTCCTTTCTTTGACTACAAACAGAGAAACAAAATTAATCAATATCATCACAGCGTCGGAGGAAAAAAGAAAATTAAGGATTTTTGCAAAGTCTTTTTGTCTGTTAAGTTTCACTTATATTTAGAAGGTTATTTGGAAAGAATACACGAAAGTTTATCAGGTTCATCGATTGATTTTAGATAAATAAAACCGATTATAATCGATAAAACCTGTTCATTAGACTCTGCAAATTGATCATTCCAGTTCATTAGAGTATGAATTAGGTTCCACTAATTATTATGAGAGGACAGTTATATCTTCTGTGTGCATTATTTTAAAATTCACTGAATAAATTTCACTTAATAATGATCAAGCTGCAAACTGATTTATTTGTTAAAATCTAGAAATGTTGAAAGGCTTATCACGTTTTTCTTGATTAATTATGTCTTTTTATTTTAAACAATGAATATCGGATTGATTCGGATTTTCTTTTTCTTTTTCTTTTCTTGAGGAAGTCTAAATCGGTTCATTTACGGCAGGTTTAGTGTCAATGATAGTTTCGAATTGAGGCATTTAACGCTTGCACAATTCCAAACTATCACTGATTGAATGTCAATATCTATTGTTTGATCAATGACACAGTTCAATGATACAATTCCTTTTTTGTTTGCTTTTTTACTGCTTATCTGGAAAAATCCATTTAGAGTTCAATCAAATTTCAGCTGCTTCATCAATATTAACAAGTTAAATGCTATCTTAGTTTTAAATTTTTGTTTTAAACTGTGGCGAACATCTGCTTAAATATAATTAACGGGTGACACGTTAAAATTTACAATCCCGAAGTAAGGTTCAGAAAAAATCGCTTGGGCGTTTGTTCATTGGCTAAAGCGGCCACGAGGTATCTTGAGAGGTTTAATTAGATTCAAAAAGTAGTTGAGTTTGGTTGGGTTTCATGGCATATCTACAATAGAAAATTATTTAATGTCTAATCCTCTTTACACATTATATATGCTTTGTTAAGGCATAATTTATAGAAAACACATTTAAACAAGACAGAACTCATTTGTTTGCATAGTTAAATGGTTAAGTATACGATTTGTAAGTCAATAGTTTGTTGGTAAACTTATTTTTCAATAAGTCAGAGCTAATGTTTTTGCACATAGGTATTACTATTGTTTGCACACTGTTAAATCGTTCCAAGTATTCCAGTAGTTCTACTTAGTATAAATTATTTGTTTGCACTCACTTAAATGGTTTCAAATATTGCTATGTAAAACTACCAACTCAATATAGGTACATATTAAAGAGTTTCAAGTATTGTAAATCAACACTAATTCTATTCAACTTTACTTGTTGTATAGCAGAGAAAAGCAACAACTCTAATTGTAACATACTAGCTTAGTAGGCGACGATGATCTTAGCAGATTCAATACGGTCGCAAGATAACATCAACAAAGTGGTCTTACTGGAAATAGAAAAATAAAAGATGATGGCGAGAATATAATTTCTTGCCTATGGATAGAGTGACAGATATTTCAGTTCGCAGATAAGATCATAAATTACCGGAAAAAAGTATGTAAGTTCCGATAACAAGCCATAAACAGAAAATACGTGAGACAAAGAGGATGTTCATTCTTCCGCATGGGACTCAAAAAGACAGTATAAGGTCTGTAATTTTGGACTCAAGGCAGAGATCCGCTGATCGCTCAAACGAAGGGGAGAGGTTCGCTGGTCTCTCAAGCAAAGGGAGAGACCCACCGTCACCCAAGCTGATATGTCAGCTCCTCGTGTGTGTTCTCCGACTATCGCACTACTTCACAAAAGGGTCCCCGCCACAGAAGAAGTATATGTGCGAACTCTCTCTGACTGTATTCCTACTACACATAATCGTCGCCGTCGAAGAATAAAAATATGTTATATTTTTATATATCTACGAGTTTTTCGTTGTTTGTCCAGCGGTTCGATATGTGACATAATGTACAAAAATATAATCTGTTTCTTTTCTTTTCCTTTTATTACCCAAAATGTACGTAGAGTAAGAGAGAGTCGGAGATGGCCAAGATGCATACACAAGGGCGAGATATGAATCTTCGGTGAACCGCTTCTCCTTCGTTCTACTTTCGCGAGAATAGTAGAGGGCCACCTCGGGACATTGAATTATTTTTGGTTTTCCTCGCTTCTCTACTTTCACGAGTCTCGTACAGAGCCATCTCAAAATACAGAATCATCTAAGTTTTTCCTCACCTTTTAGCTTTCGCGAGTCTGGCATTATTCAAACTCATCTTAGTTTCTACTTGCTTATCGACTTTCGTGAGTCTTGTATAGCTCAGATTTTTCTCTAGCTCTTAACCCTGGGCAGTCTGGCGCAGAGCCAGTGCCCAGAGTGGCGTAACGTCTAATTGCTGTTCAGCCGGTCTTCTTCGTTCTCTCTGGATCGAAATCTTCCCTGGTTTACATAATTTTCCGGATGCCCACGCACTCTTTATGGTCACCCCTCCCGCCTATCCTTTGCAGGTGGACACTCCTCTGTCAAGCATGCCCCTCACACAACTTCTGCTACTTCCGTTGAGGTTTACTTAAAGAAGCAGGTTCACATCCTGTAATGCCGCCCATGCAGCTTATACAGCATATCAAAGAAATCTTCCAATCAATATCCAAAATAATCATTCGTTTACAGGCAGTTAAATGCAAAAATAGTTCTATTTCAAACAAATCAGTTGAGCATGTCAACAAAGTTAAATGGTTCCAAGTATTGCTATGTATCTCTAACAATTAAATAAAAAAGATTCGTCATTTTTTACACACAGTTAAACAGTTCTGTTTCTAACAATTCACTTTAACGTAAATTTGCCCTCAGTTTAAATGTCAAACACTTCTTTTTGACTCACTGGATAGGACCTTATCAGGTGCTACCACTCAGGACCAGAGTGGACCTGGGAGCAATGGCAATGAAGGAGTACTCTGTATTCTCCAAAGTTCAAGGTCTGGAGCCTCGCTATCAGATAGTTTAATGTCATATCAGGACACTCGTCGAGGGGGCGGAAATCTTACTCATCTGTAGAGATTTAGTCGATGTATTCTACAGTCCGAGCCGACAGCGCGAAAGTAAATTGATTCAAGACTAAAGAGGGTAAGTCGTATAATTTGAGGCTTAAGCGAAACAGCCTCCCTCCCATTGAGCTGGGTAATGATTTATGAATGAGCAAGTAACTTCTTTCCTGCATTCACTCAGTAGAGCCACAAAAAATCTTCCTTATTTTGAGATGCGTCCAAAATGGAAAACCATTCTAAATAAAGAAATTAGTGGTTATGTGATCAACGTGTTTATCGTTCTTTTCTGCTTCAACTCCCGAGGAGTTCTTTTCTGCTACAACTTCAAGAGGATTTTATCTTGTTTTTTTTTTAATTCTCGCAGTAAATAAACTAGTTGCAGAAAAGACGCAAAACATTTTATATGATGGCTGAACATCCCAGCTTCATAAAATCAAATTCAAACAAATTTGATTAAATTATTTAGATTAATCATTTTTCCAAGCCATACGGAGATGAATATTATAGAATGAACAAACAAAAGATAATGGAATTCACAAAAAATTAGAATTAATACTTAGTCTCCTCTCCAAACTTTTATCGCAGCTTTAATTCTTTCCTGTATGAATGTCACTAAATTAAAGCAATATTCTTTATTAATTTTTTTCCAAATTACCAGAATGACAGTTAATAGATTTTCTTTGGTAGATAGAGCCTTCTCAATGACCATTTAAAAAATTCCACCATAAATTTTCTGTTGAATTCAGACTGTTCGCTGGCCACCTCATTAATTTTAGTAACCATTTTAGAAGAAAATCTTTTATCCCATTTGCTTTGTAACAAGATGTTACTCTTTAGACCACTTTAATCTAATTCTTTGTTGTTTGTGTGTTTGTGCTGGTTTTCAGTTGACTTCCATATGATAAAAATATGTGGAAAGATGGATAAATCAGACAGTTACAAAAAGTTTATTTCTGATATTTCATTCTTTATTCAAGAATTTCTTCAGACGAAACATGTTTTAGCTTTTCTACATTCAAGCATTTGAGGAAATAGATTAACAAAAACGGAAAAAAATAAAGGTATTAAAGGAGGAGAAAAACGGTTTAAAGACAAGAGGCAAATATGGGAAGAAATAGAGAGAGAGATATAGGTGTGGCGTTAATTGATGGGGATAGGGGTTACTGGTTTTGACAATAACTATTTGGGTGTATAATGGAGCATTGTGGAGTCAAAGCGATCAGTTTTCATCAGAGATTTGATGAGATGGAAGTGGATTAATTTTAATAAGAAAAAAGAAAGAGGGGAAGAAAGGAGAGGGATGGAGGTTGAGGGGTTCATGCATTATCTAGTTTCATCAAAAATAATGACTATAATAAAGAGTCTAAGTCGAAAGGAAGAAAAGAAAAAGAAAAAGAAAAGGTAAAGGAAGGAATACTCAATAGTATGGTAGTATTGAGTGAAAAAAAACTCTTAGTTTGTTGAAAAAAATTTTCTAAAATTAGATTTTTTTTTTATCCATTCTCTATTTTAATTTTGTTTTTCCATATTTTATTCAGCTTATTTCTTACAGCTCTCTCACAAACATTGATTCCTTTTTCACCACATTTGTTTTTCATTTGTTTTGATGTACATTTTATAGTTTTATATTTTAACGCTTCGATATTTTTCGTTGTCTCCTAATATGTTTTTTTTTAACCACTCTATTTCTTTTATAAAAAGAAGGGTAGTCATAAAATTGCTCATTGAATAATTTTTAAACAATAAATAAACACCCTATTTCTTTTATAATTGCACGAAACTTTAAACACAGTTAATATGGAACGACTAATGTTTTTCATCACACTCTACAACGGGTTTCCTTCTTGAATGAGTTGTACAACCATTTCCATTGTTTCAATTGACAGTTCTTTTGTCGAACAATGTTTATTTTTAATGAGATATTCTCAACTGCTTGTTGAAGTCTGAAAGAACTGTACTTTTAACTGCAGACTGAGTTGCATATCTAGGCTTCTGCTGGTATTCGGTTTAGGAATGCAAAAACAAGATCATTCAATAATTTTTCTCAGCATTGGGTTATTCCATATTTTTCTTTACATGGCTTGGAAAAATTGTATTATTAATGTAAATATTTGAATTTGGTTTGTTTAAGGAAAATTTTTGCAGTCAAAGTCTTCAGTTATTAAATAAAAAAATATTTTGTGTAATATGATATTAATTCATTTACTGCGATATAAAAAATAAGTGAGCAACCGGTAACCTACTATACATCCAGCCATCGTGCCTCACCACCGCAAAGTTAGATGAAATGAATTTGGTTGTTGTAAGTGGGAGCGTTCCGACATGTATATATTATCAAGCCTGAGTTAACTGAAAGTATAACAGGAAAAAAAATAATAAAAAAGATAGAATAAAATAAAAGATGGCTTCTTTATTTAATAGCATCTCAAACTTTGTGGATGATTTTAATGCTCAAGCCATCCTTATAGAAGAACAGATGTGATACTATTTAACCCATAGCTGGAAGATAAGGGGGTTCAATACCGTTCCCAAGGGTATTAGTCGGAAAATGTAATTTCCCCGCTGGATGTCGAACTCACTCTCTTCAAGGACGCAGTCTAGCACGTTAGCCATTACTCCACGGGAACTCTCATATCTGAAATAAAAGAAAGAAAACAAAAAGACAGAGATCACAGTAAAAAAAAAACACAGAAAGAATAGAGATCACGGTATTAGAATGAACGAGAAAGGACAGAGATCACGATAAAGAAGGACGGAGAAAGGACATAGATTACGATATTTGAATGAACGAGAAAAGATAGAAATCGTGATAAAGAAGGAACGAGAACGGACAGAGATCACGATAGAGAAGGAACGAGAAAGGACAGAGATCACGATATTAGAAGAAATAAGAAAGGGCAGAGATAAAGATAAAGGAGTAAAAAAAAGGACAGAGATCGTGGTATTTCAAAAAACGAGAAAAGACAAAGATCATGATAAAAGAAAGGACAAGAAAGAACAGATATCGCGATATTTGGAGAAACAAGAAAGAAAAGAGATCATGATATTTGAAGGAACGAGAAAAGACAAAGATCATAGTAAGAAAAGATACGAGAAAAGACTGAGATCACGATATTTGAAGGAACGAAAAAGAACAGAGATCACAACAAAGAATAAACGAGAAAGGATAGAGATCATAATAAAAAAGGAACGAGAGAAGACAGATATCACGATAGTTAAAAGAACGAGAAAAGACAGAGATACCGATATTTGAAGGAATGAGAAAGGACAAAAATAACAATAGAAGAAGGAAAAAAATAACAATAGAAGAAGGATAAATAAGGAACGAGAAAATACAAAAATCACGATATTTGAAGGGACGAGAAAGGACCGAGGTAACAATATATGAAAGAATGAGAACGGATAAAAAATACGATATTTGAAGAAACGAGAAAGGACAGAGATGACAATATTTGAAGGAACGAGAAAGGACTGGGATCATGATATTTAAAGGAACCAGAAAGGACAAAGACCACGATAAAGAAGAAACGATAAAGGACTTGGATCACGATATTGGAAGGAATAAGAAAGGACAGAGATCACGATATTTGGAGGAACGAGAAAGGATAGAGATCACGATATTTGAAAGAATGAGAAAGGACACAGATCACAATATTTGAAAGAAACGAAAAAGAACAGCGATCACGATATTTGAAGGAAGGAAAAAGGCCAGAGATAAAGATATTTAAAGGAACGAAAAAGGACTACGATCACGATATTTGAACGAGAAAGGACAGAGATCAGGGTAAAAAGGGACGAGAAAGGACAGAGATCGCTATATTTGAAGGAACGAGCAGGAGCAGAGATCAGGATGAAAGAAATCCACGCAAGAAAACGTAAAATAAAAGAAGGAACGAGAAAGGCCGGTGATCATGATAAAAGAAATCCACGAACGAAAACGGAAAAAGCTTATCATAGCTCAGGAAGAAAGAGAAAGAACAAAAATTTGAATTTTGTTAATGAAAACTCAAGTTCACATAAAATGGATACGAGACTGCAAATACTTTTTGTTTAATTTTTTATTAATACGCTGAATAGACAATTGATGAAACTGATTTTTTTTCTTTGCCTATGCGATCCTGATAATCATATTTTGTGAACGCCATCCTAATTTTTTTTTTTTTTTGGTAGCCAATATGTTTATCTTTCTTTCCTGCAATAGAGGTCAAGTGACAATGTCTTTCTACATTTCAATACCCCATTCAACGTTACGCTAATCAATACGGCTTATTATTTATTCTGAATGCTATAAGTCAACGCTAAATGAAACCTGTTTAGTCTTAATTATGAATGAATTGCTCTTGATTCTCGTGGGATGCACATCGATCATTTTAAAGAGTAGCAAAATGTCAATAATGAAATGCGTTAGCTTATTCTTAGTCGATAAAATGTACTTTAAAATGTCATTAGATTTACTCCAAATGTCATCAATTATATCCAATTTTTTAATTAAAAGGATGTATTTAAAAATTACTTTCGAAAGTTTCAAACATAAATGGGTTGGAATAAATTACCATACCGATAAATTCTAGAAACCTCTCATGAATAAGCAGGAGACTTTGAAATGCATATTTTCCCATCAAAATGTTTGGATGGTTCTGTCTTGGTAAAATGGGTCATAAAAGAGAAATAGCATAGCAAACCATTTTTCTAATGGATTGCTTTCTTTAAAAATAATATGAACGCACACTTGTTAGCCTTCTTTGGTCCATTTATCTTAGAAGCTGACCTCGCATTTCTAGACCTTTTATCTTCAATTATTCAATCAAGTAAATCTGGAGTAGGGAATAATTTCAATCAGAAACAATATAATATTCAAAAATAGAATATTAAATTAAAATAATCCTGGTAAAGAGCTCAGTGTAAATAAAATCCACTGAGCAAATAATTTTCTTTTCCAAAAAACTAACAATCGGTCACATTAAAATAATAAATTTATTTCCATCCTGTTAAAAGCATTGATATAAATCAATGCTCTAAAAACTTTTCAGATCAAACAGAGAATGGATTGAAATAATTTTTTTCATATTTACGACCAGACTAAGACAAAAAAAAAAACATTTATTTCTCCTGTGTATTAAAGCAGCCTTAAACTTTCAAGTAACAATAAGTATAAAAATGTCATGGCATATAAAAGTACATCCGGTTTCATCATACTTCAAATTTACCTGAGGCAAAAATAAGTTACAATAATACATGTGAAAAATTCAAACATTCATTTAAAAAATTATTCAGACAATCGAATTTTAGTATATCAATTTTATCATCAAAATGAACTAAAAGATCTAAAACTAATGTTAATCATGGTAGAACTCCGTACCCCCACCCAAATTACAATGATTGAGTAAAAATCACTAATATAAATTCAAATTCATTTACTAAATTAATAAATCATATTTATTCATTTTCTGTTTATTAATTTATTCACTTATTTTTGAAAATAGTCTAAATTTATTTTTATGGCTACATCAAGCTATTAAATCACATCTCTGATTTAATATTTTTCCAGGATCAAAGTATAACATAATTTGTATCGTTTCTTCAGACACAAATTACATCTACCATCAGAGCAATTCGGAGTTGTAGATTTTTTCAATATTCTCCATTGAATTTCAGGGGTTACAACCATATTTTTTAACTCAAAAAATGTTTGGATAAAGCTGTTTGGTTTCTCAAGCGTTCATGAGAGAACGAATGAATATGTTAATGTCCTAATTTCCATCTAATCGATAGAATGCCAAAATAAGTTTTTTTATCTTTTGCATTTTCCTTTGGAAAAATAATAGCTTGATTATATTACGTTTTTCAAATTACACAAACCATTCATAGGATAATTAATTTCAGTTTTACAATCACAATTATTATTACTATTATTACTATTTACTCCTTGAAAGTTCTTCACATCAGCGTTAGCTGATGGTCTTTCACTGGAGTTTGAGTGACAGCAAGTCTCCTTAAGTCTCCAGGACTCTTCGCAGTATTCTAGCCGTTCTTAATAATGCTGTAGTTTACATGGTCCCCACTCCTCCTTCAACCTCCAAGTCCTCCAGTCCCTTTAATAATCCTTTGGTCACTGTACCAAAAGCACCAATCACGATTGGTAAAATTGTCACCTTCATTTTCCATAGTTTTTTTTCAATTCCCTAACAAGGTCGAGGTACTTATCCTTCTTTTCACATTCTTTCGGTTTTATTCTGTGGTCAATCGGGACAGCCAAGTCGACAATTTTGCAATTTCTCTTCTTTTTTTGTTGTTGATTACTATAAGGTCTGGTCTTCTGGCCCTGATTAGATGATCCATTTGTATGTCAAAGTCCCAGAGGGGTTTATGTGTGTCATTCCCTAGGATAGATGTTGGTTTGTGCATAACCATTTGTTCGAATGGTCATATTTAAATTTCTTGCACATCTCCCCGAGGATCACCTTGCCCACTAAGTCGTGTCTAGTCTTATATTCCTTCTGTGCTAATTTGCTGCATTCGCTTATAATGTGATTGATCGTTTCATCTCTATCACCACATAACCTACATCTGCTATTTTGTTGCGTCATACCTATTTTCGCTTTGATTTGACTGGTTCTTATGGCGTTGTTTTGTGCTGCTATTAGGAGAGATTCTGTTTCTCTTTTAAAGTTTTCTTTTCTTGGCCACATCCAAGAGAGATGTTGTTTATTAGTCGTTTAAAGCGCCCATAGAGTTGTTTTTCTTCCCATTTTTGTTTCCTAGTCATTGTCATTCTGTTGGCCATCGTGCTGTCAGTATCGTTTTTGAGGGTTGTAATCAGTCCTACTTCGTTCTTTTTTATGTAGTCCTCGAGTCGTTGTATCGATGCGTCAACGCTGTCTTCAATGCTGCCAAGTTCTCTTCTTCCCTCCTTTCTTGATACAAATAGTCTGTCAACGTCATCTCTAGGATGTAATACTTTATGCATGGTCATTAGTTTTCTTGTTCTTTGGTCCATTTGTTTAAGATCTTCTCTGGTCCACTTAAAAAATGTCCCGAATATCTTACGAAGGGTTCAGCCAAGGTATTTATTTCTTTGAAAAGCTTTCTGCAAGACATTTTTGTCTCGAATAGTTCTGAGATATTTATTCTAATTTTTTTCTTTCATTTCCGCTTGTTTGACGCCGTCAGCTTCCAAGATGCTGAAGTATTTGTAGGTTTCTTTCTCTCCGAGAGTTCTAATCTTGTCTTGATTTGGTAGTTACATTCGGTCAATAAGATGTCGTTTGCCACTTTTCATTACTAGCATGGTTCATTTTTCTATGACAAATTCCATTCCTATGTTCTAATTGTATATTCTGACAGCAAGTATTAGAGGTTCCACTTTTTTTTCATTTCTTGCAAATAGTTTGATGTCATCCATGTACATTAGGCGATTGATCTTTTCTTGCGATCTACTAATTTTATATCCGGCTGTGCATTTTCTGAGTTTGTGATTAATTGGCATCATGGCAATTATGAATAGTAACAGTAAGAGTACATTTCCTTGAAATGTACCTGTGTGGATCTTTGATTCTGCTAAACTTCTTCATCCTGCTATCAATTCCACTCTCAAGGTTTTCATGGTTTTCTTGATAAAGTTTGACTTCATGTAATATTTTGTTCATTTTGAGGCAGTTAATTATCCAGCTTTACGTAACCATATCATATGTGTTTTGTAGTCAATCCAGGCCATAGCTAGATTTTTCTGTCTGGTCTTGCTCTCATTTAGGATGTGTTGATCTATGAGAGTAACTCTGCTGTGCCTCTGGATCCTTTGTGGCATCCTTTCTGCTCCTCAGCGAACAATCTGCGGCTTGCCCCTTATTTGTGCTATGAATTTTTTCCACGATATCGTTAGGCAGGTTATGGGTCTTTAGTTGCTTGGAGTGGTTCCTTTGCTTGGGTCCTTTTGGATCATCGTGGTCTTTTCTTTAGTCAAAAATTCGGGTACGTGTGCTCCTTGTAGGCATCCGTTTGTTTCTAGTGCTAGTCTGTCGTGAATATAGTGGAATTTCTTGAATCAGAATCCATATATTCCATCATGACCTGACGTTTTCCTGATATTTTTAGTGTCATTTTGAGTAAATCGATGTGTATTTTGACTTTCGGGCCTTCTTCGAGCCTGTCATATTGTTTATCTATTTGGCTTTTTCGTTATGTTTTTGGTTGCCTTATTTTAGTCCAAAAACGTTCGGTTTCTCTTACATCCGGTTGTGGGTATGTTTCCGTGTCATATCCCCCCAGATCTTGGTAGAATTTTCTTTCGTTGTTTTAGAATGTCCTGTTTTGTCTGTATTGTTTTACCCTTTGTCTTTAATCTTCGCTCTTTCGCCATGACTTTCTAGTTTATTTCCTTAAGTCGTAGTGTTATTTTTTCTTGTATTGCCTTTTTTTGTCTCTACATGTTCTAGCTTCTTTCCTTTGTTTTATCATTTTGGCCTGTTTTCGTAGATTTTTCTGTCTGCATTTCCACTCGAATTTCCCATCCTTGTTTTGATTTTTTCTTCGTGATTTTTGAGAGGATCCCAATTTTCTCACAAAGTAATTTGTCCCTGCAGAGATTAGTTCATTTAATTCGGTTATATTATTCGTTGATATATAACATAGTACTTGATTTATTTTATTCGTTTCCGTCTTAACTGTTCTTCATTCTATGTTTCTTAGTGATGGTAAGGTAGTCTTTTCTCTGTTCATAATTCCCTTTATACTTTCTAGATTTACCTTTTGGTTTTGCGTCAGTGTTTGCTCTGGGTCATTTGGTTGTGCAGTGTTTAGTTGTAGGGCGTTTCCATTTTCCGATGTTGGCAGTTCATTTCAGTTAGGCTGTTTCTGTTTTTTAATTCTTGATGTGTCTGGTACTGTATAACTATCTTGTTCATTATTTGTTTTCTGATTCCTAGTATTTCAAGGTCAGAAAACCTAACATTTTTTTATTATTGTTCCGACCTGGTCGGCAAGTCTGGTTTGTTTGAAAACCTGCACATTCTTGCCAGATCTCTATCATTCTTTTCCTATATCCTCTTTGTGAAGAGTTGCTACTAAAATAGCATTGAAGCAAAAGTTGGTTATCTTCCTTAGTCCATATTTTGTCTTTACATCTCTGGTTGGTGGGTTTCCTAGAATTGTCATTCGTGTACCAGAAAAAAAAAGAACATCCAACATTTGCAGGATGACCACCGGGTCTCCCATGTTGACTATCGGGAAAGCACCTGCCGATCATGACAACCAAGCTATTATTATTATTATTATTATTAAGATGGTCATAATATTTTCTCATTACTTCCGTATTATGAGTGTTAATTATTTTTTTTAAATTATTCGTCCAAGAATAACTAATTTTTAAAGTTTTCCTATTAAATATTCTATGGGATATATTAAAGTGTTTACTTATTAATTTAAAAAAAATTCCTATATTTATTTTAACAAGTTTACAAAAAGGGGGATTGAACCACAGAATTTCCCTTTTTTCTATTTCTATGAAAATTTACTTTAATATTATAATTATCAGTATCTGGTACAAGGGTGTCTCAAAGTATCATGTTATCTCAGTTTCTCCTCACTTCTCTCTAAGTGTCATGTTATATCAGACTTTCTCTGCCTCTCAAGGTTTTATATTATCTCCGGCCTTCTCTGCTTCTCCACACTGGGTAATCTGGCGCACAGCCAGAGCCCAGAGCGACGTAAAGTCTTGTAGCTTCTACCGCTAGTCACCGTTGGTCTCTGTCGAGGGACAAAATTCCTTGCTTATGTGTATTTTCTGTCTATCGTAGGGTAGTAGTTTGCAGATCTATTGATAATATCAACTTTCTCCAAATTTAAATTTCAGCAATTAATTCCACCGCTTCGAGTTTCTCTGCCTACAATACTTGTTTTCCTTGCACTTCTACCTAAAGGGCAGGTCTGTTCTCTTCTGATGACGTCAGTAAATGTTCAGATCATAATGGTAAACTAGAAACTTTCCACGCTTTGAATTTAGAAAAGAAAATGTTACGACAATTGTACTCAGCTTCCTGGCCGTCACCCTAAAATGCCTTTGACCTCAGGGTCAAATTTGCCTGCTGACTTCGCTTGCTGCAAAATCATCAAACTAGACAACTTTCACCTGACACTTTTCGGAGGCATAAAAATCTTCGCCTGAACTTTCCTCTTTCCACGCTTCTTTCTCATCAAAATAACATGTTTCTGACTTTTTCTAATTACATCTAAAGATTTAAAAAATATCTTTGATTTGTTCTTTGCTAATGTCCGTGATTATTCTTCTAAATTCTATTTCCGATCATTTTCTCTTTTGTTATGTACTGAATTTATTCTTCTAAAATTCATTTCGGTCAGTTCTTATCTTTTGGTTTAGAAATTTATTATGCTAAGTTCTCCAATCGATTCGGTTATACATTGATGATATCAAGGGACTGATTCTCAAATAATGAAAAAGAACTGGAAACTCTGATACAAATAATAAGAATATACAGCCAGGATACAGAAATAGAATTTGGCATTGAAAAATGTGCAATGCTTATAATGAAAGGTGGTAAAAGAGAAACAGCAGAAGAAATAGAACTACAAAATCAAGAAAGAATTAGATAGTTTGGAGAGCAAGAAATCTACTAGTACTAGGGAATATTGGAAGCAGACACTATCAAACAGAGATGAAGGAAAAAATAATCATTTTTTTCTAGAGTCACATGGTTTTAAGTATTCCTTTCCAACTAATAACTTGGAAGCAATTATACGGGTTCAAGTAATCATAAGTAAACAATTATAGTTTCAAATAACAATTCTTAATGCAAATAATCTGCACATTTATATGGGATCAAGTACTTCTATAATAATTTATAGAAAATTGCATAGATTCAAGACACTACAACAGTTATATGGTTTCAAGTAACTAATAAACTAATTATCATAAGTAAACAATTTTTGCTTCAAGTAACAGTACTTTATACAAATAATTTACTATATGGTATTAGATATTCCTATCGAGTACGTGTAACTGAGTTGGATGCATATACATAGGGTTGGTTATTGATCCTATTTTGACTGCCCTATTAGTCGTCCGGAAGACAGTTCGCCATATAGGATCGGAAGAGGTTGGCAAGATTCAGGTATCCTGATGATGTGGCTGACGTAGCGTAACTGACTTTGAATGGTGAACGCTTCGATGCTTGCTAAGTCCGTTCTTCTCGACCTAATGTTCACGATCCTTCCACATGATCCTCGTAAAAACCAGAGAAGAAAACCGTTATGCTCTCTGCTAAAATGTTTTATTATTAAACAAGTTGTGTGTTTCCACTAAGCATTTTTAAATGTCAATTTTGAAGTCACAAAAATAACAGAAAAACTCAGGGAATAAAACAAGAGCGTAAAAGTAAATAAAAATAAAAATCATGGAAATGAATGTTTTTGCATAAAAATATTAAAGATACATAAGATTCCGTATGAAAGATGTAAGTATTCTAATATTTAGAAATCCAAAATATGTTGAAGATTCATGGAGAAATCAGAGATTATAATCATTGTGCAAGATGTTGCTACGACGCATGAAATTTACTATTTCCTTACCAAAATCGTAGATCTTATTCATGAAAGATTAGTTGTCGTACACGGCATATGCCCAGTTAAAGATGTCAACTATGAGGCTGATTATTTGCTTATTTGTTTCTAGAGGTAAAGGCTTGTGTAGCACTAACCACACATTTTGGATGAGTTGATAGCAGAAGGATGGTGCCCCACTGCGCCACTGATTATCCTCAAGTATCTGATTTAGAATTTTCTAAATCTTTTTTGTACATTTTGGTGTCTAAACTCTCTGTGGAGGATGTAGTCAATATGTTTTAAGTCTCATCAACTGGATAGGGATAAAATAAGAGTGAGAATCGAATGCATCAATATCGGACCAAATATTCAGAAGAGACTTAAGGAAAGTGGCTATGACTCAGACTTCTGGGAATGACCACTAGCTGATACTTGTGTAAAAAAAAACTCACAAGGAGTATAATAATAATAATAATAATAATAATAATAATAATAATAATAATAATAATAATAATCTCCTATGGGATTTTAACATACAAACGGATCATCTAAGCTCGGCCAGACGATAAGACCTTATAATAATGAAAAAAAAAGAACTTGCGAAATTGTGGACTTTGCTGTCCCAGCTGAGCACTGAGTAAAATTGAAAGAAAATGAAAAGAAAGATAAGTACCTCGACCTTGCTAGTGTATTGAAAAAACTGTGGAACATGAAAGTGACAATTATACCAATTATGATAGGTGCTCTTCGTACAGTCATAAAAGAATTATTAAAGGGACTAGATGACTAAGAAATAACAAGACGAGTGGAGACCATCAAAACAACTACATTATGGAGAACGGACAGAATACTGAGAAGAGTCCTGGAGACTTGAGGAGACTCGCTGTCACTCAAACTTCTGTGAAAGATCATCAGCGTTAGCTGATGTGAAAAGCTCTCAATGAGTGAATAATAATAATAATAATAATAATAATAATAATAATAATAATAATAATAATAATAATAATAATATATGGAAAATACTAACGGCACAAATAAGGAAAGAGATTTATTTCTCGATAATAAACCGCGGATTGTTTCCTGAGGAACAGGAAGGATGCCGCAAAGGATCCAGAGGCATAGAACTACTCTGCATCGATCAGCACATCCTCAACGAGAACAAGACAAGACGGAAAAATCTATGACCTGGATTGACTACAAAAAGTATATGATATGGTCCCACAAAACTGGATAATAAACTGTCTTAAAATATACAGAATATTAGATGAATTCATAAACTTTATCGAGAAAATCATGAAAACTTGCAAGAGGAAGAAGCTTAGCTGAAACAAAGATACAAAGAGGTATATTACCAGGAGATTCACAATCACCATTACTATTTATACTTCCGATGATGCCACTCAACCACATACTCAGAAATTGCACAGCCGGATACAAACTTATTAAATAGCAGGAAAAGATAAATTCCATAATGTATATGGACGACATAAAAAAAAATAGAAAAGTATTGGAAACTCTAATACATCTAATCAGAATATACAGTAAGGATGGAATTTGACATAGAAAAATGTGCCACGCTTGTAATGGAAAACGGAAAACCACACTTTACGGATGGAATGTAACTACCAAATCAAGACAAAATTGGACCGCTCGGAGAGAAAGAAACCTACAAATACTTTTGGATATTGAAAGTTGACACCATCAAAGAAGAGGAGATAAAAGAAAAAAATTAAGAAAGAGTAATTCAGAAGACCCAGAAAGTTAGTCGAGAAAAAACTATTTCGCATAAACCTTGTCAAAGGAATAAATCCTTGGGCTGTCCTCCTCGTAAGATATTCGGGACTATTCTTGAAGTTGATCAGAGAAGAACTTAAGCAAATGGACCAGAGAACAAGAAAACTAATGACCATGCATAAGGCATTACATGCCAAAGATGACGTTGACAGACTATATGTGCCAAGAAAGGAGGAGGAAGAGGACTTACCAGCATTGAAGACAGTGTTGACGCATCAATACAACGATTTGGAGACTACTTACAAAAGCGTGGAGGAAGACTGATTACAGCCACCAGAAACAATACCGAAAACACGAGAACCAACAGAACGACAATAACCAAAAAACAAAAATGGGAAGAAAATGGACGCTTTTAGCTACTAATAAACATCTCACAGGAAAGGACATGGACGTGACTAAGAAAGGAAAACCTTAAGAAAGAAAGTGAATCTCTCCGGATACATTCACAAAACAACGCTCTTGGACCAATCGTATCAAAACAAGAATTGAAAAGACGCAACAAAACAGCAAATGTAGGTTATGTGGTGATACGAAAACCACCAATCACATAATAAGCAAATGTAGCAAATTAGCAGAGAAAGAGTACAAGACTAGACACGGCTGGGTGTGCAAGGTGATCCACTGGGCATTATGGAAGAAATTTAAATTTGACCATGCGAATAAATATGCACAACCCAACGTTAGTCTTGGAGAATGAGACGCACAAACTCCTATGGGATTTTGAGATACAAACGGATCACGTAATCTCGGCCAGGCGACAAGACCTTATAATAATCTACAACAAAGAAGAGAACTTGCAAAATTGTCGACTTTGCTGTCCCGGCTGACCACAGAGCAAAATTAAAAGTAATTGAAAAGAAAGATGAATACCTTGAGATTGCCAGAGAACTGAAGAAACTGTTGAGCATGAAAGTGACGTTTATACCAGTTATAATTGGTGCTCTTGGTATAGTCACCAAAGGATTATTAAAGGGACTGGAGGACTTGGTAATAAAAGGACGAGTGAAGACCATCCAAAATACTGAGTTATTGAGATCGGACAAAATACCGAGAAGAGTTCAGGAGAGACTTGAGGAGACTTGCTGTCATTCCGACTCCAGTGAAAGACCATCAGCTAACGCTGATGTAAAAATAAACTCTTAGGGAGTAATAAAAATAATTATCTTTATCCAAGTATACGAACGACGACCTAAGTAACCACACAACTCAGAGACACCAACACAGGCAAAGGATCGTAAAGAAATATTGGTTTTCTGACTTCGAAATATTAGAAATACGTCAAAGCATAAATAGGGAATCAAGACAACAAAACCCTAATACAATAATCGGCTCACTAAATACTAAAAAACAAAAACAATCTAACCGAAATGAGCTGCAAAGTAATAATAATCGAAACACCACACAGCTAAACAAAATAGAAAAAAACACTAGAAGAAGAAATAATTATAGAAAATATAAAGAGAAATATGTTTGAAAATAAGGCCAGATAACCATCGCTAAGAAACCAAGATGTAAAACAGTCAAGACAGAAACTGAAAAATAAACGAGTTATTGACTCATATCTCAACGAAAAACATCACGGAATTAAATGAACTAATCTATACTGGAGCGAAATTAGTCAGTGATAAAATCGGTGTTCCCCTAAAAATACGAATAGAAACTCAAAACCTTGATGTGAAATGCGACTGGAAATGCAGATAAGAAACCTACAACAAACAGTAAGAGGGAGAACGCTGAAACATGTTGGGTCGGAAAGAAAAAGGCAAAACGAGAAAAACAAACAATACAACTCGAGGAAATAAATCTAAAGGTATTGGCGAACGAATAAGGACTAAAAAGATATCGAGACAGAACAAAACAGTTCAGACAAAACAGGACATTCCAAAACAACGAAAGAAAATTCTACCTGCAAGTTTGGGGAGAATGCACCAACACATGCTTACAACCGGAGGAGAAGGAAACAATACAAAATATGGAAACAAAGAGAGCATAACAGAAAAGCTGAATGGATAAGCAACATGGGAAAAGAGTTAGAAGGACTTGAAGAATGCCTTAAGGCGAAAATACTCATCGATTCACTAAGAGAAACATTCAAAAAAGCACCGAATTGGACGGCATACATGGATACTGGTTTTAAAAATTCACTTCCGTCCATGACAGATTGACGATCGAAATGAAATGAACAGATACCGACAAGAAACAGACATACCCGAATGGATGACGAAAGGAAAGACCACCCTGATCCAAAAAGACTCCCCAAAAGAAACCGCCATTAACTATAGACCTATAACGTGCCTACCGATAATGTGAAGGAGATATACTATTCGCTAATTAGCCGCGGACTGTTCCTAGAGGAACAGAAAGGATGCTGCCAGAGGACCAGAGGCACAGAACAACGACTATATATTGATCAACACATCCTTAAAGAGAGCAAGACAAGACAAAACGGAAAACCTAGCTATGGCGTGGTTTGACAATAAAAAGGCATATGATGTGGTCCCGCAAAGCTAGATAATAAACTGTCTCGAGCTGTACAAGATATCAGGCGAAGTCATAAAGTTTATCGAGAATACCATGGAAAACTGAAGAGTCAAACTGACAGCGGGAGGAAAAATCTTAACTGAGGTGAAAATCCAGAGAGGGATCTTCAAGAGAGATGCGCTATCACAATTACAGTTTGTAATAGCGATGATGCCCCTCAATCACATACTTAGGAAATTCACAGACTATACAAACTTCATAAATCGCAAAACAAAAATCAACCACCTAAAGTATTTGATCGACTTCAAACTGTTTGCCAAAAATGAGAAAGAATCAGAAACCTTAATGCAGGCAGTGAAGATTTGCAGTCAAGATAGAGGGCTGGAATTTAGAAAAGAAAAATGTGCCATGTTCATAATGAAAATCGGCAAATAACATAGGACAGAAGCAATAGAACTACCAAATCAAGATTAAATCAGAATGCTTGGAAAATGGAAACGTACAAATACTTGGGGATATTCGAAGCGGACACCATTAAACATGCAGAGATGAAAGAAAAAAACTAAAAAGAATACCTCAGGAAAAAACAAACTACGGTGCAGAAATCTCATAAAAAGAATAAATAATTGGGCTGTCCCCTCGTAAGATATTCGGGACCATTCTTAAAATGGACCAGAGAAGAACTTCAACAAATGAACCATAGAACAAGAAAATTCATGACTATGCATAAGACCTTACATTTTAGATGGACGAAGACAGACTGTATGTTTCAAGAAAAGGTGGAAGAGGACACACCAGCATTCAAGATAATGTCGATGCATTGATGCAACGACTAGAAGACTACATTAAAAAGCGCAGAGGAAGACTGATTATAGTCATCAGAAACAATACAGACAAAATAAGCACCAACAGAACAAAAATTACCTGAAAGAGAAAATAGGAAGAAAAACAAATCTATGAACATTTTAAGCGACAAACATGCGAAATCTCACACGAGAAAACTTGAACATGGCTAAGAAATGGAAACCTTATAAGAGCAACTGAATCTCTTCTGATAGCAGCACAAAACAAATCAATGACGACTATGTCAAAGCTAGAGTAGACAAGACGCGACAAAATAGCAGATGTACACTACGTGGTAACACAGACGAAACGATTAATTACATAATAAGCGAATGTAGTAAATTAGGGCAAAGAGAGTTTAAGACTTGACACGACTGGGTGGGGAAGGTGTTCAATAGGGAATCGTGCAAGAAGTTTAAATTTGATCATACGAACAAATGGTATATGCACAACTCGGAATCCGTCCTAAAAAATGAGTCGCACAAAATTCTCTGATATTTTGAGATACAAACGTGTCATTAAATTTCGGCCAGACGACCAGACCTAGTGATAGTCAACAACAAAAAAAAAAAAAAAAAAAAAAGAAAAGCTTCCGAATAGTGAACTTTGCCGTTCCGGCAAACCATGTGTAAAAATTGAAGGAAAGTGAAAAGAGAGATAAATACCTAAACCTTGCTAGAGAAGTGAAAAAATTGGAACATGAAAGTGACGTTGATACCAATTGTAATGGCGTGCTCCTTACAGTTTCAGGAGAAAACCATCAGCTAACTCAAATGAGTAAAATAATAATAATAATAATAACTGGAAAAACAACAAAAAATCTAGAAACAAATATGAGAAGAAAAATAATTATGAATGCTTCAAGTGACAAACTAAGCAAATTATCCATGAGATGACCTAGATACAGTTAAGAAAGAGATAGCTCAAAAGAGAAAATCAATCAGTATTTATAAGAGCACAAAATACTACTCTAAGTTATAATTATATCAAAACAAAAATCGATAATAGGCAGCAGAATAGCAAGTGAACGTTAGGGGCTAACGGAGATGAAACAATTAATCATTTTATAAGTGAATACCAGCAAACTTTCACAAAAGGAATACAAGACTAAAAACGCTCTGAAGCTTTGAAATACAAATGAATCCCTCAACTCTGAACCGAATACCAGTCCTAGGATTAATGAAAAAAATTGTAATCTATTCGATTTTGCCGTTCCAGCGGACAACAGAATGAAAATAAAAGAAAGCAAAAAGATTGACAAATACCGGGACCTTGCCAGAGAGCTGAAAAATCTGAGAAACATGAAAGTGATGATTGTAACAATTTTAATAGGTTTCCTTAAAATGGTCCACAAACGCCTAAAAAGGGGGCTGTGATAACGGGGCATTAAAGGAAGAACCGAGATCATCCAGACCACAGCATTGTAAAAATCAGCTAGAATACATAGAAGAGTCCTGGAGACCTGAAGTGACTTCATGTCATTCAGACCCCAGTGAAAATATCATCTGCTAAAACTGGTTCTAAAAGCAAAGTAAAAATAATAATGATGTGATTCCTCTATCGAAATCAGTTAAACTAAGGTGAAGCTCAGCAAATAACTACACTGTTTTTTTATAGTGGTGAAGGCCTGTATTTGACCAATTACACTTCTTAGAAGAGTTGATAACAGAAAGATGGTGCACCAGCGAACCACAGACTTTTTGAACATCATTCCGCCTGTTTTGCATTCATTTTTTTTTTTTCCTTGGACGGTTACCTTACCGAAGCTGAAGAGTTCAGTCTGCCTTACTATGAGACTGAGTCATAAATAATTTCCACTTTTAAAAAGCAAGTTGTTGCTATACATTTCAAACTTGCTATGTTTTAAGCGCAATCGAGAATTATCTGATTAAAGGGTGTCTTCTTCGCTCATTCTTCTTTCAGTGGTGAAAAAGTGAACATCTAATAATTTGATGTATGATCGTACGCTCCAAAAATGGAAGAATTGAAATGCATATTCGACATTTACGGAACCTAAATGCCTTGTTTGACCCCTTTTCCAATCTTTTTTAAGTGACGACAGAACAAAACGTTGAAAATCAGTTTCCGATTTGGCAGTCAGTAATGATACTTTGGCCATAAACACTACACATTTTCTTATTCATTTTTTTATCGATTTTGTTATTCTTAAACTCCCACGTTTAAGAATAATAAAATCGATAAAAAAATGAATAAGAAAATGTGTAGTGTTTATGGCCAAAGTATCATTACTGACTGCCAAATCGGAAACTGATTTTCAACGTTTTGTTCTGTCGTCACTTAAAAAAGATTGGAAAAGGGGTCAAACAAGGCATTTAGGTTCCGCATACTCTTAGTGAGAAGAATAAGGAAGATCGTATATCCCCATAGTGAAATGTCTTCTTTCAAGGTAGAAATGACCCAAGTATATCATTACAAAGGACAAAAAATAGGGCTTTTAGGACAATGTTCATCCTTAGGATTTGACGAGGATAAATATCCACTGTCTATTCCAGAGACAGAGCTTTATGAAAGATGAGTAATGCCGACTTAGACTCTCAACAGTTGCTACGTGTACACTGAAATCGTCTCATAAATCGCCTTGCACTCCTCAATAGGAAAAATGTTGTGCTTTTGCCTTAATAACACAATGACACATTCAGCAAGAATCACGCAGGAAAAATATTAGATTTAGGCTAGTCTGTTCTACTCCATCCACTATATTCATCCGACCTTGCCAAAAGGGATTGCTATCTTATTCTCGACAAAATGCTCTGAATGACAAAAAAATTCTCAAAAAGATCAGGTGAGCTCAAAGCTAGTTAAATTTTACTTGAGAGAAATCAACAAACTACCTAATAAATGGCAAGAAGTGATTCCAAATAATGGGGAATATACTACTAATTAAAATTCATTCATTATTAAATTATTCATGAATGAATTATATCTTACTAGGGCAGAAATCATTTATGATTCAATTCAATATTTACCAAGAACTAGTTGGAGGTTGGGGAGAATAGATGGTTTAATGTGTTTATGTGTTAGCGCAAAGTGAAACACAAACATTATCCAGGATTTGAACTCGGCTTGTCGGATCCATTTCCTGTGATGATAACCGCTATGACATCTGCATCTATATGAAGAAAAATGATGGACATATGGTTTACAATTTAAAAGCTTTATAGAATTATTGGATGAATGGTACATTATAGTCAATAGAGTTCTCTCTTTCATGTTCGCTCTTCTATACGTGTCGGTGTGTGTGTCTTTTGATAATCCTCTTCATCGACTTGTATCCAGTGACATAGGCCAATTAGGTCACCTTCAAATGGATGCATCGCCACGACCCACAGTTTCAACAAATTTGATCTAAAGACCGAGTGACAGGGGCGAATCGGATATGGATGACCAAATGTGTGACCAAGTCACATCGTTTTATCAACTTTCGTACACAAGATCGACAGAAAAGTGTACTTGGCTCGGTCATTTGATAAGCATTGAAGAGGATAATGGCGCCGATGAGTCGCAGTGAAAATGGCGGACGTTGAGGCTTTCAGGGTTTGTATATCAAATGAATGGTTGGAGTTTGACAGTAAAAAATAAATAAAAGAGAATTGGATGTAGAAATTAGTCAAGTTTAGCGAACGGTGATCGACGAATGATCAGAAATGTTTTACAACACAATACTTGTAAAAGTATAGTATAAATAGATAGATAGGAACACACAAACGCGCGTGCACGCACACACACACACAAATGTATATATATATTAAAGAGAGAGAGAGAGAGGGAGAGAGAATAAAAAAATGCGCATACTACGATAGTTAAATAGATATAAACAAATTGCATGTATATGTATAAAAATTAAACTACAAATAACAGTCACAAATTGAATGAGAAAGAAGTTAAAAAGTACTTAGTGCTATTGCAGTTTACCAGGTTTTAAAACCTAATTTTTTTTATTATGATTTTGCGTTATTCGTTTTCATTAATCTGAGTTTCATGCATTACCACTATCAGCAAACAGAATTGTTGATTGTGACGACACGTGAAATTCAGAGTAACGGAAACGTGTAAAACTGAACCATAATGATAGATAGATAGATAGATAGATAGATAGATAGGAGAAAAAGTGAAAGAGATTAACAGACTCGCATATTTATGAACAAACTAGATATATACGTCTGTCATAGTTTCTGCGAGATATCGTCTGCTTTTTGCCCTTTTTTATAATGAAACAATTTTCTTTTATTAGATCTATTAACGTTCGAACTACGCAATCAATACGGATTACAAACATATGTGATACTAACACACAGTGACATTATCTCTGGAGTATTACAAGACAAGAGATAATGTCACAGTGACTGTCTCTATATCACTAAATGGATGCACCACCTGGACGCTGATGAATTAGATAGAGAAAAAGCTATATCATAAGAATTATACGTGCTGTGTTAAACAAATCCTGGAACCAATACTCCCTATCTTAAAAACCATCCAAAAAAGATGAACAAAACATGTGGGGCATTGCTGAAGAAATAAAGAGGACTTAAAGTGACGTTCTCACATGGAATTCTTCAGATGGACGCGTAATTGTTGGCCGACCAGCAAAGACGTACATACATTAGATCTATGCGGACACTGAATACAGTCAAGAATACTGACCAGGAGCAATGAATGATGGGAGCAGATGGTGAGAGAGAGTCAGGGAACACAGTGCTGTCAACGCGACTTGATGATAATATATATATATATATATATATATATATATACAGAGTAAACTATCAGCTCTTCTGCCCTTGGTTGGAAATATTTTGGTTCAATAATGCATATGTATATGTGTGCGAACATGTCTATATGAATATATATGCGTATAGGCGTAGCATATATGTATGCATATTCATGTAGACTGAGTGTTTTTGAACTGATTTGTGAGTATATCGATAACATATATATATGTACATGTACGTGTGTATAGTAATATTGGAAGGATAGCTAAACGAGTTAGCGGCAGTTATTAGGATAAGAAAAACTGGTGTACCTCTAATGAAGGCTAAATTCTCTGAGTTAATTATAAGGGTGATATTCATAAATAAACAGACACTTTCTCCCTTTATAACTTGCTTTAGTAGCACTAACAAAAGTGTTCTTCATACTTTTCTTTTACTCGTCTCTTCATCTTGGTCTCTTCCTCTCTCTTTCTCTTTCTATCCCCCCCTCTCTCTCTCTCTCTTAATATGTATATATATATACATGTCCGTTTCTTCCTTGTCTTTCATTTCCAACCTTTTTTATTCATTCCTTTCTTCCCTTTCATTCAATTCCATTGAAGCCGACGATATGCGTCTAATGTATAGCATTAGCACTTTCTCTTTCGCTTCCCTTCCTTTCTTACTATATTTGCCTTTTTTATTCCACTCCAGTTCTTTTTCTTCCATTTCTTTGGTCACAATCAAAAGGAAATAGCCCAGTAATTATTCGAGGTGATGATAGGGCGTAACATTAAACACGTTTTATCATCTTAACATTACAGATTCCCTATCCGTTTTGTTTATCATAAAATCTTCAAGAATAATTCATTCTACAGGTACAAGGGAAAAGACAGTGTAATTATTAACTGTGACAGTCATGCCAAGTGATACAATACCTGAACGCCTCTTCTGAAAATAGTCTGATTGACGATGCTATAAAAAAGGCATAATTCGATGATAGAAAAGTTATTGTACACTATGTGAACTATAATTACAATAATTATGTGTTGCTGACCACAACAGTAATGGAAATGACTAATTTGATGATACTGTTAACATTCTGTGAAGAGAAGAAATATCATTGTAAAGACTTGTAATTTAAGAGTTTTAACAGCAGTGGCTGGACTTGTAGAAATAATTCTAAAGTGGTATTAACTACTTTAAAATCGATTGATTGATTTTAACAGCATGTCAAACCATCTACGATTACTTTATGCCTAGAGGTTAGGAAATTGCGTTCATGTTATATTCATATTTACATTTTTTATGTAATTGTTTCTAAAGAGTTTTTCACACATTTATATGATAGCAAGTATTCCTATTAAATACAAATAGGTATGATTTCTTGTAATCATTTCTATTTGATTATTGTCATTTGTTTGTACATTGTGTGACGGCAAATTGTCTAAAATCCCAAAACGGGACTTTATTTTCGCACGTGTGAAGATGGGGCAGGTTGGCACTTGATCCCCTACAGAATAAGTCCTGTTCAGAGTTCTTCTCTCAGGCATATAAGAACTAGCATATTACGTGAGGGAATAATTTAGGACCAGACTGACCGCCGCTGGCAAGGGGTTCCAAATTTCACACTATCACACACCCACCAGGCCGCTTTCTTCCTTCCCCGAGACAATGGAAGATAATGAGCCTATAGGTTTTAGTCGTAATAATATTAATATTGTAGTAGTCGGCAACTCCGGTTTCCCGTGGGATACTTTAGGAATTAATAGGACAATTCTAAGCGAGATAACATAAGGCGAATAGAAGCTGAAAAGAAAGCATGAAGTAACAACATAGACCACATGGTAAAATGAAAATACATAAATTCCTTTACTACTTATATATACACGTTCAGAGTGTCGAAACATATGAGTGGACAGTCCACGAATATAAATGTCTTTTCTGACTTTTATCCTTCTTCGAATTGAGAGAGAGAGAGAGAGAGAGAGTGGTAAACGAAATTTGGGTATAAAGGAAAAATGTCCCCAAAGTTACTTATCTTATTTTCGACGGGGTTCCACTGGAGAATTTTCTTCTTTCACGGGCCAATAGACTTCGTTCTGTTTTTAATACTGGCTTGAAGGATTTGGAGTCCTTCGTGTCTCAGTTAATCTTTTGTCTTCAACCCGGAGTAAAATGGCTAGGGTTCGTCTGCCCGCTATGAACCCTGCTCAAAAACTAACTTCTTACTATTTACTTCCGCTGAGGGGAAGGGAGCCCCACTTCCGTTTTGGGGTCCCAGCCAATCATTTGGCTTCTCTCTCTTTCCCCTTCCGATGTCCGGCGACCTGAGGTCACTAAGTGCGAACACCTGGTCTCCCCTGCGTGACCCACATTCTCTCTTAACGGTCACTTTTTGACTACTAGATAGTGCTGATTCAACACGGGAGGATAGTATCAGTCTTACCTCTTCGTCTCCGTGAGCTGTCACGTGACACCTCCTCACTTAAGAGAAGAAAGGGGAGGAACAGAAATACCATAGAAAAAAAAAGGCAATTCATTTCACTGTTCTCTCTCCTTTTCTTTCACCCTTTTTTTTTTTCTCTCTTTACTTTTCTTTTATCCCCTTTCTTCTTCACGCTTTGACGAATTCTTTCCTTTTCCTTTTTTCGTCCTTCCTAATTTTCGCCATAGGAGAAAACAATTCCTCTTCTCTTTCTTTCTCTCTCTCTCTCCTTTTCTTTTCTTTTTCTCTCTCGGCTTTTGGCCGTATCATGTTTCAAACCTTGAGTAGGTAAATCCTTTTTTCTTTCTTTCTTTCTTCGTTACTTTTGACGACTTTATAATTTTAATTATCAAGCTTTGGGGAGAAAACTTCCTTTTCTTTTCTCTCTTTCCCCTATTCGTCACTTGTTGACGAACCTCTTTCTCGTCCATCTCATATTTCAACATTGGGGACGAGAATTCCTCATTTCCTTTAGTTTCTCTCTCTCTCTCTCTCTCTCTCTTTCTCTCAACAACTATGAAGGAATATTCCGCTACTACATTTTTGTAGGGTGTTAGAGAAATAAACCTGGGTATTTTTTTATTAATTTCTCTAAGCCCTCTCTCTCTGAGACAGACAACTGGCTTAATTTCTCCTCGAATTTATTCGGCATTTCCGAGTTCTTAATTTTTCGAGGTGGGCCTTCTTGACGGACATATCTCTTTAATTTGTTTGTGTGACATACTTGTGTCTGCTTCTTTCCCTCGTGGGTATCAATCCTATATGTCCTCTTGTCTATCCCCCGTGTTACTACATAGGGACCTATATATCGTCCACTACAGTGTGGTCCTTTATTTGATGATAGTAGCAGGACTTCGTCGCCATTTTCAAATTCTTCCCTAGCCACGTGTGGGGATTCTCTTATCTTTCTCTTATCCTCTCGATAAGTATTAGAGAATCCATTTCCATTATTCGTTGGACTTTCATCCTTTCTCTGACGACTGGTCCTTTTCTCTTTCTGTTTATATAGGTTCACTTCTTTTCTTTCCACTTTCTCACTCTGCGAGCAACTATGTCGTTTATATCTCGCACGTGGCTCTGCCGCCATCTTGCCTTCTCCATTTTCTCCCTTTTTGGCGCTCATTTTCGCCAACTTGCTTTCTCCATTTTTGGCGTTCATCTTCGCCGTCTTCTTTCCATGTTTGGCGTTCATTCTCGCCGGCTTTTTCAGGTGACACCCTTTTGTTTCTATCTCATTTCCCAGTATGAGGGAGATTCCTTTCATGGGTAGCTTCTCTACCACACCAACTTTAATTGGTCCATTTTTCCACTGGGACTTTAGTGTTATTTTACACAGCGGTATTTTTACCCTCTTTCCGCCAATACCCTCTATCATCACAGTCTCACGTGTTGCTTCTATTATCCCTTTAGGTAATTTATTTCGTAGAAGTAACGACTGAGATGCTCCGGTATCTCGTAAAATTGAGACTTCCACTGGTCCTCCGTGTGGGCCTTTTATCATCCCTTTTTTCGTCCAGGGTCGATAGGACTCGTTCCCTCTAGTTGTTGTTACAGCTCCTTGAGGTTTTCTCGGCTGGGTCTGGTTTCTTTCAGGACCTTTTCCAAGCTGACACCTTATGGCTATGTGTCCAGCCTTTCCACATTTGTAGCAGACCACTGTTCTGCTGCTACTTTGGAAGGTCCTTCTATTTTCTTCCTTAGGTCTTCCTTCAGGGCTTAACTCAGCTTTAAACTTCACTCTATTTCCCGTGAACGTTTTTTCCTTCGTTTTTCGGTGTGTGAGGATGTACTCGTCTGCTAGTGCGGCCATTTCATAAGTCACGTCAGTTTTCCTTTCACTTAAGTGAACCCTGACTTCTTCTTGAGCTGTCACGTGACAATTGTTATATGGTTTCAGGTAACTAATGATAATACTTAGTAAACAATTCAAGTAACTTTTCCTAATATAAATAATTTACAGTTATATAGCATTAATTATTCTTTTCGGATAAAATACTTTTAAACAGATCTATTTGATCCATTGATAGAACTTTAACATATACTGGCTCTCCGGATTATATCTTCAGAACCGGAGCCTTATCATAAGATGCAGCTTAGTATCATACAAAGACACTTCTTATTTTGAAAAGGTTTTACCCCTTTGCAAGGGATACACTCAGCCTATTCTAAGTCCCGTGAATAGGGCATTTTTAAAGTCAAAAGGATCCTAGAAACAATTAGCTGTGTTGTTGATTTGGTAAGTATGCAAATTTACTAACGATTTATTAAAAAGACAAAGAATATATTAGCATCAGTGTTGGGGTGAGTTGTTGGTCGCGATATTGAAAAAACAAATTTAAAGACTGGTTATGCTACAGCGATGTCTATTTCCTCGAACATGGCAGGTTTTTTTTTGGGGGGGGGGTATTTCCAGTCAAGTGCCCAGAACAACATTAATTGTAATACTGTTGTGCTGGTACTACAATAAAGTAATTGAATGCGATTACAGCCTGGTCGTTATAACTATGTAAGTATTTACTCAACCCCTCTACATCGAGCAGGGTGTGGCACAAGATCAATTTTTAGCTAATTTGAAATCTGTTTTTTCTTGAAATAACAAATTCTTCTTCTTCTTCTTCTTCTTCTTCTTCTTCTTCTTCTTCTTCTTCTTCTTCTTCTTCTTCTTCTTCTTCTTCTTCTTCTTCTTGTCATTGTTAGATCTAATATACCTGTGATACTGACAGCTCTTCCCTTCCTAAATGCTGTCATTTAGGTACAACAATGCATGTGACTATACAACTGCATTTTTATGAATATATATATGCGTACAGATGGAGCATAAATGCATATATTTACCCAATTCCTCGGACACGAAGCAGAATATGACACCAAGTCAATTTATTAGTAAAATTCAGCTGGTTTTCCTTATTGTTGACTGGTTGCCTTACAAATGCTAAAGAACTTAGCCTGTCCTACTATTAACTCATTGCTGGGGAGCAGAGATGAATTTATGCATTTCCCAAGAGCATTGACGCTTCTTCCAGCAATGGAACTCCAGTTACTGATTCTATGTCCTATGATGTAGTGATGAATATGTATGTTCATATGGTTGTGTGTGTATGATAGTGTTAAAGAGGAAGCAACAACAAGTTGGGAGTTCAGAAAATTTAAAAAGTTAGTGAAGTAAAAATGAAAATGATTTCTAAATGATAAAATGGAAGTAAAGGGCATTAGCGCAAAGTGAAATGCAAACAGCTCTGTCTTAGATTTGAACTCAGGTCGTTGATTCCATTTCCTATAACGATAACCGTCACGCTTAGTGCACTGTTATAGCATCGTATATATGTATTTACCCAACCCCTCCGCTATGGTAAGATGTGACATAAGGTCAATTTTTATGCGGAGAAGAGCTGGTTTGAATTCAGAGTTTGCCTCCTCTTTGACCGGTTCCCTAAACAAGACTAAAGAATTCGATCTGCTCGACCTTTTACTCATAAATGAGGGGAGAAAATATGAAGTCATGCCTTTTCCATGGGTACTAGCGCGAAGTCGAACTCAAGAAGCCTTGTCCAAGATTTGAATTCAGGTCGCCAATTTCATTTCCTAGGCTGATAATCATTACGCTATGAGCTCCTTCACAGCGAAATTATGTTTCATTAAGAGTTCATGTCTCATTGGTAAAAATGGTCATAAAAAAGAATTTTTAAAAGCTGAAGTGGCTTCAGTTTAAAAACTTTAAAATATTGACACTATCATCGTTCTTGAGAGAATAGCAAAGATGGCAACCAGCCAGGTGAAGAGTAGCTTCATTTTTTATAATATTAGAGTTTTTTTTTCCAAAATGTCAAATGTAAACGACAACGCTAATCATCGTATTACAATCTAAGTAAATTTGGGTGAGCAATTTTAACTATTTTATAGGAAAAAAAAAGGAGAGAGTGGATTAAAATTGGTGTCGAAACAACGACGATGAAGAGAGATCAAAAAGCAATTACGTGGTCCAGAGCTTACGCTAATCAAAACATTTGTAATTATAATGAAGAGTTGATAAAGTAGCGAAACTAATAAAATCGATGCAAAGATTATCGAGGTCAAAGCACGATTCCTTTTGATGATGACAAAAATGCTGATGGTTGTGACGAAGAAATCAGTTTCATTAAATTTTATTGACGGAAAGCGAGCAGTAAACAACATCAAAGATGGCGTATTTTATTCCTATCTATGCAAGAATAGTTAATTCTGTCAACGATTTTAGAAATGTTGTTTCCTTAATGCAGACTACTGTTCTTCTATGAGAATGGCTTTGGCATTAAATAACCTGCAAAGGTTGATATGCTATTAAACAAAGAAACCTAACGTAACCTTAATGCAGTTCTGGAAGACACAAGGAGTGATTTAAACATGTACATTCGGATTTATAAATAAAAAAGGGATTCACAATAAAATACGTTTATTTTTTCATTTTAAGACCACAAAAATGTTTTCATATTTGCCGTCAATTCTTGTTAATTATATATTTGTGTGAAAAATAATTCTATAATTCATCGTAACAGTATCATCCACGGCTCGCTCAGTTTCACCTGCTAAAATACTTCAATTTGTTAAGAAAAGATCTGTCGGTTGTAGGTTTTGGTTGAAACTGCATAAGCTACGAATTAGTTCCATAAAAAAGATGAGCCCGAGAATACACTTGTTATATCGTTTTTATTCACTCTTCTAGATCATCCAAGTGGAAGATATGTGACACTTCGCTTTCGAGCCTAAGTGAGTTAACCCGGGACTCAAACTGCTTCTGGACGTGACTATTCTTGTGACCAACGTGATCGGTGTGGTGGGGTAGCAGGTTTCAGCAGCACAAACACCACTTTTCTGGGCCACAACTTCTATTTCTAACTCTTTACTGCTCCCTTGAATATATGGAGTCTCGACTTCCAAAAAAGAAAATCACTCCTCTAATGTGGACCTTCCAGAATTAAAGCATCCTAAAAGATGATATCCTTGTCCCCTGACTTTTCGCCAAACTAACGTAGAAGACTTCTATTTATTTCGGATATTAAAGAACTAACCCTTTCATCACAATCAAAAAATACTTCTCCCTTTATCTTATCATCTATTGAAATCTGCCGACCTCACAAAGTTGTTAAGCTACCCTTTTGATACTACGATATACACATTCATGTACATGCATATATATATACGCTACGCCTATGTCCACACACACCCATGCAAATATGCTCGCACCAACATGCAAATAAAATACGCTCATGTGCATACATACACAAAGGGACAAACAAGCACCTACACAGGTATGCATTATTGCACCTAAATATGTATCGCCCTGTCGGCTGGGGCTGTAGAATACTCCGACTGCACCTCTGCAGAGGGGTAAGACACCCCCCCAATAGAGCCATCTGTTGGCCGTGGGTAGTGACCCGTAAGACGCTCGGACGGGATCCTGGTGGTTGAGCTGTCATTGATCCGACGACAGAGTGGTCAATGTTTTACAATACACCACTTTGGTCCTTACTTGGTCTGACGGTCGGTCGGATAGGCCCGATCCGATCAATCGGCTGGTCATGTCAAGCACTAGAACCTATATGTTTTATCCTGACCGTACTTTTAAATCTGCACTTGCAACAAGTATCTTATAGGTGCTAGAAGGTGGTGGCTGAGGGTCAATTGCATTGAGAGAATGGGAATTTGACCAGTGCCGAGAACCGGAAATTGGCAACAGCTCGGAAACCTACCCTCAACTTGAGTATACTGGTCACGTATCCTCAACCAAGTCGAATGGGTTCCCCCTTTGGTTCATTCCCAACACAATTTGGACTCCGTGGTGGGAGGTGGAGCGCAGGGCAGCGAAAAATATACAGCATATATGGCATCTTCAAATAAAAAATTTAAAACGAAACCTCTCAGAATCATACTCAGAAAATGAGTCAGCCGACTTCCCTAGGTTCATTGTTATTGGATATTTAGGGGAGGTCTACCAAGCCTAATTCTCGCCTTTCTTCATAGAAAAAGTAATGTCTACAACGGCTACTCCGAAAACTATTAAGAAAACAAGGAATGATAATTTGCTTGTCGAGGTGAACAGCCGGAGACGGACAGAAAACATATTAAAAATGAAAACCTTTTATACGACGAAATGCAGAACCTACCCACATGGGAAACTCAACACTTCCAAGGGAGTTATCAGGAGTAGGGAGTTGGCATTCTACAGAAGAGGAGGTAGCATCAGCCCTGGGAAAACAGGGAGTTGCAAATATAAGAAGACTCTTCATCAGAAAAGGCAAAGAACGAGTCCAGACCAACGCTTACATCCTGACATTTTATCAGCCCCATTCTCCCAAGGTGGTGGAGATCGGCTATTGTCTTGAGAAAGTCCAGTAGTACGTCCTAGCGTCCCTGAGGTGCATCAAATGCAAAAAATATGGAAACCACATGAAAGCCTGTAGAGTGAATGTGGTGAAAAGGACCCGGACAACGTGAAGAAAGATTTCTTGAAAGAAATTAGATGTGAAAACTTCTAACAAGATCATTCAGCTTTCACAAGATCTTGCGATATTTACAAAAAAAGAAAAGGAAATACTTGAGGTGAAACACAAGAGAAATGTGTCCTTCCTGGAAGCAAGGAAAATTATTGGGACTTATATGGGAGAAAGAAGCTACGCCTTTGTTGCACGGAGGGCGAATACAACCAATCAAGACAACAAATATAGAACACTCGAGGAGAAATTGATCCAGTTGGAAACCAATGATTGGCCAAAGTTTCAGGAGCAACTGAAAAAACTACACCCAGCCGAATTTTACCAAGCGCCAGCTCAACAACTGGTTGGGAACGGGAAGAGATCCAATGTTGTATTCCAAACAAAAACACACGTAGGATCTACCATTCCAGCACGAACCACTCCTAAAAGTGCAAAATCTCCAACAAAACAGCCGTTACATAAGTCACTAATTTGTCCACCAAAAAGCATTAAAGACTGACTAAAAAACTTGTCTCCCATAAGACCTGATCAACTTAAAAATCACAAGCTCCCATTAGCCAAGCTGGGAAAATACCGATGAACACCAAAGTGAACAAGGAAAGACCAGGAAGCACATTCAAAATGCCCTCAAGTACAAAATCTCCTATAAGAATTAAACAATGCAATGCTCAGGGATCAACAAAACCCCTACAAAGAACCTATAGTATAGAAAGAATGGGTGGCCACACAGACTGCATAGTTGCCAGCCTTAATCTTAAAGAAATAATCAATAACTACAATTCTTGAAACAATTTAACTGTGGTCAAAGGTATAAGTTCACTCACGTTTTTAAATGTTATTTTCTTACATATCATACGTATCTATTTAAATGTGTACAAAAAATGACTGGTGTTAAATAGTTACTGTTACATAGCAACTCTCGTAATAATTTAACTGTATGCAAACAAATGAGAAAAAGTAAATAGAATGATTTAAATTGGATAGAAATACTTGAAATCATTCAACTGTGAAGGAAAATGAGTTCAGGCTTGTTTAAAATGTTATTAGAAAAATGATCACAAACCATGTGTATTTGATATATAAATCTAGACAGGGTTTGTCATTGAACAATTTGCAATGTTTGATATGACATAAAACAAACCATCTTACGAAGAACACTTTTTGACATTTGAACTGCGTACTCATGTTAAACTGAATTGTTTGAAATAGAACTATTTTTACATTTTACTGAGTGTAAGCAAAAACTCTACTTATGCTAAACTATACTGTTGTTTATATGTATAAAATTGATTTGGCATTTGTGACGGCCATCGGCTACGGTAGGGTTAAAATGTAGGAAACCAAGAACTACTATAAGGACCGGAAGTAAGGCAGGCGATTGGCGGGTTTTCGAGCCCTAGCAACAGTGAAGGACCAACCGTGAAGGGGCAAAGGTCTTGACCCAGATAGGAAAAAGACATACGATTGGTCAAGGCAGTGAGGGCGTTTTACCGCCAAAAGGAACGAAAGCCAAAAAGTCAGTTCCGAGCTTCGCTAAGGAAGAGAAAGGTCGCCTTTTTATGTGGTCCGGTGGAAGGTGAAATTCTAGTAACAGAATGGCCTGATAGAAGCCGTCAACTCCGTTGGGTAAGAAACTGAGGCTCAACGTAAAGAAAAAAAAACTGGTGCCTTGTGACTTGTTAATAAGAAATTAACGAATATAAGAAAAAAAAAGATAACAAAAGAAAGGAAAGAAAAAAGGTAAGTCAAAAATTTTATTACAAATAATATACGTAACCCAAATAAACGACCGTATCAAGAATATCCAAAGAAATATTTTTGAAGTTGTTCATTAGCAGCCAGTTTCGGCGGAAAACATATTTGTTTAAATTTGTATATCCACTTTAAAGACGAAGAGGAGAGACTTTTGTTCTTCGCTAAAAGAAGGGAAGAAAAAAAAAAGAAAAAAAGAAGTAAACAAATATGAGAAAGAACGAGTAGGTTCCCTCCCTTTAATTGTAAAGGAGACAAGAAGATACGGGTGGAAGTTTAAGACGAGTTGAAAAAAGAAACAAAGAGAGAGAGAAAAAGAAGGAGAAGTTTGTCTTATTGGAAGGACATAGTCAAACACTATTGGAAGCGACTTGCCCTCCACATTTCTGTATTTTTTTTTGTATTTGTTTTGCTTTTTGTTTTTTTGTTGTTGTTATAATTGTGCTTTCTTTAAAATGAAATATGTAAGAAAGATACATATAGAAAAAAAAGAAAAACAAACAACCCCGCGTCATATTGTTTGTCCGGTTCGAAATTCCTCACGTGTTCATTTATATGACGTCAACCTCTCGACCCTTGACACATCCTCATTCGTCCGTATCTCGAAAAATTAAACCTATACGCAAGCTTTATACTTAGCTAGTTATATGGGCTTTCAAAGCTATCAATAAAATATAACTAGTTACGGAGAATATCTAGAGCTTGGGTGGTACGGTACTGTCGTTGGAAATTCTCCCCGACGTCCCAGGATAATGTAACTTCGGAACAAAGATACAGTAACCGTCACACATTAAATGACCAAAAATGACTGATATGCGATAAAACCAAACCAAACCAAACCAAAATATGTACACCTAGAGATTGAAAAGTTTATTGTGTTACAAGTAAATAATTTTCCATATAAACATTTTTAGAATTAATCAATAATATTGTATAGCCACAATACGTGTACATTTACAAATATGCACTTACATGCGGAAACATCATTAACCGTTAATGACGACTTCAATAACGAACGAATACACTTCTTTATAAAAATATAAATCTCTCACACTTTATTTTCGAAAGGGTGATGTTTGTTGAGTCAGAGAAATAAGTGGAGACAGTGACGGACTGCTATATTGACCCAAGTTCTTCCTCTCGATCATAGCGGCACTTCTTTCTCATCTTGGCTGGGGTTGCTCAACCGTGGGTCACTGAGGGCCCAAAGCCCACTGTCTGCAGCTGGTTCTCACTTCGGCATCCTGTCTCCAGCTGACTCGAATTGTCTGGGCACCTAGTTATATTATTGTTTAACGTCCACCTGTTTCCGCTGTTCTTCCGCTTATTTACACAGGTGCATCTCTTGATTGACGGCTCGGTCGAGGGTCAATATATAACAATAATCGATTGATGAAATAAAACCATAGAAAGTTTTTTAAATGATAATTCAATGCTTATATATCTTCTTTACAACTTCATGAAAAAAATGTAATTTGGGATAGATTTATTTATTATTCCCTCCTGTCGTTGAGGCTTAAAAGACGCTGACTGTATCCCCGGTAGATGGGTAAGACCCTCCACCTCGAAAGTGGTGTCTTGGGTAAGACACTGAATTGCATCTCGTTGCGAGGCTCCAGTTCTGGAGATCTTGGGAGTGAGAATTACTTATTTATTACCATTACTTCCAGGTCCACTATGATCTGGAGTGATAGTATCTATTACAGTCCTATTTATGGATCAAATAGATTTGTTTAAAAATAATTTGTGCTTGAAAGGAATATTTGATGCCAAATTAACAGTAAATTATTTATATTAAGAATAGTTACATGAATCTACAAGTTTTTTTACTAAGGATTATTATTAGTTACGGAAAACTATATAACTGTGTGCAAACAAATGATTCTTATTGAATTGAAACAATTACTTGAAATCATATAATTGTTTATGAATTATTAGTGTTAAATAGGAATACTTGAAATCATACAACTATGTGAAAATTATTGGTATTGGATTGGAATACTTGCTATTATACTATAGTGAGCGAAAAACCCTTAAAAACAGCCATACACTATAAATATAAATGCATTATGAGTACGATTCCCTAACTTAATCAATCAATCATTTATTTTGTGACTATTCATTTCTTACAAATACATTTTTCGTAATTACGTCCATATCTTATGTCTATGGGTGCGTTTTGTTCAATTCTATTGAAAGTTAATAATTCTTCTTTTTTTTTCATTTTGTTTGTCCACATGAGATTTTTTATGTTACTTTTTTCAAAATATATTTTTGAAAAGCACAACAGGCAGCAAGCAAAGTAAGACAATGTCTCGAATTCTTCATTGTTCGCTTCGTCAAAATTCACAGCAGGTAATTAGACTCTGGGCAAAATTTCTTTTCGCGTCGTTCACATTGACATCACGCCATCTGGTGATTTCTTCAAAAACTGATATCATGAATGTAGAGAAAATTTGTGTCAGAAATATAAATATACTGGCTACCATTGGCTGAGATTTGTTGCCGATTATTTTATCACAGTTTACTCAACTCATCCTACCTTAAAAACATGATTGTCGTTATAAAAAGTAAAGATTACGTTAGAAAATTTTGTGCTATCCATACTAATCATCATCATCATCATCATATCGTGCTGGCAGCACGGATATCCCAGACCCTCTCTCGCCACTCCTCCCTATCGTTCATCGCCCTAGGCAGGTCTTCAGGACAACAACCTGTATCCTCACATAGCTGCTGAATGTACGTTCGTGCTGGTCGTCCTGCTTTTGCGCGGCCGTGTGTGGGGATCCATAAGAGTACATCTCTTATGAGTTCATCTCTGCTTCTCCAGCAATGTCCTGCATGTCTGGTTCGCCTAACTTGAATAGTTTTCGTGATAGGGGGCAGGTGGCCGTACAGTTGGTGTCTTGTGGGGTGTTGCTGCCAGGACTTGTTCAGGATTGCACGCAGCATTCCTGTGTAATTGCCATCTAGGTTAAAAAAAAAAATCCATACTAATAATATCTATTTATTTACTGATTGATTGATTTTAATGGAAAATCATGCCATCTCGATTTATTCTATGCCTAAAGCTATGGGATTGATTTTAACTGCATATTGAATTGTCTTGGGTTATTTCTATGCTGAAAGTTAAGAGAATCGCGTTCATTGTACATTTACATTTACATTTTTGTGTTGCTGCTTCTTAAGAGTATTTTGCACACATGATATCAAGTAATCCAGTCTCATACAAATAATTTGTATACAGTTGTATGTTTTCAAGAATCCCTATCTAATACTAAAATACTACTTTATAGTCAATTGCTTTCACCCAGTTATACGGTTTTAATTAACTAATAATGATAATCCTTAATAAACAATTAGAGCTTTAAGTAGTTTCTTAATACAAATAATTTACAGTTTTATGATATCAAGTATTCCAATCAAATACAAATAATATTTCAATAGATCTATCTGACACATAGATGGAACCCTCGCAGGTAATGCCACTTTGAGTCAGAGAGGACTTGGAAATATCTCCAAAAAGGAAGTCTCACCATTAAATGTAGTTTAGTATCATACTCAGGACACACTTTTTAGGATGGTGATGTCTTAACCCTTCGTAGGTAATATAATCAGTGTATTCTTAGTCCCGCTGACAGGGTGGCCATAATATTTAGTTTTTTTTTCTTCGTTTTTTTTTTTTTTTTTTGCCCTGTTTAAAAATGTGTCGTTAGCAGGGATCATTTACCTGAAGTTGAATATAAATTTTTGCCATAAATTTTCCCGAATGGCGGAAATAATGTTTTGTAAATGGAACTTTTCTACTATTAGTGATTCAATCTTCACTTTGCCCAGTCAGTTGGGACTGTAGAATACACCGACTGCCCCTTTGCAGAGGGATAAGATCCCCCCCACCAACGAGTGTCCTGAATGACACTAAACAGTCTGATGGTGAGGTTCCAGGGATGCTGGAGTTTTGGGAAATGCGGAGTACCCCTTTATTACCATCGCTCCCAGGTCCACTCTGGCCCGGCGTGGTAGCACCTGATAGGGCCCTCTCTAAGGGTTAAATAGAACTAACGGCATACTTATGCAAACTGAATTGTTTTACTGAACTGAATAGCTTGAAATAGAAATGTTTTTGACAATTAAACCGTACTTACATCAAAACTGCGTGCTTATGCTAAACTGAATTATTTGAAATTGAATTGTTTTTGACATTGAAACTGTACTTACACTAAACTGAATTGTTATATATAACTGCTTGAATAGTTTGAAATAGAAATGTTTTTGAAAATTAAACTGTGTACTCATGCTAAACTGAATTGTTTTAAATGGAACTGATTATTTTCATAAAATGGATTTGGCGTTAAATAACCTACAAAGGTTGATATGCCATAAAACCCAACCAAACCAAATTATATGTATTAAATATATATGTATAAAGAGGATTTGGCATTAAATAACCTACAATGGTTGATATGCCATAAAACCCAACCAAACCAAAACCAATGTTCGCTATTTTTCTTCTAAATTTCCTTATACAGTGACCTTAACACAAAAATTATGTGCACTGCTTTCGGAACATTGTTCTCTCAATTTCATATTACTGAATTCAAAATTGATGTAGTTCCTATTACATAAATGTGATAATGCCATGATTACTTGTTCCAAGAATTATAAGAATCTTTAGCTTTTATTTTTGTCACTCATCTTTTCTGATGAAGGTAAGATATCATGAAATTCATACCTCAGAAGTATTGTTGCTTTTATACGTTACTTGTTATACTTACCTTTTGATAACCTTAAAATATGTCGACTGTATTCCTCACAGAAAAGGAAGACCCTCCCCCTAAAAAATAAAATAAATAAGATAAAATAAATAAAAATAGGTGTCGTGGTATGATATTGACCTGCATCAAATCTGGGACTCTGGAGAGAGTAAAGTTTCTCCTTCTTTATCATTATTGCACACTGATCCGAAGTATTAGGGTCCAATAGATTTGTTTGAAAATTATTAGTATTAGAGAGAAGAACAAAAAACCATATGATGTACAAATTATTTGTAGTCACTTAAGCTATAATTGTTTGCAAAGGATTATAACTAGTTATCTGATACCATATAATTGAAAAAAAATTATTCACTTCGATACTAAATAACTCAGCAAGGGTTGACATTATATAAAACGTAGGATTGTGTGCAATTCATTTATATCAGACAGAAATACTCGAAACCGTATCCAAATTATTAGTTTTAGATAGGAATATTTGAAGCCATTTAACGGTTATAGGCGTTGGTTCCCTAAGATTCTTAGGAGGTTGCAAGTTCAATCCTGACCGCAGGCGAGTAACACTACAGGAATACTTTACACTTTTACCCGGTTTTGGCTAACGGAATCAGAAGAGGCGACCCCCATGGAGTCAATAAAGGACATTCCGTGTAGGTTCTCGAGTTCGACAAACACCTGCAGAAGGCAGGAGGACATATCATCCGAAACGCTGTGAAAATAACAATAAAGATGAAGACAATAGTCCGAAAACCCTTAATGATAAAACTCATCAAGCTTCGTCTCAGAAATTCAGACAACTAATGTCTCATATATATACCGATAAAACCGATCTAAATCAGTAAAATAACGTGCTCTGCGCACACGAATGAAATATCCTGACATCTCAACTAAAAAATAGAGTAAAAATCCTAATCATCAGGTGAGCTTATATCGACACAATCTCCTCTTTTGACTTCTGGCGTATCAATACAAGTTCACTTGAAAATTGAACATGAGAAACTCACAGTCTTGAATTTTTACTTTGCTATATATATATATATATATATATATATATATATATATATATATATATATATATATATATATATATATATATTCACGTTGGAAATATTATATATATATATATATATATTCACGTTGGAAATATTATTTCGAGTCTCATCTTAAAATTCTATTCAAATTTCTAGTTTAATTTGAGATTAAAAAAACCCAGATCGTTGCAACAAGCTGATTAAATCAAAGCAAACATAATGGACAAATAAATAATTCAAACCAGTGAGTACCATTTTAAAAATACTATTTTAAAAGTAAAAAAAACTTATAATACGGAAAAAATCTACGTTTTTAATTCTTAACTTCATTTCAGAGTAAGGACAAATTTTTATTTCCTAGCTTCTTTTTATCATAATTACATATAATGTTACATTTTAAAAGTTAAAAAAGAAAAATAATAAAAGTTAAACGAAATCATTTTTTCTCGATTATTCAGAAAATGATTTATTAAAACAAATACTTTTTCTATTTCTGGGAACAAAATATATTGATTTTGGTTAGTATAACTTTTTAAAAAATTTAGCAAAAGAAATAATATGTTTATAGAATAGACAAATAGTTTTCATTTAAAATAATACGCAAAGTTTTTCAACTAAAACTAGGAATTTCATTTTTAATTCTTAGCTTATTATTATTATTATTATTATTATTATTATTATTATTATTATTATTATTATTATTATTATTCCTTGAAAATTTTTCACATCAGCATTACGTGATGGTCTTTTAGTGGATTTTGAGTGACAGCAAGTCTGCTCAAGTCCCCAGGACTCTTCTCAGTATTCTGGCCGATCTCAGTAATCCAGTAATTTGGATGGTCTCCACGCGTCCTGTTATTTCCAAGTCCTCCTATCCCTTTATTACTCCTTTGATGACCGTACCAAGAGCACCAGTTACAATTGGTATAAACGTCACTTTCATGTTCTACAGTTTCTTCAATTCCCTAGTAAGGTCGAAGTATTTATCCTTTTTTTCACTTTCTTCCAATTTTAATCTGTGGTCAGCCGGGACAGCAAAGTCATCATTATTATTTTACACCCTGAGATTTTTCACATCAGCGTTAGCTAATAGTTTTCCACTGGGGTTTGAGTAACAGCAAGTCCCCTCAAGTCCCCAGGACTCTTCCCGGTATTCTCGCCGATCTCAAAAATGATGTGGTTTGGACAATCTCCACCCGTCCCATTATTTATAATTGGTATAATCGTCACTTTCGTGTTCCAGTTTTTTCAATTCCCTAGCAAGGTCAAAGTACATATCCCTCTTCTCGCATTCTTTCAATTTTACTCTGTGCTCCACCGGGACAGTAAATTTCACAATCCAGCATGTTCTCTCTTTTTTGTTGATTGGTCTGGTCGTCTGGCCGAGATTAGGTGATCCGCTCGTATCTTTAAATCCCTGAGCAATTTGCGTGTCTCATTCTCTTGGACATACTGTATGACTTGGTCGGATATTTTATACATTTTGATAGAGTGTAGTATCTATTTTTTTTGGTGGGGGGTCATATCGTAAGCTATTCTGTAGACAATCCATGCTATAGCTAGATTTTTCCGTCTCGTTTTACTCTCGTTGGGGATGTGTTGATCAATATATGGTATATTATTATTATTATTATTATTATTATTATTATTTACTCCTTTAGAGTTTTTCACACCAGCGTTAGCTGGTCTTTCATTGGAATTTGAGTGACAACAAGTCTCCTCAAGTCCCCAGGACTCTTCTCAGTATTCTGGCCGTTCTCAATAATGCTGTCATTTGGATGGTCTCCACACGTCCTCCAACTTCCAATTCATCCAGTCCCTTTAATAATCCTTTTGTTACTGTGCCAAAAGCACCAGTCACAATTAGTATGATTGTCACCTTCATGTTCCATGTTTTTTTTCAATTCTCTAGCAAGCTCGAGATACTTATCCTTCTTTTCACATTCTTTCAGTTTTATTCTGTGGTCAGTCGGGAGAGCAAAGTCGATAATTTTTCAAGTTATCTATTTTTTGTTGTTGATTATTATAAGGTCTGGTCTTCTGGCTGAGATTAGGTGATCCATGTGTATGTCAAAGTCCCATAGGAGTTTATGTGTGTCATTTTCTTGGACAGATGCTGGGTTGTGTATTTGTTCGTATAGTCAAATTTCAATTTCTTGCACATTTCCCAATGGATCACCTTGCCCAGCTAGTCGTGTCTAGTCTTATACTCCTTCTGTGCTAATTTGCTGCATTCGCTTATTGATTGGTTGATCGTTTCGTCTCTGTCACCGCATAGCCTACATTTGCTATTTTGCTGCGTCTTATCTATTCTCGCTTTGATATGATTGGTTCTTATGGCGTTGTTTTGTGCAAAGGGTAAATAAAAATTTGAATTAAAACTATGCTATTTTTCGATAATTATTAACTGAAAATATTGTTGCGTAACTGGGCACTAATTGTAAAAAATGAAAATTTATGGAAGACCAAAAAAATAGAAAAAGAAATGGTGAAAATGCTCTAAATCATTCACCTGTATAAGGGATACATCTTTTTATTTATTATTTTAAATGTAGACTTAAAAGAATTTTTTTAAAAATTCATGAAATAAAAGAATATTTTTCCTTTGAATTATGTGGCGAAATCTTTCTACTGAAAATAAGGACACATTTTTATAATACTTACCTTACTCCTTTTTTTATTTCATTCACTGGTGTTCTTAAAATCCTTTTGCTCCGGTCATAGAACGATTACTTCTGCCAGTATATATGTATATATATATATACACACTGGCAGAATATATATATATATATATATATATATATGTATTGAAATTATAAATCAACATAGCATGCAATATCCAGTGTCTGATGTAATACGAGGATTATAAGATACGAGGAGTGAACACGTGACAAAAATACTTTTCTTGCTTTTCACTAAAATGAGTATTCATTTTTTTTTTTCTATCAAACTTTGAACTTAACTGACAGAAGATGGCATAGAAGAAAGTTATTCAGTGTTAACAGTCGGATACTAATTTGTCTCCCTTTGATTAGTAATTTCGCGTAAATTTCTCAATACTCAAACGATTCCTATACTGATTTCGTCATGAGAGTTACTTAATTTGACAATGTTTTATTCATAAAATATTTTCGAATATAAATTATATTATTTTCGGAGGACTTTATTCACTGTGAAATCGGAGACCTATTTAATTTGCTTTTTGTACTCGATCCAGCAGTACATATACTAAAACTGGAACAATCCAAAGAAGATTAGCATGGTAGGGATGACGAGGTGTTCGATTATTTTGAGATACGAATACTCGAAATATTATAACCAAGAGCAAATTATTTGTATAAAGAATATTTAAAGTTATCGTTGTTTACTAAGTATTATCATCAGTTACTTGAAACCATAAAATAGCTTGAAATACTTGAACCAATATAATAGTTTGCTATTATTCGTATTAGATGGGAATACCTAAGTGAGAATTATTTATATTTGATTGGAATACTTTATACTATATACAACTGTTATGGAGACGCTCATGGTGTAACGGTTATCATCGTAGGAAATGGACATGGCAGCTCCAGTCCAAATCTTGGACGAGGCTGTTTGCATTTCACAAAACGCTAATACTCTTGAAAAAGGTATGAATCTAGCTATTCCCCCTCCAACTATGGGTAAATAGCAGGGTAGACTGACTCTTTAAACTGGGTATGGCAACTAGTCCGGGAGAAGAAAAACTCTGAATTCAAACCTATTAAACTACATTTAAATGTTGACCTTGTATCGCATATATGCATAATTGTGTGCAATCAACTCACGCCTACTTCTGCTTCTGTGGATGACATCATCTGGTCAGCCTACATTATCATTTAGATGTCCAATCGCGGTCAACTCAACAACATCCACTCTGGGGTGCTAAATCAAGTAGATTTTGTTTTTTTGTCAACTCGTCGTTCTTCCAGTTGCTTTTTTTGATATTCGCGAATTAATACAATTTGATTACAATGTTACACATATTTGCCATTTATTTTACGATCACCAAGTTGAATAGAATGTTTTTTTTTACGGTTAAAAGCTTTCGGTCAATACTGATTTTTATTCTGGAATTTATACTATGTGGGTTTTCTATTTCTGAGAAACGTACAGCCGATAATTACAACGACTCTTAACAGTTTGTTTCTTTGTTTAATGACAGATCAACCTACGAAGAGTATTAAATGCGAAAACCACCATTGTAAAAGGATAGTAGTGGTACCATTTAACCTATAGCTGGAGGGAGGGATAAGGGGGTTCATGCCTTTAAGCAGGGTATTAGTCCGAAAATGAACGCAATAGCGCGACTGGAGTTCGAACTCACAGTCAAGCACTTCAGTCACTACGCCACAGCCCCACCTCCCATGCAGCAAATAGTGTGAAACGTTCATAAATGACTCGAGCTAAAAGAGAAAAAAAAATGAAGAAACAGGAATATTTGTCAGTGCACCTCTAGAATTCTAAATGATATTTATTAATGAGAGAATTGAGCAAGTTATCGTGGACATTCGCCCCGGTAAAATTGTGACAATCAGCTAGTGATACTATTACAATTAATATGAATGAAATGATAAATGACACATTTTGCAAGTGTTAAACATAGAGTTAATCACTTTCTTTATTAAACGTAGAATTAATTACTCTCTCTGTTAAATTAACCGTGTGTTCGTGAGAACGGCCCTATATTACGTAAATTTAGGCACCTTTGGTGGTGTAACGGTTAGCAACCTTAACTAGCAAACCTACACGTGTGTGTTCGATTCTCATTGGGCGTTCCGTTCATTTGGCCTTGTGCCACATTGAAGCAAAGAGCTTTGTAAATTACTATATTACGTAAATTTCAGTCATCAAGATAATAGCCAGAAGCTACATCAAAATCAAATTTTTAAAATGTTCAATAAGTAAACTGTTAATATCAGAAAACTAGTTGAGATATAATTGATTACGCAATAACTACAGATTAACACAGACGTCGGGGGAACGTTAAATTTGTCTATCGTTTTCCGTTTTTAGTGGTCTATTTATTTATATATCTCAATACATATTATTTAAAGCACAAAAATGAAATTTGGGAAGCTTTTTTCCCCTGAAATCCTTTCGAATTTCGTTCGATAAAATAGGAAACTATCTGTCAACTTTTGTATGTCACGTCTGCTTACATTGATAGATTCAAAAAAATTTTACGAAGAGTCAATGATAAAGATATTCTGAAGTAAAATGTTTTTACTGATAAAAGAGTTAACCGAATAATACTTATACGTTTGAAAAAAATTCCAAAAAGAAAAACTCTGGTTACAACTACAAAGTGAAAACTCAGAATATTATCTTTCAGAAAAAAAAAACGGGACCGATGAATCTTCGGATCCCGCAGACGTTTTAATATGACAGCAACTAAGACAAGGAGAACAAAAGCAAAGTGATTATATTAGATTGGGCTTACTTTTATTTGGCAAGAAATTGCTAGAAAAGTGTTTGAGGGAAATCCCTGTTTATGTCGAAAACGTAAATTCGACTGTCTCATGGTTCTTGAATACAGAGAGTCTTGATGATACTTGAACAGGTTCCTATGGCAGCTTTGTGGGGAGGTAGTCTATAGACAGCCAGAGGGTTACACGTGTCGGGTTGTTGAGGCGAGCTAGTCGACGTCCCGGTTGTTTAAATCGGCTGCTAATCTGGGGTTTAGTCGGCGTTGGCTATGAGAAAGTTGATGAACCCATAGTCAGCCTGAGCAGTGTCCACCATTCGCGTGAGGTTATTGGTAGGTAGGCCAGGGAATATGTGTAAGTTGTTTGGCGTCGCTGCACTAAGCTAGTCGTTTTGTTACTCCGGGTATCGCTTCACCGGGCTGGTTGGTCTGCTCCGCCGAGTGACACGGAATCGGACTGACTAGTCTGAAACTAGCTGGTCCTCTAAGCCAAATTGGCGAGAAGACTTTTTGTCCTGAAAAGACATTTTTAAGGAGCTGGATTGCTAAGTTCACTGGATGTCGCTTGGAAAACCAAGATAGTGACGTCTGGTTGTCTGGAACTCGGGAGGTTATGACAGTGAAAGGAACACTCAAAGTGGGTTACGAACTTTAATCCTTTTGGTTCGGGCCAGGCCCACACCCTATCTAATTCGCTGTCGACTCTGACTGCTGATTTTATAGTGGAAGTAGTCACCTCTCACCCGAATACTTCTCTTTAATGTTGTAACACTACGGGTCTTATTTAGAAGGTTGTAATATTACTGCACCAAATAGGATGTTGTACCGTTACACACCAAATATACGGTTTTAACCCCACCGTGGGATAAGGTGACGAACACACAAAACTCTGTTTTAGTTCACTAACACAAAAGTTTATTCGCTATAACACTTTTTAAGTATTCGTCGGTGAGAAAGAAAGAGAATATGAAAGCTGAGTCGGGCCGCTTTAGCCAGACAAAGGGAAACAACATATCATGAGAAAGAGAGTGAGTGAGTAAAAGAGAGAGAGAGAGAGAGAGAGAGAGAGAGAGAGAGAGAGGACACACCTTGAATTTTCTTTCTGGTTTTCTGTTGCAGTTCTAACTTACTTGTTCACTAGTTTCGTCTCCACGGCTGCATGTCTCCAATGGGTCCCCTTTTCGGAGTTCACCCCCAAAATAGGGCTCGTAGTTTTCGTCTGTCATTACATCTTCGTTGCTGGCGTTCAACTGTCGTCTTTACCTCATCACGTCTCCCTGCCAACTGACTTTCAAACACGTTTTACTTCCGCCTAGTGTCGGAGGGAGGAACATATCCGTTTTCGGTGGTTCCACACCTGCGCAGAAGATTTCGGACTCAGTTTTTTCTAGTCATTTTTAATTACCGTAGTCATTCACCCGTGAGTGGCTGACCGACAACGAGTGCATTGGCCTGACTCACTCAGGTCAGCTGGCCGTTCCATGGATTCTCTCTCTCTCTCTCTCTCTCTCTCTCTCTCTCTCTCTCTCTCTCTCTCTCTCATTCCCCCAAAATTAGCCTCCCGTTCTTTTTCAAACTTCGACTCTCCAAAGGCTGCTCAATCATGTTACAGTTTCAGTTGTATAAGAAATTTGGTCATTATACGACCGAAAGAAGGTAGCAAATACCACTTGCCATTGGTTGCAGTCAAAAAATACCTCCGAAATAATTCAGAGAATTAATGATCTCGGAAATAGTTTTAAGTTTGTGGTTCAAGATTCTGTTCGCTGACGACATCGATGAACGTGGAGTTCTTATACTTTAGAATCCCGACGTGAGTAGCTTGAGACTAGAATAAGTTTTAAGTTGTGAATACAAGCAAGTTAGAAAACTAGCTCTTTACTGAAAGAAGTTAAAAAAGGTTGTCTATTTGTGGAGCGTATTTGTATAATCTGGTTACTTACAGCACCAATATCTTGGTCGCGAAAACCAACAATAAAATGGTACGACACTAAATATAATTTTGTAGTGCCTATCCTTGTCAGCACAGTGCCAGTTATAACGTTGAATATGATCTACCGTCTACTTGAGTTTTCTTATTGTCATACTTCTCCTAAAAGAAAGTCAATTTCTTTTAAGAAGTCGTGTTTTTTCTTGTTCCTTCGAGTCGTAAATGAGATTCTGTATACAGACACCACCCAAAGAGAGAACTGATTCTAATCGTAACAAAGACAAAATACAAATATTTCACTAAACTTCAAAAGAAAATTATATTTCTACGTTTCGTTTCGATAAAATGATGTTCAAAGGTAACCATTTCCCTTTTTCCGTCATTGTCTTAATTTAAAGCTGTAACTGTTAGTAAAAGGACAAATGAAAAATTCTTATTCTGTTTTCTTCAATTCTGCTAATTATGCATGTGTGTTGGTTTCCGGTTTTGGCTGTTCTATGTGTGTGTGTTAGCAAACTGTAGATTATATTCTTTTTTCTTATTTTGTTTTTTTCGTACAACACAGAAATGACCGATCTAAGTCAGGCGTAGGTACGAACTAATTTTTCTGTTTACACACGTGTGCTTATATCGATATTAAATAGTTAAAGAGACAATGACCTACACAGCTGCCTTATTCCTCGAAATCATATTTTCATACACCAAACAACAGAAGGTCAGTGACCACCAGAATTTCATCAAAGTTCCTTCCAATTCCAAACAGCTAAAACCTAGGTTTGTTGCCTGTCAACACAATTATAATTAAGAATTACAATCAAAGCCTTTTTCGTGAAAACAGCGTAACCCTCTTTCCATTTTCTATTAGATTTTAAAACACATAATTTGGGTTCAATTCTTTTCAAATCTTCATCCTATTTAATTATATAAGTTCAAATCAAAATTATTGATCTGTCTTCCTATTACCATTCATTTTATCATTCAATAAATACTGGTTTGTCAACTGGTTGTTTTGTATCGTATGAACCTTTGCAGGTTATTTTATACCAAAACCTGTTTATATATATATATATATATATATATATATATATATATATATATATATATATATGTGTGTGTGTGTGTGTGTGTGTGTGTGTGTGTGATTTGTGAAGGAATAGTTCGGTGGAAATCATTTTTAAACGACCCAGGACTCATAAATGGTTTCAAGTATTGCTATTTAAATGGTTCGAAGTCGTGCTGTCAAATACCAATAACACTGTTCAACACAATTTTTGGTGTCAGTAAACAAAACACGTTCTTTTCAGCTAATTTGGTGCTACTGATTCCGAAAATGAACTAAGTTTTTCTTGGTTAGCAATCATTTTTGCTGTACTGTAATTGCTCATTTTTTGGAAAAAAGATCAAATTACGATCTTGGCTGATTGCAAAATTTAGCTAATAAAGATCATAGAAACCCATCAATTTTCTACCAGGCCGAGCAATTTATGTCAGCCACCTGGAATAAACTATTTTTATAAGAAAAAATGTGTTATGTGTTTTTTAGTAAAAAAAAATTAAAATAAAAGTACTAAATGGTTCCAATTTATCGGCAAAATTCAAATTAATTGATAATCTTTATTAGTAATAAACTTTAGTAAACCTAATAATTAAGATGACATCAAAAAAATGAAACCCAAAAATCTTCAGTAAGATATTTATAAATTTATCGCATCACTTTGGTTCCTCCACTACGGAAGGAAACTAAGCACATTGAGAGCTTTTGTTTTCACTGTTGGAAAGAAACTCCAACTAAAGACATCCCAATTGAATGCAGCTATTCTAATGTACATGATGAACTTTATGAAAATGGTTTCACTAAAAATCAGGAAACTCATTAGGAATGATGAATTGAATTCAATGAATGACTTGGAATTACGCGTTTGGATATCGTTTGTTGACGTGGTAAAAAACTTCTCAGGAAATCGCCGGACCGAAAACTACAATAAGTTAATGGAAAAGCTGCTGAAAAGTCTACAGGACATAGGCGCTAATATGAGGTTCATTTTTTACAAAGCCATCTAGATAAATTTCCGGATAATTGCGATTATGTGAGTGATGAACAAGGAGAACGATTCCATCAAGATATCAAAACAAGGGAATGGCGCTACCAGGGACGATGCGACAAACGAATGATGGTTGACTACTGCTGGAGTGTCAAAAGGGACTTAAATAACACTGAATATGACAACCAATCAAGAAAGAGAAATTTTTTACCATACTTCTTATGTTTACGAAGGTTTTATTTCTGCTGTTAGTTTATTAAATGATTTGATAAAAATACTTGTTGGTCTTGGCATACTCAGTCGTGTTATTTTTAAAGACTTAGGGTCCCACTGATATTTTTTAAATTGTACTTCTCAATAAGCAGGCTAATATTTGCTGGTTTAAGAACGAACTGAGAGATTTCTACGATATTTTAGAACTATTGTCATTGTTCAATATCATATACACAGAAAACAAATGAAAAATACTTTTTTTCCCCAAAAATGAAACATTTCTGTACCACAAAGACGGTAGCTAACCGAGAAAAAGTAAGGTCATTTTCTGATTCAGCGCCTTCAAATCAGAAAAAAAATGTTTAGTGTCTCGACACCATTTCAAAATTGATCTGTTTAATTCAATTTAACATTGGTCATTTGTTTGCACACAGTTAAAGGGTTCCCAGTATAGTAAATGATTAAATAGTTCTATTTCACCCATACATGGGACTATTATAGTTACTCCCACTCATTGACTCTGGAAAATTTTTACTTATTAATTTTTTTAACCCAAGTTTTATTTTTATTTAATGATTTTTTATATATATTTTTTTAGATTTTATTTTTGAATTTTTATTCGGAAAACGCTGAAATTGTACAGAGGAATTTTAACAGATGGAAGAAGGAATACAAACTCTATCGTATATTATCTTTCAAGTAAATAGTTAAAAAATTATATCTCTTGATGAAGGTGTCGAACGCCAGTGATTTGTTAGATTGAAAATAGGTAAGACGAAATATATATATATTTTTAGTGTGATTCACTTGGCATTTAATTGTCAATAATGATTTTTTCGAGGGGGGGATTAAAGGGCAAAAAGGTTTTGATAACCGGTGTAATTAATTCGTACTTTAGAATAACTTATTTTTATATTTAGTTGATAAAAAGCAGACTTTGCGCAGAGGGGTTTTAGAAGCCCATGGAAAGATAGAATCTTTCAATAAAACCGTTCCTCTAAAACGTAAATTTCTTGAGCTCAGATAATTTAGCCTTGGTGAATTTGGAAATTTGAAGATGTATAGAGGGGGAATTTTTTAAAGCTGGGTGGAAGAACAAGAAAGGAAAAAAAAACTCACAAAAACCAGATACCCTAGTCCGGCGAGAGCTGAGTACTGTTTATTTCCTTATTTTTTACAATAAGGAAAGCAGAAGGCCTTGAAATTTTGTGGGGTAGGGGAAAGGGAGCGGTCATGCTGTTTCTATATATACTGAAGAAGCCTAGCTAGCCACATTCGCCGACCCATTCATCAGTACAATATATAGACAATCATCCATCACTATGCACGCTGCAACCACCAAAATACATTAGCTCTGTGAAAACACCTACTTAAAACCCCGAATATAATCTATGATTTTATTTACAATTGATGATTTATTTACAGAAGATGTTATATGATGGGGATGGGAGAAAAACCCCGAAATACGAAAACGAATACGAAAACCAAGGAAAAAATTCCCCGTTTTGTTGACCTCCCATTCCACCACCCCCACCCCGCCGTCTACGAAATGGAGACCGACTGTTTTCCGGTGTCCGAAAACAAGCCTGACCAACCCTAGAGGGTTCCGAATTTGATGAGGCAAAAAAGACAGGGTTGGGCAGTTAATGGCAGGTAATATGAATTTTGTACACGTGAAATTCCAAGATCTTCAGTAAAGGCGGGCTGAAGTAAGGGTTGAAATGCAAAAATAATAGGGATGGGGAAGACCTTGGTTACTAACAACGAGATGACGGGGATGATGACTCACAACATACTGATAACTAGGTTTCAAGGGAGAAAAAAACTTAGCCTACTTACCCGGGATGGGGTCCCGAAGGACCCGTACCGTAGACGCCATGGGTAGGAAGAGGATGGAAGGATGACTCCAATGTTGCCCCCTTTCGTACGACCAGGCTCGCTGCATTCACCCACCTTTTGTCGAATGTTATGCGATCCAAGCGATTTCTATCGCATCTGATTTTGACCCAAAGCTGATGCCTAAAATACAAAACCAGATCACGATGAGAAAAGTTGGCATTGTCATACCATCCCTTCTTTTGCTTCGTCCAAATCACCATTCTGGCTACTACTAGGATCGTGAGAAACACCACATGCTTTTCACCCTGAAGCGGTGGGAAAACGTTGTCTACGACATAACCAACGTCAAGCAGCACGAGCTGCTTGGGTTCGATGCGAGCCGTCCACTCCCCGACGTGATCCCAAAACGGACGAACTCGCTTGCTGTGGTAGAAGGCTTGCTCAGCCGTTTCTTCCAAACCACTGCTGCAGCGTGCGCAATCGGGCATGTCTGCCAGGCCCGCTTTGAAGTTCTAACCAAGAGGGGGCAACGCGTTTGGTGCAAGTCGCCAAGTGAGCGAGAACTCAGAGTTATTCAAGAAGCTCGATCCGGGCGACCAATTCCAGTGAGAGCGGATCTCCTCCGCCGTCCAGCCGCGCTGCTCACTGAGAGGGTCCGAAGCGGAACCCACCACTAGTTCCCGATACAATTCTTTCCAAGGATATGACTGGACTCAGAAAGGTTACGAAGAGCTGCTCGGCATTCGTGGACAAACAGGGTTTCGTCCATCGGCTTACGTCGACCTTCAGCCTTTGGATCTGACTGGAGGCGAAGAAAAGTTCGATTTGCCTTTCGTCTTCACACTACATCCCTCGTCAAGGATCGGCTCAAGTATGTAAGTCTTTCAGCAAGCCAGTAGCTCTCCAGATCAAGCATAGCCAGATCCCCGTTGCGCCTGCGCTGGATGCAGACTTGTTTACGGACCATCGCCCTTCAGCCTCCCCAGAGCAATCTGGAGATGGATCGTTGAAGCACCAGCCGACGTACCTTAGGCAGAGGAAATACAGCCAATCGGTAAAAGATCAAGGGGAGGACGTACACGGCGTACCCCTCCGCCCTGCCCTTGAAGGAAAACCTCCTTGAAAGCTAGGTTCCCACCTGAGCATTCACCTTAGCTTGTACTTCGCTCCAGTTAAAGGTCGGGCATGAACCACACCCCGAGGATTCGGACGGGTCCGTCACTCCAGCAGAAAGGCCCTGGAAGGGTATCGCTACCTCTCCAAACACCGAGCCGCAAACCTTCGCTTCTGTCAAAATTGACCTTGGCTCCTGCTCTCTGTTCGTACTCACTAACCGCCTTCTTCACAGCCTTTATATCCAGGCGGCGGGATACAAAGACTGTGATATCATCAGCAAACGCGGAAACGCTTGCCATGAGAGGGCCAACAAAGGGGACACAGCGCAGGGCCGGATTTTCCCCTCATCCCTAAGCCTATGGAGCAAGGGTTCCAAAGCGAGGTCATAAAGAAGACGAGACAGGGGGTTAGCCCTGCCGCATCGAACGCTCGCTCGCGAACGCTTTCGAAAGCCTTCTGTTCACCTGCACCACTGCCTGAGGGTTGTGGTACATCATACTAATCCATCTGCGGAACTCCTGTTGGAATCCGGCAGTCTCCAAAACAGACGCCAAAAACCGATGGTCAACCCAATCGAAGGCCTTGGACTGATCTAAACTGATCAGCGCGGCTTCCGTTCCGTCCTCTATCCCCTCTAGGACCTCGCGAATCAAGTGCAGATTGTCTTGGATCAATATTCCCTTCACAGCGTAGGTCTGCTCAGGGCCTATCAGATCGCTAATAACAACCTGTAAACGATTCGCTATGACCCGGGCCAAAATCTTTAACTCTGTGTTAAGCAGAGTTATGGCGTGTAATCATCTAATCCCTCCCAAACATTCCTGCCACCTTTCTTCAGCGATGTGATCACGCCCTTGGTAACGCTACCAGGGATGGCTCCCTAGGCAAACCAATGGTTGAACATATCCGTCAGAATAGGCACAAATATGTGCCGCAGCCTCAAGCACACTTCGTAGGCCAGACAGAAGGCCAGACAGAATCGATATACCGACAGGGAAAACTTTGCACCTCTTCCTCGCGCGCAGTCGCGTTCGTTTTCACAGCTTCGTTGATAACTCTTTTAAACCTAGATCAAACTGCGAATTCCTTGTAGCGCTCGCTAGTCTCACGCTCAAGGTCCCCCACAGCTAGTTCTACGTATAGGGTGTCTTCCCAACCACTGCCCGGGAAAGTCTATCTTCTATAGATTTCGCCTTCCTGGTCTTATCTAAGTTGAGCTCTCGACCGTATTTGGTGGTGAAATCTCTAATCCTATGTTTAAGAGAAACCCGCCACCAATTCCTGGTAACCACCTCCACTAACGCCCGCTTAATTAGGGATTCCAGCCGGTCCCGGTAGTCCCGTATCTCCAGTAAGTAGGTATTGAACTTTCAGTAGCCGGCTAGACTAGGCCTATTAGCAAACCCCAGGCTGACCCTACAAGTTTATGGTCAGTCCACGCTATCAAGTGGCACGTGGGACAACTAACAAAATCGTTGTCAGCTCTTCTAACTAGCACTCTATCCAAGTAGGAACCCACTTTGGCAGAGGGCGAGCTATCTAGCCACGTCCAAATCTCCCTCCATGGGTGATCCAGACGAAACCTGTCGACCAAGTCATGGCGAGCCATAAGATCGACAAGGCTGCTTTCACACATTCACAACCTATTAGCTCCCCGCTCGACCTTATCTAACTTGGGATCAAGGATCGCAGTCCATTCACCCATTAAAACTAGCCGCTTCGAATCGTCCAGGAACGGCGCCAACCGACGAAAAAAGGAAACCCTGTCCACAGAGGTATTGCGCGCATAAACTGCAACCAGCTGAAACTTGAAACTTTTAACGGCAGCATTGGCCACAACTAGTCGGCCCCCGTCACCTGCAAAAACAATGTTTACATCAGAGTCAAGGCTACGTCCAACTAGCAAAGAGACCCCAGCGCTACTACAGCTGCCGTATGCTGAAAAAAAAACGACTAAGTCGTTCTCCAGTACCCGACAGTCCGCAGCGCAAATGAAGTGAGTCTCTTGCACTGCAGCCACATTAACACTGAGATTCTTGAGTTCAGCAAGCAAATACGCACACTTGCTTGAATCCTTCAGTCCCCTCACATTCAAAGTGGCAAGGTTTAAAGCCATCAGACACACTGACCTTTCTCACTGTCAACTACGGACCGGAAATCCTCCGGGGTGAGGATGCCGACGGCCTGACGCAGGGAATCAGAACCAAGTTCATTAGTAACTCAGCCGTCCCTGGAAATTCCACCGACATCCATGGGGTACCTCAACCCAAGGACCCTATAAAACATGGGTAAACATAAATAGGAACCCAGCCCGTACATTGATGCAATATTTCATAGAGCGAGGGGTGCTTCAACTCCGCCAAACTTATGTCCGTCCGACTGGCTTCCTCAAGGATACGCCACAGCTCCTTTGTACGAGTGTCAGCCGAACAAACAAAGGTGGTCACCATGTGTTTACCCCTAAACAAATTTGGATTCATAACGTCTTTGGCATTGATGGTTTTTAGCGTTATGAGTGGGTTCAGAGCTTTTTTTCAAATGGTGATGAGTGAAGGACGATTCCAAAGTATTTCCGCAAAAATAAAACCCGTTAAATGCTTGTCGATCCTCATTTGAGATCGACTTTGTTCGTTTTCGTATGGTTGATGATGATGATGATGGTGACGTTTCTCTCGTCTCCGAATAAGATCGGGAAAATGGTTTGGGGGTGGAAATAGGTGAGAGAGAAGGCAATGTTGGGGAAAGGGGGGGTTTATTGTGTTGGGTTAGGGTATTTTTTGGTTGTAGGGGTGGCATAATTTGTGCTGGGAGTTGGTTATTTTTTTATATTTTGTTCCGGAGGTTATGGCTGGGAAGGTGTTTGGGGTTGTGGCTGGGAAGGTGTTTGAGGTTTTTTCATCCCCCTCTGTATTTGAGTCTCCGCTATCCCTCCTCCTTTTTAGATTTGTCGGGGTTTCCATAGCCTCAAGCTGTTATGTTTTTTCTTTTCCTTTTTTTTTTTATATGTTGATGTGTCTTTTTCTGTTGATGACTCCTTTGTTGCTATTAATATTGTTTTAGCTGGTATTGTAGAATTTTGAATGTGTGTTTTGATTTTTTTCAGGCGTTTTAACTGTGGTTGGTGATGATTCTTTTGATTTTTTCCTGTTTACCGGGGTCCACCCCTCTTCTTTATTGGTGTGGTCCCCAGTTTCTGTTTCACTTGTTGTTTTGGCTGCTATTGTAACTTTATCTGTTGCTTTAGTTGTTGTTGTTTTAGTAGTAGTAGTAGTAGTAGTAGTAGTAGTAGTAGTATTAGTAGTAGCAATTGTAATGGATGGGGTAGAAAATGTGCTTTTCTGAGGGCAGGAACGAGCAAAATGACCGAGTTGCTTGCCCGCCCAGCACAATAGTTTCCTGCCTTCTTCTGCCACCATCATTGTTTGATCTTTGTATTTGATTGTATGGGGTATGGCCTGAAACCCTCCCCTTGTCAAACAGAATAAAAGCGTAGTTACCATATGCATTGCCACGCGCTGATTTAATTTGCATGACACTCTTTACGCCGCCATAATCACTTAAGTAGGCAGCCGGAACGTCTCCACTGAGTTGCATGGTGACGTTGCACACGGTGACCTTGATCCTTCTTTGTCCCATAAATTCGGGCTGAAAGAATTTCGTGGTGATATTGCTACCGGCCAATTTTTCTGCAATGTCCTCTGTTGGTAGCAGTACATCCCAGGTGGCAAAGCTCCGGCGACAAAAATACCTACCTGGGATTTCTGCTGTTTTTAAGAGTTCTTCAAAACTTTCTTTTTTAAGTCCGACCAGTCTCCTTGTTCGTAGGTCAGTGACTACGAAGAACAGAGTCTTTGGCTCTACTGCCTCTACGAGCTCAGGTATGGGCAGGATCTCATTTTCTTTAAAGTACTGAGCATACTTTTCAACTCTGTCTTTTTTGTAGTTACTGACAGTCTTTTTTTGCAATTGTGCTGACCAGGAGACTGGCGTGGCCGGTGGTTTTTGTGCTGGTTGAATAGATGAAGAAGCGAATGATAATAATTCTTCTTCCGGCTTCTCAGAGGAGGAGGGTCTCAGGTCATTAAAAATGTCCTGTTTCGTCGTTTTGAAATTGTTAGGCTACTCCATAGTTGCTTGAGACGGCCAGGAGGAGGGAGCGAATGTTTGTTATTAAAAAGAATAACTTTTTAAATCTGATGAAGCGAATGAAATGAGTGACGTGTAAATTATGAGTAACAAGGCAACAAATAACAACTGTTGTTTGACCTCCCCACCAGAACAAAAACAATAACAATTGTTTGAGCGGGGTCACAAAGCAATAACAAGAAAACGATAACAGTAGTTCCAATCAATAACTTCAACAAGAAACTTACTCGTCGCAAAAGGTAAAACTGATCCCAAAAAATGGGTTTGCTCAACTCCGAGAGCTGAGTACTGGACAGGATGAAAGCTGTGTAAATGAATAATTTCGAACAATCCATATGTTAAAAAAGTGCTAATGTCCTCGAAGATTACTTAAATAGAGAGATCCGCGAATTTGATTGGTTGTTTGCAACAACCAATCAGATGCGCGGATGAGCAGTCAATAATCGTCCAAATAAATGAAAAGCCAATTCAATTTCCGTTTTTTTTTTCTTTCCTATGTTGCGTGAACGGTTGGGTGTATCAGAGACTGATCACCTCTGATAGGGTCTGCAGTGGGGAGGGGAGTATGATGTTGGAAGACCCGAAACTCTCGAAAGAACCAAGCCGAACATCACTGACGACACCCTCCGGCGCTAAATGTATTAAGGCGTATATTAAAAGTATGTCGGAATATTTTTATCATAAATTTACCATATTTTAAAAATCTTCATAAAAATATCAATTCCAAGAGAAAAATCTTATGTTTAAAAAAAAGCTTAATTACGCTACAAATGCTTTCATTTGATGATGATACATAAAATCAGAGACTATTCTTTTGATAGGATCAGTTAATTTTTCGCATTCAACTTTGGCTTTGGGTAATTTTAGCGTTGATATTTAATCGGTTTAATCGTTTATTGTTGTTGTTCTTGTTGTTAGCATTTGTCCACTATAAACGTCAACTCTGATAACTTCACAATCATGTTCCGTGCCCATATCAGCTCTTTGGCAAGATCTTGGTATTTGCTTATCCTTTCGCTTTCTTTTATTAGCACTTTATCGTCTGTTGGAATGGCAAAATTCACATAGTAACAAGTTCTTTTCTTCTTGATAATTAACATAAAGTTTGATCTTCATGGCGGGATAAGGTGGTTCATTTTTATTTCGAATACCCAGAGAAATTTATTCGACTCTTTCTCTTCTTCTTATTTTACTCTTTTGAGAGTTCTTCACACTAGCTTTAGTTGTGGTTTTTCACAGAGGTTCGAGTGACAGCAAGTCTGCTCAAGTCTTAGGGACTTTTCTTTGTATTCTGGTCGATCTTTAAAATGCTGAAGTCTGAATGTTCTCTACTCATCTTATTTTTAAGTCATCTAGCCCATTTATCATTCCTTTGAGAAGAGCACAAATTACAATTGGTATCACTGTCACCTTCATGTTCCATAGGTCTGGTCGCCTGGCTGGGATGAGCTGATCTATTTGTATCTCAAAATCCCCGAGAACTTTCCACGTTTCATTCTCCAAGACAGATTCTGGGTTGTGCATATACCATTTGTTCTTTTGGTCAAATTCCCGGTAGATTACCTTCTCTCAGTCGTGTCTTTTTACGCTAATTTGCTACATTCGCTTATCATGTGATTGATTCTTTCGTCTCTATCCCCACATGACATACATTTGCTATTTTGTTGCGTCTTATCTATTTTTTCTTTGGCAGAGTTTGTCCTTATGGCTTCGTTTTGAGTTGCTTCTAGAAGAGATTCATTTTCTCTCATAAGGTTTTCCTTTCTTAGCCATGTCCAAGTTTTCTCCCGTGAAATTTCGCTGGTTTGTCACTTGAAATATCCATACAGTTGTTTTTCTTCCAATTTCTGTTTCCTAACTATTGTTATTCTGTTGATCTTAATGTTGTCTATGGTGTTTCCGGTCACTAGAATTAGTCTTTCTTTGCTCTTTTTTATGTAACCTTTGAGTCCTCGTATTGATGGATCGACGCTATTTTCAATGCTAGTGAGTTCTCTTCTCCTTTTTTTCACATATATAATAATCTATGTCATCTTTAATGCATCGTCATTAACTTTCTTGTCCTCTGATCCATTTTATAAAGTTCTTCGCTCGTCCATTTCAAGAATAGTACATAGTATCTCACAAGGGGGACATCCCAGGTGTTCATCCCCTTGATGAGATTCCTGCTGCAAAGCTTGGTTTCAAGAAGTTTTCTCCTTCATCTTGTAACATTCTGATAATACATATGCATGCAGAAACATAACGACACAATAAAGACGAGCGACACAGTTCTTTAGAAAAATATACCTCTCACTTTATTTGAAAGGGTTCGAAAGCGTTACTAAAGGTTTTACTGTGTGAGAAGTGAGTTGGAGGCTGAACAGAACTGCAACATAGTGACCACCACTCTTATGGCGATAAAAACGTTTCTTTCCCGTTCTCCTGGGCTGCTCAACCGGGGGCCTGGGGCACCAGCCTCTCTGGGTGCTGGTTCTCTCTACCGCATCTTATCTCCAACTGACTGACTTCCTGTCTTCACCCAGGTTATATAATTGTTCGACGTTCACCTTCTTCTTGTGGGCGTCACAAATCGTACTCATTCAACCCGTCCACGGTCAAAGGTATATCCTGATTATCCTCGATCGAATGCACCTGTTATTTACTTTATTCAATTTATAGCCCCCAGTGCCTTTTATGAGTATGTGATTGAGTGGCATTATTGCTGTTACAAATAGTAATAGTAAAAGCACATCTCTTGGGAAGAAACCTCTCTGGATTTTTACCTCTGCTAAAGTTTTCCCTCCTGCGGTAAATCATTCCTCTTTCGAGGTTTTCATGCTTCTTCTTCTTGATAATACTACTACTACTACTACTACTACTAATAATAATAATAATAATAATATAACTTGGGTGAGCTGTATGCTGTATCGGAAATGTTTACTAGGAACACCTAACTTTATTTCAGATTTCTTTAAACATCCAATTTAGAATCCTTAACATAAATTGTCATTTACTTTGCTTAGTTAAGGAACAGGCCAGAAATACGGCTCATTCAGAGAGAATCGTTTGCTTTCCTACCTCGATAACCATTCTAGTTATTTACTAAGCTTAGCTCAGTTGTAACATATGACCAGAGGTGAGTGGAGACCCCAAAATTTTGCATTTTTTCAGTCACGTGAGACACAATTCGGCAGCTCCAGATGCTTTTGCCAAGGTCATAGAAGTGACCAACTACACTGGAATGTAAGAATGCCTAATTTGTCTGATACTCCCAGAGAGTTACTCGCTAAATTTGCATCAATAGCTTGGTTTGGTTTCATTTGGTTTCTTTGTTTAATGGCATATCAACCTTTGTAGGTTATTTAATGCCAAAGCCATTCTCATAGAAGAACAGTAGTAGTACAATTTAACCCATAGCTGGGAGGATAAGGGGGTTCATACCTTTCCCAAGGGTATTTGCCCGAAAGTGAACGTAACAGCGAGACTGGAGTACGAACTCACGTACTACGATTCTGCACTCCATCGCTTTAACCATTACACCACGTGGACACCCCCCTCGATAGCTTGGGGGACGACCTCGAAATCCAGGCTTTTAGGCCTACCTCACCTTGCCTAATTGTCGATGTTCTTGCAACTCAAGTGAAATTTCTTCATCATTGCTGGTTACTGTAATGTGATAACCGCAACTTTATCTTTCGTACAGCAAATGTTTATGATTGATTCCCTGACGCCAAAGTTTTAATTCGTAAAGCATCAGTTTTCGAATTAGACTATGTTGTGCGTTCAATTAAGCAGCTTTCCAATCACTCACAATGTGTCAGCACACCAACTACAACGATTTTACCAACAGGTACTTTCTATTGCTTAAACTGCATCAGTCACATGATATTCACACCACAAACTAACATAGGCAGGATGTAACTCAATGATATTTTTGAAGCGGATGAAACTGGTTTATATTCAGAGTTTTCCTTCTAGTCTAAAGGACTCAGTCTATTCATCTATTTTCCCATAGCTAGCAGATGGATTCATGCCTTTCTTGAAGGCATTAGCGCAAAGTGAAACGCAATAAGCCACATCCAGGATTTGAATTCGAGTCATCGATTCCATTTCTTACAACGATAACCGTTATACTAAGTGCGCATGTACGTAATTATTGAACCATCTAAGTAATGATCTGGCTTATCACTGCTTAATTTCGGTGATCTAACAGGGACCAGTACTTTCAGTTTGACTTGACAATATTACTAACTTTAGTTTGCATGTCGATCACACTCATCCACGCCCTACGCCAACGGTTCTATTCACTGTATCTTTTGAATTCTGACAAAAAGATAAAAATGACCGCAACAATTCTCCCTCGTTTACTTTATTTTTTTGCTAATAAACATCGAAAAAGTAATCTTGAACTGATTCGATGAAAATTTATACCGTTTCAACTAGTTCGGCCGAAATCCAAGAGGAGGGATATTTTAAAAATCTTTTACAAGAAAGAATGCCACAAATTCTGTGTCTGATTTCTAGAAGAAAATTTTCCCCCAGTCCGAGGATCTTAGTCTCAGTAAATTACTGTTTATTGATTTTTGCGAAATGCCAGATTTACATACCATGGTCATGGCAAATCTAACCCCACCTGTTCGCGTGGTGTAATGGTTAGCAAGCTAGACTAGCAAACCTTCACGAGTGAGTTCGTGTCTCATTGGGTGCCCCATTCATACGGCTTTGTGCCACATCTGAGCAAAATGTTCAGTAAATTAATTACTACCCCACTTGTTCGCGCATGCAAGATGAGGATTAATAATTCAGTTTCAGCCTTCGCGTCAGGTTTATTTACCTTCTCCTCTAAAATGGATAAGAGCTGATTATACTGCTCACCGCCAAAGGCATCCCTAAAGAGAATGCCGACGTAAGTTAAGCCACTTTTGTAACGCCCACAGGAGTTTTGTTCCTTTTGGTACATTTTGGATTGATGAGCAGCCAAATAAATACCCATGATAAATATTACACCTGTCCCCGACGCACACTTTTTAACTAATATCACATTAAACTGCTTTTTAAAAAAACAAGTCTTACCTAACGAGCATAAGAATTATTTTTTAATAGGTATTAACACGTAAATATCACTTAGATTTTACAGGAACATATTTGGCATGGAAAACACAACATCCCTGTTTTGTTTTGTTTTTCCAAAGATAATTTAATTATTGCGACTATATTTTATATTCAGTAAAAACAACACGACTTACCACGTGATCATCATCTCATTTTTTATTTAAGATGATGCTATGCTCTTCCTTAAAATTGATGCATTCGTTCTTTAATTTCAAGCGCTAAAGAGATTTTTTTTTCATACTATCTCATTTTTGTGTTTTTTTAATCATGGTAAATTTCTGATCTTCGACATTCCCTCTCTTTCAAGGTTCCTTTGTTGTGACTTAACGAAAAGATTAAGAAAAAGCAACCCCCTTGGGGGTGAGGAAAGTAAAAGTTGTTAATGAATTGCCAGCTTGATAGATGTTGACAGAGACGTACAGTACAAGACTGCTTCCGGTACAAGAATGGGAAGTAACCAATATAAAGATTAAAAATTGTAAACAATCCATTCCTGAAAAAAAATATATATAAAAAAAGGATGAGAACAGTAAATAAAAGCTTCCATTTTAAACAGTTGCTAATTGCTGTTTTCAGATGTCAGAACATTTTTCGTTGGCAGACAGGCAGAAATGATTGCAATTACTCACCCGACGTTATCTGTCGGCCGAGGGCAGACATAGCTTTCCGTAAGTTGTTCAATGGTAGAACGAATGGTGAATTTCAAAAATGCAATCTGGACGTGAGGACTCTTTAGAAGAAAGATATGCAATAAACTTCTGTTTTAAACTTGGAAAAAATGTCACAGAAATGTATGGAATGCTTCAGACTGCTTTTCGACCATCTTGCATGAATCGAGCATCGGTTTTTGAGTGGCATAAGAGATTCAAGGAAGACAGAGAGTCTGTGAGTGATGAGAGGTGTTGGAGGAGTAAGGAAGTCAGAACACCAGAGTTGATTGGCCAAATAAAGAATTTCATGGATAAGGACTGTCGTGTGTCTATAGGGACAATAAGTGCACAGTTTGATGTCAGTGTGGGAACTGTGCAGACAATTATTCGCGAGGAACTGAAGATGCGGAAGATTTGTGCGAAGTTTGTCCCAAGGGTGCTCAGAGAAGAACAGAAAGAAAGACGTTGTCATGACAGCAGGGAGATGGTCTAGCTGATCAATTCAGATCCCGCCGTTCTTGATGCTCTGGTGACCTGCGATGAAAGCTGGATCTACTGCTATGACCCAGAGACCAAGAGACAGAGTTCCCAGTGGAAGTATGCTGGCTCTCCCAGACCCAAGAAGGCCAGACAGAGCAAATCCACCCACAAACTTTTACATGCACTAGGTTCTCACTGGACACACAGTTAAGGAATACTATGTTGAGGTTTTAAGGGAGTTCAGAAAGAGATTCCGTCGGAAGAGTCCAGGACTCTTCAAATCGGGTCAGTGGCATTTCCACCAGGACAATGCACCAGCCCACAACTCCATCCTTGTCACAGACTATTTGACCAAGATGGGTATCAAGACAGTTCCTCACCGTCCCTATAGTCCAGACCTTGCTCCCTGTGACTTTTGATTATTTCCTAAGCTCAGAGGCTGTCGTTTTGAGAGAATTGAAGAGATGAAAGAGGCTGTGACGAATGTCATTGACACGCTCTTACAAGAGGACTTCCATGGGGCCTTCCAGAAGTTGTTAGAACGGTACAAGTATCTTGCAGCCGGAGGAGATTACTTCGAAGGGGACTAGAGTTTCATATGTGTACTATCAATAAAATTGCCCATACGAAAGAAGTCTGGAAACTTATTTAATGAGCCTTGTATCATGCTGATAACTGATCTTTGTTCTGGGATTCGAGAATTAAAGATATCAACAGACCAAATGATTGCTCTTAAGCTTTGAAATTTGAATGTTTGCAGGATTGTTATACTTCTTTTGGCAAAAATTGTGGTCTCATTACAATAAGAAAACGTTTCTTCTGTTAATCCATGAAAACTAAAAAAATCATTTCCCTCTCAAAAGAATCAACTTGCCAGCAGTGGAAACCTGTCATAATTGTTGTGCCGAGTCATCTCTTCCTGTGTAACTTAATAGAATGGACCAGAATTTAGCAAAAAATTATCTGGTACTTTGCCAGTCAGAACTAGATATTTGATCCCTTATGTTCTGTTGTTCTACAACATAGTTCCAATTAAAGAAATTTCACTTGAATAATTATGATTTTTGAAAAATTTTTAGTCCATGAAAATAAGTTATGTACAAATCTGAAGCAAAACTTATTTCATTTTATAGCCTCACTTTCTGGCTTCAAAGAACCACATCTCAAATTGTTTAAAATAATTTATTTCACATTTTATATTTTACTGTCCTCTATACTGTAAAAAGGCATCCACCTCAGTATTTGCTCGCTCCATTGGTGGTCGTTTCGAGAGACAAATGGTTCTATTCCTCTCAATACACTTTTGAGCCTCCCTCTCCCTCTCTCTCTCTCTCTCTCTCTCTCTCTCTCACACACACACACACTGCCAGGTGTCTTGACACTCCGAAGGAATTAATTTATCGCAACGTTCTCCCGACCTAAAAAGAATTTAAAAACATGTTTTAATTTAGGTTCATAGTAACCATGTGAATCTGAAAAATGATAGATTATTTAATCTATCATTTTTCAGATTCACATGGTTACATGGTGTGTGAAAGAGGGAGAGGGAGGCTCAAAAGTGTATTGAGAGGCATAGAACCATTTGTCTCTCGAAACGACCCTCAATGGAGCGAGCAAATACTGAGGTGGATGCCTTTTTACAGTATAGAGGACAGTAAAATATAAAATGTGAAATAAATTATTTTAAACAATTTGAGATGTGGTTCTTTGAAGCCAGAAAGTGAGGCTATAAAATGAAATAAGTTTTGCTTCAGATTTGTACATAACTTATTTTCATGGACTAAAAATTTTTCAAAAATCATAATTATTCAAGTGAAATTTCTTTAATTGGAACCATGTTGTAGAACAACAGAAAATTAGGGATCAAATATCTTGTTCTGACTGGCAAAGTACCAGATAATTTTTTGCGAAATTAATAATTTTCAGAGGTTTTCGAGAGTATATATCTTTGAATTGACTCGTCGTGCGTACGCCACGCTTGGTATAAACAAACTAGTAGCCTGAATAAAGATGGTTCTTAAAGCTTAAAAGAGGTTTTTTTTTCCGCGGCTAATTTTTGTTGCTTAGCATTCACAAGATATTCGTCTGTTCAGGCAATTTTTCAGATTTGAAAATTTTGATCTTCTATGGCTTTATATGTGGGGGATCCTATTTACAATATAAATACAATGTCGAAACAATCTCTGACTTTCTGATATGCATGTCCAAGAATTATTTTTCTTTTATTTTTATTTTCAGGTGTTAACTTTGAAGTGGTGGCTTACATCATTGAATCTTAAGTAGTTTTCTTCTACATTTACTATTAGGGATTATCCTTTTTTTCTTCTAGGTGAATAATAAAAAAAAATTGTTTTTTTTAGACGAGACTAATCTTGTACAATTATGCCAAACAATGACTATAAAGCCCGGTGAATTTTGTTCGGATAATTTGTGACACACTGGTTTACCGTTGTTATTAACTCGTCCAAAACATATGCTTGGTTCTCCACAAGCCGTCGGCACTAAACAAAATCACCTGCATAAGTAGCCTAGCAGTTCACTTCTTTATCTGAACTATTAAGCACTTATACATCATCCATAATGGGAGGGCTTCTCTATGAATTGATCCGTAATGTGAAAAATTGAATCAGAAACTCTATTTTCACAGCTTGCTCTCTCTCTCTCTCTCTCTCTCTTTCTCTCTCTGGATGTGTGTGTGAGTGTGTGTGTGTGTGTAATAATTCATATATGCATTGTGCGATGTAAATATTAGAGATTCCTAAATGCAATATACATGTGTGTGCGTGTGTGTGTGTGTGTGTGTGTGTACTTGATGCCATCGCATACAAGCACACAAGCATACACGAGCGCACTATATTTGAAAATATAGTATTTGAATTGCTATGCAAAAAAAAATTATGCCAAAAAAAAATTTTTTCTATTTGTAAAGAGAAAAAATTTCGTAAAGGAAAGTACGGCTAAACTTCGAAATTTGTATCTATGGATAATGTATATGCGTCCGTGTATGTGAGAGAGAGTGTTAGAGAGAGAGAGAGAGAGAGAGAGAGAGAGAGTGTGTGTGTGTGTGTTTTTACCCAACTCCTCCCCCACGGGCTTGATGCGACACAAAGATAATTTTTCTGGGAGTCGTGTTGCTTTTAATTCAGTTTTCTTTCTCATAGATTGGTTGACACACAATGGTTAAAGAATGCAGTTTACCACACAATTTACCAATAGATGATGAGAGAACATATGGATTATGGATTCATGCCTTTTCCGAGGGCATTAGTGTGAAGTGAAACACAAATAGTATCGTCTAATATTTGAACTTGGAGCACCGTATCCATTTCCTATAACGATAACTGTTACGGCACGCGCTTCCACTGTATGTGTGTGTGTTTATAAGAGAGAGAGATGCAGAGAGAGAGGGAGTGAGATGCAGAGAGAGAGAGAGAGATGCAGAGAGAGAGAGAGAGAGAGAGAGAGATGCATGTTTTTTTTACTCTTATTTATAAGTGAGTTTTTATCTGGCATGATATTTACGGATTTAAAAATCACTTTCTTTTAATCTTTTATTCAATGATTTTTATTTCTTAAGAGTGACTCAGATTTGAGGAACAGATGAGTATACTTGTTGCCTCAGATGGAACAGTCACTTTGCCACCAACTCTTTTGCGAGAATTTTTGTGGGTACATTTCTTATTCATAGGTACGTACATACGAGTGTCCAATTGCAAAAGATGATGGAGTTTGGTACGATTTGGCGAAACCTATTAGACGTCAGCTTTTTAGGTAAAAAATCAACTTTTTGCGGCTGTCTATTTGACGGCGGACATTTTGATATTAAGAACATTTCTTATTTGTAAATCTGACTTCGTAGACTATTGTGATGGGACGAAATTACAATCTATCAGTTATTTTATGGGGAAAATATTATTTTTACACTCGACGTAAAAATGATAACATTGCTTTAAAATTATTTTTTTATTTCTTGAATTGATGACGAAAAATTCCCAAAATATGAAAATTTGACGGCAAGATACGGGGAAACACTTAGTAACTTTATAGATTGACAGACTAACCAGTATGTTCAAATTCATACATCTCTCCTTCTCCCTCTTTCTATCTCTCTCTCTCTCTCTCTCTCTCTCTCTCTCTCTCTATTTCTAAATTTTTCCTGATTTTTAATATTATTTCCGAGAATATGAGAATTTGTCGGCATGACACGGGAAACTCTTAGTAAGCTTATGAATTAACAGATTGACTAGAATGTTCAAATTTTTTACTCTCTCTCTCTCTCTCTCTCTCTCTCTCTCTCTCTCTCTCTCTCTCTCTCTCTCTCTCTATTTCTCTGCTCTGATTTTTTAAAAATATTATTAAAAAATGATTTCCAATAAAAAGAAATAATCTTATTTGTTAAACAGAATCTTTCCCCAGATATTTGAGCAGTTAACAATAATAATCTTTCTTTTTCGGAAACAAGCATCAAAATTGGCACAAATACTCCTTGGGGATTGCTCTTTTGATAAAACTCGTTAGCCATCGAAAAATTTAAGATTGCAGCCATTTTGAAAAACGGCCGCCATCGAATATACAGAAATCAATAAAATTGTCCTATTTGAATGAACTTGCTGTCAAATTATATATTTTTCCCTATGCAGAATCCAAATTTGGAACCATGGACTTGTATCAATAGATCGGATGTCAATGCACAACCAGGACACACTGGGCGCCACCGTTGCTGTGAAACTCAGCATGGGGTTCAGTATCAACTCAATAATTATCAAGTATACCTAAATAATTTGTTTACTGTCCCAAATGCTGCTTTATAAGCCCCGCATCTGTTATCCATATTTACCAACTCCTCCGCTCGGGCAGGATATAACACAAGGTCAATTTTTAAGCGGGGTGTAACATGTTTGAATTCAGAGTATAACAGGTTTGAATTGAATTTCCTTCTCCGAGGCTAGTTGCCTCACCAGTCTACCCTACTATTTACCCATACTTTTCCCAAGTGTTATGTGAAATGCAATCAGCTTTGTCCAGGATTTGAACTCGTGTCACCGTATCCATTTCCTACGACGATAACCATTACACCACGGGCACATCTGTTCTCTACTGTAGATTAATTTAGCTTAACTTAGATGTTCAGTTTGACAGCAGCGCTTGAATTGATAGGGTGTGTCAGCGCGGGAGAGCCGAGTTAAGGGTAATGGGGCTTTACATTGCTTTGCATATCGTTACATGAATGGTGTACTGATCGCACGGGACTTAAATGATACTGAATGAACAATCGGGCTTGGTATAGGTCATATATTATTATTTCCGAACCTAGACGTATCTCATACCTTATTGTGCATGATTGTTATCAAGGTGGTAAAAGGATAAACCCGCAGCCTTGATTCACAGAATACAAATTATTATCATACTACGATACCCTGAATACCATTCACTAAGATGGCAAATACGGATCCAGGAGCGTCTAAATTCCAGACTGACTGGAGAAAGTGCTCTCTTTGCCAGAAGAAAAAGGGTTAAGAGGTCAAGTCACCACGCGCAGAACAACCACAAGAACATGATGGATACACTATGATCGCGATGAATATTCTTTCTTTCATGCAATTAATGAGATGCCTATTTTTCTTGATTTTACCAGATTTGATGATGGTGATGGCATTAAAGAAACCTTGAGGAAGAACAAGGCCCAGTATCACCAAAGTTGTCGCCTTATGTTCAACAACACAAAACTGGAAAGAGCCAAAAAAGAGAAGCAGAGAGTTCACAGCCAGTATAATACCAAACTAAACTGCGTAGAAGTGTCCTAGAAAGCAAAAAATGCTTCACGTGTCACAAAGAAACCCCATTCTCGGAATTCAGACAAGTTATGACAATAAACCTAAATAACAGACCTTATGAATACGCCGAAACATTCAATGACGAAAAACTTCTTTGCAATACTCAACGGTGGAGATGTTATTGCACATGAGCTCAAATACTATATTTCTTGCTTGACAGGCGTGTACAATAAAAAGAGGACATGCCTCATAGCAACCAGGAGACTGGAATAGGAACGTGCACTCGAAAAAGATGCCAACCCACAGGCATTCTCAGAACTAATCACATATCTAGAGGAGACTTTCAGATATGATGAGGGTCCTACAGTCTTCCGGTCTACAGACATAGATGCACCCACTGTCAACTTCACCAGACTTAAGGAAAAACTACTGCCAGAAATACCTGAGTTGGAAGCTCACAAGCTGGGAAGGGATGTTCTTCGAGCTTTCCACAAAGATGTGGGCCTTGTCTTGTCAGAAGCATCTGACTATTATAGTGAAGCTATTATTCTTGGCAAAGCAGCTAACAACTTGCGACGACACATGCTGAACCACAATAACACATTTGATGTAACCTTTCATGAGGGATGCATTGAGCCGGTTATTCCACTCACTCTTCTTCAGTTTTTGGCCATGTTTGAACACGGAAAAATCAAATCTCAGCTAAGGTTTGATGCATCAAAGACGGTTGTAGCAATTGCTCATCTTCTTCAGTGAAACTGCTTTGCTTGGTACAAAGAAGGAACATAAACTCACAGAGACTCAAAAGACAGAGATCCCATTTCCAGTTTACATGGAGCTGTCTGTCTACACAAAACCAGACAGAGAAAGTTAGTGGAAATACTTTATGATCATAGTATCTGCATTTCATATGACAGGGTGCTAGAGATATCTGCACAGCTAGGAGATGCAACAGTCAGCAAGCACGTTGAAGATAGGATTGTCTATCTTACGAAAAAGGCTGTTCACTACATCTGCGATGGAAAACATAGACCACAATCCCACGGCAACGACAGCAACCACTTCTTTTAATGGAGCCAGCATCTCTGTTTTTCAGCACCCAACCAAAGAAAACAAAGGTGAAGAGCGTGGACAGCTGAAGTTTGGAGAGCAGAAAGTGAAAAAAATTCCAGAACTTCCAGATTCATTCATCAATATCTGGCCTGCCTCCTTCAAGAAGAAACCCTCTCCTCCACAGAGTGATGTTACACACCTAGGTACCAGTCTGCTAAGGCCACAGTAGTGGTCACTGCGACTAAAGTAAATGATGTTGTCAGCAACGACACTATCAATCTTACTGTAGTGGCACCATGCAGTCATGAAGAAGTAGACATGCAGATCTTTGTGCATGCCAGGCATGCAACAGAAGCAGACAGCAAAGTCTTCAGGGTCAAAGCCAGTGACACAGATGTTATTTTCATTGCAGTCAGTGTTCTGCAGGAACTTCAGGAATTAGGTTTGCAGCAGTTGTGGGTTGCCTAGGGCCAAGGACATAACCTGAGGTGGGTTCCTGTACATGACTTGTGTTGCGCTCTTGCCAAAAAGAGCAAATGGATGCTCCTTTTCCATGCGTTCACTGGATGTGATATAGTTTCAGCATTCCGTGGCAAAAGGAAGATGTCAGCTTGGCAAACCTGGGATTTTTGTGGTGAAGCTTCTGGCATTTTCAGTAAACTCAGCCAGTATCCACCGGTAGGGGATGATGAAGACCTGAAGACATTGGATAAATTTGTGGTTATGATGTACGACATATCCAGCACAGCTGAAGGTGTCGATGATGCGAGGTAAGACATGTTTGCTCGGAAGCAGAGGCCAAATGAAGTTATTCCATCAACCCGAGGAGAACAAAAGCAGCATGTGAAGCGTACTGCCGACCGGGCTGGTTGTATTTGGAGTCAGTCAAGATTACGTCAATCAGAAAGACAGACTCCAACCAACTGGGGCTGGATCAAGACAGGTGATCTGTGGCAGATTGTCTGAACGGAGCTCCCACCCATTGCAGAGAGATGCCAGCAGCTAACCAAGTGTAGATGCGAGTCGGAATGCTGTGGTCAATGCAAATGCTACTGCTTTGTTATGACATGCACGGCACTGTGCAGCTGCAGATACGAGGTTTAGATATATTATACTTATCCAGGCAGCAAGACAATATTTTGTAAAAAAGTATAGGCCTACTGCTTACATGTATATCAAATATTATATTCCAATGATACGGGTACTTGTTACCTTAATTATGATTCTGAGACTGATATTATGGCATAAGGAAGTTAGTGAGAAGGTATATAGTTCTAAATTTGGATTCTACCTAATGAAAAATATAGGATTTGACACCAAGATCATTCAAATAGGACAAATCTTTATGATTTTATTGATTTCTGTATATTCGATGTCGGCCATTTGGAAAAACGACCACCATCTTAAATTTTAAGATGGCAAACGGGTTTATCAAAACAGCAATGCCCAAGGAGTATTTGTGCCAATTCTGATGCTTTCCAGAAATGAAAGATTGTTCTGAAATTTTGTTATCTGCTCCACTAAGATTTTTAAAAAGGTGATTCTGTATCGTTGAATTTATAGCTGTATGAATACACTAAATAATTATTATTCTTGGACAAAGGGTCACGTGACAATTCCAAAACCCTATTTGCGACCTCTTTTAGCTCTGGTTGAAACGGAAGAGATGTTGTCTCTGACTCTTGCCAAGGGCTGGTAAAGTTGGTTGGTTGGTTGGTTGCTTGCTTGCTTGGGTTCTATGGCATATCAACCTATGTAGATTAATGCCAAATACATTTTTATGCAAATAATCAGTTTAGCATGAGTACATAGTTTAATTGTCAAAAACATTTCTATTTCAAGTTATTCAGATTAGTTCTAATTCAAACATTTCAGCTTAGTATAAGTATAGTTTCGGTCCACACATAGTTAAATGTCAAAACAGTTCTATATCAAGTAATTCAGTTTAGCATAAGTACACAGTCTAGTTCTATTTGACCAAAGATAGGACTCTGTCAGTTGCTACCACTCCTGGCCAGAGTGGACCTGGGAGCGATAGCAATGAAGGGGTACTCCGCATTCCCCAAAGCTCTAACATTACTGGAATCTCACCATCAGATTGTTTGGTATTATATCCAGGACACTCGTTGGATGGGGGTCTTATCTCTCTGCAGAGAAGCAGTCAGTATATTCTACAGCCCCAGCTGACTAGGCAAGGATGGTAAAGTCTTATGACTATCTTACCTTGCCTTATAATGTAAGCCTCTTTCTGTTTTATCCTTTCAACATATTGCTTGTTCATAAAACAGTGTGTGTACTTCTAGCTGTTGAGACACACTTGTGTATTCTTGTTTGTTTATATTATTGTATAAGTATTTATTGCATTTAAAAATTTATACAAAAGCCTCACAAAGGGAGGAGGAAGGCTGGTCTTTATTATCTTATTTTTAACTCACCTCATCGGATGAATTCTGATTAAATTACCAATAACCCTGGGAAAACCCTCTTGCTGACCCAGGTGTTACGTATCACTCGCTAGGTAAGTGACGTCTCGTCGTTATTGAGGTATCTCGTCTCGGGAGCCCACGGCCACAATAAGTAACTTTTCTTTGTTACATCGAGCTCCTACATTAAATCATCTCAAACGCACCCTCCTCTCTAATATTTGATATAATACATAACACGTCAACGGTCAGGTGTCAAAGGGACCAATTTTCACCCAAGAGAAAACTTTTAGAGCTTGTCGACATTCACGATTGAAGGCGTACTCGTTCCTGGGCAATCATCGAGCCTCGCTATCATCCAAGTGCGCACTTCTCAAGGTTGTAAAGGCCTTTTTGTAGTCTTCCTTCCAGAATCCGCCGTTTTCATCCTGGTATTCGCACATTTGACTTTGGAAACTAAAATTAAGTATGCGAGCGTTTTGCCACATTAGGTAAAATTAGGCCATCTTTGGAAAAGAGTATATAGATCTTGCAGCGTACCAAGAGAGCCCGTTTGTCCCAAACGAATTGAAACAGGGCTCTTTCAAGACTATCTTGGATGGTGCATGGAAGGAACTAAAGTCGGGAAAAGACGGTGCGATAGATGTCTGAGTCACACACCTCGCTCCTGCCCTTTTAGGAGACCCTCCAAGCACTTCTTGGCACTGCTCTCGTCCGTGCTTTCGTGTACGTGTGGGCCTCTGCTTGAATATTTGACCTTGTGTCACATCCTGCAGGTGGTAGAGAAGTAAAATAAATACTGAGGCAGCTCCCGACCCTTCATTAAAAGAGGTAAGGGCTGGGTTTATTGCCGGGTGATGGAGGCGCTCCTCAAGGAGAATGCTGACGGAACTAAGCTATTTTCCACCCGCTTTGCGGGGAGTTTGCTTGCAACGCGAGAACCCCAACACTGAATAGAACCTTTGTCACATTTTTGCCCAGAGTTGTGGGATATCCAAAAAAATGTATATATTGAACTTCTGACTTAAAACATAACGGAGGTATCTAGTAAAATCATAAATATCACTGCTAGGACTGAATGTATCGATAGGCTTTCATTCAAAAAGAAGTAGTTTAAGTTTGTTTTTAATATAAATATTCTATGCTTTTGAAATTTTTAATAAAATACACTTCTATTTTTAAAAAATTATCAAATATTCTAAAAAAATAATTTCTTGTATAAAATCAATTTAATTTTTTAATCTTAGAGCAGTAGAGTTTAAAACTCGGCTTTAAATCATAGGTGCTAAGGAAGATATTTAGCAGATTTTGCTCTCACCAAAGACCAGTATTAGCATTAGTATATCCATGATATATTAACACTGAGGAAACAGAAGGAAAGTCAAGATAAACACATAAACACATACAAGAACTTTTAACATCTAATATATACAATATACATACTGGTGGTAATAGAAAGAAAAATATACAGATAAAAATTAAAGTCTGGTCAATATTGCCATGTGGCTCCACAACCCCCCAAAGTGGTTAGGGGCCATAAGGACAAATAGAGGTCGAGAATAGGTTTCTGTGCTGTCATGTGATACCCCACGATACCCCACCGGACATGTCCATTCTCTTTATTATCTCCTAGGGGAGTATAGGATATATAAATTTGCTTGAAATTTTTATGAGTTACCTGCCCTCGCCAGCCGAACGATTGCAAAGAGTTAAAATAAGTAGATGCTATAGCGACAACAAAAAAAAACCTGACTATTCTCTTTTCACTGGGAATATGACACTCCTCTAGGACCCAATAGACATGCCGATTCTGTAAGGGAGATAGTTATTTATTGTCTCCCAACAAAATCAGCAATTTTTAAACTAGAAAATAAATTGTATTTTAAGGTTAGCTTTTTAGCTTTCTTTTACTTTGTTAAATTGTATTTTTTTTTTTTTTTTAATATATAGGCGCTAAATGTTTCCAAACATTTCTTTTCCCTGTAATTAAATAGACGCCAAAATACTCGCGTTCCAACGCCCACGGCCAACAAACTAAGCCAAATAAGCCCAATTCCAAAATTAGAGTGGACTTGTTCAGGGAGACTTTTGACTTGATTGCAGAAAATCTAAATAAGAGATTTCTTTAATTTAGTTGTTGATGGTGGTTTGTAAAAGTATCTTCTTTTCTTTTTTTTTTCTCTTTTTCTTTTGTATAAAAACTGGGGAAAATAATTTTTTGTGATTATTTTCATTTAGTTGCTACGACAGTTTGCTTCTTTAGAAAATATTTCCGCAGGCCGTGTTTTTTGTCGACACACACACACACACACACACACAACCTAAAATATTATATGTGTGTGTGTGTGTGTGTGTGTGTGTGTAAAGATTTTCTGCTTCAATTCATTCTTCAGTTCTGGAATTATCTGTCGACATTTCTGCGCAGAGATTTTATATATTTAAAGAACGGGGCTGCTACAATCAGCAAAGAGTAGGTGATCATTGTTACTATATATTTCGATATGATCAGATATTTTTAAACAAATTCTATGGTAACCTATAATGATAAAAAAAATCCCATTTGTTATTGCTTCTTGTTATTGATTATGTATCAGTTGATATTAACAACAAAACTTGAATTGATATTAATTTTGAAACTTGGTTTAATTCAGAAGAAAAGAGCAATTAGTCAATTGGATAAATTGTTTCAATGACAAAACGAAAAAAAAAACTTTTTTTGTCTTAAGAAATTCTCAGATTTCTAAGTACATCTTTGTGGCTATAGATTTTTTTATAAATAAAAACTTCCTTTTGGCTTTTTTTCTGACATCCGTCAGTTTCGCAAAATATGCCTGGCTTAGGTTGTATTGATGAGTGTTACTCATCCTACGAATCTCTCTTCTTCACAACACCGTGCTATACAAATTGGCATTAATGTAGCCGCTGGAATTACAAGATCGTTGAATCGTCTCTTGGTTTTGTCAATCCATCGCATCAAACTACCCTAACATACTGATAGGTATTTGAATAAAGACTTTCTTTCTCCAAGTCCGGTTGCCCTCACCGAGGTTATGTAACATACTGACCCTCGACCGAGCCGTCAATCAAGAGATGCACCTGTGTAAATAAGCGGAAGAACAGCGGAAGCAGGTGGACGTTAAACAATAATATAACCAGCACACAGACGGCTTGGGTGAGTTGGAGACAAGATGCCGAATTGAGAGCCAGCGGCAGACAGAGGGATTTGGGCCCTCCGTGACTCACGGTTGAGAAACCCCAGCCAAGATGAGGAAGAAGTGATGCTGTGGTCAGAAGAACTTGGGGTCAATATAGCAGTCTGTTCCGTCTCCAGCTCATCTCTCACACACAACCGAAATATTACCCTTTCGAGAATAAATTGTGAGAGATTATATTTTTATAAAGTGTGTTCGTTCGTTCATTGAAGTTCGTCATTATTGTTGACTATATTATTTCCGCATATATTTGTATATGTACACGTATAGTTGTATTATGGATATGGTTGTGAGTATACAACAGTTAGAGACTCAAATCTATTGTATTTATCTAAAGCTGGGGTAGTTTTTTTTTTTCAATGCCTAAGTTAAAACGTTTGAATATTATTTTTATGAAAGTCAGTTCGTGTGATACTATTGTTTTTCGGTTTGTATTCGTTGTTTAAGCTTGCCCATATTTACAAAACAAAGGTAAAAAGAGAGAACACTGTTCCACGCGAATATATATGCAGAAAAGAGTAGTCTTGTTTGAGGAATCAATCTAGGAGAAGAAAAACTCTAACTTTAAACCAGGAGATAGATAGATAGATAGATAGATAGATAGATAGATAGAAGACTTTTTTAAAAGTAAAAGCTCGGAAAATTTGATGACATAGTTTTCCGATAATGCAACGCTGTATATAAGATGTTATAGAGAAATGGATGAAAGGTTGAATTCCCTCTTTTCCCAAGGAAGGTGACTTCGGAACCACAAAGAACTACAGATTTATAACTCTTACTGCTATAGCTGCAAAGTTTTATAATGTCCAGCTTCTCAATCGTATCCGATCTGAATTTTCGATAATTCTTAGGAAAAATGAGAACGGTTTTCGAGAAATCCATCCACATCTTCTCAGATCCTGACTATTCGTCGATTCAGTAAATGAGTATGAGCAAAAAATCTCGAGGCAAAACTTTTTAAACTATGGGATGGAAGGAAATTGCTTCACCACCACCATGAATTTTACGTCTTTGGTATTTTCTTTTATTCTTGAGTCCTGTGATTGCCAAAAAATAAATATTACCCGCAGTAAGCCCATTTTCACACCTATTTTTAGCACCCACCATAAAATGAAAATAGGAAATCTGTAGCTTGAGAAAGGCTACAGGAAAATATCTATGAACTTTTGTTCGGGGTGTAAGTAATTTCTCTGCGATTGTTGCACTTGAATCGATATGATTTTTCCGCCTTTAGGACAATCGTTATTAACACAATTTTTGAATTATAACAGGATTTTAGGATAGAATGAGTATAACCCCATAAAACGATACCAAATTTACTGAGATTTGACTATCAAATGAAAAGTTGATAGTTTTAAGGTATTTCCTCCCCACCCCCGAATCTGGATATCTTTATTTTCGTTTTGTGAGGGGAGGTAAAATTGCTGGGAGTACGAGTTTATTGCAACTATTTTTAGGTACCACATGACCTTGGGCTACAAGAAAATATCAAAGAAGTTTTATTTTGGCAGCGGTAATCCATTTCCCTCCTTGTCCATAACCTATCTATTAATTCACCTGTCTAATTTTCTTCTGTACTAGAGTTCTTTGAGAATTTGTTTTGATTTTAGATATTTGAATTATGGTTTACGATTGTATTAAATATTTTTTAATTTTCTTTTCTAGTTTCAATTTTTCGTAATTATTTTGCTTACTTAAAGCATTTTGATAGTTTTCATATTTTATATAATTCCAAATTCTTTCTTAGTATTATATTTTTTACGGGATAGCCAATTAATGTCTCAAGGTAATTTTTTCTAACGGATCACTCTGTTTCAAGAATTTTTTAAAAAACTTTAGAATATTTTTTTATTATTGATTTTATCTTTCTATTCAATTCCATCCACATCTAATTAACATTATGAGAATAAGAACTAATTCCAATCAATATTATTTCCCTTTTCTGACACTAATTCTTATGTAAGTTTTTACCAGTTTCTCTTTTATTCTCTTTATATAACCAACATCTGGTTTAATTTTAACTTCAGTTTCTATACATGCGTGATCAAATTTACCCAACGGTTTCTTTAAACTTACCTTTCCTATAAAACATTTATTATTTCAAGAAAACCCTCATCTAATGTAGCTATAACTAATTTTTTTCAAATTAGCTTACATTTAGTACTTTCTTCTCTAAATCAATACAGTCCTTTTATTGAAAATAAATCTAAATATTTGTTTGTTATTCTAAAATAGTGACAAATTAAATTTACTGGAGACGCTACCAAACCATTTGCACCATCTACATGAGGTAAATTAAAATCTCCAACTATTATAATATTTTCAGGTTTATCTGATGTAAAAGGTACCTTATTCAATAATTCTTGCAGTATATATTCTTCTTTACTCAAATTTGGAAATCTGTATATACATATTATATCAAAATCTTCCACGTCAATTTTCCTTAAGGCCAAAGACTCAACCTTTTCCAGCCAATTCGATTTAGATATTTTCACGTTTTATACACATAAATAGCAAACCCTCCAAAATTTGTATTTCCTATTTCCCCATATTAATTCAAACTTATTTCCGTTTCATTTTTTTTTAAATACATTTTTTTTTAATAAGTTCTTATCGTTTTTCGTTCTTATCTTCTTTCTTTTTTCAAATGCAGATTTTTTTCTACTCTTGTCAAATCTGGATTAATCCGTATAACTTCTTCTCCTTCATATTCTATTTTTTACCAAATTTATTGTTGTATAGAAATTTAGCGTTTTCTTCATGTCTTCTTGTGACAATTAAGTCTCTTTTTATTATTTATTTATTTATTTTTCTTGACGTACTGATCTTAAAATATCCTTTTGTTTTTGTCTGTTCCTTTTTATTAATTGAATATAAATACTTTCATTTAGATTTCCTCTTCTTCTTCCTTATTGAATATAATTATGTTGTTTGAACGGTTTTTCTGGTCTCTTGTAATTGTCCCTAAGATCATACATTTTTCAGAGAATTTTCGGATGTTTTCCACTATTTTTCTTACTATTTCCTTTCATCCCCTTCTTGCAATATCAGCCTAGGTTTTATTAACTGCTTCCATTTAGTTTTAAAAATGTTTGTTTAATGTCTTTTCAATTTTTAAAATTATTTCGGGTATAAAGATTGTAATTTTTCTTCTGAATTCACTTTTAATTTTTACTTCTTTTACTTCCTTAATTATCAATTTTATTTGATTTTTGTTCAAAATGAAAAGCTATTTAGACTTTTCCAATCGTGTATTTTGTCATAAGTTGCTTTTGAGTTCTTGTTGACCCATGCATTTAGGGCTCCACCATTTTTCGTAACATATACAATTCACAAGTTCTTGGTCCTTCTTCGCACCGACAAAATGTCAACACTTCTTTTGTATTAGATGATCTTAACACAATTTTCCTTTTATATAATAAAATATAGTATAATCCTGTCATAATAACTAAAAGAATTTCTCATGAGACAACCCTTCAATTCAATGGATTGATTTCGAACCTGGGTTGTCCACTCGACGATTAACAGTACTTTACATGATTAGAAATGGCAAAGAAGGATGAAAATCCATTGCAGGCGACTCTTGTTTCAGGCGGAAGAGAGTGAACGTAAGACGAACGATAAAATCTTCAACTCCAAAAATGAAAAACAAAACCATAAGAAAAAATGGTGCTACCCCGGCTGAAGAAGGAAACAGAAAATAAAGAACTCAACTCCAAAGACAAAAAGAAAGAAAAGAAAAAAAATGCGGCACTCCAACCAAGAAAAGCGGCGAAAAAAAGAAATATATATATATAAGCTGACGTAGAAATTCACTGATGCAAAAAATTTCAGTATTGAATAATAATGGTCGTTAAGGTATGAATATGACTACCTGAGTTCCATTCCTGGACGAGGCTGTTATTTTTTTTTTTTATTTCGTTCTAATACCCTTCGGAAAGGCATGAATCATTCTATTCTTCCATTAGCTATGGATAAATAGTTGGGCACATTGGGCTCTTTAGCTTCGTTTTGGCTACCAGTATAGAAGGAAAACTCTTTATTCAAAACCTAAGATATTTGTCCTGGACAATCAAAATAAGATTGGTGCATAATTTTTCTATTATCAACTTCTCCAAAACAGATGCAGATAGTCATACAAAAACTTTTACCTCTATAAACAAAGGTGCCTTCAATAAGTTTCCAGACTTTTTGTACAGGTATTTAAAATTATCGTAGACTCTTGAAAATTCATTATGTTATTGCTATACATCTTATGAGATGACTAACCAATTTTTATGATTTCAGATTCAAATGAACAACTACAGCAGGAATTCGAATACACCCAACTAAAGCCTGATTGTCACCGCTGGAGAGTTTCAAAAATGCAATCTAGACGTGAGGACACTTTAGAAGAAAGATATGTAATAAAATTCTGTTTTAAAGTTGGAAAAAATGCCACAGAAATGTATGGAATGCTTCAGACTGCTTTTCGACCATCTTGCATGAATCGAGCATCGGTTTTTGAGTGGCATAAGAGATTCAAGGAAGACAGGGAGTCTGTGAGGGATGATGAGAGGTATGGGAGGAGTTAGGAGGTCAGAACACCAGAGTTGATTGACCAAATAAAGAATTTCATGGATAAGGACTGTCTTGTGTCTATAGGGACAATAAGTGCACAGTTTGATGTCAGTGTGGGAACTGTACAGTCAATTAATCGCGAGGAACTGGAGATGCGGAAGATTTGCGCGAAGTTTGTCCCAAGTGTGCTCAGAGAAGATCAGAAAGAAAGACGTTGTCATGACAGCAGGGAGATGGTCTAGCTGATCAATTCCGATCCTGCAGTTTTTGATGCTCTGATGACCTGCGATAAAAGCTGGATCTACTGCTATGACCCAGAGACCAAGAGACAGAGTTCCCAGTGGAAACATACTGGCTCTCCCAGACCCAAGAAGGCCAGACAGAGAAAATCCAACCACAAACTTTTGATGATCCCTTTTTTTTTGGCAGCACTGGCATGATCTACATGCACTGGGTTCCCACTTGACAGACAGTCAACAAGGAATACTATGTTGAGGTTTTAAGGGAGTTCAGGAAGATATTCCGTCGGAAGAGGCCAGGACTCTTCAAATCGGGTCAGTGGCATTTCCACTAGGACAATGCGCCAGTCCACAACTCCATCCTTGTCACAGCCTGTTTCACCAAGATGGGCATCAAAACAGTTCGCCACCTTCCCTATAGTCCAGACCTTGCTCCCTGTGACTTTTGGTTATTCCCTAAGCTCAAGGAAAAACTTAGAGGCTGTCGTTATGAGACAATTGAGGAGATGAAAGAGGCTGTGACGAAGGTCATTAACACGCTCACACAAGAGGACTTTCATGGGGTCTTCCAGAAGTTGTTGAAACGGTACAACAAGTGCATTGCAGCCGGAGTAGATTACTTCGAAGAAGACTAGAGTTTCATGTGTGTACTATCAATAAAAGTGCCCATACGAAAAAAGTCTGGAGACTTATTTAATTAGCCTTGTATACACACACACACACACACACACACATACATATATATATATATATATATATATATATATATAGTTGAATTATTTATTCCGAATTTGTTTTGAAAGCCACGCCTTAAGGTTAATAATTGAAAATACAGACCTTCGAAAAAATCCAATCAATATTTCGGAGATAATGTGATGTATTTGATTTCATCTTTAATCAGAATTATCTTTAATTCTATCTGTTAGGTCATAGCCGTATTATTTGCTTATTTGCCGTATTTTCCTGGACACGCCAATGATATATTTCAAACCACATTCTGATTGCATGGAGTAATTTCAATTTCTCTCTCCATTCATCCCTACTGTTCATCGCATCTTTCAGGTCCTCTAGACAGCACCCAGTGTCCTCACAGGGCTTATTTATATCAGTCTTTGTTGGCAAGCCACCAGTGTGGTTTGGGTTGGTTTGGTTTGATGGCATATCAAACATTGTAGGTTATTTAATGCCAAATCCGGTTTATTCATATATATTAGAAATATGATTTGTAAGCATGAGTCAACAAAGTTAAATACTTCTAAGTATTGCTCTGTATCACTAACAATTTAATCAAACATCACTCATTTGTTTACACACAGTTAAATGATCCAACAGTTCTATTTCAAATAATTTAATTTAGCATAAGTCATTAGTTTGCTCTCAGTATAAATGTCAAACAGTGTTATTTGACCCATAGATAGGACCCTATCAGGTGCTACCATTCAGGGCCTAGGTGGACTTGGGTGCAGTGGTAATAAATGGGTACTCTGCATTCACCAAAGCTCCAGTATTACTGGAGCCTCACTATCAGATTGTTTTATATCATATGCAGGACACTCATTATGGGAGTTTTACCCCTCGGCAGAGATGCATTCGGAGTATTCTACAGCCACAATCGACAGGGCTCTCAGCAACCAGTGCTGTGTCTGTGTTGGAGTTTATAGCAGAAAGTCACTTATGAGATCGTCATTACTTCTCCTGTATTACCCAGCATGTCTTGTAGTACCAAGACAGCAACTAAGCATCTTTCTGCCGGGCATATATGTTCTTGGGAAATACCGTCTTCCGGGCATAAGTGTCATCTCCATGGTGCAGACAACTTGATAAAATTGTGAACACCATGTCCAAAAACATCAGTTTTACATTGAAATTTCTGCTGAAAGTCGTCTCCCTTACAAGATAAAAAATTTGTTGCAATGATCATCTAAAAGTGGCCTAAAGAAACCCATTATATCCATGGATCAATTGTCAATTTAAAAAAAAAAAAGAAGAAAACAAAACAAAACAAAAAAAATATAACCATTTTTTTCTTTTTTATTTTCTTTCTTTATTTTTATATCTGGGCAAAGCTCACAAAAGCAGATTTGCTATTTTTAAAACATGGGTAGGCTCGTTCTAAATAAAGGAAACACACGAGTGCTGTACAAAAAATAGCAAAATGGAAAGTTAGACAAAATAAGGAAAATTATTTTAATATTTATGTTTGAGATAATAAATCATGAAAGCTTCTAAAGTAGAATAAAACTCACTGACTTAGAGAAAACCTGATCATATCAATGAAAAAGTAAGAGCCACAAAATATCGCCGAAATTGTTCCTTTAATATTTTTTCTAAATTAATATAAATTTCTTTATTTGATATTGAGATAAAAAAAAATGTCAGCAAAAATAGTAAACTTTTCAGTCTCATCGAATTTCTTGTCGAAAATTAAGTAACATTATAAATTCATTATTTTTTGTTTTCGATCAAAAAGTGTTTCTTTTTATATTTTGACACTTTTCGAATTCTCTGGCTGATTTTATTAAGTGAATGATACTAATTTGGAATTTCTATTTCACTGGTTTTAATACTCTGACCAATTATAAATAACTTTCTATTAAACGGAATTAAACTAAACTAAGTTTTCTGTGTCCTCGAGAAAAGTTTTATCTAAATTTTGTATTATACGAACAGTTCTAAATCATTTTCTAGGACTAAGAAGTTTCGCACTCTTACTTCTGATACCTGCTTTTGTTAAATGATGTTACTAGCATAGCTAGTTAATCACATCTCATGGTGTAATAGATGGCAAGCTAGTTTAGCCGATCATTGTTTCTGAGTTTGATTCTCAGTGGATGACCATATTTTTGGCTATGTGCCACAACTAAGCAAAACTTTGTAAATAACTTCTTGCAGTGCTAGTTGTAAGGAAGAGAGTCATATAGCATTTTACCAAATTGTGAATACGATATAGTTTTTACACAGTACATGTTGTTCATGGTTAAGATTTCCATAGAAAACAGAGGAAAAGATAACATTCAAGCACTGAAAAACGAACAGAAAGAATTTAAAAAGTAATTGATGCTACTTGAGAATTTTAAACGCTTAAATGATGACTTGAAGAAACAGTTGAGCATGATAGTAATGCTACTCAAATCATTCAGATACCTGGTTGGTTGGTTGGTTGTGTTTTATGGTATAACAACCATTGTGGGTTATGTACTTCCAAATTCTATTTATACAAAGGATTTTTGTGAGTAGTTGATCGGTAACATTTTCTAAACAAGCCAGAGCTCATTTGTTTGTACATAGTTAAATGGTTTCAAGTATTGCCATTATCTTTTTAATGAATAAATGTCTGGAGAAACTGACATTTATTCTACAAAACTAAAAACATGAAGAAATTATACCTGTATACAAAAATTACGGTGAAACTGGCTCTTCTAATAAGAGACCATTAGACCTACTCAACGTTTTAATTCAACATTTAAAAATATAATGTATAATCTTCTAAAGATATTTTTAGACAAGTATGATATTATTTGTAAATGGCAATACAGATATTGTGACAAATATTCTCAGCATGCAATACTTATTTATGATAAGTCAAATCTAGATAAATATGGATCATTAGATATGTCCTCATGTAGTATTTTTATAAATTAAAAAAAGGCTTTTGATACGATCAATCATTCCGTCTTAATAATGAAAATGAGACATTAGTTCATACACAATTTTATAAACATGTATATTGACCTGTATTTGACTAATAATTTCCAGACAATTCAAGTGATAGTTGATATATCTAGCATTAAGATGTGCTCTCAAGTGTACCGCAAAGATTCATTATTGTCCCCTCATTTTTCTTCTTTATATAAATGATAAGCACAATTCTTCTAGATCAAACAAATTTATAGTATGTAGATAAGAAAAATTAACTTTTTTAGCAACTACTATTATAAAAACTAAAATTAAATGTTGGTGTATGTAATTTTGTTATTTTCCACCCCAATCAGAAAATGATACCCACACAATAAATTTAAAACGTTTAACCTTTCATACAAATAAACTGGTTCCTTTAGACTATATCAAATTCCTTAGAAGCTATTATTAATATCGAGCTTCTTCAATTATACAGCTGATTAAATTTTAAAAATTATTGAATATTGATGAATGTAATCATGAATTGATAAATATAATTGTTATTTTCCAACCTAGTCAAAAAGGAATACTTGACAACTTTAAAACGTTTAAAATTTTACACTTACAAACTGATTCCTTTTGACTACGTTAAATATTTAGAGGTGCTAATTAGCATTAATCTTAAGCTGAAACGTTATATAAAACTTATGAATGAAAAGATAACCAAAACAGTTCATTTAATCACTCCATTGAGGTAAATTTTTCTCGAAAGTACTTTGCACAATATTTACTTATCTCTTCTTACTCAGAGGAATGCAAAAACGTGTTCTTCGGGTGATGAATCTTATTAATTATACGGATTTCGTAATGCCTTACAATTTGTCTTCGAAAATTCTACCTCTTATTATCTAATGGTTAAAATATGTTGCTATTTCTTCGCATGATGTGACTAATATGGCACCTCCTAATATAGGTAATTCATTTGCTCTTTCTCATCAAATCCATTTCTATAGTTCAAGATCGTTTTCCAGAGGTAATTTGTGAAGTACAGTTTTCAGGGATACAAATAAAAAAGAAAAGGGAAGATTCAATTTCTATAATTGGTGTAAAACCTAGAATGATTTATCTATCAATCTAAGAAAATTACGAAAACAAAATTTTTTGAAAAAAAATATCAACGATTACAATACTCTCTGATACTGACAAATATTCTCGAATACTTTTTAATTCTGATGAATACCTTCAAATATCAACTTTAATAATGTCATGTGCTACTTAGCTCTAAAAAATCTTTTACGTTTCCATTGTGAATCTCGAACAATAACTTATTTTCCTCTGATAAATTGTGGCATCTATTATTTCAGAACTTAAGATTTTTTTTCTTTTCAATTATCTCTCTATCATTCTAATTCAATAAACAATTGTAAATCTTTTACTGTTGCAATTTTAGTTTATAGCCCTCTCCAAACTGTTTGCCTCAACTAGTATTTGCTATCTGTTAGCAGCGTATATTGTAGATATTGAATAAATGTTGATTTGATGTTGGTTACCAATCTAAATAATGAGCTGAGTCGTTGCTGCTTAACTTTAGTGATCTAGTAGGAATCGATTTTTTCAATGTGACTTGACCATAAGTCGAAAAATTGATAAAGCTTTGATTTGTTAGGCATTTCGGTGTCAAATTGCTTATGTTACCTGCTATTCCTAAACGATCACCAAAGTAATAAGAGTTGTCGTTACTTAATTTCTGTGATCAAGTTGGAACCAATGCTTCTAACATGGCTTATTTATTTAACACACAATAACAAGACAATAAACGACTCTTACTTTCCTGTGTAATAAATCGCATCTTTGATAAATAGGATATTGAATCTTTAAATATTGATATTTTCGAGGCATTACTGTCTTGAATGCACAGAATAACAATAAAGGTATATTAAAAAAGAGTTGTGTTTGAGACATTCGAAGGTAACCCGTGCATATAATTTCATATCAACGATGGAATTATTATATAATCACATCTAGAGTTTAGGAAGAACAAAAAAGGTTTATTTCCAATATATATATATATATATATATATATATATATATATATATATATGCTAGAAAAACAAACAATTGTTCTTTAATGAGAAATGTGCTCAAATACAGGCCAGTAGAGCAGGATACTAAAGCCTAAAATAAATAAATGTCAACTCACCTCCTTGTTACTCTTAGTTTCATGTATTTTAAAAAAGAAATTACAATCATCAGATGAGATATGTCAGAGTATATGTATATAAGTTGGCGACCGTATTCGAGGGCGACCTGAAGGCTAACACCCTACTACGCCGAGGTGTAGGGGAAGGCGCTAGTCCTTCTCCCTGATTGCTCCACACTACCCTTGATCCGTACCTTATATTGTTGAGTGTTAAGCAAGGAGGTATCAAGTACCATTATTAAGTCTTTGGTATGACTCGACCTGGGATTGAACCCCGGTCTCCCGGGCCATTGGCGAACACTCTACCCACTATGCCAATGAGAGTGTTCGCCAATAGCTCGGGAGATCGGGGTTCAATTCCAGGTCGAGTCATATCAAAGACCTAAAAATGGTGCTTGATACTTCCTTGCTTAACACTCAGCATTATAAAGTATGGATCAAGGGTAAAGTGGAGCAATCCACGGAAAGGAGTATCGCCCTCCCTAACACGTTGGTGTAGTAGCTTCCGAAAAGGGAGACTTCTGGTCACCCTCGACTACGGTCACCAACTTCACCTATATATATATATATATATATATATATATATATATGAAAGAAGAGAGCTTGGAAAATCAAATCATGTTTGATCAGTGGTTTAGCGTCATCAGAATGCAAATTAATCTATTGGTAAAAATAAATTTTCGAATAAAGGGAGAGAAGTGAAGTAACTTCTGTAAAGCACACGTTCGCTTTATTAATGTATTTGTTTTTGAATAATTGTATCTATCAGTTTTAATCTTATTTGTATTGTTTATGTCTTTTAGTATCTCATGTTCTTTGATATTTGGTTAGAAAATGAGGACTGAAGAAACATCTGCATGCAAATTAGTTTTCAAAGATGCATTTTTATATCAACGTAATTGTCAACGATGTTACGATTGTTTATTGTTAATTCGAAGTATTCTTCTCTCCCGGTTTTTTCCCAAACTGTCTTCTTTTTCATACCGTTTCTGATTTCATTTCAAACTTTCCTTATATATATATATATATATATATATATATATATATATATATATATATATATATAAAATGATTTGCTCCTTTTTAGTAATTCATGTTTATATTCCCGGTGTTGTGATATTGTTGTTGTTGTTGTTGCTTTGGCATCCGCATCCTGAATCCTTGGTCTGTATGACGACGATAATATAAGTCAACAAAGTCCCACTGAGCTGAATAAAAATACAGAAACGATGATAATTAGACAATTTTTCTAATTCATTCGTTCATTCATTCATTCGTATGTATGTATGTACACAACGCTTCTGCCATATGTTGGATGTTACACAAAGTCAGTTTTTAAGCGAAGTACAGCGAGTTTGATTCAAGGGTTTTCCATCAAATTGGTTGCCTAACCGAGGCTATAGTACCTTGTTTGCTCTAATGTTTTAAAACAGTAATTTTAACTCAGAAACTTCTTAAGTATAATTGCCCTATAGGTTATAATGATACCAACCCAATATTTGACGTAAAGATAAATGGTAAGTCGATTTTTTCTTTAATTAAATCAAACAAAAACTTTTTATCTATTTTAAATTGAACTTTCGTGAACAAAAACTATTTTTCAATACTTTTTCTCAGATGATATCTTTGTTGAAAAAGGATTTTAAATGATTTTTGTTCAGTTTTACTTTATACTTTTACTTGATTCCATTTGGTCTGCTTAAATTTTCTTTTAGCCTGGGTAAGGCAAGCAATCTAGGAGAATGAAAATCCTTAATTCAAGAAAGCAATATTCCGCTCAAAAATTGATCTTGTATCGTATCCTGCTCATGGCGGATGGGTTGGGTAAATACATTCTTATTTTTGATATTATTGTTTAAAGATCTGATGTATCAATCAAATTCAAAATCATTTTAAACATTATCTCAAACATTTATCTAACTCCTAGATGGGACTTTAACAGGTTCTCAAAGTTAAAGTGGACCTGGGAATTATGACAACTAGGGAGTGACTCCACACTATCCACTACTCCTAAAGTAGAGCGTTGCTTCCGGGTGCAGTTTTCTGACATATCCAGGACATGCATGCTCACCAGGGAAAAGCATAATCGATATTTTATTTATCAACCACAGGGTTAGAAAAATGTTTTTTGATTTATTTATTTATTTAATGGCATATCAACTCCTAATGAGTTATTTAATACGGTAACTTGATTCACTTACAAATGCCCAATTAGTGGTATAACTAATGTTCCACTGCATTTTTAAAAGCCCTTTTTTGTATATAATCATTTTTTGCACGCAGTTATACTGTATCAAGTATTCCTATCTGATACCAATAGTTTTCAAATCAGGTAATTGAACCATCGACGAGACTCTAACCATAACTATCTCTGTAAAGGACTATTCTACACATCCCAGAGCTTCAGAACTGGATCCTCACCATCAGATGAAGTTTAATGTCCTACCCAGACCAAAATTTAAAAAGAAGATAGAAATAATCTCCAAGCTTTAGTCATTTGATATTATCAACGATGAATGAGAAACTTATTCCGTGTCAATTCAAACTCATGCCAACAAAAAAAACCTCTTGTTCTTGTTGTATATTGACCTACGACTCGGCCGGGTTGTCAAGATAGGAAATGCACCAGTGTAAATAACAGGTGCATCCGGTTGAGGAATAGCAGAGTATAACCTTGACCGTGGATGGGTTGAATGAGTGCAATTTGTGACGTCCACAAGAAGAAGGTGGGCGTTGAACTCTTATATAACTCGGTGAAGACAGGAAGTCAGTTAGTTTTGGAGACCAGACCAGTTGGTGACAAGATGTGGCAGAGAAAGCCAGCACCCAGCAGAGGGACCCCTCAGGCCACCGACTGAGCAGTTGGGGATCAGACGAGTTGGAGATTCAGTTGAGCAGTCCTGGAGAACAGGAAAGAAACGCTGATGGCCATAAGAGTGGGGGTCAATATGTTGCAGTTCTGTTCCGTCTCCAACTCCCTTTCACACACAACCCTTTTCAATAAAGTGAGAGGTATATTTTTCTGGAGAACTGTGTCGCTCGTCATTATTGTGTGTCGTTATGATTTTGCGTGCATATGCATATGAGTATATAACACTGACTTTTTTCATTTTTATCTTATAAAACCCTTATCGAGGCACAACCAAAATGCACTTTAACTCTGTTAACAAAGCACAATTTTTCAAGCAAATTTAAATAGGTGAGCATTATCTATATATTAACAAAAAAAACTTTTGATCGCATATCTGGTTATTATGGGCATTTATCAGACTGGATCAATCGTTTCAATTTCATGAAGTTTAAAAGCAATTTTTTATTTTCAAAAATTTTTTTAAACGATAGAATAATTTAGGACATAGAAATTATTAAAAATATTTGTTTACCATTAAAATAGTTGAGTGATCGATGACAAATAAACCGGCAACACTAATTCCGATTGGTGAACTCGTAAGTCGAGTTAGGAAGATGGAAACCTGTTTAAAAAAGGAAAAAAGAAAGATTTTCTTATTCATTTATTTATTCATTTACCTATTTATTGTATTCGTGACCATTATGACGTTGTTGATATAGCTGAAGGTTATTTTAGAAACGAAGAGGAGAAGTTGTCACCTGATCCTGGTAATGGACAAACTTTTCATTACGAAAACTCACTCACGTATATCTCGTATGCTACAAGTTTTTTTTGTACCGGTCTCAGAAACAGGAAGAAGTAGTTTTTTATGCAATCAATGAAGGAAAGATCCATTCTTTTATAAATAAACCCATACTCCAATGAGTAGTGGGTAATCTCGGGTAATAAAGTCACAATGTATACGTCTATTCACCCTAGCATCTAAAATTCAACTCCTTACTTTTTAAAAATCTAACTCTCTTTTGATTCGCACGAATTTCTAATTCCACAAAGATAGTAATAGTTTTTTTAACGGCTGGAGATTTTGAATTTTGACCTACCATCTGTCAATCACTTCTACGCGAATGTTCGCTATATCTAAAAGTTTGGTCATGGAAGAAATCATTACATCACACCATCACATCATTTTCATCAACATTTTATTTCCAATGCATTTAATAAGATAAAAAAGAAAAACATTTGATTGAATGCTACTTCGAATCGACATTTTTGTCGATATTTTTGCTCCTCCGATTATAAAAACGTCCATAATCACGAATACAATTCCCAACAATAATAATTGAATATAACTTATGGACAAGTCTGACTGCACCGTTTTTCGACGGATTACGAAGTTAAGCAGTGATATGCCTGTTTTGTTCCGAGACCGGAGACCATTAAGAAAATAGCAGATACTGTAAACAATCAAAGGCCCGTGTGCTAAATTAAGCGAATGTTTATCAATAAGACTTCAATATGAGCTTCAAACACTTGAGTAATAAGCTTTACAACTGACGCTGATAGCCTTTTATAAGTAAAGACAAGTAATTTTGAGACAACGTGAAATATACAAGATGTTCACAAAAATGTATTCCATATTTGACCAGTGAGTGCACTTTTAAAAAAAAATCGTCACTTTATATCCAACACTGCTAATCCTCATCTTGTAAGTTTAAGAAGTGTTTAGTCGTAACATGCTGTTTATGAGATGCTCAGTGATTGCTATTGTGGCATTTGAGTAAAAGTTATTTAACTTTATTGCACAAAACTTGCAAAAACTATCAATGGTGTGACGGTGCATAAAATATTTATCTCACAACGAGAGTTTGTTTTACGCACGTGTGACGTCGGGGCAGTCTGGCACTTGACCCCTCGCAAAATGTCCTAGTTAAGATTCCTTTTTTCGGGCATATTGGAACTGGCAGATAATGTGGGGGTTAATTTGGGGCTAGACTGACCGCCTCTGGCATGGGGGTTTCCAAATTTCTCGTTACACACACACACCAGGCCACCTCGTCTTCCTACCCCCTAGGATAATGGAAGATATGGGCCTCTAGGTTGAGATAAGATATCATTATTCTCTGTAGTCGGCAATTCCAATTTCCCGTGAAATGTTTTTAAAGGCGAATAAGACATTTAGCGAGAATAAATTGAGGCGAATGAAGCTGAAAAAGATATACATGTAAAAGAAGGCAACTCGCTGGGTAAATAACACGACAAATAAATTTCAACGAGGGGACATTCAAAATATAACCAAAATTTTAATAGTCGGGGTCCAAACAAATATTTATAGGAGTCGGCTATATTTTACCAGCACACAGTCTCAAATACAAATGTCTTTCTTTCTTCCTTTTACTTTTCTTTCTTCTTTCTTTCCTTTTCTTTTCTTTGTACTTTTCTTTCTTTACTCTTGAACCTTGGAAAGGTAGCTAAGACTACTCATTCGTTTACAGTTTATGAAATGAATCTTTTCATTCTATTTCTCTTTTTTTTTCTTAATGCACATAATTCTTTATATGCTTCTTTCTTTAAATTGAGAGAGAGAGAGAGAGAGAGAGAGAGAGAGGGAGAGAGAGAGCATATAATTGCTATACTTAGGAAGCGTGGATGGAGAAAACGGTTTTAAGGTTTACTTAGCTTTTTTGACGGGTTTCTTCTGAGATTTCTTTTCTTTTACGGGCTAGCAGGATTCTGTAGAGCTTGGTTTGAAGGCACCGGTTATCTCTTGTCCAAGAACCCCGCTCCGCTTCTTTTCCCGGAGTTTTCGGTTACAGCATCAACACATCTTGTCACGCCGACTGCTATCCCAGAACTCAATTCCTTTCACCTGCGAGATACCCGGGAGTTTTTTGGCATCAGGTCCGCACGTCCTCTCACGGCGACCTCCGTCCTAAAATCTGAAATTCTTTTTCCCTAGTTTTTCTTACGAAAAGGGTACTACTTCCGGCTTTAGAGTTCTGGCCAATCATTTGGCCTCTTTCTTCTTCCACCACCTCTCCCTGTCATGCTATTCATTCGGGATACTATACTGACCTCTGTATCCCCTTCTCTGTCCACCCGATAACAGAGTGTAGGCAGCTCTTGGCTTTCATTCTGACCTGGATTCGTTACTTCGTTCAACGGGCAGGCCGAGGAGTTGACCTACATTCCTATTCCTCTTTTAACGGTCAATCTTTGGGGCCTGTTAATTCAAACACGGAGGGGTAGGGTAATTTGATCTTACCTCTCTCCTCTCATTGGTATACCACGTGACAATGGAAAGCAGCAATTGAAACAGAATGCATGCAAATTCCAATTGAAACAATTTTTGAAGTTTACAATTTCATTTGTTCACGTTATCTACAGCTTTAAAATAATTAGAGAGATTGATAAATCATATTAATTATTTTATTGATTATTGATTATATTATTTCATTGTTTAGTTTGGTGAAGTTGTGGACTGGTTTGAGAGTAAGTATACTTTGTCGCAAAAGTTCATATTGTGTAATTATTGCACGCGGGCGAGATGGCAGTTTTGACTGATTGCTTTGTAGATCACTGGGGTGACCACGTTTAATACCTCACGTCAAAATAGTTCTATACAGGATATTGAATATAAACAAATCAAGTGTTTGTCATCTGGGTAAGAAATACAAGTTTATAATCATATGATGCAATAATTAGGAAGATGAAGTCACATCGAAAGGTTTAAGACACGTGTCTTTAGAGCGTTAGCTGAATGAAATAATTAATAGATTATATAAGAAAAAATAATTTTAAATTTAGGCAGACGGTCGTTGAGGGGAGTCGAGTCGGTCGGAAGTCATCTGCAGTTTCAGATCCCTTCAGGGCTGCAGCAAAGGGAGGTCGGGTGTTTGTCCTTCACCGTTTTTATGTACAACAGTTGACCTTTCTGCCTGTCTTGTTTCTCCCCCTTGTGCTTCGATGATTGCTCGGAAATTGTATACAGTCAAAATAAATTATTTCGTATTGGTAACAATGGAGTCGCTTTGTACATCGCAAAGTGTGACACCTATTGGTATTCAAGATGGTACCAGGTGGTGAGGCTACATAACTCAAGCATCTCCCTCTTTGCTCTCCATCTGGTTCCATGTTGTTGAACTCTTCTATTTGGTCCCGTGGCGTTACGATTGCGTGGTGTAATGTTACACGGTGTTGGGCAACTGATTGGTACGACCACACAACGTGGCTGATGTTGTAAACATAATGATAGGAGCAATTTTTGCCAATTATTGCAGAAATGAGTCATATAAAAATGCTTTCACTGTAGCTGTCACCGTTTTCATTTTGTACTTTTCTTAAAAATAGTCAAAAAACTCACCACCATCCCCAGCCAAATAACGCTTTAATGAAAACAAACTTTTACCCTGTAATATATAGGTATGTTTTTGAGACCAGAAATATATATATAAAACGAGAGTTTTGTCGGTCCAACGAGAAAAAAGAAAATATCTTAAAATGAAAAGGTTTATCAGTAATTCCAAATTTGATATTCTGTTTTTGATTATTATTCCGTAAATGTGTATATTTATGCGACACGTATTTCGGATAATTCATTTCACTTCAGGCGATTGAATAGTTGGTTGTTTGTTGAGTATTTTTATGATTGAGGGTTTTCATAAATTGTTCTAGCTGATTCTGGTTAACTTCAAGTCAAATGTCTTTGGTTGTCCCATTAGAGTTAATTGTTCGTGATTAGTTTTGGTCGTTTTGTTAATGATCTTCTTTGTTCTCTCCTTTCTTTCTTTTTTTTTCAATTTTATCTCTTCGTATGTCTAATATATGCATGTGAGTGTTTTTTGTTACCAATGTGTGTATGTGTGAGTGTATGTGTGAGAGGGAACGCTATGGATACGAGGATACTTGTTTGTATGAGTGAGTGTTTTGGTAGCTTGTGTGTGTGTGTGCGCGCGCCCACACGTATATATATATGTGTGTGTGTGTGTGTGTGTGAGTGCGGGCCCACATGTATATATATATATATATGTGTGTGTGTGTGTGTGTGTGTGTGTGTGTGTGTGTGTGTGTGTACACTTGTGTATACATACACTCGTACACATATATTTCCAAAGGCCTTGAGTGGATTAAATTCGTCGGTTTGTGTATATATGCGTTTGCGTAAAGCTATATCGATACATAAAGTTAAACAAGCTCCATAAGAACTATGAACCACCCTTAGTATATGTCTCATCATGCAAAAAAAAAAATAACCTTGAACTAATCGCAGAAATATCCAAGAACAACTTTAAAGCAATGGTAGAATTAAAACATATTAGACACAAAAAATCATTAAAAGCAGACGACCACTAAAGAATTTAAAACACACTAACCTCATGTAAATTTGAAGAACACACACGTTTGGGTTATCAAAATGAAAACCTAGAAGATGTGGTGTATATTATATAATCATAGAAAAAAATCCTATTTCCTTGAAAGCTCTAAAACAACATTCATAATTAATAGAAATCTAAGACACAATTCAAAAAATCTAGTTTACATAATCCGATGCACAAACTGCAAATAAGCATAGGATATACCCAAACTCATTGCATATCAGATAATAGAAAACTACACCGTTACGAATTTTGCAAAAGAAAACTTTAAGACAATGCCAATCAACCAGACCCATGACAAATCATTACTTCACATCAAACAAAAGAACCTCTTAGAAAGATTTAGGCCATCATTAAACAAATCCTAACACACAACGACTGGCTTGAAAATTATCAATGTATATATTCTATAGTCATCTCACATCAAATGTTCGATTAATGAAGGAAGAATAAAATAGCCCACTTTAATCAAATTGTGCTGAGGCATAGAGTTTGAAACAATAAAACTGGTTTGCTTACATGACTTGACCCCATGGTTCAACAAAGATAGGACTCGTAGGATAAGAAATCTTACTGCTTCCCTAATTGTCATTATCAATTAATTTGATTTGGCTTCTTTGTTTTAATGGAATATTTACCTTAACGGGATACGTAATTGTAAAGCCATCATTGTGGAAGAAGAGCAGTGCTACTATTTAACCCAGAGCCAGTGAGATAAAGGGTTCATACCTTGCCCAAGGGTATTATTCCGAAAATAGCACAAGTGGAGTTCGAACTCGCTTACTCTGATCCTGCAGTCCAGTATTTTAGCCACTCCACCATGAGGTCACCCCTTCAGCAATCTACTATCATGTTTACAAAATTTCAGTATTTGATTATTCTAAGTTTTGAAGACTTTCTAGACTTTATTATTAGAAAGTCATGGCAAGACCATTAAAGAAAAGTTTTAATCAAATCTAGGATATTTTAATGAAAAAATTGAAAATCAATAAAAGCATTAACAAAAACAAACGAAAAAATTGCTTTTCTGTTCAAAATCAGCCATTTTACGCGAAACGGGCGAATATCTACCTTCAAAATATTAAACATCATCAGTTCCTTCTCTGAGGATACAACCACAAACTAGTTTAGATAATTTTAAGTCCATTAGGGAGTCATAGCGTGTCGCATGATAATTTCAGAAACCCATTCTCCATTTCTTTGAACAGTAGAGACGTAGCGAAATTACCTGCACTCATTAAGTAAACCTTTTCCTATTTTTGTATCCCTCCTACATACTGCTCGTTCATAGAACAACATGTGCATATTTTTATCTGTTGGGACGCATTTGTGTATCTTTTCTTTTAATAACACTTATATGTATATTGTATATATCAAATCTTAAATGTTCTTGTATGGTAAATGAGTTATCTTCTGTTGTGTTCAGTATTAAAAGTGTTGGTGAGTGGAAACTCTATCAAATATCTTCCTTACCTCCTAGCATTCTACTACTTCGATTAATTTTATTGATATGTTGACAATGAAATAATAGTTTAATAATAATGATAATTAATACTATAAGCCATAAAGTAACGAGAAGAAAAAACATGGTATCAACTGGATTTTGCAATACCAGTTGATTACAACGTGGAAGTGAAAGAAGACAAGAAGCTGGAAAAATTCCTGTGTACCATTGCTGTACAAAAGAGACTTTAGCCCCGTTGTGACCTTGCAGAGGCAACAAGTTGACGAACACGAAAACTCTGTTAAACTATTCGAAGGCTCATTGACTACCTCAGCTTGCAGGAAGTCGCCGGGAGAAAGAAAGGGAGTATCGAAACATGAGACAACCTCGTCAACTAGACAATTATAAGCAACATGTCCAAGTGAGAAAAAGATGTGCAGACACAGACTTTGAATTTTTTTCCTAGTTCTATCATGCTCGTCTGCTAGATCCAACGCTCCCTTTGGTGCGTACTCCTAACTTGGGGCTCATAAACTTTCTTTTCCTTACATCTTCGTGGCTCGTGTTCTACTGACGTCTTTACCTTATCCCTGTAAAAATATTTCTTATCTAATGATATTGTAATTCATTCCGTGACAATTATTTGTTTTATTTGTTTATTTTTGTTGCAAGCATTTTTATTCTAGATATTTTGTGAAGAGAAATGAACGCTTGAGTTGCTGTTATAAAAGTGATGAAATGCTGTGATTGTGTGTTTGGTTTTAAAATTCCAATCTCCATCGTTTCAAATTTAAATAAATACTGTAGCATTTCAAATTATTGTCTGCTTAATGAATTGGAGGGAAAGTTGAATTCGAAAGAATATTTTGACTAACGAAAAAAATCAGAAAGAATATTGAACTCGTATAGTGAAAACGTGTAGATCTTTCTCCAGTTTTTCTTAAGTCCAAAAATCAAATTTCAAATATTTTTAAAGTCATGATCATAGCTTTTATCATAACTTTTATATATCATTATTTATGTATTTAGAAAAATCTTTTATTGTAATTTGAACAAGCAAGTTCATTTAAAAAAGGGTGACACCCTCGAGTTGAATAACTCATTTTAATACGTAAGTAACAAAAGTATTTTTTATATTGTTTATTTTTCTTGTGTTTCTGATATTCGTAGAAACCAAGTTTCATTTTAAAATGAAAATCTCTCACAAATTTTATTAAAAATTAATGTTTGAGATTAATTCTTTTTTTATTGTCGAAATTATCAAGGCAGTTGTTTAATTCCCGTTACATTTGTAGTATCGGTTGATCAAAAATTATTTAAAACTATATTTTCGAGGGTTTTTTTTCTAACTGATTGCATATTAGCAAACATAAAGAAAAGGGGAAAAATCTTTTAAAATTGTCTTTATTTTAAAAAAATGTATTAACATTACAGTTTTGCCTTTTTTCGATACTATAAAATTGATAATTGATAATCTTTTCAATATCGCTTGAGAACTTTTAAACAAATATCTTTTTATATTTTTTGTGTTAAATAAATTTATTGGATTGGATTTCTAGATTTAAATTTTTATTTTCATCTCGAAAACTTTCAACTGTATCGTCCGAATTTGCAGACGATCTTCATTTTATCAATATCAGAATTTATCTTTTATCAGAGAACTTTTAAGAGTTAAATCAGATCTTTTTCTGCACATAAACTATTTGCTATCTTTGTAGAATAATTAAAATAAAATTCATTAAATTTTGATTTAACAAAAATAATTATTAAATCTTGCTTAATTATAAGAAATTACCACATTTTCCTTAAAAGATTATTAAATTATCTTTATTTTGCTTAAAAGACTAGGGTTATTTTACTCTTTGAAAAAACCTGCACTTATTCAAACGCGTCGTACGAAAATTGATAAATTCTGCTTGTTGTCTGATCCATTGCAATTAAGATTCCCTAAGCAGTTTTATTAATAATTTTTATATATTTTGTGATCGAAAATGGGTACTGAATTTTTTTAAAATTGTGCTGAATTAACAAAAAGTGGATGAAAAAATTGAGGAACTTTTGAATCTTTACTTGGATAAAGAACAGAATGTTGATGACTACAATGATATTGTGGACCAGTGAGTTGAATTCCGACGACAAATTTTGTTGAACCTATCGATGATGGAAAAAACATTTGGAAAGGATTCGGAGACAATTTCGAGGGCCCAGTCAGACAACTACCGACATACCGACCAAGATGATATTATTCCCTACAATATGTTGCCGAAATTAAGCTGTCCTATTTTCCAGGAAAAAGATCAAGATAAGTTTGCTTTCAAAAATCTTTTGACGCGATTTGAAAATTTTGTTTCTGGCGTTCAAGTCGATTCTCTCAAACTGCAAATTTTGGAAAGTTATTTAAGAGGTTAATCTTTGCAAATCATACAGCATTTATCTATTTCAAATGTAATTTTTTCTATTGCTGTAGACCTTCTAAAGGATGAATTTCTGGATATAGGCCTTATTAAAAACATATTTTCAAAGAAATTTTAGGTGCTCGATTCAATAGTGATCATGACCGTAACCCAGTTAAAGGTTTTCTTACTCAAGTAAAGGTAGGTTTAATTGAACTGAAGTCACCTTTTGTCATGGATGTTTTGAGAAAAATTCTCCTGGTTCAGAGTTAATGAGCCACATAATTTTTCAAAAATTACCTACTGTTTTAAAAAGGAAAATTAGTAATCCGGCTGGAACTAACTACTCCAGTCTAAATTTTATAATGCACCAATTTTCGGACATAATAAAAAAAATGAGTATACTTCTACGAAGAACTCGGATAAACCCAAACTTCCCCTTGGAACAAACCCTTTATTAATCAGGGCAATAAGTAAAAAAGGACTGCCTACAGAATCACCATACCAATTCATTGCCAAAGCAGAAGTATTCTTGTTATTTATGTTCTTTTAATTTGCATGTAATGTCCCAATGTGGAAGTTATCCCTCAGTGGAAAGTAAATTGAAAAGATGCAAAGACCTAGGTTTGTCTGACCAATACACCAAACCAGTTCGTCCCACTGAGCAATGCAAAGGCACTAAAGAGCATTTTAAAGCTTGTAAAGTTTACAGTAAGAAAACACATTATTGGGCTCTTTGTCCTAATAAAGACACTACTTCTGCAAACATTTGTTTGAGTTCTGCTTTAATAGAACATGACCAACTCCTTCAACTACTTTGCCCTGTCGGCTGGGGCTGGAGAATACGTCGACTGCAGAGGGCTTAGACCCCCTCCCCAATGAGGCCACCTGTTGGCTGTGGGTGGTGACCCGTAAGGCGTTAGGACGGAACCCTGGTGGTTGAGCAGTCATTGATCCGGTGACACAGTGGTCAATGGCTTGCAACACACCACTTTGGCCCTTACTTGGTCTGACAGGCGGTCGGATTGGGCCCGATCCGATCAACAAACATGAGACGATTGTTAAAGCATTAATCCAACTGGAGCCAGGTGAATGGGAAAACTTCATCGATAAAATCAAAGCCTCTCTTGATACCACCAGATCTACAGATGCATCAACTAGATCATTGGATCTTTCAGAAGACAAAGAGGAATCATCCGCCCAAACCCAGACCAGATTGGGGTAAACCGATAAAGAGGAGAAAACAGCAATAACACCAACCACACGGCCGATAAAACACCCTGTAACAAGATCTCCTATTAAAAATAGATCAAAGGACCAAAGATCCCCAATACGACCTCCCGCTTCTACAGAATCCTCCCTAAATAAAATAAAAAAAACACTTAAAGAAAAAGAAAAACCTACACCAAAACCCAAAATACAAGAAACAAAATACCGACGAAATGAAAAAATTCAGATAATTAGAAAAGATGGAAACAGAGAGCAGCCCCCAATTAACTGAATCTAAAACCCAAAAGAATAAATCAACAAACAGCCCGGAGCAAAGAACTTATAATGAACCACCAAATAGCTCTGTGGAACTGTTCGGATTAAATTCAATAAAAAATGTCTAACAAAATATTACAATGGAACTGTAGAGGTATTAGAGCTAATTACGAAGAACTGTTACTACTCCTAAATAAATTTAACCCCAAAGTAGTATTGTTGTATACTGTAATACATATACAACTATACAAATATAAGCGGATACATAATCAAACATACTGACGAACTTCAATGAACGAACCCATTTTTTTATAAAAATATACCTATCACACTTTATTCTCGAAAGGGTTGATGTTGGTTGTGAATGAGAGGTGAGTTGGAGACGGAGACAGACTGCTACATATTGACCCAACGTTCTTCTGACCATAGCAGCACTTCTTTCGCATTCTGGCTGGGCTGCTCAACCGTGGGTCACTGAGGGGCCAAGCCCTCTGTCTGGAGCTGATTCTCACTCCGCTGGCACCCTATCTCTAACTGACTCAAGCCGTCTGTGTCCTGGTTATATTTTTGTTTGACATCCACCTGCTTGCGCTTATTTACACAGGTACATCTCTTGATTGACGACTCGGTCGAGGGTCAATATATAACAATCATCCCATACTTATTTTTCGAAATTCCACATGTGAAATTTTTCTTCGCGTCCGTCTCCATCCCCCTCACACACACATATTTTACAAATAATGCTCAAGGACAACAATAGCAAAAAAATACAAAAAGAAATAAGAAAGCGACCTTCTAACTATGTAACACTTGCCCAGGCTAATTATTATCTAAATTTATTTCTTACTATTCTTTGCGCGGTTGGTTATCTTGACATGCGTGTATCAAAGTACAATACGGATGCATCTTTCATCCTCCCAAACACAATAGGGCCCTCTTCAATTCCTAGAAGAATCTCAAAACCATAAAAGGACCATACTCTGGTCTCAGATCCTGGTCACAAACCTAGTGACCCTGGTCATTCCAGCAATACATTTCACCTGGATTCCTTATGACCACGCTCCAGTCCTTCGCTCCACAGGTTCCTACCTGGAGTAACTGGAGAATTCCACGCTAAAAAAACCCAAAATCTTCAAGGCCCAAAACATTCCTCATAAATCCACAAAAATCATGGCCTAAAACAGTGCATCACAATTCTAAAAATAACAATACATCCAAATGTATCACAATCTGACACGCATGCACCTAAAATAGACCACGCAAAAATATTTATTAGCAATGTGTTGCTCATACTTTTCATTATTAAGTTTCTGTTACTGTACCTATTGGTCTGTAAACCCTTGAGGAACATGCTTTACCTGATCACACCTGCGCCGGGTTGCTTTTCAATTTAATCAGGAATCCTCGTGGCTACCAAGATATAGGCACCTCGCCTTTTCCAGATTCGTTTCACTTCGCCAAATCACGCACGAATCCTCGGGATTGAAAGATTCAGACATCATCCACAGAATATTGGAGCAGGCCTTTCCTTTATTCTATCAACTTGGAACTCCAATCTGAAAATACTGCCCACCACAAGCCTTCAACAAATCCATGAGACGGTGAATTCCTTTATAGAATTACTTCTTACCGTATGCCCAAAACAATCTGTATCACAACTTGGATGAATCAATGTCCTAATCTCGAGTCAGCCCACAATTCGCTCAAAAACAGAACCCCCACCAAAAAAATGATTTCCTATTCCACGAAAACCCAATAATCCAAAATAATTTAGAATCAAAATAATTCTAAAATCTTCATAAACTTAATATTAAATCCCCTGTTAATGGTTTTCGTCAAATTTCATATGAAACAGAAAAAAGAATTTCTAATGTCGCCTTTGAACTCAAACAAATTTTTTTTTTACTAATTTTTCAACTATTCTCAACAAGTGAAAACAATATTAACAATATGTCCACAATTAAAGTTTACAAAGTTCAAATAAATGTTCAGTTTTTCTTTTGTTACAATCTACGCACTGTCTATTTTTCCCAAAAATGTTCGTTTTTTTCTTTCTTTTTTTTTCTTTTATGCTGTGTTCAACAGTGTTCAAGTTTCTTTTCTTCTTTTCTTTTTTTTCTGTCTTTTTCCATTGTCCTGTCGTCCTTTTTTTTTAATTAATAAATTGCTGATTCACTATTTTTTTAAACCTTATATCTGCTTCTCTCTGTCTTTACCTAAATATAATAACTATAGGTTCGTTAATCAAACTTTTTCAGTTATATTCTTTCTTCTTTCAGCAAGTATCTCAACAAAAGCATGGCTCGTATCCAGCCATCATTTTTTCATTTTTACTTTTTCCAAACACGACAACGCAATACTAGTTTCTTGCTTACTTCCAAAGATGAGTTAAAATATCCCGGGTGCGGGGCTCTTTTACAATAGTTAACGGGGTACTTTATTCATTTATCAATTCGGCCAACCACATTTTCATCTCAAGAACAATCCAAAACCGAGTCCACAATTTTTCCGGTACATATAACGAGATCGTCAAGATTTTGCACATATACTCTCTAATTCTCCCATCCCGTGCCAAATTTAAAAAATAACCTTTTCAAAAACAAAAGTCAAACCCCATTCCAGAGGAACTTTCACAACTCAGTCTGGCCACTAACCAGTCAGTACTTCAATAAGATTCCAAATCCATTCTTAGGGAAATTCACAAAAATATCCAGTACGACAAATTTCTCAAATTTTCTCGACCCATCTCTGGGGGAAGACCTCTACAAAACCTGGTATGGCTTTTACCAGAACCCAAAATATCGATCCCATTCCAGGGAGACTTCCCAGAACACTTCCAATTTCCACAACTTTTCCAAACTTCGAACCTGTCCCACAGCCTTAACTACGGATCCAAAGGTATATGAGCATTCTCCAGACAACATCATTGATGCCCCGAAATCCTCCCAGATCTCGGATTAGAATCCTAATTTCAAATTACCATGCGCCCATACAGTATTCACAAGTTACTACAAAATTTCATTCATAAAAATTTTGTTTACTATCAAATTCATTCATAAAAATTAAAACTCAAAACCCAAGTGGAAGTTTACATTATGACCCGTCAATCATTTTAACACAGGGACAGTTTTTATTTCTTTTCTTTTCCACAGCAACCTGCTTGTATGTTTCCCTCTTACTCTCTGTCTTTCTCTCTCCCTCACTACCATTCAAAATTACATATAGTAGTTTTTATCATTTTTCTATGCTTTATATGTAGGTCTCAATCGTTTTTTTCTTTTTTTTCTTTCTAAAATCATTTCCATTTTATCTTTTAGAAAGGCCAAATAACATTAATATATAAGCCAACAAGACTCATTTTACTTCCCCTTGTCATTATTACTTATTTTTAATCATTTTAAATTCTTTTCACGAACCCTAATATGACGACAGAGAAAAATATTCGAATGAGCAATTTACTTACAGTCATTTAAGTGTTTCTCTTTTTTTTTTCTTTTTTCATCTTTTCTGTATTTCGTTGTTGATCTGCTCTGGTTTTCTACTTTCTCCCAGTCTGTTGCATTTTTCTTTGTTCTTTTTCTCTCTCTCTCTCCATTTTTCTTCTTTCTTTTCGTGTCTCGTTCGTCCTCGAGGTGTTGCATTCTGTTTCTGATCTTCTCTTCCGCCGTTTCTTTGATCTTCTAGTTTTAATTCAGGTTCGAATCATGCCATGGTGGGCATGAATTGGCCTTAGGCACTAAATATGAATAATGTTGTATACCGTAATACATATACAACTATACAAATATGAGCGGATACATAATCTTGATTGACGGCTCGGTCGAGGGTCAAAATGTAACAGTATGTCTTCAAGAAACATTCCTCAAAAATAAGATCCAGTTGAACATAAAACACTTTCAGTAATACAATCCCCTATACAAAGATGGACACAGAGCCTCTGGATGAGTCTCAATCCTAGTTAGGAAAGACATACCTCAAAAACAAATTCATGTAAACACCGATCTCCAAGCGGTCGTTGTCAAAGCAACACTACATAAACCAATACACATCTGCTCCATCTACATTCCTCTACACGACCTCATCAGTGACATCAAAATGAATGAATTACTCCAACAAATACCAAAATCCATCCCATTATAGGGTGACTTAAATAGCCATTGCACCGTATGGGGTGCCAAAAAATGATAAAAAAGGTAAACACCTAGAGAAAGTTATGCAAAATAATAACCTGTGCATACTTAATAGTAAATCTCATACCTACCTCAACTCATTGAGAGGTTCTAACTGAACCATTGTCCTCACTTTATCCGATACCGTCAGCTTTATGGACTACAGATGGAAAGTTCATGACGATCTCTGTAGTACCGACCACTTCCCCATCCTACTTCAAATCCTACAACCTCTCCATGATGAAAGACTCCCTTATTGGAAACTAAACAAGGTAAACTGGGAAGTTTTTGAAACTCTCTGTGAACAAAAACTCTTCTTAGACCCTAACACCACTGACCAAACAAAACATTTTACGGACACATAAATATCAATAGCAAACGAATGTATAACAAAAACCCCAACCTCGAATAAACACAAAACTCCCTGGTTCATCGATGACTGCAGAAAGGCTATCCGCCTACGTAAGGCCACCTTACGTAAATTCAATAATCAACCCACCACTACTAATGTCAATGACTTCAAACTCCTCAGGCCAAAAAAACGAAAACTCATTAAGGAAGCCAAGAAGAAAAGTTGGCAAAACTATGTCAACCAACTGGGCTCCTCTACCAAAACCAACACAATCTGGAGGATGGTGAGGAAAATTTCTGGAAAACCTCAATCAACCACCCTCAAACACCTCACAAAAAAAACAAACAGAAGCAACAACAAGATAAGACATAGCAGAAGTACTAGCCGAGACATTTTCAGAAAATTCTTCTCTCAAAAACTCCAATCCACAATTCATTTCTTACAAAAGCAAATCAGAGAAAAAAGACTCGGTTTTCACAGAAATAATCCAGAGAAATATAACCTACTATTTACACTAGCAGAGCTTAAAGAAGCTATACAAACATTACATAATGCAGCAGTCGGCCCAGATGAAATTCAATGTGAATTTCTGAAATACTTAACAAAGAATTCTCTCAATTACCTACTGAAAATATTCAACGATATCTGGATAAATGGAAAAATTTCCAGAATCATGGAAAATAGCTACAATCATTCCTATATCTAAGCCTGGGAAAGACAATTAAAACCCAGCAAACCATCGCCCAATAGCACTAACTAGTTTGCCTGTTTAAAACAATGGAGCGCATGGTAAACAAAAGACTGGTCTGGTATCTTGAATCCAATAAACTCATTACCAACTCTCAATATGGCTTTCGAAAACGGCAATCAACAATGGATCATGTGGTCAAAGTGTAAACCTTCATAAGAGAGGCCAATATCCAGATTCAACATCTAATAGCAATCTTCTTTGATCTGGAGAAGGTTTATGAGACCACTTGGAAGTTCGGAATAATGAGGGATCTCCATAGCCTTGAACTACGAGGAAGATTGCCGAACTTCATGATGAGTTTTCTCTTGGATCGGCAGTTCCGAGTCCGCATCGAATCAACGTTTCTAATCTCTATAAGCAGGGAGAAGGAACCCTAAAGGGAGTATTCTGTCAGTGACACTGTTTAATACAAAAATTAACAGTATTACAAGGTGTCTTACTCCAGGAATTGATGGTTATCTTTACGTTGACGACTTCTGTATTACTCCCAGATCAAAATATACGAGAACTGCAGAGCATCAACTGCAACAATGCATCAATAAAATAACACACTGGGCAAACACAAACGGATTCAAGATATCCAAAAGCAAAACGAGATGCGTGCATTTTTGTCAATTGAGAAAAATCCACAATGACCCGCTCATAAAACTAGAAGACACAGAAATACCTGTCGTTAACGAGTATAAGTTCCTGTGAGTTATTTTCGACAGGAAATTATCATTCATCTCCCACATGAAATATTTAAAAACTAAAATCACCCGATCTCAACAACTCCTACGAGTAGTCGCCCATACAAAATGGGGGCTGACCGTCAAGCTCTCCTTAAATTATACAAAGCACTAGTTCGTTCCCAATTATATTATGCTATCTTTAACAATAGATCTGTTCGGATGTCCTACCTTAAAAAGCTCGACCCAATCCACCACGAAGGTCTAAGACTGGTCTTAGGAACCTTGAGAACTTCTCCAGTCATCAATTTATACACCGAAGCTCATGAAGCACCTCTACAACTCAGATGTGAAAAATTGGCTCTGCAGTATTACACAAAACTGAAATCCTGCCCATCCAACCCAGCTTACGACTGCATCTTCAACAGCAAATACAAACAACAGTATGAACAAAAAGAAAAAAAAATCAAACCATTTAGCCTTCGGATGGAGCCTATTTTCCAAGAATCCACAATTTCTGTCACAAATGTACATAAAAGCATCCTACCACAAATACAACCTTCGATCATTAAAAAACAAGTAATCCTACAACTAACAAACTCCACAAAACAAAAACACATCCCAGCACTTACCCGGAAAAATTTCACACTATCCGCTTACACTATTCTGACCATCTATATATATTTACGGTGGCTCCAAGGATTACAATAAAACAGCATGTGCCGCTGTCCTCAATAAAACCATTCACTAGAAAGCCCTTCCAAGGAAATGCTCCATCTTCACTGCAGAAGTATGTGCCATTGACCTTGCCCTCAACATCATTTCTAGGGACAAACATAACAAATTTATCATATTCTCTGACTCGGTCTCTGTATTAACATCACTGAGAAATAAAAATCTGGAGAACCCATTAATTGTTAAACAGCTCAGTAGACTAGACTCAATGCCTAGTCATGAAAAATAATTTTGTGTTGGATTTTGTGAGCGGAAACGAAAGAGCTGAGTCGGCACCCAAATCGACCTTAGATCTAAGCCCTGAAGTTATCTCCATTCCTTATACCGACTTGAAACCGACAATCAGTAAATTCCTACACACAAAATGGCAACAACGATGGATAAATAACATCCATGATAAACTCTTCTAAATTCAGCCCACTTTGAAAAACTGGAGACCAGCTTTGAGAAAATCAAGAAGAGAACAAGTCGTTATATCCCAATTGCAAATTGGTCATACAAGGCTTACTCACTCTTTCATACTGAAACAGGAACCACAACCAGTGTTTGACCTGTCAGACAAATTGCACGGTTAAACACATTCTTATAGAATGTAGAGCTTTCGCTGTCATCAGAAAGCGATCTTTCAAAGTGAATAATTTAACCGATGTGTTAGAAAACATCAAAATAGGTGACGTTCTGTCCTTCTTGAGAGAGACAGGGTTGTACCAAAAAATACGACAAATTAAAATTGGTTAATCATGTGCAAACAAATGAAATCTTGTTAATAGAAAATTTTACCCACTAAGTATTTGTTTAGAAATATTTAGTTGAATATATACATATAGACATAATTTGGCGTTAAATAACCTACAAAGGTTGATACGCCATAAAATCCAAATGACAAACCAACCTTCAACCACTTGAAGTGATAATACAAAAAAACAAAAAGGAATGTAAATTTAATTGTTTGTTAGACACTAGCAGTCAGAGATCGTATTTTTCCACTAAAGTTGTAGTGGGTCTGGACTTAACATTTGAAGAACTCCCTAAAAAGAAATATGATGTAAAGACCTTCAGAGAGCAAAAAACTAAGATTTTTGGTGAGATATCCTTAAAGTTACTAAGTGGAAATAATAACATTATCAGTAACATTTTGGTTGACGACAAGAAAATTAAGGAATTCTAGAGTTCCATTGTATATAAGGATAATTCTTATCATATAGATATTCCTTGGGATGAAGGAAAACTTCATAAGGTACCTTCAAATCATGCGGTATCATTGAGTGTTTTACATAGGGTAGTGGGCTCTTTGGAAAAGAAGGATCTGCTTTTTCGCTTTACGGAAGTGTTTCTTGAAAAAGAAAGGAAGGGAATAATAGAGCGATTCTTGGTTTCTCCAGAACTTTATGATGAATTTATTTGAATCCCTCATCGCCCTGTAATCAAAGAAAAGGATCACTGTTCGACAAAAACTTGGCCTGTATTCAATTGTTCGTTGAAAGTAAACGAAGCGGTTGATCCAGGGATAAATTTAATGAAAAATCTGCTGTTTCTTTTTATTTATTTCCGTAGTAACAAACATATATTTCTAGCTGACATCTGCAAAGCATTCCTAATGATTAAGATGAATATTGAAGAAGATAAGAATAGATTTTGTTTTTTCATGAAAACAGGGGATCAGTTAGTCCGTTTCAGATATATTACTCTAATTTTGGGATTTGTTGCCAGCCCCTTTATCCTTAATTTCCTAATACAATTTCTTCTGAAAAGTTATCCCAACAACAAATATGCGAAAATATTGCACACAAGATTTTATGTGGATAACTTAATCTTTACTAGTAATTCTCCTGATTCATTACTGAAAAACTATTATGACTCTGTTAATATTATGGGTGAGGGAAATTTTCACGTTAGGTCTTGCAAATCAAATTCAGACAAACTTAGGAAACAAATGATTTCTGACGGTACTATTGTTGAACATGACAATGGTCTTGAAAAAATGATAGGTTATTATTATGATGACATAAAAGATGTTTGGAAACTAAATGATAAAATAGTAGATCCTTCGGCAAATACTAAAAGGAAGATATTGGCTCAAACTGCTGGGATGTTTGATCAACTCTCATTATGTCTACATGTGACAGTGACAGGAAAATTATTGCTTCGTGATTCGTGGAAAATGAACTTTGGTTGGGATGATATAGAACCTGCTGACAAGGTTAAAGATTGGAAAAATTTAGCTTCAGAATTAACCATGTTAAAGGAATTTGAATTTCCTTGATATGTCCTTAAGGGTGATTTTCCTACTCATGTATTTGTATTTTGCGATGCTTCTAAGTCTCCTATAGCTGTGTTACATATCTTGTTCAAAATGGATAATCTTCTCAGCTTTTTACCGAATCTAAATTTGCCCCAATGACTCAGAAGTCTCTGCTTACATTGGAATTGTTAGCCGTTTATCTAGCATTAAAGTGTTTAAAAAGTTTATTTAAAACAATTTGCCATATCAAGATTAAGATCATTTTTAAAGCTTTTGATGCCCAAGTCGTGTTAGCTTGGTTGTTATCTTCAAAAGTCAATTACAAAAATACATTTGTCAGCAACAGACTGAAAGATATTAATTTGAATCAGGAAGAATTGTTTTCTAAATATGGCCTAACCCTTTATTTCAAGTACGTCCCTTCATTACAAAATCCCGCTGATCTTATTACTAGAGGTTTGTCTTTTAAAAAATCTTAATCCTGCTTAGATTTTTGGGTGGGAGGCTCTGCGTAAATAAGTGAGGATCCTGTAACATGGCCAGAGTGTGATTTAAAATGTCCGAGAGAAACTGACAAAGAAGTTGTACGGACCGTAATACAATGTATTTCAAGTTCTGATTTATTGTGAGTTTGGATAAATTTTCCAAATTATCCAAGTTAGTGAGGATAATTACTTAGATGTTCAGATTCCTTAATAAGCTCGAGCATTCATTATCTGAACCTTCCCATGATACAAAGGTATATCTTATAAAACTGGTACAAAGATAGTATTCTAAAGTAGAAATTGAATTTCTGATAAATCAGAACAGCAGAGATATTCCTGAACTTGTAAGCAATTTGGGATTGTTTTTAGATCGGGATAAAATCATTCGATCTCAAGCTAGGATCTATAATCCATTAAGATACCTTTTTAAAGTGAAGTATCTCATTCTGCTTCCCAAATATAGTACTTTCTCTGCTCTGGTGATTGTTGAAGCCCATAAAAAATCTAAACATTTGGGTATCGCTGCTACTCTGGTGCGGTTGAGATTATATGGTTATTGGATTCCCCGAACGAGACAATCTATTAAATTTTACTTGGCTAGTTGCTTTGTTTGTAAAAGATACAACTCTCTATCTTTTAAGTACCTCTAGTAACAAATTTTCCTAAGTATAGGGGTGAATTTAGTAAGACCATTTCTTCACACTGGGATGGATTTCACCGGACCTTTATGGATCAAAAGAAAAGCGGAAGACATAAAAATATACTTACTGGTGTTTACATGCTTTAATATCAGGGCTATACATGTTGAGCTGTTGGAGGATATGAGCATGAAATCCTTTGTATTAGCTTTAGTCAGGTTTTCTAATTTGTATGTTATTCCTAAGTATCTATGCAGCGATAATTCAAGATATTTCATTTCTAGTTGCAATATCCTAAATCGGTTTTTAAATTCTGCTGAATACCAAGACAGATTTAGAATTTTCCAAATGAAATATCTCACCATTCCGCTATATTCCACATAGATGGGAAGCGTATGGGAGAGAATGATTAAAACTATAAAGAGCTGTCTCTATAAAGCTATTTGCAGGACAAAAATGAATTTCTATGAGCTGCTGACCCTGCTGTCTAATATTCAAAATGCAATAAATTCTCGCCCTCTGATTTACAGATGTTCGTCGAATTCGGGTTTAGATATCATTTCCCCAATTAATTTCATCATTATTTATGTTAAAGATGTCCTAATGCTTAAAGTAACAGAAGAAAGTGATATTTGCACCGAACAACCAAATACATTAGGTACTGTGGATTCTCTTGCTACTTGAGATAGGTTACTAAACCGTTTTCATTGGCTTCGGTATGATGAATACCTACTTAGCTTCAGTTAAAACTTTTGTGAAAAACTTGCAAAGAATGATAATTATAAAGTAATAGATAATATGAAAATATTATTGCAATTGAAATATTTCATACCTTTAATGAAGCTTCTGATGATAGATTGCGGAGATCAATTTGGTATAAATCATCGGTCAGCTGATGTGCCTGCAACAAAAAATGACAAGTCAATTGCAGAATGACAGAATTTCTTTTGGTCTACTGTGAAATGTTGACTTTCGTGCTTATCATAAAACATATTCATGCATATCATTAACAAATGAGACGTCATTTGTTATACATGAGGAAGGAAGTGAAATCAGTGTGTGTTGTTTTAATTCGTAAGTCTGTGACTGTTGTTGTCAATGAGAATTATTCCCTCTTAATTAAAGGTTAGGTTTTTTTTATACAAACAAGTCATCACCACCGTTCAGACACACGCAAAATATTCATAAGAGAGTGTGGGGTTCGCGTGGCGTAGTAATTAAAGTACAAGACAACGTGATTACGTTCACTTTCGAATTAATACCCTTAGGAAAGGCATGAACCCCCTTATCCCCACCAGCTATTGGTTAAGAAGTACTTCAACTGTTCTTCTATAAGGATGGCTTTAGCATCAAATAACCCGTAAAGATTGATATGTCATTAGATAAAGAAACCAAACATATATATATATATATATATATGTGTGTGTGTGTGTGTGTGTGTGTGTGTGTGTGTGTGTGTGTGTGTGTGTGTGTGTGTGTGTGTGTGAATGTATACATGCAAAAAAGCAAACGATATAAGTAGTTGTCTCATCGTGGAAAATTTTACGTTAAAAATAGAGGAAAAAATACTGTCAATGTTATGATGTATTTGAACATTTTTCTTGTCTATTTCCTTTGCAGTGAAAAATTGTCAGAATACCGTAGCTATTTTGTAAGCGTAACTAAGCTTTAGCTCAAGCCACAAGAGTAGGAAATGCAATAAGAATCAAATTGACAATGCACAGAAATTGCCCAATTAGACAGTTTCGATAACCATTAACCACGGGACAAGGTGACCCTTTACATGAGAATTTACTTAACAAGCTCCTTTGAGGATATTTTTCAATTGATGTAGTTTACATAATGTCCGGGATTTGAACACACACACACACACACACACACACACACACACACACACACACGTGCGTACATGTCCTGAAACATGTGGTGGGTTTAGCAAATAGCACTTATAGGATATTGCCGATGGAATAAAAAATAATTAACAGGTATTAAAGATTAAGTTACATCCATCACATTACTTTCAAAGTATCTACTGAATTTTTGCACGCGCTTTTATTTACAATTAACCCGGCCGATAGTACCCGTTAAAAAAGAAGTAGATCATTTAAAGAAAAAAAATATCTTAAACAACTACACAAAAAATGTAAATAGAAACGTACAATGAACCTCTGGGCATAAAATAAATTTAAGCGGGTTGATATACCGTTAAAATTAATCTTTAAAAAAAAGGGGTGGGATGTAGTAAATACCAATTCAGCGAACTGAAAATTCTTTCATCATAACGTCACACACAATTTCTTGGACAGCCCAATCGGCTGGGACTATAGAATACACCGACGCATATATGTTTAGCGGTAAGACCTCCTCCCACAACGCGTGTCCTGGATATGACACCGAATAATCTGATGGTGAGGCTCCAGTAATGCTGGAGCTTTGGTGAGTGTGGTGTACCCCTTCATTGCTATTGCTCCCATGTCCACTCAGACCCAGAGAGGTAGCACCTGATAGGGTCCTATTTATGGGCCAAATGGGATTATTTGACATTTATACAGTGTGTAAACAAATGACTTACATCAAATCGAATTGTTAGAAATTTAACTTGGTAAACAAATGATTGATGTTTAAATGAATTGTTGGTAATAAATAATAAAAATTGGAACCATTTAACTGTGTGCAAACGAATGAGTAATATTGACTAGAATTATTAGCAATCTTGAAATTTTTTTAACTATCTGCAAACAAATGGTTAATTTTAGATAGAATTATTAGTGTTAGATAGCAATAACTGACACTGGATAAAAACAATAGCAATACTAGTGTGCAAACAAATTAGTTGTAACTCATCTAAAAATGAAATTACCTATAAACTATTCAATTACAAATCATATATATATATATATGTATGTGTGTGTGTGTGTGTGTGTGTGTGTGTGTGTTTAAACAAATGACTGACGTTAATTGCTTGTGTTACATTTCAATACTTGAAAACATTTAAATGTGTACAAATAAAAATGGCTCAGACTCGTTTAAAAATGTTATCGGCAAAATGTGTTAACAAATCATATATAATACATATGTATAAACAGGATTGGATATTAAATAACCTACAGTGGTTGATATGCTATAACACCCAACCAAACTTCTTAGAGGTTCATCTTACGGATGCTTTAAAACTGAAATATTAAAAAAAAAATATTTTTTAAAATATTGGACAATACTCACGCTTAAATGTAATGCAATACATTTTTTTATGTTAATGATGGTTCCGATTAAGTTAGAAATCACAATACAAGTCAAAAAACCGAATTCAAAAGTTTCCGTTGAACGATGAATTAGTTCATAAATTAACAGACACACCAGGGCAATTATAATCGATAATGAAAAGCCGAAATGACCGCGATAAAGAAAGTTCATCGACTCCAATACGTCGCACAAATTATTGTGAGCTTTGCACATTTCAAAGATACGAGAGCTTCTTTCTGCCACGCTTAAATGATGTTTCATACTGATATCGGCCAGACGAAAATCTACCCGAAAAGCTTTTGCGTGACAATCAAACTCTTTTTGGAGAAATATCAACAACCAATTGGCGATGTAGGCACTCACAGAGGTCCAAAAACTGCCAACGAACATAAGAATCATAGTAAGTACTAAGGCTGTATAATAATATTTACCACTCACATCTGTTACTGGATAGGAAAGATATATCAGCCAGAATGAATCTTTACTAGGTAAGGTAATAAGTAATACCCAAAATGCTATGCTTATGAATGTACCAAACAATATATGAAGAATGATCGAAGTTTTTGATTGTTGATAAATTTTAATTAAAGTCTTTTCATCAGTGAAAATTTCAAGTTCAAGCAATCGTTCGCGCAACTGTCTAAAACTTTCGGCGCAAAATAAACGATAGAAAATGCAGCAAGCAATGAAAAAGTTGCAAAAAGTGAGCACCAGTACCAGTACAATTACGTCTTGTTTTCGCGCCTCATCATTGATAAAGACCAACCAAAATCGGCCTGAATTAAGGGCTAGAATGGTATGAAAAAGGTATGTAAACACTTTGAAAGGAGTTTGGTTGGTTGGTGTGGCTTCAGATGAATCTTGAGATTTCGTTGACCGTTTGATTAACAAAAACGTTGAAATCTTGTATAAGAATTCTATGCTCTCAGCTAATATCGTCTCTCTGCATTTCTTCTTTATTTTCTTATCAGAACTGTTTTCTTCTGTTGATAGACAGGTGTTCATTTTGGCCCCAGTGTATTAGATATGACTGTCTTCTGTAGGATCCGTCGCTTTTATGGTCCAAAACAAATATTTTCTCCGATAATCAAGTGTGATTAAATCTGAAGATGGGGATACGAAAAAAAGAATAAGGGTTAAACTTGATTAAAATGCGCATATTTCAAGAAAAAGAAAACTGTAATGTCACTTTCACACTTTAACTGTATGCACGCGCGTGTGCACGCGTGTGTATGTGTGTGTGTGTTCTGTGAACTTGCCTGTTTATTACAAGGCATCCATGTGAAATTTGTTTATTGGTGTCTCGACACTATCGAAGCAATATCGATATTATCATGTTTTGCAGAATTGTTGCATATCATTCGATCGATCAAAACGGAGTGACTGTCAACCAATGGCCATAAAAGAAAAAAGTAATTAGATCAATAAAATATAGTACTTGTCAAGTAATGGAAGCGTAAGAAAGAAGGATAAAAGAATGGTCTTTCTTGTTTCAGATTTTCAAACCTATTTATTCGATTAAAATTTAAAAATGTAATTAAAAATAAAATAAGAGAGGAGAGTGAGCGAGGGAGAAACAGAGTGGCGAAGACAAATGAAGTATATATATATATATATATATTTATATATTGTATTAAGAAAACGGAAAGAAAAATACATATAAATTGGTGAAAAGATATTATTAAATATTAACTTATTATTAAAGTATTAACTAAGGCAATTTTTCCCAACGCTTTAGTTATTCATAACATTTTCACAAAACAAAAATTTTACTTTTAACAGTCAAAAATCATCGCATTTATTCCTGATAAAAACAAACATCGTCAAGATTTTATAAGATTATGTTGAAGGATATCAAGTTACACTAACAACGATAATCAAACGGACATTTCTATCCGCCTCCAACATATTTCCATCAGTCCACAATATTTCCCTTTTTCTTCACGCATTCCTCCTTTCTTTCTTTCTTTCTTTCTTTCTTTCTTTCTTTCTTTCTTTCTTTCTTTCCTTCATTCTTCACCTATACAAACCAGTTTTTATAGACGCTGTTTTTCTCCTTAATTTTTTAAAAATTTATGTTTCATGACGTAATCATTTTCGAATATTTTTCTGTATTCGTTCAAACCGCTATTTTAAATTTATAATTCCCACCTTGAAGATGACCTAAAACAGTTTCTCCTGAAATTTTCGTAATTTTATATCTTAAATATCTTGTCGAAACGCGTCAGTAGATCTAAATTAATATTTAGTAATAATTTTTTTCTCATCCATTTACATATTTTTTCTTTCCATTTTGTTTATACAATATATCTGTCTGATTAAACTCTCTACCTAATTCATATATATATATATATATATATATATATATATATATATATATATATATATATATATAAAAACTCATTACCTCTTCTATCCCAGTCGGCTGAAGCTGTAGAATACACCGAATGCATCTCTGAAGAGGGGTAATACCCCTCCCAACGAGTGTCCTGAATATATGACACCAAACAATCTGATGCAGCAGATTTGGGGAATGCGGAGTACTCCTTCATTGCCATCGCTCCCAGGTCCACTCTGACCCTGAATGGTAACACCTGATAGGGTCCTATCTATGGGTCAAATAGAACTGTTTGACCTTTAAACTGTGTGCAAACAAATGACTCTTGCAAAATTTAATTGTTTGAAATAGAACGGCAGAATAATTTAATTGCATGTAAACAAACGAGTGATGTTTAATTAAATTTTTAGTGATGCATAGCAATACTTGGAACCATTTAACTTTGTTGATGTATGCTAAATTGAATTGATAGAAAGAGAACTGATTGATCCTTTAACTGTGAGTATCAACAAAATGTGTTTAAAAATCATATATTTAATACATATGTGAAAACAGGATTTGGCATTAAATCGTTGATATGCCAAAAAACCAAGCCAGACCAAACTAATCATTACCTCTTCGTTTCACTCTTTTTATTCCCTTCTAACTTATTCACTTCCTTTTAAGCAATCCAGTTTTTTTGTAAATCTTCTTTTTAACTCATCCACTTTTTCTATTTTTTTCGATTAATTCACTTATCCGATTTATTTTGAGCAATTGCTCTCCACTTGCCAGAACTCTCTCACCAGGCTTTGAATTCAGAGTCATATCTTATTCACCTGTTGATCTACTAAGACTCATTTTTGTTAATTTTTAGGTGAGTGGTTAGATTTTCAATAAGATTAACGTTGCTAGTTCGCGAGAAGATCAAGGTTAATAGCAGCACTATTGCAGCTGAGAATTATTTAAAAAATCTATCAACAAAATTATCACTTACTAAAAAAAGGAATGTTATTAAAAACAAATAAAAAATGAACATGACATATCTATTTATTTTCAATCTTGCTATGTTTAATAAACCTCTTTTCTTAAATAAGTTATTTTTAAAGCAAAATATGTAAAATAATCAAGATCATCAGGTGGAAGACACGACCTTTGTTATTTGTTATATATAACAAATAACTAAGAAACTAGTTTGCTGCGGGAAGAAAAACCCTGGGACCGACAACTTATATATATATATACATATATATATATACAATCTTTCAAGAATATGCCCTTCAAAATAGACCACCCTTCTCAGCATGCATCGCACAATAGTATATTAAGAGATACCAACCACATGGGAACCATTTTGTCTGATGATTACATAAGCGAAAAACAGACTGTCACCTAGCGCCGTTGACTCTGTGTCTACGCTATCCTTATTTAAATACATATGCCCTGTCACAGGTATTAAGTACTCTTTTTTCATGAATATTGAAAACTATAGGATAAACACACACACAAACACACACACACACACACATATCTATATACGGTATTTTTTGCCCAGTTAATTTACAATTTATCTGGTTATATATATATATATAACCGGAAGTTGGGTGTTTTATTCTAAATAGAACAAACGATTTTAATGAGGATTCGAGAAATTGTAAATTGTGGCGAGAGAAAAATACCGAACATCTTTTCCAGTAAATAGTAGGGCAGACTATGGTTGATTAGCCCAGGGTAGGTAACCAGTCTAGGAGAAGGAAAACACTAAATTCATATCACTTAAAATCCGCTTGAAAAGTGCATTCTGCCCGTGGAGTAGGTGTTTGGTAAATAAAAACATTGTGAAATAATGGAAGAAATATAACTTGAAAAGAATACTGGAAAAACTAGTTGTCAAGCAACATATCTATGAACGCCAATTGTTACGTTGCTATGACAATAATATTAGCAGTTTAGTTTTTCTGGTATTATTTTCAAAATTCTTAACTATATTTTCAATATTCAATTGTATTTTTTAAATTGTAATTTCTGTATTTGCCTATAATCATTTGTTTTCACAGAGTTATAAGACATCAAGTATCCCTATCTAATGCAAATAATTTTTAAACAAATATATTTGACCAAAAGGTGGAACCAGAACTAGTACGCTCCAGGACAGCGTGAAATTCGAAGGAATGGCAGTAAAAAGATAGTTCATACTCCCCAGAATTCCTTAATTGGATCTTCACTACTATATGGAGTGTCATACCCATGTCACGTCTTTGGGAAGCCGAACCGATTAAATGGCTCTACCATTTAGGGTGCATTGGGCAGATGCATTGGGTGTGGGAAGTCCCCACTTTGACACTTTGCACTGACTTTAATTCACAGCTCAAGTGAAATGTTTTCAAGAATAACAAAGAAATACTAAGCATCTCGAACACAACGTAGTCGATTTTACTAAAAATCTCCACGATAAGGAGTTGTTATACACAATAATTATAAGTCTCGGACTAATTATACTGCATCTTATATAAATGCACATAGATAGATAGATATTGTAATAACTAGTTAACTAAAGTACACACTAAGATAGAAAAATAGATAAATAGATAAAATAAACTTACACTCTTGTTTAGTCCGATTCCATGGAACAAGATAAGCAGAACGCTTACAACGTGTACAACCACCAATATAATAAGTATTATAAAATCTAAAGTTTTAAATGTTGGGTTGATAATATGATAAGTGGTTAAAAACACTTCCAAAAGTGAAACACTAAAGATGAATCCAATGAACAAGTTTATTACACCGTTTAAGGCTTTCAGTAAGTTGAATAGTTTATCATGTTGTTCACATATTGCATAAATCTGGTCGCTTTTAGCCTGCTGACAATGAAATGTTCTCGGAGATATTTCAACCATTTCTTTTGCAGGAACTCTGACGTCAGAGTCAGAGATTTCTCGAGGGTTGTCTTGAAAAATGTTTCGAAATTCATCGGCCAACAGATTAAACTGGCATTTTATAAATCCCATAAAAAAGTGTAATAGTTCTCGTATTCCGCTGATCCACAAGAAATTGATTGACAGCAGACAAAAATTTGTAATTAGGATTGGTAAGCAAAGAATGTTATCAAAATTCATAGGGAAAACAAATGTATTGAAAAGATTACTTTCCTCTGGGTAGATTAGCGGTAAGACGATATAAAATACGATTGATAAGATTAATCCAGTAGTAGTTCTAAAGTAATACGAATATCTTTTTTGATCACTTTGTTTTTTCATCTTCGTTTCACCAATATTAACTACTTCATACTCAGATATCTGTTTTCGAATTGCCAAGAGTTTGTCATAGTAGAATAAGCGTAGAATCATACTGAACGAGACGAAATCAATGTAGTATACGAAGAGGCAGGAGATCAGAATAGACATTTGTGCATAGGGCAGAAGAAAAAGACCTACAGTGATTCGAATAGAATTGCCGATAGTCAGAATTTGGAAGAAGTAGCAAAGAAAAACATACAGCCATGTTTTAATGTTAGACGCTGCCGAGTAATCTCGTCTTATTAGTAATAAAGTTATCATTGCAAAAATTGAATGTATCACGGCTGAAAATGGCGTGTCTTTTAACTTTATCCGACGCATTTTCTGACGACTTTTCATTGATCTCTGTTTTTCTTTTGTTTCTTTTGAACGTTTCTTTTTCGTTTTTCGATAAGTTTATGAATATTTTCTTTTCTTTTCTCCTTTGATAATTATTTCAATTCATAGAGCTATACAACTTGGGTCGTTTCACTAAACCAACACGGTTTATCCTGGCACGATATGTTCAGCCTTTCGTTGATAAAGATGACTCTATTTTGTGAGAAAAGCTTCTGGGTTGTGTTTTTTTTTGTTTTTTGTTTTTTGTTGTTTTTTGTTTGTTTTTTTGTGGTGATTGCATAGATTTTATCTGATTTTAATTCTAGTAGCATTTAATTTGATCTTTCAGCGCTTTAGCCAGTAAAAGACAATCAGGAAACTAGTGAACTGACTTTGTGATTGAGTTAACATATCTTTCTTTCTCTCTGCGTATTAACCTTATTCTAATAACAAAATGCTCAGCTCTTCTAATGGTCAAGCAACGCTGAAAGCCCCGATTCCCGCCAGATCATCGACCTTAAACAGCGATGACTAAGTATTCAATGAATGACATTTTGTAACAGAGGGTTCCGTAAATATGTTTATATGCCAGACTAAGCAAAGCTTTGTAAACAGCAACTCTGATGCCAAAACTCGTTCATTACAATTAAAATAACTGTGATCATAATCACAAAATGTTTCCTAATAAAAATTTTGAAAAATATATTGGGTTTTAATCTTATTTATTTTCATCATTTCGCTATTTAAGAATCTATTCTGTAGTATTTCAAGGGATATTTATTGCGAATAATGCTTTTTAGGTCTTCGATCGGTAAAAACTACATCCATGTGAGTAATTGTAAAAGTCATTGGGGATTACTTACAATCATGTCAAACACATTTTATTTGATTCTCTTTCGTGTTTTTTTATTTGTTTGTTTGTTTGGTTTTTTTTTGGGGGGGGTTGTATCTTTGCTTTGCATAGAAGACCATTAACGTTGATCAAATAAAAGACAATTAGAAAACTACGGGGTTGGCTTTCTGATTGATTTACTAAAGATCGATAAAATCAATATCTGTAACATACTTGAAAAACCTATCATCTGTGAGAACTCAAAAGGTCTATCTATTCCACAGGAAAAAATTACAGTTACTGATTAATTCAAGTTTACGTCCCTCTGTCGGCGGGGCTTAGAATATTCTTTATCCCCTGCAAAAGAGTAAGACTCCACTAGAAAGGAGTGTCTTAGATATAAAATTTTGCTACATCCGGCGGTGAGGCTCCAGTTATGGCGAGTGTGGAGAACACCTTCATTGTCATTACTCCCAGGTTCACACTGACACGGGGTAGTTGTACCTGTTAGGATCCCATCTATGGGTTTAATAGATATGTTTCAAGATTATTCGAGTTTGATAGCTCGATGAGTAAAAAGACAAAACAAAACAACAAATAAATAAAAATGAAATAAAGAAACAAAAAAATCTTACGGGACAAAGTCGAGATGAAGAGATTACGAAGAGCTCATAATACACACGTACACATCCATACAGATTCATACCCTCCCATATGCATATACATACATATATGCTATGCCTATTCGCATACATGCTTACATACGCATATTCGCACCTACGCTTATATGCATTATTGCTCCTAAATATGTGCATCCAATAAAAAAAAGAGCTTATAATGTCACAACGGGTCATAACTGTGTGTGCCTTTATATAAAACATGCTTGCCGATAATAATTGTCCAGAAAAATGTAAAAGAAACTGAATACTGTGTCTGTATATAGTGCAATGTAAATGTTACAAGGGTAGTGGGAATGTTGTAGCGAATTATGCCTAACGAGTTTCTAACGAAATGTAACTTTATGGCTCATCTTAATTTTACTGAAAGATGAAACTTTCCTTCTTTGATTAAAAATGAATTCTAGGGGCTTCCGGTCGGACTTCAACAAGAACTTTCTGCTCAACAAAAATTGAGGATCACAACCCTATGAGCGCCCGACAGTTCAGTTAAAGACATGAACCGCTAGATTGTTTACACAGGTGATTTTCTTTATTGTGGTGAAGGGTTATATAGATTCAGCGACACCTTTTGAATGAACTGATAACATAAAATATGTTTGTGTGCCACAGCTTCTTCCAACAAGGCTCTTCAGGTTTTGAATTCATGTTTTCCTTCTCCGAAACCGGTCGCTCTACGAAGGCTAAAGAACCAGTATGCCTTACAATTTATCCGACAGGTGAACGTGACGTAATGATTACAGTCATCGGAAATAAACTTGACGAACCGAGTTCAAATCTTAGAGATAGGTGTTTGTGTTTTACTTCGCATTAATGCTCTTGGGAAAGATATGAATCTTTATTTTCTGATACTTCTTGTTACGAGTAAATTGTTAGGCAGACTGGCTCATGATAACAGAAATGTTCTCTCATAAACTTACCGAGATTTGACTGAGATTCATATGATCCAAAGTTTATACTTTTATTTTATATACATAACTATTTTGATTAAATCTTGAGGTGATACATTATGAACATAAAGAATGGTAGAAAAAATAAAATCCAAATAACAGAAAGTTATTATTCTACTCACGCTGGTGTTTAAGCTGATCCCGTAGTAGAGCAAAGTGAAGGTTTCAAAAACTCGTAAACACGTCATTAAGATCAGTGTGTAATGATCGTACATTCGCATTCTGCGTTCGATGAGTTCATAGACAACGAAGGAGACTTCCATCAGACAAATCGACAGCGTGAATGCAGCCATTATACAAATCACTCGATTGGTTAACTTCAGTTGGAAGCAGATTTTATCGTATACGTTATACAATTCAATGAAACGTTCGCTTTTATCGTTCATATTGAAACTGTTCATATCGGAAGATGTTGCTTTAAAGATTTCGCGAAATTCCCGCGTAAATTCATTGAATTCATTTATGAGAAATTTTGACTGCATGATACATGTATATACATTTCCAATAACCCATACCAAACTCAGTGAGAAGACAATAAAATTTAGGATCAGGACAGGAACATACCAAAAGCTATTGAAATTCACAGGGAAAACGAAAGCGTAGAATAAATGTCCGTGTTCCGGATACAAGAGCGGTAAGATAACCATAAGAGAGAGAGAAAGGAAGAAATTGTGTATACAAATGTAGATGAAAAGTCTTTTGCCAAATTTGTTCAGGTGACTGATGTTAGCTTCGGCTTGCTTCACGGTTTTATACTCGGAAATGGAGTTCCGCCAATCCACAATCCAACTTGCATTGAAATAGACATAGAAGATATAGAAAGTGATATAAATTAGAAGATAAGAATACAAGCCTGTGATCATTAACATTCCTATATTTTCGAGTTTGATCACCGAAAGAGTGGAAATGATGCGGATGCTGTTACAAATGATTACTGCCATAGAGAAATAACAGAAAAATCGGTAGATTTGATTCTTAATGCCAGACACTGGGTTCCCTGCAGATTTTTGTGGAACGCTTGCCATTAAAAAAGTCAGACACTTAAAGATAATGTTGATTGTTTCGATATACTCAGTGTCTTTGAGTCTTTTACTGATCAATTTCTTTTGTTCCTTTTGTACATCTGAGTGAACATTCGAAACTTTGCATTGTAGCCACATCGTTTTTTGTTTTTGCTTTTTCTACAATAAATTGATAATATTAATTTCCTGACAAGTTTTATAATATTCAGTTTGATTTTCAAATGTTTGTCATAGTTTTCCAAGTATCTTATGAATGCAGTAAACTCGTTATCGCCGTTGATTGAATTAAACACTGACAGTTGAAAAGATGATTTTGGCGCTCTGTTAGTCATTGAATCTGATAGCAACTGCTTGTCGCTATCTGAACAGATTTCATTCATTTGAATTTGCTTGAAAGCAATTATAGTGTCAAAGCAAAGCCACTGGCTTTGGACATATGATTAAAAGCTTGTCAGTGTTGAACAATGAAATAATCGAACAGAACTTGCTTCAGTGTTGACAGTATTGCAGTGAATAAGAAAGAACGAATAAAAATATGACAATTATAGAAGTACGATTAAAAGAAGATAAAAAAACTTGCTTTTTAGAAAAAGGAATAACATTCGAAACAACTTAAAAAAAAACAAGAAAGAAATCAACCAATCGAATGCTAACATTGTCTATTTAGAAACGAGAGACTTCGTGGAATGATATCTTACGTGCTGGTCTGCGACGTCGTAGTAAGCGATTATGTTCAGTTTCGGACAAATACTTTTGGGACAGGTATGAACTCTCAAATGCCCTCAGCTATGGGTTAAATAGTATCACTGCTGGTCTTCTGCATAGAATAAATTTGGGATTAAATAACCCACGAGGGTTTGTATGCTATTAAAAAAACATCAATGTAAGGATATTTTCGGATCTGGAAACGATCATGAACCTCAAAAAATGTTTATTTATTCCTGAATGCTTATCCTAGGGGTCTAAAACGCACTAGCAGCAAACTATTTTTCTATAGTACGTGAAAGAAAACTTTTCATCTCAAATATTTTCTTAAAACTTATTAATTTGTCCATCACTCAAGACGATGTTTCGCTCTATAGAAGAGTAGAATCTACTTTAATTTTTCAGTCGTTTTCAGTTCAAGAATTAAAATTCAAAAGTAGAAATAATCCAATTTTATATGTATTTGAAAAACATTCTCAATAACAAAGTGAAATCTACATCAGTTTGTTTTAAAGTGGTGCTAGGGTATCTAAGATTATAAAAAATGACATGCACAACAGAACAATGGTAATTTTTGTTTGTTTCGTAATGTGAGAAAGAGTGCTTTTGATAATTCGTATTGGTATGGAGGACGTACTTGAGTTTACAGACAACACATACAAGTTGAAAATCGTTGAAATGTTTGAAATCGGATTGTTAAATAAACAAAAATTATATCAACTATTTTTTAAATGTAACAAAATTTAGAATATTTTTTATTTTCTCTATTTAAAGAATATTCTGTCACAGTTTATGGTAATTTTTACATGAAATACAATAAGATGGTACAACGAGAATTTATCAAAAGGGAAAATGGTCAAAAGTAATGTATCAAAAGTAAAAACGAAATTAAGGAAAATTTGAAACAGAAAATTTGTCCTCCAACATTTTGAACTAATTCACATATCCCAGTTACTCTCATATGCGGATTCATTTGGATGGGAAAATGGCGCTCTATAAAGCTTTATTAATTCACTTTATAACTGGTGGAAATCATGCTCCCAACTTTTCACCCGCTCTACTTTTTCTCAGGATGTAATTTTCAATCTTTGAGTTTGAGATCCGTTTTAACCTTTCCGAAGCAAATGGCAGCTGATTAACCTCCATGGATTTTCTTTTGAAATTTAAACTTCGAATTCATCTATAATCATCGAATTTTTTTTACTCGCTGAATGTCTATCCTATAGAGAAAATTAGCTTGAAATAAAATTTCTATTTCCCCTACAAGATTTTTGTATTCGCTATATTTTCTTCAAAACATCTATTTTTTGCATTTATTTTTGTTATACAATATTCCCTTGAATTTCCAACTCTGAACATCGCTATTTTAAATTTTCATTTTTTTTTTTTTGTTTTCATTAATGTTACACTAAAGTAAAACACAGCGAGAGTTTTTTTTTTTCTCGTGGCTAAGTTACAGCTAGATAAACTAATTAGAAGGCAGAATTAAAATGTTACAATTATTTCATTTTGAACTTACAGAAAAATGGCTTTTATCATAAAATAAAAGTTATCCTGAAAAATTGCTTATATATAAAGATGAAAAAAAAATCAAATTAAAAATGAATCACACATTAGAATTATTTATGAAAACCTGCTTTTAAAGAATCTTCCGCAAATTACATATCACCTTTACGTTGATAAACACTGTTTCATAGACACTGAAAAAGTAATAAATTGTATCATTACGTATCGTAAATGTAGATTATTTAGTTTTAGATGATAGTGTAATATAATGGCCGAGGGCTTTGGGGGGTTTAGTTAGGCTGAGAACCTTTCGGCTCAGTGCATGGGTTACTTAGGTGTAACATTAACGCAGGTGTTCACGCGCGCGCGTGCGCGGAGCGGACGTGTCACTCAGAAATGTCACAAAAGCCCGAGATGGGAAACAGGGTCACAGAGTGCGGGTGACGTCACGCGCCGGAAGCGCGCTGGAGATTTTGGGAGATTTTGAAAAAGTCAGTTATAGAGTTGAGAACTGGACACCGAACGAGACGGTTGACTTTCGTTTGCTCGCGGAGGCCTTGGACAGGTGTCGCACGAGGTGGGGGGGGGCAGATGAAAAGGCCAGAATAGAAAGATTGTGCCTCTCTCTCCTTATGTCGAAAAGCCTTTAAACTCAAAGGTAATAAAAAGTTTCGTACCTGAACTGAGAAGTCGTAAGTGTTTTTCGTGTTTCGAGATTCCTATGTTCTATGTTATATATACATAAACATTATATGCCCATTTCACACATAGCCGTATCTGGCTATGATACATATATATATTTGGTGCCAGAGCTAGGCATATCTGTGTAAGGTCTATTTCAAGCGGCTTGTTCAGGCGATAGAAGGAGAGCGAGAAAACACAAGGCCCCCAGGAAAAAAAAAGAAAACGCAGTACAAGAAACGCAGTACAAGAAACAAGAAAACGAAAAACTCAACTCCAAAAACAAGAAGAAAAAAAATGCGGCGCTCCAAGCAGGAAAAGAAAGAAAAAGAATGCGCGCAGAAAATGGAAAAAAAAAGAGATTGCAACCAGCGAAGTCAAGAAAAAAAAGGCATGTAAAGAAAAGAAAAAATAAAAAGAAGGTATTTGCTCATTGTATAACTTTATCTCTCTGCTGTCAATTAATATTTGGGTTCGTGAAAAAAGAATTTAAATTGATTATAATGGTGAAAGCATGAATTTTAACCAGGGCCTTTCTAGAAGGATAAAATTGGAGATAACTTTAAAAAAAAGGAGAAAAAAGATCGAGCCCTAGGCATAGAAAAATGACAATTACTGCTATGTGTGATATTGTATCGTAGTGAGGGGGACACATGCAGGCAGGTTGCTGCGAAGTGAAAAGGGGAAGGAAAGGTAGATGGTCCCGTTGGACAGATATATTGAGTGACACTTTATAGTAAACAATTTTTATGAATGAAATTTTATAGTAAACAATATTTTCATGGATGAAATTTTATAGTAAACGGGTTTTTTTGTGAGTAAAATTTTGTAGTAACTTGTCAGTGGTCCGAGCAAATAGTAATTGAAAATTAGAATTTCAGTCTAAGATCTGGAATTCCGCACATTGGTGGTTTGTCCAAGGATTGCGCATATCTGTTGTTAAGACGTTTGGGACAGGTTTCGATATTTGTGAAGTTGGGAGAATCGATATTTTGGGCGCTGGTGGAATCAGGCCGGTTTTTTGTGGATGTTTGTCGATACCAACTATTCGGATGCACGGTTGAATGCTTCGGACCTTTCGTTGTCCAGTCGACTGAAATTGTCTCGTATAAATCTCGCTATAGGAGCAGAGCAACTAAGAGAGAGATTTTTTTTGCGTGTGTCTGACGAGGCAGACGGATATTTTGTGAGTTCCCCCCTGGAGTGGAGCTTTTGAGGTTGTTATTGGGGAATATATACGGAAACAGGGGTTTGGAGATAATTAAGATATGCACAGAGTTTTGGTGATCTCATTGGATGTGTTCGGAAAATTCATGGACTCGATTTTGAATTGTTTTGAGGGAGAAATTTTTGTTGGCTGAATTAATAAAAGTTTGGGTGGTTTAGGAAAATACACCCGGGATATCTTAAAGCAAGAAAGAAAGAAGATAAGAAAGAAGGGTACTCGTAAGCTGTTGAAAAGATGTGAGATAGACCGTTTGACGGTGGTCAAAAGTTGAAAAAAACGGGGAAACTTTTATCTTGGTTTGATTACGAGCTATGCTTATTTGTGAAGGGTTAAAATGTGTATATTAATTAATGACAGAGATTACAAGAGAAGGCGATATAAAGTTAGAAGTAATGAGTACGGATGTAGAAGGAAAGCAAAAGTGTAAAAGACATAATGAGCAATTGGCCTGAGAGTGAAAAAAAAACAAAAACAAAAAACAAATTAAAGACTGAAAAAATATACATGCCGAACCAGTGACTGTTGAAAAAATTTGAAAAAAAAAAAAAAAGAGAAAAAAGAATCAGAAAATGTGGTTGGAAAAAGAAAGAAAAAAATGAATTAAAAAAAAATGAAGGACAATACGAACACTTTTATTTCAATGACTTTTGAGTTTGGGACTGATGCATGTTTTTTGTTGTATTGTTTTGTTAAAATTATATTGCTGAAAATTTTGTTGATCAGTTCGACATGAGGAAGAGCGGCACATTAATTTAGGAAAATTATTTGTCATCATGGATGACAAATGATTTTATTTGTAGAAGGGAAAGGCATGTAATATAATGGGCGAGGGATTTGGGGGGGGGTTAATTAGGCTGAGAACCTTTAGGCTCATGGCATGGGTTACTTAGGTGCAACATTGACGCAGGTGTTCACGCGTGAGCGCTGGCGGAGCGGACGTGTCACTCAGAGATGTCCCAATAGCCCGAGATGGAAAACTGGGTTACAAAGTGCGGGTGACGTCACGCGCCGGAAGCGCGCTGGGGATTTTGGGAGATTTTGAAAAAGTCAGTTAGAGAGTTGAGAACTGGACACCGAACGAGATGGTTGACTTTCGCTTGCTTGCGGAGGCCTTGGGCAGGTGTCGCACTAGATGAGGGGGTGCAGATAAAAAGGCCAGAATAGGAAGATTATGCCTCTCTCTCCTTATGTCGAAAAGCCTTTAAACTCAAAGGCAATAAAAAGTTTCGTACCTCTAACTGAGAAGTTGTAAGTGTTTTTCGTGTTTCGAGATTCCTATGTTCTATGTTATATATATATGAACATTATATGTCCATTTCACACATAGCCGTATCTGGCTATGGTACAATAGATATGTGGGATACAACACATATTTACATATTGAAAATTTATTATAGATTTATCATCATCATCATCATCGAGTCATACTGAAAACACTAAATTCTTTGACACTCTATCGCCATTAATTTTTATTGTCCATTACTCCTGTTATGTCTTCTCGGCTGCATCCAGTCTCCACACAAAGCTGATGTATATAAGTCTTTGTTGGTCGTATAACACTGGCGCGTCCGTATAAAGAAGTCCATTAGAGAATGTCGCTTGAGAGTTCGTCCTTGCTTTTTCAGCAATGCCCCGCATGTCTTGTTCATCTTGGGCTGCTTGTGCGATGGCAAATAGGAGGTCTTATAGAGCAGAAACCCTACCCAAATTACCTAGATGCAAAACAATGTTAACATAGTGACTTTTAACGTTAGATTGGGGTATTCTGCCACCATTTGAAATTTAGTTATTTGTGCAAATGACGCATAATATAAAGATGAAGTTTGGGGGCATCTACTTTGTATATCGTCCGATTTTCTGCACCGTACAGGAGGGTTTAGAAAACTAGGACGCAGTATACTGCACATAAAGATTTTATAGCGGGTTTAATGTTGAGCCAGACTCGCTTCCTCAGCCAGCTAAAGACCTTAGAAGCATTTGACGTTCGTGTAGTTAACCATCTAGTCTATGATTACGACTGTTGAGCCTAGACATTTGAATATGTTAACTTGAGCCAGTAACTGTCCCTCTCTCTGTATGCTTTGGCCAATGTCATGTGATTCCGGAGAGATTGGTACATAAACTTGAGATTAATTTCTTGTGATGGCCGTAATGGGCGTGAGAGTGACGCCTTATAGAGAGCAAGTGAGATATTTAATGGAGAAGGCCGGAAAGCAGTTTTATTTTCTTTTATATTTGGACTTTTATGCATATGTACCTTTCTCTCTCTTTCCCACGTGACACACACAAAAGATAAGTACAAACGTATATGGAACTGTTCAATATTTTCTTATACTAAAAGAACACTGTGATTTCATTAGTTTGGAAACCACTTCTCTTTAACGTTATTATTTAATGACCAATTGGATAAGCCTAACATTGCGAGAAAAGCAATTTCACGCGAAACAAAGTGAAATGAGATTTTAAAAACTTCACCCTCAGGTTAAAACTGCTCAATTTTACCAAGTATTTTTCAAAAATGATGATCGACATCTTTGACGAGAAATCATAACTTTCATTGCATGGTCCACAATGAAAAAACAGTTTACCCTGACAAACGGCTCCCTGTAATAAGACAAATGTAACTACTTTTAGTTTGCATTATAAGATAGTCTAGTGATTAAAAACTATATAGTAATGGTTTAAAGCATCGATATAGGGTACTTAAGTAAATCTTATATATATATATATATATATATATATATATTCATTTCTTACTTTCATTTAATTCAATTTCTTTATACAAATCCTTATCTTAAAGGACAAATTGGTAAATTTTAGTCCTATTGTCGAGAAAGAAAGATACTTATGATTTTTAGCCTTTCAAAACTACTGGAACTGTTCGAAAATTTCTTGTGGTGACTGACAAAACAATAAATAAGCAAGCTGGTTTTCTACACCTGCTTAAAAGTTGGAACCAAGATCACGTTCCAAAATATCTTTTTCGAGGTTGAGCCTTGAAGGAACGGACCCAGTAAATATGACTTTTTAGTGATAATTACAGTCTCACTGACTCAAGCGTCTCTTTCGAACCTCCTATGAGAAATAAAAGTTAGATAAAATTTTACAGGTTATTTGTTTTGTTTCCAACCAACTCAACATAAGATTCCATCGTAAGTGTTCTTGCTTCGCCAATGATGGCTATGCAACACTATTTTATTCACATAAAAAATATCATTAAATAAGATAATGAATAAAAAAACCTTTTACAAACCGCTTCGTTCATTTGATTAATTAAACGAGTGACATTTTTATTAGAAGATGTTGAACTAAAGGAAGTAATGCCCACTATTTTTGGTAATCAAAAGTAGTGATTTTCATAAATCATGTCTCGCCGAAGCTTCATCTAAATTAATTAATTGATTTGTCGAGATTTGACGAAATATTTACGAAATGGGAAACTCTTTTATGGCAGTTTATTTATAGGTAATTTCTTTTCATCAGGTAAGGTATCTATCAATCTATCATATTCTTTATATTTATCTGTAGTAAAAAAAAAAAAAAAAAAAAAGGTCGACTCTGCCAACAGGTATACTCGTTTCTCAGTTACTCAGTATTAATTCTCGTCTATGCACGAACCATGTCTTCGATTCACCAACAATCACGCTCTGAAGATCTCAGAGCCGAACTTCCCAACCATAGACTGTCTTGATTTTATGTATGGCTGGTTCTTTCGCCAATCAGTCGCGGCCTGTCGTAGAAAAGCCGGATTCAAAACGACCGTTCTCTTTTCCGCACGGTACGCTGCCCATCTCACTTCCGGTACGAGGCAAATCCATCTTGTCTTTCGTGGTTAAAATGCACGCGACTCTGACTCTCTTCGACCTCCTTCAATATACTATAGATCTCATGCTAGTCTATCTATCTATATATCTATCTATCTGTTGGGGTGATTACTAGCTATTGGTAATAGTTTGGTGTTAGGGAGGATATTTAGTTGCGTCTCCACTCACCAAAGTCCCATATCAGTATTACTATATGTAATGATGTACTAACACTGGGTAGATGGAAGGAAAACAAGATAAATTCAGATTCAAATATAAGACATTTCATATATATATATATATATATATATATATATATATATATATATATATATAAGAAGTATTACAAGAATACACAAATGTATTCCAACAGCTGAAATGTGCGCATTGTTCGTTGAAAATAGCATTATATTAAAAGGAGTTACATAAAATTGAAAAGTCTTGTCTTCTAACTCAAGTTGGTAAAGTTAGCAAAGCCATGTAGACTTTATGTTTCAATTTCGAGACGAGACAAAGTCTATTGTCGGGATTGGTGACAAAATCTTTCGGTTTAACGAACTGAGACAAAAAGAAATTGACCAGTCGGCTGGGGCTATAGAAGACCTCCCAACGAGAGTCCTGGATATGACACTAAACAATCTGATGATGAGGTTACATTAATGCTGGAGCTTTAGGGAATGTGGAGTACTTCTTCATTGGCATTGCTCCCAGGTCCACTCTAGCCCGGAGTGGTAGAACTTGATAGGGTCCTATCTATGGGTCAAATAGAACTGCTAAACTGAATTGTTTGAAATAGAACAGTTTTGACAATTAACAGTGTGCAAACAAAAATCTGTACTTATACTATACTGAATTGTTTGAACTTTTTTCAAAATGACATAATTCGGCGTTAAATGACATAAAAAGGGTAGAGACGCCATAAAACCAACCAACCAACCTTAAAAGAAGCATGTATTATCCGTTGAAAGAACGGGGAACGAAAGAGAAGGCATCTTTACCGTTCGCAGAAGGCAGACGAAAAGGGGCTAGAAAGAATTCTCATATTCTCACGTGATTAAGGATTCTGGAATTCTACCATGCAAAAGCACACCCCCAAAACTATTCAACGGAAAACAATTATTTATTGTCTCTCTATCTATCAATCAATCTATCTATCTATCTATCTATCTATCTCATACTTTTCGTATCTATCTTATTCTATTTATGTCTATCTATATGGGTAGAGTATTTGCCAATGTCTCGGGAGGCCGGAGTTTATCCCAGGTCGAGTCATACCAAAGACTCAAAAAATGCTACTTGATGCCTCCTTGCTTAACACGCAGCATTATAAGGTATGGAACAAGAGTAAAGTGAAGCAATCTTGGGAAAGGAGTAATGCCCTCCCCTACACTTCAGTGTAATAGCTATTAGTAGCTGAAAAGGGGGCCTTCAGTTCGCCCTGGACTACGGTCACCAACTTTACTTACCTATATATCTATCTCCTACTGTACTATTCATATCTATCTATCTATCTATCTATCTAATACTTTTCATATACATCTATCTTTAACTATAAAAATTTCTGAATGTTTATCTGTCTTTTTCTTGTTTATTTTCTGTTTGTTTACTTCTATATGCTTTCTTTACGCTTCTTCTCTTTCTTTTTCTTATCTCTTTCCGGAAACCGTAGTATTCTACATTGGCTACTCTTTTCTAGCAATTTTAAAGGTTGTATATTTAAAGCTTTTCGTAAGAGATATGAAAATATTGACTGATAAGATACGATTCAACGTCAGTGTTTTTTTATTGGTGCATTCAATTTACACACAAAAATAAGGAAGTTCAATAAAACAAGCTATAAGTGAAGTAGTAATTTCACATTAACGCTGGGCAGCATTTAGAGTCGTCTAATTTGACTGGACATTTTAATGGACTCCTTTTTGATGATTAGAAAGGAAACAATAGAAAGATAGACTAGGTAAATGGAAGGCAAATGTTTGCTAATGGAACTTTTTTTCTGCACGATCCCGCTATCATTTACATGAGAAAACTACTAGAATGATATCACAGTCCAACACGTTAACGACTTTGCCACGTAAACTCCCCCAATATGAGAAGAGTAATAAAACTATTTACTTATTGTTGGAGTAGGGAGAAGTGATGGATCAATGATTTTCCCAGCACCATTAGCTGAAAGTGAAACGTGAACAACCTGGTCCAGAACTTGAATTCGACTTACCGTGACCATTTTTTACAATAATAAGCGTTACACAATACGCGTCCTCAGAATCATTTATAAACAATTATGGCTTCAAGTAATTTATTCTTTATACAAGCAAATGTTCTTAATATAATTTCCACACATTGTATAGTTTCCAATATTCTTATCTAACACTAATAATTTATACACGGTTATTTGATTTTAAGTTATTATTCCTATTTAATAATAATAATAATAATACACAGCCGAATACAAACTCAGAAAATAGGAAGAAAAGATCAACTACATGGACGACATCAAACTGTCTGCCAAAAATGAAAGAGACTTAGAAACCCAGAAATAACCAAAAAACAAAAATGGGAAGAAAAACAACTCAATAGACGCTTTAAGCGACTAACAAGCGACATCTCACACGAGAAAACGTGGACGTGGCTAAGAAAGGGAAACCTTAAGAGAAACTGAACCTCTTCTAATAGCAGCACAAAATAACGCCTTAAGGACCAATCATATGAAAGTAAGAATAGATAAGACGCAACAAAACAACAAATGTAGGTTATGTGGAGGTAGAGACGAAAGGATCAATCACATAATAAGCCAATGCAGCAAACTAGCACAGAAGGATTATAAGACTAAACACAACTGGGTGGGCGAGGTGATTCACTCGGAAATGTTCAAGAAATTGAAATTTGACCACACGAACAAATGGTATATGCACAACCCAGAACCTGTCCTGGAGAAATCGATGTACAAACTCCTCTGGGATTTTAGGATACAAACGGATCACCTAATTTCGGCCAGACGACCTTATAATAATCAACAAAAAAAGAGAACTTGCAGAACTGTGGACTTTGCTGTCCTGGCGGACCACAGATTAAAATTTAAAGGAAGCCTAAAGAAGAATAAGTACCTGAACTTTGCTAGGGAATTGAAAAAACTGTGAAACATGAAAGGGACGGTTATATCAATTGTAATTGGTACTCTTGGTACAGTCACAAAAGGTCTACTACAAGGACTGGAATACTTGGAGATAAGAGGACGAGTGGAGACCATCCAAACTACAGCCTTATTGAGATTGGCCAGAATACCGAGAAGAGTCCTTGAAGAGACTTGTTGTCACTGAAACTCTAGTGAAAGACTCTCAGCTAACGATGATGTGAAAAACTCTCAAGGAGTAAAATAATAATGATTATAATTTGCTGGTACAGTTATATAGTGTCAAGTATTCTAATCTAATTCAACTAATTTGCGCACAGTTATATAGTTTCAAATATTCCGTTCATAATACACATAACTAATACTTTGTTAAATGATTTTAAGTGATTATTCCTATTTAATAATAATAATAATAATAATAATAATAATAATTTTTCAAAAAGTCTCTGACTAAATTATCGGGGTGCATTGGATCTGTTAGTAATATTCTGTTGATTCTGGGGATAATATTTGCGTTTAAGTAGAAATAATGTAGAAATCGGGACCAGTCACTGAAGAGTAAATGGTGGTAGAAATTGAAGAATAAGTCAATAAAGGAAAGGGTCAGGATTGGGTTGGCAGTCACGTGATGAACTTTTGAAATAAAAACGAAAAAATCATAAAATACTGCATATTGGAATTCGACGACTAAGAAGACAGATAAACGGGAAAAGACCGGCACAAAAAAAGGAAAGCAGAAAAACAAACGCTGCCTTTCTTGCAAAGAAAAGGTTGAGAAGGCATTCCCACAAAAAAAGATGAAAAAATGAAGGAGTGAATGAAGATTTTATTCTTTTTTTAAATGTCTATGACTAACTTGTCGAAGTTCATTGCTTATGTTTAATTATCTGTCTGACTTGTGTATCATATTTGCGTCTTAGTAGAAATACTGTAGACATTGTGACTTGTGGCCGAAAAGGAAGTGGTTGTGGCTCGAGAGTGTGATGAGAAAGACTGAGTGGAAATTGAAGAAAAAGAAAAACAAAAAAAAGGGGGGGAGTAGTCAGGATAGTGTTGGTAGTCAAGTGACTGACGTTTTCCATCAAAATCACTTACGTGTAGCAGTCCGACTCAACTTATATAAAATTCCGAAAAGCCGAGGGAAACTCACAATATTTGTATAACTCCTAATAGTTCATGGTTTAAAAAAATATTCGTAATACGGTAAAGTAAAAAAAAGTCCACTATGGACTTTATCTAATTCGAACTTTATATATTTACGAGGGAAAGTTTTTGTGACCCACTTATGAGTTCTCTTACTTACAGAGTGCTTTGTTACATATGTGACAAGTGTGCAGATAATAAACAACCCCTGGTTCCGGTATAGCCACAATATACTACTCTTGATAAAAATGACAAATCGAAACATAACCTAACATGGAATCCAGACAGGAGGTCTGAGCGTTATAATCGATAGGTGCTCCCTTGATAGCTAACCTGGTGGAATAAATGGCATCCTGCGAATATTGGCTGCTCTTTTTTAGGTACATAAACGACGGACTAAACAACCACACAAATCAGTGACAGCAACGCAGAAACTGGACTAGAGAAGACAACAAACTTGCACTTCACTGTTATTTTAGACGAAAACATGCACTAAGAGAGTATAGAAAAAGAATTATAAAAATCTGGAAAGAATGCGTTAAATTTAAGACAGCAAGCTAAGGAGTTACCGACCACTTTAGAATGATAATAAAGAAATGTTGGTTTTCTGACCTTGAAATATTAGAAATACACCAACAAATAAATAAGGAATTAAGTCAACAAGACTCTAATACAATAATAGACACACTAAATACTGAAAAACTAGAACCCTCTAAACGAATTGAACCGTCAAGTAATAAAAATAATAGAAACATCACACACCCAAACCACACAGAACAAAGACTAACACAGGAAAGAAATGAATATAGAGATTATAAAAAGAATTATGTCGGAAAAGAAGGCGACATTATCATCGCAAAGAAACCAAGACGGAGAAACCATCAAGGCAGAAACTGAAGAAATAAACGGATAACATCACGGAATTAAACAAACTAATCCTTACAGGAGTGAAATTAGACTTTGATAAATTTGATGTACCCCTAAAGAACGCGAAGAGAAACTAAAAAAGAACTGGATGGGAAATTAGACTAGAAAAACAGATAAGAAATCTATAACAAGCAAATTTGATTTGACAGAGGAAAAATTTTGGAATATATTAGGACGAAAAGAGAAAAGCACAAAACAATTAAAACAATCATTACAACTCAATGAAATAAATCAGAAGGTACTGGTGAAAAAAGAAAAACTAAAAGATATAGAAACAGGATCAAATAATACAATAATAAATAATACAGACAAAACAGGACATTTCAAAACAAAGAAAGAAAATTCTACCAGCAAATAAGTGGGGAATGCACGAAGATATGCCAACAACCAGAAGAGAAGGAAACAAAACAATTTTGGAGCCCAATATGAGAACGAAGAGAAAAATAGCAGAAAAGCCGAATGGATAAACAACATGGAAAAAGTTACAAGGACTCGAAAAAAGACCGAAGGCAAAAATACACATCGATTCACTCTGTAACACTCAAAAAAGTACCAAATTAGAAAACGCCAGGCCATGGTGGCATACATGAATGCTGGTTTAAAAAATTCACTTCCATCTATGATAGATTGGCTTTCGAAATGAATAGAAACCGGCAAGAAACAGAATTACTCGAATGGATGACAAAAGGAAAGATAATGCTGATCCAAAAAGACTCATAGAAAGGAACCGCCCCCAACAACTACAAATCCATAAAGTACCTACCGATGATGTAGAAAATACTAACAGCATAAATCAGGGGGAGATTTACTATTCACTTATAAGCTGCGGTCTGTTCCTCAGAGAACAGAAAGAATGCCGCAAGGAAAAAAGAGGAACAGGAGATTACCATACATGGTTTAACACATCCTCGAGGAGAGCAAAACGAGACGAAAAATTTAGCTATGGCGTCGATTGACTTTAGAAAGGCATACAATATGATCCCGCAAAGCTGGATAATAGACTGTCACAAAATGTACGAGATATCCGATGAAGTTATAAAGTTTATCGAAAAAAAAATGAAAAACTGGAGAGCGGAACTGACAACATGATGAAAAAGTTTAGCTGAGGTGAAAAATCCAAAGAGCAATCTTTCAGGGAGATGCGCTATCACCATTACTATTTGTAATAGCGATAATGCAACTCAATCATATACTTAGAAAATGCAAAGGCATATACAAACTTCATAAATCGCAAGAAAAAATCAATTACCTTATGTACACAGATGACATCGAACACTTTGACAAAAATGAGAAAGAACTTGAAACCCTAACACAGACAGTGAGGATATACAGGGACGGAATTTGTCATAGAAAAAAACATGCCATGCTAATTATGAAAAACGGAAAACCACAAACGACGGAAGGAATAAAATTACCAAATCAAGAAAAATCAGGACGCTCGAAGAAAAGGAAACTTATATGTATTAGGAATATTGGAAGCGGACACCCTCAAACAAACGAGTATGAAAGAAAAAGTTAAAAAAGAATACCTTAGGAGAACGAAAAACCTGACTACATTGCAGAAATTATGCCAAAGGGGTGTACACCTGAGCAGTCCCCCACGTAAGATACTTGGGACCATTCCTAAAGTGGACCAAAGAAGAACTTCGACAAATGGACCAGAAAGCAAGAAAACTAATGACCATGCATGAGGAATTGCATTTTATTGATGATATAAAGTAAGTAAAGTTGGCGAGAGCGACCCGAAGGATCCCTTTTCAATAGTTGCTACCCTGAGGTATAGGAGAGGGCGTTACTCCTCTTCCTAGATTGCTCCACACTACCCTTGCTCTGTACCTTATAATGCTGCGTGTTAAGTAAGGAGGCATCAGGTAGCATTTTTTTTGTCTTTGGTATGACTCAACTAGGGATTTAACCCTGGTTTTCTGAGCCTTGTGCGAACACTCTACCAACTAGGCAAATGGGATGATACAGAAAAACTATATGTGTCAAGAAAAGAAGGAGGAAGAGGACTCGCCAGCATTGAAGTTTGCGCCCATACATCGCTAAGATTATTCGAAGACTAAATAAAAAAAGAGCAAAGAAAGACTGATTACAGCGATCAGAAACAACATAAACAAGTATCAATGGACCGACTATATCTAGAAAACAAAAACGGAGAAAAAACAACTGTATGGATATTTCAAGCGACAAACAAGCAAAATCTCTCACGAGAAGACTTGGACATGGTGAAGAAAGGGAAACTTTAAGAGAGAAATTGAATCTCTTCTAATAGCACACAAAACTACGTCACAAGGATCAATTATGTTAATGCAAATCTTGACAAGACACAACAAAATGGTAAATGTTGGTAATGAAGTGACAAAGACGAAACGATCAATCATAGTGCTGTGAAGTGACTGGAACCCCCCCACACACACACACACACAGGACAGACTGGTCTGAGGACTATTTAGAGCGGAGCTCGCTCTTGACTGTGTCTCAACAAATACACCTAAGGCTATTTACATTAGTCGGCGTACTGCATTCTGTCTGAGATGAAATATCTCTTATTTTAAATGTGTGTCGACCTTACTTATTTACGACACAACATCAAACAATCGAATGTTAAGCACGACCAACATTTGGCTACGAAGGACTCGAATATCAGAAAATTTTCAGCGAAATTCCAACATTTGGGTCGACTCAAACACGTAGTAATCCCAAGTCTGCATAACAGGTTGACCTTGTGAAAAACAAGTAAGATTTTTGTTCAGTAATTCTTGTTTGAAAAAAAAAAAGAAGAAAGAAAAAACAGCGGGAAATTTTTGAGTCAGTTGAATTTCGTCCCTATAAAGAAACGTGAAGGATTTTAAAGAAGCAATGATGGAATTTATAAAAATCCAGAACGAACGTTTAGAAGAACAACGATAATTAGACCAAGAATGCCATGAAAAACAAAACGAACGCTTGAAAAAAGGTTCAAACAATTAGTGTTAAAAAACGAGCCAGGCAGTGCAAATTCTTTTTCTCATGATTCGATAATAAATTCAATCAGCGAATTTAAGTACTGTCCAATGGAGGAGGAGGAGGAGTAGGCGGAGGAATTAACTTTTGCGGCGTATTTTCGCCGTTATGAAGAGGTCTTTCAAAAAGATTGCGCTACATGGTCGGTCGAAGAGATAATACATCTGTTACTCGTGAAATTCAGTCAAAGCGAACACGAAAAGTATTCTAACTACGGTGCTTATGCATCTATATTACCACAAAAAAGCCGAACATTCCCGAGCGTTTACGGAAATAATCAGAATATGCCGAAACGCCTAGCTAATCAAATTTAAGCAAGCAGACGATAAAATAATTCAATCAATTGTTTAATAAGTTACAAACAATGAATTTATCGCAGCTATGTGAAAACCTTCAATGTGCATAATTGGTGATCCAATTCTGCCAAGAGAAAAATCTCATAGGGAAAAATAAGTTGCCGCACATGTGGGCATCGTTGCCACCTAAAGAAAATGAGAAAAAATTATGCCTGGAGATGCCGTAACAGTAAATGCGTGAAGGAAAATTTTTCTCCAAGTCCAAACTGGGCATTGAACAAACACTAAAATTTATTTACCTGTGGTCGCACGAGATGGCATCAGTAAAAAATTATACAAGGCTGGAGTGCGGCATCAACTCGGCGAGTGCCCCGGGGCCTGTTCTGGACTTCGGTCCGGAGCGTGGCCCTGGAAAAGGAACAATGGCAGACTTGGGGCCTTTAATTAGGCACCTAGTTTCGACTAGGCTACCTTCGGGTGGGCGAGCTGCATTTTTGTCTCCTTTGTCCCCCTTGTACGGCACTAGACCATGCGTCTAGTTTAAGCCGTTTACTGGCATACGTGCCCGGACCCACATTTGGGTTCGTGAAACCGCTTGCCTCATCAGGCTCACATTGCACTAAGTGAGCCGATGAGCAGCACTGACAAGCAGGGTTCGAGTCTCGGCTCCTTCCCGACCTTCCCCTCCCCTTTATCCCCACTTTAATTGGCCTTCGGGCTTTTGACCTTGTGTCAAGTCGTGTCTGGTGGGAGGCAGCGACAAATACTGCGGCATCAACTCAGCCCATACCCTCACAGACTGGAGGAATTTCATGAGGGACATATGTGCCGAGTATTTTTTGCGGAACTTTCGACAGGTCGGAGGCCCAGGGCATACGGTCGAGGTTGATGAATGCCTCTTTAACAGAAGAAAATTTAATGTTGCGAGGGTCCTCCAACGGCTCTGGGTCTTCGCCGGGTACGACCCTGCAGAGAAGGAGGGTTTCCTGGTTACCATACCAAACAGGAATACCGAAATCCTCTTTCCACTAATAAAGAAGCATATATTGCCGGGGACAACTATCGTATTCGACTGCTGGAGGGCGTACGCCGGACTTAAACGAGAGGGCTACGAACATAAGATCGTAAACCACAAAGTAAATTCCGTTGATCCTACGAGTAAGGGGACAGCGAACCACGCGGAGAGAATGTGGAAGGAAGCAAAGCAAAGAAACAAAGTGGAGTGTGGGACAAATAGGGAATTAGTAGACAGCTATCTGACAGAGTTCATGTGGAGGCAGAAGTTCAAGGAAGATCCCTTCGCCTCCATATTAAGCCAGATAGCTGAATACTACCCTCAGCTTCCTTCCACTTCTTCTCTTTCTCCGCTGTCGTCTGCCCTTAGGGGTAAATAAAATTTACCAGCCACCCTCTCCTCCACATAAAAAATAACTAGATTATTACAGAATAGATACAAAACTCCCGACCTCCCCATGGTTAGAATGGATTTCTGAATAAACACGTTATTGCTTCTACACGGTACAATTATTTAAAAAGACCCAAAAATGATACACAAACCAAGAAAAAAAAATTTGATAAAATACAAATTCAAACTGTCTTTTCATATTGAAAATTACTATACATTGACCGTTGATTTATTCTTTTTCTCCTGAAAAAGTTGATAAAATTATCCATTAAAAATTGTCTTTTTCTCTTTTTTTTTTTTTTTGATCTTCATGCGTTTTGTCAACAATTGGTTGACTTATTTTGTCGTCTGCTTGCTTAAATTTCGTTCTAGAATATTCTGATTCTTTCTGTTATCGACCCGGAAACGATCGGGAGAGTTCGGCTTTTTTGCGGTAACATAGATGCATAAGTACCTTAACTACATACTTCCGAAAAATCCTGGATAAATATCGTTTGAGGAGTCTGTCTTCATTTTAAAAAAATATTTGGAGAGAAAAGTTTTCTATTCAACACAAGATGACAGTAGTTAAACCTAACAAAAAGTGGGGAGGATTACTCTACTTTTCCTAGGATTGTCAATTGAGAGTGTGAAAGGTCCCAATTAAAAGAACTTACTCCCCGATATGTTTAAATGCTTGATTTTTGTACAAGAATAGACGGCACCGGAAGATGGCGAAAATAGAACCAGAATTTTTCTAGTTTTCCTAGAATCAGTCTGCAAATGGTCTCAGAAGAATGCAAACAAATAGAACATCTTCGACAAGTCACACTGAGAATTGAAAAACCCGACATGGCAAAAATTAATGCTGTTAAACAAAATCAACATAAAGAAAAATACATCCTTGTTATGGCTGTGGACAGATTCATTATTATAAGGAATGTCCAGCTATTCGGAAAGAATGCTTTAATTGTGGCCCAAAAACTCATAAGCATACGCACTACAGAAAGCCAAAAAATAAAAAAGGAGCAAAAATGAAAAATACAGTTAACTCAAGTAAAATGGAAAACACAGAAATAAAAATGAAAAGAAAGTTTTTGAAAGTACAGCTGAACAATAAAGAGGTTGAGTTCCAGTTGGATAATGGATCTGATTTGACTTGAACCACCTTGGAAGAAAATTGGCTAACCAACTCTATTAAAGACAGAAAAATTGCACATGGTATTACAGGAAATAAAACTTTAAAATTAAAAAATTTCCTTATCAATCGAACCCAGAACCTATTCGGTATGGATTGGATTGAGTCAACAAATTAATTAATTCTACAACTGTGTCAGCGTTAATTCTAACAGCGTGGAAAAAATTTAAAATAGAATTAATGATAAAAGCATAACACCAGATTTTTGTCGACGAGGAATTTGCGAAGTATTTAACTATAAAATCCTTAAAGGGTTGATTAGATTCAACAGATTACCATTCGGAATAAAGGCTGTACCAGGCATTTTTCAGCAAACCATGGATACGTTATTGAATCACGTAGATTTCGCAATAGCTTACCTTGACATTTTAATCAAGAGTGAAAGCCGAGAACAACATGCCAAATATGTCAAAGAAGTTTTTGAAAAAATTAAGCAATACGGTTTGAAACTTGGTTTGAATAAAAGCGATTTTTAGAATTTAAAATGATGTATTTAGGGCGGATTATTGATGCAAAAGGTAAAAACCAAAACCCATCGAGGTTGAGCGCTATAAAGAACATTCCTATCCCGACAAATATGTCAACTCTACAACCACTCCTGGGACTTGCAAACTATTATGGTAATTTTATCCCAAATGTGGACGTATTAAGAGCTCCTCTCGACAAATTATTGAAAAAGATTCGAAATGGAACTGAAGTACAGAATTTCAGAGTGCTTTTGAAGAAATAGAAAATATTACCGTCAGAGTTGAATCTGACGTATTACGATCCAAAGAAGGGTGTCATTGTTGCAAGTGACGCTAGCAATTTGAGTTTAGGAGCTGTAATATTGCACAAAGAAAGTAACGGTCGCGTAAAAGCGGTTGCACATGCGTCGAGAACCTTATTATCAGCTGAAAAAGGGTACAGCTAAATTGAAAAAGACGCTTTAGGGATAATTTTTACCGTAAAAGAAGCTTCATAGATTCATTTATAGAAGAAGTTTAGCGCTTTAAACAGACCACCGACCGTTACTGTCTATTTTTAGTTCCGAAAAAGGGAATCTAATATATACGGTGAATCGATTTCAGAAATGAGAAACAATACTGTTAAATTATTATTTTAAGATGGAGTCAAAGCGCTGAGGGCAAGTGGGTGGGTTATCCAAGTTAATCCCCAAACCATGTGAACTATTAAAGGTAATTGTGATAGTTACTCTGAGGTTAGAAATAGAAATAAAAAACGGGCTTTGCGTCACCATACAGGAATTACCTGTAACAATCGAGGATATTAAAAGCATTCAAAGATTTTTGTACAGCCTTTTCGATTGTACACCTAACTATCGCATCATATCTTCCGTGATCTAATTGACGAGAAGAAATATTTGTCGACACATTTAAACAAACATTAAAAATGTCGGATGAAAATGAATCCATTGACGATATCCTACAATTTTTAAATGTATACGGTGTGACACCGAACCCGAGTACTAGTTCAGGATTGTTCCCAGCGGAGTTAATTTTCGCTAGAAAAATAGGATCTGTGTTCGATAGATTGTTGCCAAAGGAAAATAAAAAAAACAATAAAGAAAAAACATGCAAAATCCTATATACTAGAAGACATTTTCTTTAAATAGTACCGAAATGGAAAAAATCTGGAAGGCTGGTGTCTTTGATAAACGTATCAGGAAATTAATGTATATAATCAAAGACCCGAAAAAGACTATCAAAAGACGTCACAACCAAATCAAGAAAAGGTACCCGGAGGATATAAATAACCAGAAGGAAGAAGTGATGAAGGTTATTTATGACTTATTCGACCTACCGATGCCTTTAGTAGCCCTTTAGGAGAAACGTTCAAATAGAAAAGGATATTTTCAGAGATAATGGAGATAAACCTGAAAAATAGAGCTTTCAGAGGAAGTAGTCAATTCAAAAAAGGGAGATGTTATGGAGCGATTGGATACCACAGTAGTATGAACTGGTCTGAAAACTATTCAGACCGGTACTTGCTCTAGACTGTCTCTCAAGAAATACGTAAGGTTATTTACATGAATCAGCATACTGCATTCATTCCGAAATAAAGTATATCTTATTTTGCATATGTGTCGACTTATTTCATGACACAACACATATAATTAGCGAATGTAGTAAATGAGCATAAAAGAAGTATAAGATTAGATACGACTGGGTGGGAAAATAATCCACTGAGAGTTGCGGAAAAAAAATTAATTTGCTCATATGAACAGGTGGTATATGCACAACCCAGAATCCATCTGGGAGAATAGGACGAACACAATTCTCTGGGGTTTTGAGATACAAACGGATCACCTAATCTCGGCCAGACGACCAGACGTTGTGATAGACAAAAAAAACAGGATAACCTGCCGAATAGTGGACTTTGCCTTCCTGCAGACCTCAAAGTGAAAACGAAATAAAGTGAAACGAGAGATAAATCCCTAGACCTTGCTAGAGAACTAAAAACAACAACGGAAAATGGACGTGACAGTGATAGCAATTGTGGTTGGTGCACTCGGAACAATACCCAAGGGATTGCTAAAGGGACGGGAAGACTTAGAAATAAGAGACAAGTAGAGAACATCCAGACTACAACATTCTTAAGATCGGCCAGAATATTGAGAAGTGTCCTAGAGACTTGAGGAGACTTGCAGCAACTCAAACTCCAGGTAAAAACCATCAGCCAACGCTGGTGTGTAAAATGATTATAATTTATTTGCACAGTTATATAGTATAAAGTATTTATATCTAAGACAAATTATTTGCACACTATTATATGGTTTTAAGCATTCCTACCTATTATTAATACTTTTCAAACCGATCTATATGACCCATAGATGTGTCTTTAAGAGGTATTACTACACCGGTTCAGAGTCGACTGTGAGTAATGGTAACGAAGGGATAATCAACATTCCCCAAAGTTCCAGAACTAGAACCTCACCAACGAATGTAGATTAGTTTCGTACCCAAGACACCCCTTTTTTGATGGTAGTGATTGAGTCCTTATGTCTACGCTGTAGATACTGTCGGCGTATTTTAGGTCCTACCGGCATGGTTGGAGAACATATGAAGCTATGAATCGAGGGTGTTGTGTAAGTTAATGTTGAGTCAATAATAGTGCTGGGTTCTAGTTCACACGGATTGCTAATGAAACTGAAGTCTGTATTGAGAATTGTGACATGCCCACATCAAAGGCCATTTATTCCTATTTATCCCTTTACATGTATAACATTTCCTAACGGTGAAGGCTATTTCCTACAAGAAAATGGAACCTTGTCCATTTGGTTGCGGGTAGACTAAAAACTGGTTCAAGGGACTGTCGGCTAGCTTCCAGAAGCCACCACGTTCGCAGGATTAAAACTCTAATGAGCATTTATGGGACATGTATATCTCATTAAATTCCCAGCAGCAACACCCAGCAACTATATTTTAGTTGTAGTCAGTGCTGGGACGTGTCTGAATAGAGACACCTACCAAACGACTCCAACACATTGTTAACGCAATCCCACTTCACATAGTTTTTATTTAGGTGGGAAGAGGCACATGTTATTAGATAACTACCTCAAATTTATAATGATGGCTCACTAGTTTAGATATGTTACTTTCGCATTTTACACATATCTATACCGGCTCTGTCTCTTCTTGTATGTTCCTACATATCTTTATCGTCTTCACCTTCACAAATATTCATCTGTGCACTTACTTTTTTTATAGACTTGATTTCATATTGTTGCTTTTAATTAGAATTTATTTATCAACTCTTAAATCATTCGGACTTAGTCACGCTTCGTTGAAATAACTGATTGTCGCTAGATCACTAAAGTTTAACAGTGATGCGATTTCTCAGTACTTAAATGAGTGACCACTAAGAAACAGCAAGTACGGTACCAACCTGAAGTTAGTGAGCCAAAGCAAAGACTAGTAAATAACACTTAACAAATATCCTTGCAATGGGAAAAGTTTTTTTCTTAATTGAGTAAATCGTTTCAGAATGTTTCATAACATTTTACATTACTAGAAAATTAGAGATGGCAGAACACTGGATTGTTTTACCTTCTCACAGACAGAGAAATGGACTCAGCTGGAAAACGTACATGACGTTTTATGGGAAAATGTACTGTAGCTGTGGCACTGACACTGCTACCTTAAATGATTCATATTATTTCATAATAAGTAAAGTCATCAGTTAAAAATACTCAATATATGAGTTGTTATTGTCAGATGAAATGTTTATATATTTTGAGAAAAAAAAACAGAGGTCAACCTCTACATGTATAAGATTTTAGTTACTATTAATGATGGCTTAGGAGCAAATATGACCTTCCTAAATAAAGATATTTACCGTGAATAAAAGAAGAAATTGCATAATAATCGTATGCTTGGTGTATAAATAAATACGTCAATTGAAAAATTTGGTTATTTGGCTAAATCTGTTCCACTATGAAGTACATATAATAATTAGGAAACATTTTAAATTCCTCTATTTGTTATGAAGTTTCGTCCATCATTATTTTTAATAATCCTTCATCTTCCTGATTCTAATCGCTTTTTTATTAAAATTCACTTTGGTTGTCACTTCTACGACTTAGAGAAACAGCTCTTATCTTATATGAACCTAAGACTGCGGCCTCAAAGTAATCGAGTTCGAACTTCAGTCGAGCTACCATGTTCACTTTCAGACTAATACCCTTAGTATTAGAACTCCCTTATCCTCACAGCTATGGGTTAAATAGTTTCATTGCTGTTCTCTCACAAGAATTGCTTTGATATCAAATAACCCACGAAGGTTGATGTCATTAAAGTAGGAAATGAAATCAAGCAAATGCTAAGAAAAATTCATTCTCAAAAGAAATTCAGAACTGACACAATTGTTGGCTTTTTTTGTTTTTGTTTTTGTTTTGTTTTTTTTTGTTTTTGTTTTGTTTTTTTTTTGTTTGTTTTTTGAAAGGATAATTTTATTTTTAGATGTGATAAAACACTCTGATTTAGAGAACGTTACAAATATATAAGTGTATACTCTCAACAATACTAATGTGTAAAATAAGAAATATGGCGCTTACCGATTAGAGACATTTGAATTTTCGCCATACCAGCCATGCTCTCGTTGTTGAATCAGTAAAACAGCTGGTCAGTTGAACCAATTTTATCCTAGATAGAAGACGTGAGTTCGGATCTAATCCTTTAATTTCATTTCCAATGTGCAATGTTCCTTGCGGATGAAAAATCGATTTGTAATAGCAATTACAATTAGGAAAATGAGTGGATGCACACTCAAATCCTGGACTGTATGTGTTTCACTTTGTGATTGTCCCTTTTTGAAAGACATGAATCCATCTTTTCTATCCCCAACCTAGCTACGGGTAAATAGTGTGGTGGATTAGATTATTTGATTTTGGTTTGGAAATCAATCTAAAAAGAAAAGAATGAATTCAAACCGGCTTTACCCGCTTAAAAACAATGATTTTGTGTTACATACTACCCGTAGGAGGGTGTTTGGTTGGTTTGGATTTTATGGTATATCAACCATTGTCGGTTATTTTGCGCCAAGTCTTCTTTACATATATATTAAATTATTATCGGATTTTGTGGTATATCAACCAATGTAGGTTATCTAATACCAAATCCTCTTTATATATATATATATATATATATATGTATATATAATTTGTAAACACGTTTTGTTTATAACGTTTTTAAACAAGCCTAAGCTCATTCTTTTGTACACAGTTAAATGGTTCCTAGTATTGCTATTTATCACTAACTATTCAATTGAATATCAATTCAATGATCAAACAATTCTATTTTTAACAATTCAATTTAACAAGTCATTTGCACATATTTTAAATGTCAAACAGTTGTGTTTGACCCTGAGGTAGGACCCTATCAGCTACAACCACTCCAGGTCAGAGTGGACTTGGGAGCAATGGCAATGAAGGGGTACTCCATATTCTCCAAAGCTTCAAAGCAGGAGCCTCTAAATCAGATGGTTTAATGTCATATTCAGGACACTCGATGGGTAGGGGGGGGTCTTACCTCTCTGTAGAGATGCAGTTGTATTCTACTGCCCCAGCCGGCTGGGCCCGTTGGAAGGTGAAAGATAATATTATTGTTAATAATAATCAATGACAGAGCTTTCCCTAAAATGAATAGAAATATACTCTTAACACTACGAGTGTATAAGATAATAAAGACAAATATGAGACAAACAAGTGAGAGGCAGGGATATTGAGTGGTTTGATAGGTGTTATTTAGATTTCTCGATTTCTGTCCATGCTCTTGTAGCTGTGTTAGAAAAAGCAACACATACACTGAACCAGGTTTAGAAGAAGGGCACTTGAGTTCGAGTGTGGCCAGGATTTATCTTTTATTCTTGTTTCGAATGTGCGATATTCCTCACTGTTGTAAGAGTGACGTGATGAACCAAGTGATTTTGCGATATAAATCAACTATAATTAGGAAGATGAAGAATAATACGAGTCTTAATTCTTAAAAATAAACTTTTCTTTGTCTCATTTAGCGTCACTTTATTTGATGGAGTATCATTTTTAGTAATGGTTTCTTGAAAAGTGTTTTCTGTTCAATAAAAGAGACGATTGTACAACAGTGGCGGTTAATAAATTAATAAAGTTTTAAATATATAGCTAATAACAAAATACAAAAATAAAACGAATGAGAAAACAACAAAAATAAACTCAAGTAAAATATCCTGCAATTTCACTTTCGGTACCAAAAAGAATTGAGGCTTTTTGATGCCAGCTCACTGGATACATATACAATTCCAGGCTCTAGAAATGAGCAGTTCTTCCTCAATAATTTTTTAATATTTATTCATAGTCTAAAAAACGCTCCACCAGAGAAGCCCATACTAAATTTCTTGTTTAATTACTTCTGAAGAAATCGAGGTTTGTCATTGTTCAAAATTAGTTTACCAGATCCTCCTTAGATTTTGTTTCTTACTTTCGATAAGATCGATTTTGTTGAATCGCGTCAGAAAATACTAAAAATAACATTATTTTAGGAATTCTTTAAAACTTTGCGTTAATTTTCGAAACACAAGGAAGATATTCTTAAGATCTTTCCTTGATCGACTTGAGAATATCACTTCATGTCTTTATCTTTTAATAAATATCCAGATGGAAGTTTTAACATCAACAATAAGTCTAGAAAGATTTCTTGTGACCACTTGTCTGATTTTTCCTTTCCTGATATGAACAACTTCATTTCAGCATCATCTCTCCATCTCATTTTTGTCACTGTCTCCGCTAACCTTTTTCATGACGGTCGCAAACTTACACAAGATTATACAATACAATAATTTTATTATTAATTCAAAACAAAATTAAGGACATTTTGAAGATTTTATTAGATTAACTACAGTGGTTTTAATGCTTATGTTCAGGTTTCTTTTGTCTTCTATTAAGATCTTTCTTATAAGTCTTTCTTCTTCTCTCTGACAAGCTCGTAGCAAAATCAAGTTCCTTGAAGCAAATGCACCAACTTTTCTTTCCTAGTGGATTTTTAATCCCTTCCCATTCTCACAATGCTTCTTATTTCCGGCGTGATTTTTCAATAAAAGAAATCACTTACTGGCGCTATTTTTCCTTCTCCTCCCACCACGAAATCGGCAAAATTTTCATTTGATCTTTTTTTCATTCGCACTATAAGTACGCAACGCAATGACGTTAACTCTAGCCAAAATATAAAGAATTTGCCTCATTATATTCCAGAGTCATTCTTTTTACTAATTTTTGTGAAGTGAATTACGTACCGTACAAACCTCTTGACATGAGACTTGAATAGCATTTGATATTAGAAACAAATATATAATGGAAAGACATCAGAAAAGATAAAAGGATACAAAAAGTAAGCACGCCATTTGTTATTATCAGTGTGGTGCTTCACTCGTTACGTGCGATTTTCAAGGTTGTCACTTGTGTTTGACGTGATAGAAAGAAGTAGGAGAAAAAGGGTTTATTGTAGTGAAAAAGATAATAAATCTTGCAATCAAAGGGAAGAATGACGAGAAAGAAGAAAAAAAATTGACAACGAGGAAGAGAAGACTTTACATTGTGCTATGAAGCTTATTACTTTCAAAATTTCCTTCAAAATGGTATATCTGAATAGAATACTTTTGATATTAAAAAAATTAAAATGTCAATGACAAGCCTCAGGTGTGAAATTGTTTGGAAAAAAGTTAATCTAAATTTATGAAATTTTTAAATTCTGAAACGAACGAGGGTGCGAACCGACTCACAAATTCGAATAGATAAATCAAGTTTGAACTTTTGTCTTGTTCATGACATTTTCGAGTGAATTAATCGAGACTTGCTTGTTTCATGTGTCACAGTCAGAAGTTCAGACATCTAAGTTTTTAGAAATTTCGATTGTAGAAAATAAATTATATAAATAGATGAGATGATATTGACTCTTTAACAATTTTAATTTCTTATCTGTTCAAGTGAAGGACCTCACAAAGAGATTTTATTTCCGTTTGAAGACAAGGAGACATTCATTATATTGACTTAGAGTTAAAAGATTTAAGGGTGTATCTTAAATAAAAGCCAAAAGAAAACTGAGAAAAAAACTACTTACGCTTGAAGAGAGAAAAATGCCCGCTCCAATCAAAAGAACAGTGAACAGCGTACCAAATCCAGCTGATAAGGATATAGAGTAAAAATCAATTTTTTCAATGTATTGGAGCAAACCATAAATCATCATACATAATTCAAATATACAAAAGAATAGGACGAGCATCAAGGAAATATTGCTGAGTCGATTGACATGTTTAAGCAAGCAATTCACCTCCTCAAACCTTGCACGATTAGCCTCCAGAAAATGGCCATCATCATCTTTGATTGCTGTTATCTGAGACCTGATTGTTTGTGCTAAGTGTATATATTCCAATGACAAAAAGTGGCACATGGCAAAGCAATGAGCTATCATCACATAAACACGGAGAGCGCCTAGAGTCGTGGCAAATCCGAAAAGAAAAAGCGCTGGATAGAAGAATGGACTGGATTTTAAAAACGGATAAGTCTGTGAGACGATAGGTCCTGGATAAAATGGAGGCGCGATCAAGTTGAATCCAATGCTGGACAAAAGGCTGTACGTGCAAATAAAAAGCACGTAGAATCGTATAAATTTAGCAAGTCGATTGATGCTGGAGTCATCTTGGTTGTTCATTTTGTGACGAAATATCTTTATTATGAAAAGACTAATGCGTTTCTCTAGACAAGGTCGCATGCAAGAGAGAAAGACCATCAGAACTAAAAATGTGTGATTGACAAAGGCCACGAGAAAAGAACCCATGTCTTGCAAGTGACGATAGAGCGCGAAAAAGCGCAAAGCATTCATGACAATCAAAGCATCGAGAAGCCATTGATAAGATATGTATAATTTTTGTTTCATTAATTTCCGCTTCTTGTCAGTCTCAGTTGCATTTTGTAGGTAAAAAAGTCCGGCGTAACTCATCCATTTGTAAGCAGTACTCAATACTTGAAACAAGTGTGTTTCACCGACTATTTTCTCAGTATCAAATCGTTTGTTTTTCATCGTCAATGTACTAAGAGATGAGAGATGGCTTGGCTCGAAATTACCATCGTTTTTGTTGAGACAAGAAATTTCCATTTTTCTTTTTCTTTCTATATATTTGTTGCAGAGTAATAGTTGTTATAGTTTTATTTCATTCACTCTTGTCTTTTCCTGCTGTTTGGTAAATGGAGAAGGATTTTTCAAGAAAGTTTTCGTGCAAATTTGACTATTGCAATCTGTTTTCTATTTCTATCAAAGTTTTACTAAAATTCTTAAGGCAAAGATTAATGAAAAATATTGTCAAGACTTTTATCACATTGAAGTTGCTTTTCTTCTAGCTTGTTCATTTTAACCCGCGTTTTATATATGAATTCCGGTAACTGCTTTCATATGAGGTAATCTTTTCATTCGTAAAATTCGCTTTAGCGCTAGTCAGTGCGTCCATCAGTGGTCAATATGTTCCCGCCTTTGAAATCTCATCGTCGTTTGATTAACAAGTCATAAAAAAGACCGAATAAAAGAAAAAAAATCAAAACTGTTCCATTACAATTTCGCAAAAGTAAATGCAATAAAACTGATCAATACGACCCCAATACTTCAATAGGATATCCTAAACAGAGTCAAGACACTTTGAATAGTTTCATTGTTCAAAGCTGTAAAAAGAGATTATAAAAGAAAAAACAAATGCAAAACAAAATCGTGGGCTTTGTCTGTATGATTTGAATGTAGAATATACCCAATGGGTCACTTTTCATTTTGCGTATACTCAGTGCATGGAAATTGGTCTCTACGTTACCAAAAGCCAAGAATAGCAAATACTAAAAAAAGATTAAGTGCTAATTGACAAAACCAATATTTTTATTAGTAAATGATGAAAATAAAAGCTTTGTATTGAAAATTGCTTTTTTATTGATGAAGGACTGCATTTTATGCTAACGTTTATTTTAATGTTTACATTTACGCAAACCTTCCGCCGTGGATGAGACACGAGGTCAATCTTTAAGCTGGTTTCATTTCGGAGTTTTATTTCCCTGGTTGCCTCACCAAGGCTAAATAACCAGATCTGCCCTTCTATTTATCATAGCTGGGGAGAGGAAAACAGATGGATTCAAGTAACACGAAGTGAAACGCGAACAGCTTCGTCTACAATTTAAACTCGGGTCATCGAATCCACTTCCTGCAGCCATAACCGTTACGCAAAACGCGCCTGCACGTTTCTTTTATAGATTCATAGGAATAGATAGATAATAATACTATGTACATATTGTATATTTTAGAAATATTCGGATTCCTTCTGTTGGGAAGATTGTTATGCTAATCTTATAAATAGGTTGATTTTAACGTCATGTCAATCAATCTTGGATTATTTTAGGTGATCGCCTTCATTTTACATTTATATTTACATTTTTGTGTTGTTGTTTCTAAAGAGTTTTTTTTCCACATAGACGAATGGAATACGAATAAGTTTTAAAGATATTTATTTGACCCCTAGAAGGGACCCAAACAGATCTCTTTAACTCCTAGATAGGTTCCTAACAAGAACAACCTCTCAAAGTCAGAGTGCACCGGTGAATAATACTAATGAAGGCGTACTCCCAACTTGCCATATAATTATTAGAATTAGATAGGAATACTTGAAATCAAATTACTGTGTGTAAAGTATTTGTATAGGATAGGAATACTCAATATCATATGACTGCATGCAAAAAACTCTTGAGTTACAACTTCACAAAAAAGGTAAATATATACGTACAAAGTACGCAATTCCCTAACCTCTAGGCATAAATTAATCCTGGATGGGTTGACATACCAGTAAAATCAATAAATCATATTTCTTTTCATTTCTTCCATGTATACAATTTTTCGTCTTTTATCTTTGGTTTTCTTATTTCTTTCGTTAGTTCTTTCTTTTTCGGTGGTAACCCAACTACCACCACTAAAAGAAAAAAAAATGGTTTTAATCAATGCTTCGTCTCAAACTATTCATCTCGTTTTTCTCTGAATGAAACTCATCGAATGTCCGTTGTTTCGCTGAGTCGGTTCCTGTCAAATCCATTGAATTACTTGACTCACACTCATTCGTTTCTAAACAATTGTTTTTGATGTAACCTGTGAAACATAGTGTTCTTAAGCGATGTTATATGGTACAGTCAAACAACAACATTTACTTAAACTTTTGTCGCAATGGAAAGAGCTACAGCCATTATAAGCGCAATCAACAACAGTCAATAGATCTGTCCAAGTTTTTCATTTGCTTTGGGAATCAGAAAAATCGAAGAACATGCATTTATCATCATTGTTCTAGAAATTAAAGGTCTTTCAATAACTTGTTCAATAAATGGATGTATTAGATCGGCATTGATTTGCGGCTGTTTAATCACGTATTTCATTATCTGGAAAGATAAAAAAAATATAATAACATAATTTTGATGCTTTTGAAATATGTTTATTAACTATCGAAACGCATTTTTTCCACAACCTTTCATGAATCCTTTACTTACTCAAAGCAATCGTGAGTTTTCCTTCTCCTTGACTAGTAGCCTTATCAGGGTTAAGGAGCACAGTAATCATTGTAGGAAGCGCTCGTGGCGTGACGGTTATCGTCGTGGGAAATGGACTCTACTATCGAAATTCAAATTCTAAACGAGGCTGTTTGGATTTCACATAACGGTAATAACTGCGGGGAAGCTATGAATTCAACTATTCTCCCGCTAACTATGGGTAAATAGTTAGGTAGACTGGTTTCTTTAACCTTGGCACGGCAATCGGTCGAAAAGAATTCAAACTATCTGTAAACTTGGAGAGGTATAGGCTCTACCAGACTATTTCTGCCAATGACACTCTACCCGAGTGATGCCCCATGATCAAATCAGGTTACGAGACCAGTGAAAAATGAATCTTTGTGATGTAGTAACATTCATATCAATGTACTGTCTGCAGTACTCTTCTGGTGTACAAACGTCAAAGTGTACGCGGTTTCAGAACTGTTAATACAATCCTTATTTTGTAAGTTATTCATGCTTGGATTTGTATATGTGATCATTTGCTGAAATCTGACTTTATTACCTGCACATTTAATCTTGGGCAAATTGAAACATATGTAATATAATGGCTGAGGGATTTCGGTTCATGCCTTTGGGTTTAGTTAGGCTGAGAACCTTTCGGCTCAGCACATGGGTTAGTTAGGTGCAAACTTGATGCAGTTGTTAATACGTGCGCACGCAGAGCGGACGTGTCACTCAGAGATGTCACAATAGCCCGAGATGAGGAACAGGGTGACAGAGTGCGAATGACGTCATGCACCGGAAGCGCGCGGAGGTTTTGGGGAGATTTTGAAGAAAGTTAGAGAGTTGAAGCTAGACACCGAACGAGACGGTCGACTTTCGGGCTCGTAGAGGCGAGACGAATTTGCGCGCTACGGGCGCCGCGCGAGATGGGGGCCAGATGAAAAAGCCAGCATAAAATGATTGCGTCTCTCTCCTTAAGTCGAAGAACCTTTAAACTCAAAGGTAATGAAAGGTTCGTACCTGAACTGAGAAGTCGTTACGTGTTTTTCGTATTTCGAGATTCCTATGTTCTAAGTTTTCTATATGTGGTCATGAACGTTCGATGTCCATTTCACACATAGCCGTATCTGGCTATGGTACACATATTGTCATATAATTGCCAACAATTTCTCTATTGGTAATGGTAAGTCGTCTGACGGGCAAGAGAAAAATAGAAGATGAGTTTGTCTCAGGTGTTAGGACCTCTGTTATTTGGGTTTGGTTGGTTTGGTTGTTTGGTTTTTATGGCATATCAACCTTTGTCGGTTATTTAACGCCAAATCCATTTTTATGTAAATAATCAGTTCTATTTCAAAGAATTCAGTTTAGCATAAGCACGCAGTTTAAATGTAAGTACAGTCTAATTGTCAAAATCATTTCTATTTAAAGCTACTCAGTTTAGTCAAGCAGTTCTAATTCAGCTAATTATATTTAGTATAAGTACAGATTTTGTTTACACAAAGTTAAATGTCAAAACAGTTTGATATTAAACAAATCAGTTTAGTGTAAGTACAGTTTCAATGTCGAAAAACAGTTCAATTTCAAATAATTCAGTTTAGCATAAGTACGCAGTTTAACTGTAAGTACGGTTTAATTGTCAAAAACACTTCTCTTTCAAGCTATTCAGTTTAGTCAAACAATTCAGTTTAGCATTAGTATACCGTTAGTTCTATTTAACCCAAAGATAGAGCCCTATCAGGTGCTACCACTCCGGGCCAGAGTGGACCTGGTGAGCAATGGCAATGAAGGGGTCCTCCGCTTTCCCCAAAGCTCCAGCATTACTGGAACCTCATCATCAGATTGTTTAGTGTCATATCCAGTACACTGATTGGCGAGGGTCTTACCCCTCTGCAGAGGTGCTGTCAGTGTATTCTACAGCCCCAGCCAACTGGACAATGTTATTTTGGTCCCGCCGTACAATTTCTGATGTCGTGGAAGTATTTGGGAATAGATAATGTGCACAATGTGCGGGATAGATTCTTCGTTTAATATGAACCAGTTCTTTTCATGACTTCGAATGGTTCACTCTCTCAAACAATAAATATGAAGCTCCTTGGCAAGAATACCGACATATTACTCTGATCCATCAATGTTTATATACCACAATAATGAGTGAGGTGTGAAGTGTGGAGTTAATTTTGATTCTGACTGAAAAGCGAAAAAATTCTAATGCTGCATGTTTTTACTGGACAGTGGCTTTGTGAATATAAAAAGCGGACGTTTTCAAATAATTTAATCACATGTATTCATTGATTCATTGTATATTTAACATTGATACTGATTCGGGTCATGATTTATGAAATGAATATTTATCGTTAAAACAAGGTAAATTTCGATTCATATCAAAACATCATATGCTATCATAGGCCTAGAACTAACATATGGTTCTTAGACGAATCTTGTCAGATATTGGTCAAGATTCTTCACTCCCGTGACCTTTTGCAGTCTGAAAAAAACTGTAAAAGAGTTTATTGTATCTGTTAATGTTGTATAGTACACCGTGTCGTTATTAACAACAAGGAATACGTATGTATATAAAAATATGATTATATTTTTATTTTCGGCGATGATACTAGTGTGGAGCAGAAAGCAATCGCAGAGAGTTCGCGCACACGGAGGAGCTGTCGGGAGATGGAAGAACCAGTGAACAACTGACTTTAGCCGAAATTCGGGAACTTACATATGTTATATTTTGGCCTTTGACCCGACCAAAAATGCCATTCCAATGCGATGCACCGGAAGGAGGTGACACATTCTAATGGCAGTTATGAGAGGAAATCGCGTGGGCGGAAATTGGCTGATGAAATGGGACGAGCTAAAAAAAATTCCGATGGTACACGCATAGACTGATGCACCGGAAGAGAGTGACCTGTGAACTGCATGACAGTTATTTCCGCTTGATGATGATCCAACATGCGATTCCAAAGATCGAGTGGGCGATCCAGTGGACGTTGAACTATTATATAACTCAGTCAAGACAGAAATCAAGACAGTTCGAGTTCCAGTTGCAGTAGAGTTGGAGGGGAGTTATAGACGAGATGTGGTAGGGAAAGCCACACCAGGCCGAAGGGGCTTTGGGCCCTGATAAGTTGAGGTCCAGAGAAGATGCTGAAGAGATGCAGTGAAGAAAGCCATCACTCAGCAGGGTGGACCCCAGGGCCTCCGGTTGAGCATCAGGAGAACGAGAAAGATACAACGCTGACGGCTATAAGAGTAGGGTCAATATATTGCAGCTCCAGCTCCCTCTCACACGCAAACCTTGAATAACCTTTTCGAATCCTTACAATAAAGAGAGAGGTACATATTTTGTTAAAGAAGTCTTCCTGCGTCCTTATCATTGCGTCAGTAAGAATATAACACATAGTCTACGACTCTCACGTGACCTGCAGCAATTCTTCTTTTTCGTTAACCATGGTTATGCCCACATCTCCCTTCTTTGCTTTCCATTGGTTATGTTGTCTGCTTCCCATTAGCTACTTGCCTAAGCCCGGTTCTGTGGGCGTACGCATCTGTCACTATCACCGAATTCAACTACGCCCACCGTTCAGGTGATTTTCCGATATCTTCGACCGGATACACCTGTTTTTAACATAACAACTGTGGGCATGGTGATATTTCGGCAATCACCTTGTTGATGTTATCCTTGAGCGGATGTAATCCTGTCAACATCCTCTGATACACAGCACCTGTGGACATGATGACATTTCGGTGATCACACCGGTCTTATCAATCTATCTGTCAACAACATCCGCCGTATTCAGGTCACGTTAATATATTACATTAAGTGTATTGGGTTCTCATGTGTAATGCTTTTTCATAAAGTCCATGAATTTTTATAAGATGTATGAACTACTAGTTTCGTTCGGCTCAAAAACTTACATGTTATCCAATTGGATATAAAGGTCAGGAGGAACGGATTTTTTACCACCGAAAGTTTAACTTTCAGCTGGAATGGAATTGTAGGATATTTTTACTCCGTTTTCTTTCCTTTTGTTATTTTATCATTAGTTTTATTTATGTATTCAATTATTTGTTTTATTTTTATTTAAACTTTATTAATCACCACAAACAAACGGCTCGGATACTTGGATTTCGGTTTGAGAGTGAACAATCCCAATGAGTTTTCTTTCAACAGGAGTCTGACGCGGAAACTCTCCAAGGAATGAGCCCAACAGGTACATCTGCGCACGCTTTGTCCCACTGTAGATTATCAATATGCCACACCTATGGTCCATCGAAAAACGGATCGTGTTTTCTCGGTATTGGTGGAAGCTAGAATGGTTAGGTGAAACGCACCACTGAAGATAATCTTGGAGAATGAAACCTTTTTTTCATCATGATCTGATCTATTACAACAAACATCAGTTCAGATAAAAATTCGCCTTGACGGCGAATATGCTGACATTACCCCTAGCAGAGGGGTAAGCACCTTCCCAAAAAGAGGTGTCCTTGGTATGACACTAAGCTACATCTGATGGTGAGACTCGAATTCTGGAGCTCTGTTTAGTGTGGAATACTCTTTTATTTTTGTTACTCCTAAGTTCACTTTGACTTGGAGTGGTAGTACCTAGTAGAATTTCCATCTAGCTTTTTAACCAAGCATTTCGTTAGAATCCAAGTGATGTAACAATACAATAGTACTGACATGGTGACTGCTTGAAAGAAATTCCCATTTTATTCTATCAGAGAGGTAAAATGTCTATATGATCGATAGCCTACCAATAACAGTCTATTCTTTGCGTATGAGTACGTTGACTTCACTTTCAGCAGATGAAATATTGCTACCGAGGTATACGAACTGGTCAACTAATTTCAGAGGCTTTCATGACGGCAAAATTATTAAAATCCCAAGACGGGAATTTATTTTTCGCACGTGTGAAGATGGGGTGGTCTTGCACTTGATCCCTCGTAGAATAAGTCCTTGTTCAGAGTCCTTCCTCGGGCATATAGGAACTGGCATATTATGTGGGGGTTAATTTGGGGCTAGACTAACCGCCGCTGGCAAGGGGTTTTCAAATTTCACATTACACACACACACCCACCAGGCCACTAGCTCTTCCTACCTCTAGATTTATGGAAGGTATGGACCTCTAGGTTTTGATATAATAATATTAATCTATAGTAGTCGACAACTCCGGTTTCCCGTATAATATTTTTAAAGGAGAGAATAGGACAATTTAGGCGAGAATAACATAAGGCGAAAGAAGCTGAAAAAGAAACATGAAACAAACAGCTTGACAGCAAGCAACACAATGAACAAACTTCACGTGGGGATATTAAAATATAACAATCTTTTTAATACACACGCGGACACACATATTCAACTTGTCGGCTATATTATCAGCGGATAATACATAACTATAAATGTCTTTCTTCCTTTTCTTCTTTTCTTTAGTCTTTCTTTAAATTGAGAGAGAGAGAGAGAGAGAGTAATTGCAATGCATAAGAAGGGTGTAGGGAGAAACAGTCATAATGTTTACTTATCTTTTGACGGGTTCCTTCGGAGAATATTTTCTTTTTTTACGGGCTGGCAGAATTTTATATATTCATAATGCTCTGGCTTGAAGGCATGGGTCCCTCTTGTCCAGGATTCTTTCCGCTTTCTTCACCCGGAGTCTTGGCATCAGATCCTGCGTCCTCTCACGGTGACCTCATCTTCAAAAACTGATTTTCTTTTACCCTATTTCCACTGACGGAAAGAAGGTGCCACTTCCGTTTTAGGGTTCTGGCCAATCATTTCGCTTATATCTTCTTTCTTCCCCGGTCAGGCGATTCTTTAGGATTACTATCTGTCCAGTATATCCCTTCTTTATCCAACTGGTCACAGAGTGCAAACATCTGTTGGCTTTCACTCTGATCCACATTCTTTACTTTCTCCGACAGGCAGGCCGAAGTTGACCTACATTACTATTCCTCTTTTTAGCGGTCAGCCTTTGGCGGCCTGCTAATTCAAACACGGAGGGTAGTAGAAATTCCTTATTTCTCTTCTCTCATTAGTAGACCACGTGACACTTTCCATTTGATAAAGAGATGGCACCATCTTTTTTAAAACTCACGGACTATATTTTATTCGAATTCACGTAACCCTTGCCTCTTACTGTTTACTCAAGACTTTGCAACAGAGATTTAGCTTGAGTAGGTGTATTTGCAAGAAGCGTTTGTTCAATTATCAGTGATAGTTTCCGCTGGATATCATTCGTTTCTTTCCATTTTTAGTGTGAGACCGTTTTCTGAATCAACGATTCTGGATCACTTTTGGTCATACCTTCTTATGACTTCATTGTATGTTGAGACGTAATGACCCAACCTTTCATGGCACTCAGGATAGAGGATGTCTCAAACAATTGCGAAAGCATGGTTTACAGGTGATACGTCAAAGAACATTATCACCAAAGCAAAATCTGAAAGAATGAAGATTGAGGGGGCGTTCGTTCATTGGTTAGAGACTGTCACGTGGGATTCGAGAGATGCGGATTCTCGGCAGTGACAATTATCTTTCGAATAGTGAAGTGGATTAGTTGGGATGGCTTATCAATGAAAGGGTATGTCTCCTTTTCCTTCATTGACTGAGAAAAACCACACTACGTCTTCATTTGGGACCGGTCCGGGAGAATGTCATATCCTTGAAATAAACCTGAGTAAATTTTGTGACCAATGTGTCAGATGTTCCCCCTTAACATCCGAATGGAGTGACAAAACGCTATGTAATACTAAATACATCCAAATAAAAATTTAGCACCATCGGTTCTTTTCAGCTAAATTCAAAATAGACTTAACTCACAAAATTCTATTGCAGATTTTTACTAAAACGCAAAATCTGTAAAATTTTTAATTTATTTAACACCGCCGTCACAGGAAGAATTTGAGAAAAGGTCATTTTTAAGAAAATTACAGCTGGTTTTGTATTCAGTGTCTTTGCTTCTACTAGACAGTTAACTATACCCAGCCTGAAGAACCCAGTCTAGTCTTCTAATTACTAATAGCTGGAGGTGAGGGAGAAATGATGGATTTATGCCTTTCCCAAGAGCATTCCCGCGAAGAAAAAGGCTGACAGCCTTGTCTAGGATTCGAACTCGAGTCACCGAGTCCATTTCCTAAGACGATAACTGTTACACTCCGAGCGCCTGTATATGTTACACCATACGAAAGAAAAACATGTCATATATGATATGCTTATTTTATGGCAACTTTATTGAAACTTAATTGCTCTGTCTTATCAAAAATAAGTATGCATCAGCTCATCGGTGTATTTTTTTTTTCGTGTTTTACTGTATTCTTCTGCTGTAGTAGCTTGGAACACCCTACAGCTTCATTTGAATCCACTCTGTTCTTTCCTTAGCGAAGGCCCTTAACACCCTCAGCCGCTGGCTAGATTTTTGGGTTTTTAGCTCGGCATTTCAGAGATTCACCGGCAGCTTATCAAGGAAGTTTATGCAATGGTGGCCACTTCGCGTTTAGTAGTTCTTGAACCCTATCACAGCGAATTCCTGAGATTTGTGCATGTGTTTATTCGGGCATCTGTAGCACATGGCCAAACATGGGCCATCTTAGTTGCACTACACTTGTTAACCGTTGAATGGTGTTGTACAAAGCCTTGTTAGACATTAAACTATTTGGCCATCGATGTTCACTAAGAGTTCTCAGTTGTTTGCAGTGGCAGGCATCAAGTTTATCAATAACTGTCTTTGGAGCTCTTTAGCTGCTGCAATTATTCATCATCATAGATAAGCATTTTGCATCATGTTTGCGGTATATCAGAATACTCCATATAATAGCATTTCGAAAAAAAACCCACATACACAAGCAGTTTCTTGAGCTTACTGTTCTATAGAATCATAAGGAACAAAATATTCTCCAAATTAGACCTCATAAAGACCAACTACCAAGTAGGCACTGCAGAGGAGGACATAAAAACAGTAATAACTACCTCGTTTGTTCTCAATGAGTTCACCATATCGCAGAGAAAAACCTTATGTTTTTATTTCGTTACAAGTGCTGACACTTGACTAAAAACACATTAAAAGTTTCTTCTAAACATACACATAAAAAAATAGCCGTCCGTAAAAACCTATACTAAAGTAAGCAAAAAAGAATTATATTTGACAATGGAAAATAACACAAGCCCAACAGAAGCTTGTCGTAACTAGTCGTAACTCCTTTCAGTAACCCAAAACGGAAGTATTCACGTCGACATCCATAGCTCGTGTGGCATAAACGAACTGAAATTTAACCGGCTCGGAACACCAACTTCCGGTATAAACTTGGAAAAAAACTTAAAGTCATAAAGATATTTTTCGAGAAATCAAAAACCGATTCCTGTGACTCCCAGTGAGTCGACTCAAAATCGATCCAAGCCACCCGTGCGGTATATAACAAAAGCATTTGTAATGATGGCTGAAGATTGGCTTTGTAAGTTTGTCGCTGTATTTGTGTTCCATAACTCGTGCTAACTGTAAAAGAGTGAGATAACACAAAGATGATAAGACTTGAATAAAATAAATAAAGAAAAGATGTTATTATCATATGATGTACAGGGATTAGCTGTTATCACATGAATTACTTTAGTTGTCGCATCAGGATCTCTTCGAAATGCTGTTGTTACTTAGTCATCACTAAGGTCGATATTGAACGCTACTTTTGGTGGTACATTCCAAATATTAGGGAAACCCTTTTTCGGAGGTAAGGTGGGGTGAAGAGAGAATTTCGATTTCACCTTACAGCCAATGGAAGATAAGGGGTGTAATCCCTACAAAAGTAGTCCCTACAAACTTGAGGGTGACAGTGATGTCACTTGCAATTGGTGCGCTTGGAACGTTCCTGTATGACCTGGAAGAAAAAAGTGGAGAAATTCGTAATCAGGGGAAGAATCGAAATCATTTAGACCTTAGCATTGTTGAAATTGGCTAAAATATTAAGAAGAGTCCTGGAGACCGGTGGAGATTTGCTGTGACTCAAACTCCAGGGAAAAACCACGAGCAAATGCTGGTGTGAAAAACCCACACGAGGTAAAAAGATTTCTTTGCATTTCTTTCATAATCGAAAATATCAATTTTATAAGCACTGAGGCAAACCCATAGTGAATATTGCCTCTAAAATTTTTATTATCGTAGAAGTCTACTAGTCTCAAATTAAAAGAAAGATTAAATATGTTTAGGATGAAGGTTAGCTCTCGGACATTTTTCCAAAAATAACAGAAAAATAGGTTGCAACGACACGAAAATGTTATAGAGTTGATAATTTTTATAAGCACTGATTTCGGAGCATTTTACATGACATTTAAATGGCGTATTGCCCCCACCGTAAGTAACACTGAAATAAGTACTCACTAATATCTTAATAGATTGTTTTGTACTTTCTCGAGAGTAATCAAAAGATTTTTCTTAAAAATAAAATGAAAAATAGGTGTAGCGTACACCTATGTGCATTTTGATATATCCTCATATGGATATATATGCAAGAACCATTCATGATGAATAAATTAGGACCTTTTATTTCCAAGCAAACTTGATAGAATGAATACAAGAATGACGTGAAATACAAAACGAATTACATAAAAAGGTTATGTAGGGAAATTTCATAATGTGATTCATAGAGTATTTTGTATAAGTTATAGAGTCCTTAATTTTATGCGTTTGCATGAGAGAGAATGAGTATTGAATGCAAATTTACATGTACTATCATGTGTAAAACAATACGAAGTTTTTAGGAGTGTGATACTACCCCTGCGGCCCTCAGTACTTATCAACTTCTTGTAACAATTCTGTCTTAGCCGGTGATTCATCTAGTGGTTTCCGCCGGGGTATCTCACATTTCTTTATGGCCACAAGAAATACAACCGAGAGAGTGGGAGAAAAAGAACAAAGAACAAACGAACAATAAAGGGCTTAGGTCAACTCAAAGTGCAAGAAGGGGAGTTCTGTAACACTGCATTCCCTGTGCATCTGTAGACTATCGCTGACGTGTAGTTTTCGCGAAACTTCTACAAGCTACTAGGAATGCCAACTCATCTCTGACCATCTTTCTTACTGTTGACCGTTGTCGACTCGGAACTGTGAGCTCATCTTGTCTATCTTCCTCACTGCCCCTGGACTCTATCTCACCCGACTGGTCTCTTCTGCTGTCCGTTGTCGACTGCCCCTTTGTGTCACCCTATGCCAACTGCCTTCTCTGGGTTCCTTTTTCCAACTGCCTTCTCTGGCGTTCTCTTGCCCACTTCCTGTCTCGTCGAAGATCTCGAGCTCAGGCCTTTGTTTGGTTTCGTGCCAAAACAGACAAAGGGATCGCTTGCTTGGCGGACCACCCATATAGTGTCACATACCTCCTTTTCTTACTCTTGTCATTTATTCACAATAAATTACAAAACATATAAAAAAAATAAATATACAATACAGACATAATTGCTACCATGCAAGGTGCCACACCATTCAAACGGAGCCCTCCTTGCTTCTTTTACAAAAACACACGCAATAGAAGTTACTTCACAAAACTCCAATGTGCTGGGATGGCATACTCCCACTATCCCCGAAATCACTCTCAATGAGAGCTTTTGACCACCCTCAACCAATTGGTCGAGAAGGACTGTTAACCTGCCTTCTACATTTCTCTTTACAGGTCAAGGGCATTATGGTCTCTGTGGTTAGCCAAATGCTACATCAGGACTCAAACACCCTCAGGGCTTCAACATATCCCACCCTCACTACCTTGCTACTACATTTTTATCTCAGAGGACCTTTAAACACCTTTACCTCGTGTCCTATCCCAAACAATACTCCATATCCAGAAACCTTGGAGGACTTTCAAATCACCTCCATTTCATACCACTTCCATCAATATTCCATATCCAGAAACGTTGGAGGACTTTCAAATCACCTCAATTTTTCATACCACCCCCAACCATATTCCATACCCAGAGGGCTCCCTGCAATTGGGAGCATCATCAATCTCAGCAGTTGTTTATGTGTGGCATTGGGAGAAACCCTCATGGGGGATCACAGCATATGTGGCCCCTGGCCCCGTAATTCCAACCTAGTAACAGTTAAGCAAGGAACCTTTCGCCATTCCAGTACTCTGCCAGTTATCTCCATGGATTTTTCAAAAGAATAAAAAAAACAACTGACACCGTCTCCCAGATCACCCAGCCACAATCAACCGGAGGGGGGAGCGACCGGACACCGCCCCGCGCCTAGCCCCGTCGTCAACTATCTCTTCAAGGTACCATATTCATCAAATCTTGTTGTTATATTTTGACCCTCGCCCTGGCCCAAAAATGCTATTCCAAGGTGATACACCGGAAGGAAGTGACACATTCCAATGGCCAGTAATCGAAAGAGATCGCGTGGGCGGATTAAGGCTTATGATATGGGACAAGGTGAAGGTCCCATTGTGCCACTACAGTGATGCACCGGAAGAGAGTAACCTCTGAACTGCATGACAGTTATTTCCGCTTGATGACGATTAAACATTCGATTTCAAAGATCCAGTGGGCGATCGTGTGGGCGTTGAATTATGATATAATTCAGTTGAGTTTGGGTCCCAGAGCAGTTGCCAGCAGACTTCCAGAGAGTTAGAGACGAGATGTGGTAAGGAAAGCCACACCAGGCCGATGGGGCTTGAAGCCCTGATGAACTGGGGTCCAGAGAAGATGCTGATAAGATGCAGTAAAGAAAGACAGCATCCAGTAGTGGACCCCAAGACCTCTGGTTGAGCATCTAAGAGAACAAGAAAGACACAACGTGACGGTCATAAGTAGTGGAGGTCAAAATATGAAGTTTATGTTCGGTCTCCAACACCCTCTCACATGCAAACCCTTGAACAACCCTTTCGAACCCTTGCAATAAAGTGAGAGGTAAATGTTGTTAAAGAAGTCTTCTTGCGTCTTCCTTCCTTCATGCGTCTTAATTATTGTGTCGTTGTGATGCTGCATGAACATGTATATGTGTATATAAGCATATTTATTATGTGAGTATATAACATTGTTAATCAGGCCTTTCGCTTTCCCAAATCATCAATTGAATAACTTACTACACTTCGATACTCGACCTCGAAACGGAGGCGCTGTGCAACCTACCCCTGGGGAGGACATGACCACACGAAGGTGAAGAAGCGCCAAGAGCAATTAAACTTTAAAAAAACAGAAAACAGAAAATCCATGAAGGTAAAAAAAGAAAAACAAGCAACAAAAAACAAACAACAAAAAACAAACAAAGCAAATAACAAGGCAAGCTCAACCCCAAAAATCAACAAAAAACAAGGTGAAATAAAACAAAAAGGATTTCAAGAAATCCACACTAACTAAACAACAACAAAAATAATTCACACACTAACCAAAAAAAAGTTAAATAAAAATAAAATAACTTCAATTGCCAATATATAAAAAAAAATCAACAGTCATAAATGGTTGGAGGACTTTGGCGGCCGCCAGTGGCCTGAAGGTGAAAAGAATTCGTGCATTTTACTGATCATTGCTCCCTCGACCGGCAGCCTTATACCAGCCCCCATTGGCCACGCAGCACTCTTGTCAGAGCCCTTTTCGCAGATCCTTTACTTCAGCTCCCAGGTGCCTCTATTTGGCCAATGTAGCAGATGCATAACTCCAGCCGGTTCCCCAGACAGCAGCGGTTCAGCCTTTTCTCTAACTTTCCCTTTTCCAGTACTTTTCAGGACAATAAAACCTCGAAAGTCTTTTACAGTTCTTTTTCAGGATAAGTCTTGCTTCTTCTCTTCAGTCCTTCTGAGGATTTTCTACAGATCGCACCACGGGACAATGACAAAGCAACCAGCCCGGTTCCACGAGCACTCGAAACAAACGACACTGCTCTGATTATCGTCGACTCCTCGAAGCCAACATCGACTACACCCCCGGTTAACCATCGACTCAACAAACGGGATATCGATTACCCAGCTTCAGCAACCCGACACATCCAACTTTCCGACAGTTTATATATACCAGGCCACACAGCTACAATAACAGTCTGAACAGAGTATCAAGGCTTGTTCTAGATTCTCTCAACTTGTTGCCAAGAAATATCTAACAGCCAAGTTTACACTTTCGACACCAGTATGGACTATATTCGACGGCAGTGACTTTTGATACAGCAGGGACTATATAACAAAAGCATGGACTTTCAACAATACAAGGACTCAGCATACAAATTCTTTGTGTACTATTCGCCAAATAAAAACTCAGCATTTCAAACCTAGCTATCTCGTCTTTAGTCATCCTTGCCTACTTCGTGTCCCCATTACGTAATTCATTTCAAAAGGTTCACGGCATCGACGTTATTTAACTGTCACCGCAACAAGCTATAGTTAGTATTCCTTGTTATCTCACCTCCAGATGATTTCACTCAGAACTTTTTAACCTAATGCATATATCCCGTGGGCCATGTGTCCTGCTGTTTCTTTGCTCTCTTTTCCGATAGTAGCCTCAGTTTAATTTAGAGTCACAGGGGCGTTTTTTTTTACTTTTAAAACCGATGCTACCATGATTTGACCATAATATATTACACATATACCATCTCTGCTCTCTGCGGGGGCCAATAACAAAGGAATCTCATCTCTGCTCTGTGTAGGGGGGCAAATAACAAAGGGATTCCCTTTGGATGCTACTAGAACTCACCAGAGCCGACAAGAAAAATTGTTGATAACTTTTATCTTTTAAAACAAAGCACCTCCAATATATATATATATATATATATATATATACTTCTTATCTTAAACCAAAATCCCTCCAAATACCTCATTACGCTATACCAGCCCCCTGTCCAGTCAGAGAGGAATGTCTGTTTCAATGCATTGTCGAAGTCGAAATGAATTTGACTTAGGTGCTCTCATTATATGACTCTTTGACCACGCGCCCTAATGCCCATTAGTAGTACTATTTGACAGACAATGACCTTTTGTGTTGTTGCAGGGCCGGTAAATTCATAGATTCCACAAACTGTAAAAAAATAAATGATTAACAACCAACTAAGCAAGGATGACAAAGACAAGAGAGTTAATCCGAAGAACCAAGATTTTATTTGGCGAATCGATAACAATGAAATTGGTAGTTGGTTCAATTAAGGACCAGGATGTAGTCGGAGTTGCCGTGTGCGAGTGGTTGGTCGAAGGTCTAGAAATGCTGGTTCGCTGATACAGGAGGTTGTTGCTGATCCAGAAACTGCTGCTGGGTGAAGACGGAGCTGGTTTGCATGTGTTGGTAATGCAGGAACGGCTGCTAGGTGAAGCAGGAGCTGATCTGCAGTTGATACTAACTGCTGCAACATCGTTTCGTGGTATCTTCTAAGAGGTGTAGTGAGAAGACTAGAGATGATCTTCAAAAGACTTTCTGAAGTTAGACTTTAAAAGAACTAGTATAAGCCTTTCTGAAATTATACCAAAGAAGGGCTGTTTGAATGAGAGAGAGTAGCGGTGATTGGTTGGAAACTGGCATCGGTTGTGCTGGGTCCGTGACTGTGATTGGTTGGATTCTACGTCGGCTGCTTTGGCTGGTGGCAGAAATGCAGACACCATGTTTTGCTGTTTGCTGTTGAAAGAGGAACATATACCTCTCTTCCGGGTTATTTGTTTCTGCCGCGCACCAAACAGGACTTGACACAATGTCTTTTTTTATCGTGGAGGGAGAGATTGGGCACGAGCCGAGGCTCCAGCTGTGCTGGACGTATGCTGGTCATAGGCTCACTAGGTGCAATGAGAGCCAGATAACCCTGCTGGTCTTAGACAGCACATATGCCTGCTCATATCTTGAACTAAACTCGAGAGTCTAGTGCTATGCAATGCTTGTCAATGACGTTATCGCCCACCTGCAGGTAGCCTAAGGACGGGACAGGAGGAGGAAACGGTACCGCAAAAATAGGTCTACAGGTAATCGTGGCGGCATCTGAGAGTCGTGCCGACCAAACAGAAAAAAGCGACGTTGAGCTCCATTCGGAGTGGGGTGAAACCTCCAGATGCACGATGTACGAAGCAGTGGGATAGAGGGATAGTTACTGAAAGTCACTTCAATAAAATATATCCATAGATGGGGTGCCGAGACACATTCTCGATGTAAGATTAATGAAAGACTGGATTCTGGAGGATGAGGTGGAGGACGGGTAACCAGAGAACGGTGTGCAAGGAGGCCCACAACAAAGGACCCAAAGGAATTGATAACCGCCATGGTGGCTGCGTGATTATCATGTATGATCCTGAAGTGTGATATGAAGAAAGACGAACACAATACCCGGTCGGTGTCCCTCCTTTTAAGGTATTTCATATCTTAAGTTTCTCGTATGGAGGCGAGACATATGTGAGAAGTGGCGAGAGTTGACACATACAAAAAGAGTTGAATTCTCAGATTCCGGCGGAGTGCGCTGATCGCAGCCAAAACCCTAATTCCATTTCAACAAGTCACCCACTTTATCTGGAATTGGAAGTTAAAACACATAACTTACCATGCGCAGAATAGATCCAGAAATAAAAGAAGGGTCCGGGAACAACAAATCAGTATTCATCCCGAGCATCCAGGTAGCCACTCTCAGTGTTGGTTCTTCTCCACACGCACATATTCTTTGTCTCTCGCGAGCCGAGTTTGAACATGACATTGGCGACGAGCATTTTTACAAGTTCACCTTTTTCTTCATATCTGGAAAAAAAAGACCCCACCCCCACATACACACAGATGGCTATCGGAAATTTACCAGTTTTTCCCAGTTTCAGTGTGCACGCTGACGAAAATATCACCAGCATCCGTTGGAAGAAATGGATAGGCAAACTAGAAAACCTGTCTATTGCCCTAGACATCAACAACGACAGAAAACGAAAGGTGACGCTTCTACATTACGTCGAAGACAAAGTTTTTAACGTCTACCACAATTTCACAAACCAACAGAAGGGTATTGGAGCAACTACTGTATTCGGAGGATGGAATTAGAATATCTAACGAATACAAAACCACAAAAAACTGACTATTTCACTCCTCAAACAAACACGTCGTATGAGATTTTCTAATTCCGACGAGTGACACAAAACCCAGATGAAAACCTAGATTCATACCACGCTAGGCTACGAACTATGGCTGCCACATGCGACTTCCAAGACGTAGACCGGAAAATTTTAGCTCAGATTCTGCAACGGTGTTCGTCCTCAAGAGTTAAAAAAGAGCGCTAAGAGATAACTCCACCCTAAAACTATTATTAGACGAAGCTAGAGTCATAAAACTTCCTCAAACAGGTTCAGCAGACATGGAACAAAGGGAAGTCCATGCATTTTCGTCTTACAGGTGCCACCGCAACAACAACGAAAGCAACAAGCGATACACACCCAAAGACAGCAACAGCAGAGATAAAAACTCTAGCAGCAACAGTCGTCCCAGACACCCACAACGAAATAGCTGCCATGCTACCCAGAGACCCTGATCACATGAGAGACTAAATAAAGATGGCGGACAGACCTGCCACTACTGCAAATATTCGGCAACACACGTGACGTGTCTCGCTCGAGGGCAGGAGTGTAGGAACTGCCTTAAAATGAATCACTTTGCTCGAGTTTGCAAGTCCAAGCTAGTAAGGTAAATTTCTTATTCCCACTCCAGTGAAACTATAGTTCCTTCAACATCAAGTGACGAGTCAGTGTTTACGGTAAAAACTCCTGCATCACCAAGAACATCCAAGGTCACCATTGTCGTCAACGACTCTCCAGTGACTATAATTGTAGACAATGGTGCCCGCGTCAACATACTCTGTGGACACGCATATGACGGTCTGCAGCACAGACCAACAATACATGGTACAGCGACGCTGATATTTGTATACCGATCTAAACAGGTGATACCCGTTCGTGGATTCATCACTACCAACATTAAATTTAAAAAGAAACGCTGGAGAGCAAATATATCTATCGTCGACGACAAAGATCCCTTCGTCAGACACAAACTGCAAAACCTACTCAGTGTCCACTCTGTCGGGGCACTGGGTATAATAACATTCAATTTCGGGTTTCACGTGACGGTTCCCATTCTCGACGAATTCCCTTCACTATTTGACCGAAAGATCGCAAAGATTTCTGGATCCACCATAAACCTTCACATTGATCCCTCCGACCCACTTGTGACTCAGTGCCAGCCGCGCCCTCACAGATGTAGAAAAGCGATATTTGCCGACTGTTGGCAGTGGTATATGCTGCTGAACACTTTCATCTCTATTTATATGGGTCGAGGTTCATCATCCCCACTGACCATCGACCACTTCTTGGGATTGTAAAGAGCCTCAAACCAACCACATCTTGGATTGAGCACTGGCGCCTGTGCCTCATGCCATACCAGTATTGCTTGATATACTAGCCTGGGAAAGACGACCTAAACCCTATAGATTATCTTAGCCGACATCCCCAAGAGAAATAATGCAGCTGAGGTATATATAAGGTATGTGACTCAACACGCCATACCAATGTCAATCACTCTCGAAGAGGTGAAGCCACAGAAGAGAATCTCCTCCTGCAAGAGTGGTGGCTACAATTTCAAACGGTCACTGGAATGACCAACAGCTATCCTGTTTTGTTCTATTCAATGACGAACTGTCCAAACATGATGCTCTCATCATTCAAGGCCACCATCTTGTGATATCTTCCATACTACCGAATAGAACAGTCGACATAGCCTACCATTCACACCAGGGAATCGTCAAGACAAAGCAACTTATAAGAGGAAAAGTCTGGTTCCCAGGAACTGACAAGTTAGTAGAAGAGACGATGCGCAGCTGCTTTCCCTGTCAAGCCTCTAACCCGACACACTCACACCGTGAACCCATACACACCACACCACTCCCCACCACCCCATGGACTGAAATCTCCCGGAAATTTGCTGGTCCTTTCCCGTTTGGAGATTATTTACCAGTTGCCATTGACGACCACTGCCGATTCCTTGAAGTAGAGGTATTCCCCTTATTATCGCCTGGATACGATTTTTGCCCGACAAGGCTACCCTGTTATTGTCAAGTTTGACAATGGGCTTCAATTTCAAGGACAGGAGTTCAGGAATTTCGCCATGCAGTCAGGTTTTCGACATAGGAAAATTACACCTTTGTGTCCTGAGTCAAATGGAGAGGCCGAACGATTCATTCAGACTCTAAAGAAATACTTCCACACCACCACTGTGGGGGTGGGGGTGAGGGTGGGGAAACTGGAAACCCTACTGTCCCATTTCCTTAGACAGTACAGGACCACCACCTTGCACAGCACAACAAAAACATCTCCGTTTGAAACTTTTACTGGAAGGAAAATAAACGTCGGCATACCTGATGCTCCTAAAGATCCCATACCAACGCTAGTCTCTACCCACATAGCAGAAAACGATGGGTGAGAGAAGGGCAAAATGAAAACTTATACCGACATAAAAAGACGGGTAAAGACCTCACCGCTCCTCCTGGGTGACAGTGTTTTCATTAGACAAAAGCTAAACAAAACAAGCTATCCCCACCTTACAATCCGCAGCATTTTATTGTCATAAAGAAAAAGGGCAACAGGGTGACAGCACAGAGAGGAGATTATCAAATCACACGGAACACCTCTCTCTTCAAGCGAATAAACCCAGACGCCTTTCCTGTAGAGGAGAACGGATAAAGTCAGAATCAGACTCAGAATAGGACCGCTACTCACATCCACGTCAGAAAGGCTCTCTGAAGCACCCACACTATTAGGACACCATCCACTACTAGAATGACGCAATCCGCTGCGGAAAAGATTCCTACCAGCTAAATTCAAAGACTTTGAAAGGAAATGAAAAAAAAATGTTAATAGATTGAACATTACTTTTCATCAATACAAATATACACACACCACACAGTAGACCCAATTTTCAGTTATACACTCTTATGAATATTATCCCCTATGACATTCACACACACACACACATGTATATATATGCATATTTTTACAAAGAATGAGAGGAGTTTAGTATCGTAACCAAAGGGGAGTAACCCCAATTCCATTTTACCAAGTCACCCCCCTTACCTGGAATCGGAAGTTAAAACACATAACCTGCCATGCGCAGAATAGACCAAGAAATTAAAAAAAAACAAAATAGCATTCATCCTGTGCGTCCAGATAGTCATTCACAGTGTTTGTTTTCCTTCTCAACTCGCACATATTCTTTGTCTCTCGCGAGTTGAGTTTAGACATTACACCCGATGAAGTTTTCATTTATATATATATATATATATATATAAAATCTGAGTGAATTTTCTATTTTATTGTTATATAAAAAAATTATATATATATATATATATATATATATATATATATATATATATATAACACAGTTTCGGTAGCCTTAAGCTACCGAAACTGTGTTATCACCCTGGATGGCGGCTGATGAGGCTAGGGTATCGCACGTGCTTCCACACGTTGTATGATGAAAAAAAAAAAAAAAAAATATATATATATATAGCAAGGGTCCGGAAATGTAATAAAGTTGGGATTTTCGATAAGCACCAGTTGGTTGTATTTTACATAGCGAATTGAACCCTCCACCCGACGTAATTTGCCAAAAACAAGTCTCTTTTCCTAACTCCATTTTTTAACGAATTCTTTAGAGCTTAATTTTTAGTAATCAAAATATTTTTCTAAAAGAATAAAAAAGAAAACCGTTCATTTTCGCATATTTTCAACTCATTCGAGATCATAGTTGCTTTCCACAAGCTTATTCATATAGTTATTTACTAAGCTTAACTTAGTCGTGGCACGAGGTCAGAAAATGGGACAACCAGTGAAAATTGAACTTACTAACAATTGTCAGCAAGCTATTGCACCACGTAAGGTGTCCAAGGTTATTCATGTAAATATTAGCACGCGTGGAAAATGTTTGGTTCTGAGATTAAACAAGGAAAGTAACTCTGCAGTTACATTTTAAATTTAAGCACGCTCACACATGTGTATTAAAGTTGCATAATATGATATATACTTTTATGGGAGGAAGCGTCCGTTTAACTGCTTAAAAGTGTTTATGGGAAATACTTTCAAGAAACATTGTTATTTTATTGTTTTAAAAGATGCTCAAATAAAATTGGAATAAAATTAATATTTTTTCTCAAAATTCATGTTTGTACTTTTGTTTAATTTTTGATTGGTTTTAAATTCAAGTGAAATAAATAATCGAGATGATTCTTGTAAAATTTGTAATAACTAAGTTTAATCAAACCGAAAAGAAAGTTGCATATCTGCTTGTTTTTATCACACGGAACTAATTTCTTTTTTCACCGATATATAAGCCGGTGTCAAGAAAATTATTACCCTCTCTATTCATTTCACATGTTTTAAAGTGAAAAAAAGGAATTCCATCCTTTAATCAATTATGTTTCGACGTTGTTTGGTAAGTAACTTATTTAATGTCTTAAAATGTGGTTTATGTCAGTAAATTCGATAAACATGTTCATTTTTTTGTTTTAGTGAAGAAGTGTCCTTCACTTTTTTGGGGGTCAGATTTGAATACTACATTTTCCAAACTTCTAATAGTTCATTGTTGTTATTTGTTTTCTCGTTTGTATTGAGCAAGTCAGGAGTCAAACATGTTTAAAAACATATTTAAATGCTTATATTACCTGTGATAACTCGAGCATTATTCATAATAAGTTATTCATACGATGTTTGAATTAAACAAATATATTCTAATAACCATTTATACTCTATATTACGTAAGTATCGCAACACTTAAATTAAAGCACACGTTGAAAATTGTAATAAATTTTTTACATTTTTTATGAAAGATTATTTTTGTATGTAAAACGCAAAGTGCGTCTTAATTTACTTTTTGTATGTGTATAATATTTTTCGCTGTTGGCACAAAAACGTATAATACTCTGCTTATTTTTTGACAATAGCATTGCCTTGATCTTAAGTAGAGCACACAGATACTACACTTTAATTCTAAGTAGGAATATCGATCCATACCCACATAACTCCGTCATTTTTAAAAAAATCAATACTAATGCTAATAATAACAATTCAACCTGGTTAGGGGGAGTTAGAATACGTATCACCTGTAGAGGGATAAGCCCCTCCAAAATGGAATGTCCTTGGTACAATACTAAGCTGTATCTGCTTGTGAGGTTCCAGTTCTGGAAATTGGGAAGTGTAGAATCACTCAACGCAGTTTCTTCCAGGCAGCGGTTGTGTCGATACTGCTATATGGATGCACCACATGGACGCTTACGAAGCGGCTGGAGAGGAGGCTGGACGGAAATTACACAAGAATGTTGAGAGCAGTATTAAACAAGTCCTTGCGACAACACCCCACGAGACTCCAACTATACGGACACTTGCCCCCCATCACAAAAACTATACAAGTTCGACGAACCAGACACGCAGGACACTGCTGGAGAAGCAAGGACGAGCTCATAAGCGATGTACCCCTGTGGACCCCCACTCATGGATGTGCAAGAGTGGGACGACCAGCACGAACTTACATACAGCAGCTATGTGAGGACACGGGATGTAATCCTGAAGACCTGCCGGAGGCGATGAATGATAGGGAGAAATGGCGAGAGACGGTCAGGGATATCCGCACAGGCAGCGCGACATGATGATGATGATGATTACTTCTGACCCTGTGTGGTAGTACTTGTTAAGGTCAATTCTATGAGTCAAATAATTCTATTTGAAAATTATTAGTTTTGGATAGGAATGTTTGAAACCTTAATTGTGTACAAATTATTTATATTGAAAATAATTACTTGCAGCTATAATTCCTTTTAAATGCTCATTTATTATTAGTTGTTTAAAATTAGATAACCAATAACAATTCAGAAAAGATAAATATTGTATGCAAAAAGGTTTAGGCAAAAAAGCATTCTTAGAGATTAAAATGGGAACATTTGATTCCTCCACATTATTATTAAGGCTTACTGTATCCCAACTGCATTTCCTGTAAATGGGTAAGACGTCTCTTTGAGAGGTGGCCTGCTTATGAGACTAAAATGTATCTGTTAATGAGACTCTAGTTCTGGAGATCTGGGTAATGTGGTGTACTCCTTCATTGCCATTATTCTCATGTCTACTCTGTCCTAAAATGCTGATACTTGTTAGGGGCCTATCTATGCGTCAAATAACTTTGAAAATTATCAATATTGGATGGGAATGCTTGAAACCATTGTGGGGCATCCATCTATCCCAGTTTTTTTAGTTGAAAATCTAAGTTTCAGAGCCTATCGAAACAGCAGCACAAAATATAAACAAACACAAAGAGATGGTTTTCAAAAGAAAACAGAAAAGCAGCAATAATATTTATTTACTACACCAATTCAGTGGAATATTAATTCTTTGCTAATAACTTTCATATTTCTTGTTTGAATTTGTTTAAATTTTGACAGTTCACTCTTAAATGCATATCGGTTTGATGTATGAAAATATTTTGATTATACTTCACTGACAAACCAGGTTTTCTTTGAAATGCAAAATTTTTGAAATTTGAAGATTTTTATTATAATAGAAAGACAAAAATTGTTGTTCTTTTATCAAGAAAAATATTTATTAATAAACAGACTTTTGAAGAACTGTTTTAGTACTCTTAATGCTTTGTTGTTGCACCTTCTCTTTCCTTAGTTCTAGTAAGAAACCAGTTAAATCACGCCAAGTCTCCAGTGACACCAATGCCCACTCTTCAGTAATGACTCTCTTCATTTCTTCAAGATTCCCCTTAAATTTTCGATTAGATTTATATCTGGGTTTTTTGCAGGCCAATCAAGAACATGTATCCTCTTCTCCCTGAACAATTCTTTTATAAATTTCACTGTATTGGGTGGAGAAAGGTCGTACTGGAAGATGAATTCATTGTTTCCAAAATTGTCCTCAATGTATGGGATAAATAAATGATCTAGGCCATCCTGACAGCAGTATCAATTGATCTTTTCAACACCAGTGGCAGACATGCAACCTCAAACCATTCCAAATTCCAAGTAAGTAAATTTAAATTACCAGGGAGGAATGCTAGATTATTTACATTTATTGATATACTGTTAAGAGTAAACTGCCCAATTCTTAACAAATTCAAGCCAAAAATATGAAAGTTATTCCCAAAAAACAGAATATTCCATTTCACTGAATTAGTGTAGTATATTTTCGCTATAAACTATACAACAATAGCAGAAAGTAATACTTTGTGGTGGGGGTCTTCAAAATAAATGGAAGAGTCTGTTTGGTTGTAGTTCACATAATGTTTTGTTGGTGACTACTTCTGATTAAGATCTGTGTAACTGACATTGGTCTTGTCTGGCCTGGAAAGTTAAGTTAAGTTGAACCCTATACTCTGTTTTGCTTATGGTTTTAGAAAGTAGAAAATTCTTACTTATATACAGTTTCTTTCTAGAAATTGGCAACCAGTGGTATATAATTTTGAAGGAATCTAATTCGTCAAATATCTTGTAGGGTGCTTACCACTATGTCTGTGGGGTATTTTAGTGGAATTTCTCTGATAATGAACAAACCTTCTCATTAGTTTACTTTTGTCTTGTGTTGTAGGATTTATTTTTAGTGAGAATTTTGTTGTTCATTGATTTATTGATATTTTGTAAGTGTGTTTGTACATCTACATTTGGTTGAAAAATATAGGATTTAATTCTTATACCATATGTGTGCAAAAAATGATTATTAGAAAATAGGAAAAGTTTACTTGAAACCAAATAACTGTCTATAAATTATTAGTATAGTGTGTCTCAATATACATAGGACCAATGTGACTACTAATAACTTTACTAATAATAATGATGTGTTCTTTTTCATTTCAGATTTGAAAATAGTATACTATAACAACTATTAATCCTTAATCACAATGCCTTGGACAAGAGAGGAAAAATAAAATCATGAAGAATTTTTTGCAACCTTTGGGAAGTTTATCAAAAAGCAATTATCAGTATCTATCTCTTCAGGTGCTTAATAAAAGCTTAGTTCAAGGGGAGGGCTTCTCTCCAGGCATTAATTGTCCCCTTGTCAAAAAGCAGCAAAAGGTAGGTTTATTACCTGGTGCATGAAGCACCCCTGAAGGGAAATGCCCATCCAACTAAGCAATTTTTGTATCTGCCCCAAGGAATATTTGCTTTTTACAAGATACTCCCACATTAAATCAATCTTGTGTTATATTTTGGCTTTATGAGGAGCCAAATAATTATCTTTTTGATCCAGATGGCTGGGAATTGATTTAGTGACCTGAGTTCTTAGAGGGAGGCTAACTGGAAAGTTCTGTGTGCAGAACTCACCTCTCAGTGAAAAAAAAAAGTCCTAGTTCATGTGAGGAATGAATAGAGAAATTTGTGGATTATCAAAAGCAGTCAATTTTTTTTTGGGGGGGGGGTCTCCTTAAAAAGTCTTGCTTATTGCCTTTACTCTTCTCTACCCAAATTTGCCCTAGGTTTGAAAAATAAAAAGGAAAAGTTTTTTAACCTTATTTTAAAATGTTATGACCTAAATACCATCTTAAAGTTTGTAGATAGAAATGTATGGAACCATTAAGTATATTTGTCTCTACACAAAATATGTTTGTATCAAATTGATCTACGGAAAATCATCACTAGATTTGTATTGCTATCATATCTTCCTTTCAAGTTTGTTGTTAGGAAAACAGTAACTTGTATCAGCACATTTTCAAGCCAAGACAGGCACAGTCAGGCTCAGGAAAATGATCGTCAGGAAACCTTCTGACTTAATGGAAAATATATATGATGATTTGTTGACTATTTTTATTAACACTTGGAACTTGTTGATTTTATCCTGTGTCTAAAATCTAATTTTGATCTATCATTGGAGATAAACTCTAAATTTGCACACAAATTATCATTCTTGGTGCACATATCTAGGTGCAATAATGCATATTCATGTAGGTGTGAGCATGTCTATATAACTATGTATGCTACTAGGTGTAACATATATGTATGGTGTGTGTGTGTAGGTAGTATCAAAGGTATAGCTATATAAGTTATGGATGTCAGCTGATTTTTGATAGATAAAATAGAGAAGGATTTCTCAATATAGATAAAGGGTTAGTTTTTTGTTTTTTTTAATGTCTGTAACAAACCATAGTCTTTGGTGCTCGTACAGTCAGAGCTCAGCAGACAAGGATATCATTTTTCATGGTTCATTAGTTCTGGAAAGTGCAAACTGTGTTAGTTTTCTTTTCTAGGAGTCAAAACCTGATATTTTCAAAAGAACTGTTATGACTTAAACAGAATTGGAGTTTGAACTTGGGGTAGTAAGTATCAGTGGGTTGTCATCGAGCATAAAGTTAGCAGTTGGCTATTTAGATACAGAGCAGGATAGAAAAACTGCCCTGCTAGGTGCTAGGCATTTTTTTTTTATTTCAAGAAGTATCACATGTTTCACATGTATATATACACACACACACACACAAAGATAAACAAGAGGAATGAATAAACGTATGTGTATTCTGAAATTGATTTTTGTTTCCTCTTTTTCTTTGTGGATTTGGCTGATAGTTTCTAAGGTTCTAACCAGCACCTGCTGCTGCCTAATCTTAACAACAAAATTCAATATAGAGTTTATTCCTTTAGATGGTGAGACTGGGTGAGCTGTGGTTGATACTGTCATACTTATTTTATTTTTTTAATAATGGTACATGAGTCAAAAAATCCATTGATCAGTTTTTTAAATGTTTAAATTATTTTAATTTTTGGTACTTCAAAGAAATTGAAATGCTGTATTAAATTACCTGAAGTTTTTTCTCAGATTTAGTATCATGAAATGGAAACATTTGTTAGTCCAGGAAAAAAAATGGAATTTTCATCTCCTCTTTCTTCAATTTCACTTGCTTTGCCTGCAATTTGTATAATTTGCTTTTTTTGTTTTCATGTCTTAATCAATGTGTCATGTTTATCAATCTGTTCATCATCTCAAATTGTGTTTTGGATGTGGCTCACAATTTCTGTTTATCATAATTTATTCTTTAATATGACTGAATTCATTTTTGTCTTTGTCGGTAACACATTTTCCTTTGTTTGTAATTGAAATCATTTTGAGATGAGGCTTCTTAATCTGAGAATTAATTTTTTTTTATTTATTGCGGACTTTTTGTCCTCATCTTGGTAGTTTTTTTTATGTTGTTTCTTCTTTCACTACGTTTCGGCCAAATTTCACCTCTGGCCTTCTTCAGGTGATTTTACTGCGACCTTGGATAGGAATGCTGAGTCTTGTAACCGTATCCCCAGTAATTACTGCCTTCCATAGTTGTTGTCTATCGCACCATGTTTTTGACCAAGTAAACCTCTAATCTATTTTTTACTTGAAAACAGAGGCATATAAGTCTTCTTAGATACGAAATCGGGTACATTTAACTCTTCAGCTTTTTTAATGAGGCTTAGAATATACCAACTGCATCCTCTACAAAAACAATAGATCCTACCAAAAAGGCTATTCTGATTATGTCACTAAACTGCATCTGGTGGTGAGGCTCCAGTTCTGGTACTCTGAGTAGTGTAGAATTCCCATTCTTTCCTATTATTCCCATGTCCATTATGTAAAATTAGTAGTATTAGATAGGAATACATGAAACCATAAAACCTTGTACAAATTATTTTTATAAAAATAGTTACTTGAAGCTATATATTAAGACTGACTTTGGCTTTAAATAACCCAACAAGAGTTGACATGCTGTAAAATCTATTAATCTACCAAACCTGTGACAATGAGCGAGAGTCAAATGGAGATTCCAGCAGAAAGACGGCAAGACATTGTTTGGCGTGTAGAGCAGAGAAATAAGAAGACCTACCTTAAATTTGATGCTGGCGAAAATCAAGAAAATGTAGAATATTGTAATTTACGAAGCTCTTTGCTTCGATGTGGCACAAGGCCGATTGAATGGGGCACCCAATGAGACTCGAACTCACTCTTGCAGGTTTGCTAGTCAAGCTTGCTAACCATTACACTACCCGAGGTGCCCAAAAATGTAGAATATTAGTTTGTGGAATATGTAGAGACTAGGCCTACATCATATGCAAATTTTTGTTGCATAAAAGTAGGCTCGGAGACAAACATGAGGACTGACATCAGTAAGTAAGTGATTGAGAAGAGAGAAAGAACAGACTGGACGAACAAGAAGCAAAGTTGGGAGTTAAGATACTCTGCCCGTAAAACGGTGAACTAATATTATTGACCCCCCCCCCCCACCTCAGAAATGAACTTTTTTTTTTTGTAAGGCAAGCTATTTTGGCTTTCCCCATTCCTCAACCATGACGGGCAAGGCATTTGATATTCGGTTAATTCCGGAGTTCAGTGGTGCTGTGACGGATATGCCTATTGTCAATGGCTTGAAAACATAGAGATGGTCTGGGAACTATGTACTGTGGACAGGGTGGAGCATGTACTACAGTTACGACTGTGAGGTGGTGCCCTCACCGTATATCAGCAACTGAGCCAGGAGCAGAAAACAGACCCAGAGATAATAAAGAGACCCCTTATGACAGCATATGTGATGGATGCATTCAACGCATTTGATGAATTCACTATGCAGCGACTTCGGCAAAACGAAACAGTGTGTTTTATTTTGACCTTCGACCCGGCCAAACTTGCCATTCCAAAGTGATGCACCGGGAGGAAGTGACACATTACAATGGCAGTTATGAGAGGAAATTGCATAGGCGGGCTTCGCTGACGAAATGGGACAAGGTAAAAAAATCCCATGATACACTCATGCACCAGAAGAGAGTGACCTCTGAACTGCATGACAGTTATTTCCGCTTGATGACAATCAAACATGCCATTTCAAAGATTGAGTGATCGGATGGAGTTAGAGACGAGATGTGGTAGGGAAAGCTACACCAGGCCGAAGGGGCTCAGGCCCCTGATTGAGTTGGGGACCAGAGAAGTTGCTGATAAGATGTGGTAGGGAAAGCCACTCCCAGCCGAAGGGGCCCTTGGGGCCCCCAGTAGTTTCGGAGACCCATTGGTGACAAGATGTGGTAGAGAAAGCCAGCACTCAGCAGAAAGCTGAGCCCCTGGGCCTCCGGTTGAGCATTAGGAGAATGAGAAAGACACAATGCTGATGGCCATAAGAGTAGGGGTCAATATATTGCCGTTCTGTTCGGTCTCCAACTCCCTCTCACAGTAAAACCCTGAGTAACCCCTTTTGAACCCTTACAATAAAGTGAGAGGTACATATTTTTCTAAGGAAGTCCTCGCTCGTCCTTTATCATTGTGTCATTATGCATGCATCTTTATATGAGTATACAACAAGTGGACAAATTCTTGGCAGATTTACATCACCTGACTCGGTTGGTTAGGGAACTGCTGCCCGAATGCTGGATGACATACGCGTTTGTATCAGGACTACCACAACATATCAGACAACTTCTCCAGGCATCATCCAGGATGAAGACCATGACCCAGAAGCAGCTTCTGACCCAGGCTCACGCCATTATGACTGATAATCAAGGACAAATAGACCCCATCGTCGTGGCCATGCAAGCAAGTCAAAGCAATGTCAGAATCTCCCCAAAGTTGGACCCCCGTACTAGTATAGTATGTTGCAACTGCAATGGTCAAGGTCACTTAGCGAGAGATTGTCTGAGCAGAAGACAAGGAGTGCTTGTACGGAGTTACCGTTACAATAAAGCTGGACATTTAGCACAAGACTGCCAGGAAAATAGGAACAGAGACGAGATTGCATTGATCTCGTCTCCAGACAACCAATAAATAAGAGGCTGCCAGTCATTAGAGTTCATGCCAATGGGATGCCATGCATGGCATTCCTTGACTCTGGATGCTCCCGAACCATTGTAACCATGAGGCTCTGCCATGTTTGGAAGAAGAGGAGTGTCAGAGTGACCACTATAAGCAGCGAAGCAAACAAGTGTCATGGAATAGGGACAGTGAAGGTCCGCACAGACACCGGGAATTCTGCTGATATCGAAGCACTAGTAGTACACAAGATGCTGTTAGACTTAGACCTGTTGCTGGGCTATGACGCTATCAAAGCCATAGGTGGTGTTCTAATTACACGGAGTGGAACAGTAAAGTTTTCTGAAGAGGCACCCGTCTGTGCAGCACTTAAGATTGACCAACCTGACTTTAGTGTCAAATTCGACCGGCAATAGGTGTGGACCGCCTCATGGAAAAGGTCAGGAGAGAGTGAACCAGCCAAGTTACAAAACAGCATATCTAAATACCATGTGCCCAGTCAAACAAGACCGGCATATGAAAAGGAGCTCCATGCATGGATTGACACTGGCTGGCTGATTCCCTACTCACATAAGAAACTTGGACCTCCAAAAAGCCTGATTCCCCTAATGGCAGTTGTACAGCAGAGCAAGTCAAAAGTGAAGCCAGTAATGGACTATCGGGAACTCAACCAATACGTCGACACATTTACGGCTGATGCCAATGTTTGTGCCAGCAAACTGCGGGGGTGGCACCAGCATGGGCCTAATGTGTCTTTGCTTGACTTGAGAAGGGCCTACTTGCAGGTCTGGGTTAGCGAATCCTTGTGGCTGTTTCAAACAGTGATGTTTGCCAGCAAGAGATACTGTCTCACTAGACTGGGCTTTGGACTAAATGTGGCACCGCAGATAATGAAAGCATTTATTAATGCAGTGCTGTCTCAGGAAGAGAAATTGAAAGAGGACATCTGCGTACCTTGATGATATCTATGTGAATGAAGATATTGTGTCATCACTACACATCAAAGCGAAACTGGCCTAGTTTGGTTTGATTTGTAAGGACCCAGAACAACTGGAAGATGGTGCCTGTGTATTGGGTTTAGACGTCCATGGAAAGCAAGAGAGCATACAATGGAAACGTGGAGCCGCACTCCCAGAGTTACCTGATGCCCTAGCGAGACGTGGTGTCTTTTCACTATGTGGTATACTTGTGGGACACCTACTAGTATGTGGATGGCTTCGCATAGCGACTGGCATTAAGAAACGCAGAGCTAGTATAGTCACTAAAGGCTGGGATGAGGAGACTGCTAACGCCCTGCTTATTGGTGTGGTGGCAGAAACCATCACCAGGGTGAAGAAAAACAATCCTGCTAAAGGGGATTGGTGTGTGCAGGGAAAAGCGATGAATGTCTGGGTTGATGCCAGCTCCCTAGCGATTGGGATCTTATTGGAAAAGAATGGAGCTGTAATCGAGGACACTTGCTGGCTGCGGCCAATGAATGATGCCGCGCATATTAATCCGGCGGAATTGGACGCAGTACTGAACGGCATTAACCTGGCACTCCAGTGGGGTGTCAAAATATTGCGTGTACGGACCAACTCCTTATACGTGTACCACTGGGTGTCGGACACTTTGTCAGGCAAAGCCAGAGTCTGAACAAAAGCAGCCAGCAAGATGCTCATAAGAAGAATGCTGAGTACCATCAAGAAACTGGCTGCTGAATATGAACTGTGCATGGATGTGACCCTGGTGACATCGAACTGTAACCTTGCCAATGGGTTGACTCAGGTACCACAGAAATGGTACGAATCTATGAAAATGGGTGATGAGTTTGCACAGCTAGTATGCGCAACCTCCATGGAAGAACCAGAAGTAACGAAGATACACCATCTCAGCGGGCTCCCTGGTGTATGAAGGACGTGCTATTTTGTGCAGTTGCCCAATCCATCAGTGTCCACAAGTGCCGTGAAGGATGTAATCAAGAGATGTCAGACTTGCCAGCCAATAGATCCCACATCGGTCAAATGGTGAAAAGGAAAATTAGGAGTCGGTAGTACTTGGAGTTGACTGGCCTTGGATATAACCCATTATGGCAGCTAACATTTCCTCATGCTCATTGACTGTGGACCCTCGCTACATTAAGACTTTACAAGTGTCATCTGCCAACAAGAGTCAGTGTTCTATGAACTGGGCCACCAGAGGAGATACCCACAGATAACAATACCACTTTTCGCAGTAAACAATTCAAGTGTTTCCTGGACGAATGGGGAATCCAGCTCAGACTGCGATGTGTGCATGTACCAAGTGGCAACGGCATAGTGGATAGGTGCCACTGAAGTGTCAAGAGATTCACCGCCAGAAAGCAGTGTACAGTCGCCAAGGCTGTGTATAGGTATAATACAACACCAAAGGATGAGGTATCCATTGCAATGCTATCCACTGCTACAGAGTTCGAATAAAAGGAATTGACAACATGTGCCCATCCAGTTGAAGAGAAATACACAGCCCATACAGAATAGGAGATCCTGTCTGGGTAAAACCTTCCGATAGCCGGTGCACCTCCAAATTCAAAAAGGGACTAGTCATTGATGTCATCAGTAAGCAGTCTGTATCAGTCAATGGAACCCCGCATCATGTGAAGGATCTCTGCCCTGCACTAGAAACAAACCCATCGGTGAGTGATAGCGAGCAAGAATCATCTGAAAGTAAGTTATTTATTGAACTTGCAACTCCTGATACGGGCAGCTCACTTGAAAATCCACCAACTGATTATTCCGAGAGCTCTTCAGACGAAGAGGTTCAGCCAATTCCCCTCCAAAGAAGCACCCAAAGCCAAAGACCACGTCCGCATTGTTACCTTTGTGATCATGAGACCAGGAGAGGGTGTGACAGTGAACAAGAGTCAAATGGAGATTCCGGCAGAAAGACGGCAAGACTTTGTTTGGCGTGTAGAGCAGAGAAATAAGAAGACCTACCTTAAATTTGATGCCGGCGAAAATCGAAAAAATGTAGAATATTAGTGAACAAAATATGTTGAGACTAGGCCTACATCATATGCAAATTTTTATTGTATAAAAGTAGGCTCGAAGACAAACATGTCGACTGACAGCAGTGAGTAAATGATTAATTGGAGAGAAGACGAGAGAAAGAACGGACCGGACGAACAAGAAGCAAAGTTGGGAGTTAAGATACTCTGCCCGTAAAACAGCGAACTAGTATTATTAACCCCCACCCCGGAACGAACTTTTTTTTTTTTTGTAAGACAAAACCAAAGTGTAAATGTTTCAATAAATGGATTTTAAGACTTTCACCTAAATAATGATAAATTCAATAGAAATATTTGCACTGTTTGACTAATCATACCAATTACTTCAGCAACAGTTGAATAAGAGTGAAAGACAATCAGTTTGATTAATTTGATTTCAGTCATCAATAACTTTCTTTTACTTATCAGTTTAATGATCACATCAGCCAATAATCATTAATTTTTGTTTTCTTCCTTTTGTTTTTTCTTTTCAGATGTTATCAGCTCGTTGTCATGTTTCACTCCATAGAAATGTGCACATATCTGCTGTTCAAAGAAAACCTATGGTACCAATCGTGATTGAGTCATCTGGCCGTGGAGAACGTGCATATGATATTTACTCTAGGCTACTAAAAGAGAGAATAATCTGTGTAATGGGGCCAGTAAGATAACATTTTTCATTTTCTGCAATTTATGTTTTGCCTGAAAATTTTCTGTTTTATTTTAAGCGCTATATGATTCAGTCAGCCCAGAAATGCTGCATATTTTGTCAGCTGTATAGATGAACATTTTGTCTTCACTCTTCATTATAGAGTTTATGTGTTTGCTTTTTGTAGATCAGTGAAATTTGTTTAATGGAACTTTTAGGCTATGTTCATGAAATAGAGAAAACAAAGGTGCTGAGACTTTAAAAATGCCTTAATTTCCATCTTCTTTCTTACATTTTGTTAGATTTAAAATATCCTTTCAATTCACATTCTCACATAAGATTTGATTAAAAAGTATCTAGGCTAAAACTTTAAATTTAGATATGTGCATAACTGAGCTACTTATAACAGTGATAACTGCTATCTAGATTAGTCAGTACCAATTTGAAAAAAAAATGAAGCTAGTCTCAGTATTTTATAAACAGGTGTTTTTATTTTGTAAACATAAGTTTGTGCCAGTGCAGCATGTTCTATATTCATCAAACCTTACTCCATTTGACATTTTCTTGTTCCTTAAACTGAAAATTCATCTCAAGGGTAAAACATGAGGAGAACAGAGACATTAAAAGAAATATCACTGTGAATCTCCATATCAAAAAAAGATTTTGTGAGGTGCTTTGATCAATGGAGAAAACACTGTATTGAATGCCAATGGGAACTCTTTGGTTTGGTTTTATGGCATATCAACCATAGTTGGTTATTTAATGCCAAATCCTGTTTTTATATAAGTATCAAATATGTGATTTCTTAACATATTTTGTTGATACACACAGTTAAATGATCAAACAGTTCTATTTCTAACAATTCAATTTAGCATAAGTCAACAAAATTAAATGGTTCCAAGTATTACTATGTATCACTAACAATTCAATTAAACATCAGTCATTTGTTTACACACTGTTAAATGATCAAACAATTCAATTTAGCATGTCATTTGTTTGCACTCAGTTGAAATGTCAAAGAGTTCTATTTGACCCATTGATAAGACCCTATTCGGTACTACCACTCCAGGCCAGAGTAGGACCTGGGAGTGATGGAAATAAAGGGGTACTCTGTATTCCCCAAAGCTCCAGCATCTGTGGAGCTTCACCATCAGATTGTTTAATGTCATATCCAGGATACTGGTTTGTGAGGGGAGTCTTACCTGTTTGCAGAGATGCAATCAGTGTATTCTACCGCCCCAGCTGATAGGGCTAGGGACCATTTTGAAAATATTTGTCATTTTTTTTTTTTATATTCCTGTTTTGTTGAATACAATTTCATTCTTGATGGTTTTTGAACATACCTCATATGAATTTATGAAATACTGAAAATAAAGGTTTTTGGAGACTTTAAAAATTCCTTGGTTTCCAATGTGTTTTTTCACCACATTGATAAAACGTTCCTCTCAATTCATATTCTAATTACATAGATTTTTGTTCTATTTCAATCTCCAAATTCTTAACATGGTGTTCCACTTTTTACTTGGATTCAATCCAGTCATTAAACAAATTGAAACTAATTTCAAAACATCTTCATTTAAAACAACAGAAATTTCAGCCATACTTTCATTATTTTCCCAGTAAACTCTTTACAGCTCCATTAAATTGAAGCAGTAATTATTAAATGAAAGTCAGGTGATATTTTTTTTTTGGTAGGGTAGGGTTTTAGTGATTTGTCTAATGATTACTGTCTATAGAATATTGATTTTTATTTTTTCCAGGCACTTTGTATGTTCTCTTGTAAATGTATATACACAGGATATCAAGTAGGATAAACTTCTTTCTACTGAATTCTTTATGCATCTTGTTTCTTTTCAGATTAATGATGATTTATCGAGCCTTGTGGTTGCCCAGTTACTTTTCCTCCAGTCTGAGAGCAGCAAAAAAGCCATTCACATGTATATCAACAGTCCTGGTGAGTGAAATTCTGTTTTGATAATATCACTCCAACTTCTATAGGCACTATGAAGATCAAATTTTTGGCAAAACATCAGGGTCAGTATATTGCATATGTAATAGTTTCACTTGTTTGAAATCTCTATGGTCAAAATTCTCATTGGGACAGTTTGCATTCACTGCATTCTAATGCTCTTGGGAAAGACATAAATCCACTTCTTACTTATCTATGGCTAAACAGCAGAACATTTGGAACCATTTGGCTTTGTAAAGCTGTCAATTTTGGGCATTTGATAATAGATAAAATCAAGGAATACTCTTAGCTAATGTTACCATGTAACTCATTACAACCTGTTGCATGTTACTTGGAGAGGAGATAAACAGCTATTACTCAGAGATATCATGGGGCATTACTTGACATGGCACAATAACAACCTAATAAGTTATGGAACATCTCCAAAGGTTATAGAAAAATAATTCTGTGCGTTTATTTATTAATTTTTTCCAAAGACACTTGGAAATGCATTGAAGAATGTTCTAAATTTAAAAGAAAAACTCTTAATTTGTATTTTGATATTTATTTTCAGGTGGTTCTGTAACAGCTGGTCTAGGAATCTATGACACAATGCAGTATGTGCAACCCCCAGTGGCTACTTGGTGTGTGGGTCAAGCATGCAGTATGGCCTCACTACTGCTGTGTGCTGGAACTCCTGGCATGAGACACTCCCTTCCAAATTCTAGAATTATGATTCATCAACCATCTGGACAAGTTGGGGTAAATACCACAATTTTGGTTTGTTTTTTTTTTTTTTTTCAATGATTAAAATCTACACAATTTTAAAAATAAAATTACTTTTTATGATCTCTAACAATGAAAGAAATCCCAAATAAATCAATGGTAGAAATCATTTCATTGTTGCTTTAGAACAAAAAGCTTGATATCAAAATTTCTTGGACCTTGTCATATTATTAATCCATTCAATTATTGGAACATGATACTAGTATGAGTAATTTTTAAGACTCTAATGGAAGATATATTTGCTGACATTTCTGAATAATGAAGAAACACTCAATATAAATAAATATGTATCATTTAATATTGACAAAAAGTGGTATTACATCTTTTGTCCCATTATGGTGCATTGCTGCCACACAGCAGCTTATTTCATATCTTTTTTTTTTTTGTTGTTGCTTGTTTTTTTTTGTTTTTTTTCATCTCATGAATTTGCATTCTCTATTTCTTGTAATGTATATCTAGTTTCACTATTGTGATTTTACTGTTATCAATGTGGCTAATGGAAATGTTGGGTGACACGGAGGTGTCTCTTTTTGAATTCAGTGGGTAAAAATGCCATCTTTGACTCTTGGGCCTGGGATTGTTCTACTCTGCCAGCCTAGGACCTATTCTCTCCTCCTGTAACAGAACAGGCTTTTATATTCATTACTTGACTGTAGAATTCTCTAGAATCATCAAGACAATTTCTCATTTGAGAAACAGGAAGTGTATGATCATTTCCTGTTTCTTTGTTCCCTTTTCTGTGGGTAGCCTCATGCTTACTTAGTCACTGGGTTCATTTTGTTTAACTGTTAAAACCAGTGCCAACATGACTTTACCATGCTATATTACATTGATCTCATCTCTGTTCTTGGGTGGGTGGCTGGCTCAAGTAACAAAGGGATCCCATCTCTGCTTAGTGTGTGTATGTGTGTGGGGTCAAATAACAAAGAGATTCCATTTGGATACTACTAGAACTCATCAAAGCCCACAGGAAAAACATTCTACAAAAATCTAGTGTAATGGAGCATTTGGAAGGATTTTAATCGAAGAAAAAAAAGTGTGTGTGTGTGTGTGTGTGTGTGTGTATATATATATATATATATATATATATAAACTATATAGTAAATAAATTGGCCAATCATAGTTAAGGGCAACCCAAAGCTCTCTTTTCAATAGCTACTACACGAAGTGTTGGAGAGTGCGCTAATCCTTTCCCTGGATTGCTCCACTTAATCTGTACTTTATAATCTTGAGTGTTAAGAAAGGTGGCATCCAGTACCATTTTTTTTGAGCCTTTGGTATGACTCAACCTGAGATTGAACCTCAGTCTCCTGGACGATTGGCATGCACTCTACCCCTATGCCAATGGGCCGGTCTGTGTATTTGTGTGTGTATATATATATATATATATACACGCACACTCTCACGCACACATTTTTTCTTAAGCTAAAATTCATTCAAATGCCCCATTACTCTACATTTTTGTTTATTCTATATGATAAAGTGACTGTCTTCCTCCACCAGTGAATGACAAAAAAGTGTCAACCACGTCTTCACTTCATTGCACATGGAGAGAAGGAAAAACCTGATCACTGATTTTCATTTGTTCTTTCTAAATGTATACAGAATAACAAGATGTGATTTTTTTTTTTCTAGCTTTAGACATGTTGAATATGAAAATGATTTTAGTCATTATGTCTTTTAAGGATTTCTGAATATTTTCCGATGATCATGAAAAGGCAGAAAACTCTGCATAATCAATTGCGATTAAACAACTCCTTGCATCTCTGAAAATGACTTTGTTTTCATCTTTTTAATTTTATTTGTATTTCTCTTTTGCAGGGCCAAGCAACAGATATTATGATTCATGCAGAGGAAATTATTAAATTGAAAAAGCAGATTAACTCTCTCTACATGAAGCATACAAGCCAGTCCCTAGAAAGTATTGGTGAGTTAGGCCTTTTTTTTATTTGTTTATATACATTATAATTCCACATATTTCTTTCATGATTGTCTTCATCTTTGTTGCTTTTACTACATTATAACTGATGCATTTATTTAGAAGGCTGAAGAATATACTTATAAAATATTCTTTTGCAAACAACAAAAATAGAGATAATAGGAATAATGAAAATTCTTTATCTATTTAGTATATGACCAAATCCTTCAAGTCAAATTTCATGTAAAAAAAATTCTTTTAAAAAATCAAACTTTTTTGAGCAAATTTATTGTTACTTTGGATAAGTTGTTGAGCAAAAATAGTCATTTGAATGGAGCATCTCACTATAATTAACAAATGTTACTGCTCTAGTGAGTTCAACAGTGTCCCGCTGTTATTGCTAGTGCCAGCCTAAATTTAATCAATATCAAAATCAATTGGTTGAATAGAATATACTATTTCATTCCAAGTACAATTTTTTTCCACTAAGACTAAAACGTTGTCCAGAAATAAAACTCTATAATAAGAAATAACAGTTATTTCCCTAGGTAAAAGTTTCTCTTTAGTATGAGTATCAGTTGTTTAATCTTGTAAATTATTGACAATATTTAGTAAGTTTAGTAAATACCATTTTCTTTAAGATGAACTCATATAAAGAAATCAAATTTCAGTGAATGATAGCTGCCAATGAGAAAAAAAATATAATCCAGATAATTTGGTTGAGCTTACAGTCAAGTCTAACTGAAAGCACTTGTTCCTGTTAAATCACCAAAGTTTAGCTGCAATGAGCCTGCTGAGTTCTTAGACCACTTAGTAACAAAGAGGTATTGTAAGTAACCTAAACCCTGTGTGCCAGACTAAGTAAAGCTTTGTAAATAACAAGATGAGGTGCACTTAAAATAGCCATTACCATTGTAGGAAATGGAATTTGTGGCCCTAGTTCAAATCTAGGATGAAGCTTTTTATCTTTCACTTTGCAGTAATGTCCTTTGATTTAGCAACAAGACTAGTTGAAAAAAACTCTGAATTTAAACCAGCTTCATTTTGCTTAAAAAATTACTTTGTGTCAAAGGCGTCAGGTGAATAGAAACAAGATAAAGTATTTGTTAACTTGTAAAATTTATGCTAAGAAAAATTATCCTTTGATTTATGTTTGACATGAGTCAGAGGTTATTTTTCAAACAAAAGAAATTCATGAATCCATTTGCTTTATTTCAGAAGGAAAATTATTGATGAGAAAATGACATCATTGAAATGACTTCATTTCTAAAATTCTTTCTTGAAACATTTTATTTTATTCACTTTTCAGACTTGAATTTTCTTTCTCAATTTGATCTAAATCTTGTTCATGAAACTTTCTGAATTTTGGTTCAGTAACTTTTTTAGTTGCAGCATTCTTGTTCAGTTATATTCAAACTGTGGTCCAAGGACTGCAGGGGTCTGTAACATCAACTGCAGGGGTCTGCAGACACTACAAGAGTATCTGGAAAATTATATTATCTGATGAGTGATGGAACAGCAAATTTGTATTTCTAGTTACTAGAACCCACCTATGAAACTCACTTTAAACAGCAATCACTCCACAAATTTTGGCTTAGTGTGGCTTCTGAGTGTCTATTGTTGTCTCAAAAGGTGGCCAAAATGCTGCTATCTTTTGTATTTATGCAACACAGGATTTTCAGCAATTACCAATATGATGACCAAATATAGATCTAGACTTGTTCTGTAAATTGAAATATGTGTATCTTTGTCAAAATATCACCAAGAGTTAACAATTTGCGCCAAGCAAGGTAATCACATCCTTCTCGCTAAGTCATTACTTGGTACAAGTATTGGATATGATTTTCATTTAATATTTTTGATAAACTTTATTTTTATTTGTATAGGTATCCATGAGATAGACTCTGAAATAGAAAGGGGTCCTGCCTCCAAAATGTTTGAAAACTACTGTTTACTGATTTGTGTCATAATGTTTTTAGTTCTCATTATTTTGTCAAAACTTGAACAATTGCAGAAACAACATATTGGCCATAATAAAGAATAAATCGTTTTCTGCCATAAAATTAAATTATTAGCATGTATGAATACGAAAAATAATGAAAAAACTTATTCTCATTCTGTTAAACTTTCTTTTTATTAAAATTAAGAAAAATAAAAGTTAATTTTAAATTATCTTTTGATAAAAACAATAATGGGTTGTAACATTTTTTCTACACTTGCAGAAGAAAAGATGGAACGTGATTTGTTCATGAGTCCTAATGATGCCCGTGAATTTGGGCTAATTGACACTATTTTGGAACACCCACCAAGTTTGGAAGAAGAGAAAAGTCAAAAAAATTCTTAGCAAACAGAAAGAAAAAAGTTTCATTCAAATTGCTTCCCAGCTGAGATGAATGACAAAAGAGAGGATAAAAAAATCTTTAAAAAAAGAAATAAAACATTTTGTTTCTAATTTTGTCTGTTTCTTTATAAATGCTTTTTTTTGCAATTACCAATTTATCTACTTTTTGAAACTTTCTCTTTGTTTCTCATCATTGTTATTAGATTAGCATTTATTTGTATATCAAGATTAAAGTTGACTTGCGTCTGTGTGTAATATATATTACCATCACTTCATACTTAACTCTTTCTTGTCCAAGTTAAAAGTGCAGTAAGGGTAACCTAAGGCCAAACATTTTTAGATCTTAAGAAAATGTAGGTAGCATTATGGAATAAGAAAAGTTTTGGTAGATGAGCCAGATTTTTTTTTTTGGTGGGGGGTAGAATACACTGATTGTGTCTCATGTAGAGGAGTAATACCCTCCCACACACCAAGGAATGTCCTGGGTATGACATTAAACAGCATCTGATGATAAGGCTTCAATTCTAGAGCTCTCAGGAGTGTGAAGTATCCCTTCATTTCCATTATTGTGAAGTACCATTTAGTATTCCATCTATGAGTGAAATAGAACTGTTCATTTGTTTTCTACAAGTTGTAACTTACTTGAAACCAAACAAATGTGTGCAAATTCTTTATTAGGTAGGAATACTTGATATCATAACCTTGTTATAAAAAAAAAAGAAATCTCTTTAAAAACTACTAAACAAAAAAATTGTAAATATGAACATACAATGAACATAATTCCCTAACTTCTAGACATAGAATAACCCTTGATTGATTGACATGACATTAAAATAAATCAATTAATCAAACTTAAAAAAAGAAAATGTAGTGAAATTGAAAGGCAGAACACACAGACTGCTGCCTCCAATGAGCCAACCGGGGTTCGTTGTTCAAAGAGACAATGAGTGGCATGCTGTAAATGCAGGCAGAATAACCAATGTTTCTGTGAATCCAGCACTCATACCCAGGTGGTGAGCTGAACAAATGAGAGAAATGAAATGTGACAACAAAGCTGTGTGGATTGAATTCCTTTCATAGCAACACCAAAAGGAAGGAAGAAAAAAGCAAAAAGTGACGAATGAAATGGCCTACCTCAAAGTTCAAAATGAGCGCTAATGTGTCTTGCGTGTGGAGTACCGGAAGTATAGAAAAAACAGAAGCATGAGCGTCCTTGGGAGTGCAATTTGTTGGTCACGCATCTCATCTCTGGTGGGACAGGGTTTGTGACATATGCATTCTCTGCTATTTCAAACAAGTACTGAGTGATCATTATTGTAGGCATAAGAAACAGATATCAAGTCTTCTCAACAATTATATATTATAACTTTTATTATATCTTTTGGAGGTTGGTCTTGAGACATTTTCAGATTATATGAATACAAGGAAATCTGTAACTGCTAATTAAAAAATTCTAAGCTTGACTAGAAGGAATCCCTCTCTGAGTCTGCCTCTTCAAGTGACATAAGCCTTACTTGTCTGCCTTTGTTCTCTGTCTGTCAAATCTCTGTGTCTTCTATCATATATTACTTTATTTATGACTCTCAGCTTTCAGCATGGAGCAACCTGTCTACCCTACAACTCGTCAGCATGTGTTTTTTTGCTGACACTTGTACTTTCTTTTCCTACACCCACTTATATCAGTCATTTTCAAGTTATGCCATCATACAACTGCTGCATATGATGACATCCATACTCTATGACATGTTGTCAGTGCTACACTATTCTAATATAGAAGAAATGGGATGCTATAAAGAAAAAAAAATTGCATCTGCCAAATATCAGAAATAGCAATTTTTGTTTCAAATGGATTTTAGCTTCTATTATGAAAACAGACATTTCAAAAGGAACGGTTATATGTATAATATATACTTCTGTATAAGTTGATCTTATGTATAAATATAAATGGAATTATTAATGTTAGGAAGACTCAAAATTAAGATTATTATTAGTTACTTGAAGGCATATCATTGCTTGCAAATTATTGGTATTAGGTAAAATACTTTCAAACCATATATTTATTTGCAAACAAATTATTATTAAATACAAATAGTTACTTTAAACTGTATAATTGTGAATAAATTATTAATATTGTATAGGAATACTCAATACTATCTAGCTATGAATTATTTATATTAAAAATAGTTACTTGAAGTGATATAACTGTGTGCAAATAATTTATTCAATAATAACTGTGGTTATTATTTAATGGAAATAATTACTTGAAACCATATAATTAGATAGGAATTCTTGATATCATGTAACTTTGCAAAAAAACTCTGAAACTACTGCATAAAAAATTAAATTATAAATGTTCAATGAAAGTAATTCCTTTACTTCTAGGTATAAAATGACCCTAGGTGAGTTGAAATGATGTGAATTAATTGACTTGGTTTTTGGTTGTAAAATTATTAATTCATGCGATTAATTTTTAAGCCAAGTGTTGCTCCCAGTACTTACCAATAAAAGCCAACAGCAATAAAAACAGTGACAAATATTCCATAAGTCTCAAGAAATTCCAAAAGATATACAATTTTTTATTTTGACTTTTTTATTTCAGGTTGACTTGATATTATAACTTTTACAAAAAATCATTGAATGTACAACAGATCATAATAAAAATGGTTTACAAAAATGTCTAATGGAAGTAAATTAACCATAAAAACTGGAAAAAAAAGTAGCTGCACAAGTATGTAAGATTAAAAACCAAACTCTGATAAAGATAGAAAGTTTAACTTTAAAAGTATAAACTTTTTACTTGGCTTACTGGAATATCTTCTGCCTTGGAAGAATACCAAGTCACATCTTTGACTGGAGCACAAATAATAATCTACTTACCTCATCTATAAGAGTGGCATCTATGGATGAGAAAAAAAGGCAGCCACTGAATGTTTACTTGTCCCTTTATCTGAAAACATTGAGCTATCAGCATGACTTGGTGAAATTATTTTTTTGCCTGAATATTAGGTTTTCAAAATTAAAACCAAAACATAAATCTATACAACAGTTTTGTCTGAAGTCAATATTTTTATACAATGATTTCCCAAAATTATCATTTACATCATTAACTAATTTTTTATTTACTAATTGATAATTCCTAAATCCTTAAAAAATTAGTGAAAATAGAAATCTTTGTTTTTTTTTGTTTTTGTTTTTTTTTCATATCAATACTTGGATCACCTTCTTTTTATCAGATAGCATCCTTTCAAATCTTTTCAGTAAATTCCTGGAAGAAGTAACATCTATTCACTTGATAATTTTGGTCAGACTTTAAGGATTTTTTTAAGTCATTATCATTTCATGAATTAATGCTATTTTGAAACTCAGTGTTGTTTCTACATTGAAATTTCATCAATTTCTATAATCTTGGAGTAAAAAATTTCTTGATGAAATTTAAACAACATGTTGAATTTATTAAAAACATATTGTTAAATTCAAATATTCTGATGATATGAATTTATTAAAAACATATTGTTAAATTCAAATATTCTGATGATATAAATTTTTAAAAAGAAAATATTAATTCTTGTTTTTTTCTAAACTTTCTTTCACTTAAAGTCTCTGATATTTATAAGAAAGAAGCATGACATTTCTAAATATCTGCAGTTGGTTGGTTATTTTGTTTAATGGCATATCAACTGTTGTGTGCTATTTAGTACCAGATCTTGTGCAGTTGGAAATTTGTTTCTTGCAACAAAATAAAAAAAACAAACTCAAAGGATTTTACAAGCAAGTATCATTAACTATGCTGCGGTTAAACTGATTAGAATTTATCAAAATCCATGATTTTACAAAGTTAAAAAAATGAATTAGTGAAATTCAGATAAGGGGTCAAAACCTGACCTGTTCAAAAATTATCTTGGACCATACAAATGGGCATCTGGCCAACATCTAGGAATCAGGTTTGGAGACAATTCTAGAGATATGTGACTGAGATGGAAAGGAACAAGTATGAAATTGACTGGAGAATGTGTTAAGGGCTTTTGGGCTTAAAAGAGTGATAGACAGAGTTTCATGATTAATGACTTTCTATTTATTAAAATCCCATAAAAAGATTGATGCAGTAATTAAAGAAGTTGCTTGTCAATGTTGGAAAATCTACAGAGTTTGGTTATTTGTTTTCACTCTGTTGAAAGATGTCACATAGCTTCTATTATTGCCACCACAGTAACTAACATAAAACTCTTCATGTACACCAGAAAGAATAATCCAGTTTGTAGAAGTTTTGTTCTTTCTCTTATATGTAAAACTTATATCCATTCATCTGGACAGATATCAAAAACAAAAACACTTCCAAAACTTGGGACCCTTTGTTACCAATTCTACCAGGTCCACTCTGACCTGGCATGGTTGTATGTTGAGGTCTCATTGATGGATCAAATAGATGTATTTGAAAATCATTCATATTTGATAGAAATGCTTTAAACATAACTGTTCAATTTATCTGTTTTGAAAATAGTTACTTGAAGCTATAATGATTTACAAATGTTATCCTTACTTACTTAAAGCTAAATGATTGCTTGCCAAAAAAATGATTGACTTGGGCATTAAATAACCCCACAAGGATTGACATGCCATCATCATAAAGTTGTGCTAATAGTACTGAGTTACCTAACTCTTGCCATCCATCTCTATGATCCATCGTTTCTGTCAACCGCTACCTTATACCAAGACTGAGTGTGATGAAACTTATACATGAAAAAATAACTAGGTTTTGTATTCCACTGCAGAAAAAAATGTTTTTTGTATTTGGCATTTTGTAGAGATGTAAAGGAATAATTCCTTTCAAGTCTAAGTAAATCTTTGTTTCTTGGGATCTTAGAACTAGTCTATATAATGCTACCAAATTTTATCCTATAATCTTTTCTGCAACCATTCCTATTACATCTGTATGTTCTATATCAGTTTAATAGGAGAATACAAGTTGTACATTTTGAAGAAAGGAATGATTCTCATTTTTGAACATTAGGAAATGAAAACGAATGAAGATAAATTAAATATCTGCATTGGATCAACCAATCTCTGAACAGATTAATCATTAAAGTTTTGTTGCTATGACATGGAACAAGTAAATTATGTAGCTGTTGTAGATAATTCAGAAATTTTGTATCATTAAAAGTGCTCAGGGTCAAGAATCACTGTTTATTATAGCTGGGTGATTTATAGAGATCAGAGGTTTCAAACATGTGGCCAGCAAACTATTCTATGAAACATGGCAGAAAAGTTTTTGTGACTAATATTTTCCTAAAACTGAGTAATTTACTGTGTTTCTCTCTTGAGATGGGTAAAATGTACTTTAGTATTTCAGCCACTTTCCCCTCAAGATCAAAAGCTGAAAAGTAGAAATCATCATCATCACCATATCACACTATCAGCACAGATATTCCTGACCCTCTCTCACCACGCCTCCCTATGGTCCATTGCTTTCAGCAGATTCTCAATGCTACATCCCATATCGGCACAGAGCTGCTGTATGTAGGATCAAGCTGGACGTCCTGCCTTTGCTGGTCCATGGGAAGGGGTCCACTGGAGTACATCACTTATGAGCTCATCCCTACTTCTCCAGCAGTGTCCCGCATGTCTGGTTTGTCTAATTTTGATAGTTTTCGTTATGGGTGGTAGGTGGCCGTATAGCTGTTGCTTTGTGGGGTGCTGTCTCCAGGACCTGTTCAGTATTGCTTGCAACATTCTTGTGTAATTGCTGTCAAACTTTTTCTCCATCTGTTTAGTTAGCAACCATGTGGTGCATCCATTTAGCAGTATCAACACGATCGCTGCTTGGAAGAAATGGCGTTTTATTTTGGTCTGACTTTCATATGACCAAGAGTCTCTCTATAGCAGTCCATGCCTTTGCTAATCTCGTGTTGATGTCTGTCTCGGTTGACGAGACACTGCTCCCTTAGTAGGTGAACTTGTCAACTAGTTTCAGAGTGCTACCATTTAGTGTGGATATGTCGCCTGTTTGATTAAAGCACATAAATTCCATCTTGTGTGCTTTGACATGGAGGCCAGTACCTGCAGCAGCTCATTCCAGAGTATGTAGCAGGGTTTCAGCTTGGGTAGGTGCATTAGCCAGAAGTGTTATGTCATCGGCGTAGTCAGCATCAGTAATTGTTTTTGTGTGGTATCTTCTGCTTCTTTCTTTTGTTAGCTTGAAACTGTTTTCCTTGATTTTATCAATAGATGTTCCAAGTACGTAGTCTAGGTAGATGATGAATAGGTATGGGGCTAGTGTGTCTCCTTGTAGTAATCCTGTAACTATGTCAAAGTAGTCTGTGTCTCCATCTGGAGAACGGACTTTCTCTTTGGTGTTTCTATAGAGCATTATTATGGCTGCGACAGTTTCTTTTGGTAGGCTGTAGGCGAGAATAATTTGCTCCATCTTACCTCTGTGAATGGAGTCAAAGGCCTTAGTAAAATCCACAAATGATATTGTTGCCTGTAGGTTTTTTTTAACATACACCTTCAAGAATTCAATGGATAGTCAAAATTTGTGAGGTTGTGGATCTATTTCTCTGGAAGCCATTTTGGTTCTTCCTAAGTATGTTGTCAATTTTGAGTTCTATACTGTTGCATAGTAGGACATTGTATATTTTGGCCGCTATGGACGTAAGTGTTATACCTAAGTAGTTCTTGGCTTATCCGAGGCGGCCCATTTTAGGGAAAGGGAGGATGCAACTCTTCATCCATCTATCTATAGGATTTTGATTATATATGGTATTACAATATCGGAGCAGTATGTCGTCGAATTTTCTGGTCTTCCACACTTCTGGAGGTATTTCATCTAGCCCTGCTGCCTTTCTATTTTTAATTTTTCTCAGTACCAAGTCGAGTTCTTCTTGAGTAAACAGTCCTAGTTTGATGTCTAATTGCTTACTTATAATTCTCGTGATTGGTTCTTGAGTGACTTCCGGAGAGTTCCCGAGTAAATTCTAGAAATGTTTCCAAATGTGTATTCGATCTTGTTGACTTGTAGCTTTCAGTTTAGCTTTGGCAGTGATCTTCCTTCTCCTTACTTCGTTTATCGTTTGCCATGCTATCCTAGATTGTCTATCTTCAACCTAGTCTCTAATCTTCTCAATCGGATTTTGTATGTATTCTGTCTGTTCTTTTAGGTATATGCTAGCTAATTCATTTTGTGCCTTTTTAAGTTTCAGGGCATTGGTATTGGTTGGGTTCTTCCTCCTGTTGTGTTTGGAGGCAGTTTTCACGTTTGCACGCTTTTCTCTCACCGCTAATATCTCCGATGGGACTCTGTATTTTGTTCTTGTTTTAGTTGGAATGAATTCCACTGCCGCTTCTAGGTTAGCATTGACGAAGTTCTCATATTCTTCGTTCGGAGTGTGTGCTTTTGTCTGTTCTTGTAGCGCATCGTATTTGTTTCTTAGTGCTAACGTATATTTATCTCAAATATCCCTGTTATTAAGTAGGGCCCAATCATAGTGTATGATTGTCGTTGTTCAGGTGGCATTCTTTCATAGGCTCTGTCGTATTTTTGCCGTGACAATTCGGTGATTGGTGGATACACCCTCGAATGAGGAGTAGGCTTCGCAATTCAATGCACTATTATACCATTTCTTGTTTATATATACGTAGAGTATCTGTGCTTTAGTGTTTTTTGGGTATGTGTTGGTCCATAGTTTTCCCTCCCTTTTTTTAAAGTTTGTATTGAGGAATGTTAATCTGTTAGACGTTGTCTATTTCTATTTGACGCATTGTGTAGGCTGAATTTGTGGTTTACATTTTTTCAAATTTGGGCATTCATGTCTCCGCCAATGATGAGGACGTTGTGTTTCGGGATGCTACGTACGAGAGAGGATAACTCACCATAGAAGGTGATGAATTCAGTTTCTTCACTAACATTGGTAGGGCTGTAGCAGGAGATTATTGTTGCTCTGGGGTCGCCATTAAAAGTAGCTACTATCATCCTAGGTTGTATTTTCTCTATGCTATTTAGTGATTTTAGTGCTCGTGGTCCTATAAGTATACCTACACCTCCTACCGTGGCATTGACACAATTTTTCCATGCTAGCGCCCATTCCTTGCCACTATCGTGATATTTAATATCCTCGCTATGTGTGTACCTGTGTTCTTGAATGCATATCATGTCTATGTTATGATCTATGGCAGATGCGGTGTTGCGGAGCCGATAAGCGCATCGACTCCGCAAATGAATTTAAGTGTAAAATGTGTGTGAGTGGTGACAGCCAAAGACAAAAGGCGAGATAACAGATCCAACAAAAGTGACGATTTTATTGCCGGAATTACAAACGTGTATGTAAATATCCGTGGCGGTTGTATGTGGTCTTCAGCTAGGATGGGTTACGTCGTTAGCTGGTATGGTCGAGTTGTAGTTGTAGTTGTGCGCAGTATGACGTTCGACGAGGGTAACTGGCGTAGGTCGAGTTGTGGAGATACAGCTGGATGTTTGATACTGGTAAGCTGAGATCGGTCGAGGCGTTGGATGCAGTTGGACAGTCGTCACGGGCAGCTGAGGTCGGTCGAGTCGTTGCGGAAAGCCGAAGTCGGTCGCTGGTAAATCGATGTCCCGGTTTTGACATTTCGTTGGTATGGTCGAGTCGTGGTTACTAGCTCGTAACAGCGAGTCGTTACGTGAGCTAGTTGTTGCAATGCTAGTGTAGTCCGTAACAGCGAGTCGTTACGGGGACTGAATGCTGCATTGTAGGAGCGTCGTGATCGGTAGATCGATATCCCGGTTTTGATAGTACGTTGGGTTAACCGGGGGGGGTGTCAATCTGGTTGCTAGCCCGTAACAGCGAGTCGTTACGTGGGCCTAGGTCCTGCAATGCTAGTGTAGTCCGTAACAGTGAGTCATTACGTGGACTAGATGCTGCATTGCTGGGGTAGTCCGTAACAGCAAGTCGTTACGTGGACTAGATGCTACGTTGCTGGGGCAGTCTGTAACAGCGAGTCGTTACGTGGACTGCATTGCCGGAGCGTCGTGGTCGGTAGATATGGCTTTGTCGTGCCAGATAGCAGTGCGGGCGTATTGTTTACAGTAGCTATGGCTTTGTCATGCCAGATAGCTGTGCGGGCGTATCGTTGATGGGAGCTATGGCTTTGTCACGCCAAAGCTCTGCACTGTCGAGCGAACAGGCCAGGAGGTCGAGGCTAAGATTGGCGTTATCTTAGCGCTGCACGGATGGTGGAGCGGTAGCTAAAGGCCAACCCCTTCCTTTAGCGCTGCGCAGCCAAACGGACGAGCGGAACCGAGCGATGGTTAAGACCGGCTGGTCTTAGTGAGTCCTCTTCGTGTTTGCCTCCAGGCCGTCTATTTCGACTGATCATTATTAACCGCTAGAGTTGCACCAACCCGCAGAAGGTGACCTCTCATAGCCCTTAAAAAGGACCGTAAAAAAAAGGTTGTTGAATCTACCACTAGAACTGGCGGTGAGGTGGGTGCAACCACGATAATGTAGGACCCGAGCCTCGTGGTGCCGAGTGGCCCCTGAGAGCGTCCACGTAGACCTCTGTTTATTTGTCGCTGCCTCCCACCAGACACGAGTTGACACATGGTCAAAAGCCCAAAGGCTGATTAAAGTGGGGATAAAGGGGAGGGGAAGGTCGGGAACGAGCCGAGACTCGAACCCTGCTGGTCTATGCTGCTCATAGGCTCACTTGGTGCAATGTGAGCCTGATAAGGCAAGCAGTTTCACGAACCCAAATCTGGGTCCGGGCACGTATGCCGGGTTATGGCTTGAACTAGACACCAAGGTCTAGTGCCATACATAGGTTTCGAGAAAATCCGTGGGGCCTCTGTTTATTTGTCGCTGCCTCCCACCAGACACGACTTGACACGTGGTCAAAAGCCCAAAGGCCGATTAAAGTGGGGATAAAGGGGAGGGGAAGGTCGGGAACGAGCCAAGACTCGAACCCTGCTGGTCAGTGCTGCTCATAGGCTCACTTGGTGCAATGTGAGCCTGATGAGGCAAGCAGTTTCACGAACCCAAATCTGGGTCCGGGCACGTATGCCGGGTTATGGCTTGAACTAGATACCAAGGTCTAGTGCCATACATAGGTTTCGAGAAAGTCCGCGGGGACCTCTGTATTTATCGTTGCGTCCCACCAACGCACGAATATGGCACAAGGCCGTTTTTAAGGTGGGCCCGGTCGCAGGGCCAAAGCCCACACGCGTCCGGCAAGGCCAAAAATACCTTCGGCCCCGTCGGCATTCCCCTTTTTGGGGCGCCTCAGGCGCCAGGCAATAAACCCAACCCCCCGAAGGGGGTATAAGCTTGGGGGGATGGCCCCCTGAGGCCGGAGGAACTCTCCAGTGCCGAGGCACATCCGGCAGAACCGTCCAGAGATAAAACGGCCTACCGAATGCAACCCAACAACTGGAGAGGAAAAAAAGGTCCTCTGAATTTTCGCCGCCTGAAGCCTTTTTATATGGAAGAAAGGGAACTCCACTTCTGTCGCGCCACGTGGATAGAAAGTTCTTCTACAAAAAATGGACGCAGAAAATAAATATTTCTTTAGCCCGGTATAGGCTAGCGAAAAGTATTACTTCCATTTTTATAGAATTATTTCTGGCAGAAATGTTTTTCAAATATTGATAAGTATTAATTTTTCCCTTTCTTAGCTGTAACGGCCGGTTAGAGTCGAAAAAGGGCTTCATCATTTCCGGCCGTACCCGGATGTTATTTCTCTAGGGCGAAAGGTGTAATCTGATCTGTTTACGTTCGTAGGCCGGTCGCGGCAGTGGTCAGCTCCAGTAGTAGTCCTGTTTTCTTTAAGGTTCTAACGTTGAATGTCGCTATTTGTATTGTTTGTTTGCATTTTTGTAATTTTTGTTTGAGCTCTATAACTGATTTTTCGAACACTGAGGCTAGGGCTCCAATCTCAACTGGACGCACCTCTTTTTTACCCGCGCGAAGAGCGATGTGGTTATAGGATACATTTTTTCTAGTCTTAAAATAAGCAATAAAAACATACTTAAGAACATTCTAGAAATTTAGGATCAAAACCGCATTAGCATTTAAATTACATTTTTATATTTTTCAACCAATCAGCTAAAAACATAGAATAGAACATTCTAGAAAATTTGGATCGGAAGTGACCTAACAGAAAATATTTAGGCTCGAGAATAAAATAGTAAAATACAAATCTGATTGGTCAATAAATGTCTACGCGCCAAGATTTTAGGACGATTCTTTGATCCACCTGTAGGATATAAATAACACAGAGTTAGGAAGCCAGACACACAAGACACAAGCTTACACACAAACGAAGACACAGACGAACACAAGCCACTAAGCCAGTAGCCGATATTATGTCCAACCAATTCCTTTCCTTCCTCAACTAAAGTTCATGACCTCTTTTCAAATGGCCGAGAATTATATTCAAAAGGAAAACCCGACAAACTTTCTTTCATCAACGAGACACGCTTTCGCCACAATCATAAAACCCGCTATAAACTTAATGTAAGTAAGAACGACTTATTTACGGACTCTGATAACATGAACATACACACATCTTTCAACAAATTTATTTTCTTCTTCAAACTTTATTTTCCAAAAGGCCATTTACACATCATGTATTTTGTTTTTCATATTCTGTTATATGCATATTAAATTGTTTGTTATTTAATGTTCGTTGTGTTCTATTCCATTTCTTTTGCGCGATTGTAAAGTTTTGTGTTGTATTTGTGGTGTGAATAATTTAGAGAGCAATCTACTGAAATAACCAAATTACATACCCCCCCACATGGTTTAGACATGTGGTTTAAGTGTGGGTCATGGTTATCTTTCGATGGCTGTTTTTATTCTCATCTACAGAAGCCACCCTTATAGATGAGCAGCAGTAGTTCCCTAATTGAACTAACGATACTGAACGTGGAATCGTGGGATTAGTGGGCCTCGTACCAGGTTAGGCATTGTGTTTGGCCGCCAGAGGATTTATCCGCTTGCCTGTACGTCCACCATGCTACTTCCCATGGCTTTCGGAAAAAAACAAAAAACTTTCGTTCCTCCTTTTCTAATTAAGTTCTAACTTAGTTAAAGTCCACTACTACTTTTTTAAAAATTTTATTAGAGTTTTTTTTTTTATTATTATTCTTTGCGTTCTATTTAACGTTTACTTTGTTTGTTTGTTTGTTTTTGTTCTAATACGTCCAACAGCGTTAACTGCTTTGGCTAGGTTTACGAATTTTCAATTTGGAGATTACAGTTCCTTGTTCTTTCATTTAAGAAACATAATAGTATACAGCACTGACAAAATTAAATACAATCAGATATGCATTTTTAAATGATAATTTAGAATAGAGCAATATGTTACTAACCAGTTTTTGGAGTTCCCTTCGAAATGGACGTGCTAATTCATTTCTATGTTGTTAACGATGGTCTGTCTACTATAATTTTTCAACTTTTAGGGACATTTATATACATTGGCTTCATCTACTGTTTCACTGAGGAGGGGAGGGGTCATTTGCTTGTTCATTCCTATCATGCCTTTTTTTTCTTCTCTCTCTACTGAAATTTCGAGTCTAGCACGTGTCAAATAATTCAAGCCCTTGTTCTAAGATAAAAATAGAATTTCATGTTACAGTAGTAATACTCTTTCGGCCAGGTTCCAAAAATTTTAATTTTGGGATTACAGTTCATTGTTCTTTCAAAAAAATTCTTAATAATGTTAGTGAAATCTATATTGACTTGTTTCAAAGACCTACCATGGTGGATTATAGAAAATTAATTAATATGACACAACATGAGGAATGTTTTTGTTTTGTTTCATATTGTGAGATGGGATAGATTAATAGATTTGACAACAAATTGACATGGATGTTGTACTTGAGATGACAGACAACTAACATGCACAACAAAATATGAGGAAATAGGTTTTATTTCATAATGTAAGAAATAGATTTGTTAACATATATTTGAATATAGAAGGCATATATGAGGTAATAGAAAACACACGCAAATAGAAAACCATAAAAAATGTTTAAGAGCAGATTGTTAAATTAACAAATTATATATATTTCTTTAAATGTGATAAAACTTTGAATTTTGCTTTTGTTTTCTGTTTTGATATTTTTGGTACAATTGCACCTATGAAACATAATAAAGTGGAAAAAATAGAAAGAACAGAAAGAATTTACACATTAAGCAAGGTTGATATAATAGCAAAATATTTAATAACTTGGAAAAGCAATATGATTATCAAGCGTTTAAATGCTAGGCAAAAAGTATGCAGCAAATTCAATTACAATTTTTATCCATGGCAATACTGTTATATTAAGCAAGACCAGACACACTTAGAATATGGAAATGAATATTTCTTTAAATATGAATATTTATTTAATTGAGCATTTACCAAATGAGTTATTAGTAAATAAAAGTAAATTGTACTTTTATATAAAATCTAACAAGGATGTGCAAAATATAAGAATGAAAGTTTTAGAAGGAAATGCAATTTCACAAAATCTTAATATTTTAAATAATCAAATCTTTATTGTCCCATTAAATTTGTGTAGTCCTAATAGCATAGTAGCTAATGTGCTGTACTGCAACATTTGTAACATAATTGAATGGCTCATAGGAAATTGAATGAATACATAAATAGATAAATGAATAATGCAGACCGTAGTCGCTGAATAACAAGGCTGAAAATGACTTAGGAAAACTGTAGGTCTGAAATCTTGTACGTGGAAGCTGCTCACAACATGACTGAAGGAAGTGAGGGGACAAATTGTATTCTTTTGAGAGCCGACAGCAGGACATGAAAAGGTGAAGACATCAGTAGAACACCAGCCATGAAGATGTAAAGGATAAAAGTTTACTAGCCCTATGGAGGAGGGGGACGTTCAAAAGGGGGTAGGCTGCGCTCGACCCAACGGAAAAGCATGTTAGAACCAGAAAAAAATTCAAGGTATGTGTCAGCTCATCTTTTTCTCACAAGGATAAGTTGCTTATTTTTGTCTAGTTGACATTCGTCTCATGTTTCTATACTCCCTTTCTTTTTCCTGGTAACTGCTTGTTACTTAATAGTAAATAAAACTTTGGTGTAATTTTTTACAGAGTTTTGCATTTGTCAGCTTGTAACAAAGTCACAACGAAGTCTCTTTAGTACGGCTAAGGTAAGCATAATAGTGAGCGAGTTCAAACCCCAGTTGCTCTGTCATATCCACTTTTGGACTAATACTCTTAGGAATAGTATGAACTCCTTATCCCCCAGATATAGTTTAAATAGTATCACTATTTTCCTTCTAAAGAATGACTTTGGCATGAAATAACCCATGAGGGTTGGTATACCTTTAAACACAAAAAACAAAAGCATTGAATTTAAAAGATGACCAGAGAACAAATATTTAGAAATATAAAGCAAACAAACAAAACTACCTGATCCATGACCAGACAAAAGGGATTTAGGAACACCAGTGAATGCAATAGAAAGAGGGAAGAGTAACCTAAGAGTTAAAGATGTGTCTTTGTAGTTGAAAATTTTTTAATGATTCAAATAAAAAGTATTCTTTATTTTATGAATTGTTTTTGTCTTTCAAAAAACTTCATTGGAGACCAAAAAAAAAAAAAATCCAGAAAATGTTTTAAACTTTTCTCCAGAATAGGTTTACATATTTTATATATTATTATTTTATATATATTATTATTATTTTAAATGTAAACTAAAAAGGAATGAAAGACAAAAACAATTCATAAAATAAAGAATACTTTTTATTTTTTAGTTTACATTTAAAATAATATATAAAATATGTAAACCTATACTGGTGAAAAGTTTAAAACATTTTCATGATTTTTTTTTTTTTTTTGGTCTCCAATGAAGTTTCATTTTTTACAATTAGTGCTCAGTTAGAGAACAATTTTTCAGTGGTTAATTTTTGAAAAAGTGCCACAGTTTTAATTCAAAATTTTATTCAACCTCTAGAAATTTAACAATAAAAAAATGTAAGAAATCATGTATTACAATAATCTTTTATTCTTAGATTTTTTTTTGTTTATATTCAGAATATTTAAAAAAAAAATGTAACTCTAAACTCATGAGTGGTTTGAAATATTGTTATAATTTTGTTTTTCAAAGACATTTTAAAAAATATGTCAAAAATTCAAATTCAGTTCTTTATTTTCTGTTGAGTTGCAGTGATAACTTTCTTTTTTACAATATAAAAATGTGACAATAAAGAGAAGCTACAAAGTAAAAATGCATCCTTATTTTTGATGGAAAATTTGTGTAAAAATTCAAATGAAAAGTATTTGTTTATTCTATAAATAGCTTAATTCTTTTTAAAATAAAGTTGTTATTTGGGGGGGGGGCGTTACACGAATTAAAATTGATATATTTTCTTCTGAGAAATATGAAAAGTATAGAATACACATTTTTTAGCCTTAAAATAATCAACTAAAACACAGAATAAGAATATTCAAGAAATTTTGGATCAAAATCACATTAGCATTGAAGTTACATTTTTATATTTTTCAACCTATCAGCTAAAAACATAGAATAAGAACTTTCGAGAAAATCCGGATCAAAAGCTAATTAACAGAAAATTTTTAGGCTCTAAAACAAATAAGTAAAAATACGAAACTGATTGGTCAAGAAATATCTACGCGCTTGAATTTTAGGACCTGCAATAAAACTATTTCTGATCCACTTTAGTGACCCCCCCATAAGTATAAATAAAGAAGAATTTAATCAACCAGGTCATTCGGTCATTCAATTCATTTCTTCCACAGCCAAAAAGTCTACTACCAAAAAGACTTTTCACTACGAGATCATGAACGGACAGCAGAGAGCTACGCATTAAGACCCAAAGGAAAATGCTTGCGACTTTCTTTTATCAATGTAACACGTTGTCGCCAAAATCCTAAGAAAACACTCGTGCGGACTTAATGAAAGCAAAGACCCATAATTATTGTCCATCATTCATATACACACACACATACCCATGTATATAAGTAAAGACAATTATTTTTACCCTACATACTTCGGCCAACCATGGACCCATTTATTTGATAGACTTTATTAACATGTAAACACACACGCACGCAGGCGAACAATCTTATTTTCATTTAACTGGCCATAACTGTATTTCTACAAAAGGCCGTTCGTACATTATGTTTCTCATTAATTTTTATTCCTGTTTTGTTATAAATATCAAATTGTTTGTTTCTTAATGTTCGTTCTTGTCATATTCCATTTGTTTTACATGCTTGTAAAATTTGTGTTGCATTTGTGGTAGAACTAATCGTGAAAGTAATACCCGTAAAATACGGACGAGAACTCACTCTCACTCGCTACAAATTGGAGAGTAACATATCAACTAAACAATAACATGCAGCCTCTACAAAAGTGTTTAAAAATCATTTCTTGTGTTATCCATTAACAATGCTTTCATTTAATTTTTGCAATTTTTATTTCTTTTTATACCTTCTATAAATTTAATGTTATAGGTAGGTTCAATAAAAAGAAGCTAAGAAATAAAAATTTGTCCTCACTATAAAAAGTTGCAAAGAATTAAGAATATAAAATATTTTACGTTTCAATTTCTTTTTTTTTTGGTTACATTTAAAATGTTATTTTTAAAAAGATACCCATTGGTTTGAAACATTTTCTTGATTGTTTAAGTTCCCCCAAAAAATTAAGAATTTTTTTTACAATTAGTACTAAATTATAGAACAATAATTTTTCATAAAGAATTAAATTTCAATTTCACCAATGGAATCTGTGTGGTATTTAAACATGGCAGGTCTTAAAAAGAACTGAAGAGTTGTGCATGCTTTTTGTACTTATTGATTAAGAACTGTGAAGAGTTCCACAAATCAACTGATTTTTAATTATCGAATTATTTAATCTGTAAAAATAAAAATAAAAATGTTGTTCTTTTTCTTATAATAGATATATTAAAGTGTATGCACGATTTTAATGCTTATTGATATCTCTTTTCAGAGTTATAAGTTGACACATATATACTAAAACAAACACAGCTTCTTTATACATAAACATGTAAATGATCAGCAGACAAATGTTGCAAGACATGGCAAAAAGATATTTTTAAATTCAGAACTTGAGGGCATTATCATAAAATCAGATTAAGCAAGGTCCAGCATTTGTTTATACTTTTTATAGCCAATACACATATGTAACTATGAGCAACAAGAAAATTCAGGAGATACTTTCAGTGTAATAGTTACTGTCAGAGTATATGGATATGGTGATCGGAGTTCAAATCTTGAATGAGGGAAAACATGCGATCAAGGTTTCTTTTGACCGCCAGTCTTCGAAAACAATTTCTAATAGGTCAGCATAGCAAGGTTAAGGGTTCAAAACAAAATTCACTTGAGTATGGAGAGAGGGTTCCACAGCCAAAGCACTAAAGCTGCATTCTGGCATTCGGGTTTCTACAGCACATTCAGCAGGACGGAAGTTTTAAAAAATGGGAGACATCTCTGAATGGAACGATGCCAGAAGTGTAGAAATTTTGGTAAGGACCTGGTGATCCTGTTTTACCGAAGAGCAGCAGCCCCTTGGGGTCACGTGGCGTCCATTATAAAAAAGAGCTCCTCTGGAGTTTCTCCCCCTTTTGGTTCCACTCCCACAACTGTTAGCAACAGGTCTTTTTCGTAGCAGCCCTTGACGGACATGTATTTGGTACCTTCCACCACAGCCAGGACCCAAGAGCGACGAACGCACGTGCTGAGTTTAAAGGAACAGGACACACACAGTTAAGTTCCAGCCGGCATTTTATCTGCAAACTCACTTTACCAAACCTTCACAAACCTTCAAACACCTTATCAAACCTACCTTACCTTCAAACACCTTACCTTCACCAAACCTACCAAACCTTCACCTTACAACCATCACAACAAACCTAACGATATTTTACATCTTAAACTCTTCCTTGAACTCTCTTTTGTGAATTCTTCCAATTCGTTGTTTATTCCATTTGGTGTATAACCCTGTTTATTGTTGTTGTTGTTGTATATAAATTTTGTTGCACGTATAAGTCGTTCGTCCCTTTCTTCAAAGGCTGTCAACCCAAATCTCTACTGCTGTTGAATTACGGTTTATTCTTTTCAAAACGTAGGAATAAACCGGGCGTTTCGGGGCTTTATAAAAAACCCACAGAAGAAAGTTTAACGAAAGGGCAAATTGTAGTCTGCCCCTTGTTGCATTAAGAAGAAAAGAAGTACAGAAATGAGGACGAGAACATTGAGGAGTTTCAAGAAGTTTAATGACAGACAGAAAGATAACCCTTGGGCTGTAAGACGCAGGAAGAAGCAAACGGTTGTAAATGAAGAGCTGGTATTAAGACGCCGAATATCAAAGCAGGAGTTGAGATGCTGTCGTCAGGACAGGAATCAAAATGCTGAAGTTAAAACAGGAGTAGAAAATATCCAATTTGTTTCTCTGAGGATCCGTTGGTTTAGAAGGAAAGATGAACGATGAAAGAATGATTTCCCAGACACCAACGGCCCATAAATTGGATGAGGTCTCCTCGTTGTGCTTAGCGGACTGCTCGAAATATGTGAGAGAGAGTCAGTGAAGAAGAGTCAGTGAAGAAGAGTGAATGTGGTCTCTCATGTTGGCTGGTTCTTCCTGCTGCTAGGAAGCGAAGAGAGAGAATGTGTGTTCTGTCATGTTGACAGGTCTGTCCTGCTCGAAAGGCCTGCGTGGAAGAAAAAAGGGAGTTTGTGCTCTGTCATGTTGGCTGGCTTGTCCTGCTGCTAGGAGTCGAAGAGAGAGGGTGTGTACTCTCTCACGTTAGTTGGTTTGTCCATGCTGCCAGCAAAGGAAGAAGCGAAAAAAGGGATCAAGAAATGGTTAGCGCGGTCTTTTATGTTGCCCGAGGAGGTGTGCCCGGGCAGAATGGCATCAGTCATTCTCATTGGATGAAATATATAAATTCGAACTCCAACGGCCCAAAGTAATTCCCGCACTAAATAATAATTTGAAATTCTTTCTGCTACAAAAGCTTTTAAGCAAAACCTCGCATACAATTTATTTTTTAGAAACTCTCCATATGCTGAATAGCGTCAATTACAATGAGTCTCTCTACTTTCATTTCTCCACTGAACGTTTTATTAAAGTTAGCAGCAAGCTTAAACCCTGATGACTTTTAATTTCTTGTCAAATCATCTAGCCTAGAAATGGATAAATTTAATTTGATATTACAGTCAAACAACGCCTTAATTGGCAAAGAGTTATGATCTACAGTGATATTGATGAGGGCTTCCTTTAAACACCGCGTAACTTCCCCTAAAAAAGTCTTTATATTGAATTGCAGGGCCGGAAAGGAGTCAATTTTTATACCTAGCCTTTTATTCACCTCATTAGACATGCAAGATCGTTGGCTTCCTGAATCCAACAAGCAATTCAGCAGGTATTTATGTCCATTTTTTGACACTGCGACCATGACAAGATGAAGCAGCAATTCCTTGTCGCTACAAGCCGAACTAACCGAAAGACTTGGTGAAGACACCTTCTCCTTATTAGGACACAGGGACCAGTAGTGGGTACCCTTCTTACAAATTTTGCTGGGCTTAAACTCTCCCCTATTTCCCCTGCTGTCTGCTCTCTAATGCCGGAGACTGGCACATAAATTGCACGACTTTTTTACTCTGCACTTCTTCAACTTGCTTTCCACAGTTGGGAACCTCGAGCACATAGAAAGAAAGTGTGCATTTGAATCACACAAGTTACATTTGAAAACTTCGCGGCGAGGGAAAGAATTAGAATTAAAATTTTATAAGCAAGTTTTATTTCTGCTAGGAGTGGAGATTGGACTTTCATATTGTGGGCTTCGGCCTGTCCACAGACTTATTCCGTGTGCATTCGAGAGTCCTGATAGCACCAGAAAAATGTTCTATCAGGAAACTAATGCTTGGATAGTTACTGTCGGATAGCCAAATTATTTTCCTTTTGAAGAACCCGGATAGTATATTAAACACTATGCGACTAACCCACTCCTCTCCAGGTGTTCCCCATCCATAAAATCCCAACCGTAGGAGGATTTCAGCTCCCAAAAGTCGGCTTTCACTTGCGTACAAAAAGTTCGCAGAGCATCAAATTCAAAGTCTGCTTTGAGCTTGTGAAACAAAATTTCTGCAGATATTTTACTTTTTATGAAGTCAAGGTCTAGGAACTCACTTCTCAAAAACCTAAGGCTACGAAATAATTTTCCTCAGAATTTACTGGAGCTGGACTTTACCCCACTGACCAAATTCTCAGACTGCGCTAAGAACTTCTAAACGCCAGCTTATCAGCCGTATTACCCGCAAATACAGCACATTTCAATTTGGGTTGTACTACTGACCCTGGTAAATCCTCACTTTTGCTAGGTGTAGTATCACTACGGGATAGAGAAGAATCTTCGCTACCACATCCTAAGCTTGGTTCCATAGTGTCAACTTCCCGCTTAATTTTTGTTTAAATAAAGCATTTTCGTCCAGAAACTAATCAATTTCTTCTGGGTTTACTTCTTTCTCTGTATAATACTATCCTAGTTATTCGACCCTTTGAGCAAAATCCCTGATAATTAGACTAATTTCATTTTTAAATCTACAAAAACTCCGTTTTCCCAGACCACTTGCTATCAAGAGTCGATTCAAACTTCTTTTTAGGAAGTCTAAATCCTTGGTTAATTTTAACATAGTTTTGTCTGCCATGATAAAAGCTAAAAACTCACAAAACCCAGCAAAATAGAACGTATAAGAAGCTAAAAAATTGCACGCACTAGTCTATGAAAGCTTCAGCCTAACTAACGTTAAAAGTTACAATCACAAAAAATTTAATTTTGGCAAAATAAAAGGATTAATTTTTGTAAAAAGAAATGAATTCTTTCATGGAAAATAAAACCGCACTTTTAAAAAAAAAAGTGCCTCGTGGGTACATCAATAAGATTTACACTCCTATATTTTAAAATGGCCGTGATACCAATTGTTCCCGACACAAAGATTGTGGACGTCGGTAAACTAATCAGTCTCGAGAACTTGTTGGTCAGGAAAGTCACGCGATTTGTGCTCACAACTACGTCCGCATCTTTGATTTTGTCCCGTGCATTTGGAGCCGACCTCATGACAAGGATTGCCCATATATACTCTCGTCTTCCAAGCACTTTCTCTCTCTCACACATTTTGACTTACAGAGACAGCACCCTCTCTTCATTTTCGACTTCCAGAAACAGCTCGACCTTGTCAGTTAGAAAGATACAACTCAATATGCGTTACATGGGTGCTTATTCATTCTGCGACCTTTTTCTTACCTGTTTTACTTTTTCGGTTAGACTTATTCCAGTCTCGAACACAGCCTCAGAAATTTTGTCAAACCCTGAAAGAGACAAACAACCAGCATGTGGGGGAAACACGTTCCTTCTAGAATACATTGCTATATTTCTGTATATTGATATCTCGCATAAAATACTTAGTCAATATACATTTTATAGTCTACAGGACACTTTTAATATTTAGTCTTTCACCATTATATTCGTGTTAGTTTCATACACACGCGCACACACAGAGAGGAATGAATATTCAACAGATTATATTAAAATATCCGTAATGTTTTGTAATGTTTCCATTTTATGTACTTGTTATATAAATTTATTTTCGTTTGTACTGCTTGTTTTAAATGTTCTTTTTCTGCGTCGTTTTATATCGTTTACTTTTCAATACTGAGCCAACGTAAATTGCGGGAGCAAAACAACCAAAACATTCCCCCACACATCTAAGAACTATTTATTACCAAGTAAATAAAAATGAATAAAAAGGAGTGACAAGGTTTTGGAGAAAAATACTAGTCGTTAAAATCAATTGCAATTTTAGCGATCAGTCAAAACATCTGAATCAAGTAACAATGATAAATTTTTTTCGAAAAACACTGGGTCACTCACGAAATACAAGGAACTGATATGTCTTCAATCAACAAAGAAGCTGTTACTTATGTTGCATCAGCATATGGTTGCAAGGAAAGAACGAAAAGCACAATTGGAAAAACAAAGAACACGAAAGCATGTAAAATTTAAACAATTATATTGAAAACAAATAAGTAAATAGTTCAAATAACTGGGTTTATATAAACGTGTTGATATTGAATTAAAGAAAGTAGAAAAATGTTCTATGCTTAATAGTGATAGGATTGTTAGACTCATGCACACGCGGTCAATTAGATATTACAAGCGCGGAGAGGAGAGGGGTGTTTGGTGATTTACGACTTAGTCGCTTCCTTCCAAGCAGAGAAGAGGAAATTCAATATGGGTGATGCATGGTTCCGAGTTTCGCCTTTTTATCTCTCTCTGTCTCTGTCTCTCTCTCTGTCTGTCTCTGTCTCTCTCTCAGAGTTGGTGTTCTAGACTGCGAGTGTCGTTTTCCTTCTTTTGATTTGGGCTCCGCTGTCAAGGAGTTTGTCTTTTCTATCGTTTTTGTCTTCCGATCGGATCAAATTGGGTTTTCTTTGTTTTTTAGCGCGAAAGTCACAGATTTGTGGAAAAATTACTTTTAATTATTTTTATTTTTTGACAAATTTCCTCAACATTTCGCTATGTGCTGATCCTATGTGCAGAAGCCCCTTTTTCCATTTTGAAGAAAGTCTCACCACCGATAAAATCTGGCGATTGCTCTCGTGGACTTTAGTTGGAATCATTATTTTGTGAGTATGATAAATCAGAAGAGATCTCTTTTGGTCATATAACACATACAACTAAAAAGAAAAAAAGGGTTGTATGAATGGAAAAAAAAAGATTTGGAAGAGTCTCAGGCGAAAAACATCCCTAGGGAAAACCTGTTCACTTTTCCGTCAAGAACACGGCGAATAATGCAAACACATGGGGGTTCATTCAGCAATTCTTTCAGCACTTGGGCAGCAAATTCAGTTGTACACCTCATGGTCTGAGTCAAGACAGCACAAATTCTCAGATATAGGTGACAGCATATTTCGCCAGGAAGAATATAGTACTGCAGGGTAGTTCTGGAACACCTCGAGGTTAAAGTCAAGATAGCTCAAATTCACAGATATAGGTAACAGCATATTTCCATTGGAGAGGTCCTGAACAGCAGCAAAATTCTCTGATGGATTTACTCCCTATCCACTATTTTCCCTTAACTGTAGGGAACAGCAAGGCTTAAAAACCAGCACATCCTGCGAAAACCCACAGGACTATTCTCTCAGCCGGCGGTATCATTTCCAAAAAAATGCCGTCATTTCCTTCAGGCGGTGATAACTATAAAAGTCCCTTCCAAGAAGATGTTCCCATTACAATAAAATAATTCCGACATTAAATGTATAATGAAGGTGATTCCCTAACCTCTGGGTATATCATAACCCTAGAAGAGTTGACAAGCCATAAAATCAATCAATCAATCAATCAGTCAATCATACAAACTACACTCTCATACATGCAGAAATTACAGATTAAGAAAATAAGAATTGAATAAACAGAAAAAAATCCCTGTGTTCATTATTGATCTTGTAGGAAATAAATAAATTTAAAAAAAAATTAAATCGAATTAAAATGATTATCAAAATATGCAGAAATTCCCAGAGGCCTCTGACGGGAAGAGGAGTGACGCATGTGCAAAGAAAAGGGACCGTCTCGACAAAAGGGGGAAGCTCCTTCTCTTTCAGCGGTGACCGGTGGAGTGACAACATCTTGTAGTGGGTGCATGTAGCGAGTGAGGGTGAGTTTATTGGACTTACACTCCTATAATTTAAAATAGGCGTTATGTCACTTGTTCCCGGAACAAAGATGGCGGACGCAAGTGAATATTCAGTCTCGGGAAACCATTGGCCAGAAGAACCATGTGGTCAGTGCTTAAAACTACGTCTTCATTTGAATTTCATCCCGCGTTTTTGGAGCCGACTCCAAGACACGTATTTTCTATAAATACTTCGTCTTCAAACACTTTTTCTCTTTTTCACATTTTCATTTGCAGGGCTAACACACTCTCTCCAGTGTGACTTCCAGAGAGAATACTATCACTCTCTCATATTCACCAACAGCCGTCAAACGCCACAAAATGTGTAAGCCATGCAAACACTCATTTCCACATTATACTTTGTCGGTGAGACTTTTTCCAGCCTCGAAAACAACAATTGCGTCGAACTACAGAAAGAAAGGAACATTTAAAAATACGTAGTCAACATCCCTAGGACACTTTTGTCATTTAGTCTTTTTTGTAGTTTTAGTTGTGCTAGTCACACACACACACACACACATTATTTTACGAACAGTAATAGAACCATAGTAATGTTTTAAATATTTCATTGTATGTATTGTTAAGATATAAATTTGTTTTGTTTATGTTGCCTTGTTTTGAATGTTCCTTTTCTCCGCACCGTTTCATATCGTTTACACATCTTTCATATCATTACTTCATTTACTACAGTTGCCTCCATGTGCCTTTTCCAAGTATAAACAAATATAACATACCACTAAAAATATACCAAACGCAACATAAATTTTGGGGGACCAACCATATAAACAAAAATAACAAGTCCCCCTACAAGTTCTCGTCCGTATTTTACGGGTATTACATTCACGATTAGTTCCACCACGAATACAACACAAATTTTTACAAGCATGTAAAATAAATGGAATATGACAACAGCGAACATTAAGAAACAGACAATTTAATATTTATAACAAATAAATGAGAAACTTAATGTGCGAGTGGCCTTTTGTAGAAATACAGTTATGGCCAGTTAAATGAAAATAAGATTGTTCACACGTGTGTGTGTGTTTAAATGTTAATAAAGTCTATCAAATAAATGGGTCGATAGTTGGCCGAAGTATGTAGGGTAAAAACAATTGTCTTTACTTACATATGTGGGTATGTGTGTGCGTATATGAATGATGGACCGTACGTATGTTTCTTTGCTTTCATTAAGTCCGCACTGTGTTTTTTCTTGAGATTTTGACGACAACGTGTCGCATTGATGAAAGAAAGTTGCTAGCCTTTCTTTATGAATCTATATCGCGGTTCTTTACGGCACGGTCATGACCTCTAGTGAAAAGTCTTTTTGGTAGTAGATGGGATGACTTTTTTGGCCGTGGAAGAAATGAAATGAATGACCGACAACTGACCTGGTTGATTAAATTTTTCGTTATTTATACTTTAGTAGTGGATAAAAAAATAGCTTTATTTCAGGTCCTAAAATTTAAGCACGTAGACATTTCTTGACTAATCAGATTCGTATTTTTACTTATTTGTTTTAGAGCTTAAAAATTTTTCTGTTAATTAGTTTCTGATCCGGATTTTCTCGAAAGTTCTTACTTTATGTTTTTAGTTGATTGGTTGAAAAATATAAAAATGTAACTTCAATGCTAATGCGGTTTTGATCTGTAGCAGAAGGAATTTTTGTTTGGCGCGTAATTTAATTCGACGCATAATTTTACCCAATCAGGATGACTTATCCTATTCAATCCGAACCACCTTTCTGGGCAGCAGTAATTGGGAAAAACCGTCAAACACTCTCTTTGGAAGAACGACTTCGTTCTGTACAGACGTCTACCGTCTGCTCTCCAATAGCAGCAGCAGCATGAACACAATGAGGGAAGCAGTCTAATTCATGGACTCCTTGGCTATTTTTCTTAGACCAAGGTTTCCCAGTTGAATATGGATTAGATACATTCAATACGCCACACACAGGAACAACTCCTCGTCACCCCCAAAATTGGCTATGTCGACTGCGATGTCTAATTCCGCTCCGGCACCTTGTTACTACTTCACCTCTGGGAAACATTTTCTTGAGACATGCACGCTTCTCCCCGAATAACCAGAACCACAAAATCTTGGTGACTTCAACGTCTATTTCCTCAAACAGCAAACATGACTTTTGCTACATACGGCGAACATAATTCAATGTCGCTGTTTTCCATCTTTACGCGTTGTAATAATTTTTTGTGCTGTTTTTTAAAATGAGAGCTGTTTTTGTTTTTGTGTTTTTTATGTGTGGTTGCGTGCTCTCACCCGTCGGAAGGTCACCAATTTGTGGGGGTTGTATGTTATTTTGGTTATTTCAGTAGATGTGCATTCATACTTTACGGGTATTGCTCTCTTAATTATTCCCACCACAAATACAACACAAAACTTTACAATCGCGTGTGAAAGAAATGGAATAGAACACAACGAACATTAAATAACAAACAATTTAATATGCATATAACAGAATATGGAAACAAACAAAATACATGATGTGTAAATGGCCTTTTGGAAAATAAAGTTTGGCAAGAAAATAAATTTGTTTAAAGATGTGTGTATGTTCATGTTAACGGAGTCCGTAAATAAGTCGTTCTTACTTACATTAAGTTCATAGCGTGTTTTATGATTGTGGCAACAGCGTGTCGCGTTGATGAAAGAAAGTTTGTCGGGTTTTTCTTTTGAATGTGATTCTCGGCCATCTGAAGAGAGGTCATGAACTTTAGTTGAGGAAGGAAATGAATTTGCCAGACATAGTATCGGCTACTGCTTTACTGGCTTAGTGGCTTGTCTTCGTCTGTGTCTTCGTGTAAGTTTGTGTTAAGTTTGTATGTATGGCTCCCTAACTCTGTGTTATTTATATCCTACAGGTGGATCAAAGAATCGTCCTAAAATTTTGGCGCTTAGACATTTATTGACCAATCAGATTTGTATTTTACTATTTTATTTTCGAGCATAATGCTGAATTTTACAAAATGTTATGCTGTATTTTGTTTGTGAAATAATGCTTAAACTATGCGTTTTAAATGTAAAGGCACGCTTACTCTACTATAAAGCCAATTTGATATTAAGCCTATCCACATGTCAGCGAACAAGGCAGAATGTTTTTGAATATCTTCTATCGAATAATTTAAAAATTCGTAAAGAAAGCCCTGACAGTAGTTTAGAAGAAAAAGCCTAGAACGCCTAATGCCACCACAGCCCCCCCCCTAAGAAAAAGGGAAAAAAAAAGCTCTATAATTCCTGAAGCCTGCTAGGTCCCCAACTGTAGGGGAAAAAAAAAATGAAAAACCCAGGAAGAGTCCCAATACAGCAAAAAAAAGTATAAGTCAGTACTAGTGAAAGTCATAAGAAAGTACCTTAATTTTGGACTTTAACTAAGTTAAAACTTAAAACAAATTCCAACCCCCCCTTTTTTTTATGTACACATGGGAAGCAGCATGATGTACGTAAAGGTATTTGAATAAACCCATGGACGACCAAACTCAATACCCAAATGGGTCCTGGACGTGAGTTTGACGACTTTTCGCTCAGGATCGCCAGTTCGATCGGGGAACTACTGCTGCTCCTCTATAAGAGTGGCTTCTATAGAAGAGAATAAAACAGCCATCGAAAGATAACCATGACCCACACTCAAACCACTTACACAAACTGCATCGCTCTTCGCGCGGGTAAAAAAGGGGCGCGTCCTGCTGAGGTTGGAGCCCTGGCCTCGGTGTTCGAAAAATCAGCTACAGAGCTCAAACAATCAAAACTACTAAAATGCAAGCAAACACTACAAATAGCCACATTTAACGTAAGAACCTTAAATAGAATAGGACAACTCCCAGAGCTAATCGCATCGGCCGAAGAACATAAAATAGACATAATATGCATACAAGAACACAGATACACGCACACAGAAGATATCAAATATCACGAAACTGGCAATGGATGGTCGCTCGCCACTGTATCCGCATGGAAAAACTCTGTCAACGCCGCAGTAGGAGGGGTAGGATTGCTTATAGGACCTAGAGCACTAAAAACGCTTAATAGCGTTGAGAAAATACAGCCTAGAATGATGGCAGCTACATTTAACGGAAACCCCAGAGCAACAATCATCTCATGCTACAGCCCCACCAATGTTAGTGAAGAAAATGAAATTGTCACCTTCTACGATGAGTTATCCTCATTAGTACGTAGCATCCCGAAACACAACATGCTAGTCATTGGCGGAGACATGAATGCACAAATCGGGAAAAACGGAAACAACAAATACAGCCTCCACGACACGTCAAATAGAAATGGGCAACATCTAACAGATTTCATGATAGAAAATAGATTAGCATGCCTCAATACAAACTACCAAAAAAGAGAGGGCAAACTATGGACATACACGTACGCAAACAATACTAAAGCTCAGATAGACTACGTCCTTATAAACAAGAAATGGAAGAATAGTGCATTGAATTGCGAGGCATACTCCTCTTTTGAGGGTGTGTCCACCGATCACCGAATAGTCACAGCGAAAATACGGTTAAGCCTACGAAAAAACGACAAACGAATAGCGACCACCAAACACTATGACTGGGCCCTATTAAACAACAAAGATGTAAGAGATAAATACGTATTAGAATTAAGAAACAGATTCGAAACACTACAAGAAAAGACGGAAAAAAGTACACCAAACGACGAATACGAAAATTTCGTCAATGCACACCTCGAGGCAGCAGCAAAATACATTCCAACAAAAATTAAAACTAAATATAGAGTCCCATGGGAAACTTTAGCGGTGAGAGAAAAACGTGCACTAGTGAAAACAGCCTCCAAAAACTATCGAAAAAACCCAACAAACACAAATGCCTTAAAACTAAAAACGGCACAATATCAATTAGCAGGCATATATATAAAGGAACAGACAGAATACATTCAAAATCAGATAGATAAGATTAGAGACTCGGTGGAAGATAGACAATCTAGAATTGCCTGGCAAACAATAAACGAAGTGAGCAGAAGAAAGAACACAGCCAAAGCAAAACTTAAAGCAGCAAACTAACAAGAAAGAATAAAACTGTGGAAACAGCACTTCGAAAACTTACTTGGAAACCCACCAAAAATAACACATGAACCAATCACCAGAATAATTAGCAAACAATTAGACATTAAACTTGGACCGTTCACACAAGAAGAACTCGACTCGGTTCTCAGAAAAATTAAAAATAGGAAAGCTGCAGGGCTGGACGAAATTCCCCCGGAAGTATGGAAGACCAGACAATTCGACGACATACTGCTCCGACACTGCAACGCAGTATACAATCAAAATCCGATAGATAGATGGACGAAGGGATGCATACTCCCCTTCCCTAAAAAGGGGGACCTCGGATTAGCCAAAAACTACTGAGGCATAACACTTACATCCATAGCTGCCAAAATCTACAATGCCCTACTACGAAACCGAATAGAACCCAAAATCGACAACATACTTAGAAAAAACCAAAATGGCTTCCGAAGAAATAGATCCACGACCTCACAAATATTAACCATCCGCAGAATCCTTGAAGGTGTACGGGCAAAGAACCTACAAGCGACATTAATATTTGTCGACTTTACCAAGGCTTTCGACTCCATTCACAGAGGAAAGATGGAACAAATCCTACTAGCGTACGGCATACCTAAAGAAACCGTAGCGGCAATAACGATTCTCTATAGAAACACTAAAGTAAAAGTACGATCACCAGATGGAGACACAGAATACTTCGACATTGTAGCAGGAGTACTACAAGGGGACACGCTGGCTCCGTATCTCTTTATCATTTGTCTAGACTACGTACTTAGAACATCGATTGACAAAATCAAAGAGAATGGCTTCGAACTGACGAAGAAAAGAAGCAGAAGATACCCCGCAACAACAATTACCGACGCCGACTACGCCGATGACATAGCGATACTGGCAAATACACCTGACCAAGCCGAAACACTTCTGCATAGTTTGGAACGAGCAGCAGCAAGCATAGGCCTCCATGTTAATGCACACAAAACGGAATATATGTGCTATAACCAAACGGGGGACATCTCCACTCTAAAAGGAACCCCTCTTAAACTAGTAGACAAATTCACGTACCTAGGAAGCAGCGTCGAATCAACCGAAAAGGACATCGAAACGAGGTTAACGAAAGCATGGACAGCTATCAATAGGCTATCGACTATATGGAAATCAGACCTAACCGATAAAATGAAACGCAGTTTCTTCCAGGCAGCGGTCACATCGATACTGCTATATGGATGCACTACATGGACGCTAACAAAACGGCTGGAGAAGAAACTAGACGGCAATTACACAAGAATGCTGCGTGCAATCCTGAACAAGTCCTGGCAGCAACACCCCACAAGACACCAACTGTACGGCCACCTGCCCCTTATCACGAAAACTATTCAAGTTAGGCGAACCAGACATGCAGGACATTGCTGGAGAAGCAGAGATGAACTCATAAGAGATGTACTCTTATGGATCCCCACACATGGCCGCGCAAAAGCAGGACGACCAGCACGAACGTACATTCAGCAGCTATGTGAGGATACAGGTTGTTGTCCTGAAGACCTACCTGGAGCGATGAACGATAGGGAGGAGTGGCGAGAGAGGGTCAGGGATATCCGTGCTGCCAGCACGATATGATGATGATGATGATGATGATGATGATTTTCGAGCCTAAATATTTTCTGTTAGTTGACTTCCGATCCTATTTTTCTAGAATGTTCTATTCTATGTTTTTAGCTGATTGGTTGAAAAATATAAAAATGTAATTTAAATGCTAATACGGTTTTGATCCTAAATTTCTAGGATGTTCTTAAGTATGTTTTTATTGCTTATTTTAAGACTAGAAAAAATGTGTATCCCAAACGCAAACTCTTTATTCCATTCTGCCATTACAGACCTTCATGTAAAAGCTAACGGCGTCTTCGTATTCTTACTTCTCCATCCTCCTTTATCAACAACAACAATTAGCGAGGGAATAACACACACGCGCAAGAATACATTTCTTCGCCCAAAACAAAACAACATTCTAATCGCTAAAAATAATAACAAACATTCTCACTCGCTAAAGATCCAAAATTTCTTGAATGTTCTTATGTATGTTTTTGTTGACTATTTTAAGGCTAAAAAAATGAGTATCCTATTGCCGCGACCGGCCGATAAACATAAACATGTCAAGTTACACGCCCGCTGTAGAACAACTATATCCGGGTACGACCGGAACTGACTAAGCCCTTTTTCTCTCTAACGACCTTGACACCTCGTTATAGCTAAAGAAAAGGATGAATTAAAAATTAATAACATTTACAAAGCACTTTGGCCGAAAATAACTAGATAAGACTAGAACTAATAGTCGTCGCTAGCCTATGGCTGGTTAGAAAAACACTTTATGGCTACACTCATTTTTATGAGGGAATTTCTTATTCACACGGCTGGGCTGTGTGTCACAGCCCTTTCGTGATATCAACAGGCCCTTTTCAACGCTGGCTTTTATCCTGGGTAGCGTTCTTTTGTGTCCTGTGGTGGGGCGCTCTCGACCGGCTGTGGTTGCGTGCTGCACGGTTCGGTCGGGTGTGTTCCACTACTGGATACATCACCTCTGGCCTCAGGGGGCCTTCCCCCCAGGCTTTAACCCTCTTCGGAGGGGTTGGGTTTATCGCTCGGCGCCTGAGGCGCCCCGAAAAGGGGAATGCCGACGGGGTCCGAGGCATTTTTGGAACTGCCTATCGCGTTGGGCTACGGCCCTGCGACAGGACCCACCTTAAAAACGGCCTTGTGCCATATTCGTACGTTGGTGGGACGTAGGATAAATACAGCGCGCCCCCGACAAAGCCTTCGCCCTCGTCCGCTCGTTCGCACAGCTTTGACACGGCAAAGCCTTCGCTCTCGTCCGCTCGTCCGCACGGCTTTGGACCCGACAAAGCCTTCGCTCTCGTCCGCTCGTCCGCACGGCTTTGGCGCGAACCTAGCCATAGCCATTGTCCGCACGGCTTTGACACGACAAAGCTTTCGTTCCCGTACGATACGTCCGCACGGCTAGGGGGCCCAGCAAGGCCCTAGCCTTTCCTCGACCTCGACACTCTTGCAAGGTACAACGCAGTCCACGTAACGACTCGCTGTTACGGACTGTTCTACCACTGCAACAACTGGCTCACGTACGACCCGCTGTACGAGCCAGAAACCAGGTCGACACACCCTCGGTTAATCTAACATATCGTCATAACCGAGGATGTCGATCTACCGAACTCGACGCTCCTGCAAGGTACCACGCAGTCCACGTAACGACTCGCTGTCACGGACTGTTCTACCACTGCAACAACTGGCTCACGTACGACCCGCTGTACGAGCCAGAAACCCGATCGACACACCCCCGGTTAACCACAACATACCGTCACAACCAGGGATATCGATCTACACGACTCGACCGACCTCAGCTTACCAGCATCCAACGTCTAGCCAAACTCTACGACTCGACCGACCTCAGCTTACCAGCATCCAACGTCTAGCTGAACTCTACGACTCGACCGACCTCAGCTTACCAGCATCCAACGTCTAAACTTATCGTATGCACCTCGAATATATATATATATGTGTGTGTGTGTGTGTGTGTGTGTGTGTGTGACCTTTTTCTGACAATTTATCTTACAGAAAAGTTGTTTCATAAATACATCCGTGTAGAAATAACTCAGTTACAAAAATTTGACAACTGATTTTTTGTGCTCCTGTTTTATTGTGCCTTCTGTTTTACCTAATTCTTGAGGCTTGTGGGGATTGATAAATTTATGAAGTTTAAATATTCAAAAAATCTAATAACTATATACGAAAATGAAATAAAATAAAAAATATCCAACAATCCCACTTCTGTAGAAAGTTTGAAGCCGTAATAGCGATGACTGAATGTTATCTTCGTTATAGAATGCACATTTTTTTTAGCCTTAAAATAACCAATCGGCTAAAAACACAAAATAAGAACATTCTAGAAATTTCGAATCAAAATTGCATTAACATTAAAGTTACATTTTTATATTTTTCAACTAATCAGCTAAAAACAGAAAATAAGAATATTCTAGAAAATCCAGCCAAGAAACTAATTAACAGAAAATTTTTAGGCTCTAAAACAAATAAGTAAATATGCGAAACTGATTGGTCAAGAAATGTCTGCGCGCTTGAATTTTAGGACCTGCAATAAAACCTAACAATATCCTATTTTTCGATCCACTTTAGTGACCTCAAAAATATAAATAACGAAGAATTTAATTAACTAGAGCATTCGACTACCAAAAGGCCATTCATTTCTTCCACTGCCAAAAGTTCATTCCCTCGACTACCCATCAAACACAGGACACGGCAAAGAGACATGCGATCTTCTTTTACCGATGTGACACGTTGTCGCCAAAGATCATTAGAAAACGCATGTGCGGACTTAGGAAAACAAAGAACCATACTTACAGTCCATCACTTATATACACACACACATACCCATATATGTAAGTAAAGCCAAAATTTTTATCCTCTTTACTTCGGCCAGCATGTAAACACATACGGATGAACAATCCTATTTTCATTCAACTGGCCACAACTGTATTTTCTACAAAGGCCGCTCGTACATAACATGAACATTGAATTTCTAATCATTTTTATCCTGTTTGTTATGATTATTGAATTGTTTGTTTCTTAATGTTCGTTGTTGTCATATTCCATTTGTTTACGTGCAAGTAAAATTTGTGTTGTATTTGTGGTGGAACTAAACGTGAAAGTAATATCCGTAAAATACGGACGGGAACTCCCTCACACTCACTCACAACAAATTGGAGAGTAACATATCCACTGAACAATTACAAGTACCCACTACACGTATGTTAGTCATATTTGGATCTCTTACATTATGTGAGTGAGACTAAACTACTCGGACATTTGTAGCCGACGAAATATATTATGGATTAATATTTACTCGAGGAGAAGAATACATGAACAATCCACGACGAATCAACACGAACATCTTATTACTTGAACAAACTTAATAGTATGGATACAAAAATGACGGGAAATGTTAATTAAGTATAAAAAGAGTATATGCAGAGAAATGTCGTAATATGGTTGAGAAAGGATTTGTGTAAGTTGAACAGGCTTTAATGTGCGTACATAAAACAGAGGACCGTTTACTCTTGAAGAACTCGACTAAGTACTTAGAAAAATTAAAAACAGAAAAGCCGCAGGGCTTGATGAAATTCCCCCAGAAGTATGGAAGACCAGATAATTCGATGGTATACTGCTCCGACACTGTAATGCAGTTCATAATCAAAATCCGATAGACAGATGGGTGAATGGATGCATCCTCTCTTTCCCTAAAAATGGAGACCTTGGATTATCCAAGAACTACCGAGGTATAACACTTACATCCATAGCAGCCAAAATATACAATGCCCTACTACGCACCCGCTTAGAATCCAAGATTGACAACATACTTAGGAAGAACCAAAATGGTTTCCGGAGAAATAGATCCAGCACCTCACAAATATTGACTATCCGAAGAATTCTAGAAAGAGTCACAGCCATAATGATTCTCTATAGAAGCACCAAAGTGAAAGTGTGTTCTTCGGATGGAGACACAGACTACTTCGACATTGTAGCAGGGGTTCTGCAAGGAGACACACTTGCCCCATACCTCTTTATCATCTGTCTAGACTACGTGCTTGGAAAATCGATCGATAAAATCAAAGAAAACGGTTTCGAGCTGACAAAGAAAAGAAGCAGAAGGTACCCTGCAAAAACAATTACCGACGCCGACTACGCCGATGACATAGTGATTCTGGCAAATGCACCCGCCCAAGCTGAAACCCTACTGCATAGTCTGGAACGAGCTGCCGCAAGCATTGGCCTCCATGTCAATGCACACAAAACGGAATATATGTGCTTTAATTAAACAGGCGACATTTCCACACTAAACAGTAGCTCTCTGAAACTGGTAGACAAGTTCACCTTCCAAGGAAGCAGTGTCTCATCGACCGAGACAGACTTCGATACGCGACTAACAAAGGCATGGCCAGCTATCAATAGGCTATAGGTCATATGGAAGTTAACCTGACCGATAAAAAAAAACGCAGTTTCTTCCAAGCAGCGATCGTGTCGATACTGCTATATGCACTACATGGACGCTAACTAAATGGCTGGAGAAAAGGCTTGACGGCAACTACACAAGAATGCTGCGAACAATATTGAACAAGTCCTGGAGGCAGTACCCCACAAAGCAGCAGCTGTACGGCCACATACAACCCAGCACGAAAACTATCCAAGTGAGACAAACCAGACATAAAGGACACTGCTGAAGAAGTAGGGACGAGCTCATAAGTGACGTACTCCTATGGACCCCTTCACATGGCCGAGCAAAAGCAGGGCGACCAGCTTGAACCTACGTGCAGCAGCTCTGTGATGATACGGGGTGTAGCCCTGAGGACCTACCGAAAGCGATGAAGGACAGCGAGAAGTGGTGAGAAAAGGCCAGGGATATCCATACTGATGGCACGACAAGATGATGATGAAATATCTTAAATGAAGACGAATAGAATTTACACTCCTATATTTTTTAAATGGCCGGCAATGAGCACGTGGAGTAGAAAAATTCTAGAAAAATAAGATCCAAAACTCCCTCGTTCCCAAAGTAGGGATAGTAAGGCGTCCATAAATTAAATAGGTTCGGAAACCTAATTGGACAGAGTAGTCACGTGCTAGAGTATTTTGAATTTGTCCCGGGCATTTTGAATTTGTTCCACACATAAATAAATCTAGCGTTTGGAAACGGTGACGTGATATGATTACCAGTATATATATTCTACGGCAGTTATCTCTCTCTCTCTCTCTCTCTCTCTCTCTCTCTCTCTCTCTCTCTGTTCATATTGGAAACACTTTTTTTATACAAGTTTTCTTGTGACAAATTGCAACTTTACATTACTCTGAGTATTTCTCTAATTTTCTTTCTCTTTCTCCAATGCCGATTTCAGCTGGAATAACATTTATATTTGTGTGAGAATCTGATTTGGTTTTGTAAATATTGTTGCGAACTGTTACATTATAATGAAAACATAAATAATTTTTTTCCGGTTCGAATATGCTTTCTCATTTTGTTGATGAATACCTAATACCGAATTTGGAACTTTTTATACTTTTCTCATTTAATAGGATCTCGCGATGAACATGATAGAAAATTTAAAGGTGCCAAAAGTTAGAACAAAATATTGAAAATATTATATTAGTGTTTCTATCTAAGAAATGTAATTCCGTAAAAATATATGAAAGTTAATTCCCTTGGATAAAATGGCTGTCTCAGTTTATATATAATCTATAGACAGCGATTGTCTCTATTTATTTCTGTCCGCAACTTCTGCCTACAAAACAAACGTAAAAAAACAAACATGCGCCCATTTAACCTTTTAAAAATCTTTCAACATCTTTTAAATGTTTTACAAATTTTGGGAGAATGAGTGTAAGGGCATAACTGTACCTTCTTATGAATATATATATATTATCATGAACATGTTTCGTTAAAACCACAATGCTTTTTATTATGATTTCTTCTTGTTTTGCTCTTATCAATATATATATATATATATATATATATGTGTGTGTGTGTGTGTGTGTGTGTGTGTGTGTGTGTGTGTGTGTGTGTGTATAAAGTGGTTTGGTTTGGTTTAATTTGGTCGTTTAATAGCATATCACATCTTTATAGCTTACTCTATGTCGAAATTCGATGTATTTGTAAATGTTTGATTGAAATCATTATTATTATTATTATATTTTTAATGTCGAATCATACATTTTTTTAAATCGGCTTTTTATGGTTGGTTGTTTGGGGTGTTTATGACATATCAACCTTTGTAGGTTATTTAACGCCTAATCACTTTTTTATGCAAATAGTCAGTTCTGTTTCAAAAAATCCAGGTTAGCAAGAGTACACAAATTAATTGTCAAAAATATTTCTATTTCAAGCTATTTAGTTTGTTTAAACAGTTTTCATTCAGCTAATTCAGTTTAGTATAAGTATAGATTTTGTTTACACAATTAAATGTCAAAACAGTTCTATATTAAACAATTCAGTTTAGCATAAATACAGTTTCAATGTCAAAAACAGTTTCATTTCAAACAACTCAGTTTTGCATAAGTACACAGTCCTCGTCTATATTTTACAGGTATTAGATTCACGTTTAGTTCCACCACAAATACAACACAAATTTTACACGCACTTAAAACAAATGGAATATGACAACAACGAACATTAAGAAACAAACAATTTAATATTCATAATAAAACAGGAATGAAAATAAATGAGAAACATAATGTGCGAGCGGCCTTTTGCAGAAATACAGTTATGGTCAGTTAAATGAAAATAAGAGTGTTCACACGTGTGTGTGTGTGTGTGTGTGTGTGTGTGTGTGTGTGTGTTTAAATGTTAATAAAGTCTATCAAATAAAAGGTTCCATGGTTGGCCGAAGTTAGCTGGATAAAAATAATTGTCTTTACTTACATATGTGGGTATGTGTGTGTGTGTGTGTGTGTGTGTGTGTGTGTGAGTGTGTGTGTGTGTGTGTGTGTGTGTGTGTGTGTGTGTGTGTGTGAATGATTGACCGTAGGTATGGGTCTTTGCTTTCATAAATCCACACTGTGTTTTATCTTAAGATATTGGCGACAACGTGTCGCATTGATGAAAGAAAGTTCACAAGCCTTTTTCTTTTAATCTTAATCAAGACTCTCTGCGGCTCAGTCATGACCTCTAGGGAAAAGTCTTTTTGGGTAGTAGACGGAATGACTTTTTGGTCGTGGAAGAAATGAATTGAATGACCTAAAACTGACCTGGTTGATTAAATTCTTCGTTATTTATACGTTAGAAGTGGATCAAAAATAGTTTTATTGCTCGTCCTAAAATTTAAGGGCGTGGACATTTATTGACCAATCAGATTCGTATTTTTACTTATTTATTTTATCGCCTAAATATTTTCTGTTAATTAATTTCTGATCCTGTTTTTCTAGAATGTTCTTAGTCTATGTTTTTTAGCTGATTGGTGGAAAAATATGAAAATGTAACTTCAATGCTAATGCAGTTTTGATCCAAATTTTCTGGAATGTTCTTATGTATGTTTTTGTTGATTATTTTCACGCTAAAAAATGTGTATTCTATAATCCGGCCATTATAAGAAATTTACAATCAATTTAATTGGTCGAAGATGTTCGTACGGTATTCATATCTAAAACTAATAATTCATATACAATCATATGGTTTTAAGTAATTATTCTTATTTAATAACGAGAATTTGTTTGTAGAGTAATATGCTTTCAAGTATTCATATCTAACACCAATGATTTAAATTTTATTACTATTAGAGACTCTCCTCTCTCTCTCTCTCTCTCTCTCTCTGTCTCTGTCTCTCTCTCTCTCTCTTTCAATCATTCATCTCCTCTAGACTGCATAATATCGATATATATAAGTCTTTGTTAGCAGACTAGCACCGGTGTGTCCATGTGTAGGAGTCCATAAGAGACTGCTGCTGATGAGTTTGTCCTTACCTCTCCAACAGTGCTTAGTTTATCTTGCTCCTCTTGAATGGTTTGTGAGAAGGGTGGCAGGTGGCCGTACAGTTACTGTTGTTGGGGTGCTGCTTTCAGGATTTGTTCAATACAGCACGAAGCATTCTTGTATAGTTCTTATCTAGCTTTTTCTTTTAGCGTTTCGTTAGAATCCACATCGTACAACGATATAAGAGTACTGACACAGCCATATGTTGGAAGACATCACATTTCATTTTATCGGTCTGATAAGACTTTCATATACATACTATAAACGTCAATAGATCTACTAAAAAAACGATTTCAAATTAAAAAGACAAGAAGTAGTCGATATCCTGCAGAAACTATGACAGACGCAGATTACGCAGATGATCTAGCCCTTTATACAAATACACCTGCCCAAGTCGAATCCTTGCTGCATAGACGTTTTTTTTTATGAACCATCTTCATGTCATGTGATAGCGATTAATTACTTAAGTCGAAAAATATTGCAGAATAAAAACAAATGAAACGAAAAAAAATGTCTTATATGTATTTTTTCAACGTTAATATCATTAAATTTCCAAGGGACTGGCATAACTATAGTGTTAGAAATTTAGTAAAATTTCCATAGAAGAACGCTCCAAATCTATCAAAAAACCTACTTATTAACATGTTCGAAATTTCAAATTAGGTGATTGTAAGAATGAGTTAGTAAAACCTAATTTAGAAAGCAAATATAGTTTTAATTGTAAATATTGCAAAAAGTGAGTTAAAATACATTATAAACACCAGAGAAACATTGCTGAAGCTTTCATTACTTCTAATCATAATACTATCAAAGACCCAGTTTTTTTTTAACTTATCTTCTTTAGTTAAATGAGTTCTAAATAGTTTCAAGATATCTTTTTTAAACTAATTAATTTTTCATTAATCAAAGATTAATTACATTTACATTTAATATTTTCGTTACGATTTCACTGCAAAATATTTTCCAAACTACATGTTAGAATTCAAAATACAAAGGCTTCATTTTATGTAATACAAACAATGTAATAAAAATCAAATTTTTCAAAAGCAAACTTAAATGTTCCTATTTTTGAATGAAAATTTTCTAAAACAATGGAAAAGTAACGCTATTAACGTTAAAATAACACAAAGAATGTTTTCCCTTTTTTTTTTCTGGTTTTGTTTCATTTTTTTATTTTAAGATATTTTTCAGATAAAGTAGTTAACACCTGTCATATGACTTGAAGATTGTTCCATAAAAAAAAAACAATTACATTGGTACATTATGTATAAAATACACACGTTGAATTTTTTTTTATCTTGTGTACATACCATGGGATTTATTTCCATTTTTCTGTTATATATATATATATATATATATATATATATATATATATATATATGGGGGGGGGTGTAAGCCGACACAAAAAATATCAGCTCAAATAAATCGTAATATAGACTCAGAAAAAACTGTATTTTTCGAATTAATGAATTATAAAAGTTAATTATCTGATATTCAAAAGCCAACGTGAAGTAAATCGACTGATGAAGATGAGATTCGATCTTGTGTTGTTTAGCAATTCATAATTTCTGGTAAAACAAAGTAAAAATTACCAAACAGAAACAAGTGATGAGCATTTCCATGTAAGACATTTTAAATATATATCTGATGCCGATAACAAAAACAAGGAGACTGCGCCTGGGGTTATACGGGAGCGAATGTGATCATCTCAAGTAGATAAATATTGCAGTACGAAGTAACCCCACAGCTAAGCTCGCTTGCCAACCGGAGATGACGATTTAATTAATATTAACTAATTTACAATTGACAGTTTCGCCATAAGATTCCTTTGGCATGTTTTTTGTTGATTTTTCTCTCCTCTAATATTTTTCTTGTCCAAATAACGAAAAATAGTAACTTTTTCACCACGTTAAACAATAAAAGATATTTTATTTTGATTCAAGTGCTTTTTGTAACTAGAGGAGCAAGCATAAAATAAAAACTGAGAAAACGAAACGAAAAATAGATGTACATGGCTTCGAAAACGAAACGAAACGAAATAAAAGTATATATATATATATATATATATATATATATATATATATATATATATATATATATATATATATATATATATATATATATATATATATATGTATATATATATATATATATATATATATATATGGATTAATCTTTGAGTTGGATAAAGAATTCTTTAAATGAAGGCATTAATTGAAATAGACAATTTTTTTCGGCAATTTTTTCTAAATTTCCTTAGTATATTTTAATAAAAATAAACAACATATCCTAAATAGTTTTCACAGAAAAAATTGAAAATAATTTTATCACAGTTTTTTCTCGTCCAGAACTTTTATTTTAAGTTTTTTTCGAATTTCCTGAAATTAATCTTTATAGAAATGTAAATATAATTTTCAAACAAAATAGAATTCATTGAGATTGAATAGATTAAAATGAAGGAAGCCGAGTGATGACCTATGACCTTTTGCCGGCAATTTATCTAACTGAAAACTTGTTTCATAAATACATCTGTTTAGAAATGAATAAATTACGAACATTTGACAACTGATTTTTTGTGCTCCTGTTTTTTTGTGCCTTCTGTTTTACCTTTTTCTTGAGGTTTGTGGGGATTGATAAATTTGTAATATATGTACTTGGGTAATGTTATTTGAGATAATAAATGAGAAGTACAAATATTTACTTTAAAAGAGGAATTTTATTCTTCGTATACAACGCCACGTGTTGGCTAGAAAATGTCCGGCGGTCAACACGTGTGTTTCGTGTTTGGAATCTCTTCACCAACTGCCTCCTCTTCTGTCTTGGGTCGTCTTCGGCAACTGCTACTATCTCCGCTGATTGGCCAGAGGGAGAGGGAAAGCGAGAGAGAAAAGGAGAGAGAAGGGAAGAGAGAAGAGTGAGAGGCGATGGATTCTGGGATAGCATTCCTTGGCCGAGGTGGAAGTAAGGACCAAGATTTCTGTTGAGTTAGTATTGACTGCCCATTTACTGACCTTAGTAAGGGAGGTGATACTACAAATTTACAAAGTTTGAATTTTAAAAAAACTAATAACTATATAAGAAAATGAAATGAAGTAAAAAAAAAATCCAACAATCCCACTTCTGCGGAAAGTTTGAAGCCATAATAGCAATGACTGAATGTTGTCTTCGTATGTTTGTTATATTTGGATATTTTAACGCATCTCTAACATTATGTGAGTGAGACTTAACAACTCGGACATTTGTAGCAGACGAAATGTATTATGGTTTAATATTTATTCGTTGAGAACAATATGAGAACAATTCACGACGAATCAACAAGAACATCATATTACCTGATCAAACTTAATAGTATGGATACAAAAATGACGGGAAATGCTAAGTAAGTATAAAAAGAGTATATGCAGAGAAAGGTCGCAATATGGTTGAGAAAGGATTTTGTGTTAGTTAGACAGGCTTTAATATGCGCACGTATAACAGGGAATAAATATCTTAAATGGAGACGAATAGAATTTACGATCCTATATTTTTACGTGGAGTAGAAATATTCTTGAAAAATAAGATCCAAACCTCTCTCTCTCTCTCTCTCTCTCTCTCTCTCTCTCTCTACTTGATAGCGTTTACTGTCATTTTCAGTTCCTCCCATTGAGCGACTCATAGCTCCATACAAATAAACAGCTTCGGACGCACAGCCGGCAAAATGGGAGAACATACACCCAGCAAAAACACATCCTTAGTACTAATGAAAATCGTATATTTGCCACATTTCAATATTCTAAACTTTACCTGGACCTCAAAATTACCTCACCATACACAGATTTAGCTCGCAGGCAGACGAATACTTCACTGCCAAGTACTTTTTAGTTTCTCAGCGCGCATACACACACATACATATACGTAAGTAAGAATTGTTACCATGTAACACTTTGTCTTAACAACGAACACACATATACACAGACATGTTCGAACTCCATACACATACATTTGCATACTAGTTGTATTATTCACACGCACATTCACATTAATACAAAACAAACAATATTTGAGCCTTTTTTCTACTTTGTATTGTTTTTTTCTTTGTTTGTTTAGTATAAAAACTTCTATTTTTATGTTGTGAATTTTCTCTTGCCTGCAGTGTTCATTTCTTTGTGTTTTAAATTGAGGGACGACACTTGAAGCTTTGTTTCTAACAAAACCTTAAGAGAACTAACCGGGCAACTCTTCCTTCGCAGACTTATATGTTTAAGAAATTCTTTCTCGTGTGCAAGGTTGGGAGAGCGAGAAAATGTCGGTGTCAAGGCATTGTCAAGATCGAAAAGGAAGAAAGTTGACTTTTATGCTCTCTCGTTGACCACGCCACCAAATGGCTAGGATCAGTATTATTAGGCAGACACAGCAAGTAGTGACTTTTTGTGTCACCAAGCACCAAATGGCGAAATCATCAACAATCAAGTGATGTGTTCACAACAAGTTCAACTTATGTCGGTGTTATATTCCGTGTTTGTTACACTTAGGTTTCCTTTCGGTCCTCGTGGGAAAGCACGTAATTAAAACTTGTGTTAGCAACACGATAAAATTATAACTAAAATTTCTTCCTTACCGAAGATGTTCGAATACAACAAAAACACAAGGCCGGCTTAATGAACAACAATGCGCATTTATTAATGAAAAAAAAACCCAAAAACGAATCAAAACAAAATTAAAAGCAACAGAATGTCTATGCACCTTATTGGCGGGATTTGGTTGGTAATTCGGTTAAGTCCTTTGAAGCCCAAAAAACGGGCGATTGAAATTTACCTAGGAATACCTTTCCCTTCCTGTTTTGTTGGCATTAAAGTTTTGGGACATACCTTATAAAATTTTCTTGTTAGGGCAAAAGGGTTTCTTGCTGCGCGCACATGCTAGGGTTAAGATGGAGGGAAAATGTCGATTCTGGTAGGGGACTTCGGCCAACGGAGTTCCTTCCCGGGCTGACTGGTAATTAATTGTTTTTGTTTTTCTTCTACGAAATTTTCTTTTTTCCCTTTTTTGAAACCTTGAATGGAACGCGAGACCTACTTCTGGTTGAGAGCGGAGAAATCCCCTTTTTTGTTATTGTTGTTGTTGTTGTTGTTGTTGTTGTTGTTGAAATTGAAATCCTTGCTTTGTCGGCAAGGATCTGTTATATTCTGAGTTGTGGGCGAGAAATGCGTATGGTTGCAAAACAAAGAACGTATAGATACTCACAATAACACAGTAATGATGTTATAGAAAATTTTTATAAATAGATTAAGTACAGAGAGTAGAATGGAGAAATATGTTTACAGTTGAGGAATGAATTCAGTGGTAGTAGTTACAAAGTTCATGTACTGTACTTGTCTCGTGGTGAAGGGATGGGTTTCTCGGAATTAGGACGACGTTGGTAGCTGCGGCGATCGTTTGATGTATCGGATGACAGGCGCCGGACGGTGCGTAGAATCCTTAACACGGGTCGTGTGAAGGAACAAGTCCGTGGTGTAGGAACGAGTCTGACTGATGATTATTTGGTCCGTCTATTTATACATTTTCTGTAGGCTCAGAAACGGCAATTTTTGTGCCCCGCGGGAAGCGTTCCGATTGGATATTTATTAATGTATTTTTTTTTTTTGTTAATTTATCGCAAACGGAAGTTCTGCGCGGAGCCCATGCGTGAGCGACTAACTTTTCATTTTGAGTTGAGAACTCGAAGTGTTAACTTCCGTTTTTTTTTTCTTTTCTTCTTTTCTTTCTTTTTGTTTTTTCAAATCAAGGCAAGATCTCGTCTTGTAACAGCTCCCCCAGATCTTACCATGATTTGAAGTTGCTATGTTGTTAGTGCTTGCTTGCGTGCGTGTTTTTTTTTTTTTTTTTTTTTTTTTTGGTGTTGTGTATTATTTATTTTGTTTTTTGGCACATAACGAAGTCTTTAAAGCGTGCTGGGAGTTGCCCTTGTGTTGTTCGTTTCGTTGGGTTTTGGGTATTGTCTCCGGAACTGCAGTCATTTGCGACAAGATGCTCCCCTGACGAAAGTGTAGGGAGTTGTGACAACGGGTGATGGGTAGGTTGCCGGGGTGGACAAGGAGGTAGGAGTGGTAGTGTCGACGGGTGATTGGGAATTTGGTGAGGTGGGGATAGAGCTGGAGGTGTGGCCGATGCATGTGTTGCAGGTCATTTGGTCGTGGTACGAGTCGACGGACGTGTCCACGGTGAATCCAATGCGTTTCACAGTTTTCGTTTTTCACTTGAACTACCAAACCGTTCGTTTTGGTGACCTCAAAGTCACCTATCCAAGGCAGGTGAGACAAGTGGGCTGTTGCGGATTGTGGTCGGTGGAGTAGCACCTTGTCACCGACTGGTCTTTGAAGATGCTGCGGTTCAGTTTGGCTTCCATTTTGTGGTCAGCCTCGTTGTTCGCCAAGGCGACTCTTTGATGCACCTGTCGGAGCAAAGCGTTTATCTGCATACCGTAAGCACCTGGGTTGTTGTTAACGATGTCTTGGCAGGGGATCTTCGGTAGACCAATGTTTGGTTGGCGGCCGGTGATAATGTAATGCGGGGATGCACCAGTGGCAGTGTTGGCTGTGGCATTCATTGAGGAAACTGCGGATTCGAGAACGTCCGTCCATTCACAGTTTCTGTCTTCGCAGATCATGTAAAGGGCGTTTTTTAAGGTCCGGTGTTGCCTCTCAATGTTCCCCGAGCTTTGTGGTCGCCATGGGCAGTGAAGTTCCCGGGTGATCGAGGTTAGGTCACAAAATTCTTTGTAGACCTCACCAGTGAAGTGGGTTCCTCGGTCGGAGGACACAATGCGGGGAATCTCGCGGTGACGAAGAAAGAATTGGTAGAGTCCGCGGGCTGCGTCGATTGCGCGGTCTCTGGCACATGGTATGGCCATGAGGTGGCGGCTGAAGCTGTCTAGAATAGTAAGGATGTACCGCTTGCCCTTTGAGAGGGGCATTGAGACAAAATCTATGTAGACAACCTCGAATGGTTTTCCGCCTCTCTTGCAATGGCCCGTGGACCAGTTTCGGCGCATGCCGTAATTTCCCTTGCGTTTAGCGCAGGTTTGGCATGACTGAACATACGCCCTGATATCGCGATTTTTGAATTCCCACCAGTAGCTGGATAGGTGTTCCTGTATGCGGGAGATCCCTGAGTGGTTGACACAGTCATGGGCTTGGTGGAGATATTTTGTCCGGAGCTTGTAGGGTACTGCCAGTTTTGGTGTGTTTGTAGTATCCCTGATCATCAATACAGATGTACCAGGTTCCAAGTAGAATTGGTGCATGTGTTTGTTATATAGCCCGGTACGATGATCTTTGGGGTCGAGTAGGGTAGCGTCCGGTCTTGGGGTTGCCAACTGAAGAGCTCTGATGATTTTTGAAAGTGTGTCATCAGAGGCTTGTTCCGCTGCAATACCCATGTGGTCAGCTATCTCTTCAAGCGGGATGGTCGATGTGGCATGAAACGCGAGGAATGCGTCGATGGCCTGCAGATGATGCTGAATGTTCCGTGTTGTGTGAGTCCCAGGGAGCAGCTGGGAGCTCTTGATTTCGTCCATGCACCAGGATGGAACGTAGATGTTTAGACTGGAGCCTTGGAGTTTGAAGCGCTTCCCTGCAGGTGTGGGGTCTGCCGTAAGCTTGTCCTTGCTGTGGCCATATCTCCGACTGAGCATGTCTGCCCAGACATTCGATTCACCTTCTACATATTCCAAGACGAATTTGTAGCACGATATTTCCTCCTGCCATCGTCGTATCTTCGCATTGTTGAATTCACGTTGATCCAAGTATATGAGAGATCGATGATCTGTGAGGACGACGAAGGGACGACTACGCAAGAAGTAATCGAATTTGGTGATGGCCCATTTTATCGCATATGCCTCGTGTTCAGTTGTTGACCAGTTGCGCTCCGTCGCGTTAAAGGTGTGTGAGGCAACTGCTATTATTTTCTTTTGGCCGTGTTTATTCTCTTGCATGAGAATGGCCCCACATGCGATATCGCTGGCGTCGGTGGTGAGGGTAAAGAGTCCGGTGAAGTCGGGGAATGAAATGATTGGTGGTGAAGCGAGGCGCTTCTTAATTTTATTGAAAGCCTTGTTGGCCCCTTCGGTCCAGACGAATGTTCGTCCGGGCTTATTTAGTTCGTTTATGGGGGCCATTAGATTGGAGAACATGTCGGTTCTGATGCTCTCGTTAAGGCGTGTCTCGATGAATTGCCGAATCCATACGAGACGTCCGATGAGACTTTGTAGTTCTTTTCTCGTTGTCGGGGGTTTCATGTCGATAATGGCGCGGACATATTCGGGGTCAGCCTTGAACCCGTCGCTATTCACGATGCGACCGAGAAATTTAGCTTCGGACGCAAGAAAAATGCATTTTTCCGGGTTTAGTTTTAATCCGAACTTGCGTAGAGCAATAAATAATTGCTCCAGCGCTGTCACATATTCCTCGAAGGTTTTGGCGTGGACAAGATTATCGTCAATATATGACGATATGTTCGCGCGTGAGGCCACTGTGTCGAGAGCCTCAGCTATGCATCGCGAGAAGATTTGCCCAGCGGATGTTAGACTGAAAGCCAGACGGGTGTATTGGAAACAGCGTCCTTTCCAAGTAAAGGCCGTTTTATGGCGGTCACGTTCGTCAATGACGATTTGCCAATAGCCATTGCGGAGGTCGAGTGTTGAGAAGTACTTGTTACCTTCGCCAATCTTGTTGAATGTCGAGTCAATGGTAGGTATTGGGTATGGGTCGAGATCGACTAAAACCTTGTTGAGGGTTCTTTTGAAATTTGCGACCACTCGAATCTTTCCGTTTTTCTTGCGGACGGCAAAAACGGGACTGTTAAATCCTTTAGGGTCGTTGCAAGGTTCGATAACACCCTCACTTGCCATGCGGGCAATTTCCGCGTCAACATCACCCTCCTTTTCTTCTTTTCTTTCTTTTTGTTTTTTCAAATCAAGGCAAGATCTCGTCTTGTAACAGATCTCTCTTCGTCAAATCCGAGCCTTCATCCTTTGTTTCGTCCCCAAGACTGAGGAAGATCAGCGGACTGCTAGTCCCTCCCCCTACCCCTTTTCCGCAGCAACAGGCATCCTGTGGTTTGATTGGTCCATCAACTTCTCGTCATTCGAAGTGAAGGGCTGACTCATACCGTTTTAGGGAATTCTCTCCCTCCACACTGGACTGCATGTTTCAAACTAAAACAGGGGAACATGTGCCAGCAAGTCTCCCCCAATGATTCTTCCTCATGCTCGTGGGACAGAATATGTGAATATAACATCGGTTAGAGAAAAACTCCGTTTCTTTCGTTGCCGTGCCCGCTCACTGGAGACACGTGAGTTGTCGACCTTTTGAAATGAGCAGTTCTTCAAGAAAAGTCCGTAGATTTTTTTCATAGATCTTGTTCCTTATTTAAAAATGTGCGCATTTCTACAATTCAAAAAATAATAATTCCACTTAAAAATGAAGGCCATCTTTTTTGTAAAACCTTCATTTATAATTTAAAAATCCTGGGAGAAGAGGCTAGTCTACACTGCCTTTTCTTTAACTTGATTAGTTTCTTTGATTGAGCCAAACATACTATATTATTCCTTTAACTATAACGTCACATATACTCAAAACAATCGTTCAAACTGGTTACCAAAATACTCCAATCACTCCATAATACCCAAACCTCATCCCATAAGAATATATATCGTGAGAGGAAAGGAAAATTTTTTAATTTGTTAACAAAAAAATGTAAATTTCTTTGATAAAACTTGATAATTTTTATCATTTAGTGTATTCAGAGTATTGTCTTCATCTTAATTGTTATATTAAACCAAACACTATATCCAGACATAGGCGTTTGGTTGAAAAGCTTCTGCGTGAATTCCTCTGAGGATTGTAGGTTCAGTCCTTACTAAACCCCCCCCCTTGACCACTGCATTTTATTTACCTATCCCCCATTAGATTATAAGGAACTAAGTTCTCTGCAGATGTGAATGCTGTCGACTTTATTTTCTTTACTTCTTGCACAATTTTCTTTTTTTGGCATGTTAGCTCGTGGGAGGGTCCATACTAATTATAATAATCTTTTTATTTGCAAATGTTGCGCTTTTTTATTTTCCATCGTTGGGTATTTTTGTAAATAAAACTTTTATTCTTTTCTCTCGTCCCCACCATACAATATGTACATATGGGATTAGTTTAGAGCGATTCATATATTTTAGTGACTGGTTAGAAAGAATTCCGGAATAAATGCGACCTTATGGTACACGGAATATTAGTATATTTGAGTCAATTACTAGAACTAGTTAATGATGAGATAGTAAAGACCACCCTTTTCTGCTCTCCCCAATTTTTAGGTCTTGGAAGATTTTAGTTTGTTTTGTTTCGATTTACAATATATCACAGCCTCTCCAACCATTCAAAAATGAAATTGCATATTTACTTAGTTTTCCCCAAACAAAAGAAGAAACAACCGAGGTTCAAATGCGGAAGACGTGTGCAGGGTGGATACTGTCAAGAGATTTGATCTCAGACAAATTGCGAGAGAAACATCCAAGTAGGGTGGAATGGACTTTGGACCGGTAGGGACGCTTCTGGTCAGCTACGTCGACCGAATGTTAGGAGAGTCGATCTATATATTTAGATGGTCCATGTTATGAGTTGTTTAAAAATCATGACAATAGACTTGTCAATGTCACAATTAAATAAAGATTATGCTAGGATGTCTGGATACCGAAAATTCAACGCATCCTTGTTGGATGAGAAAGATTTTCAGAATTGACGGATGCCATACTGGGAAATAATTGGTAGTTTAAGCTGAAGGATAGAATTAGCTCCTTTGTTACCGAGCATAGTAGAAGATTCAAGCTTGATAGACCAGCAGTGCATAGGGCTTTAGAATCTAGATTACATAGTGCAGTCAAGGCGAGAGACAGGGCAGAAACTAACATAGCGAAGACTGAACAGGCTTTTACAAATAACAAAAACTATCAGGCTCTTGTGGTTAGATCTAGATTAAAAAGAATATCTTGAGAGGTAATGAATATTACTCAGAAACTACAACCTGAGGAAATAAGAGATGCTTGAGTGTTATATTACAGGACGGGCTAGGTCAAACAAAGGCATTTGCCGGGAGTTTTGCGATTACTTTCAGAAACTTTTACTCCGGGACCTCGGACTGAGCTCTGATCAGTTCAACGCCTATCTTGTCGACTTCTCTCTCCTTGTGACGATGGAAGCAGCTAAGTGTGATGGGCACAAAGTATAAAGTTTGGCAAGCGTGGAAAACAGTCGGGACGAATGAAACTTCTGGAATTGATGTTCTTCCTTACAAAGTATACTCGAGGCCGTCGTAAATGTTTGTTGGTGATTGTCTAAAAAATGTTTGAAGCAAGGGACAATCCCCAACGCTTCACCAGAAATATAGTCAAATTACTTCACAAGAACAAGCATGGTGGGGAAAGATCTTGGCAGACTGGTTGCAGACTGACCTGCCTTGTCTAACCGCTCCAAACAGTCTTCATTTGGTTCGCAAGATCTTAGAAAAAGTCAACGGTAATGCTACGTTGATCAATTTAGATCGGTCCAAGCAATAAAGTTCACCATGGTTTCTTGGAGGCCGTTTTATCAGCTACTGGATTCTCCTTTTGCATACATTCTTCGAAGTCAGTGGGGGGGGGGTCAGAAAAGATCAAAACACTTCATTGTCTTGATCAGTTTGTCAAGGTTCTCTACTCTCGCCCATGCTGTACGTTGTTGCATCGTTTGCAAGTTACTGGTGAACCCGGTCCTACACGAACTTACTCTACCTGGTACAATAACCACGGTTAGATATTCCCGCTTATCTTGTCGATGTTAGTGCGCTTGTAAAAGCAGGGCCGAGGTCGAGGACATCAGCATAGAAATAGAAAGATATGAGGGTGTATCAGAGGCCAAAATCAACCATGAAAAGTTGGTAGGTTTGCAATTAGGTTCATGTAACAGTTGCGCCCTTCTCGACCTCTTCAGTTGGACGGATGATCAGTACAAGATACTCGTCTGTTACGATTCCAGTCTTCATCTGGAGAAAAAAATAGTCGGAGATTCTGAAAAATGTCGTGGCCACTGCCGGCATTTGGTCAGGAAGGAGGCTTTCCTTGAATGGCAGAGTCAAGATGTGTTGCTCACACTTCTACCTCCTCGTTTTTAACAATTATCCGTGCTTCCTCTCCCGTGTATGTTTCTTGTTAATCTAAAAAGAACCCTGTCTCTGTTTGTTTTGGACAAACTGGCTCCTTTGGTGCGTCAAGAAGTTAGCCTAGGAGTACCGAAAGTTTCCTAGGTCGGATATGCGTACAACATGAGAACGGTGTATTCTGGAAGAAGTAGGTACTCAGATGATGAGGAGGCAGGACGATAGCCCAGAAAGAAGTGCTCCTTCTATCATGAATGACGACATGCTCTAAGAGTTTTCTCTCGATTACAAACTGGTCTCTTACAGCAGGCCGTTATCGAGTATGTCATTATATCGAATACAAGTGAGGTGGATCGTTCGTGACGATTTAATAGAGGATCTCAGTGTAACGAAGAAGGCTCACTTAATATAACTATGGACTCCTTGGATGAGGTGTCTCAATAATGAGACATTACAAAGCTGGAAATTGATTCGAAACGCTCTCAGGGTCCACAAGAAGCTTTTTTGTATGAGCAAGCTTCAGAAAGGCTATATGTATAGAATACACTTTTTTAGCCCGAAAATAATTCACCCAAAAAACATAGATAATAACATTCTTGAAATTTTGGATCAAAATTGCATTTACATTTAAGTTATACGTTTATATTTTTCAACCAATCAGCTAACAACACAAAATAAGAACATTCTACAAAATTCTGCTAAGAAACTAATTAACAGAAAAATATTTAGGCTCCAAAATGAATAAGTAATTATACGAGTCTGATTGGTCAAGAAATGTCTGCGGGCTCGAATTTTAGGACCCGCAATAAAACTTAACAAAATCCTATTTTTGATCCACTTTAGTTCCCCCCAAAAGTAAAAATAACGAAGAATTTAATTAACTAAGGCATTCCACTACCAGACAGAGAGAGAGGCAAGGATGACAGATAACAGAAAGCATCACACATGACACAGAGCGAAGACACATTCGACGTTCTTTTGTCACCTACCGGAACGCGAGACGTTGTCGCCAAAGTTCATAAACCCTTAGAAAAAATGCACATGTGTACTTAAGAAAACAAAAGGTCCATACTTATGGTCACACACATACACACACACACGCATACACATGTATGTAAGTAAAGTCAATTTTTTATCCTCTTTACTTTGGCCAACTATGGACATATTGATTCAATAGACTTTCCCCACATGTACACACGCACACACGGGTGAACAAATCATTTTTATTGAACTGGCCATAGCTGTGTTTACTACATACACACACGCACATAAAATGAACATTGTATTTTGATAATGTTTATTATGCTTATTAAATTGCTTGTTCCTTAATATTTGTTGTTGTCACATTCCATTTGTTTACGTGCTTGTAAAATTTGTGTTGTATTTATGGAAATGAAGCCCGAAAGTAACTTCCGTAAAATACGGAAGGTACTTAGTCCTTTTCATATGGTTCGTGTACTGCCAAGAAAGTTTTTTGTCCTGGTACTTCTGAATAAAGTAATGTGGTCCGTTGCTGAACAGGACAGAACACTGCGTACTCATATTTATGAGAATCATAATTTGGACGATGCAACAGAAGGACTTTAATGAAGGCAAGCATCTCTTATCTCAAACGCTGATAGATTTTTACCAGCTCCGGATTTAAATCAAAATTAAATCTTAAAGAGAAAGGTAGTTTTCTTTGGAATTCGGCGAAAGATTAGGGGAAATTGCCCATTTATATCGCATGAAAGTTTGAAAACCCAGTGACAACCCATCACAGGTAAATAAGACAAGATTCTCAGCTTTTTTCTTTTTCTGTTAATTGATTATGTAAGCTAATTGCCCACCCCCGACTTGTTTATCGTTTGAAGTGTGGGTTTAATTATTTATTTACTTATTTTATTTACCCACAGCACTATTTTGACTTGTAAACTAAGTTTTGTGAGGGGGTGGTCTCTACAAATGATTTTATTTTTATCAAATTGTGTATATGTATTATTTTTAATCAATTGCATTCCATGGGGGTTTACTTGTAATAAAAATTTCAATCATTTCTCCTCCTCCCTCACAGTTATGAAAATAAGGGACTAGGTTGGACCCTCATGGAGTGATTGGTATGCGTTGGTGTTGTTGGGGTAATATTAAGGTTGTCATTCGGTATGTTTACCGAGTCCGTATTAGAAGGTAGCGAACGAAATTTTTTAAATGAAACAAAATGTCAATAAAAAAAACAGTATAAATAAAAACAAATAAGTTGCAACAAACCGATCATAAAGACATGACAAACTTATTAGAACTGATACCTTTCGTCCGTGTGTTTCTAACGCTCTCGTCAATGCTACTAACTAAAAACTGTCGTCTGCCCTAACCAAACGCAGTCGTCAGCAAGATCTTTTCTGAAACCTCTCTTCCCTTTTCTCTTTTACTCTTTTCTTTTTTCCTGCTCTAATTCTATCTCATTTCTCAATTAATTCGTTACTCTAAAAGTTTTTTTTTAATTGGGAGTGAGTGTTGCTCAAATCTGCCTTTGATGATAAAAAATACTACCTATGAACCATTAAAGTGTCTATAGTGTGAGAGAATTATGACTATATTTTAGATCAGTGTATGAAACTAGTAAAGTAAGTGATGACCAGCCTTTCCTTTCCCTTATTAGCCTTGTGCCATATTTGTGCCGAATTCTTTACAAAGCGCTTCGCTTCGATGTGGCACAAGGCCGAATAAATGGGGCACCCAAGAGACTCGAACTCACTCGTGGAGGTTGGCTAGTCTAGCTTGCTAACCGTTACACCACCAGAGGTGCCCATTCTTTCATTGATATTGTGGGCGGCGGAAGGCAATACGAAGATATAACATTTTTTCGGTGTCTCTGTTGCGTTCGTCCCTCGCATAAGTTGTTCCTGTGCAAAAGTCCTGTTGGTCGTCGGAAAATTCTGATACACAGAGGTTGTTTTTACTCTCTGAGATATGTTATATTTACTTTTTATTTTCGATTTTAATGTTTGATAATAAATAGAATATAATGTGATAAATTAAACAAAACGATATTTTGATGAATGGATTCCTAAATTTATTATCATTATTCTTTCCGTCTTTCTTTTATCTTCATACAACTTTAAAGTATTTATAATTGCTTCACTGAAATTTCGTTTCGTTTTCCCAGGCTTCATTTTATACATACTCTTCTAATTACAAGGCAGTGGCTCATGTTGTAATCGAAATTACTTTATTCAAAAACATCTTTCCACTATAGAAGTTGTTGAATTCTTTACTCTAAAAGTCACTGTTTCCTTTTTTCATTTGAATTTAAAAACAACATGTAGAATTATGGAAAGAATTTTCGTGATGCCGTAATAGTTTGAAGCTAAATCGATTTTTCGGTTCGCAAATGGTCACATGATGATAGATATGTTTTAAATTTTACACAGTTCTTCGGCAAGTGAACTTAGTCGTGAGGTTATCTATCTATGCAAATATCGTACGGATCAAATGAATCTGTATGCCCTCCACCAACCCCTCGATGAAAGCTCCTTGTCTTTTAGTTTGAGCAACTCTTCAATATAAACAATGACTTCGTTATAAATAATCAACACTTCTCAGAGTTCGAGGATTTTTACTTCTTTTTGGGAAATTATGGATTATTTAACGATGCGAGATCAAATCACATATTCTCCATAGCGGTTTATTTTTAATGATATTTTGCTGGCGATTTATTTACATAATTTTTTAATTCATTCGACTTATCTAATTATTACCTAGTCTTTCTCGCGCTTAATTTAGGGTGTGTACCTTACATAATACGATTTTAACAGAGAACCCAAAATTAAAAGTGTGCGAAAAAAATTCATTTTATAAACATTCAAGATATTGAGTATAAATGGAAAAGTTTAAATCAGTTTCTCAAAGAATGTGCGTTACGCAGATATTTTGATTCCAAGAAGTGTGTGTGTGTGTGTGTGTGTGTGTGTGTGTGTGTGTGTGTGTGCACGCGCGTGATAAAATGAGCCAAAAGTTGGTGGACAGTAGGTATTTTGTAATGTATACAAAATGTATATATGAGGTTTTAGTGTATATATGATGGTTTTCGTGTGTGTGTGTGTGTATTGGGAATCATAACGTTGGTAACTGACACCTTCCTTTTTATCCTCATTCATTAATGTTTTTGTTTGTTGAAGCTGCAAAGGAATTTAGGACAAAAGGGAAAAGACAGGGTAAAAGAATCTATCAAGTATCAAAGCAAAATTTGCAATATAAAAGAAATTTAAAGTAACAAAATTGAATATAGGAATTTGAGTCAAAATTTTCAATATAAAAGAATTTAAAGTAATATCAAAATTGATGTGAAGGGAATGACAGTAAAAGCAAAATTTAATAAAAAAGGGGATAATTTTTTTCGAGGCTTTAGTAAATAATCTTAAACAGTAAGTTCCGCAGCTATCTATTTCGGATACCAATTCAAAAAGATAATACTGATAACAAAGTTTTAGAAAGGAATTTTTTGCAAAATGAACAAGAAAAAGATGATGGAAAGGATAAAGCGTTGCAAATTTTGATGAAATTTGCAAGAATTTATATGAGACAGAGTGTCCCGAAAACAAAGTTCTTTGAATTTAAGTATTTTTTGTGCTTTCGTTGAAAAGTTTCAGCTTTCGTTTAATTCGATTAAGTTCTCTGTAAAATTGTCTTTCAGCAGGATTCTCGGGTTGAATTTTCATCCTTTGTCTAACTTAGTAGAATTTCAGTAGAGTTGACTTTCGGTTGACTATGGTTGAATTTCTCGGAAAAGCTTCTAACTTGTCTGAATACTTATCAGCTGTTCAAGAAACGAGTGCCGAAACCAGTCTGCTGGCTAAGTTTTCTTGCCATGATCGTCTGGTGCCCGAGTTCGTACTGAGAACTTAATTGTTACCGTCAACAAATGGTGGGAGGTAGCTTTTTGGTGCCTTATTGTCTGGCATTACTTTTGCCTTTTCTACTCGGGCCAAAATTAGGTGCTACACGTGGTCGGTTTGTTTTCTTGTTAAGATTAATTTTTATAAGGGATACATTTAAACTCAATTTTTATTTTGTGGGCGTACGACTATATTATGGTATGGAATGTTTTCTGGAACCTGTAGAAGTAACCGTGCTTCCGGTCAAAACGTTTGAGGATTCTTAGAAATCGTTTTTGGGGCAATTTATAAATCGTCAGTATCGAGTAAGGGGAGTTTGAGGGTCATTTTGGTAAATTGTGAATTTGAGTGTCCGCCATGTGTGTCTGTGGTCAGTAGATACGTTCAGCTGGCACAACCACAAGCAGGTGACACATGACGCTGCTTAGCTAGAACCCTTCGCAGATACGTGTGCTCCAACTTGGTATCGAGAGAAAAAAGAGCGTCCGCTACGTCGAGGTATGTAAAGGGATCTAAATTTCTTTAAGGTGCCAGGAAGCCCATTTTTTCAGGCATGCACGGATTGCGTTTCCTGTCAAAGGCCCCTTGGAATTCTATTTGTTTTGGGTTTTGGGGGGCTTTTTTGTTGTTGTTTTTTTGTTTTTGTATTTATTCATTTATTTTATTTCTTGTTTATTTTAATTCTATTTCTATTTTTGTATGTTATTGTTTTTTATTTCTTCTTTAATCCCCGCATCTATCTATTTATATAATATCAAAAATAAACGTTATTGTCTACCTAATTTTGGCTCTTATAAATTTTTTATAGTCGACCAGCAAAAACTTACATCCATCGGCTCAGTGTAGACAATTATAGAAGACACATTTTTTAGCTTTAAAATAATCAACAAAAACATACATAAGAACATTCTAGAATTTTTGGATCAAAACTGCATTAGCATTTAAGTTACATTTTTATATTTCTCAACCAATCAGCTTAAAACATAGAATAAGAACATTCTAGAAAAATAGGATCGGAAACCAATTAATAGAAAACTTTTAGGCTCTAGAACAAATAAGTAAAAATACGAATCTGATCAGTCAAGAAATGTCAACGCGCTAAAATGTTAGGACTGCAATAAAACTATTTTTGATCCACTACAAAAGTATACGTAACGAAGAAGTAAATCAACCTGGTCAGTTGTCAGTAGTCAGTCAGCTATCGGTCATTCAATTCATTTCTTCCACGTCCAAAAAGTCATTCCGACTACTACCCAAAAAGACTTTTCACAATAGGTCATGACCAAGCCGCTGATAGCCGCGATTAAGATTCAAAGGGGAAGACTTGCGAACTTTCTTTCATCAATGCGACACGCTGTCACCAACTTCTTAAGAAAAACACAGTGCGGACTTAATGAAAGCAAAGACCCATACGTACGGTCTATCATTCATATACACACACACATACCCCCATATGGAAGTAAAGATAATTATTTTTATCCAACTTACTTCGGCCAACCATGGAACCATTTATTTAAAAGACTCTATTAACATTTAAACACACACACACACACACACGTGTGAACAATCTTATTTTCATTTAACTGGCCATAATTTTTTTCTACAAAAGGCCACTCGCACGTTATGTTTTTCATTTATTTTCACTCCTGTTTTGTTATGAATATTAAATTGTTTGTTTTTTAATGTTCGTTGTGTCATATTCTATTTGTTTTACGTCATTGTAAAAATTCGTGTTGTATTTGCGGTGGAACTAAATCTGAGCAATAAAATACGGACAAGAACTCACTCACATGCACCCACTACAAATTGGAAAGAACATATCTGCTGAAATATCCAATTCTATGTTTCCACTACACAATGGATGCACTAGAGGACTTACCAAGTTTAATATAATTTGTGACTCCGGTAGATTATTTTAATTGTAAGTTTTTTCCTCGCTAGACGTTAATGGTTCGCCCAAGTTTAGGACGGGATAGTAGCAGATGCCCGATTTATGAATAGAAATGTATCTGCAGCAAATTGGCAACATACTTTGATTGGTTGAAAGAAACTTAAGCGGATGAGCTGTGAGAGTGGACGCGGCATAGACAAGAGGAAAAGACAGAGTAGGGGACGAGACGCGATGACGTGAAGACCGCCGAAATTTACGACACCCATTCTGGATGAATCCGTGAAGGAATTTCAGACTCACAGCGAAGCCATGAAGATGGAATCAGCGAGCAAGCACGTGCCAGAACTACAACAGAAAACGAGAAAGATAACATTAAGCTCCGTGTCTACTCTCTCTCTCTCTCTCTATCTATCTATCTATCTCTCTATCTATCTATCTATCTATCTATCTCTCTTCTCACGATGGTTTTATTTCTCTCTAGTTAAATCTGTGGACTCACTTTTCATGCTCTGTTTCTCTCTTCTCAACGACTACTGAGAATTATAATAGTGAATAAACTTTTGTATTAGCGAACCAAGACGGTGTTTTGTGTGTTCGTAAATTTTTCCTACAGTGAGGTTACAACGGGGATTCGACTGACACTTAAGGCGTAGCGCTACACTCATGAGAACAATGGTGGTACAAATGTCTACAAAGAACCCTAGCGCTTAAAGTACCTGCCGAGAACTGTGATGGTGCAAGCGTCTATTTAGTGATGAAGTATTATAAACTTCTATTTGAGAACCGTAGCTTTACACAATAACGATGGTTTATAGATCAAATGAGACGTCCAGAAAATTAAGTTTTTAACTTAGACATTAATATCCAAATATAAGTGATGGTTTTTGAAAATACTTGATTTTTTCCTTGCATAATTCACCTTACGGTCATTATATTTATTTAAACTTATTAACTAATCACCACAATAAAGTTTAAAATGTTCTTAATTGCATTCGGAGGTCACTTTCCATATTTGGAATATACACGAGATTGCGCAGGTTTGAGTGCCGCAAAAACTTCCAATTCTAATTTCGAACAAATTACTTTTTTGTTTGTTTGTTTGATAGTTCTTTTTGTTTGTTTGTTTTTTTCAGAAAACGAAACGTTTCGAAAAGCTTTGATCAGCTAATCAACTCATTCAGCGCTGCATTACCCCAAATTTTTACTAGTACATTCCCTAAATAGTACATTTCAATAGAATTTTATCAATTTTAATTTCAATGAATTTGTTTTAAAACTGATTTTTTAATTGAAATAGTTCAAAATTAGTCGTAAAAAAGATTTGAGAAATTCTGAAATATTAAAACTACTTATTAAAAGGTGAATAAAACGTTTTGTAATATTTTGAAAGAGAGAATTTGCGAGAGATATATGTTGTTGTCGACCGTAGTCGAGGGCGACTCGAAGGCTCCCTTTTCATAAGCTACTACACCGAATTGTAGGGGAGGGCGCTACTCCTTACCCCGGATTGCTCCTCTTTACCCTTGATACGTACCTTATAATGCTGAATGTTAAGCCAGGAGATATCAAGTAACATTTTTTAAGTCTTTGGTATGACTTACGAGGAAACAATACTTCTCTAGTTGCCATTCTTTTACAAATATTAAGTTTTTTTTGTTTTGTTTTGTTTTTTTTTCGTACAAATGGGAAGCAGCATGATGTACGTAAAGGTATTTGAATAAACCCATGGACGACCAAACTAAATACCTAAACAGGTCCTGGACGTGAGTTTGACGACTTTACGCTCAGGATCGTTAGTTCGATCGGGGAACTACTGCTGCTCCTCTATAAGAGTGGCTTCTATAGAAGAGAATAAAACAGCCATCAAAAGATAACCATGACCCACACTCAAACCACATACACAAACCGCATCGCTCTTCGCGCGGGTAAAAAAGGGGCGCGTCCAGCTGAGGTTGGAGCCCTGGCCTCAGTGTTCGAAAAATCAGCTACAGAGCTCAAACGACAAAAACTACTAAAATGCAAGCAAACACTACAAATAGCGACATTTAACGTAAGAACCTTAAATAGAATAGGACAACTACCAGAGCAAATCGCATCAGCCGTAGAACATAAGATTGACATAATATGCATACAAGAACACAGATACACGCACACCGAAGATATCAAATATCACGAAACTGGCAATGGATGGTCGCTCGTCACTGTATCCGCATGGAAAAACTCTGTCAACGCCGCAGTAGGAGGGGTAGGATTGCTTATAAGACCTAGAGCATTAAAAACGCTAAATAGCATTGAGAAAATACAACCTAGAATGATGGCAGCTACATTTAACGGCAACCCCAGAGCAACAATCATCTCCTGCTACAGCCCTACCAATGTTAGTGAAGAAACTGAACTAGTCACCTTCTACGATGAGTTATCCTCATCGGTGCGTAGCATCCCGAAACACAACATGTTAGTCATTGGGGGAGACATGAATGCCCAAATCGGGAAAAACGGAAACAACAAATACAGCCTCCACAACACGTCAAATAGGAATGGGCAACATCTAACAGATTTCATGATAGAAAATAGATTAGCATGCCTCAATACAAACTTCCAAAAAAGGGAGGGCAAACTATGGACATACACGTACGCGAACAATACTAAAACCCAGATAGACTACGTCCTTATAAACAAGAAATGGAAAAATAGTGCAATGAATTGCGAGGCATACTCCTCTTTCGAGGGTGTGTCCACCGATCACCGAATAGTCACGGCGAAAATACGGTTAAGCCTACGAAAAAACGCCAAACGAACAGCGACCACCACCTATGACTGGGCCCTTTTGAACAACAGAGATATAAGAGATAAATATGTATTAGAATTAAGAAACAGATTCGAAACACTACTAGAAAAGACGGAAAAAAGTACACCAAACGACGAATATGAAAATTTCGTCAATGCGCACCTCGAGGCAGCAGCGAAATGCATTCCAACAAAACTCAAAACTAAATATAGGGTCCCATGGGAAACTTTAGCGGTGAGAGAAAAATGTGCACTAGTGAAAACAGCCTCCAAAAACTATCGAAGAAACCCAACAAACACAAATGCCTTAAAACTAAAAACGGCACAATATCAATTAGCAGGCATATATATAAAGGAACAGACAGAATACATTCAAAATCAGATAGATAAGATTAGAGACTCGGTGGAAGATAGACAATCTAGGATAGCCTGGCAAACAATAAACGAAGTGAGTAGAAGAAAGAACACAGCCAAAGCAAAACTGAAAGCTGCAAACCAACAAGAAAGAATAAAACTGTGGAAACAGCACTTCGAAAACCTACTAGGAAACCCACCGAAAATAACACATGAACCAATGACCAGAATAATTAGTAAACAATTTGACATTAAACTAGGACCGTTCACACAAGAAGAACTCGACTCGGTTCTCAGAAAAATTAAAAATAGGAAAGCTGCAGGGCTGGACGAGATTCCCCCAGAAGTATGGAAGACCAGACAATTCGACGACATACTGCTCCGACACTACAACGCAGTATACAATCAAAATCCGATAGATAGATGGATGAAGGTATGCATCCTCCCCTTCCCTAAAAAGGGGGACCTCGGATTAGCCAAAAACTACCGAGGCATAACACTTACATCCATAGCAGCCAAAATCTACAATGCCCTACTACGAAACCGCATAGAACCCAAAATCGACAACATACTTAGGAAAAACCAAAATGGCTTCCGAAGAAATAGATCCACCACCTCACAAATATTAACCATCCGCAGAATCCTTGAAGGTGTACGGGCAAAAAACCTACAAGCGACATTAATATTTGTCGACTTTACCAAGGCCTTCGATTCCATTCACAGAGGAAAGATGGAACAAATCCTACTAGCGTACGGCATACCTAAATAAACCGTAGCAGCAATAACGATTCTCTATAGAAACACCAAAGTAAAAGCACGATCACCAGATGGAGACACAGAATACTTCGACATTGTAGCAGGAGTACTACAAGGGGACACGCTGGCTCCGTACCTCTTTATCATTTGTCTAGACTACGTACTTAGAACATCGATTGACAAAATCAAAGAGAATGGCTTCGAGCTGACGAAGAAAAGAAGCAGAAGGTACCCCGCAAAAACAATTACCGACGCCGACTACGCCGATGACATAGCGATACTGGCAAATACACCCGACCAAGCCGAAACACTACTGCATAGTTTGGAACGAGCAGCCGCAGGCATAGACCTCTATGTTAATGCACACAAAACGGAATATATGTGCTATAATCAAAAGGAGGACATCTCCACTCTAGAAGGAACCCCTCTTAAACTAGTAGACAAATTCACTTACCTAAGAAGTAGCGTCGAATCAACCGAAAAGGACATTGACACGAGGTTAATGAAAGCATGGACAGCTATCAATAGGCTATCGATTATATGGAAATCAGACCTAACCGATAAAATGAAACGCAGTTTCTTCCAGGCAGCGGTCAGATCGATACTGCTATATAGGTGCACTACATGGACTCTAACAAAACGGCTCGAGAAGAAGCTAGACGGCAATTACACAAGAATGCTGCGTGCAATCTTGAACAAGTCCTAGCGGCAACACCCCACAAGACACCAACTGTACGGCCACCTGCCTCCTATCACGAAAACTATTCAAGTTAGACGAACCAGACATGCAGGACACTGCTGGAGAAGCAGGGACGAACTCATAAGAGATCTACTCTTAGGGACCCCCACACATGGCCGTGCAAAAGCAGGAAGACCAGCACGAACATACATTCAGCAGCTATGTGAGGATACGGGATGTTGTCCTGAAGACCTGCCTGGGGCGATGAACGATAGGGAGGAGTGGCAAGAGAGGGTCAGGGATATCCGTGCTACCAGCGCGACATGATGATGATGATGAAGTTTAATGTGACATTAAAATCTTGTCATTTTTTTCCTTATCAGGAAAGCATGAACGGATATTTTTCAAACTTAGAAAACGTAAGCAAACAAACAAAAATATCGGGTGTCCGAATCGGGTTCTTTTTCAACTTGATCTTTTCTCTGGATCTAATATCAATATATTTGTTTTAAACATTGCAATCATTAAAATATAGACGTAGTATTTCGAGTAGTATCATTCTAAAACAGAACATATTTACTTCATTTTAATGCAAATGGCAATAGTCAACAACAATAAGACCTACTGTATCAATCTGTGCGTGAGTATATTAAATAGAAAATATCAGAGGAAATATATGCAATAAAAATTTCTCACCTACTCTTTACAAACTCTCGATTAAATCTAAATATAAAGCCCAGTGAAAATATTTTTTAAATTCTTTTATAGTTTTAAAGTACAGCAACTGTACATATAAAATAAAATTGGAAATATACTACTAAAAATATCGACTTTGCTCGTTTTCTGCTCTTTACCACGATTACTATTTTACCATCTTTTTGCCTACATTGTTTAATAAAAATTTAATTTCCTTTTAGTAAATTTCAGCACTGCCGCCTTGATCTTCAAAGAGAAGGGTAGCTATTGAGTGCAAGTCCTCATTACTTACTGAAAGAAACCTAATATAATACTCTGAACTCTGGGGTCTCAATACAAACTTGCACGAATTTCTGGTTGTTAATTTGCAATTCAAAATTAGCTTCACTATTGGAATTCTTATTTAAAGTACTCATATAACAATCTATTATGATGCTGAGAAATTCTATTTTTTATTGTCGTTCCAAATATTGTCACAATTTAAGCTTATCTACGTCAAATAATCTCCCAGCCAGTCTGATATTTTTAGGTATATGATAAAGCAGAAAGGGTCGATGGTGTAGTAGAGGATTTACTCTCCTATATTTTTTGAATGGCCGGCGAGGAGTACGTGGAGTAGAAAATTCTGGAAAAATAGGATCCTAGACACACTTGTTCCCGAACAAATTAGATAGTTACGGAAACCTGATTGGACAATGTAGTCAGCTGCCTGTGTTTTTAACTACGTACTAGCATTTGGAATTTGTCCAGCGCAAAAGTAAACTTTGCGTTTGGAGCCGGTCACGTAATATTGTTACCAATATTATTCTACGCCTTCGAAAGCTCTCACGTTCTCATTCTCTGTTCTTCTCAGCGAGCGACCCACAGCTCCAGACAACTTGACTGCTTCAGACACACAGCCGGAAAAAAAGGGAGAACATACAGCCAGCAAAACTACGTTCATAGCCATATTGAAATTAGTATATTTACCATCGTTCAATGTATTAAACTTTCTATGGGCGTTGACGTCGCCTCACATATACACATGTGGGGATTTAGGAATTAACAGTGTTTTGGGGCACCACGCTATGTCTTGGGACGTAGCGTTGGTTAGTCCATTCACCAAGTAAATAAAGGAAAGTATGGAAGAAATGTTTTCGTCTCTTATCTGTTTCTATCTTTTCTTTTTGTATATTTCTTTTGGACCTTCTTTGGGCAAGGCATTCCGCCGGCCAGACAACGTGGGGTAAAATAATATAACTAAAATATGGAGTCAGCCGGCAGAAGAATACTTCGCTGCAATGCACTTTTTAGTTCACACGCGTACATATACACACATATACATATGTAAGACACACCATACACATGCTATTTTGTATTAACTTTTCCTAGTTTTTTGTTTTGTTTTGTTTTTTTGTTTGTTTTTTTTTTTTGCTATATAAAATTTATCTGTTTTCACATAATCATTGCTGTGAATTTTCTTTAGTCTGCGTTGTTCATTTTTTGAGTTGTTCGACCTCCGGAGAACAAACTGGTCACTCCACAAATAGTAACCACCAGGGCACAAAATCCTCCACTGTAGTCTGCGTAATAACAAATTTTAGATTTCAGATTATTTATAATTAATTAACGTTATACATAGAGACAGACAATGAAAATGAAAGTAATTTGATTCTTAACCCCAAAATGAATACCCCTGATTGAAAAAAATAACCAAAAAGCAACGAATAATCCGATCTAAATTAAATCTTCAGTATTTCTTTATTAATTGATTAATGTTAATATACAGTATTTATTTTATTTTTTAAAAAATTATGGATATGTTTTCAGGTCACTTAAATTATTTTACACCTCAACTTCATTTCAATATCCATATTAGGACCACCTTTTTCCAAGAAATAACACCCGGAAGATGTGAATGAAAGAAAAATAATTTTAAAGGAAGCTCTCAGCAGAAAATGATGCTAAAAAATCAGAAATTTAATTGTAAAAGATTAAAAACCTAATGCCTTGAGAGTTTTAAATACTTTGGTATTATAGAATACATTTTTTTATTATCAGAGAAATAAATTCTGCTAGAAAATGGGATATTTAAATTTAAAATCAGATTTTGCTTTTCTTCAATTGAGATCTTTTTCAAATGGTAATATTAATTCAATTAAGAATAATTTTAGAAATAGAAAAGTTTATATTTGGTTTTTAAAAAATGGAAGCTTCAATTTGAAAAATAAAGGTAAGTTAAACATCTCTATTTGGAATTAGTTCATTTTTAATTCTCTAATTAATAAGATATAATAACTAATAATTGAATATGATATATTTTAGATAATTTAAAATTTAACCTCAAAACTGAATTTTTTTGTTTTTTAATTTTAAAGTCAGTGATTATTCTTGTCTCTTACCTTTTAAAATGCTTCATTCATTTAAATAAAGTTATTTCTTTCTTCTATGAAAATCTTTTAAAAATGTAAAGCAAGGTAAATAAAATAAACACACGTAATTAATTTAATTGAATTAGCTTTATTCAATAAAAAAATCAATTTTACGTGTGTGCAACAAACTTCGTTTAAAGAAAAAGGATTTTTAATTTTCATAACCAATTATTACATAAATATATGAATATATAAATAGATTTGATTGGCTGTTTTCCAATTTTAAAAATGCTTCAAGTTCCTATCCAATTTAATTTCATGTCTCAATTTTTTTTATTTCTTTTCATTTTCCTGATAACTTTTTGTTAATTGTACATTCGAAAACCATATTAAAGTGCTAAATCGTGATTTTTAATGACAAAGCGTGGGCGTCTAGGTATATTCATAAAGAGAAAATGTGTTCAGGATGACAATTGCGTAGATGTTTTGGCTGAATAGGACGATGACCAAACCAATAAAACTGGACCAGCACCAATGAGGAAATATGCAAGCTTCACTAAAAAATTTAACTGCTGTTAAATTCGCTTCAGGTTGGATGAAGGAAGAGTGCACAAACCTTAGTGTGTGATTTATGGAGAAGTCTTGAGCCATGATGCAATGAAACACTCTAAACCCAAAAAACTCCTTCTTGCTAAGCATAAAATCTTTTTTGTGTAAAGCCACAAGAGTTCTTTGAAAGAAATCGTGATAATCTAAAATCATCCAAGAATGAAATATTTGATTTAACACATGTAAGTCCCTATGCATTACGCACTTCATATAAAGTTGCTCTTCGTATTGCCAAAACAAAGAAACCATTCACAGTTGGTGAGACTTTGGAGCATGGTTGTATTAGTGATGTATGCCAAGAAATATTGGGTGGGGCAGTAGCAAACAAAGTATCTGAAGTTCCACTGTCAAACGACTCGATACCAGGTCAAATCCACAATTTGGCAAAAGATATGGAAGATTAGCTGATCACAAATTAAATCTTCCAATTCATTGCAGCTTGATGAAAATACAGATAGACAATTTCAACAGTTTTTGTAGGTTTCGAATACGAAGGGGACTTGAAGGAGGAGGACTTTTCTCTGCTCTACTACCAACAAACACAACTAGTAATGGAGGCAGATTATAGATATGGTGCTGATATATAGCCTCGCAAGACTCCAGCGAGAATAGTGAAGAAGTATGTCTCTATCGGCTGAGTGAACCATTGCTTTTGAGTTTTTATAGAGCATCATTAGAGTGATAACAAGTTTGTTTGTTTTTTTGTTAGGGAGACCATATGCTAAAATTATTTTCTCCATTTTTTCTCTGGGTGTGAAATACTTCGAAGAAATTCATTAACAATAAAGTTGCCTCGAGCTTGTTTGCATGTACTCCTTCGATTTGACGGATAGTCAGAATCTGTGGTGTTGTAGATCGATTTCTCCGAAAGCCCTTGTGATTTTTCAAAAGAATCTTCTTGATATCAGGTCAGTTACGACTGAGGAGTATTGAAAGTTATTCCTCTGTAGTTGTTTGTGATTCCGGAGTCGTATTTCTTGGAAGTGGAGGATGCAGCCTTTTGTTCATTTCTATTTTGTTAATAAACAGCGTTGCACAGTCGAAAAAGTATGTTGTCAAATTTTCTCGTCTTCCATACTTCAGGAGGTATTTCGTCTTCGCCTGCAGATTTTTTTGCTTTTATTTATCAATTTATTTTCAGTACAGGGTGAATTTATTCCTCCGAAGACTATCAAAGTTTAATGCCTTGTTAGCTATTAATAATTTTTGGTAGTGTTATAGTAAAATACATTAAATCTCTTCTGATTCAGCCACTTAACTCTTCACACACCTAACTACTAAAACACACAAAACACAGACCCACAGACATCGACTCTGTAGAAAAAAATAACAGTTACCGGATGTTGACCCAACAACGGCCAGTGTCAAACTGTGAAAATCATGGCTTCTGTGCATAGGCTCCGCGCATAGTCTAACCAAAATCCCCAGAAAATTCTCTGTTATAAAAAAAAAGTCTATTTTTCAACCAATCATTTTTTTTTCCACAAGTAGTATTTTCTGGAGCCGGTGTTTGAAGTTGGGAAGATATAAATAGACCAAGCAGAGATCACACGCCAGTTGAATCATGATCGTTTATCTACTACAGAATTAGATTTTATTGATTTAGCCTCTAATGTATTTCTAGTTGTTTTTTGGTATGTGTTAGTCATCTCTGAGCTTTAAGTTTCTGCACACTGGCATTTGCTTGATTTATTTTATGCAGGGACGCTTTTTCATGTTCTCGTTTTTCCCCGAAAGGATATTGACTCCCATGGAACGTTACGTTTGGCTCTTGGTCGGTTTGCATTCAGCTGATGCTTCTATATGAGCCGTACCAACGTTTTCATGTTCATCATTTGGAGTATATCTTTCAGATATCTCTTGAAAGTATCAAACTTGTTTCTTACAGTTACCGTCTATTGATTGCTTATATATCATTATTGGCAAGTGTGGACCAGTCATGTCGTAAAGCTTTAACTGTTTGTTTCTTATTTCTCAGGTGAATCTTTCCTAAGACGATTCTGTAATCGGAAGATAATTCTTCAAAAGATGACAATGCCTCACACTTCAAAACGCTATTTATCTACTTCTTGTTTATAAATATGTTGTCTAGTTGTGTTTTATAGTCATTTATCTATTTGTAAGTCAATTTCTTTCTTTTCCTTTTTTGGAATTTAGTGATTAGGCATGCAACCTTGTTCTCGAGAGAAAACTCGGCTAGATATTCACTATTTTTGTTTGACGAGTTGTGTCAACATAATTTATTATTTTTGTCTTTGCCCATATAAGCATTCATGTCTCTATCGATAATAAGAACGTTGTTTGGTAATGTGTCCGACAAGAAAAGATAGCTCGTTAAAGAAGGCAGTGATGTTCTTTTGGTCACTGGCATTGGTAGGGCAGTGGCAAAAGACGATTGTTGTGCAGGGATTGCCATTAAATGTAACCGCAGGTTACTGGTTTTTGTTTAATGTTCTAACTTTAAAAGTTGTTATGTTGACGATGCTTTGCATTTCAGTAAATTCAGTTTGTGCACTGTAACTGGTTTTACAACCGCTGGGACCAGAGCGCCAGTCTCAGTAGTACACACTCATTTACCGGTGTGAATGGTGATGCAATTTGGAAGTATGATTTGTATTAGTCATAGTAATCTTTCGGTGGTATTTGTATCTGTAGACACCACCCTTTTGAATGAGTAGCAGAAGTGAACTGTCTGAAGTATTTGATCCTAGCCGTTCACCTATGAGGTTCCTTCACCCAGCATCCGTTGAAGCACAATATAGAACCGCCTTTTGGATTTATCCGTTTTACTTCAAATCCACCATGCTGCATCCCATGGTTTCTAATGCAATACGCTTGTGTGGCTCATATGAAACTCTCTTCGAGAAACTGTTAGCCTGTGACAAACCAGGGCAGGATATTTGAGCGATTAGGCACGCAGCATGTTTGAATATTGCGGAGTTTGACCTCTCCAGTTTCATGAAGGTTTTATTGTCTCAAAGTTGCACATTTTTGCTTTTATCCTTGTAATATCTTAATAATTAGAGTTTTCCTTCTAATCAAGAAAAAAAATTCCCCCATTTTTTTCTTAAGTTTTAACTTATATATGTAACGCTTCGGCTTTGTTTGTTTTTTTAACCATCTTCAAAGCGATATGATATGAGGTCTCATTCAAAAGATTTTCAGATGAAATAATTCTAAACGTTATATTATCGTTTGTTACATTCTGTTTCAGAATGTATTTACTCAGCCCCTCTGCACGAGCTGGATGTGATACAATGTCAATTTCTCAGTGGAGTTTAACTGATTTGAATTCAGAGTGCGGAGAAATGAGTATTTCTCTAAGATGTAACTCCGAGTGCCAGTTCCACAATATACAACACAATTTGTACAAATATCGTTGACAGAAGAAAATTAACAAAAACAAGAATGTTAAAAAAACAAACAAATTTTTACTTTATCACAACTGGACAAATAAAAAAATACAAAGGTCGTAATGTTCGTACATTTTGCTCTGTATAGAGGTGTGTGTGTGTGTGTGTGTGTGTGTGTGTGTGTGTGTGTGTGTGTGTGTGTGTGTGTGTGTGTAAAAACAAGAATATTTTTAATCAGGAATAACAGGGAGAAAGAGACAGGTCAACTTGTACTTACATACATGTGTATGTATGTGGGTTTGTGTGAGATCTGGTATGTCTAAATCACTTAATCTATTTGTCATTCAAGCCAACTGTTGGCGTGTTAGTATATTTGAATGCGTCTGATATGTGTGTCGTCAGTGTGCCGTCTGTGTGCTGCCTCTGCGTGCCGCTTCTCCTTTGAACTAAAAAGTTTTGGGTTCTTATACTCTTTGAGTGGATCGAAGAGAAGCAGCAGGACGATCATTGCAGGTAGCTGATGTTGGTCGACCTCAACCATACCAGTTACCGACACCAACCACTTAACTGAAGACATAACTACCAAGAACTTTACGCCCTTGTAAAAACGACAATAAATTGTCATCTTTGTTATATTTGTTACCTCGCCTTTGTTTCCTTCATTGCTCAGCGGCTCCGCAACAAGTGATGACCCAAAACGTGAGTACAGCCAGAGCAATGGAGGGCAGCGGTGAGGCAGACACGTCGATGGCAAACGTCATTGTGGCGTTACCAACGTACAACCCTGACGTACACTCTTGGTTTCAACAGGTCGAAACCATCTTCATCATGTTAAGGATAAAGTTCCAACGGATGAAGGTGGCCAACTTGACGAAGAAGTTACCACCAGACGTCATCAGCCGGATCACAGACGCCCTCATAGAACTCCCAGAGCAGAACCGACTACCTCAAGGACATGATACTTAAACGTACGGGCCGCTCCGAGGAAGAACGAATCAGGGACGTCCTCCAGAACATCACAGTAGGAGACAGGACACCAGCCCAACTCTTACGATTCATGAAGAGTCAATTGGGCTCGAAAAATGTCTCCGAAACCGTCCTGTGAACCTTGTGGATGGAACGACTGCCATCATGGGTCTCGCAAATAATCGCCCCGATGTCTCGATCCACCCCAAAGGACGACTTGGCTGATTCCACCGATTTGGTGTTTGAACGTTCAAGCAACATGAACACGGTACAGGCACCATCATCGACGTAGTCACAAACGACAAAAGAAGTACGAGCCATGAAAGAAATGATGGCAGATCTTCAAAAACACCTCCAGGAAATAAAGGTTACCAGACGACAGAGGCCAAGGAACAGAACACACAATCGCCAGCGACGACCACGAACCCCCAGTAATCACCGGACCGACGATGCAGACATTTGCTGGTACGTGGTGCATTTAATAAACTTCCAGACTTTTTTGTACAGGAACTTAAAATTGTCGTAGACTCTTGAAAATTCAGTATGTTATTGCTATACATCTTATGAAATGACAGACCAATTTTTATGATTTCAAGTTCGAATGAATAGCTACAGTAGCAATTGGAATACACCCTACTAAAGGCTGATTGTCACAGCCGGTGAATATCAAAAATGCAATCTGGACATGAGGACACTTTAGAAGTACAATATGCAATAAACTGTTTTAAACTTGGAAAAAATGCCACAGAAATGCATGGAATGCTTCAGACTGCTTTTAGAGCATCTTGCATGAATCGAGCATCAGTTTTTGAGTGGCATAAGAGATTCAAGGAAAGCAGGGAGTTTGTGAGGGATGATGAGAGGTGTGGGAGGAGTAAGGAAGTCAATAGACCAGAGTTGATTGGCCAAAGAATTAGGGTTAAGGTTACTATGTTGAGGTTTTAAGGGAGTTCAGGAAGATATTCTGTCGGAAAAGGCCAGCACTCTTCAAATCGGGTCAGTGGCATTTCCACCAGGACAATGCACCAGTCCATAACTCCATCCTTGTCACAGACTATTTGACCAAGATGGGCATCAAGACATTTCATCAGCCTCCCTATAGTCCAGACCTTGCTCTCTGTAACTTTTGATTATTCCCTACGCTCAGAGACTGTCGTTATGAGACAACTGAGGAGATGAAAGAGGCTGCGACGAAGGTCATTGACACGCTCACTCAAAAGGACTTCCATGGGGCCTTCCAGAAGTTGTTGAAACGGTACAAGTGCATTGCAGCTGGAGAGATTACTTCGAAGGGGACTATAGTTTCATGTGTGTACTATCAATAAAAGTGCCCATACGAAAAAAGTCTGGAAACTTATTTAATGATCCTCGTATCACCAAGCAAGAAAATGTAAGCCACACTGACCAAGCAAGAAAATGTAAGCCACACTGCAAATTGACGTCGGCCCTGGAAAACTAGGAAACCGGAGGGTAACGACGACGAACCCATCCGGTAATGAACTCAAAACATATTGTCTCTTCTATATTTGAGACCGGAGGAATAAAATAAAATTCCTTGTAGATACGGGTGCAGCTAATAGCGTCATACCTCACACAATTGACCCATCCGCTAAGCCCACCCCACGCAAACTACAAGCAGCCAACGGTTCCACTATAGACACATACGGTAGAAAGACACTCACCCTGAACATCGGCATGCGGCGTGATTACACTTGGACCTTCACGCTAGCCAAAGAAAAAATACCGATTCTCGGTGCGGATTTTCTGGCGTACTACGAACTGTCGGTTCACATGAACCCACGAACTCTATCGGATACTATGACGAATCTCCACGTCATAGGGACGCCAGCACGACACAGCACCACGGAGATCGGAATCGCAGCATGGCCAGGATTATGTGGACATTCTGAATCAGTTCGTGGATATAACTCAGCCATTCAAAGCCACTGATCCAGGTGACCACTAAACGCAATACCACATCAGAACGAGTGGTCCACCAGCACATTCCCAACCAAGACGACTCGCACCACACAAACTAATATATGCAAAGGAGCAGTTCGAGCAGATGCTGAACGACGGCATCATTCGACCCTCAGACAGCTCCTACGCCTCACCACTACACCTAGTGCCAAAACCTGGCGGCAAGGAGTTCCGGGTATGCGTCGATTACAGGAAACTAAACGCATCCACAATTCCTGATCGATATCCGGTACCCCACATCCACGATTTCGCTTCCGGACGGCAGGGTTCCCGCATCTTCTCCAAAATAGATCTTACGAAAGCATACCACCAGATCCGTGTAGCTCCGGAAGACATCCCAAAGACAGCAGTAACGACACCGTTTGGCCAATATGAATTTCTAAAAATGCCATTCGGTCTACGTAACGCTGCACAAACTTTTCAGCGTTTGATGGACGAAGTTCTGCACGGACTCTCCTATGTATATGTGTACATAGACGATATCCTGGTAGCCAGCAAGGACGAGGAATCCCATAAGCAACACCTACGTGAAGTGTTCAGACGACTTTCACATTACGGGTTACGTCTGAACCATGACAAGTGTTTTTTCGGGTGCATCTCATCGTCTTCCTCGGACACAGCACCGATGCTGATGGAATAGCCCCTCTACCGACGAAGATCAGTGCTATTCAGGATTTTCCAACTCCAACATTCATAAAAAAGCTGCGACGTTTCATTGGGATGATAAATTTTTACAGAAGATTCATCCCAAACTGTTCCACTATTCTTCAACCTCTCACGAACCTACTACAGAGGAAGAATAGGAACATTTCGCTTGAAACGGACGCCCTCCACGCATTCAACGCAGCAAAGACCGCGTTAGTGACCTTCACCAAACTGTCATACATTAAGGACGACCCACAAACGCGTCTCACCCTTACAACTGACGCATCAGACGCCGGAGTAGGAGCAGTGGTTGAATAGGAATGCGACTCTCAATGCAAACCTATCACATTCTTTTCGGCCAAGCTTTCACCAGCACGGAGAAGGTGCAGTACCTTTTCACGAGAGTTGCTGGCCATGTAAAAATGACAACAAATTATCATCTTTGATTTATTTGTTACCTCGCCTTTATTTCCTTCATTGTCTTTTGGCTGTCATTACTCACACGCTCAACCTTATAAATCATTCGCGGTGTCGACGTGCTTATCGGCTCCGCAACAGAGTAACATATCCACTAAATAATTACATGCATCCATTACACACGTACAAGGGCACGAATCTAATTCTTCTCCCTGGAGCTATGAATAAAAAGTAGGGCAAACTGAGCTCTTTAGCCTTATTACAGGTCTAAAACAAGGAGATTCTTAATTCAAAACTAGTCTACTTTAAAAATACACTTTTTGTTGCCTCCTACAGGTGACGGAGGGGTTGGTTAAATAGATGATTTTGAAGAGATATTTTTCTAGTGCCGTTTCCGTTGCTTCCTTGATTGATTGGATTCTGACGGATAACCGTGCAATGTACTTTAGGAAATGATGCAATTTCCTTTCCAACTAACGCCCACACAGATGTTAAAAAATAAACAAGTAAAAATGGTTTTAGGACCAATAGGAAGTCTCTAAAATACGCGCCCAAAGAATTTTCGAAAGTCAACGCGTATGCGCGGTATCCACCTTGATGCTATAAAAAAAACACAATGTTCCAGACAACACAGATCAGTTACTCACGCCAACCCGGAGTGATACGTACTGTTTTCTAAGTGGCACCGTGCTCGTTTGATCTTCAAATAACGGTGTCATGTTACAATTTCAAGTTGGTCTCAGGACTGGCATTTTCGGTCGTAACTTGATACACAAATCGCTGTATACCCTTCTACATTATCAGCTCCCAACAAAGAAATAAATTTCTTTATTTTTGTAGTACTATTGTTGATATTGTCTTTTTATTCATTAACATTAGTACACTATATGTACAAACAAGAGAATATAGAAACTATGCTTTTTCTGCTCGGTTGTTTTACTTGCAGTCAAGTGCATCTAATTGCTGTGTGCTACTAAGTGTCTTCTCACATAACAGGAGGAAAAGAAAAATAAAATTTTGAAAAAGACGCAGATATAAAACAGGGAATAATGAACCCTTAGCTTTTGTTTAAGCATTCTTCATAGGGAAGGAGGTAAATTTTCCTCGCTCTTTTTGTTTATATGCTACTCGTTACTCGCTGCTAATGAAATATTTTAAGTGCTTACCATTGTAGCAACCTGTGATTTGCTAAGGGAAATAATTTTGATAGAAGGTTTTGTAAAGTATTTTCCCTTGATATGTAAAAAGTAAGTTCATTAAAAAGGAAAATAGTGCATCGTCCAGGTGATTTCATTTTCATATTTTTATGATTATTCGTTAATATATTTTTTGTTTGTTACAGATCCAAATTCTATGTCTAAGCTAAATTTGATAATAAAACTTTATTGGTCTTGCATACAATTTTAAAGTAATTATATTCAGGTAAGTTTCGTTTCGTTTTCATAGGTGTTATTTTTGTACTGCCTTTTCTGTTTACACGTTGATGGCTCATATTGTATCAGGAAATAGTCGAATAAAAATAATCTTTAATTTATAAAGATTTAAATGCTTTTAAACTCCTCAATTGAATTTTGAAATAACTTATAAAATCCTTAAACGAAACCTCTGGAGATGTCTAATTCGGAAGGAGTTTCAATACAACGTGTGATGCAAATAAATTGATATAATCATTAAAGACAGCTGAATTTCAAGCAAGTGAGCTTAACCGCGGGGTTACTTCGTTGCATAAACTGTATTTCAAACTGATTGAAATTTGTGTTCCCTCTCGACCTCCGGTGCCGTCTCCTTGTTTTTATTGTCGGCGCCTGTTATACATTAACAATCCTTTGATTATAAATATTCAGTACTACTGCTTTTTAGAGCATTTTACTTCTTTTGCCGAAAATTATAAATTATTTGCCGACACAAGATCGAATCGTATTGGCTCTCACGTATTTTTCGTTAATATTTATGTATTTTTAATCTTAAACTATTGATTTTTATTTATTTGACTAATCTTATTTCATAGTCTGTATTAAGTTTATTTTTGTGTAATGTTTTTTCTTTTGCTGTTTAATATTTTATTAATGCCAAACTGTGATAATTTAATTTTTAGACTTTTAAAATTACAGTAGGCTGTGGCTGTGAAATACATAGACTGCATTCCTGCAGAGGGGTAACACCTTTTAGGATCCACGCTTTTTATTTTTAGTTAAATTAGGTACGAAAACGTAGATCAGAATATTCTGGGGAAAAAGTGTAGGGGACATGTTATTTGGTGAATATGTTTGGTCCCCCAGAATTTATGTTGGTTGTTATTATTTGGAAAAAGCAAATGAAGCAAATGATGTGAAGATGTGTGAAACGACGCGGACAAAAGGAACATATAAAACAAAGCGGTATAAACAAACTCAAATTTATATATCAACAATAAATGCAATGAAACATTCTAAAACATTACTTGAGTTCTGATACAGTTCGTGAAATATTCCTCTGTGTGTGTGTGTGTGTGTGTGTGTGTGTGTGTGTGTGTGTGTGTGTGTGTGTGTGTGTGTGTGTGTGTGTGAGACTAATACTGATGCGACAAAAAAGGACTATTTAACAAAAGTGTCCTATGCATGTTGACTGAGTATTTCTACTGTTAGTTTCTTTCGGTGGTTTGACGAAATTTCTATGTTCGAGGCAGGAAAAAGTCTCACCGACAAAGTATAACGAGGAAGAGAATGTTTACGTGTAGTATACATGGTGGTTGGTTGTGGAAGTCAAATGTAAAAAGGATGAAGAATGTGTTGACTCTGTTAGTTGAAATTGAGAGAGTGAGAGTGTTCTCTCTGGAAGTCACACTGGAAAGAGTGTGTTGGCCCTATAAGAGAAAATGTGAAAAGAGGGTGAGTTTTGGAAGATGAGTGTATTTATAGAGAATTCTTGTCATGTAGTAGGCTCCAAAAACGCGGGACGAAACTGAAGTTGTGGGCGTAGTTTTAGGCACTAACCATGTGGTTCTGCTGGCCAATTGGGTTCTCGACACTGATTGTTTACGCGCGTCCGCCATCTTTGTTTCGGGAACAAGCGGCATAACGTCCATTTTAAAATATAGGAGTGTAATTCCTATAAAAGGATCCAAAACTCACTAAGAATAATTTTAATCCAATCAGCAAACACATAGAGATTAGAACATTCTCAAAAAAACGGATCAAACACCAACTAGCCGAAAGATTTTTCATAGAACCAAAAAACAGGCGCCTCAATAAATAAGTAATTTCAACGATTCTATTAGGTTAGATCAGGTCACAAGTTTTTTACTCATACGTCCGTGCATTTGAACTTTAGTTGACCCGCAATCAAATCTACCCACGTAAACTTAAAATATATTATTTCGATCCACTCAAAGAATATAAGAACCCAGAATTTTTTTAGTTCAAAGGAAGAGGCCACACACAGAGGCCACACTCTGATTTGCATCTTAGAGAAATACTCATTCATCTACAACCTCCACCCCATCATGTGTTCTGAATATCATATTAAACAATTTGATGGCGAGACTCCAGTAATGCTGCAGATTTGGGGAATGCAGAGTACCCCTTCTTTGCCATCACTCCCAGGTCCACGCTGGTTCGGAGCGGTAGCACCTGATAGGGTCGTATTTATGGGTCAAATAGAACTGTTTGACATTTAAACTGAGTGCAAACAAATGACTTATGGTAAATTGAATTGTTAGAAATAGAACTGTTTGATCATTTAACTGAGTGTAAACAAATGACTGATGTTTAATTGAATTGTTAGTGATACATAGCAATACTTGGAACCATTTAAGTTTGTTGGCTCATGTTAAATTGAATTGTTAGAAATAGAACTGTTGGATCATTTAGCTAGGTGTATCTACAAAATATGTTTACAAATCATATATTTAATATATACGAATGGAGGACTGAGTACCTTCTGCCGTTTACGGGAGTTACTTTCGTGTTTCATTTCCACAAATATAACAAAAATTTTACAAGCACGTAAAAAAATGGAATGGGACAACAACAAATTTTAAGAAACAAGCAATTTAATAGTCATAATAACAAACATGATCAAAATGATTAAAATACAATGTTCATTTTATGTGCGTGTGTGTGTATGTAGAAAACACAGCTATGGCCAGTTCAATAAAAATGATTTCTTCACCCGCGTGTGCGTGTGTTCATGTTGGGATTTTCGTTTAGTTTTAATGAGATAAAACTTATATGAAAAAATTTTACTTGTTTTCAAGTGTATGAATGTTGTAGAGTCTAAATCACAATTTATCTCCAAGTGAAAATTGTGCATTATTTTATGATCATCATTTTAGATATATTATCTAATAGATAATTTTCACCGTAAAAATTGAGTAAGGGTGTTAATAATTTAGTAAATAATGCCCTCGCTGCGAAGTAGCTATCTCAATCTTTTTAAATGGAAGAAAGAAAGCGATCTAACCTGTCTTCTATGTAACGACAAACTACAAACATTGAAACATGTCATCAGCTCCTGTAAGACAGCTCTTGGAAATGGGAAATATACCTGGAGGCAAAATAGATTATGGGATGAGTTGGTCAGATTTATAAAGAATTATATGAAATCTGAACGAACGATTTCAACCGAGAAATTTGTTTCAGAGAGAAGCAGAATATACGCCAGTTCTAAACAGTCAATCAAGCATCGACCTATACTCGGTCAAAACCTTCTTGGATCAAGTGAAGATTGGTGGGTATCTGCCGATCTACCAGGATGGCATAATGATTACCCAAAAGCAATATCAAGCAAAGGTATGCGACCAGATATTGTTTTTCTGTCAAAGGCGAACCTTAAAATCATCTTGGTAGAATTATCAATACCATATGAAAACTAGATGGAATAAAGCCACAAGTATAAAACCAGCAAATATGAAGATCTTAAAAAGAGCTAGAAAAGGAAGGGTTTAGCGTGATAGTGAAAGCAATGGAAAAAAGGAGCAAGAGGTTTCATAGCAGGCACTCTGTACCAGGTTTCTGGGTCAAATCGGAATCAAAGGACGTAATAGAGCCAAATGTATAAAACGTCCCATAGAAATAACCAGATAGTAGTTTCATGTTGATACGGAACAAAAGAAATATGCAGTGAAACAATTCAAAATAAAGTTCCTTAAACCAACGCTTGATCATGAATGCGTAACGAGATCCACGCAATTTCTCACAGAGCATGCTGATATTTTTCAAATCACATTTCGTCAACCGCTAAGCTAAGTAAATTACTAATAGGGCCTCAGTGATATATACATTTATATTCAGTGGTGGTGGTGGTGGGGGTGATGTGCAAATAAAACCGTTGAGAAGATGGCCCCGAAACGGTGCACATTCTTTCCTGATGACTCTAATAGCATTTATCGGAAAAGAAAAGGAATAAGGCTAAAACTTTCATGCAACGAAGAAAATCCCATAATGTAGAATTACTCTGAGGAATGATAATGGCAAGAGAAGCATCTGTCTGTCCGCTCACTTTTTGGTGAGTATCAATAACTTATTGAGTAATTTCCTTCTGTCCTTTAAATTAAAAAAAGGAATACGCAAAATTTTTGTGTGATAAATTATGAATCAATAAATATCACTAAAAAGATTGTTTCTTTTGCATTTAAAAAAGAATTGTGACTATACAAACAAATGGACTCACTTTATCTGTCCCCAAGGTAATTTTGCTCGTATGTTAAAATGTTTTTCAATTTCAAAACATTGATGAAGCAAACAACCAGAGATTTGGAATGCACGAAAAATGCTATAATCGATTCACATACAACACAAGGTAAAACTTTTTCTTATAAATAAATATACAGTCTATTTACCTGTCTATCTTTGTCTCTCACTCACTCGTGTGTTGTGTCAGTATATTTCCATAACTCAGCGTAAAGGTACTCTGTGTGTGTGTGTGTGTGTGTGTGTGTGTGTGTGTGTGTGTGTGTGCCCATGCATGCGTTTCAACATGGATGCGTGTATGTGTGCTTTTTTTATTGACTCCCTTCATTAATTAATTAGTTTAACAAATGGTATCATAAGGCAGCGGCTAACTACTGATCCCTTATCATATATTGAAGAGGTCACAATAGAAAAATACCTAACGCAAATGACAAGAAGTAAGAAAGGCAGTGTGGTGCTGAATGAAGCGCTCATATCAGAATATCATGCAGCAAAAAGAGTCGGTCCTTCCCTCCCATCAATTTCAATTGAAAGTATTTAGAAAGCTTCTTTTAAATCATCTTATGTGACCAAAAGAAGCATAATAGATCTGGCCGGTGACCATGATCAATATTCACTTTAAAAGTGAAAACCAAAGAATTCCTCCAATTCAAGGCTGCAGAGGTTTTTATATTCTTTGATTATAGGAACAAATATCAGCAAAGAAGCAATATTGGCTATCTACATGTGGTCAATAGTAACCCAACTCAGCTACGTGATGTGAATGCAGTATTTTTGAAAAGTCTCGCAATTGCTAATGAACTTGAAACTGAATTCATTTTACAGACATTTTATGTGTGTAAGAGAACTGACAAACAGCCGAAAATATTGGACGATACTATATTCCACAAAAATATGCAGCAGTGATTAAAATCAAACATTGATATATACCCACGAGGAAAATATACGTAAAAGTGCAAAGTCAAATATTTAAAAAAGAGACAAACAAATTATATACCTGCAGTAACAATATGACAACAAACAAATAAACTTCGAATGAAGTTTATATTCATCACGTGTGGCTATCTTAAAATCGACTGGAAACGTTTAAGCCTTATACAGGTGTTATAAACAAGCCTGTGGGTGTGTAGTGGGTGCATGTAGCGAGTGAGAGTGAGAGTTCTCGGCCATATTTTACGGGTATTACTTCACTGTTAATCCCACCACAAGTACAACACATAAAACAAATGGAATATTACAACAACGAACATTAACAACAAACAATTTAATATTTATAACAAAACAGGAATAAAGATAAATGAGAAACATAATGTGCGAGTGGCCTTTGTAAAAAAAAAGTTATGGCTAGTTAGATGTAAATAAGATTGTTCACACACGCGTGTGTGTGTGTGTGTGTGTGTGTGTGTGTGTTAATAAAGTCTATTAAATAAATGGTTCCATGGTTGGCCGAAGTGAGTTGGATAAAAATGATTGTCTTTTCTTACATTAAGTGCACACTGTGTTTTTTCTTATGATTTTGGCGACAGCGTGTCGCATTGATGAAAGAAAGTTTGCAAGTGTTTCTCTTTAAATTTTAAATGCGGTGCTGCTGCTGGTCTCATGTCTTCTAGTGAACGTCTTTTGGGGTAATTGACGGAATTACTGTTTGGCCGTGGAAGAAATGAATTGACAGACTGACCACTGCCTACCGACAACTGACCTGGTTGATTTACTTCTTCGTTACTTTTACTTTAGTAGTGGATCAAAAAATAGTTTTATTGCAGTCCTAAAATTTCAGCACGTAGACATTTCTTGACCAATCAAATTCGTATTTTTATTTATTTGTTTTAGAGCCTAAAAATTTTCTGTTAATTGGTTTATTATCTTGTTTTTCTAGAACGTTCTTATTCTATGTTTTTAGCTGATTGGTTGAAAAATATAAAAATGTAACTTTAATGCTAATGCGGTTTTGATCCAAAATTTCTAGAATATTTTTATGTATGTTTTTGTTGATTATTTTAAGGCTAAAAAATGTGTATTCTATTGGTGCAAGAGACAACGGACGAGAGGAATGTATTTCATTTCGTTTATTTTTTAAATAAATAAAATGTACATTAAAAATGATTTCCAATATATCTAACTTATCTACCTTAAATACATAAATTATGTGGGAGATTTGGAAAGGAAATAACTTAAAAGTTCAATTATATTTATGATTTAAGAGAAATAATTTGTTTAAACTAAAAATATACATTTAAGAAAGTTGATCGATTTACTTCGTTATTCTAAAACGTATCTCAGTATCTTGTAATTTGTCGCGGGACCGGTATGTGAATGCATCGATACCGCGAACAGTTATATGTTGTGTTGAGTGTGATTGACAGAGGATTGGCGAAATGACCGAGGCAAGTGGACAAGTTTAAATAAAAGGTGTATGGGTGTAGAAATCGCGGTTGTTGTATCACGTCTGTGTAGTCTTTGTTGGATGTTGAATGTCTGTGTCGTAGAGAGTCTAACACTCAGTTGTCAATTAGTTTGTGGCGACAGTGCGTCTAGTAGGTGAGGATGGTCTCTGTACTTGGTGCAGATATAGGATGTTGCTGTATAGTCAGGTGGTAGATGTTGCTGGAGATGGTCGAAGATGTGGACGTATTGGTTGCAAAGGCTGGATGATCAATGTCCCTGTTGTGTATTACTTTGGTTAACTGGGTATGTGTTGATGTGGGCTCAAGTGTTGGTGCTAGTCCAAACAGTGAGTCACTCGTGGACGAGGTAACCCAAATGCTATAGCTTGGTTGCGCAGGAACGGCTGCTAGGTTAAGCTAGAGTTGGTCTGCAGTTAGTGCTGAGTGCTGCGTCGTCGTCTCCTGGTATCTGCCAGGAAGGTGTAGTGAGGAGACCAAAAGTGATCTCGGAAGACTTTCTGAGGTTAGTCCCTATAAGAGCTGTTGAATGGTAGACTTTCTGAGTTTAGCTCTTAGAAGAGCTGCTTGAATGAGATGGTAGCTGTGGTTGGTCTAGTTGGCTGTGCTGGGTTCGCGGCTGTGATTGGTTGGATTCCATGTCTTCTGCTTCGGCTGATGGTAAGGCCGTAGACCCCACGTTCGGCAGTTTGGTTTGATAGTGAGGACTCACACCCCATGCTGCTGGGAGAGAAAACAGATACTTCTCCTCCGGATTCCAGCGTTATTTGTCACTGCTTCCCACCAGACAGGACTTGACTCAAGGTCAATGACCTGAGGGTCGGTTTATAGTGGGGGTTAAAGGATGGGGAGGTGGAGCACGAGCCGAGACTCGAAACCTGATGGACTATGCTGGTCATCGGCTCACTTAGTGCAATGTGAGCCTGATAAGCCTCGGTGAACATGGAATCAAATGTGAATCCCGGCACTGATGCTTGATGATAGCTTAAACTGGACTAAGAGGTCCAGTGTTATACCATGCTGTCAATGACATCATCGCCCACCCGAAGGTGTTTCAGCCGAAGTCGGAAGCCTTTCGGCCTCGAATCTGTCTTTGACCTTGAAATCGGCGGCCGGCTCTGGGAGCCCGGTTGCGATTTGGCTTTTTGTTACTGCCTGCTGAGTATCATTTTTATATTTTTCAACCAATCAACTAAAAACATAGAATAAGAACATTCTAAAAAAACAGGATCAGAAACTAATTATCAGAATGTATTTAGGCTCTAAAATATATATGTAAAAATATGATTCTGATTGGTCAAGAAATATCTACGCGCTAAAATTTTAGGACTGCAATAAAACAATTTTTTGATCCACTACTAAAGTATAAATAACGAAGAAGTAAATCAACCAGGTCAGTAGTCAGTGGTCAGTCTGTCAATTCATTTCTTCCACGGCCAAAAAGTCATTCCGTCTATTACTCAAAAAGATTTTCACTAGAGGTCATGAGCGAGCCGCAGAGAGACGCGATTAACATTCAAAGGATAAGACTTGCGAACTTTCTTTCATCAATGCGACACGCTGTCGCCAAAATCTTAAGAAAAACAGTGCGGACTTAATGAAAGCAAAGACGTTCCATCGTTCATATACACACACATATACCCACATAATTAAGTAAAGACAATTATTTTTATGCAACTTACATCGGCTAACCATGGAACCATTTATTTAATAGACTTTATTAACATTTAAACACACACACACGTGTGAACAATCTTATTTTCATTTAACTGGCCATAACTTTTTTTCCACAAAGGCCACTCGCACATTATTATGTTTCTCATTTATTTTCATTCCTGTTTTGTTATTTTTAAACAAACAAAAATTCATCCCAAAACAAGAATCCATCCAAGCACTTACCAAGATTAACTCCATTATATCCTAGAACACCATCTCTAACATCTCAACCTTTTTACAGATGGCTCCAGGGACAACCATAAAAGAGTGTACTCGTCCATTTTAAATAAGAAAATTATAAGAAAATCTCTTTCAAAGAAAAGCTCCATCTTTGCCGCTTAGGTCCGTGCAATTGATCTAGTACTCAACATTATTATGGGGTTGGTAGGTTTTGTTAAACAAATCAACCTACATAAGAATAAAATAAAGGAAAGAAAAATCAAAAATATTCATCTATGGTAAATGACAAGGATTTTATAATGCAAAAATTACAATTTTAATGAAAATTAGTATTTTGTGTGTTTGAGAGTTTTTGTTTAAGAGTATGAATAATTGAGTTCTTAGACAGAACAGAGTCAGTAATTCAACATGTTTAAGAAATTGATATTTTAAAGATAACATATACCAAAAGGTGTACTTATGTGCCTTTGAGAGAGCGCGAAAGTTGGTGTTTTCTTGTACGTGGTGGTGAAGAAATCTTTGAGTACTGTGTTCGTTGGTGTTGACTCTTTCTGCTAGCATATTAGTGTGTCGCAAGGTGTCACTCTGTATGCTGAGTCGGGAACATTGTATGCTGGTCGAAAAGGGGTCTATTTATAAGTGTTTGGTGGATCAAAAAAGGCTCAGTTGAATACATTTATTATTTTGGGTGCAAACGCTTTTGATTGGTCCAGAAATCTTTATTCAGTTTTCTTTTATTTTAACCGAAACAATGTGTCGAGCCAGATTCACATAACCCAGTTTTTGTCATTACTTCTTTTAACGTCTTAGGGTGAACAACCGGTTATCTTTATAGCGCCAGTACCACTACATCATCTCCGAAAGCAAACGCAAAAACTTAATCATATTCACCGATTCACTCTATGTCTTACAATAACTAAGAAATAAAAAATACGTAGGTTATGGAACTTGTGGAGGAAGGAGTATTTCTCTATGATGTAAATCCAAGTGGCAGTTCCCAAATATATAACACAATTTGTACAAATATCGTAGACGAAAGAAAATTGACAAAAATAAGAATGTTAAAAACAAACAATTTTTTACTTTATCACAACTGGACAAATAAGAAAAATAAAAAGGCAGTAATGTTCATAAATTTTGCTATGTATAGAGGTGTGTGTGTGTGTTTGTAAAAACAAGAATATTTTTCGTCAGGAATAATTGGGGGAGAAAGGTCAACTTGTACTTACATACATGTGTATGTATGTGGGTATGTGTGAGATCTGGTATGTATAAGTCACTTAATCTATTTGTCATTCAAGCCAACTGTTGGCGTGTTAGTATATTTAAATGCGTCTGATTTTTCCTTCAACGTGTGTCGTCTGTATGCCTTCTGTGTGCCGTCTCTTTTTTAACTCAAAACAATTTGATTTTTTATACTGAGTGGATCGAATTGATATATTTTAAGTTTGCGCGGGTAGATTTTATAGCTGGTCAACTAAAGTTGAAATGTGCGGACGTATGAGTAAACTCAACTCGAGACCTGATCTAACCTATGAGACTCGTCGAAATTACTTATTTATTGAGGAGCCTATTTTTTTGGTTCTATGTAAAATCTTTCGGTAAGTTAGTGTTTGATCCATTTTTTTGAGAATGCTCAAATCTAATCTATGTGTTTGCTGATTGGCTTAAAAATATTCTAAGTAAGTGAGGTTTGGATCCTTCGTTTTTTTCTAGAATATTCTGATTTACGTGTTCTTTGCTAATTTAACTAAAAACAAAAAAGTGTGAATCCTATATACCCACCCCCAGCAGATTGATAAATATTGAAAATATTCATCAATATCTTACATAAGTCTTAAAATGAGTTGGCCAATGTACATATCTACCAGATCTTGTGGTGATATTTGTAGTTGTATGTGTCAGCGTGGAAGATGGTTCAGACAGTTTGTATTTGTTGTGGGTGTAGAATGTTCCGTCGTACTTTCTTTTAAGGTCGATCCAACTATGCCGGTTTTAATCTGTCTATGGACACTGTATCCTTTTTGCCTTTTATAATAAGTGTAAAATATTTGGGTTATCTTTCAATCACTTGGAAAGGTCCGAAATAAGTAGGACTCAGAGTTTTTTTTATTGAATCATTTTGTACGAAAACGTATTTACAGTTGTAAAGGTTTCATATGTCCAAAGGTCAAATTATTGAACTAGTCATGTAGTTTCTTTCCATCTGATGCACCCATACGCCTGAAAATGGCATTTTTTGTGTATCATATGGTGTTTCTTCCGGCATTTCGTCGAGTAAATCGATAACCTCTGCTGCGACGACGTAGGCATATTTTGATGTTTGTGATGTACTTTTTTGGCATTGAATAATGAATTTAGCTAGGAAAACCATATTGGTATGTTAGTCGGGTTGTTGTTGGGAATGCTGGCTGATATCGTTGCGGTTGTGAGTTCAGTGTAGTTGCTTTCCACTTTCTATGTCTACGTGTTGTAGTTTTGTGGGGGGGTTCAAATAAAAGTCTGTTCTTTCAAACGTCGGAGATCACCATTTGTAGAGGAATGAGTATTTCTCTAAGATGTAGCTCCGAGTGCCAGTTCCCAAATATACAACAGAATTAGTACAAACAACGTAGACAAAAGAAAATTGACAAAAACAAGAATGTTAAAAAACAAACAATTTTTTTACTAATCATAACTGACCATAAAAGGTAGTAATGTTAATAAATTTTGTTAGGTATACATGTGTGTGTATGTAAAGACAAGAATATTTTTGTCAGGAATAATAGGGAGAAAGAGATAGGTCAACTTGTACTTACATACAAACGTTACCCTTTTATGCAAAAAGTGTTCAATGAACACATTTCCAGAATGAGTTACTTTTATACAATGTCTACAGATAATAAAAATATTATTTACTAAGTTAAAAAATATTGTCTTCCTTTATTATGTATTTCTAAGTTACGGTTAAAGTTGCCCATTTCAGCTTATTCTAACTCTTTCTTTTTCCTCACTGCCAACTGCCGGCAGCGGTGGAACGTGCAGCTTACTGAATAGACTTGATTAGGGCCGGTGCTGTGTTCTCATGACCCTCCCCACGAATCTGTGCTTCGGGCTCCCACTCAACAAAAAGTCAATTTTTATAGAGTAATATTCATAGAAAATGTATATAATCTGCTCTTCATGGGCTCACGAGTAGGCTTAACCGAGAGTCGGGTTTAGTATGTGCCGGCCCAGGCTTTAACTTCTCCATTAGATTGAAGTAAAGGTAACGTCTACCTTTTTGCACGTCCTTCATTATGACGAAACTGACCACAATATATATATACGTGTGTGTGTGTGTGTGTGTGTGTGTGTGTGTGTGTGTGTGTGTAATTTTGATGAACGCAAAATTAAATGAGAGATGAGAGAGCATCTAAAACAGGCTAAGAAATATCTCTCAGAATGCGGTCATTACAGTTGCCTATTTTTTAAAATATGTTTAAGCTCTGGAAGCTGAGACACATACAAGTCATATTGTTTGCGGAGGATAAATGAACCGCAAACACAAAAAATTGTTCGTTCCGACACGCATGATAAATTACTCATTTTTTCAGTTTTCGTTTTTCGTTTTTTTGTTTGTTTTTTTTTTGTTTTGTTTTTTTCCTTTTAAGCTTTTTAACATAACAATTTTATTTGAAATACAGCTAAGTTGTTCGTTTTTGCTTTAGTTTTTGTTGTTTGTTTTTGGGGGTTTGTTTTTGCTATTTTTCGCAACATTTTTTTTTTCTTTCTAACTATATGCTCAAGAAATTATTTTTCTATATTAACTCAAATTTTTAAGTAAATCCAAACTATATTTAATTTAAAAATGAAAAAGTCAGAGGTTTTAAATTGTTAACAAACCAGGTCGGATTTGCTAAGGGAGGTAATTATTAAAATTTTCTTTTTCCTTGCATCATGTGTAAATTAAAGGAAGAAAAAGTATTTTCTTACGATGACACAACGAAATATTAAATCAGGATTAAATTCAATCAGTACATTTCTTTTTATCCTATATCATAGTACATCTTCGACAAACTTTTTATTTATAAACCAAATTATATAATAAAATTAATGAAAATAGCATTTTGCTTTAACAAAGAATTTTAAGTTCAAATTTCATAGATTTCAGATGAATATTAGAATTTATATTATCATAATTTTTAAAACCTTTCTTTATGCGGCATATATATATATATATATATATTTATATATATATATGTACATATATATTTATATATATATATATATATATAGATGTGTGTGTGTGTGTGTGTGTGTGTGTGTGTGTGTGTGTGTGTGTGTGTGTGTGTGTGTGTGTGTGTGTGTTGCTTCACTGAAATTTCGTTTCGTTTTCCCAGGCTTTATTTTATACATACTCTTCTAATTACAAGGCAGTGGCTCATGTTGTAATCGAAATTACTTTATTCAAAATCATCTTTCCACAATAGAAGTTGTTGAATTCTTTACTCTAAAAGTCACTGTTTCCTTTTTTCATTTGAATTTAAAAACAAAATTTAGAATTATGGAAAGAATTTTCGTGATGCTGTAATAGTTTGAAGCTAAATCGATTTTTCGGTTCGCAAATGGTCACATGATGATAGATATGTTTTAAATTTTACACAGTTCTTCGGCAAGTGAACTTAGTCGTGAGGTTATCTATCTATGCAAATATCGTACGGATCATATGAATCTGTATGCCCTCCACCAACCCCTCGATGAAAGCTCCTTGTCTTTTAGTTTGAGCAACTCTTCAATATAAACAGTGACTTCGTTATAAATAATCAACACTTCTCAGAGTTCGAGGATTTTTACTTCTTTTTTGGGAAATTATGGATTATTCAACGATGCGAGATCGAATCACATATTCTCCATAACATTTATATATATATATATATATATATATATATATATATATATATATATATATATATATATATTTATTCATTATTTCTTGAACATTCCGTGTCAGTCGATTTATTTTGTTGGGGAGGCTAAAATAAATAAACCAAATGAGGAATGTTTTGATACTCTCGTTATCTATACCTCAGCAGGCAAGAAAAAGAAAGGGCAAAAACGAACAAGATGTCCTCGTCCGCTGGCTGCTCATGATAGTCGCCACAGAGACAACGAAGTGAGAATAAAAAAATTGTCGTTGGAACTGGTAAAAGTTAGTTGTACGTTCACATTGAAATAAGTAATGTCAATGCGAGGATGTGTGTGTGTCAATGCAGTCATCCTGCATTCTAGCGGGTTTGAATGAGTTGGGTTTTTTACAAAACTTTTGGATGTCAGTGATTTGGGTTTTGAGCGGAAATAAATCTTATTGGTGATCAGATATTTCATTATTTTTAAGTCTATCGGATCTCTATACGTGGATCCATCGATCCAGAAACTTGTTTTGTTTAGTCTGTTTTTAATTGTAGGACAGTAAACTTTCACTCTTCAAGAGAGTTGTAGGAAGACACGACTATTTGTAACATTTCTTCATTTGCTTGAATAATCCATTCATTTTTTAAATCTGTTTCGCACTTTTTTAGACTGGAAAAAGTGTAGCAGAGGGGATATTGATTTTTGGCTATCGGGATTTAATTTTAGGATATCTCTAAACTAGAATTACTTTTATATTAAACAGGGTTAGAGAAATAGTCGCCGCTAACGGTTGTCCTAATACAATAAAATAAGTACTTATAAAAGTAGAAAAAGAACACAAACTAGAATAATACAAATTATTAGGCTTTTGACAGACAAGCAAAACAACAAAATTAAACACACAAAAAAAAACAATAAAAACAATAAAAGAATTTGTTGGTCTATACATATATATAAGTTTTATTTGAAACAATGGATTATAAATAGCAAATTTACAATGAAATATTTTACATACGGAAGTAAACTTTTCTTTTCTTTTTTGTTCTCCTTTTTATAAGATATTTATATTTAGAAAATTTTTAAATGTGTTTGCTTTAGTAGATGTTTTGACTCACAAAGTCCTGTTGTGGCTAATAATCTTGTGGACTTTATAGGACTTTACACTCCTATAAATTATTTTGGGCGGTATCCCACTTGTTCCCACAAAGATGGCAGACGCTCACTTATTCACTCTCGGGAAACCATTGACCAGGAGGACCACATGACATCCTTAAAACTACGTCGGCGCGTAAATTTGAGTCCTGCGTTCGGAGCCACCTACAAGACGCGTATTTTCTATAAATACGTCGTCTTTAAACACCCTTGTTCTCTTTTACCAAATTTCTTCGCAGCAGCAATACACTCCCTTCAGCGTGAATCAACAGGAGAGAAAAGCAACACCATGGATGGGCCTCGCAGACATTCATATACAATGACTATGAGACGCTTTCCAGTCTCTGAGAAACTGCCCGTTTCTAATCATAAAAAAGGATATTTTAACATGTAATTCTTTTGTAGCTTAGTTGTGTTAGACACACACACACACTCACACTCACACTCACACATATACACACACTATTATTTTGTTAGTAGAGTTAGTAATTTCTTTTATGTATCAATGTAAGTTTTATTGTTGTAGAATATAAATTTGTTTTTGTTCGTCGCCTTGTTTTGAATGTTCATTTTGTCTGCGCCATTTTACAACATTTATTTGTTTCATATGCTTTATTCATTCATTTGTTTTATCCATGTGCCATTCTACCTTAATTCTAAACTAAAACATTAAACTTATGGGGAAACATTAAATTGTCGGGGACCATAGATAGCAAAAATACTTTCACTCTCATACAAATGGTAACCCTGAGTTAGAACACGCAACCAGATATAAAAATAAATTAAATATACCCATAGCACATGGAACTCTTTCTGCGTTACCTCCAACAAATTTGAAACCTTACTTCTTGAGAGAAAACGCAACCACAAATGTTAACCCAACGACGTAAAATGAGCATACAAAATTTCCTAAACATTCGAAATATGTAAGAATATATTTCACTCATTTCAAAGGCAACATGAAAATTCTATTACGGCGCGTGGACTTGAGAAATAAGAGCGGCGAACACATGCAAATTCTTTAAATGTCTTATTCAAATTTTTCATATACAACAATTACATGCAAAAATGTAAACAAAATTTTCCAAGCTAAAATTTCCTACACAGAAACAGGACGGCAGAATTTTGACATGCTGCTGATTTTGACACGAGGCATATTTCTTCATTTTCCCCACTACCAAAAATCAGGCAACCTTTCAACTCTTTTACTTGCCCACCTAATCTTACTGGCCACCAAGACACTTTCTTCTGCTGCTACCAGACTGGTCAGTAGACGACACACAGTTCTTTTATTACTACCAAACTTGTCAGTGGGACGACATACCCAACAACAAGGAAGAACAGGACTTCGCGATATTCTCCACCAGCCAAAAAAATTCCCGACATTTTCTGAACAAATACCAACAAAATGCCAGCCAATTCACTTACTATCTTCATAATTCGACGAACTATCCGTGAGTGCCAGAGTAACGAAGCCAAAAAGCACCCAATAAAGACCGGATACAATGTTAGCCCGCGCTCTCGAAGCAAACAAATCACAAAAACTACTAAGACATCTGAAAGTTTGATTTTACGAAAACGAAGACAAGCAAATCTTCAAAAAATCGACACTAATACTCAGACGTCCAACAACGAAAAACTCTGAAGGAAACTTGTTCCAAGCTGACGCAACATTCCATTACACAACATTCAACTTCGAAAATTTTCAACACAACAGGAATTATGATAGCTATATAATTGTGCACACCAACAAGAAAATTCGCGGCGTGGTCAGTACGTGCCCACGAGCCACGCTAAACACCGAATTTATGGAAAAACACTAAAAACCTAGCTAGACTAAATTCAACAACGAATAATCGTTTCAACCAAAAACGAAATTTAACATAAATTCACCTGTCACTTCATTCAACTGCACATAACACAACCTTCATGGAATGCTCAAACAAAAGACAGTTTCCACAACTTCAATTATCAACACATCCTAAAATGAGCCTAACACAAGATACGTAAGACATTATTACAGCGAATTGAGTTAAACACTGCGTACTTGCTGTTCTACACTCAAAACAGCACCAAAATTTCACCTTGTGCCCACAAGGAATGCCAAAAAAAGTGCGAACTAACTCCCACGCTAAAAAAATACACTTGAATTCATTCACCACCACAAAGTCAACAGTCACGTAAATTTGCCTCCACGTTAGAGAACATATTGAAAAATATTTTCAATATTTACCAATCTGCGGGGGCGCATATAGGACTTTACACTCCTATAAATTATTTTGGGCGGTATCCCACTTGTTCCCACAAAGATGGCAGACGCTCACTTATTCACTCTCGGGAAACCATTGGCCAGGAGGACCACATGACATCCTTAAAACTACGTCGGCGCGTAAATTTGAGTCCTGCGTTCGGAGCCACCTACAAGACGCGTATTTTCTATAAATACGTCGTCTTAAACACCCTTGTTCTCTTTTACCAAATTTCTTCGCAGCAGCAACACACTCCCTTCAGCGTGAATCAACAGGAGAGAAAAGCAACACCATGGATGGGCCTCGCAGACATTCATATACAATGACTATGAGACGCTTTCCAGTCTCTGAGAAACTGCCCGTTTCTAATCATAAAAAAAGGACATTTTAACATGTAATTCTTTTGTAGCTTAGTTGTGTTAGACACACACTCACACATATACACACACTATTATTTTGTTAGTAGAGTTAGTAATTTCTTTTATGTATCAATGTAAGTTTTATTGTTGTAGAATATAAATTTGTTTTTGTTCGTCGCCTTGTTTTGAATGTTCATTTTGTCCGCGCCGTTTTATAACTTTTATTTGTTTCATATGCTTTATTCATTCATTTGTTTTATCCATGTGCCATTCTACCTTAATTCTAAACTAAAACATTAAACTAATGGGGAAACATTAAATTGTCGGGGACCATAAATAGCAAAAATTCATTCACTCCTCCTACAACTTATATTTCTTTCGTTCAAGGCTATTTTCCATCAAAGGTCCTTCATTGCTTGTTTATTGTTTCTTCCCAATTTACATGTCTGGAGTCCAAAGTTCAACAAAGTTTTCTTTTGGGGAATTTCAAAGCTAGAAACAAGAAGTGACAAGGGGTCATAAATCAAATTTCTTCCAGACAATTTCTCTAGCACTAAGGGTGTTCTTTGCACTTACTGGTGCTAATTTCGTAACATCCACTATCATATATTTAATGCTGTTAAAAATTGTTGACTTTGTAGGGGATGACATGTTATTGTTTTGGTGTTTTGTTATTGTTTAGGCAGTTTTTCTTACGCACTGTGGCTTAAGCAAAATAGACCCATTAGTCATAGGCTAAGCCTCTTATTCTTACAGGGTTTTTATGGATAATTGTTGAAACAATAAGCCTACTGCAAGCTATTTTTAGTTTTGGTATGCTGACCCCTTCAAAAGAAAGTTAAGTCTAAGTTCTGGAAGCGGTATTATTAGACGTCTTGCCGACAAAGGAAGATGTTAGCTCGGGTCAGAAGATGTGGTAATAGCCTACGTAGGCTCAACAGAAAAAAATTCGAGTTGAAAGGAAAGATATTCATCTAAGAGGAGGAAGTGGTAATCTAGTCAAAGTTCACTTCAAGAAATAGTAAACTTAATTTTCGACAAGTCTACACAGGAAACATAAAGAACACGGTTGTCCAGGTTGATTCTACATAAGAAGGAGACGCCGAGAAGAAGAGTAAATCCTAAAAATTGTCTTCAAATTGACATAAAATACCAAAGAAAAGTATTTTATCATTAACAAATGTTAAACTGACAGTAGGTGGTTGACGGCATGGCTTCGGGCAAGTTAGTCGTTACATTTCTTTATACTCTTCTTTTTTTTTTTTTGTTATCATATTGCCGTTACTTGAATGAATATTATTTTTGTTACCATAAATTCAATGTTTTCGACAAGCATAGGGGAAATATAGAAAGCCGGATTTTGTAAAGTTTATTTCTCTTGAAATAAATTTGTGAGAACTAGTTGTTTTTGTTTTTAAAAAAATATATTTCTTTCAGGTAACAAGATTTACCTTTCCCACAACCCCTTTTCATCTCCTTTATTTTTTATACATTTCTCTATCCCTTCGTTTATCCTAACAGTTACTATTTGGTTTCTAGGGATTGGCAGAGATAAAGCCTAGCATATTTATTGAATTGAGCACGATTTCTCATAAGAATTCATTTTTCTCAAAAATAGTCTCTGGTGGTAGGAATTCTACTAGCTCAGTGCGGCGATTTTTGTCGGTATCAGGTTTCGCTTCCAGTTGCTGACGTCACGGATGACTTTGTGTTTTTTCAAACCAAGACCTTTTCGCCGTAAGTAACTGGCGGGCTACGATAAACAAGTCCGTCACCTTGGAAAGGAGAAAATAAACTGATTTATTTAACAAAGCAGTTTGTTGCTACAGCTATATGGCCAAGTAGTCCGCAAATTGGCTAGTTAGGCGTGTCGGATTGTTGAGGTAAGCTAGTTGATGTCCCGTCCCGGTGGTTGAATCAACAGTTAATCTGAGGGTTTGTCAGTATTAGCTACGAGCGAGTTGATTATGTCGTTGTGAGCTCGAACAGTGACGTCCGCTGGCGGGCCTGTGTCGTCAGTGCATAAGGCTAGCAGTTCGTTGGCCAGGAAATGCGTCCTGAGTTGTTTGGCGACGCTACTCTACTTAAGTCATCCGGAAAAATCATCGGTGAATGTAATGGCATGTCTGTGCCCGTTTAAAAACTGACGTTACATATCTGTCAGGTTATCTTTTTCTACTCTGGGAAAATATTCCCTGGATACAAGTTTCACAGTCCTTGTTTGGAGTGCCTATTTTCTCCTTAATTATCATTCTCTCAACCACATTTGGTACTTTCTTAATGCCACCATAATTGCAATGGCTAAGTATCCAGTGCCAAGTGTAGATATCGTAGCAGCCCAGACAACTCTCTTCTATTTGTTCTCCGCAAATATTAAATAATATAGCCTGTTGTATTAAATTATTAAATTTGGTACCATTCCTGTGTATCAGCTGATTTTTATTTTTCTTGAATGTTATAGTCACCGCATTGCCGTAGCTAACTTAAAAAGAAAATATATTCCTGTAAATAGGAAGGTATGCATAGTGCCCTGATTTTGTTAGAGATACTGTCTCGTGGTTTCCGTGCATATCCACATGACATTTTTCAGCGTCATCACTTTTTAATGCTTCACCGCTTGGCCTTGTCCCATCAGCCAACTCTATAAAGTGGTTTTCAGGATTAAATGAGCCATCAACATTTTAGAATTTTTCCACGTCTTTTATTATATGCGATAGTAGCTCTTGTATCACCCATAAGTCCTTTATATAAAATGGTCATCTTGTGGTAATTTATTCAAAAAGCAAATTAACTTTTGATAGTTTCTTGATTGCATCTCAAACGTATCTGGTAGTTCTTTTAAAAGCATGGCAATTATTATGCCATCACTTAATGATTCTTTCGAATTTCATTGTGCCGTTGACGTTGCTCTTATTCTTACAGTATAGTCTGTCACACTTTCATTAGGTTCCTTTTTAACTTATATTTATTCAGTATAAAAAAAGAAAATTCTAGGTTTCCCCGTAACAGCATAATTGTCACGTAATATCCCCAAAGCTTTTTTTTTCCTTGTGCGAGGTTTCTCTCATGACAAAAACAGGCTTCTATCATCCAGAAACTGTTTTAATTTGGCGTAGGCTTTCTCATTTCTTTCTGTATCTATTTCGTCTCCGTTCAGGTTTTTGTATTTCAAACCTAACGAGCGTAAATAGCACAGAAATTTTGTTTCCCAAATGTCGTATTTGATCTTGTTGGAAATCTAAACATAGTGAGATTCATTTAGGGGAGTTATGGGCGGAGGTTCCGACAATCTCGTGACCATTGGTCATGTGACATTCCGAGAAGTGAGTTCTATCATTTTTTGGTTGCAGACATCCGTCAAAGTGGACCACTCTCTTTCGCCTCTGCTTTTCGTGCAGCACATGCGTGTAAATTATCCTATGTGAACCTTTTCCCTACACCAGAAGAAACATGTTTTTACCCGCTGCAATCAGCACTGCTTGTTCTGTGGAACTGCTTTTGTACCTTTTTATAATTTGGGACACTTTGTCATGTTCTGTAATTATGTGTACAATATATTTATATATAGATGTCGTTTTAGTCTAAATGGACTTTGTTTTTACTTAGCAAAATATTCTGTATTAGATTTTATTTAGATAGTCTAATGCATTATAGGAAAAAGCCGGTGGTAGTCTCAATGAATACTACTACATGCTATAAATTCCTATAATCTCATCTCTGTCAAATAGTAACCTGTTGCACGTATAAGACACAAGAAGGTTTGTTTGGTTATTTGTTTCGTGGGGTTGGTGTTGGTTGCCACTGAATTCTAAGTTTCATATCTGACTCCTTTGTTCTTCTTACCCCATCAGCTTGTCAGCTTCTTTGTCTGTGGAAGCCCGCAAGAGAATTACGAAAGGAAAGGAAAGGAAAGAGACGAAGACACCATTTAAATTCCAAATTTATTTTCGGATTCAACGACCATTCTGTGGGCGGGAAATCTTTCCTGAAACCAGTAGAAATAGTCGCGTCTCCCAGACAATGCACTAAAACTTATTCGAGTCATTTTCTGTGGGTGGTGAGTTTAATGTCAGTGGTTATATTCAGTGAGTGTTTTTTTCAGTGAGGTATGTTTTTCGGTGGTAAAAGTTTGCTTTTCGTCGTTTTGTCCAGTAGTATTTTCAGTAAGGTATTTTTAGCAGAGGACGCTAGCTAGCAACATATATATATAGCTAAGTATAAGGCCACGAGAACAATCAGAACTTGTGTTAGCTGCCAACAGCCGAGAGAAAAATCTTTTCAATCCGAGCAGCACGGGTTAAGGGAGAGAATTTCTGTTTAGCACCCAGAAGCCCCCTTCCTTAGGCATGAACCGTTCTTGCTTCCTATCAAAGGGCTTCTGGGAATTGCCACAGTTTTTGGAATTTAAATCATTTTACTTTCTTTTTTTTTTATCTTCACACACCGAATTCCATCATCCTTTTTCCTGTTGAGTTTGTTATGCCGTTAAATAAGGATAAAATAAGATGAAATTATACGAAGGAAAAATGGCACGTCCATTTTCGTGGAAAGGAAAAAATAAACTGATTTATTTAACAAAACAGGAGAGCTTTACAAAGGATGTAATCGTTTGGGCGTGGAATACTTGTTGATATCAATAATGACTTACAATAGTTCATCTAAAAACTGAAATAAAGAATATCAATAATCATATGATTGTCATCGGATTACCAGCTTCCTGTTGAATGTTATAATTGATTTTGCCTAAATATCATTACGTAATCGTTCTTGAAATCGAGTCCAGCCTATTTTATCCACCAATAGTGGTAGTGGCAATTCGTCAAAAGAAATTAAGATTCATGTAAATATCATGAAAAGTAGGTATTAACAATTTTTCACCCTTTTTTCCGTTAAAACGAATTAAAAAATAATTACTTATTATTTATGTTTTACTTAAAAGATAGTAACATCGTAATTATCAGTAATAAAAGCAAAATAACATGAAATATCTAATTTTTACTAAATTTTAAACATTTAAATTCACAAAAAGTTGAAAATTTACACAACTAAAGATTACATAAATTAATAAGAAAATTTTATTAAATTTCTTAAATACTTAAAAAATGCATGTAGAATGAAATAAGAAACGAAAAGCATTAATAAACTGATTTGTGTAAAAGTATGACTTACATCTTGGTATCTACAAGAATAAAAAATCGTATCAGTAATAGTTTATTTCTTTTAATCTGGAAAAAAGAAAATAAGCACTTTAAAATGGTTTTTGAATGTACAGTCAATAAAACTCTATGAAGTGATTATTTTTAATGTATTACAAACATTGTGAAATGGTAAATACTTTTTAATTGCCTTTTTAAAATTCAATATTTTACCGGTAAATCTTATATTACCCACTAAACTCTTATTTTTACCTTTTTCAAATTTTCTATTTTTATAACAAAATTTTGCTTTTCCCTTACACATTTACTTAAATCTTCAACTGAAATGCAAGGGACAAAAACTGAAAATTGCATAAAAAATGATTGTTTATGTAAGTTTCATTACTTTTTTCGTCTAATATTTTCTATATCTGAAAAATAAATAGAAATATTTAAAAAGAAACAACTCCCAGTTTCTTACTTTAAAATTTGTTTTTCGATTAATAAAAAATATTCGTTATTTAATAATATATTTAGATTTTGTCAGTGATTAGTAAGAAGCAAGTCAAAATCTAATGCAAATTTATGACCCAACCTTTTTAAGCTGAACAAATATCGACTCAAAATTATTTACCGATTAATCTAAAAAAAAGTTATATTTTCTATTAAATTATGGTATTAAACGCTCTCAAAATATTTTTTAATTTGATATTCATATTTGCGTTACTATTTTCTTCTAAAAGCTTCCAATTTAGAATCTTCGTCTTTATTCCATTCACACCTTCCGACTTTTGTCTTTTTATTATAAATAGAAAGTACATGTAGTATCATATACCCCAACCGATAAAATAGCACATCAAATATGGGTTAAATGATCTGAAAAAATCAGCAAGGCTTTGATAAAATAACTGATGCATTATAAAGTTCATTCTTTTATAGATGAACACTGAAACTTTCATTGAAACCAGATAAATCCCTGATTTGGGGCGATTTTTTCTTTTCTTTTTTTTTCCAATCATGAGTAGTGATTTTGTGGGGCATCCAAAAGATTTGGTTGGTTATTTGTTTATTTATTTATTTATTTATTTTTTGTAGGTTGTGGCTATTTGGGTTTAGATACCCGATTGCATTTGTTTTCTTCTCTACTCCAATTGTCTCGTTGGCGTCTTATTTGTCCGTGAAGGCTGTAAAAGAATTACTGAAGGAAGGAAGAAAGAGACGAAGATAACTTTTAAATTCAAATTTTATTTTTGGGTTTTATACAGCTACTCTGTAGCGAGGAGATAGATATCTTCCTGGACCCCATCGCGTCTCCCAAAAGTAGCGGGCGATAAATCCAGTTGGTGTTTTCAGTATAGGCATCTGCTAGAGGAGATATGGTCTCACGCAAAGTACGAGACTTTGGCGGACATGAGCGCCGCCGGCAAGCGGCCGAAAGAAAGACGGTATCAAAGGTAAGACTGAAGTGAGCTAGAATTCGTCATTTGCGTGGGGACGGTCATTTCTTTGACCATGTGCCACTCCTACTTCCTGTCAGAGGCTTCTGGGATTTTCTACACTTTTTGAATTTATTTCATTTTATTCTATTTTATTGTTTCTAACCCCCAACAATTTGATACATGACAACATGGTAGCCATGTTTTTAGTACCTAATTAAAATCATACAGGATATGCATTTAAATACTTGGCTTAGCAGTTACTCTTTTGACGGGTGGTAAAAAAAAACCCTAATGGCTGTATTCTGGGAGTGGGGCTCCTCCCCAGACAACACATACCCTTTGTCTAAAAGGGTTTGATTTTATGTTCTTGGTGCCTGAGGCGTCTCGCAAGGGGAATACTGACGCTACACCGCTACGAGAGACTTGCTTCCGGCGTTGCACTCACATTAAAAATAACTTGTGTCTATTTGAGCAAGAAATAAAACTAAAAAATAGTTACTTTGAATCCGTTTTTTTTTTTCAACAAAATATTTATAAGTTTTAGGATATTTTGGTTAAAATGTAATTCAGTTTTGTTCACTAAGTAGGTATTTTATGATGTTTGAACTCAAGGTTCACATTTTTATTCAAAATACGTTACTTTTTGGACTTACTTTCAATTTATAATACAAATGATGTAATAAACTTAAAGAAAAAATCCATCTAATTTATAAAGGACTTAAATCTCAAATTTTACAAATTTACGTTGAATATCTAAATTTGTTATCACTTTTTCGTTTTTCATTTTAATTTTAAAACAAAATTTAATAAATAATAAAAAGAGGACAATTTTCGTGATGCCTCAACTGTTTGAAACCAAATCATCGATTAGGTTTGCAAATGGATACATAATGATCATAATCCTTAAAATCGGACTTATTATCCAACGAGTCAATTTAGTCGGGAGGTTATCTATGCAAATGTCGAACGAATCATTTGTGTTTGAATGTTATGTATCTTTTATTTATAAAATTTTTGGCATAAACGTATTAATCATATTTTCTCCCGAGGTTATAATGTTTTATAAAGAATCTAATAGTAATTTGCATGTCCTCTTGAATAATATTCAATTTGAAATGTTGTGTAAAACTTGATAGGAAAACGGTGGCATTCTACAATGAAGCATTGATTTGGTTTCGTGAATGAATGAAGCAAATACCTGTAAACTCTCTTCTTTGCTTTCTCCTGAAAACATTTTTTTTTTGTTTGAGTGGATCTCTAATTGATCTCCAAAACTTTAACTGGCTTGAATTGATTTTTGCAGTTTTTAGCGGGTCTTGTTTTGAGTCAGGTCAAATTTAAGGTCTGCATTGTTTGTTTTTGTTTTATTCATTTATTTTTACTATTTGAGAATGACGAGTGGAAAAGTTCATTTGAGATTGCTAAAATCTTTATTACTACTAGTAGTATGTAAAAATAAATACAACCAGCCACAACTTGGTCTGATGTTTTCATGAACGAAAAACTGACGCTCACCAAACGCCGTTAACTCTGTGTTTAAATTTATAAAAACTTTGGTATTCATATGATCTATCATATTGAGTACGCTTTCTTTATAGATATGGAAAACACACACACACACACACACACACACATATATATATATATATATATATATATATATATTGTCATTTGACAATATATATTATATTATATTGACTGTTTTGTTCTATCAGAACTCTTCAGTGTGGCTAGACACGTAATTGCTTCATGTTTTGGTAAAGCATCATTATAGCGGGTAACAATTTATTTTGGAGAAACCATATGCATGTAGTATTTGCTCCATCTTTTTTCTGTGTAAGGAATCGAAAATCCTGGAGAAACCAACGAACAGAAGAGTAATTTTGATGGTTCACTCACCTGGGGGAGACACCGACTCCTTCGATGTTGTCACTGTAGTCTTGCAAGGAGTTACATAAGCACCCATTATGTTTATACTCTGCCTAGACAACGTATTTCGAGCGTCAAGAGAACGAATAAAAGAAAATGGTTTGCAGAGGATATCCTGCAGAAACTATGACAGATACAGACTACACAGATGATCAAGCACTTCTGACAAATACACCAGCCTGAGCGGAATCTCTACTGCACAGCCTAGAGCAAGCAATAAGAGGCATTGTCCTGTATGTGAACGCAAATAAAGCAGAATTCATGTTTTAAACAAGAAAGATCCATCATTACTCTAAGTGGCATGCCTCTAGAATTAGTAGACCAGATCACATACCTCAACAGCAACATCTCATCTACTGAAAGTGATGTCAACATGCACCAAGCAAAGGTGTACATTTCTATGGACAGGTTATGAATCACGTGGAAATTTGATCTCTTCTATAAAATAAAACAATTTCTTCCAAGCTGTAGCTGTGTCCATACTACTATATGGATGCACCACATGGACGCAAACAAAACACTGAGAAAAAGCTGGATGGAAACTACACAGGAATGCAATGTGCTATTTTGAACCAAACCTAGAAGCAACACCCCACAAAACAGCAGCTGTATAGCCACATAGCTCCCATCTCACAAACAATTCCAGTAAGACGAACAAGACATGGGGCACTACTGAAGAAGTAAGGACGAATACATAAGTGATGTTCTCTTAAGGATTCATACACATGGACGCACTAGTGTTGGCTGACCAGCAAAGATTTACATGCATCAACTCTATGCAGACACTGGATGCAGCCTAGAGGAAGACCTACCAGGAGTGATGGATGATAGGGATGGATGGCAGGAGAGAGCCAGGGAACTCTGTGCAGTCAAAGCGACTTGATGATTATATATATATATATATATCATTAAAGAAAAAACCAAAGACCGGTTATTTTAGGATTATAAATTTATTTCCATCCTGTTTTGGGTTTCTGATGTAAACCAAAAACACGAAGAAAAATATAACAGGACCTCTTCAGATCTTATGGATAAAATAAAACAGAATAGACACGGGGGAGGGGAGAGGAAGAAAGGGGAAGAGTTACCTCCTCGTTTTATTAAACTTCCGTTTTTTATTTACTTATTAATTTTATTTATTTTTCTAATTTTACCGTCGGTTGGAATTATGGTAATTTAACTTTTTTATTTATTTTATTTATTTTCTTTTTTTGTTAAGTTCGATAATTAACTTTCATGCGTTTTGTTTATATAATAAATTTTTGTAAGTGAAATATTAATACTTATATTAATTTCGAGTCTATTTCCTCAGTTCCCTATTTTTTCCATATATGTATATTGGATACGTTTTTTATTTTCATTTTATTTTATTTTCGTTCATTTACCTTGTTTCTCAATTTATTTCTATGTTTTTTTTTTTCAGATAATTAGTCTATAGTTTAAATTTATCCTTATGCCTACATCTTGCTATTAATTCACATCTCTTATTTAATAACTTTTCAGGCACTGGATACGTCATTATTTGTATTTTCTCTTCTAAGCACAAGCTGCATCTACCGTCAAAACATTTTGGAGTATTTGATTTTTTCAATATAGACCATTGAATCTCAGGGGTTAACCCTTTGTTTTTCAAACTCCAGAATTGCTTAGATAGTGCTGTTTGGTGTTTTAGATGTTCGTGGGAGAAAGAATATTTGTGATTTGCGTACCTCTCCTTCCATTTCGTGGAAGAAATTCCGATATAGGTTTTTCTATCCGTTATATTCTCTTTTGGGTAAATTATTCCTTGATATACTACATTATTTAAGTTACATAATCCATTCATAGGACAATTACATTCTTTTTTTATACCATTATTATTATTATTATTATTATTTACTCGGTCCTGAAAGTCCTTAATTATATTTTTATTATGACTATTGATTATTTGAAAAATATTTTTCGTTCAAAAGTAACTAATTTTTAACGTTTTTCTATTAAATATTTTATGCAGTTTATTATCATGTTTAAGATGCTTATCTTCTAGTTTCAAAAAATATTTTCCTACATTTATACTAGCTAGCCCACAGAACGTGGGGTTGAACCATACAATTTTCCTTTTTCTATTTTTACGTCTATTTTCCTTATTTATTTCTTTATTACTATCATTAGGTATATTCTCTTCTTTATTGGTAAAGTTTTCCTTATACCCGCTACTTTTTAGTGCATCATGTATATTTTACTACTCTCTCGGAATATTTTCTCATTTGCTGATAGATTCCTTATTCTTAAATTTAACGCTTTTGGGACTTGTTTAATTATTGTCTTAGGATGGTTTGAGTTGATGTCAATATATGAAGGGGACTGATTCGTTTTTATAAATGGTTTATAGGTGTTGTTAGAAAGGTCTAGGGTTACATCTAGGAAATTGACTATCTTATTATTTGATGATATTTCTATTTTGAAACCTAAAAGTTTAAAAGCTCTTATAATTATCTTTTGTATACTAAAGCTATTTGGGCCATTACTATTCGGGATATATATTAAACCATCATCATAACGGTATAAGCCTATTTGCTCCGAGCTGATAATTCTATTCAGTATATGTAATATATATAAACCCACAAGGTCTGCTATTTGTGAAGAATCGTATCCCCCCCCCCATAATGCTAAAATAACCGGTCTTTGGTTTTTTCTTTAATGAAAGTATTGCTCTGTAATATTAGTTACATTGAGCTCTCTACCAGGGAAATTTAAATGTTCAGCCTTTGAATGATTTTCTTGTCCTGAAGGAATTACTCCCAACTCTGGTTTAACTGGACCGAATGATACTTATATATATATATATATATATATATATATATATATATATATATATATATATATATATATATATAACCCATAATAATGTACATCAAACAATTTTTAATAAAACGTTAATTTTCTTCTAAAGCAAAGATTCCAGGTTTTCATAATTTCTTGTGGAACACTATATAATCAAAACAGATATTCTTAGATATTATCAATTGCGAAACTCTGTAGCATTGAAGTTATGAAGCTAAAAATAAAACTATGCGTAAAAATTGCATAAATATTCAGAGATGTACTTATTTGAGGACAGCTACATAATTATATTTTCAGTTACAGAGTTTCAATGCTATATAATTTCTTCTAAAATACTTCTTAATAATATCCATTTTCCTTCTATAATGTTACACTATAAATAATAAAATCCTAATATGTTTGGTTGATATGAAAATCAAAATATATAAATAAAGCTAAAAAAGGATAGTTTCAATATGTATCTTAAACCTTATTTTTTAAATCTAAATTAAATAATGTCTGCAGAAGACTATTTATTTATTATTTCAGGTATCACTAGAATTTTCTTGGCTAAAGACGCTGTGGAAGCAAAAGTCATTGAACGTGAACTTTGACATTGAAAACGTTTGCTCAAAGAGTGAATTCCCGAACAGTTTTTTGGGTGATACAAATGTATTAAGCCCGGTTCAGCTGACTGAAATACTCTGTGGTCTGCGGACAAGAGGCATTTATCAAAAAAGTCTGTGTCCTCACCACCCCATTCTTTTGAGTTAGCGTTCAAGGAACCCAGTTTACTAAAATCGCTTTTATAAATGGCAAGCATGCCATTGCCAAAATAACGCCAGAAACCGGATACATCTTCATAGTGAGAGAATAGTCCAGTGGAACATTTTGAAACATTAAAACATGCATCGAAAAACTGGCTGAAGACAATCGGAAAAAAGATTAATTCGCCACGAACAGTGTTGCGTCGAATTCGATTAAAGACGTCTTCATGCACAATTATATCGACATCAAGAATGAAAAGTAGTCCGGAGTGAATAATAGCGGCACCTTCATTGATGGCAGCTGCGCGGGAAAATGTTCCGTTTAGCAAGAGACACTGATACGTCACTTCTGACTGAAGAGTATCGAGTAATTGAATAATTTGTAATGTCTTTTTGAATGAACTATTAACATCTTTGTAAATGACGAATAAAAAGTGCAATGGTCCAATTTTGTTTTTGTCCATGATAATTATTTTGTCAACAAAACGTTTTGTCTCTTGCACGCGTTGAAAAAGAGGGATAATAATATAAATCTTCTCCGTCGATTTATCATGTTTTTTATTAGTCACTTCACTCATAAATATGGGTGGGTCAAACTTAAGAACCGAATGAACGATGCCCTGCACATTCCACGGACCATTTCTGCTCCTGACTGGAAACTGGAAGAAAAAACCGTAATTTGGTACCAGCTTCATATAGGTACTGTCCAAAGCTATTTTCCATGTCTTATCTTCAGTTTGGTAATAATCCCAAGTCGCCTTCCGAGCAATGTCGTACACAACATTTCGACGTTGGAAAAATAGGTCCATTTGAAGAAATTCGTAGGGGTTTGTTAATGATGACATAATAGTTCCATTTACCTCCGCCCAGTAAGAAATCTGGTTAGCTTCTTTCTGTCCCAGCGACTTCGGCTGATAACTTTCCAAAACTAATAGTTTTTGCAGTTGTCCTAAGGCAAAAAACCACCTTGGTCTGATGAGCAATTTTCGTTGTTGAAGTAAAGTGTCAATATTTTTAATTTCTCGTCTCAGTTGATTTGTTTGCAACATTCTGAAATCGAGATTTTCTCTGAGTATCACGTGACGCAGTCGGTAAAAATTGTCTACTTGTTTCAAAGGATGAAATGTAAGCGAAAACTTTCCGGTTGTTTGTAAGATCTGATCAAAAGCTTGATGATTATTTTCTCGAGTGTATTCATGATGAAATAATTCGACAATCTGAAATTCTCAAGCAAATGTTATTTTTTTTACTGATAATCCAAAAGCAAGAACAAAGATAAACGAAAAATTGTATCAAGAAAATGTTTTAAAAACTTCTTGACAGCTGTTAAATATTTTTGCAGCATTTTGTTATCATCACTATTAAAACTGATTATATGAAATGACTTGTAAAGTTGAAAATATTAAGAAAGAATATATGCAGTTGGGAAGCACGCTTAGCTTAACGGTTATCGTCGTCGAAAATGGAATCTGTGACCATAGTTGAAAATCTGGACAAGGCTGTTTACGTCTTAATTCATGCTAATGGCCATAAGATTTATATGAATCATTCCCCCTCTTCCAAGCCATAGGAAAAAGGGGAGACTGATTTTTTTTAACTTTGGTTAGGCAACCAGTCTATGAGAAGAAAAATTCTGAAAAAAAAACTTCATTCAGCTGAAAAAATTGACTTTGTGCCACATCGTGTCAGTGACTTAGAAATTGGATAAATACTTACTTCAGTTTGAATTAAAGTGAGTATCGTCCAAATTGTGAACAAAAACTAAACCCTAAAAGAATACAATAAAAAATACTTGATTTTAAATCTCAGAAAATGCAACTATTTTGTCTGGAAATTTTACTCTAAAGATATCTCCTGTTAAAATACAATAACAAGAATTATTTTGAATAACACAGAATGTATGAATTTACCCAATTCCATCCCCGACATACAAGGCAAATTTTAAGCGAAGTAACCGATTTGCATGGGATAATCGCGATGGTTAAAGAACAGTGCCAAAGTCGATTTTTCGACACGCTCTTCCCCTCCCAACTAGGAAGAATTCAAGGAAAAAAGAAAGAAACAGCCAATATATTCTCGGAATTCATTTTTGCTTTTTCCCCCTCGTGGCTCGTTTGGTTTCAACACAAAACGTGCGACTAATCTTGTCTTAAAAGAATCAACACAAAGTGGGATTGAGATATTTAGCAGGCAAAATTGCGCATACCGTGACGAAAGATTGCCACAATAAATATTACAAAATATGTGTATCATGTTCAAGCAGAATATTTTATAAATTAACTATTTTTCAAAATTCTTCTCTAATAAATTCAACGGATGGTCACTGCATATTTTGCGATTCTGGCGTTTCGAGTAGTGACGCAAGATAAACAGAGAATTAAAGATACGTCCATTCTCCCATTGTAATTGTTTTAAAATAATTGTTTAATTTTTCTTCCATTTGCAATTAAACTTATTTTCGATGTGTTAGAAGTTACAAAAGTTTCTTGTTCTCAAATTCTATTTCAAAACATGAATTGTTTTGCATTGTTTTTTTTGTACTGTTAGTTTGCACGTAGAAATAAGATTTATTCAGCTGGTACCATCTTGTAATTACTATTAAATATAAAAGATCCTCTTGATTATTATTCGTTGTAGCGTTCGCATGGATTCACTGAAGTGACTATTTATCAGTTCCACCCAACAAAAGGAAAGGCTTATCGAAAAACGTTCTTTATTCATCTAAGTAATCATACAAATCAAACAAACATTATTTAGACTTGCAAGCTGTTGACCGCAGTCAATAATTCACTTTAATTGTCAGGTGAAATCGATATTCTTCATAATCATTTCAAAACTGCAACTGCTCCACGAACAACACAGAATGAAGCGTATGTATTCTATAATTGTAAATACTAATAAATGCATATCCTTGTTGATTAAAAAAAATTACGATTAAAACAATGGGTTAGTATATGAGACGAGGTAAAAATCACAACTTTTAATGCTGCATGGTTTTCATGCTAGCAGGTACTTCTTGCTTAGAAAAATTGGTGCAACACAATATTGCTTTACATTTTGCAACATGCAGTCCTCAGTCAAATTTGATAAAAATATCTATGTACATATTGCGAAAGTTTTCATTATGTGCACATATAGAATGTGTGTGTGTGTGTGTGTGTGTGTGTGTGTGTGTGTGTGTGTGTGTCCTTGGAAAAACATCCTGTCGACGAATTTAGAATATAGCAACTGTATCCAGTACCGAGGAGTAAAACCTCCCCCTCTCAGAAAAAAGGCCGTCCTGAGTACAGAGGAGTAAAACCTCCCCCTCTCAGAAAAAAGGCTGTCCTAATTACAGAGGAGTAAAACCTCCCCATCTCAGAAAAAAAGGCCGTCCTAATTACAGAGGAGTAAAACCTCCCCACTCTCAGAAAAAAAGGCCGTCCTGGGTACAGAGGAGTAAAACCTCCCCCTCTCCGAAAAAAGACCGTCCTAATTACAGAGGAATAAAACCTTCCCCTCTCAGAAAAAAAGGCCGTCCTAATTACAGAGGAGTAAAACCTCCCCCTCTCAGAAAAAAGGCCGTCCTGAGTATAGAGGAATAAAACCTCCCCCTCTATGAAAAAAGACCGTCTTGAGTACAGAGGAGTAAGACCTCCCCTTCTTCGAAAAAGGAGCGTCCTAGAAACAGGGGTAAGACCACCCTCTCTTTGGAAAAGGGGTGTCTTGGGCACAGAGGAGTAAGATCTCCCCATCTCAGAAAAAGGAGCGTCCTGGAAACAGGATTAAGACCTCTCTCTCTCTCTGAAAAAGGGGTGTCTTGGGTAAAGAGGAGTAAAGCCTCCCCATCTCAGAAAAAAAAGATGTCCTGTGCACGACACTTAACTGTATCTGATGGTGAAGTTCCATGTCTAGAGAGTGTAGAGTACTCTTTCATTGTTATTACTCTTTCATTTTATTATTCCCACACCCAATCTGACCATCCGAAGTAAGATGTTAAGATCCCAATTACGAGTCAAATAGATTTGTATAAAAACATTTGTATTCGATGGAAATGCGTGCAAAAAAAAAGACATTAATAACAACACAAAAATGAATACGATTCCTTAACCTCAAGGCATAAAATAACCATAGAAGTTGACATGCCGTTAAAACTAATCAGTCAACCAGTAAAAATGGGACATCAAGAGAATGCTTCAACTTAGAGAATAAAATAACTCCCATTCCAGTTTGCAACTGACTAATTTTGTTGGGTCTGCATTTGAATGTCATTTTTTAATCGTTCAAATTCTCAATATAATACCATGAAATGTTCATTTAAATCCTTCACTTATTCCTAATTAGAAAATATCAGTATCATCATGGATAACTGTTACAATGGGAAACCATCGGGATCACGAGTCGTGAAGCAAAGATTAAAATTATAAGATCAGATTTCGCTCATTTTCGTTGAATTATTTCATTTTTATTGGGAAACTAATTTTTCGTTTTTATAAAACCTGGTAAAATCATAAAACTAGACACAAATATTTCGTTTACATTCTAGTTTAAATATTTTCTAGAATTCTTTGTAAAAATAAAATCCACTGTAAAAATAAAATCCACTGCCCAAATTTTTTAGCCGAAACACTACTGCATAGTTTGGAACGAGCCGCCTCCATGTCAATGCACACAAAACTGAATATATGTGCTATAATCAAACAGGTAACATTTCCACACTAGACGGAACCTCTCTAAAACTGGTAGACAAATTCATATACCTATGAAGCAGTGTCTCATCAACCGAAAAAAACATCGACACACGGCTAACGAAGGCATGGACAACTATCGATTGGCTATCGATCATATGGAAATCAAACCTGACCGATAAAATGAAACGCAGTTTCTTCCAGGCAGCTGTCGTATCGATACTGCTGTATGGATGCACTATTTGGGCGCTAACTAAACGGCTGGAGAAGAAGCAAGACGGCAATTACACTAGAATGTTGCGAGCAATATTGAACAAGTCCTGGCGGCAACACCCCACAAGGCACCAACTATACGGCCACCTACCTCCCATCACGAAAACTATCCAAGTTAGACGAACCAGACATGCAGGACACTGCTGGAGAAGCAGGGACGAGCTCATAAGTGATGTACTCCTATGGACCCCCACATATGGCCGAGCAAAAGCAGGACGACCAGCTCGAACATACATACAGCAGCTCTGTAAGGATACAGGGTGTAGCCCTGAAGACCTGCCAGAGGCGATGAACAATAGGGAGAAGTGGCTAGAGAGGGTCAGGGATATCCGTACTAGCGGCACGACATGATGATGATGATGATGATGATGATGATGATATCCAAATTATATATTATCTCCAATGTCCTATTATTAAAAAATCTAAGATCCGAAGACAAGAGCACTACAGTGAGTAGAAAATGATCTGATTCTCCCCAGAAAAAAAAAAAGAAATGCCCTAGTCAACTACGTGTAATATTACATGTTCAAGTGTATGTGTTAAAGAGCAGAAAAAACAAAAGGCTCTTGACTGGAAAATTTTCTCCTAGGGGTTTGAAGATCAAAATGTTGGGAAAAATATAAATTTATATTCATTATTACCATTTTACTTAGTTTATTTTTTTAGATTTTATTCTTTTTATTATCTTTTCTATACTATTCCAATTTCTTGAAATGTTAACAAGATGAAATCTTAATTTTTCCGATGATCCCAGATAAAATATTCAATTATTCTTTTCGACCATCTATTAAAGAAGAACCATTTTCTGTCTGCCACATTGTTTAAAACAATCCCTTGCAGAGCAGACGCATTGGATATAAGAATTATTTACATGATACGGATATCTTATAAAACAAAAGAACGGAAAAGTCAGCATTGTTGAAATTTTACTCGAATGAAAAGTTATGAAAGATATTCAACGTAACCACCACCCTGTTGGCATGACTTAGATTAGGCTGATTGAATCTATTTGAAGAGGGATAAGACCCCCTTCCCACAAAATATGTGCTGGGTATGATACTAAACTGCATTTGATAATGAGGCTCCAATTCTGAGGATCTGGAGAGTACCCTTTCATTACCACTACTCCCAACTCCAGTCTGGACACCCCCGAGAGCTAGAACCTGTTAGGGCCCCGTCTCTGGATTAAATAGATCGATTTGAAAATTACTCGTATTCGATTGAAATACTTGATGTCATATAACTGCGAATTATTTATATTAACCATAATTGATTGAAGATATGATTGACTACAAAATATAACCCTTATTTAATAGTTGAAATAGTTATTATTGTTTGCTAACACATGATTATTATTAAACAGAAATAATTACTTGAAACCATATGATTATTAGTACAAGGAATAATTGAGACCACACAACTATGGGCAAATTATTTGTATTTGATAGGAATACTTGATATCATATAATTGTGTGTAATGCACAAAAACTCGTTAGAAACAACTAAACAAAAATGTAAATATAAATCTACAATGAACGCAATTCCCTAAACTCTAAGCATAAAATAACCTATACCAGTTGACGTGCAGAAAAGGCACGAGTTTACTGAATCAAGTATGCGTTTATCATTGAAACAGTTAGCTCAGTTCTGTTTGGTTTTCATAATCTTGCTTGTCTTTTGTCAAGATTCAAAACATAAATCATTCAGTCAATTTTAATAAACGAATAAGAAATTAGGATTATGGGTTCATCAAATTATCAGATTAAAAGATAAGAATATTTTGGTTAATAAAATAAATTTCTACATACCTGACTTTTCTGTTTGGCCTGCGAAGCAGAGAGAATATTCAATCCAGCTGTGTCCACATGAGCTGTTGAACATGAAATATTGAGATGAAGCTGAATGCAACGAGCTAGTTCTGTGTCTTCGTGAAGTGTGAATATCTGTTTTTTGCAAGCGTCTATGTGGGGGCCCAAACTGGCCAGACTACTACGGCTCAAGAACACACCACAGCCACCCATACAGTAATTATAGGCTGTAGGAAGACCGAGTTTTCCGATATCGTTTGGTCTACCCATTCCTTTTTTACCAATATACCATGTTTGGTTGAAATCCAGTGAGAGCAGAAAAGCTTTCAGCCGTTCCAAGTTGACATATGTGTCTTGGTCTACGCGAGCAAACCTGGAATATATTTGATTCCTCAAATGAAATTGTAACTGTCCCTAATTCAAGTGTTTCACCAAATATAAAAATATAAAAAAAAAAGACCTACGTGTGTCATAATTTTCAAAAATAACTTTTCCTAGTTTTGCCACCGAAATCTTGTGGGTCTGAAGACCAGCTATTCCCCTAGTCAGTAGTAGTTCAGTAGTCAAAGAAGACACCAGATTTTCGATAACCTAGCTTTTTAACCAAAAATATTAGTCTCGAATTTCACAATGATAACCAAGTTTTATCCTCAAAGTAATTCGAGACATACACGCAAGTAATTATCTTTAAAAAATTCTAAAAACATCTATGTACACTGTACACATTAAAAAATGAATACTTACACAACAGATATTTTGAAAATTATTGCTAATTACCAAATGTATATATAAAAAAACAATATCAGTTCAATTGTCTCTCATTTTATTTGTTTTGCCATTTGCTTGATTTATTTTATAATTCATTTCAGCATTAGACTTTTATCACAGTAGCCAGAAGACTACTCTACGACAATATTAAGCTAATTTTTTTTACGAGCTTGTTACACAACATTTGCTAAATCCATGCTACACTCATAACAATATTTCGTGTTGACGTGTATGGATAAGTACGTTTATCTCAACATGCATAAATGCATGATTTATTGATTGGGTAAGTTGATTTTAATGGCATATCCACTCGTCTGGGGTCATTTTATACTCAGAGGTCAGGGAACTGCGTATATTGTACATTTATATAAATATTTTTGTGTTGTTTCTTAATTTTTTATCTCGCGGTTATATGATATTGAATAAAACATTCCTATCTAATAGAAATAATCTACAAATATATAAATTGATGAGACCCTAACAGGTACTACCAACTGGGTCAAAGTAGGGCTAGGAGTAATGGAAATGTAAAGGTATTTCACATCTTCCAAGATCTTCAGAAATGGAATCAGTTTAGTGTCGTACCCAGGACACCCCTTTCGGGTGGGGTCATATCCCTCTGCAGGAGACATATTCAACGTATTCGAAACTCCACCTACAGCGAAAACATAAATATATGTACAAGTATAAGCAGAAAAATTTTTCTAAGTTTAGCATAGTTTGATCACAAGACCAAATGAAAAAGCGGGAAGATTGTGTGGCGTTAATCTACCATGAAGGAAGAACCTGACTGCCTGGTAACAGTATTCAAAGCTTAGGTTTTTACTTGGGTTCAGACCTTGACCATTGGCTCTAGTTGTAAGTATATACTTTCTTTAGTCATGAAATCTGTCCTCTCCCTCTCACTATATATATATATATATATATATATAGGATGGTTTATGGAATAGGAATAAATGACTGTACAGCTGTTGTTTGGTAGGCTTTTACTTTCAGGATTTATTCAAGGCAGCACGCAGGAAACTTGTGTCGTTCTAATTTTTTCTCCAGGCATTTCACTAGAGTTTAAGTGGTGCAACCATACAGTAGTTCTGATACGTCTACGGCTTGGAAGAATTCCCATTTCATTTTATCAGAAAGATTAGATTTTTATAAGGTTATTAACCTGTCAATAGCGTTCTATGCTTTAGCCATGAATATGTTGATATCACTTTCAGTAAATGTGATATTACTACCATGGTATATGAAATAGTGTACTAATTTCAGAAGGTTGCCATTTAATGAGGATATGGCACCATCTTCATTTAAACACATGGACATGTGAGTTCACATAAAGGCCAACGCTTTCTGCTGTCTGCTCCAGGCTATGCAGCAGGGATTTGGCTTGAGCAATAAGCGCAAGATCATCTGTGTAGTCTGCATCAGTAATACTTTCTGCGAGATAGAGAGTAAGGACGAATTTACGGGAGAAATTTTTCTATGGAATTCAACACAAGAACGTGCCAGTGTCGGCTGAGCAGTATAAACTTATATTCATCAACTCTGCGCAGACATAGAGTGCTGTCTAAAGGACTTACCTAGAGTGGTCGCCTGTAGGAACGGATTGCGGAAAAGAATCAAGGAAATTCGTGCTGTCAGTACACCTTTATGATAATGATATTTAGTTGAAAAAGAGATTCAAATAAGAAAAGTTTACTAGTGCTCGATGTTACAACAGCAGAGCAGGAAAACGACCCTGAAAAATATCAATCTTCAAATAGAAAAGTGAGAAAAATTATTGGTAATTATTCTGTGTCACGCGTTAAGATGGAAGTACACGCTACAGTCACATGTGAAAAAAATGTACACACCTACACACACACACAAAGCAATAGCACTGTCCAAATAGAGAAGAATAGATATGATATTAGACTTGTGGAAAATTATACATGAGAAATTAATTAATATGTCTACACTTTGTAAAGCAATTTCTTTTCAACATGTTTTTGAACATATCATTTTCCGCGTGTGTCACATATAACACGTGACATGTATCCGCTATTTCGCCCCAGGGTCATTCATTGTGTCTACTGAGTAGGCAACATTGTAGTAGTTAGGCATTTAAACCAGAAAATCAGCATAACTTCCGTCAAAAAAGAAAATTATGTTTGAAGCCGATTTTTAAAACGATTTGATGTCTACTCCAACTCTGAGTATGATATATTTGCCAGACCAAACAATTCTGACTTGAACACCAGAAGCTCTCATTTGTCGCCTAAAGGGATTCCATGTTTAAAATCTGCTATAAGAATACAATTTCTTAAATTAATATTTGTCAATCCTGGTCTCTTATTTGTTTCAATCTTTTTTATTTCCTCTCTATGAAACAATTATTTCAAATGCAACATTTGCACAACATTGTTTTTAAATTGACCCATTTAACAAACTAAGGAATTGACGAAAAAGTGATATTAACATATATGTATACGTATGCGTATGCGCGCGCGCGTGTGTGTGTGTGTGTGTGTGTGTGTGCAGTCTGCACCCAAGTTGATGCATAAAAAAACTCACCATTGATACTGATGCAGGTGATTTCGATACAAATATGTCATCATTTCAAACATTTTCGTTTGAGGTGGATATTCCAGTTTGTCCAAGCCTGGAAGATAGATTATTGAAAGTCCATAAAGGTACCTCACTTTCGTTTCTGTGGCATTCTTGTCGCCCAAAAAGAACATAATATCCGCTAAATCCTTTCTACGACCAAAAGTCTCCCGAACAGCGCGAACCCTTGGCTCTAACTGATTATCGCTAACTAGAATAGCAACGAGCAGAAAGTTGGTTCGAGTCCTGGAAATTCTTGCATCTCGCCGGCTATAATTCCAGTTGATAGAAATTCCGATGAGAAAACCGATGACAGCGCGGACTAAGTACTTCATGGGTAGCTTGCAAGTTCTGGCCATGATCATTGCACTTTGTTTCGTGAGAATCACGTAAAAAATAGATGTATCACATGAAGAAATAAGGAATTGATAAAATAGGGTTGGACTTAGTAAGCGTCAAATGTTTGTGCGGATGTATGTATTTTATTGGCATTTTATTGGTATCTTCTGTGTTATATATATATATATATATATATATATATATGTGTATGTGTGTGTGTGTGTGTGTGTGTGTGTGTGTGTGTGTGTGTTTATTTTGTAGGTGAGGTTGTTTGCTGTATAGGGATTACCTGGAGTTTGTTATTGATCAGTTTGCAACTATTGTCGCATTAAACTTACAATCTCATTCTCCACGCTGGGAAATATTGACATGTCTAATATCTAATCATTCATTGGATTTTTTCGCGAAGTTCTGAACCATCCATTTGTTTATCTAAATATGTCACGTTATTTATCTGTTTATCTAAATACAGTTTCATACGCTGTTATATGTACCCCTATCCATTATTTTATACGTGCAGAAAAAAAGAATTATATATGCTTACATTTATATCTGCTTTATTTGATTGTCCCTTTACTTTTCAAAATTCTTGCTAATGTCTGGTTTACACAAAAATAAATGAGTTTTTAAAATTGCAATTACATGAGGTTTTCGCCCACAATTCTTCTCTGGATCCCCACCCCTTTTGAAGTTCACTGCATTTTTCCTGAAAACATACCTCAGTGGTCAGTTGAAAAAAAACGATATCATAATACCTCTTTTATGAGTAATGTAAATTTAGCAGATTATGCGAAACGCGGACAAAATGAATCTGATGTTTAATGCTGAAATTAATTCAAAATAAACAAGCAAAGAATAAAACAGATAAAGGGAGGTTGAGTTGAACAGGCGTTTTTATGTTTTATTTTAGCAATAAGCAATAATTTGCACAAATTGTTTTACACCTTCATATTTTCAGCACACCTATAACAAAATACTACGGAAATACCAGTCAGAATGCGACAAAAGTGGAAAAAACATTTCAAGAATCTGCTGTCGAACCCTCCTGAAATCACAGATAAACCTACAGAAGAAATTATAATTGGCCAACAAGACATTAAACTTGGACAGTTTACAGAGGCAGAACATGTCGCTGTACAGAAGAAAATGAAAAGCAAAAAAGCTGCAGATCTTGACGAAATACCTCCTGAAGTATGAAAGTCAAGAAAATTTTAATACATACTCCTTTGATTATGCAACGCGATGTATAAAAAATCACATTAAGGAAATGGACGAAAGGTTGCATTTTCTATTTCTCCAAGAAAGGTGATCTTGGAAACACCAAAAACTACAGAGGCATTACTCTTATTGCAAAAGCTCATAAGGCTTACAATGTTCTTTTTCTCAATCTTATCCAATCTGATATCGAGAAAATTCTCATGAAAAATTAAAACGCTTTCTGGAGAAATCGATCCACAACTTCTCAGATTCTGTCTATTCGTTGAATCACCGAAGGAGTACGAGCAAAAAAAATAAACAAATAAATAAAATCTCGAGATTTCTCCGAGACATATTATTCCAAACCTCGAGGAAATATTGAGCAAATACTTCTCGTATATGTTCTCCCCTAAGAAACTGGTACCATTATAACGATGTTCTAAAAAATACGAAGGTAATAGTTCCCTGACCCGATTGTGACGCAGATTTCTTACAAGGACATACACGAGCACCATATCTATTCATAATCTATTTAGATTATGTACTACAAATGTCAATAGGTCAAATGAAAGAAAATTATCTCATATTAAAAAAAAGATCTGAAGCAGACGATATCTTTTTGAACCTATCATGGATGTAGACAACGCAGATGGTCTAGCGCTTTTCGCAAATACACCTGCCCAAGCTGAATCTCTGCTAGAATAGGCAGTTAGACGCATTAGCCGCTACGTGAACTGTTTTTATCTGTGTTCATGTGTTTTAAACAAGATAATACCATCTCTATATTAAATTACAACCTTCTAAAATTTGTAAACCATTTCACATTCGCTGGTAGCAATATCTCATCAACTAAAAGCGATATCAATATATGCACAGGAAAAGTACAGACTGCAATCGGCAAATAATCGAATACGGAGAAATCTAATCTCTCTGGTAAAATAAAACAGGAATTCTTCCAACAGTTGTTGTATCAGTACTATTGGATGGCTGCACCACCTGGACGTTAACGAAGCGCTTGGAGAAAAGGCTACATAGAAACTACTCTAGGATTCTGAATGTTTTTTTAAACCAATCTTTGAAGAAATACCCCAGAAAACAGCTGATGTACAGCCTCTTGCCACTCATCTCACAAAGCATGAGATATGCTGAACCCTGCAGGAGAAACAGGGACGAACTTATAAGTTAAGTTCTTCTGTGAGCTTCCACACATAAACACACTAGTTTTGGTAGCCCAGTGAATACTTATATTCCTCTGTGTGGACACTAGGTGCCGAGTTAAGGATCTGTTAAGAGCGATGACAAACGCGAATCATGTGAATCCGTGCTATCAACTCAACTTGATGATGAAGACATTTGGACATAAATCTTTTTACAGACATCGCAAATGTAGTAGAGTTATTATCTATTAATTTCTAGTTGCTGTTCCTAAGTCATCACCCTTCTCAAATGAAACAGGCTCATCGTTGCTTATCCTCGGAGATCTGTGGAGAACCGATGCTTTTAGTAGAACCTGACCGAATCTTTCAACAATTGAAAATAAGATCACTGAATCACAAGAATCGACGTAAACGAATCTCTTCAGATAGTCTTTATTTATTTGCCCCTTTTTGTTGAATATCTGAGTTCCTACTATTTTTATAGGCTCAGTGCTAATGAGTGCACTACTTTTATGCCGAAGGGTTTAAACGCCATAAAACACAACCAAACCAAACCAACAGCTCTTATGACCTTGTACCAGACTAAGTAAATATCTATAAAAACGACTGAAATATTTGAAAAAAAAGTGAGTCGTTAAAGGAAAAATTTGTTGACACTTTGACGTCAATCAGTCTATTTGAAAGTGGGTCACACTGATTTTGGTCACGTCAGAGGAAAACACTTGACAAAAACAAAATGTTAGTAAATAAAAATGACCTGTCCCAAAACAAATAAAAACAACTTTTAATGATATGAACGAAAAAAATTAAGAATCGTTTCCCTCGTTTAGGAATCATGAAAATTAAGGTTGAATTATTCTCCCTTCATTCTTAATTCCCTGAAATACGTGGTGATTCAATAAGTTTCCAGACTTTTTTGTACAGGCATTTAAAATTGTCGTAGACTCTTGAAAATTCAGTATGTTATTGCTATAAATCTTATGAGATGACTGACCAGTTTTTATGATTTCAGATTCAAATGAACAGCTACAACAGGAATTGGAATACACCCTGCTAAAGCCTGATTGTCTCAGCTGGTGAATTTCAAAAATGCAATCTGGACGTGAGGACACTTTAGAAGAACGATATGCAATAAAATTCTGTTTTAAACTTGGAAAAAATGTCACAGAAACCTATGGAATGCTTCAGACTACTTTTCAACCATATTGCATTAATCGAGCATCAGTTTTTGAGTGGCATAAGAGATTCAAGGAAGGCAGGGAGTCTGTGACGGATGTTGAGAGGTGTGGGAGAAGTAGGGGAGTCAATACACCAGAGCTGATTGGCCAAAGGGTTAGGGTTAAGGTTACTATGTTGAGGTTTTAATGGAGTTCAGGAAGAGATTCCTAGGGAAGAGGCCAGCTCTCTTCAAATCGGGTCAGTGGCATTTCCACCGGGACAATACTCCAGTCCACAACCCCATCCTTGTCAAAGACTATTTGACCAAGATGGGCATCAAGACAGTTCCTCAGCCTCCCTATAGTCCAGACCTTGCTCCCTGTGACTTTTGGTTATTCCCTTAGCTTAGAGCCTGTCGTTATGAGACGATTGAGGAGATGAAAGAGGCTGTGACAAAGGTCATTGACACGCTCACACAAGAGGACTTCCATGGGGCCTTCCAGAAGTTGTTGGAACGGTACCAGTGCATTGCAGTCGGAGGAGATTACTTCGAAGGGGACTGGAGTTTGATGTGTGTACTATCAATAAAAGTGCCCATGCGAAAAAAAAGTCTGGAAACTTATTTAATGATCCTCGTAGATATTTCAGGTAATTTTAGTGGTGAGTTTAAGAAAAAATTGGGGAGCAGATATTTTTTCCTTGATATTTTGATTAGTAAACGTTAACCCTTAGAACTCGAGCTCCAAGCTGAAAATGGGAAATGTTGAAATCTGTTATTCAACGGCTTTACAGACTATTAAATAAGATTACAACATTTAATTGGCATATTAATATCATACATACACACACAGACATAGACACACGCACATACGTATAAACACACATATATATTCAACATTTTGTAGGCAGGAGTGATGTACGGTAGGGTGGTAACTAACTTCTCACATCAGGAATCTTGCTTTAGAGAACATCACGTCTCCAATGTCGTTAGCAAACGGAATCGTAGATATCAACACACTACGATCCTCAATTTCGTCAGCGATTGGAATTTTCCATTACAAAACTAAAACTACTTCGGAGACATTTAATTCTGCGGGTCGTCTATGATGTATTTTCTGAATGTTCAATATAGCAAGTAATATTTACGAATTTCAATTGATCATATAATGACCTGTTTCATTATACCCCAAAATTAAAGAGAAGCTTCCTGCCCCCAAATCTGACATATCCTAAGTCTGCAGAGAAGGGAACAACTTCGCTATAAAATCAACAGTCATTGACGGCTCGGGGTTTGTTGCAGACTGGCACAGCCCACGGCGGAAAGTTTGCCTGTTGCTTTCACAGGTACAAATCCCAGACGTCCAGATACCATCACCTCCTTCTCCAACCTCGAGAAATGAACGCAGCAGCAAGTATAGCTAGAGACGAAAGAATTTTATTATTCCTTCACTGGTACGACCCTGCAAGTTCTGGATACCACCTCTTGTTTTCCCTGCGTCGATCCCTGAGCTCAGCAGTCCCGGCTTTTCTCAGCTGCCCTTACACGGGCAATTGTTATATCTTTCCACAACTGCCTTTATCAGAGCAACTTTTCCGGGATGACCCTTTCGTATACCTTCTACTGCTCCCTTTTTCTGACATCTAGGCCCCTGCTGAGCCTCGGAAGACTTAAAAGAAGCACCTTACAAAACATTGGGATACAGTCAGTTCAGATCAAGAGACCGTGAACCCACCAACTTTGGTATCCAGTTCGAAATACTGTCAGCGTCCGAAGTCAAAATTCAGATCAGCTGGATCGGAGCAGAGTAACTATCTCTCCCAAGCTTTCCGATACAAATGCAGACCAAGACGCAGACGCAGACTAACGACACTGACGACTCGCTAATCTCTGCCGCACAGCCTGGAGCGGAATAAGGACTACAGACCAGCCAGAAGGCTCGAGAAGAATATAGGCGGGCTAGAATCAAGAAGTACCAGCAATACTTCAAGGATACCACTATCCTGCCTGAGACATTGAAACCTAGAATCCTATCATTTCTCATCTCGGAAATTAAGACCAAGAGACTGGTTTGTCTGACGAGAGATACCTTCGAGGAGTTTTCTTTCATGTACTTCAACCTGAGGAGTTTCGCTACATGGGACATCCTACTCCCGAACGAAAAAAGAGGTTGAGAAGTTGTCCACTTAGAACATCACCACCAAATTCTATCATTTACAGCAGGTGTATCTGGGCTCCCGGTGAAGGAAGTTGACAATTCTTAATGTCCCCATAAACCTACCGGGCGAGACTCTCGCATCTTACCTCTGCTCATATGGAGATGTTGAGGCGCTGAAAACTTTCCGAGTAAAATCCAGAGTACAGAACGGAGGCTATTCTTTTCTAGTGTTCCTCCAAAGAGAAGAGCTCGCCGCAATTTCAGACACGCTGATCTTCTATAACCAGCAGTTGACCTTGGTTGTGAAGGACAGACGGTCTCACAGTTGGTTCTGTCGACAGCAGGAACAAATGGCACGCGCCTACCCCAAGAAGATGTCAAGCAATCAGCACCAAAGCAAGACGAAACAACAGACCGACCAGACGACGAACGGACCAGCAACTTCCACTGTGGCAAAAGGGGAGCAATGAATCGAGGTGGTGAAAAGGAAGCGAAAACATCCCTCAACCAAGACCACTCCTAACTCTCCAACAAGGCCGAAAATCCAAGAAAAGCGAAGGAGGGGCGGACTGAAGCGATTAGAACAACAGCTCCCTTCACTGTGGATACTCTGACTCCCCCAGCTAAGAAACAAATGTAGAGGAGGAACGGACAAGGTTAAAAGCTTCTTCCACTGAAGTCGCTTCTGACTCCCCTACCAAAACCGCGATCAAAGCAAAGGAGAGTCAAAACGAGGTGGTGAAAAGGGAGCAAAAGGCTCCTTCTGCCAAGGCTTCTTCTGACTTCTCTGTCAAGTAAACAACGAAAAAAGAGTAGAGTTTGACCGAGGTGGTTAAAAGGGGCCAAAAGAGTCACTCCACAAGGCCACTTCTGTGTAACGATACCCCCCACGCCCCCCCCCACACACGTTCATCAATCTTCTAACCATTTCACTTCTTGGCCGGTAATCAACTAGTGGCTCCGAGGGGGTAACGCACATTTCTTGCCACTAGAAGAATACGATCGAGGGGGCCGGAGAAAATAGAAGGACAAACGAACAAACACGAACAATGCTTGGGGTTAACTCAGAGCAGAAGGAGAGTATGCAACACTACATTTCCGATAGCATATATGGACTAACGCTAGCATGGATTACTAGCGAAAATTCCACAAAGCAACTGGAATGCCGACATCTTGACTCGATCTTCTTCGCTGGACCCTATCTTCTCTGCTACTGTGTCCGGAGTCGACCGCATCTGTCCGTCTCCGTCGCCAACTGCTTGTCAGCTCCTTTCTCCAACCAACTCTCTTCTCGCGTCCCGTTACCTCATCCGGCCACGCCGAGATTTCCAGTCCAAAAACCCTTTGTCTGGTTTCGCGCCAAAACAGACAAAGGAATCGTCTGCTTGGCGGGCCGCCTATATAGTGTTACATCTGAATCCACTCACAATTACCTGCAGAAAAATACGGAACGCACTCTTCCTGATTCATCAGAAAGGAGACGTGAAAACGAGGATGAAAGTGTGAAGAAACTAAAAAAGACGGAATCCCAACCCGAATCCCATCATAAGCACGAAACCCGCCCAACTCTGAAACTTACATACAGCATCCCACTTCCAAAATTCCTCCGCAATCAACCAATTCCCTTGCTCTCAGTCTGAAATTAAAGTTGAGGGAAGAAGAGGGGGAAGAAAAAACTTACGGCGATCCCTGTCTGCTTCCCCTCTCCGTATAAAAAAAAAAAAAGAACTTCGTGACAGTCGTGGACACTGACTAGGATATAGGTGGTATAAATGAGAGGACTCTCGATATAGCTGCGATGCAGGAGACTCTCTTCGTTTATGTGGAGGATTGCAGGATGCTGGAGGAGAGTTATGTCGTTCTCTTAGCTTTTGGTAATCGCTGAGATCTCACAGCTAGTTGGGTGCAGTCTCAAAGCGGATGCAAACCATGTTGTCGCGGGCAACGGAGGCTGATTGTTGCTGATGTTGCTGTAAAAAGTTTAAGATTCTGGATAGTTGAGATTTATGTGCCCACTTATGCGGCGAAGAGACGCTCTTTCTTTCTGCTGTTGGGATTGTTCCTCACGGGCCTGAAGCAGACAGCTCTAGTGGTTGATTGGAATTCGATCTTTGACTCCAGTTTAGATAGGTTTGGGCAGGTTTTTAGAGGGTCGGTAAGATGTGAAAGCAATCTGATCTACCAGATGGCCGAGCATGACTTGATCAACAGATTAGGGATTTCACCATCAAATATTGCCGACATCTCAGCTCAAATAGGGCGAAGACGGTGAAGTCTTTTGATAATAAGCTCACCTGTGAGGTGGAAGGAAGAACCCCTTAGAAATAGACCTAAGTAGGACGGACCTGGTTCGCTAGTGACAGCTAATTAAAAAAAGTACGCATCAATTCCTCGGATGGGTACCTACTCCGGTTTAATCTATGAAGTGTAGGTGTTTGTGCCTATTTTGACGGATATGTTCAACCATTATTTTGGTCAGGAGGCCATCCCTAAACATATCATCAAGGGTGTGATCACATTACAGAAGAAAGTTGATAGGCATTAATGAGAAAATTTAGACGACTATGGGCCCCTATCGGTTAACACAGAGTTAAAGATTTTGGCCCGCGTCTTAGCAAGCCGGACCGCGTCCCGGGCGTCGAGGCCGACGGCATTAATTTGCTGTTGGCTTTGACGCTAGTGAGCGCTGTCCAACAAAGGCAAACTTGAGGCTGGAAGGTCCCCTGCTTCGGCTGGGCCACTTTCAAGTGGGTGAGCTGCAACACTGACACCTTTGTCCCCCTTGTATCGCACTGGACCTTGCAGTCCAGTTTAAGCTATAATCAGGCATACGTGCCTGGACCCAGATTTGGGACCATGTCCAGCTAGGCTCATCATTGCACTAAGTGGGCCGATGACCAGCATAGTCAAGCAGAGCTCGAGTGTCGGCTCATGTCTGACCTTACCTTCCCCTAAATCCACACTATAATCGAACTTCGGATCATTGACCTTGTATCAAGTCTTGTCTAGTGGGAGACAGAGACAAATATACCACGTCTTAGCAAGCCACTTGCAAATAGTTACCAGCGATCTGATCGGAACTGAACAGAATTACGCTGTGAATGGGAGATCGCAATCTGCACTTGGTATGTGAGATCACAGAGGAGGTAGTAGACGACAATGAAGCCTCACTGATCAATTTGGGTCAGCCCGAGGCATTTCTGCTAATGGATTAACATTCTCCACCAATCCCTTATGGCAGGGGTACAATTAAACGGAAGGCGCTCGGAGTTCTTCACGATCAAATGGTCTGTCTAGCAGGGCTGTCCCTCGTCCCCACTCCTTCATGTATTCGCTTTGGAGCCTCTGTTCCGGAGTCTTAGGGATGGGTGGGTGCGGCCGGTCCTGTGCAGAATCTCACTCGCTGGCTGTCTTGTGGCGAAGGTCTACGTACACTGATGACATCACTGTCTTTGTCTCCCACCTCTCGGACATAATTGAAGTACAGCAGGTGGTTGGGAGGTGCGAGAAGGTTGCATGGGCCAAGATAAATGGAGGCTTGGAGATACTGAGATTGGAAAGTCATTGGATTGCCGAAAGGCTGGTGTTCTTAAGTCGTCGTTGACGGTAGGAACAATGTGTGGATGTAAGGTTAGGGCTGACTTTCCTAATCTGAAATCCAACTCGGAGTGTGAGCCAATGTAGGCCAAGGGGAGAAGCACCATATTTTCGGGAGTGGAGAAGACTTCTTTATCAGCTTTCTTAGTAAAGTGACCTTTCCCGCTTCGACAGAAGATTAGAGGAAACGTCTGAACACGCCTTCTGCTATTGCGATCGGGTCCGCTCGTTTTGGGAATACGTCGGAGAGGTGGCCGCCAGCATCGATCCCAAACAGATAGTACTGCTAGGCATTGGTTAAGTCGCGGACAATTTTGATCTTCGGTGAACTGGTGTGAAACGAATGGTGTTACTCGCAATCCTGGCTGTAGGGAGAGTAGTGATTTGGACGATGCGACAGAAATTGTAAGACAGTGTTAACATCTCTCATTACGATCTGATCTGGGTTTTTAAGCATTAGCTTAGAATCAAGATTAGATGTGACAGAAAAACGTTTGACCGTATAACATTTGACGAAAGCATAACTAGCATGAAATACCGATGCCTGCTTCTCTTTCTCATTCCCCTACTTTACTTGTGCTATATACTCAGTCATGTATATCCTTAATAAATAAACAGCCTATGGCGAAAGGATTGTTTCTTCTTTCAATAGTATAAGTTCCAGACGAACAGACGCTGTTAACTTTTTTTTCCAATCACTAGCTTTGGGGAATATGGAGTACCCATTCATTCTTATTGCTCTAAGTTTCACTCTGGCCGGGAGTGGTAGCACCTAATAGGGTTCTATTAATAGGTCAAATAGAACTGTTGATCATTTAAACAAATGACTTACGTTAAATCGAATTGTCACAAATATATCTCTTTGATCATGTAAACAAATGACTGATGTTTAATTGAATTGTTTATGATACATAACAACACTTGGAACAATTTAACAATGTCCTAATGAATGAGTAATATAGAATAAAATTATTCGTGTTAAATACTTGAAACTCATCAACTGTGTGCTTAAACTGAATTGTTAGTTTTACATAGCGATGCTTGAAACTATTTATGTTAGATTGCAATATTTGAAATCATTCAAGTGAGAGCAAACAAATGAATAATACTTAATTGAACTATTCATGTTAAAATAGTTGGGACCATTTAACTGTGTTTAAAGAATAGTAATACTTGTATGCAAACTAATGAACTCTGACTGATTTAAAAATAAGATTATGTATACGCTATTGACTTACAAATCGAATTACTATTTAAGTGTATGCAAACAAATGAGCTCTGGTTCGTTTAAAAATGTTATTTACAAACTATGTGTTCACAAATCATATATGTATAAAGGGGATTTGGCATTAAATAACCTACAATTGTCGTGCCAGATAGCTGTGCGGGCGTATCGTTGACGGTAGCTATGGCTTTGTCGTGCCAAATAGCTGTGCGGGCGTATCGCTGACGGTACCCATGACTTTGTCACGCCAATAGCTGTGCGGGCGTATCGTTTACGGTAGCTATGGCTTTGTCGCGCCAAATAGCTGTGCGGGCATATTGTTGTCGGTAGCTATGGCTTTATGGTGCCAAATAGCTGTGCGGGCGTATCGTTGACGGTAGCTATGGCTTTGCCGCGCCAAAGCTGTGCGGACGAGTCGGGACGGTAGCTAAAGCTTGCGCGCCAAAGCTGTGCGAGCGCATCGGGCGGGGGCTAAGGCTTTCCGCGCCAAATCTCTGCACTGTCGAGCGAACAGGCCAGGAGGCCGCGGCTAAGATTGGCGTTATCTTAGCGCTGCGAAGGTAGCGAAGTGGCAGCTAAAGGCTAACCCGTGCCTTTAGCGCTGCACGGCCGAACGGACGAGCGGGGCCTTTAGTGCATATCGATGCAAAAAAAAGGAGAGTGAATCTACCACAAGAAGTGGGATTCAGCCTTGTAGCAAGGTGATTTGTAGAGAAAAAAAAAAGGTGTTGAATCTACCACTTGAAGTGGCGGCGAGGCGAATGCAACTACGATAACGTAGGATTCCAGCCGAGTGGAGCCGAGTGGCCCCTGAGAGCGTCCGCGTAGACCTCTGAATTTTTTCGCCGCCGAAGCCTTTTTCATATGAAAGAAAGGGAACTCCACCTCTGCCACGCCACATAAATAGAAAGTTCTTCTATAAAAAAATCGACGTAGAAAATAAGTACTTCTATAGCCCGGTATAAGCTAGCGAAGAGAATTACTTCCATTTTTATAGAATTATTTCTGGCAGAAGTATTTTGCAAATGTTGATAAATGTTAATTTATCCCTTTCTTAGCAGTAACGGCCGGTTAGAGTCGAAAAAGGGCTTCGTCATTTCCGGCCGTATCCGGATGTAATTTTTCTAGGGCGAACGGGTAATCCGATCTGTTTACGTTTGTAGGCCAGGTCGCGGCATTAGTACAGCAGGTAGAAGTGTCCGTCCCAAACTGTTAGGTTCGACTGCTGGGAAGAAGTCGGTATTTGTCAGCATTTGCAGTTCGTCCCACCGACCGGACTAGTGTGCCAAAAGGCCTTTTTAGGAGGGTCCGGGCACAGGGCCTTAGCCCAGACACGCCTGGTGGCTCCAAAAATGCCTCGGGCCTCGTCAGCATTCCCCTAAAATGGGGTGCCTCAGACGCCAGGTGATAAACCTAGCCCTTCCAAGAAGAGTTAGAGCCTAGTGGGGACGGCCCCCTGAAGCTCGAGGATGCCGGTCTTGATGCTCCCGACATGAATGCCTGCTTACTGGAATCCATGTCAGACGGCTTCGACCGGAACCAGGATACACCCGGCCAGATCCGTGTTCCGACAAACAAGGCCGACCGAAGCGTGTCTCAGCCCTGGGAGGAAGTCTCCTCGAGAGTAAATAGGGTTAGTATTTATGAAGGAGGAAGAGTTCATGATCGTGTAGATGAGTCACCATAGCAATATCTCATACTATTAGGTAATATTCATTACTAAACTCGACCACACCTAAACAGTATACCCAAAAAGAAAACAGCCCTGTCGGCTGTGACTATAGAATAAGCCAAATGCATCTCTCCAGAGAGATATGACACCACCACCCCCACAGCGAGTGTTCTGGCTATGTTACTGAACTACACCTGATGACGATGCTTCAGTCCAGGAGCTTTGAGGAATGTGGAGTTCTCCTTCACTGTAATTACTCCCTGGTCCACTCTGACTCCGAGTGGTAGTACCAGTTTGTGTCCCATTTATGGGTCAAATAGAACTGTTTAATCATTTGTGTGCAAACAAATGACTGTTAAATTGATTTGTTAATGTTAAATAGCAATATTAAAAACCATTTAACTTTGTGCAAACAAATGATGAATATTAAACAGATTTTTTCTTCCAAGCCGTGACTATGTTAATACTGCTGTATGGATGCACCTCGAGGACGCCAACCAAGTACATAGAGATGTAGACATCAGCTCTGTGCGGACACAGGGTGTAGTTTGGAAGACTTGTCGGGAGTGATGGATGATAAGAACTGCTGAAGAGAGAAAGAGAGAGAAAGAGAGAGAGAGAGAGAGAGAGAGTCAAAGAAATTGTCAACGCGACTTGATGATGAGCAATACTTGAAATCATTTAACTCTGGCTTGTTGGAAGTGTTAACTACAATCTATTCGTTTATAAACTATATATATATATATATATATATATATATATATATATATATATATATATAATTTGGCATTAAATAACCTACAAGGGTTGATATACCATAAAACCCAACCAACCAATTAACTAGCCAAAAATGAAATTACGGCACCTGTAACCAAAAAAGAATTGCTTAAATACTTATTTTTGGACTGCTACGTATTCAAAGTTTTAATTACAGAATTTCAGTCATGTAGATAAGATATCATCATCATCATCATGTCGTGCCGCTAGTACGGATATCCCTGACCCTCTCTCGCCACTTCTCCCGATTGTTCATCGCCTCTGGCAGGTCTTCAGGGCTACACCCTGTATCCTCACAGAGCTGCTGTATGTATGTTCGAGCTGGTCGTCCTGCTTTTGCTCGGCCATATGTGGGGGTCCATAGGAGTACATCACTTATGAGCTCGTCCCTGCTTCTCCAGCAGTGTCCTGCATGTCTGGTTCGTCTAATTTGGATAGTTTTCGTGATGGGAGGCACGTGACCGTATAGTTGGTGCCTTGTTGGGTGTTGCCGCCAGGACTTGTTCAATATTGCTCGCAACATTCTTGTGTAATTGTCGTCTAGCTTCTTCTTCAGCTGTTTAGTAAGCGTCCAAGTAGTGCAGAATAATACTCAAACATAAATGATAAAATCCTATGATTTTTGCTTCTGATGAAATTTGAATTACTTTAAAAAATTGTTACGAGTACTTTATATATATATATATATACATATATATATATATATATATATATATATATATATATTAGATACTAACACAAATTTCGCTCTTTTCTAAAGTTAAAACGAATTTTAAAATAAGGTTATTATTTTGGGGTAAATTTGTGTTTTATTTGAAAGATAGTAGCCTAATGATTATCCAGAAAAATAACATAAGATGTCTTATCATTTTTATGTATTTTAATGATTTACAATCAACAAAAGGCCAACCACATACACAAAAAAAAAAAAACTCGACTATTTTAAATATCGAAAATCGTATCAGATTATTGTTAATTTTTTGTATCCAATCTTGAAAAAGGAAAATAAACATGTTAACAAGGTTTTTGAATGTACAATACAGAAACTTCGTAAAATGATAATTTTTAATCGATTATTAATTTATTATTAAAATTGTGAAGTAATGATACTTGTGGGGATTTACTGTTTGTTGAATATGTTGATATTTTCCATATTTTAGTTCCTCAATTTTGGTTAGTTTATTATTGAAAAGCAAACGAGGTAAAACGACGCGGACAAAAGAACATTCAAAACAAAGCAGTACAAACAAAATTAAGTTTATATATCAACAAATACATGAAAAAGGAAACATTACAAATATTCTAATATAGTCTGTTGAATATTCCTCTGTGTGTACGTGTGTGTATGTGACTAACAGGGATATAATGAAAAAAGACTAAATATTGAAAGTGTCCTGTAGACTATAAAATGTATGTGGACTAAGTATTTCATGCGAGGTATCAATACACAAAAATACAGCAATGTATTCTAGGAGGAATGTGTCTTCTCCCATGTTGGTTGTTTGTCTCTTTCGAGGTTTGACGAAATTTCTGAGGCTGTGTTCGTGGCTGGAAGAAGTCTAACCGAAAAGGCAGAACAGGAAAGAAAAAAGGTTGCAGAATGTATACGCACCCATGTTACGCGTATTGAATTGTGTCTCACTAACTGGCAAGGTCAAGCTGTTTCTAGAAGTCGAAATGATGAGGGAGAGTGCTGTCTCTAGAAGTTAAAATGGGAGAGAGAGTGTGTGTACTGTCTCTGTACGTCGAAATGGAGAGAAAGAGAGAGAGTGTGTTGTCTCTGGAAGTCAAAACGTAAGAGAATGAGTTCTTGGAAGACGAGAGTATATATAGGCAACCCTTGTCGTGCGGCCGGCTCTAAATGCGCGGGACAAAATCAAAGTTGTGGATGTAGTTGTGAGCACAAATCACGTGACTTTCCTGACCAGTAGGTTCCCGAGACTTATTAGTGTACCGACGTCCACCATCTTTGTTTCGGGAACAAGTGGTATTACGGCCATTTTAAAATATCGGAGTGTAAATCCTATATACTCTTTAATTACCTTTTTAATAATTAATGCTTTATCAACATATCTCTCATTGCGTCAAAAAGAATGATTTTATCTTTTTAAATTTCCCATTCTTATAACAAAATTTTGATTTTTTCCTTACATTTATACTTAAATATTCAAAACGAATACAAGGAAGGTCCCTATACTTCGTTGTATAACATTTTTTTTATTCAAAAAGAAAAATAATTTTTAAGTCTCCCAGTTTTCGCTTTAAAATATATATTTCTTCTTAATAAAAATATTCTTTATTTAATAATAGATTTAGATTTAGTCCGTGAGTAGCGGAAAGTAAGTTAAAATCAAAAGCAAACTTAAGGCCCACCCATTTTTAAACAGAATTATTTCCTCAATTATTTAAAAGAAAATATTTTCTATTAAATCTTTGTATTAAAAGCTCTCAAAACATTTTTTAAATTTAATATTCCCATTTGGGATACCAATTGTTCCAAATTCAATTTTTTTCTTCGTTTCATGAAGATCATCCCCACCGATTAAATAGTGCCAAACATAAGGGAATGGTAAAGTTACGCGACCAGAAAAAAATAAGCAAGTTTTTTAATGAAATAAAATGACGCATTGAAAAATACATTAATTAATGAATAAACACTGAAAATTTCATTAAAATCGGGTAATTCTCTGATCTTTTTTTTTTTTCAATCAAGAATAGTGATTTATACGGAAAGTCCATCGCAGCCATGTTGTTTGTACTATGGGACCCAAATTTGTAATCTTTATATATATATATATATATATATATATATATATATATATATATATAAAATGAGATTAATAATAATGATAAAAATAACAATAGTAAATAGCAATAATAATTGAAATTGAATAAGGAATTTTAAGTCACTTGTTCTCAAGAAAAGGACACTAGTTTTTAATAGCATAAAATATCTGATGATAGCTAGCGTTAAGCACGCGTGCTCGTTGGGACGACAAAAACGCTTACGGAACAAGAATAAAAAATTGTGAGATCCTAGATTTAAGTTTTAAAAAAGCAAGGGAAGGAGACTCCTTCTCAAGACGCCAGTGAAAATAAGGGAAGACAACTAATAAGCCCACTTGCAAAAATATAGAAGACAAAACAAGTTAAAAGTTTCAAATATAACAACGTTTATTTACATAAACAGAGGAAGGAAAATTTAGAACAAAAGAACAGAACTTAATGAGGGAAAGGTATACTAATATATATATATATATGTATATACTCAACGAGCGAAGAATACATTAATACTAACAATATGAGTTTATGAGAAAAAAGGGGTTAACTTATTTCAAAAGGTGGATTTGAAAGTTGGTCGAAAAGAGTTTAAGATATAATTAAGTTATTTTTCATGATGAACAGCGAGGAAATGGATTCAAGTTATTTGCAGACGCGTACAATTTTCAGATGGGTACACGACGAAAATGTTCTAAGCTTTCATCCAGGGAGGACGCTACATGATCTTCCTCCGGGATGAATCGGACTTGGATATCCTTATGACTTTTCCTCGAGCACAAACATCAGGTGATGATCCTTGATATGAGATGATGACAATTAATGAACTCAGCGGAATACCAGAATTTGATATTTTGTTTTTGCATGTCGATTATTCGACAAGTTAACAGGATCCTTTTAACTGTAGCTTCTTTCTTTCTTTCTTTCTTTCTTTCTTTCTTTCTTTCTTATAAGACGACAAAGACATTCTTCTTTTTCTTTTCCTTCTTCTTGGAGACAAAATCGACTCTTCTTATCCAGCTGCCGTCACCGGTATTCTGTGCCGTGGACTTCAATTTCGCTGGAATATATTGTTTGTTGCGTGTTTGGTTTACATGGATGTATGTTGCTGGTGTCACAGGTCGCATGTATTTTGGGTCAGATTGCGACGTCTGTCGACCTTGGATAAAGCGACTGGAAAAGATCCTGACACGATTGGCTACACAACTCACTTTTGGCGGGAGTTTGAAATCGGGGAGAAGAAAGTTGTATAATTCACCAAATTGAAAGATATTGACTAAAGACTCAAGACATTTTTTACTCATAAACTGAAAGACGGGAAACAAAAAGAAAAAATGCTATGAGAAATGTGCTCAATTCAATAAATATGTTAGATTTTAGGTTTTAAATTGCAACAACCAGCATACGTAAAGCTAACAAAATTATCTGAATGCTAGTCGTTATTTAAAGTACAGTTCTACTTAAATTACCAAGTAGACTTTATCTCTGCCAACCCCAAGAAAACTAGCAGTAACTGTCAGGCTTGACGAAGGGAGAGAGAAATGTATAAGAAATAAAGGAGATAAAAAAAGAGGAGAGGAAAGCTAATTTTTGCTACTTGAAAGAGAAGTGTGTCTATATTTCTTCTTAACAAAAACAAGTTCCCACAAAGTAATTTATTCCAAGAGAAATAAACTTTACAAAATCCGGCTTTGCATATTTTCCCCTATGCTTGTCGAATACAAAAAAAAAAAAAAAAAAAAAAATAACATAACATTCAAACAACGAAAATATTATAACCCAAAAAACAGAAGAGGGTCTAAAAAAATAACGACTGACTTGCAGGAAACAATGCCGTCAATCACCTACTGTTATCCAACTTTTGTAAATGATAAAATATCATTCTTTGGTATTTTATGTCAAAGTTCTATTTTAAGCCAGTTTTTAGGGTTTGTTCTTTTTTAGATGTCATCTTCTTGCGTAGAATCAACATGAACAATCATGTTCTTCTAGTTTCCTGTGTAGACTTTTTGAAAACCAAGTTTACTTTTTCTATAAGTGAACTTCGAGTAGACCACCGCTTCCTCCTCTTAGAAATGAATATATTTCTGTTTCAACTCGAATTTTCTTCTGTTGAGTCGACCGAGGCTTTAACCACATTTTCTGACCCAAGCCAACAGCTTCCTTTGTCGGCAAAAATTTCAAAAATACCGTCTCCAGACCTTAGACTCAACTTTCTTTTGAAGAGGACAGCATACCAAAACCACAAATAGTCTGCAGATCGCTTATTGTTTCAACAAGTGACAAAAAACTTAGTAAGGAAAAGAGGCTTAGCCTAAGCTACTAATATGCCTTTTACTGAAGCCTCCTTGCTTAAGAAAACCTGCCTAAAGTCGAAGGCGAATAAAAAAAAAGGACTCACAAAACAAAAAGAGCGAGCCAAGCAGTGCCTTCTGCTCAAGTGCTGAAAAAAAACAAAGAGAGAAAGAGAGGTGGGGTAGAGAGAGAGAGAGAGAGAGAGAGAGAGGGGCCCCTGGTGGGTCTCACTTATATAGCAGTAGGGGCGGGGGATAACGACACAACTTCAAAAGAGCCTAACATATTCGAGCAGACATTAACTGCCGATTTTACAAATTCCAACAATGCATTTTCACTAGCAGGTATTTTTCTTTCCTATATGCTTGTAAAATCTGAAGCTGGAGTTTTAATATTAATATTACGTCACACTAGTGTGACTACTCTTAGAACTAATAAAAGGATTATAGGCAATAAAGAATTATCACATTCCGCCACTAAATGGTCGCTTCCCATAGATAAACTCAACTCTTACCCATATGAAATGCCAGGCAATTAGCACCATGGGCCAAAGAAAAACCCTTTGATCTCGTGTGATACCTATCAGGCAAAATGCTTTGCTTTTTTAAAAAGGAACAGACAATTGTCTGAAAGAAATCTTAATCTATGATCCCTTGTCACAGGTCCTTGTATCTTTGATTTTCGTTTAACTTTTGCAAAGTTAGTTACGTCTCGACTTCGGACATGTAAACGACGAAAAAAAAAGTAAAAGACGAAAAACTTTAAATGGAAAATATCTCTGCTCGATCTGAATATAAAACCACAGTGTTATAATCCACTAAAGGGACTTTGTGAGAAATCGATAAAAATTTCTAAAACGAACTCATTTAAAAAAAAAAAGAAAAACAATTCACCTCTTCCTGTAAACATTTTTATTGTAAAATAACTATTTACATTTTTTTACATAAAACTTTATATATTTACAAATTCTTCCATTGTTGCTTGTTTGTGTGTTTATTTTTATTCTTTTCCATATCTATCGAAGGCCTAATAATTTTGATACTCTAGTTTGTTCTTTCTGAATAAATATTGACTTTCTTGTATTAGAAGTGTTAGTAGCGGCGATATCTCTGACTAAATTTTAAGTAAAAAATATTTCTACTTTAGACATACGAAATAAAATTCCGATAACCAAACCATACGCTACAGTACTTTATATATATATATATATATATTGCTGACGAAATCAAATTTATTGCAGTTTACCAATTTTAGGAAAATTCCCTTTTTGTCAAAACTAATCAGATGCACTCCCATCTCTGTATTTTCTCTACTATTTAGCTCAAGCCTCTTGCTGTCTTTTTTCTGTGACGGGTTTTTTCGGTACTTTAAACCCGGATGCGACCGGCCAAGATCCGCTTTGTTTACAGAAAATTTCCAAGGTCTAAGGAGTGTTAGAGGTGGTAGAAGAAAACCTGCTCGTCACTATAAAAACTTGTTTGCTTCTGACTGTCGACAATTTCAGCTGTGAAATCCTACAGACGCAACTCCGCTCGAAAAGAAACGTGAAGCAACTACTGGATCCCATCATGAAACTGTTATATTCCTCAATGATTTTGTTGATAACATTAGTTATAGGTAAGTAACGTCTTCTTTTACAGTTGCATTCAACAGTTTTTCTGCTTCTCATGATTTATTATTTGTTTCTGAGAACCTTTTGCTACTGAAGCGTTTGTTCAGTGTTACTACTATTACTACAACTACAACAGCATTTTTGTTTTCAGTATAAAAATTCTGGGGATAACGTCGATCAACTCGCGTGCCCAGTCTCATTAGGTTAAAATAAAGGAATGCCTCTTTCGTTTAAAATTGATTATTAGGGCAAATAAAAAGCTACATTTGATATTCTTGCTCTCCGGGGACCGTCCTCACAGACAATACCGGCTTCGCTGGAACTGAGATCATTCCGCGACCCCAGAGGCCCCCAATTGAGGAATCAAGTATTTTTTTTGCGCATGAGTCTATATATATATATATATATATACGTGGTGCATTCAATAACGAAGGTCATTGACATGCTCACACAAGAGGACTTCCATGGGGCCTTCCAGAAGTTGTTAGAACGGTACAACAAGTGCATTTCAGTCGGAGGAGATTACTTCGAAGGGGACTAGAGTTTCATGTGTGTACTATCAACAAAAGCGCCCATACTAAAAAAGTCTGGAAACTTATTTAATGATCCTCGTATATATATATATAGTTTATTGTAAACTTTAATCCTATTTTTTGTTCGTTAATCAAATATTTCATTTTTACACGCATGTTTTACGAAGTAATTTTCATCATTTTTATTGTTGGGTTTATTGATGTCTTTATTTATTTTGCAGCTGTCCAAAATTTCAGCCTGTCAAAAGGCAGTTCTCGTCGATGTAAGTATCGATTTAGAATAATATTTCTGAAAAGAACACTTGTTAGCGCATATTTGTTTTGTCTATGCCCAAAATTTGTATAATACATTTGTCTAATCAAAGTATATATGTTAATGTAGACGTAATCAAAATCGTTGACGTGATTTTAATATTGCTTATTCTCGGGTCTAACAACAACCCAGAGTATGTATAGATATTAATAAAGAAATATTCTAAATCCTAAGAACTAATCATTAAAATAAAAAATGTTTTCGAGTAACAGTGATGAAAACCTTAAATCATTTCCGCTGATCAATCTACGAGGATTATTCCATTTGTAAAACCTAACAGCAATTTAAAATAATTAATTCGATAAATTTAATTTTTAGCTTTTGTCTAAACATATGCTTCGTACATTTTGATTGAGATAATTAGATCGAAATTGTTTTCTTTATTTCCTTTGAAGATGAACACTTTTCTTACACTTTAGATGTGTTGCAGTAACTAAAGGGTAAGTTTTATACAAATTTAGTCGTCTAAGGGTACTATGAAAAGTGAGAACACGGCAATGAAAACAAGATGTGTTTAAAATAAAAGAAAGAAAGGAAGAAAATTCTCATTTATGGCCGTTCTGGATGTTGTTGGATTATTCGTTCAGGGATATGCCACGTACCAGAGTTGGAGTTGAAAAATACCACGTGGAAAATCTACGAGTGATGTGAGGCTGCTGGTGGCTTGTTCCGCCAATCGTCACGGGTCTTTGAGCCGTTTGCCAGGTCAATTTAGGCTTTCTCGTGTAATGCACAGATCGCCTTGATGAGAGTCACATAACTGTTTTTTAGTGGACAGAAGATATTTTAATGACCCTTCATTTTTATCTTGTGTCTGTGCCTAGATTCGGTCGAGTTTTAGTCTATGTTCGTCATATGAACGGTGACTGCTGAAGTGAACACTGTGCCGCTGAAAGAAGTTACGACAAGTAATAAAAAGAAAGATGACTTTGCGTTGCTCTGTTTCAATAACAGATGTAATTTTAAACTCTTTTTTTTAATTCGATATTTAAAAGCAACCAGCAATCCTTATTGATAAGCGAAGAAAAAACTAAACCATGAAAATCTAAGAGCAAACACCGAACATCAATTATTCCCTTTGATGCGAAAGAATGACGTTCGATATTTGCTATATACAACATTCAGTTGTTTTTTTTTTTTTTTTTTTTTTTGCTTTGTTTTGTTTTTTAGCATTGCTTTATTTTCTAAATATAATGAACTTCGACGCCAAATATTTGATTACACGATGTTGATGTTAACCCCCACTTTTTTAACAGCTGAAAGCTCCTACTGCAGTCCAGAATGTGAATTTAAATACTTTAAAAATCTTCAAGGGCAAAGAAGAACATGGGTCGATATGTTCCTTCCTTTGCCGACATCTAAAACAGAATGGAACGAAACATGCAGGTGAGTGATAATTCGAGATTTAAAATAAACTTCGAAATGAACAAAAAATTCTCTCAAAATCGGTGATGCGTGAAATGTAGCAAATGTGCTTTGATATTTATCACAGATTCATTTTGTATTATTATTGATATTTTCTTTAGAAATTTGTTTCCTTTGATATTTTTAAGGAACTTGAATGAACCATTCAGAAGACATTTTAAGGATTTTGAGATTGTTGTGGAGCCGATAAGAACGTCGACCACAGTACAACAACAAATAACAATTTATTTTGTCGTAGGTTACAGTTTGATAGTCGTATAGGCGAGGGAAATAGTAGAGGCAGCTGGTGGAATAGTCGTTGATTGTAGAGACAGCGAGATGTTGATAGTCGTGATGCAAGCAGGTGGTGAGTTGGTCGCGAGAATCGAACGAGTGGACTAAGACTGCCGTGTTTTAACTCTATGGAACCGAGGAACGAACGAAGGAGTGACTAAGACTACCGTGTCTTAGCGTAGCGGAGCCGAGGAACGAACGAACGAACGAGTGGCCTGATTAAGAATGCCGTGTCTTAGCGTTGCGCGAACAGGAACCGACCGATATGGTTAAGACCGGGTGGTCTTATTATCCTCTTCGTGGTGCCTCCAGGCCGTCTGCTCCGACAAGTTCATAAGAACTGTCAGGGATGCTCCAAACCTAGTGTTGGAGACCTCTAAAAATCCTTAAATGGACGATCTCGCAAATCTATGTAGATGTAAGGTGGATGCGACTACAAGATGTAGGATCACGCCTTGGAGCATCGCTTACGAGTCACCAGGTTCTAAGGAAGAGTAAAGCGCAGACGCAGAGGTCTCCTTAGATCATAAATTCTGGTCTCGGGCGAGCTGCATGACTGTGAAAATACTTGTCTTTATATGGGGCAAAAGTGATGACACGCTACAGGGTTGTATGAATCGAAAGTTCATCCATATAAAATATCAGTGGTAATAAAAACACCTTCATTAGCCTGGAATAGGCTTCAGAAGATTATCCACTTTATTTTGATAAAGATGACTTTCGCAAGACTGGCAGTGTTAGTGTTTTGCAAACAGATGGATTCTTTTTCGCTGTTATTGCTAGTCAGGGTTACAAATGATTTCCTCATTTCCGGTCGTAACTGGACGTAGCGTTTTTAGGCGTTTAGAGTGGTCTGGTTTGTTTACATTTGAATAGAGTGCAACAAGATCTCTCTTGGCCTTTTCTCTTATGTATCATAAACATTATGCATTTCTCAATACCAAATTCTATCTCGATATTATGGCTAGATATTCTATTTGTATGGGGGCTTCTATTCCGTTTGGTCTTTGGCAAAAATGTTGACGTCATCTATTGATTATTTTTCTAATGTAAATCTGTATACTTCTTTGTATTTTTTCTTATTTTTAGTTGTATTATCGCTCTATCAATCAGTAGAAGAGATAAAGAGTCTTTTTAGAAGATGCCTCTGTAGGTATATAGCTCCCATAGAGAATGGACATATTTATTGAGTACCTCGTGGACTGTCATATGACAGCCCCTAAAAAACTTTCTGGCCCTCTTTGCCTCTTTTCTTTGAATAGTAGAGGCGTTGTCTCCAGTCCAACACAGTTAATCATTATCAGTTTCTTAGCAAACAATGATATGTCATCTTCTAGGGTACACCCACAACCCCTTCACCAAAAAGGGATATGGGTTGGGTTTATTGCCCAGTGCCTGAGGTACCCTTGAAAAAATGCCGAAGGAATATATATAAACCCTCTCCTGATGCTAGCCTCTAGCAGAATACCTCAAATTAAATCGACCTTGTGTCACATAACTTCACTATAGGAGTCGGTTAAATAAAAAAAACTTAACGGTAACTGAGATGTGGATGACAAAAGTATATTTTAAACAGTCATATGATATGTAATATTATGCTTAATGAAATACGAGCATAAAAAAATGAATGAGTGAACAAGATGTGTAAATCAAGTTTTCTTTGAATAGCAATGATTTTTTGAATGTCATTCACAGTAATTGATTTTAACGGTATACCACCTCGTCCAGGGTTATTTTAAGCAAAAAGGTTAAGGAATCACGTTCATTGTATCTTTATATCCACATATCTTAAGTAGTTGCTTGTTTTTTTAAGTTATATACACTGATATCAAGTATTCTAATCAAATACAAATAATTTTCATACAGTTATATGATTTCAAATTTTCCTATCTAATAATAATTATATGGTTTCAAGTACTATTTCTATTTGATAATGATCATTTGTTTGCACACAGTCATATGGTTTCAAGTAACTAATAATAATCCTTAGTAAACAATTATAACTTCAAATAACTATTTGTAATACAAATAATTTACAGTTATATAGCATAAAGTATTCCTATTGAATATAAGTAATTCCTAAAAATATCCATTTGACCCATAGATGGGACCCAAACAGATACTACCACTCCAAGTCAAGGCAAAGAAGGCATACTCCACACTCTCCCGGGTTCCAAAACTGAAGCCTCACCATTAGATGCCGTTTAGTGTCATAATTAAGATAACCCCCTATTTGCTGGTGGGGGCTTACCCCTTTGCAGTGTATTCAGTCAGTATCACCAACAAGACGTGAGTCATAATTTACTAAGCGTTTTGCTTAGATGTGGTATGAGGCTGCATGAATGGGGCACCTAATGAGATTCAAACTCACTCAGGAAGATTTGCTAGTCTAGCTTGCTAACCAATCCACCACCTGAAGTGCCCCCAACAGGATTTATGTCATTTAGAGAAGAATTCAATGATTTTTCACATAATCATTTTGTCACAATTTGCTTGTTGCATGATCTTATTTTTCTCTGTTTTTCTCTTTTCTCAGCGTGACAAGCCAATTCTTGAACTGTTCATCTTTTGCCACAGTCGGTTGTAGAGAAAGAAGACCTCCAATGGTGAGACTAGCTCAAATAAGAGATGCCTATGGATATATGTGCTATGAGGGGGCAGAAGGTAAGTCAATTACTGAGTCACTTTATTCATATTATAAAATCAGAAAACTATCATCAATGTTTACAAATAAACTTTTGTAGACATTCATCTTATATTTTCTTTTCCTTAAATTTATCTATAATAACCCAATAGCAAACTTAACAAAAATTTGAAAAATGTTATCAAGCTTCAATGTCATATTCAGATTCACAACCAAATAGACAAAAATTGAATTCTTTCAGCCTTCTGTGGCTATTGATATTTATCTTTTAGGTCTTATCACTGGTATGCCACACTATGGCCTAGGAAAAAGATTGTTATGACAATGATATGCAAGCTTCTCAGTATAACTCTCAACACAAAATACCTGAATTCTCATTGTTTTGGATCCATATTCGTAATTTTTTATTCATAATTTGTCTGGGAACATTAAATTCAATTTGAGGTTCTACTAGTACTCTACTTGGAGAGTATGAACCCCTTGAAATTCCCAGTTATGGGTTAAATAGTATCACTGGTGTTCCTCTAAGGGAATGGCTTTGGCATTAAATAATCCATGAAGGTTGATGTGCCATTAAAGAAACTGAACGAAATTAACTTAGCATAATGGTTATCATATCAATAGGATCGACAACAAAAGTTTGAATCCTGAAAAACAGCTGAGTTCACTTCAAGTTAACATTCTTAAGAAAGGCATGAATCCAACTCTTCCCTCCTCCCAGCTAAGGGTAAATGGTAGGGTAGACATGGCTCTTTAGTCTTGGTAAGAAAACCAATATAGAAGAAGGAAAACACTAAATTCAAACGTTATACTCTGCTTAAAATTGACTGTGTCTTACCTCCTACTTATGGTAGAGGGATTGGGTAATACTGCTTTGAGATATTTTCTCAGTAGCATATTATATACCTAACCTTTTCTTAGTGGCAAAATAAAGGGATATTTTTCTGTTGTCTTGTTCCTTGACTGATATTAAGAGTATTTCAGTATCATGAATTTTGTAACACTGATCACACACACCAACTTTGTAGCTAGGATAAAAGTATATATAACATATATATACTGTCTGTAATGTATCTGTTTTATATTTCATATTTTGGGGAGTTGAGTGAAAGATTAGTTCATTATGTAAGGCCATACTTCCCTTAAAATGAAGGCATTTTGTTGTGTGATCCTTTTTAAAAATAAAAATGTTTATTATTATTGCTGGCATCAGTTAACAATATATAAGGATAGGTATAAATCTCGTGTTCAAATGTTAGAGGATTAGTATGGTGCACTCTCCAATTTAGGAAATATCTCCAAAGACGGAAAGCTGATCACTTACTAGTAAGTTTCTTCAGTACATTTGACACTATCATTTACTTCTCTGCCAAAAGTATTTTTTGTAAGAGATGGTGGAAAAACATACAGAGCACATTTTAAAGAGGATAATGTAACATTGTAAGCAGATGGTATCAAGGTGAGAATAGACAACTTATCAAAAAAAAGCCAGCAGTTAGAAGACAAGTTGACAAAATTCACCATCTCTTCAAGTTGGTTAGATGTAATAAGATATACTTGATCTCAAACTGAAAACAAAAGTTAACCAGGACTAGCCAAAGTCAGGAGACTCAATCAGCCATCAAAGTGGTCATAGGGACTGAGCAGACAATGTCACCCACAGGAGGCAGAAGTGGGGTTGGGTGTTCTGTGAACTCCAATAAAAGATGAATTTTTCTATTCACTCACTCTTTTGGTGGCTGGGGTACAAAGATACAAGTGTTAATGTATATTGAGAGAGAGTGAATCTTTTAAAGATACGGGAAAAGTCAATTCATACGAGAAGGAAGAATAAAGCAATAGAGGTCTGTTATGGCCACCGGCCACGGTAGGATTATAATGCAAGGACTACTATGAGAATCGGATGTGGGGGCAGGCGATTGGCGAGTCTTCAAGCCCTAGCAACAGTGGAAGAAGTAGCCGAGAAGGGGCAAAGGTCTTGACCCAGATAAGGAAAAGACATGCCATTGGTCGAGGCAGGGAGGGCGCTTTACCGCCAAAAAGAAACGAAACCCAAAAAGTCAGTTTCGAGCTTCGCCAAGGAAGAGAAAGGTCGCCTTTTCACGGGGTCCGGTGAAAGGGGAAATTTGGCCTATAGAAGTCGGCTCCGTTGGGTAAGAACCTGAGGCTCAACGTAAAAGAAAAGGAAAACAAAAACTGGTGCCTTGCAACTCGTTAATAGGAGATTAACGAATATAAGAAAAAAAGAAAAAATTAACAAAAGAAAGGAAAGATAAAAAAAAAAAGGTTAGTCAAAAAATTTTATCACGAATAATATACGTAACCTAAATAAAGGTCCGTATCAAGACTATTCCAAAGAAACATTTTTGAGGCTGTTCGTCAGCAGCTAGTTTTTCGGCAGAAAACATATTTATTTAAAATTTGTATATCCATATTAAAAACGAAGAGGAGAGACTTGTTCTTCGGTGAAAGAAGAAAAAAAAAAATACAAAAAAAAACGAGGAAGTTCCCTCCCTTTAATTGTAAAGGGAAAAATAAGATGTGGATATAATTTTAAAACAAGTTGAAAAAAGAAAAAAAGAACTTTGTCTTATTGGAAGGACCTAGGCAGATACTATTGGGAACGACTCGTCCTCCATATTTCTGTACATTTTTTTGTTGTTGGATTCGTTTTCCTCTTTGTTTGTCTGTCGTTACAGTTGTGCTTTCTTTAAAATAAAAAAATGTAAGAATGATACATATATAAAGAAAAGGAGAAAACCAACTACGCGTCATATTGTTTGTCCGGTTCAGAATTCCCCATGTGGTCATTGATATCACGCCGACCTCTTTAACCTTGAAACACCCTCATTCGTCCGTGGTCTTAGTAACCCACACATAGGACATCGTCCATATCTCGAAAAATTAAAAATACGGGTGGAAACCCGTAACAGGTCCTAACACTTGAGACAAGTTTTTGTGTTTCTCCACCTCCATCTGACGATTTGTCATCATCAACATAGAAGTCATCGGTGACAACGCAATAATTCACTTGGGACCTTAAGAATAATGCTCTACAAGAGTCAAATTTTCCGACATTTCAAGAAATAGGTAACATTAAAATTTATATTTTGAACAGAATATGTAATTAAGTGATTGGATCTCCATAGAGAGATATGGGGGAGAGAATAGAACGATCATTGAGTGAATTTTAATGCTTCTTTTCGATGCATGATGATATGAAATGAATATTGTTATGTCCACAGATTTGTTAAAAGTAAGAAGAGTTCATTCAAGAAATAGGTTAGTATATTTAATATTTTGCCATGTTCTATCACAATTCAAAATAATTTGATCAAGAGTACTATAAATTTTTAAAACACATTTGGAAGTTCGGGGTAGGTGCAAAAAAACATATATATACTAAATTTCAAGTAGTTATAAACATCAAAACTTATTGGAATATGTCTATAAATACAATGACATCACATTAACTCAAAATATTTCTTTTCTCACAAGCAGAATCTCCATGCACCCCTCCCACGGGTAAGTTTTGATGTTCTGACTACTTGAAATCAACAAGTGCTTTTTGTGCTCACACTATACTTAACCATTAGAATTAAGTCAATATACAGTAAAATAAGACTTCTTAAAGGATTCAATTATTTTGTCTTTCCACAGAGTTCTTACAAGTTTTGCCTTGCTTAGGTGAATATTACAATCATACTGAGACTGAAGTATGTGTACAACAAAGGAAAAATAAAGAACCCCAGGGTCCTGATGGAGATTTTTGCATGTAAGTTCTTTTTTTATACTGATATTGAGCAAATGTTGGAGATTTTTGCATGTAAGTTCTTTTTTTATACTGATATTGAGCAAATGTTGGTCACCTCATGAAGTGTAAAGGTTGATAAGCTAGACTAGCAGACTATTGTTACTTTCTCATTGGGTGTCCCCATACTTCTGCCTTCGTACTACAATTAACCTGAATAAATAACTCTTTAACAAATAACCGAGCCAATGGCGTAATGAGTAGAGTGTTCACCAATGATCCAGAAGACGGGGGGGGGTCAATCCCAGGTCAAGTCATACCAAAGACTCAAAAAATGGTACTTGATACCACCTTGCTTAACACCCAGCATTAGAAGGAAAGGATCAAGGGTAAAGTGGAGCAATCCAGGGAATGGAGTAGTGCCCTCCCCTACAGCACAGTGTAGTAACTATTGGAAAAGGGAGCCTTTGGGTCACCCCCGACTAAGATCACCAACTTTACTTCATTTTAGGCACAATGCCAAAAATGAAGAGACATCAATTGAATATAGAATTCGCTATAAAATGAGTAATCTCTGAGACTAATCAGCTCATTATTGGCCTCTTTATATTCTTCTAAATGTTATTTTCAATCCAAACATTTTTTTTTTCTTCAATTGTTACATCATTTCCTCTGTGTATGAACAGCTAGATTTGAAGTGCACACTGATACAATTGCAGTAAATGACATTCAAGGTAGGTAATCTCACAATACACTAGAGATTGGCATAATGCAGTCTTCCAACTTCAAGCAGTCATCTGTGCTAGTTGTCTTATTTCTATTGTGTGCAAAAGTTTCCATTATGTATTGAAATTATTTTTTTTCAAAAAAATCAAAGTAAAAGTGCTGAGAATGTCTGCACATAACTAATATTTAGTCACTTTTATATTATTCAACTGACAGAGAAAGCTAAATTATTTGGGAGAAGTGCTATCTTTATTAAAAAGAGACATTTCCTAACTTATGAAATTATGTCTCCTAAAAATGATATGAGCAAACTAATCTTGCAAGCAATTTTGCTTGTGGCCTTTTGTTAAACGAATAAATATTTTCACTAAAAGAACAGCATTTAAGTAGGTATACAAAATCGTTTTTTTCTTAATATTTGTATGTGTTGCAAGATTTGGTTCCTGATATTTTTTTTTGTTTTTGCTGTTTGATATTATTGCCTTTAGAATTTTGTCTTTCTTCCAAATATAGTAAATCTAGGGACATTATCTGATGTTTAAAAAAAACAAGACAAAACAAAACTGAAATACTGAGAGTGATCAAAATTTTATAATTGTTTTTACTTGGAATCTTCAACAATAAGAATGGTTTAGTCTGTTTTATTTAACGGCATATCAATCCCTTATAAGTTGAAATTTGATGAAAAAATTTGGTTTAAAACATTTCTAATACTAATAATTTATACACAATTATATGGTTACAAGTAATTATTCTTATTTAATAATGATTTTTCTGTACTCATTTATGCAGTTTCGAGTATTCAATAATACAAGTAATTTTCGAACAGATCTTTTGACCCAAAGATGGGATATTAACAGGTACAACCAGTGTGAAATGACAATGAAGTAGTACTCCATACTCTCCAGAGCACTAGTACAAGAGCCTCACTCAATATGATGTTTAGTGTTATACTCAGAATACCCCCACTTTTTTTAAGGGAGAGTATTATCACTGTAGGGGATGCAGTCAGCATATTCTAAGCCCTAGTGACAGGGCTGACTAGAATATTAGCCAAAAAAAATAAGTAAAGGGAGAAAACTCCAATCTCATAGAATAAGATCTTGTTATACCTATCAGAGTCACATTTTAATGGATTTCAGTTAATAAAAATTTGTTGACTCCAACAGTGTCAGTTTTATAGATCCATCATTTTTTTCTTTCATCTTTCAGAGAAATAGAAAATGTTCACAATTGTGCTGTAGAAAATGCAATGGAAAAATGTGGCAATGACGCAAGTGAATTTATCTCTATCTACGTTCAGAAAACCCACCAAGTTTTGAAGGAAATCGTCAACTGTGATAAAGTGGTAAGGAAAATTATCTGTAGTAATAAGATATGTTCTGCAAATTATTTACTGTCATTCTTGAGAGGTGGATAAACCTATTCATTTAATGAAGGGATTTTAAAAAAATATTTTTCTTCCAAATGAAGAATGATTAATCAGATATCAATAAAACATTTCTTTGGCTTGAATTCTCCATTCAGGCAAGTCCAGGTAACAAATTCTTTACTGATATACTTTGTATAAATATGTTAGATTCACTGTTTATTAATTTAGAAGAAAAAATTTTTGGCTAAATTATTTGAAAGGAAGCAAGTGTAACTAATGACAAAACTGGTAAATGAAACAAATAAGACTGAGATTCTATTATTCCCCAAAATTATTCAGACTAGTATCATCATATTTATTGTTTTGGTAAATAAATTTCAGTTGCTATTTTTCAAATAAAGGATTTATTAAATATCAATACATTATTTTGCTAATGTCAATAAGATAATTTCTCGCCTATAATTATAATTGGATAGATTTTTTATTTTATTTTGAGATAATAGAATTGTTACAGTTGCTCACCAAAAGAGACCTACTGGTGGCCATTAAACTAAATGTCAAATCATATCTTTGAGAATTTACATTACAATTGCAAATAAAACGATGTATTCTATAATTAGCATATAATAGTTTTTTCCCTTGTGAAATTATAACTGGGTGGAATGCAAAAGCAGACTCCACAATATTAAGTTTTAAATTGGATTAAATATTGATTTATTCAATGATAGAGCATTCTAAACACTATTGAGTTAAAATCTCACTAAAATGCAATATTATTGCTGTTTTATGATAACATACATATAAAATCAGATTATTATTATTATAATTATCTTCCTCATTTCCATTTCTAAACTTTTATGATGAAATAGAAAAAAGTCAGAAGAATTGAAATATTTTCCTTTAGAATTTTTTTGTTTCTGAAAGAGAAGAGTAAAATAAATTAATAAAAGTATATGTATATGTATTTGACATAAATATAAGCCTATTTATGTAAATGAAGTATATTTTCATTTATTTTTCAGAAAAATCGTAAACATTTACTGGGCTAAAGGAATTCAAACCATGAACAATCTACTGAAAGAAATTTCATTTCATTTCCAATGCAATAAATATTATCTATTTTTAAAAAATGTGTTTTTCTTTTATACTTGTAAGAAAATCGTGTTTGGCTTGATTTCTCCATTCAGGAAAATCTAAGTAATAAGTTTTTGTGTTTTGCTTCATATACATCTATTAGATTCACTGTTCATTAATTTAAAAAGAAAAAACTGGTGGCACACAATTTTATAGTTTCTATTATCCCAAACAAATAATTTACACATAATTATAATTGTTGGAAATATGTGAAACCTAATAATGATAATCCTTTATAAACAATTATAGTTTAAAGTAACTACCCTTAATACAAATAATTTGCACAGTTATATGGTATCAAGTATTGTTATTTATTATGAGTAATTTTCAGATTTAGTTGACCTATAGTTAGGACCCTAACAGGTACAGAGTGGACCAAGGAGTAATGGCAAAGAAGGAGTACTCTATACTATCCAAAACTGAAGCCTCACTATCAGATGTAATGTCATACTCAGGAGACCCTTATTCTTTTGGGGAAAGGGTGTCTTACCCCTCTGCAGTAGATTCAGTGTATTTCAAACAGTGCTAACAGTGGCACTTCTAACAGCAACACAATGTGAGTCAGCAAAAAGAAGATTGAAGTTGTTATATTTTCTATGAATGAATTCAGTTTCTTGATTACAATTTCCAAGTTGATATAAGTAAAAGTAAAGTTGGCGACCATAGTCGAGGGTAACCCGAAGGTTCCCTTTTCGATAGCTACTACACCAAGGTGTAGGGGAGGGCGCTACTCCTTCCGTTTCTTGTAAACTCTGTATAAAAATGGATCAAGAAGACTCTTAAAAATTTCTCCCTTGGAAGACACACACACACACACACACACACACACACACACACACACACACACACACAATAAAAAATTACAGAATATTGATAAAATATTTAAACTCAATTCAAAGTTGTCTTTTTTTTTTGTTTATTTATTCAATTTTTCTACAAACTTTTAGAAATGGTATTTTCATTTCATCCAAAGTTATTAGAATTGAACTTTTAATTTCATAATTGGAAAGGTGATTGATTTGATCAATCATTGAATTTAACAGCTCAAGTATTAAGGCAATAAAGAATTTGTCAGAGGAAGAGGTTGTCCCACTTTCTGAAGATACATCATTGTTTACCGCTGCTATCATAGTTTCATTCAGATTGAATTCAAGAGCATTGACATGAGGAGGTTCTGATTCTTCACTTTTGGTAATTCCACGTTTCCTTTTCTTTGGAACCGGATAGAACATTGAAAAGTGTTGTTTGAAAATTGTGATGAGTTCCACCAGAAATAACAAGATTTTGTCAACATTAAGATCACCAACAATATTTATGAGAATGTTCACCACTGAAAATAGCTGGTAAATAAATAACAAAGACAACATTGGGTTCATTTTGGAGAAAACAGCCGGTGACAAAAGGACAGTCTGGAAAAGAAAACCTTTATGACAAAATATTCCTTGATTTCATATAAAAGAGACAATTTTAAAAAGGAAAAGAAAAAATTAATCTTTAAACTTAACATTGTAATCAAAATACACATTGTGAAGAATTGGGTGGGTAATACAATGCTTATAATTAAAAAAAAGAGAAAGAGAGGAATTACATGAAAAAAAAAATTACTTACCTTGATAGAAGAAAAGATATTGTCAAAGATGTACTGACTAATAACATTATCAAGCCCACTATGCAGAACTATCACATCCATAAACAATTGTGATAAGCCAAGGTAGCTCTTTAAAACTGGAAAATATGGAGAGAAAAACAAAACAAAACAGTATTCACATACTCAAAACATTTCCAAATACACAAAAATCAAAATCAAGTCATTATGGCAACTAAATCCTATGATACAAGTTTCAGAGAACAATGAAATAAAGAAGAAAGAAAGAAAGAAAATGAAGCAAAAAAAAAATTAAGGCAGGATCAAGTAATAGCAACCTTTTGTTATCTACATGTAACTGCTAAAGTGACAGAGAAATCATTCACAGATAAAGAATCTAAAATATCATTTAGATGTTGAATGGCCTCACAAAGCAGAAAATAGACTGAGAAAAAAGTTTTCTCAGGAGAGATAATGAAAATGCTGATTAATTACAAGATTTCATCAAAATCAATAGTTACTCCCACATCTCTCAGAAATTGGAAAAAGGCAGAGTGGCATAAAAGTTAGTATTTTAAAAATTGAACAACTTTTTAATGAAAAAATAAAGAAATTTTTCTTTTAATTCTATTTATTCTGATGTTTGGAAATGACTTTGAATAAATTGTGGAATATAATATCTCTAAAATGCCCTACATTTTCGGCTTCATAAAACTTTTGAAAATTGTAAGTGAATTTTGTGCAATAAATCAGATTGTCTTCCAGTTTTCTATGCATGTTTCATCCATTGGTGCAGCAAAGCTGATTCTTCAAATATCAACAGGAATTGAACTTTACAAAAATAGAATCAATGACTGTTTGAAATTGCAGAAATTACAATATATACATATTGTGATAATATTTGGTTGCTGCATGGGTTGTAATGGTTAAAAAACTAGATTAGCAGACCATTGTTAGAAAGTTGAATCCTCAATAGTTAGTCCATACTTATGATTTAGTGGCAAACTCAGCTTAACTTAGTAAATTACAAGGTGAAGCTTAATAATTGAAAAAAAAAAAAAAAAAAAAAAAACGAGATGCCTTGCTGAGGTTATGTACTTACCCAATTACTCTACTACAAGTAGGATGTGACACAAGATAAATTTTCAAGTGGTGTAAAGCAAGTTTGAATTTTGAGTTATCATTCTCCCAGACTGGTTGCCTATATATAGTAATAATATGTGGAGGCTTGCTGAAATAACAAGCAAGGCTAGTAGACCACAGTTAGCGAGTTCAATTCTCATTACTAATGGCCTTGTGCCAAACTTAACCAAGTTTATTAAATGACAAGATGAAATTTGATGATTGAAAAAAACAAAAAACAGATGTTTTGCTGAGGTATGTAGTCACCAAAACTCTTCTCCAAGGGCAGGATGTGATATGAAGTCAATTTTTACACAGACTGATTTGAATTCAGCTTTTCTTCTAGACTGGTTGTTCCCAGTCTACCCAACTATTTACCCATATCCAGTTGAACAGATTGATCCATATCTTTCCCAAAGGTGTAAATGCAAATATGCTCACTGAGATAAAGCCAAATTCCTTTGAAAACTCAAGATATATTCTATCTTGCAAGAAGTTTGTAGAATAGAAGTTTTAGAAAAAAAATCATATTCAATTATACTTATCATTATCACTATACTTTGGAAATAAACCAGATGAACTTACTAGCAATAAGATGTGTTGATCTTTCTTTCTAATCAACTTGATATACTTTTTTTTAGCATATTTCAGAGAACTATTGTACACTAAACACTCCCCATTTATCTTCAGATTAGTGTTAAGAAGTAATAACAGCATGTAATATATAAAAATCAAAAGATGAGAGAGGAAGTCCTGAAGTGTTTTTTTCATGTGTTTCATCATTCATTTGCTAACATGTACAACCATATGGTGAGTTTTGATGATTGGTAAAATTGGGTTATGGAAAAATACAGGTATTTCCCTGAAAGCGAAAAGAGGTAGCAAAAAAATTGTTGGAATGTACTTATTTGTGGGTGATTATACACATTTAAAATGAGAATTTTAGTAACATATAGATTTATTTGTCTAAATTTCTGAAATAAAGCTTGATAATTTTTATTACTTAGAATATTTAGACTATTGACCTCATCTTTATTGTTGTAATCTCAACATTTTGGCCAATATGTTGTTTGGCCTTCTTCAGGTGTTTCATGTCCAACTGGGGAGTCCACACAGAATTTTGAACAGAACCCTTTATTAAATCCATAGGAGTAGACTGTTCCAATTCTATTAACCATGACCAGGTACAAGTTATAGTATTTCTTGTTATTCTTACCTGTAGTTGGGATTGAACCTGAATCGTCGGGCAAGGACAGATGGCAAAGTAGATAAGCCATTTGGTTGGAAAGTGCTTCTGAGAGAAATCATCTGGAGGTTGCAGGTTCAATCCCAACAACAGGTAAGAATAACAAGGAATAATTCCTATAACTTAACACTTTTACCTGGTCATGGGTAACAGAAATGGAACAGTCTACCCCGGTGAATCAAATAAAGGGTTCAGTTCAAGATTCTGTGCAGGCTCCTGAGTTTGACATAAAACAACTGAAGAAGACCAAAGGACATATTGGCTAGAACGTTGTGAGTATAATGATAAAGATGAGGTTAATAGTCCAAATATTCTAAGTAATAACATATATAGATTTGATGAATATGCGAGCCTACTATAAAAGTCAATTTTTGGAAGCAAATAAATTTATCTTTGCTGGAATCTCTCTCTTTCTCAACCGGATACTTCACAGACCAATTTACTTGTGTTGAATTCAATCCTACTAGGCACTCTATTACCATGTCCTTGTAACAGACTAAGCTAAGCTTGGGAAGTAACTATCTCTCTGTACTAACCAGACAAATCAAGGCATGGAATAGAAGGAAGAAACCCCACTTGACACAGCACAATGAGCTGACTGTTCTCAATAAGGTGCATCAAAAATTGACAGACCAGTATCATTTCCTCAGACAATAAATTTGGAAGAAGCTGCAAATAAAAAAGAAAAAAATTAACTGAGTAAAATAAGATGAGCATGTCATGATAGAAAACTGAAATAACTGAATAACAATAAAAACCAAAAAAAACTTGTTTATTTCCTCAGTTTATTCAACTGGGACTAGAAATGGAAGTGAAACTTTTCAAGTTTTGAGAGCCTTAGAAATTTATAAAAGAACCAAAGAACAAAAATAAAACAAACCTCAAGAATATAATTTTAATGTATAAGTTAATGACTTAAATTCTAACATTATGATTAGTCTTTTCCTACAAAACATCTAATTACTGAGTCAATATGAACTGATTTAGTCTCCAATATTTGACATTGCCAATTAACAGCCAAAAAAAAAAAATACTGTGAGTATAGGGTCGCTACCATATCACATAAGTGATGGTGTTGTAGTTTCTGTAGCAAGTAGGTTATATGGGGTAAAGTTGCTAACATCACATTCCCTGGTCCTTTTCCTAAACCTGTTTGTTTAACTACAAGACAAAGGAGCTTAGTCTTCCCTACTGTTTACCCTGAGCTGGTTACAGAGGATATAGCTTCATGTCTTTCCATTGGCATAGATTCAATACAAACAGCTTTAACCAAGATTTAAACTTGGCTAATTGAGTCTGTTACTAGTCCTGGGTTCAATCCCAGGTCGAGTCATACCAAAGACTTTAAAAATGGTACTTGATACCACCTTGCTTAACACTCAGCATTATAAGGTACGGTTCAAGGGTAAAGTGGAGCAATCCTGGAATGGAGTAGCGCCCTCCCCTACACCTTGGTGTAGTAGCTATTGAAAAGGGAGCCTTCGGGTCACCCTCGACTATGGTCGCTAACTTTACTTACTTACTAGTCACAATGACAATTATACCACTCACAAGAGAAGATATATTTATGGAAAGTCATTTGATTTCCATACAAAACAAAAGTGTTGACTGTTTTTTTTTGTTTTGTTTTTAATAAAAAAAAGAGGTTCCCAGAAGCCTTAAAATTTGAAAGTAGTTTTGCATTTTTCACCGATCAGCGCCTTCATACAAATGACTTTCCTTTGAATTGCAGACAATAACATTTGAATTCACCTCACTAAACTTTTAGGATCAAAGCTCTAAATAATTTAAGAAATATTTTCTCACCTAGATTATCAAAAATAAATTTCTTAATCTATTAGAATCAGAGATAAATTAATCCACTTTTAATGTGATTTGGAGACTATCTAAATCTTATAAATAGATAAAATATACTACTTTTCACTACTCAATAAAGATTACACTATATTGCTACTCACTTTCATTTTTATTTCAATTAAGTGAATTTCAGTTAGTTTCCAATATTCAATTCCTCAGAATGTATTCAAATTCAACATCACTTAACAATTTTGACAACCAAGAAATGCTTGTATAGATCTCACATTCCTTACTGCTTATTATTATCACCTTGTATATACATATTAGCCTCATAAATATACTTTCTTTCTACATAGTAACAGACAGATTGAAAGATCTTTTACACACATATATAGTTTAAAACAATGTAAAGTACCAAGAACTATTTTCTTGTTAATACCATCATCATCATCATCTTGTCATGCCATCAGCACGGATATCCCTGACCCTTTCTTGCCACCTTTCCCAATCATTCATCGCTTTCAGCAGGTCCTCAGGGCTACACCCCATATCCTCACAGAGCTGCTGTATGTAGGTTCAAGCTGGTTGCCCTGCTCTTGCTTGGCCATGTGAAGGGCTCCATAGGAGTACATCACTTATGAGCTTGTCCCTACTTCTCCAGCAGTGTCCTGCAAGTCTGGTTCATCTAATTTGGATAGTTTTCGTGATGGAAGGTAGGTGGCCGTATAGCTGCTGCTTTGTGGGGTGCTGCTTCCAGGACTTGTTCAATATTGCTCGCAGCATTCTTGTGTAGTTGCCGTCAAGCCTTTTCTCCAGCCATTTTGTTAGCGTCCATGTAGTGCACCCATATAGCAGTATCAACACTACCGCCGCTTGGAAGAAACTGCATCTCATTTTATCAGTCAGGTCTGACTTCCTTATGACTGATAGCCTATTGATAGCTGTCTATGCCTTTGTTAGTCGCGTGTCAATGTCTGTGTCAGTAGATGAGACACTGCTTCCTAGGTAGGTGAACTTGTCTACTAGTTTCAGAGAGCAACCGTTTAATGTGGAAATGTCGCCTGTTTGATTAAAACAGAATTATTCCGTTTTGTGTGCATTGACATGGAGGCCAATGCCCGCGGCTGCTCATTTCAGACTATACAGTAGGGTTTCAGCTTGGGCGGGTGCATTTGCTAGAATCGCTATGTCATCGGCATAGTTGTCATCGGTAATTGTTTTTGCGAGGTACCTTCTGCTATTTTTCTTTGTCAGCTCGAAACTGTTTTCTTTGATTTTATCGATTGATGTTCTAAACATGTAGTCTAGACAGATGATAAAGAGGTATGGGGCAAGTGTGTCTCCTTGCAGAACCCCTGCTACAATGTCGAAGTAGTCTGTGTCTCCATCCGAAGAACACACTTTCACTTTGGTGTTTCTATAGAGAATCATTATGGCTGTGACGGTTTCTTTTGGTAGACTGTATGTGAGTAGAATTTGCTCCATCTTCCCTCTGTGTATGGAATCAAAGGCCTTTGTAAAGTCGACAAATAATATTGTTGCCTGTAGATTTTTTGCCCAAGGTGAAGGTTAATATCATAATGGAACATCATAATACATCTGTGGACATGAAAGTGAGACTAACGGTAGCTCTCGACAAAAGAGGGTTCGTTTGTGTCTGGCGTGCAGGGCAGTAATCTGATCCGAAGGAAGAAACACCGCCATTACGGTGTGAAAGAAAAGAAAAATACTCACTGCTGTTTTAATAATCCACCTTCAGCCCATTCTAAAGGAAAAAAGAGAGGGAGCCCCCGAGTGGAATTTTTATAGGCTGAGGAAATGGATTATGGGTAGAGTGGCATTAATAAAAATCGACTCGTTTTTTTTTGCGGTCAGTTTCTCGGCGAGAAGCAGAAGCAGAGAGAAAGGAAAAAAGGTGGAAGAGGAACGAAAGGAGAAGCAGAGAGAGAGAGAGAGAGAAAAGGAGACTGAGGAAGAGAAGGAGGAAAGTGGAGGAGGAACGCAAAGAGAGAAGTGGTGTAGCAAGAAACCCGCAAGCACTTTAGACTGAAATCTAAAGGTCCCAGGTTCAATCCCGGATTCAACACTCAGGGAGATCATACACCCCAAAACTACATCTAACAAAAATGACCTTTTCTTATAAGAAAAGAGATCATAACTTTTGTTGTTTTTCACCAAACTTTTCACTTACATTTATCAAATTTGTAGAACAGTATTTTTATTAATCATTAAACACTTTTCTTATATATATATAATTTTTTTAATATAAATGTAAACTCTGCATTGTTTGGAATTAGTATAGAGCCAAAATTATTTTGATTTCACTGAAATATTTTGAGGCTATTTAAAATGACAGCAAATCAGATTGTACTAGTCTTGGACAGATACATGTCATGAAATTTTCAGTGGCTGAAAAGTGCAAACTATGTGAAGTTTACAGAAGAATGTGTGATGTGTACAGAGAAATATGTTTTATTAAAAAATATTTACAAATAGGCTAAATTGTTTAAAAAGGGTTGAAATAGTATTCAGGCAGGCCCACAATGGCGAGCACACATGAAATGGTGCATTCAATTAATGTGCTCATTTCCGTTGATAGAAGAGTTACAATAAGACATTTCTAAACAACTGGAAATTTTGGTGGTTACAACACAAAAAACTGACCATAATGACCTTGCCTAAAGTCAGTTATCATAGGGTTCCCAAAATGTTAACATCAGAGAGAGAGAGAGAGAAGAGTTGAGTCATTCTAGTTGTGCCACTCTTGCTTTGCAAAAGATGGGGAGGGCTTCCTAAAATAAATTATCACATGTGATGCTCCACTAATAAGCCAAAAGACTAATCAATGGAGGGGAAAAACACAGACTCTCCAATAAAGAAAAAGTTCCAGGCATATCAGTCAGTAAAGAAGGTCATGCTGACAGTTTTCTGGGACATGAAGGAACCCACCATAATTGATGTAACTGTAAACAGTGCTTTCTATTGCCAACTCCTTAGACAAATGATAAAAGATGTGAAGAACAAATGAAAAGACCTTCAATCTTCTAGGGTCAGCTTTCACTAGGACAATGAAAGGCTTCAGTCAGCAGTAAAAATAAAGAAAACCATCAGTCAGTTTGCTTGGGAACAGCTGCCACATCCTCGTTTCAATTTAGATCTGGCCCCCCTCTGATTTCTACTTATTTGGTTCCCTCAAAAAATTTCTGCACAGAATAAAGTTTTCAAGTGATCTTAAAGTGAAGAGCATAATAAGCAACTGGTGAAAAACCTAGTTTAAAGATTTCTAGGCGGAAGGAATGCAAAAGCTTGTTTTGCGATGGAAAAAATGTCATTTAAAGAATGGAGATTATTTTGAAAAAAAAAAAAAACACCCAAAAACTAACATTTTTTTTCTGGGAGGAATGCAAGTCATTTTATGGCAAAATTCACCTTACTTATTGAATGACCCTTATATATATATATATATATATATATATATATATATATATATATATATATATTGATTAGCAGAAATACCCAGTCCAAGACTGGACTAAAGGGATTTTAGGAACACCAGTGAGTGAGACAGAAAAAGAAAAAAGAGGAGTGAGCTAAGAATGAAAAAGGTGTCTTTATTTGGAGTTGAAAGATTTTGCATGGTTCAAATGAAAAGTATTCTTTTATTTGATGAATTGTTTTTGTCCTTTTTATTCTTTTTTAATTTATATCTAAAATGATATATAAAAATATGTAACCCTACAATAGTGAAAGTTTTAAAACATTTTTCTATTTTTTTTTGTTTTGGTCTCCAATAAATTTTCATTTTTTACAATTAGTGCTCAGTTACAGAATTTTTTAGTTAATTTTCCAAAAGGCAGAAAAAGTTTTAACTTTAATTCAAATTTTCATTTACCCTCTAAAAATTTAATGATAAAAAATTCTAAGAATTCACATATTAAAATATTCTTTTATTTGAAAAAAATCTTGTTTACATTTAAAATAATATTTTAAATAACGTAACCCAAAATTCATGAGTAGTTTGAAACATTATTAGAATTTTATTTTTCTAAAGACATTCTTTTTATCCATATGGCAAAAATTTAAATTCAGTTAGTAATGGCTGGTTGAGTTACAAGTGATAAAAAATGTATTTATTTTATTTTTGTTTAATAAAAATGTAACAATAAGAAGATGCTAAGAATTAAAGATTTGTTTTAGGAGGAAAATTTTACGTATTAAAATCAAATGAAAAGTATTCATTTATTCAATAAATACTTTATTTCTATTTTTTAAAAAAGGTTCTTGAGTTACACAGTTTAAAGATTATTATATTTTATACTAATATGAAATGTATTTGTTTTAAAAAAAATCAGTTTTTGAGTTATCAATAAACAATGTTTTCATTTAAGTTTTGTAAATTTTTTTCTTTTTTACCCTCTGAAAAAGTAACATGATAGGTAAATACAATAAAAAGAATCTAAGAGTTAAAAAATCTCTCCTTACAATAAAAAGAAATTAAGAATTAAAAATGTAAAATTTTTCACATAATTTTGTTTTTGTTTACATTTTGAAGAGCATTTTAAAAAAGGTAACTCTTGGTTTGAAACATTTTCATGACTTCTTTTAGTTCAACAGAATATGAAATATTTTTATAACAATTAGTACTAAATTCCATAATAATTTTTGAAAAGCATTAAATTCAAATTTTGCTAAGGGAATCTGTGTGATATTTAAACATGGCAGGTTTTGAGAAGACTTGATGAGTTGTGCATGCTTTTTGTACCGACTCATGAATCCACACTAAACAGTAGCTTTCTGAAACCAGTTAACAAGTTCACCTACTTAGGAAGCAGTGTCTCATCAACCGAGACAGACATTGAAATGCAACTAGCAAAGGCATGGACAGCTATCAATAGGCTATCAGACATATGGAAGTCAGACCTGACCGATAAAAAGAAACATAGTTTCTTCCAAGCAGCGGTCGATACTGCTGTATGGAAGCACTACATGGACGCTAACGAAACGGATGGACAAAAGGCTTGATGGCAACTACACAAGAATGCTGCGAGCAATATTGAACAAGTCCTGAAGGCAGCACCCCACAAAGCAGCAGCTATACGGCCACCTACCACTCATCACGAAAACTATCAAAGTTAGACGAACCAGACATGCAGGACACTGCTGGAGAAGTAGGGACAAGCTCATAAGTGATGTACTCCTATGGAGCCCTTCACATGGCCAAGCAAAGGCAGGACGACCAGCTTGCACCTACATACAGCAGCTCTGTGAGGATACAGGGTGTAGCCTTGAGGACCTGCCAGAAGCAATGAACGATAGGGAGGGGTGGCGAGAGAGGTACAGGGATATCCCTGCTGATGGCACAACATGATGATGATGATGAATAACTGAGAAGAGTTCCACGATTAATTTTTTAATCATTGAATTATATCAGTAAAATTCAAAAATTAAATCTTGTACTTGTCTTTATTATAAACCTATTAAAGTGTATGCATGATTTTAATGTTCCATGACATCTCTTTTCTGAGATATAAGTCGACATGTACATACCAAAACAGACATGATTTCTTTATAGATATATCTCACCATAAATATTGTGTCTTATAAAATTCTGAAGTCAATCTTTAGAATTTAAAAGAATATAAAGTTTTGACAAGGAAAACAGTGGCTTTTATTGATTTATTAATTCATAATCTTAAAATAAACACTTAAATAAAGAAAGAAAAGATTAATTTTTGAGAACTTTAAAAAAAAACTTCAACATTGTAGCAGGTGTGGTGCAAGGAGATACATTAGCTCCATACCTGTTTATCATCTGCCTAGATTATGTGCTTGGAACGTCTTTAGATTTAATGAAAGAAAACAGTTTTAAGCTGGCAAAGGAAAGAAGTAGAAGATACCCCACATAAACTATTATGGACACGGACTACACTGATGACATAGCACTTCTAGCAAATTAGCCAGCCCAAGCTGAAACACTGCTACATAGCCTGGAATAAGCAGCAGGTGGCATAGGCCTCCATATTAATGCAGACAAAACAGAATACATGTGCTTTAATCAAAGAGGCAACACCTCCACACTAAAGGGTGGTCCTCTGAAACTAGTGGAAAAGTTCACCTACCTCAGAAGCAGCATCTCATCAATCGAGAATGACATCAATACGCGACTAGCAAAAGCATAGACAGCTATCGATAGGCTATTGGTCATATGAAAGTCAGACCTGACCGATAAAATAAAATGCAGTTTTATCACAGGAGTGGTTGTGTTGATACTACTACATGGATGCTAACTAAACCTATGGAGAAAAGCTTGACAGTAATTACACAAGAATACAGCGAGCCATACTGAACAAGTCCTGGAGGCAACACCCAACAAAACAGCAGCTGTACAGCCACCTACCACCCATCACAAAAACTATCCAAATTAGATGAACCAGACATGCAGGACACTGCTGGAGAAGTAATGACGAACTCATAACTAATGTACTCCTGTGGACCCCTGCACATGGATGAGCAAAGGTTGGACGACCAGCTAGAAACTATATACAACCGCTCTGTGCTGATACAAGACGTAGCCTGAAGACAGGTGGCGAGAGAGGATCGGGGAGATCTGTGCTAGCAGCGCAACATGACGATGATGATTTTACATCTCACTCTTCATCTCATCTTCACTTTATTTTACTTTAACTCTTTTTCAGCTTGGACATAGGAATTTACAATATGCTGATTGCATCTGTGCAGTGGATCAAGACTCAACCTCAGAAAGGGGTGTACTGGGTATGACACTGTTTCCAGTAGTGAGACTGGAGCTCTGGAGAGTGTTAAGTACCTCTTCATTACCATTACACCTAGGTCCATATAGGATATAGAATCAGTGACCTGAGTTCAAATCCTGGACAAAGCTGTTTGTGTTTCAATTTGTTTTAATAATCCTGGAAAAATATCAATCCATCTCTTTTCCCTATAAATATTGATAAACAGTACACTAGGTTCTTTAGCCTTGGTAAGGTTGTCTAGAAGTAGGAAAATTCTGAATTCAGACCAACTGTATTCTTTTTAAAAAGTGACCATGTTGTATCCAGAATGAAGCAGATGAGTTGGGTAAATACATACTTAAAACCCTTTAAACTGCATGAATATTATTTGTATTTTCAAGAGAACACTTCAAAATATGACTGTATTATTTAGTATACCGTTAACAAAAAACCCCAAAACAAACTAGCTTTTTATGTGCAACGGGAAAATAAAGTGGTCAGTGGCTAAATACTGATTCTGACAATACATAGTAATAATTTTTGTGTAAGTCATTTTGTGTTAGCATTAGTGTCACAAATGGTATACAGTTTTTCATTAGAATGGAAGTGCCCTATTGGTGAGGTTTAAAATAGACTGACTTTCAGAGGGATAAGAACCCCTAAAAAAAGGTGTGTCATGGGTATGACACTAACCTGCATCTGATGATGAGGCTCCAGTCCTGATGATCTGGGAAGTTTAGAGTACCCCTTCATTGTCATTACTCCCAGATCCCCTCAGACTTGGAGTGTTTGTACCTGTTCATGTTCCATCAATGGGTCAGATAGATCTTTTTAAAGTTATTTGAATTCAAAAGGACTGTGCGCTAATGTAGTGAAATTGAAAGGCAGAACCTGCAGACTGTGTGGTCTCCGATGAGCCAACCAGGATTCATCGTTCAAGGAGACAACAAATAGCCTGCTGTATATGCAGGCAGAACAGTCGACACATTTATGCGAATTCAGTAATTGTTGTCCACAGCTGGATAAAAAACAGGTAGTTAACCAAGTGAATGAGGAAAAGGAAATGTGAAAACCAAGCTGTGTGAATTGAATTCTTTTCATAGCCAGAACAAAAGAAACAAGAAGTGACGAGCAAAATGGCCTACCTCAAAATTCAAAAATGACGCAAATGTTTCTTGCATGTAGAGCACCGGAAATATGGAAAAATGGAAGCGTGAGCATTGTTGGGAGTGCAACTTGTAGGTCATGCGTCTCCTCTCTGGTAGGACAGGGTTTGCAACATATGCAAATTTCGGTCAGCCAGAACTGGTATAAAAGAAGCATTTTGGGGAAGGGCATAGTTGTTGTTTTGACAGCAGAACTGTGCAAACCATTGTATTGATGCGGCAAGTGAGAGTAAGAGTGAGACAAAGAAATAGAGACAGGACCGGGGGCAAGCAGTTAAAAGTTTACAACTAAATTATCTTTTAAGAAACAACTACACCAAAAAATGCAAATTTAAACATAGAATGAATGCACTTCCCTAACCTGATGCGTTGACATGCTATCAAAATCAATCATTCAAAGCAAAAGGGAGAAAGATTATTTCGTACATTTTTTGTTTTGTATTGAAAAAGTTGTCAAATAGGATGTCAGAAGTGTTTTGAATAAGACTGAGATGCAACATTGAGATTTATCTACTGACCTGTCCAATAGCCACAGTAACACAATCTCGACTGAATAGAATGTAAGAAGGTAAACACTGCATAATACTGGTGCCAATTTCCTCATCAATACTTGCAATTCGGAGTAAATGAAGAGTTTGTTGAAGGTCTAAAAAGAGAAACAAGTAAGAAGAAATTAAATGTATCAACACCGCATGCATGTATATCCCTCTATTGCTTTTTAGTGGATTTCTCCCACCCTTTGTATGTGTCTCTCTCTCACACTCTGTGTGCATAAAACCACTGAAAATGACACAATCAGAACTGATTTCAAAACGCATATTTCTAACAGAAATCCCTTAGAACTGATTAAAAGATTGTAACCATTGTAGAGTTTTGATGTTTTTTTCAAAGATAATAGGTATATAGATGTATACCCCTCCAAACAATTTCTTATAAAAAGTTAATTTTCTTCTAAAATAAAGATGCCAGGATTTTATATTTAGCAGAAAATTAAATAATCAAAACAGATATTATTAGGTATTATTCATTGTGATGACTGTCATTTACCTGAAGAAAGGAGAATGTGCTGCTACATGTGTCTTTTGTGTAAGCAGCCATTTTTAATGGGATTTGTGTGAATGCACAGGTTCAACTCCTAATGATACAATCACTTGTGAACATCTATGTGTTTACTGTGTATATAAGGACTCATTTAAAGTAATACAATCAAGTTTGTTGATGACAGTTGTAAGAGAAACGGAATGAGAGTGACATCTAATTGAGATACACAGATTGGAACTTTGTCAGTGAGAGAGGAGGAAAACTAGTTCTGCTTTGGAAGAGCAGTCAGAAAAACATGATTAGTGATGATAGAAGAAGCAAGTCACTCAACATTTCTAGTTAAATTTGAATTTATAATCAAATTCTACAATATTGAAATACTGTCACCAAAAATAAAGCTTCAACACTTCTCTAACCAAAAATAAAATTGCAGAAATACACAAAGGTTTATTCATTTTTGGAAAGCTACATATGTATTTTGGTCAGAGTTTCAATGCTGTAAAGTTATAAATAATTATATCCATTTGATAATATAATGTTCCATAAGAAATGATAAAATCTTGGTACCTTAGATTTAAAAAAAAAATTAAGTTTTTATTAGAAATTGTCAAAAGGTACACTTATTTATAGGTTGGTTGGGTTTTATGGCATATCAACCTTTGTAAGTTATTTAATGTGACAGAGAGAATCCCCCCCCCACAGATTAATTAATTAATAAACGATTCTAAGGGATTAGAACGAATTTGTTAATTAAATGGATGAAAGGATGGATTTAGAAATAAGTTGTTTTTTTTTTTTCAGGGAATAAGTAGAGAAAATTCCTATATTTTTTTTTTATCTATCATTTTATTTTCTATCTTATTTTATTTCTTTTTTTTCTTTGACCGATGGCTTTAGTGAGTAAGATGATGGATCAGGGAATGGAGAGATAGATTCATTGAGTGAGTCTTGAGATAAAAGGGGTAATGAAATCTGTGTGGTCAATATGGGAAAGTTCAAGCCAGCAATTGAGACAGCATAAGTGAATTTCTTCGGTTTCAAGGACCTCTTGTCTGGCGAAAATCAGTGGGGCAACTAAGATTCATTCTTAGTACCTCTTAAAAAACGACAACCTTCTGTGAGCGTTAAAATTTGGTCAACCGAGTAATTTACATATCATTATTCATGGGCATGCCCAAAAATTGTCGAGACCTCGCCCTCAATTTATATAAGCAGTGCGCAGCACCCATTCACCAGCAGAACAGAGAACCGGGTTCAAGGAAGGAGAAGAGAGCGAGACAGAGAGAGTGGAATCGGAAATCAAGAATATTTGAGAATTGAGGTTCAGTCCCAGAATTGCGGGCAAAGTCAAGATTAGTCCAGAACTGAGAGTTCGAAGCAAAAGTTCGATAAGACTGGATGACTCTGTGAATTGTACCTGGTCTGATTATAACCGATAATTAAATCTAAGAACATTATGAATTCCCGATCATGAAGTCAACGAAAGCCGAGATAATTTCTTTTTTTTTAAGATAACCAAGAAACGATAATTGTCTCCCTTATATCTCCTGTTTGATCTGTCACATTCCCAAACGAACGAATGAGTTTCGTGTGAACTTTTCCTTCTTTTTTGTATGCTACATATTTCTGTAAATACATCTATAGCTAGATAAAGATAATAGCTTTGAGAAAATTGTATTATACAAAAATTGAAAGCATCGTTTTTCCTTTTTTGTGTGTTTTTGTGAACCAGAACAGGAACTATTTTCTCCACAGACAGCAATTTTACTTCGAAGTTGATTCCAGCCCAAATTAGATTGACTCCCACAGTGGAAATGATCTAAAACATTGCTATTCGGATAAAAATTCATAACGTGGTGAATAGTGGCAGTTATCTCAGCTTAACAAGGAAAACCAAGGGATCTGAGTTTAGTGAAAACTCCCCAGCTAAGCTAGACATAACGGCCAGGGCAGGATACCAACATCAGATTAACGCCAAATCCATTTTTATGCAAATAATCAGTTCTATTTCAAACAATTCAGTTTAGCATGAGTACACAGTTTAATTGTCAAAAACATTTCTATTTAAAGATATTCAGTTTAGTCAAACAATTCAGTTTAGCATAAGTATGCTCTTAGTTCTATTTAACCCATTGATAGGACCCTTGTCAGGTGCTACCACTCCAGGACAGAGTGGACCTGGGAAAGATGGTAATGAAGGGGTACTCCACATTCCCCCAAGTTCCAGAATCACTGGAACCTCACCATCAGATTGTTTAGTGTCATATCCAGGACACTCATTGGAGAAGAGTCTTACCCCTCTGCAGAGAAGCAGTTGGTGTATTCTACGGCCCCAGCTGACTGGGTAAACTTATTTATAATCAATATTCTTATGAGCAATATTATCCAAATGTTCAGGAAACAGGGGGCAATGGAACTTTTCCAATCAAGATTGAATGTGGAGTTTTCTTCAACTTTAAGAAGAATGAAAAAGTCAGGAAAAAAAGAAAAATCTGTAGCTTTTGAAACCAGACAAAAACCTTGCTCTATCAATGGGGTTTATTGTTCCCTCCAGAGGGGTAAGAGCTCTCAAAAATTAGGCATTTTTAGTATGACACTATACTAAATTTGATAGTGAGGTTGCAATTCTAGAAAATGGAGTTCTACTTCATTACAATTACATCCAGGTTCATTCCGAGAGAAATAGTACTTGTTAGGGTCCCATTTATGAGACAAATAGATCATTTTAAAAATTATTCATATTTGATAGGAATACTTGATACCATGTAAGTGTGCAAATTATTTGTATTAAGAATAGTTACTTGTAGCTATAATTGTTCACTAAGGATTGTTTTTAGTTGCTTGAAACCATATAACTGTGGGCAAACAAATGAGTATAATAAAATTGAAATAATTACTTGAAAGTAGAAAATTACTTATATTAGATATAAGTAACTTGATCTCATATAACTGTGTGCAAAACCTCTTATGAAACCACTACACAAAAATGTAAATATAAATGTATGTACAATGAATATAAATCCCAAACCACAAGGCATAGAATAACCTTAGACAGGTCGACATGCTGTTAAAATCAATTGATCAACCAGACAGAAAGAGAAATGAAAAATGAAAAATCTAATAGTATTGTGAAATAATGCTATGATATCAAGGGTTAATGTGCTTCACACAGGGTCATCACCTAATATAAAGCTTTGAATAATTATTGCAAATGCCTTTCAGCAATATGTAGAAGCAAATACGCAAAAATTAGGAAGACTGAAAACAAAGCAAAAGAAAAGATACTTCAGTCAAATTAGAAATGTGTATCTAATAACCAGTGCCATTGAGCTGTCACATATTTCAAAATTATTTGTTGTATTCATTTTGTTGAAAATTCTGTAAAAGTTGGTCAGAAGGGAATTTTCAAATTCATACAGCAACTTGAACTTCATGATTACTGGACCACAGTGGGTTATTTTAGAAGATTGTGAATATAACAGGACGTGTGTATTCTTAATCATGAATTTTTAGGTAAATACATGTTTTTTAAAATGTTTAGCTCATCAGAGGCAACAGTCACTACAATTACTCATATATATATTCTAAAACAAGAGCCACATGCTATCTCTTTAAAGTGATTTTACTCAATTCTGCCACTGTTATTTGAAAAACATCCATAATCAAAATTCTCTTTAAATTTTTCAGATAAAATTTATGCAATTTCAAGACATTTATAAAAACATGATCATAACAAATAATAAAAAATAATCATTGAATAGGATGAAAGAGCCTCTGGGTTTTTATCTACTGATATGTTGAATGTTGAAAGTGAATGATGTACGGTACATATCACAAGTTGAACTTATGCTGTATTTTTTGATTTTTGCTTTTATGTGTGGGTCAAAAGTCTAATAAATATGAAATTTTTTCCAACATCGGACTATTAAGAGGTTATAAATGGATTTTTGGTGAAATTCTGGCCTATAAACATGTGCCCATCATATTTTTTTAAAAATTTGCATTGTTCAATTCAAATGTCAACAAAATAGCCAGTTTAGCCCACTGTGTGGACATAAACGAATATTAAATAATAATTTAAAATAATTTATTGAAAATTTGACAATGAGAGTTTAAAAAGATGAAATGAGACGGTAAAAATGATACTGGGTGGTGTTAAAGCTATTAAATATTTTATTTTTTTCAAATAGAGTAAAAATTCTTGAGTTTTTTTATACTTTAAAAAATAACACTTACCACATGACTGTCTTATTTCCTGAGTTCTTAAGAAAGACATGATAATTTCATTGCAAAGCTGAAATAAAACAAATAAATGTAAAAACACTGAAGCAAATATTAGAATCAACTGAAAATTTAAGTACAACCAATTTTTTATAATAGAGATTAAGTGATGATATTAAAGACCTTCTTGATGATATAACACATCACTCAATAAGTTGTGAGCCTAACTAATAAAACAACTTTTAGGCAAAATTCGACTCTATTCATCAAAGTAATCTCCTTCTAGGGCAATAGACTGATTCCAACACTTCTCTAACAATTCAATGCCTTTTTTTGTAGAACTATTTGTCTTTGGCTACAAAATACGCCTCAGTTTCCAATATCACTTCTTCATTCAAACTAAATCTCTTTCCTGGAGCATTCTTTTGAGGTCTGCTGGGAGCCAGACCTGGAGAATAGGGTGGATGTGGAAGCAATTCAAAGTGCAATTCATGTAGTTTTCCCATTGTTGCAATCGACTTGTGACATGGTGCATTGTCTTGGTGAAAGAGCACTTTTTTCTTCTTCATTTGTGGACGTTTTTTGGTGATTTCTTCATTTGAACACACCAATAATGCTATATAATATTCATTATTGATGGTACTTCCTTTCTCAAGGTAATAAATGAACAAAATATCTTGTGCATCCCAAAATATGGAAGCCAAAATCTTGCCTGCTGTTGTTAGTGTCTTTGGTTGCTTTGGATGGCTTTCACCTGCTGCTGTCCACTCAGGTAACAACCTATTTGACTCCGGAGTAAAGTGGTGGATTCATGTTTCATCCATTATCACATATTTACCCCAAAACTCCTTTTTGTTGTGTTGAAACTGTTGCAAACAATGCTCTGAATCATCGACACATTGTTGTTTTTGATTGACTGTAAGCAAACACAGCACCCACTTTCAACACAGCTTTGTCATTAACAAATGTTCATGCAAAATGATGAATACACTCCCTTCTGACATCTTCAACTCCTCTTCTATCTCATGCAACTTCAACTTACAATCGGCCAATACGAGTTTGTAGAGTTTTTTGGTGTTTTCAGGAACAACTGCCAAATTTGAGCGACCTGAGCATTCAGCATCATATGTGTCTGTACACTCACATTTAAAGTCATCATACAACCTCTTAACCATTGTTTCTGACAGAGCAGAGTCCAAATAACACTTATCAAGCCATTGCATTGCTTGAACAGCATTTTTTCCCATCAGAAAGCAATGCTTTATTAACATACAAAATTTAGATTTTTCCATTGTTTTGAAAATTTGCAACAGTAAGTAAGTAAAGTTGGCGACCGTAGTCAAGGGCGACCAGAAGGCTCCCTTTTCAATAGTTACTACACCGAGGTGTAGGGGAAGGCACTACTCTTTTCACTGGATTGCTCCACTTTACCCTTGATATGTACCTTATATTGCTGAGTGTTAAGCAAGGAGGTATCAAGTACCATTTTTAAAGTTCATGGTATGACGCGACCTGGGATTGAACACAGGTCTCCCGGACTATTTGTGAACACTCTACCCACTAGGGGACGAGCCGGTTAATCCAATTGGGCTCAAATTTTGACGTGCCATTTGAAGGTTAGTACTTTATAAAAATAATATGGATTTTTTATCAGTAATGCCATCTTTACGTCAGGCCTGGGACTAATTGAAGGATGTTTTAGGCACCTCTTAGGATTTTAGCAGATATTAATTAAATGTATCTGAAAATATTAAGAAATATGACAAGAATGAGAAAGTATCTATGTTAAATTTGATCACAAACATTATGCCTCATGTACTTATATACCAACACAAAGAAGAAAGTGTGGAAAATCAGATTGACATATTGCACTACTAGAATAACGTCAGTTCACAAAAAAAAAGAAAAACAATACGTTATCATAGAAAAGAGAGAGAGAAAAACGTTTATTTATTTTACTCTATTGCTTCAACTTAATCATTACTTTTCTCTTCAATTTCAAAATTCTTCAAAAATAATGATAGGTCTAACTGATAAAGTCCAAAAAAATTAATTATTACTTTTTCTTGTATCATAAGATTTCATTGATTTTAGTTGAGTATTAAATTCATTCTGTAGAAATATTTTGCATTCCCTTTTAATTTCTTGATTTCATATCCTTCGATTTTGCATTCCCTTTTAATTTCTTGATTTCATATCCTTCGATTTTGCATTCCCTTTTAATTTCTTGATTTCATATCCTTTGATTTAATTAATGAAAAAAAAGAATCGAAAAAGAAAAACAAATTCTAGCCACAACTAGCACAACCAAAGAAACATACCTGAAGACTTTCCCCAGAATTTTGATGGTAGAAAAACAATAATTTTCTTAAACGTAACTGCACAGTCCAATCTAAAATTGACAGCTTATAGCTTAGCCACTGTAAAACTTTATCTGTAAAAAGAAATAACAATAGTTTTAATGACACACACACACAATAAATGTATATATATATATATATATATACACACACACACAAATTTAGCCAGTGAACAAAGTAAACTTAATAATTATAATACCACAAATCAATTCTATAATACAAACTGATGGAAAACTCCAGAATTCTTCAAATTTTCAGACAAAATTTTATCTTAACTCTTAAGCCATTGCTTGATCAAAACTAATATTTTTATTGCATAAAAAATAGTTACATAGTTGCATGTTTCATAAAGTGGAATGTTTGTATTAATATTGATTCTTTAACAAAATGAAAATAGATAATTCTAACCAGTTTACATAAGAATTGATTTTCAAAAAAGAGAACTTCTACATGAACTTGTGCACAAACCAAATATTTTAAAATATATGTGCAAACTAAAAGGATTAAAAAGAAAGAGTAACATTTTGTTTTTTAAAAATAAATTTCTTTTGAAATATAATCTTTGAAGTTTAAGCTGACATTTTGTTAAAAGAGAAAAATTTCACTGTTACTGAAATTGCAATTCAAGTTTCTTTGCTGTTAAGCATTGGTTATTGAAAAAATATTTGCTAAACAGAACAGAGAATTCATTCCTTGAAGGAAATTAGAAAAAATGACTTTGCACAAAAAAGAATTTAAAAAATCATTAAAAAACTTTTTAAGGTTCCAAATTTAAGATCTAAAATAACTTCAAAGTTATTACCATTAAAATTCAAAAGTAACCTTAACATTTTGTATCAATAATCCCAGTTGTTTTATAGTTCTTATAAAGAACTTGACTGAAATCTCTCTGAGCCTATAATGTGCAAATCAATGCAAAATATCTCAGGTTGGGAATTTGTTAGAAACCCCAAAACAAATGCAGCCAGAATTACATCTATATTTACTTATATGTAAAAAACAGTTTACCAAATACTTACCTGGTTCAGAAGGAAGGTTTTTCAGAATGATTTCTTCAAGAAGACTTACAGCTGAAATAAGCAATGGCTTCATTTTCAAAGAAGTTTCTCTTTTGTCAACTTCCTTCCAGCAATTTATCGTGTCATTTAGAGCATGACAAATCTGGAGGAGGACAACATGCAAGTGAAGATTCTCAATGGAAGTTGACTGCTGCATCTGATCACTTTTTAGAGCAATGATTAAAAATTTGAGAATGAAGAGTGGATTTGGATGATCAGCATCAAATGTAAGGCATAAATGAAGACGAGGCAAAATGAGGAAGTGAAAGACTTCATAAAGGCTGATCAAGTATTTTCTTACTCCAAACTGCTTTCGGACTCCAGTAGATACTGGCTGTAAAAGATTGTATAAATGATTTGGTGAGCAGAGAAAGAGCAATATTTTTATGATTACAAGGATGTAGAAAAATTTGTTAAAAAACCCCCAAAAAAAACAATGATAATATATATATATATATTGATAGAGTTTATCGATATATAAATATTAGCACTGGTTTTACTACAATATTAACAATTTTATCATTGGAAGAATGTGAAAAAATTTGTAAACACTAATGATTATATATATACATAGAGAGAGAAAGAAAGATTAACTGTAAAACATTGAATAATATTCTTAAATTAGAAGGATGTAGAAAAAATTGATAAAAATTAATCATAATATCAATACACTCTTTGTTGAATAATATTTTTTAAATTAGAATATAGAAAAATTGTATATACAAATAATACATAAATGTCTTACTTTGATTAATTGAGTGACCAATTCAAGAAAAGCATTTTGTTGATTTGCATCCAATTTGCCAGACACTAATAGGGCATCAAGTTCTGCCTCCAGGAGAGAGAGACTTTTCATGTTTTTTGTCCCTTTATCATCAGTGTTGTCACAAAATGAAGAAATCTTACAGGAAACAGGCAATAGTTTTAGTAGCTGAAAAAAACAAAAAATTACATTAAAAAAAAAAAAATAATATCTACATATCTAAATAGGTTATGATTTCACAACTTTAAAGTTCAGATGTAATAAATACAATCAAAATGACAAACTAAATCTTTAAAATATCACCTTACAAAATGCAAATGTTTGAGAGATTTAATTTTTTAAGTTTTTGATTGATTGATTATAATAATATGTCAATCTGTCTGGAGTTATTTTATGCTTAGAGGTTAGGAAATCCCATACACTGTACGTTTACATTTTAATTTTGTGTAGTTAACAGTTTTTTGCACAAAGGTATATGATATCAAGTATTCCTATCTTATACAAATAATTTATACATAATTCCATTGTTTCAAGTAACAATTCCTATTTAACAATAATTTGCTTATATAGTTATATGGTTTTAAGTAACTAATAATAATTCTTAGTAAGAACTTATAGCATCAAGTAATTATTCTTAATAGAAATAATTTGCACTCTTATATGATTTCAAGTTTTCCTATCCAATGCTAATAATTTTCAAACTGATCTATTTGACCCATAGATGGGACCCTAACAGGTACTTTCACTCTGTAATATCAATGAAGGAGTAGTTGACACTCATTAGAAAATGAACATTATTATAGTATTCTTGGGTATGACACTAAACTGCATCCTGTGAGGCTCCAGGTCTGAGCAAAGTTTGAGTCCTTAGGTTTTACTATCACACATAAATATGCATAAGTTATCATGTATATGAGTGACATTTAGTAGGAGCATCAAGAAGAAAAAAATGACTTCTGACTGACTTTGTTGGTAAGAGAAAAGGAAAACTAGTTACCTCTGACAGGTTCTACTTCAGAAGAGCAGTTTTGTCAAGTTAGAAAGAGTGACTTGTGATGTGGTAAGAAACAAGTCTCGTGGCATTTCTCATAACAATGATCTTCAAGAATAGTTTGCTAATAATTGTGTACAGCCTAAACCCTTTGATCTATTAGGTTATAATATTTCACAAGTTATCAGAAAGAAATCCAATCTATCTTAAGTGAATAGCATTTCCAGTTCAGTGAAAATTCTTACCTGAGCAATGACATCCACTTGACATGCATTATTAATTGCAGTGAAAATTGATGTTCTTAACACAGTCTCAAAGTCAAGCAATGCATACTGGGATATTCTATTGGGGATCTGAAAAATAAGCACAAATATGAAACTTGTAAATGTCAGAGTAAGATTTAAGTAATGAATAGCAAATATACAATATCATCATAAGTACACCCTAAACTTTATTTCATAGAAGTTAATTTTCTTTACAACTAAAGATAGTAGGATTTCAAATGAATTGAGTAATTTTAACAGCATGATCACCATCAGGGGTTATTTTAAGCCTAAAGATGAAGGAACTTCATACATCGTACATTTATATTTACATTTTTGTGTGATTGTTTCGGAAGAGATTTTTTAGACAGTTATATATCAAATATGCCTGTCATAGAAATGACAAGTTAAGTGAATTTTTTTACCAATCATGCATGATAATTTCTGCAAGTTGATATACAGTAGGGGAAAATAAGTATTTCATCCCCTGCTGATTTTCTGAGTTTGCCACCTTACAAAAATAAGAACGGTTTATAATTTTCAGGGTTAGTCTGTCTTGAAAATAAAATATAAAAGATAAAAATTATAGAAAATCACATTATAATAATTTTTGAATATTTATTTGTATTTTATTGAAAAAATAAGTACAAGGTGCATATGATAAGTTTCCAGACTTTTTCATATGAGCACTTTTATTGATAGTACACACATGAAACTAGTCCCCTTTGAAGTAATCTCCTCCTGCTGCAATGCACTTGTTGTACCATTCCAACAACATCTGGAAGGCCCCATAGAAGTCCTCTTGTGTCAGCGTGTCAATGACATTCGTCACAGCCTCTTTCATCTCCTCAATTGTCTCATAACGACAGCCTCTGAGCTTAGGGAATAACCAAAAGTCACAGGGAGCAAGGTCTGAACTAGATGGGAGGTTGAGGAACTGTCTTGATGCCCATCTTGGTCAAATAGTCTGTGACAAGGATGGAGTTGTGGACTGGTGCATTGTCCTGGTGGAAATGCCACTGACCTGATTAGAAGAGTGCTGGCCTCTTCCAACGGAATCTCTTCCTGAACTCCCTTAAAACCTCAACATAGTAACTCTAACCCTAACCCTTTGGCCAATCAACTCAGGTGTACTGACTTCCTTACTCCTCCCACACCTCTCATCATACCTCACAGACTCCTTGCCTTCCTTGAATCTCTTATGCCACTCAAAAACTGATGCTCGATTCATGCAAGATGGTTGAAGCATTCCATATGTTTCTGTGGCATTTTTTCAAAGTTTAAAATAGAATTTTATTTCATATCGTTCTTCTAAAGTGTCAGATAGTATTTTTGAAATTCACCAGCTGTGACAATCAGGATTTAGTAGGGTGTATTCCAATTGCTGCTGTAGCTGTTCATTTGAACCTGAAATCATAAAAATGGGTCAGTCATCTCATAAGATGTATAGCAATAACATACTGAATTTTCAAGAGTTTATGACAATTTTAAATGCCCATACAAAAAACATCTGGAAACTTATTGTATGCACCTCGTATATTGTAACCAATTAAAGCAATGGTTACAGTGCCAGATAAAATGACATGTTTATATTTACATAATCTGAAAATAAAATTGAAAATGTTTCACATATGAACTGCAAATATCACATTTCAGTTTTGTTCTGTAATCATCACATTCAGTATATAAAAAAAAACTAAGAGAGAAACTTAAGTTTCATAAATGAATACTAGATATGTAATATACAGCTTGTATTTGATATGTGAACAACATTATATTAATGAATTGCAAATGACAACATTAATATTGATGAATGTTACATCAAATATTGTGATAATAAAATTTTGAAGGGAATAAATGTTTTCTGTTTGGTCATCTGCTTAACACATATAATTTTGCCAATGCAGCAACTTTCTATTACAATCAAATAAGGACTTCCTATTTCAGTCAAAACAACCAGTTGTTTGTTTGTTGCAATCTTTTTTTGAGTTCCTATGAAATTTTGATAGGGACTTATTTTCATTGGGAAGAAATATTGCAACATTTTCTGCTATGTGAAATTCTGTGAAAGCACAGACAGTTTATTACAAGGAAAAAAGCATTAAAAGCTCATTTGAATGATTGTTTGATTCATTAATTTTAATCACTTCAACATATCTAGGGTTAGTTTAGGTTGAGAGGTTAAGGAATCATGTTCATTTTAATTACCAAATGAGTCTCTTCCCGCAGGTCCAACATTAAAATGCTGGAACACTAGTCTGCAGGAGACAAATTATCATCCAATACCAAATATTCCTTTCACCAATTTTCATATGGGAGCACGTCAGACTCATTCACTATGTGAAGTGTCAAAAAGACCCCCACCTCAAACTTTTTCCCAGCCTTTTATTATGCCAACTGGCCAATCAATGATGTAGCTTCCTTTAAAAATGAATGCCAGATCATTTTAACTTTTTGTGATTTTGCTTTATATAAAAAATGCTACAGCAGCATGTTGTGCATTTTGAGGTAAGAAAACTTATTTTCCTTTACACCAGACCCAAGTCATTTGGTATTGTTTACACCTCCTTGGCAATTTTTCATAACAATTGCACAATCATATTAACATTTTAGAGCAGTTGTTTTTTTTAAGAAGTTTTCTTTTTTTTACACATGGTCCTATTGAATATGAATATTATCGCCAATTACTCCCCAGTCTGCTCTGACCAAGATCACATGCAGTTTAGTTTAATACCCAAGACAATCATTTTTTGTGAGGGATCTCTTACTTCTCTGCAAAGGATACATTCAGTACATTTTAAGTCCTGCCAGCAAGGATTAACTCAGTTAAAGTTGGATCACCCACAAATTGAATGTGTGTTACCAGCCTTTGAGATTCTGCTCGTCCATTTGACTATGTCAAGTAAAATCTTATTCAGGCAATCAAAGTTATTCTTCTAGTCACCCAGCAGTCAATCAAAAATCGCAATGAAACATGTCTCTTCAAATAAAGCAAAAGGAAAACTGTTTCTTTTTACAATCAAAAAGTATGCCATTGAAGAATCACAAATTACTTAGAATGACCTACAATGACATTAGCAAATTCTTTGGTCTTGTGCCTGGCGCCTGATGACCATGGAAATATCTGGTTAAAGAAAAGGGAGTCACATCCCCAAAATATGCCACAATCATCAAAAGATTGACAAATGGAATTCAGAATCACCAGCACCTCTCTCTCTTTCTCTCTCTTTTAGACGTCCAGTTATAGCAAACATTTGTATAATTAAAACTTCTAAAGTGAAGCCAAAATATCTCTGTTGTCCAGATTGAAGACGCTCACAGGTTTTTAGAAATTCATTTGGAAAAAATCACCCTTGACTCAATATCTATATTTGTTCTCTGCATATGAAAAGTAAAAACAAACATTTGAAAGAAAAAAAAACAAAAAAAAACACATACTTTGGTCAACCATGCACCAAAAAACAAATTATATAACTAAGTGATATTCATATTTTCTTCTCTTATTTTTTACCTTCTCTCGACTTGGTATATAAAAAAATTGGACAATGAAAATCCAGAAAATATGACTCAACGTGAATGTGAAACTGATTGGGAAAATGAATCTAATTTCAGCAATTCTTCATTGTTAATGCAACCTGTTGAATAAATTTCATGACTTTACTCATGCCTCAACTTCAGTTTTGTTTCTCTTTTACCAAAAATTAGAAAATTTAGAAAAGAAATATCTAAATTTACATAAGTTAAACGAATATTCTTGGGTTAGATTATTTTGAAAGAATGCTTTTGTCTCGAAATTATTGTTAAGTTATAACTCTTGGTTTTGTTTATTGGAAATGATTATTCAAATTCAATTATTATCTCACTCATCTTAATACCAATTCATCTATAGCATCGGGTTTTTTGCAAATATATGCTAATTATTAGAATTTAAACCACTTTCTTAATTTTTTTCTGCGGACATATAGCTTTTGTAACCGCCTAAGATTTGATCTAGTGGGTCAGATTTCTTCCAGTATGCCTAAGAACTATTGCTTTCAGTTACTTATTGTACTGAGTACACATGAAAATGCCTGGACTTGTAAAATAAATGACTATTATAGACTGAAAATGGAGTCAGTTGAGTAAAGTGATTTTGGGGTGAGTAAATTTTTCCTTCACTCTCGACTGACAGTCAAGTGATTTCTTTTCAAATCTCAAAGGCTGTGTGTTACTGATAAATTTCTGTAATTGCTAAAATATATAACTTCCCCTATAATGATACTCACATAAAATGATTCTCACCTTTGTAAAATTTCTTTCAGTTAATTTATTTAAGGAAACGGTCAGTTGTTGCTGGAAGCAAGAACTTCTTCTCCACCAAGGTCTGTCTGTCTCGCATTTGACAGGAAGGTAGAAATCATAGATCAGGTAGTCTTGTAGCAGTGGGTCCATGAAGGAAAATGAATCAAGTAAAACCTGTGGTGTAAACATCCATACAAACATTAAAAGTATCAAAAAAGACAATCCTTAATTTTTTGTAAAACAAAGAAGTTATAATATTTCTAAAAGTTTTTAACTCATGAATAAACTTTTTCAAACATCTGAATTATGGAATTTCAACATTCAAAAAATTAGAATACATTTATAAGAATTCTCATAAAAAAGATGAAACCAAAATTTCACAAAGTTTCAAATATTTCAAGTCAAAAAACGAGACAAACAAACCTTGACATATTTCTCTGTAAGCTTTTTGTGAGCTTCTCCAGCAATATTAGCTAACCAATTAACTTGTTCCCAAAGAGATCGAAACAAGTTGGGATTTGACAGTTCCCTAGAGTGACCTTCAATAAATATAAAAAACCTGAGAGAAAAAAAAAGTTATTTTTTTAATATTTTTGTATCTTGAATACTTGTAGAAAATTTGGGGATAGTTTCCAATATTTCAAAATCACTAAAATATTTTCTTTTTAAAAGATAAAAATGAAGCAAGTTCATTAACCTAACATATTTATATACAACTAATGATTCCTTATTTGTAGATTTTCCATGAAAATAAAACAATACATTTTATTTTACAATTATGTATTTTATCTAATGTTTAATTAAATTTGTATATATTTACTTAATTTGTTCAAAAAATCTGAGAAAAAGTAATTATACCAAACAAACAAAAAAAAGGCACAAAGAAATGTTATTTTATATTCATTGGGATAAAATGAAATCCACCAAAAAAGCAATCAACTGTTTTTTTTTAATATAAAAATAATTCCATATGTTTGAAGTTAATAAGTACACTTTCTTTTCAAATCTTTCTATCTTAAATCCTAAAAAAGAAAAAAAATCTAGTATCATAAAATCTTGGGTTGAATCATAAACTGATATTAAACATTTGACAGGACACATTCTCTAAAGGTAACAAGACAAATTCTAGGTTTTATAAATTGATATTTTATGGTCAAAAAAAAAAATTCTAGTGAGGTTCTTGGTTTTTGCAATCAATCTAAGAAGTTAAGAGAAATTTAGAATTACCTTTCATCCTTCCAGGATTCTAGATTTTCATCTTTCAGCATTTCTGGAAGGACAAAGAAAGAGAAACAAATATAAAATGAAAAGAAGAAATCTTAAAATTTTTTATCACATGTAGATATTAAAACAAATAGATACTCAAATACACAAAAAAGCAGATAAAATCAGGCAAGCGATGGATGATACTGACACAGTGACAGAGAGGTTCTAAGTGCACATAGGAAGTAGGGAGAGTGACCAACCTGTTGTAATGATTACTAAGAGAATGGGTAAGTGCTGTGAGATGGACACCCTTTTACAGCAAGGGGCTGCAGAAGACAGATCTTACAATAAAAAATTTGAATCAAAATCTTTCCAGGCGATCCAAACAATTTCTGAAAAATTAGATGTTTAGTTTAGTTTAATTAACAGCATATTCTTATGGGTTTTTTAAAACCAAAATTTAATTCATTTGTAAAGATTAGATTATAATCTTATTCGTATTTTCAAGTATTCTTATCTAATACAAATAATTTCCACACAGATATCTTGCTGTTCTATTCATTCTTCCTATATTTCTATATCCCCAAAAATGTTTATTATATATAAATAAGCAATTCGACTATCTTTTGTAATGGATTCTTCTGATGATGTAGAAAAGTTTTGCATCAAGAATATATGAACATAAGCAAAATTCAAAAGATAGAATACAAAAAATAACTTAATATAGATGACATACATGTTGATATATTAGTAAAAAAAAACAAATTTAAAAAGGCTATAAGTAGAAATAAGAGAAAGAACAGAATAAAAATGTGAGTTCCTGGCATGCAAAGATGAACATTTTTAAAATCCAAATATATGAAGAATATAAAATTAAATACTTCCTCAAAAATAAATACAAAATAAGAAAGACAGACATAGATATACAGAAGATTATTTTAATACTACACTCTCATCTTAGGCAGATGTAACGAGGACCAGTTATTAAATCCGACCCATAGAGTTGGGATATGACACAAGATCACAGAAAGCAAACTGCTTAGGGTGGGGAGTGTAAAAATTGCTCCATTCCATTGGCATTCCCATTCAGGGATGAATCAAACACTGGACAATCAACCCAGCATTTACCCCTTTTAGATGAGGGGGTGGGGGCAAGTATTAGCAGGAGCAAAGGCTTCTTGTAATATGAACTAACATTCTCATAACACCCGGCAAGAATCTGTCAGAGAATAACACTTTCATCCAAAGCAGATCACATAGATCTTACACACTTGATTCACAGAGAATTTAGGGACAAAAAAAAAGAGAAAATGTCGCAGTTTGTTATATATAGACATATATTAAAAATCCATCAGTGATTTAATGTCATTTGACATCATTCTTCCAAGTCCTGATGACGGTTCATTAGAACCAAAAAATTATAGCATTGACTTTCTTTTACATTAAAATCTTCTTTTTGGATTACCCTGTCCTTTAATTTTCTTTCTCTCTCTCTCTCTATATATATATATATAGATACTCAAACACAGTAGGCCAAAAGTATGGTTAGTTGGTTGGGTCTTATGGCATATCAACCCTTATATCTTATTTAATATTTAATCCAGTTTATACATATATATTAGATACATATGATTTGTACATGAATAGTTTTTAGGTAACATTTTAAACAAGACAGAGCCCATTAGTTTGCACACAGTTAAATGGTTTCAAGTATTCCTACTGAACATGAATAATTCCATTTAGTATTAATCATTTATTTGCACACACTTAAATGGTTTCAAGTATTGCTATCAAATACTAATAGTTATATTTGCACACAATTAAATAGTTTCAATTATTGCTATTTAACTAATAATTCTATTCAACATTATTTATTTGTTTGCACACAGTTAAAAGGTTTCAAGTATTGCTATGTAACACAAACAATTCAATTTAACACCAGTCATGTGCACACAGTTAAATGATTAAACAGTTCTATCTGACCCATTGATGGGACCCTAATAGGTACTACCACTCTGAGTCAGAGTGGGCCTGGGAGTAATGACAATGAAGAAGTACTCTGCATTCCTCAAAGCTCCAGAACTGGAACCTCACCATCAGAAGGTTTAGTATCATATCTAAGACACTGGTAGAATGGGTGGAGTCTTACTCCTCTGCAGAGATGCATATCCAACAACCCCAGCTGACTGGATTTGACAATCAATGATAAACCTTATTGAACCTACAATCCATCTATTTTTGGCCCTTTCTCTCTCTCTCTCTCTCTCTCTTTATATATATATATATATATATATATATATATATATATATATATATATGCACACACACACTACCTGAAGTACCTGTCTATGCCAAATTAGAGGTCATGTGTATTCCGAAAAATTCAACATATTTATAATCTTTGCACAATGTACCTTGGTCTTGAACTTGAAAATTTAACTTACATTTCTTTTTATGACGATCCTGGTAAACTGTTATTTTTCCCCCAATACCATAATACATAAAAACTTACACAGTGTAGGCCAAGTTCTTTAGCCTTGGTTAAGTAACCAATCTGGAAAAAAACTGAATTCAAACCAGTTTTAGTCTACTTAAAAATTGACCTCATGTCAAATCCAGTTGTAACATAAGGGTCTGAGTGAATATATCCATAAAAAAACTATAAATAATTTAAGTATGACAAAAAAACCCAAAAAAACCACTGACATATTAAGTACCCAGGCAACAGCAGGTTCTTCTGCTAGTCCCAAATCCTTTATGCCAGAAATCATTCTTGGGGCATGGGAATCAATAACAGGTATAGGACTTGGGAGCTGTGAAAAGTAGACAACTCTAGTGTGTGTGTGTATATATATATATATAAAGATTATGGCTGTAAAATTAGTAAATTATATTACCAGCTAATTTTTCTTCAGGCAAAATGTTTTCTTCAAGTGATGAAATATCAACTACTTCATCAAAAGAAATGTGATAATTTTTCAGTTGCTCCAAAATGAAATCCACTTGATCAATAACACCATTTTCTGAAGAGTCATTATCTGAGGAAGACTCTTTCTCATTTGATAAATGCAATCGAGATTTGGAAACCAACATTTCACAAAGACTGCAAAATTTAAAAGCAGATAATAACTTTTGGTCTTTCATGGCTCTATCTTCACCTGAAATTGACCAACACTTGAAGTAAAGGTACAAAACAAAAATGATTTTCCCCAGACATTTTAAATCCAAACTTTTTAAATGTTGAATTCTGAACTGACACACTTTGAAAGATGAATATTTTGCTGCACTTGCATATAAATCACTAAGACTTACAATATCTTCATCTTTCTTCAGCCATTCTTTCATATTTTGTGTCAAGTCTGACAACTGTCCTTTGTTTAAATTATACAATCCCTCTGTCGTAAACAGATCACTTGGAGTAATTTCAATCTCAAGAAAATCTCCATAAACAGCAATACCCAAGAGTGTCAAGTCAAAAAAGATATCATCAAACTGGGATGGTTCGTGGGCCTTCCAGAATAAGGAATTGCTTGTTTTAGCCTCTTCACTAGCTGAAATCAATAACTGTGCAACACTATTCAGGAGGTCCAATATTATTTGACTGTGGTCACAAAGCATCTCACGAACACAAGTTAGGTTAAAATCTGAGCAAATCATATCAGTAGAAATTCCAGTTTCTTTATGTTTTGGCCAAAACTCTTGAATTTCTTCTGGGAGGCAAGTTTCATTAATCATTTTAATTAGAGCTGAGAGAAGGAACAAATCATCAGCTGACTGTGGTAACTCTTTACAATGTTGAATTGTACAAACCATCCATTTCTGAATTTCTTCAGGGTTTAGCAAACTCACACACTGAAATAAAGAGAAATCTGTTTTAGAGAAAACTGGTAAAGAATTTTCAGAAATCAAAAGTTATCGAGTTTGATATTAAGTGATCATACCAACAATGAAATAAACAAGAGCTCAAAAATAAAAAATAAAAACTTTTCCTATTACAAAAATCTATATTGTCTATATTCAAAATATGGCTAAAAAAATTGACAAAATAGCATAACATTAAAAAATGATTATCTTACCTCTGTAAAAAGCAAATTCCAATTACAAGTCTTTATGAGTTCAAAGTAAAAAGCAGTAGATACATAGGGAAGAGGAGCCACAATAATCAACAAATCATCTTTACAAGGCACTTTCTCATACAGTTTCTCAGTTTGGTTTTGCAGCTTTTGCTGACTGAAGAGTTTAAGGAACAAGATCAGATTTAAGTTGAAATGCCAGAGTTGTTTAGTAAATGGATAATGCTTCTCTTGAAGTCCTTCACAAATTTCTTCAACAGCCTTTCTTATGATATGTATAAAGTGATGACAATCCTTCTTTGTCAAATTTTCCAGCTCAAGATTAGCAGACAATACCTACAAAGAAGGAAAATTATAACAGCAAATAATTCATTTTTTATATTCCTACCAATAGTGATTCAGCCATTGGTTTGCAGCTGAACAGAAAACAATGGTTGGTTTGATATGCTAATAAGAGTTAAAAGTTATTGATAGTGAGTAATTGTGTCACTTTTTTTAATCTACACTAAGTTAATTCAAATATTCCGAAACTAAATAAATTGCTTCTTGATAAATAATATAAACATTGCCATAAAATTAAAAAGGATTTAAAAAATTTACAAAAAAAATACATAAGAAAAAAAGAATCCATAAACTTTTTATCCACCTTTAGAACATTTTTTAACTAATAAGAGAGTGATTGATTTTAATGGTATGCCAAACAGTCTAGGGTTATTTAATGCTAAGAAGTTAAGGAATCATGAACACTTTATGTTTATAGTCACATTTTTTTGTCATAGTTGAAGAGTTTTTTAGCACAGTTATAAAGTATTCTTATCTAATACAAATAATTTGCAATTTTATGGTTTTAAGTGATCAATAATAATCCTTAGGTTTCAACTCTTCCTAACATTAATAACTCTATTTAATAATAACCATTTGTTTGCACACAGTTATATGGTTTTATATATTCTAATCCAATACAAATCATTTTCAAAGAGAACTTATAAGAGAATGTGTTATGAAAATTAAAAAGTTAAAAGATTAAGAAAGGACATAAAGTAAATGCAGATTCCTTTCTGTCTCCAAAAATTATTTTAAAGCCAACCAGTGAGTTACTTTCTCAAACAATTCTTGAAAGGAAAATTTAGAAGTTGACTTGATCAATCAGAGATAAAAAGGATGAACAAAATCAAAAACAGGGTTATAAACGAAGCTAGGAACATGGCCAAATATCAAAACTAATTCAATAATTGATCAATTGATTCATTTCAACAGCATGTCAAACCAAAAAGTGTTATTGTATAATTGAGGTTAGGAAATTGTGTTCATTTTACATTAAGTTTCATTTTTAAGTTGTAGCTTTTTCAGGTTTTTATTTTTATTTTTGTACATGTTAATATGATATCAAATATTCCTATACCTTAGAATATAATAATTGCAATGAAGGAATGACTCAACATTCCCCCAAAGTGGAGACTAACCATCAGATACAGCTTAGCATCATACTCTGCACAGCCCCTCTGGAGAGGCTCTAACACCTCTATGCAATGTATTCTAAGCTTCACCAACAGTGTTGTTCGGCCTGGGCACAAATACAAATATATTTTTAATATTTAGATATAGAAATTTTAAATTAATCTTATAAAGATATTTTTTGTTTTGCATCTTAAAAAAAAAATTCATACGTCGCTGGTCATAGCTACCCTAACCCTAAAGAAATCACTAAGATAGATAATATAAAACAAGCTCTTTCAGTAACACTAAAATTGACAAAAACAAGAAACGATAAAGTAAAAAAAAAGAAAAAGTAAAAGCTATTGGGTAATCAATCAATAATAATGCTACCTTCTATTAGCGAAATATTCTAATAAAATGAAAAATAGAAAAAACAAGTTTGCTTATAACATCTAAAAATGTTTAAAACTTTCTTTGTTTTTAATTCATTTAATTGTTGCCATCACGTTACAAAAAAAAGAAGATTGATACCAAGTTTTGATTTTATTCTTTTAAAAGTTTTTTATAATAAATTTACTTAATATAGAAGTAGGAATCTTATTAAATTTGAAATATATTCTTCGTGATTAAACGGACGAAAAACAAATAATGGATAGCAGTGAGTTCGATTCTCACCGTGTCCTATACAGCAGGGCTGGTTCTAAATTAATTTAAGGTAAATAAATGACATCCAGTCCAACAATTCGAAAATATCAAAACTTTTTTCGCGTTACATAAAGAATTGATGCGAATGATTGTATGAAATTTAAAAAAAAACACATAGAAATAGAAGAGGTAATTGCTCACTTGTCTTTCAAAAAGCTGAAAAGCTGAATGAAAGACTGCACTTTCAGCAGAATACTGCATCTTTTTTTTGCTTCTGATATTTTCTTTCCTTTCTTTGAAAAATTCAAACTTGCACATGGAAACAGAAAAGACACCGTTTTTGGCAAGGGACATAATTAATATTGAACAACGGTGTAAACAGAAATAAATTCTCTTTGGACCACTCTTGTAAAGTTAATTTATATATATCAAAAAGATAATCCGATTATTATTTGCTCTTATCGCACATGTTTAACAAATATATTTCTCGCTCTACAGAAGTACACACAGTACCTTTAAACTAACCAGAGAACTAAAAGTTTCTTATGAAATTTAGCAAAAAACGTTAAATACCTAAATTCTCAAAACCAAATTATTTCGTTAATTTTCAGTGATAAAATGAATAGGTTTTACAAATTTCTCCGAAGTATAAAGACTATACTGTTAAACTGAATAAATACGAAGTCTATCTTCTCGTTCTTGGGTTAAAGCATATAATTCATATAATAAGATTATGTGGTCCCAGAGCAAGCTGTGTTGGCGTTTGCTATCTGACTCTATTCTGGGGTAATTCTACTTTTACCCACGTTGTCTTGTTGGTGTAACTTCTTGGATAAGAAGGCCCAAAAAAATTATATGATAGAAGATAGTAACAGATAGGTGACGAAGACATATTTTTATATTTTTCTTTTATTTCTGGGTTCAACAACCATTCAATAGGTGAGGAAACTCTCCCTGAATACAATTGAAATGCCTGAATCCCCCAGTCAAGGTGTTAAAAGTGCGTTAATCGTTTCTTGGGTATGTGTGTCCTTATTCGGTATTTAAAGCTTTTACAACGTATTCGGTATTTAAAGCTTTAACGACGTGTTAGTCGCATTTGGTTGTTAATCCAAGTCCAGTGTTTTAGTTCGTAGTTAGATAGGTCCCTTTTGATACTTTTTTTTATTTTGGCTTACTGTTAACCGAGACGGCTTCTACTTGTGAAAGGTTAGCCAACGTGGTGCAATAGAGCGGCCACGTGGCCTTCCACTAGCAGCAAGAGAGATTTAGAGTATAGTGTTGCTGAGCCGATAAATATGTCGACCCCGCAAATGAATTATGTGAATGAGGAACAGCCAAAGCAATAGGAAGGAACAAAGGCGAGGTAACGATAATAACAAGTGACAATTTATTTTGTCATATTTACAAGCGTGAATGTAAATGTCCGTGCTGGTTGTATGTAGTCTTCAGCTAGGATGGGTTATGTTGTTAGCTGGTAAGCTGAGGTCGGTCGAGTCGTTGAGTTCAGCTAGATGTTGGATGCTGGTAAGCTGAGGTCGGTTGAGTCGTTGAGTTCAGCTAGACGTTGGATGCTGGTAAGCTGAGGTCGGTCGAGTCGTTGAGTTCAGCAAGGCATTGGATGCTGGTAAGCTGAGGTCGGTCGAGTTGTTGAGTTCAGCTAGACGTTGGATGCTGGTAAGCTGAGGTCGGTCGAGTCGTCGAGTTCAGCTAGGTGTTGGATGCTGGTAAGCTGAGGTCGGTCGAGTCGTTGAGTTCAGCTGGATGTTGGATGCTGGTAAGCTGAGGTCGGTCGAGTCGTTGAGTTCAGACTTTTTTCATATGGCCACTTTTATTGATAGTGCACACATGAAACTCTTGTTCCCTTCGAAGGAATCTCCTCCGGCAGCAATGTGCTTGTTCTACCGTTCCAACAACTTTTGGAAGGCATCATGGATGTCCTCTTGTGTGATCGTGTCAAGGAACTTCGTCACAGCCTCTTTCATCTCCTCAATTTTCTCATAACGACAGCCTCTGAGCTTAGGGAATAACCAAAAGTTACAGGGAGCAACGTCTGTATTATAGGGAGGCTGAGGAACTGTCTTGATGTCCATCTTGGTCAAATAGTTTGTGACAAGGATGGAGTTGTGGACTGGTGCATTGTCCTGGCCACTGACCCGATTTGAAGAGTGCTGGCCTCTTCCGTCGGAATCTCTGCCTGAACTCCCTTAAAACCTACACATAGTAACTCTAACTCTAACCCTTTGGCCAATCAACTCTGGTGTATTGACTTCCCTATTTTTCCCACACCTCTCATCATCCCTCACAGACTCCCTGCCTTCCTTGAATCTCTTATGCCACTCAAAAACTGATGCTCGATTCATGCAAGATGGTCCAAAAGCAGTCTGAAGCATTCCATAGGTTTCTGTGGCATTTCTTCCAAGTTTAAAACAGAATTTTATTGCATATCGTTCTTCCAAAGTGTCCTCACGTCCAGATTGCATTTTTGAAATTCACCAGCTGTGACAATCAGGCTTTAGTAGGGTGTATTCCAATTGCTGCTGTAGCTGTTGATTTGAACCTGAAATCATAAAAATTGGTCAGTCATCTCATGAGATGTAGAGCAATAACATAGTGAATTTTCAAGAGGTTACGACAATGTTAAATGCCCACGCGAAAAAAGTCTGGGAACTTATCGTAATAACCTCGTATAGATAGTCTCGTTTCGTTTCGTTTCGGTTTTGAATCCATGCATATCTATTTTCGTTTCGTTTTCTTTGTTTTTATTTTATGCTTGCTCCTCTGATTATAAAAAGCACTTGAGTCAAATAAATTTTTTCTTGTAGTTTAACGCGGAGAAAAAGTTACTGTTTTTCTTGTCATTTGAATAAGAAAAATATTAGAGAAGAAAAACCGAACAAAAAACATGGCAAAGGAATTTCAAGGCGAAACTGTCAATTGTGAATGAGTTCAGATTAGTTAAATTGTAAGACTCAATCGGCAAGCGAGCTTAGCTGTGGGGTTACTTCGTACTGCAATATTTATCTACTTGAGATGATCACATTCGCTCCCGTATAACCCCAGGCGCAGTCTCCTTGTTTTTATTATCGGCATCAGATATATATTTAAAATGTCTTACATGGAAATGCTCATCACTTGTTTCTGTTTGGTAATTTTTACTTTGTTTTACCAGAAATTATGAATTGCTAAACAACACAAGATCGAATCTCATCTTCATCAGTCGATTTACTTTACGTTGGCTTTTGAATATCAGATAATTAACTTTTATAATTCATTAATTCGAAAAATACAGTTTTTTCTGAGTCTATATCACGATTTATTTGAGCTGATATTTTTTGTGTCGGCTTACACACACACACACACACACACACACACACACACACACATATATATATATATATATATATATATATATATATATATATATATATATATAACAGAAAAATGGAAATAAATCCCATGGTATGTAAACAAGATAAAAAAAAAATTCAACGTGTGTATTTTATACATAATGTACCAATGTAATTGTTTTTTTTTATGGAACAATCTTCAAGTCATATGACAGGTGTTAACTACTTTATCTGAAAAATATCTTAAAATAAAAAAATGAAACAAAACCAGAAAAAAAAAGGGAAAATATTCTTTGTGTTTTTTTAACGTTAATAGCGTTACCTTTCCATTGTTTTAGAAAATTTTCATTCAAAAATAGAAACATTTAAGTTTGCTTTTGAAAAATTTGATTTTTATTACATTGTTTGTATTACATAAAATGAAGCCTTTGTATTTTGAATTCTAACATGTAGTTTGGAAAATATTTTGCAGTGAAATCGTAACGAAAATATTAAATGTAAATGTAATTAATCTTTGATTAATGAAAAATTAATTAGTTTAAAAAAGATATCTTGAAACTATTTAGAACTCATTTAACTAAAGAAGATAAGTTAAAAAAAAACTGGGTCTTTGATAGTATTATGATTAGAAGTAATGAAAGCTTCAGCAATGTTTCTCTGGTGTTTATAATGTATTTTAACTCACTTTTTGCAATATTTACAATTAAAACTATGTGACGGCAAATTAGCTAAAATCCCTAGACGGGACTTTATTTTCGCACGTGTGAAGACGGGGCAGGTTGGCACTTGATCCCCTACAGAAATAAGTCCTGTTCAGAGTTCTTTTCTCAGGCAGATAAGAACTGGCATATTACGTGAGGGAACAATATAGGGCCAGACTGACCACCGCTGGCAAAGGGGTCCAAAATTTCACACTATCACACACCCACCAGGCCGCTAAACTTCTTCCCCTTCCGATAATAGAAGAATACGGGCCTATAGGTCTGAGTTGTAATAATATTAATATTGCTACCGTCGGCAACTCCGGTTTCCCGTGTGATACTTTAGGGATTAATAGGACAGTTCTAAGCAAGATAATGTAAGGCGAATAGAAGCTGAAAGGAAAGCATGGAATAATAACATAGACCACATGGTAAAATGAAAATACATAAGTTCTTTACTACGGTTATATATATGTATATATACGTTCAAAATGTCAAAGATATATAATAGGATAGTCCATGAATATAAATGTCTTTTCTTGGCTTTTATCCTTTTTCAAATTGAGAGAGAGTGGTAAACAAAATTTGGGTGTAACGGAAAAATGTCCCAAAGTTACTTATCTTATTTTTTTGACGGGGTTCCACTGGAGAATTTCTCTTCTTTCACGGGCTAATAGACTTTGTACTGTTTTTAATGCTGGCTTGAGAGACTCAGGTCTCTCATGTCTCAGTCTTTTGTCTTTAGCCCGGAGTGAAATGGCTGTCGTCCGTCTGCCACGAGACTTGTCCAAAAACTGCCTTTTTTTGTATTTACTTCCGTTGAGGGGAAGGGAACCCCCCTTCCGTTTGGGGTCCCCCCACCAATCATTTGGCTTCATTTTCTCCTTCCCCTTCCGATGTCCGGCGACCCAAGGTCACTTAAGTGCGAACATCTCCGTGACCCACATTCTACCCTAACGGTCACTTTTTGACTGCTAGATAATTTTAGTTCAACGGTGGGAGAGTATCATTCCCACCTCCTCGTCTCCGTGAGCCATCACGTGACACCTCCCCGCTTAAGAGAAGAAAGGGAGATGAATAGAAATATCATAGAAAAAAAAAAGGCAATTCAATTCACTGTTCTTTCTCCTTTTCTTTCATTTTTTTTTTTTTCACTTTACTTTTCTTTCATCCCCTTTCTTCTTCACGCTTTGACGAATTCTTTCCTTTTCCTTTTTTCGTCCTTCCTAATTTTCACTATAGGGGAAAACAATTTCTCTTCTCTTTCTTTCTCTCTCTCTCTCTCTTTTCTTTTTCTTTAATCTCGTTTTCCTTTCTTTCTCTTCCTCTCTCGGCTTTTGGCCGTATCATATTTCAAACCTTGAGGAGGTAAGTCCTTCTTTCTTTCTTCGTCATTTTTGACGACTTTATAATTTTAATTGTCAAGCTCTGGGGGAAGAGACTTCCTTTTCTTTTCTCTCTTTCCCCTATTCGTCACTTGTTGACGAACCACTTTCTCGTCCATTTCATATTTCAACATTGGGGACGAGAATTCCTCATTTTCTTTAGTTTCTCTCTCTCTCTTTCTTTCTCTCAACAACTATGAAAGAATATTCTGCTACTACATTTTTGTGGGGCGTTAGAGAAATAAACTTGGGTACTTTTTTATTAATTTTTCTAAGCCCTCTCTCTCCGAAACAGACAATTGGCCTAATTTTTCCTCGAATTTATTCGGCATTGCTGAGTTCTCAATTTTTCGAGGTTGGCCTTCTTGACGGACATACCTCTTCAATTTGTTTGTGTGACACACTTGTGTCTTCTTCTTTCCTTCGTTGGTATCAATTCTGTATGTCCTCTTGTCTATTCTCTGTGATATTACGTAGGGACCTATATATCGTCCACCACAGTGGGGTCCTTTATTTGATGATAGTAGCAGGACTTCATCGCCCTTCTTAAATTCTTCCTTCTTAGTCACTTGTGAGGGTCCTCTTATCTTCCTCTTCTCCTCTCGATAAGTATTAGGGAATTTATCCCCATTATTCGTTGGACCTTCATCCTTTTTCTGACGACTGGTCCTTTTATCTTCTTGTTTATTGAGGTGTGGAAGGTTCACTTCTTTTCTTTCCACCTTCTCACTTTGCGAGCGACTGTGTCGTTTATATCTCGCACGTGGCTCAGCCGCCATCTTGTCTCCTTCATTTTTGGCGCTCATTTTCGCCATCTTCTTTCCATGTTTGGAGTTCATCCTCGCCATCCTTCTTTCTTCATTTATGGCGCTTACTTTCGCCATCTTTTTCGGGTGACACTTTTTAGTCTTTACTTCATTTCCCAGTATAAGGGAAATTCCTTTCATAGGTAGTTTATCTACCACACCAACTTTCATAGGTCCATTTTTCCACTGGGACTTTAGGGTTATTTTACACAGCGGTATTTTTACCCTCTTTCCGCCGATACCCTCTATCATCACAGTCTCACGTGTTGCTTCTATTACCCTTTTAGGTAATTTATTTCGTAGAAGTAACGACTGAGATGCTCCGGTATCTCGTAAGATTGAGACTTCCACTGGTCCTCCGTGTGGGCCTTTTATCATCCCTTTTTTTCGTCCAAGGTCGATAAGACTTGTCCATTCTAGCGGTCGTGACAGCTCCCTGTGGTTTTCTCGGCTGGGTCTGGTTTCTTTCAGGACCTTTTCCTAGCTGGCACCTTATGGCTATGTGACCAGCCTTTCCGCATTTGTAGCAGACCACTGTTCTGCTGCTACTTTGGAAGGTCCTTCTATTTTCTTCCTTAGGTCTTAACTCAGCTTTAAACTTCACTTTACTTCCCGTGTACGGTTTTTCCTTTGTTTTTCGGTGTGTGAGGATGTATTCGTCTGCTAGTGCGGCCATTTCATAGGTCACGTCAGTTTTTCTTTCACTTAGGTGAACCCTGACTTCTTCTGGCACACAGTTTAAAAATTCTTCAGCTAATATTAGCTGCCGGAGTTTCTCAGCATCTCCGTCTATCCTCTTAGAGTCACACCACTTATCCAGCGCGTTCTCCTTTTCTCGCAGAAATTCCACATAAGACTGGTTTTCAGTTTTTCTCTGTGTTCTGAATTTCTGTCTATAAGCTTCTGGGACCAATTCGAAGCTTTTAAGAACCGCTGCCTTCACCAAATCATAGTCGGCGCAATTTTCTGTCGGCAGGGTTGCATATGCTCTCTGTGCTTTTCCTGTCAGCACAGTTTGGAGTAGCATCGACCAGCATTCTTTCGGCCATCCAAGATTTAGCGCGGTTCGCTCAAAATGTGCGAAGTATCCGTTCACGTTGGCTTCTTCAAATTTTGGGACTAGCCTCGCTTGCTTCGCTACTTCGAAACTTGTCATGGCTTTCTTTGCGTCCTCTTATTGCCAAGTCGACTTCTCGCAGCCTTGTTTCTTGCTGAATTTTTATTTTCTCCAGTTCTATTTTATTTCTCTGTAGTTCCATTTGTGCTTGTATTTTAATTTTCTCCAGTTCAATTTCTTCTGGAGTCATTCTTATCATTTCCGTTGGTAGCTCTTCTAATACTGCTTCCTCGAACACATTTTCGTCCACCATGTGCCTTGCTATTTCTCTCACGAGTTCATGCTTTCTCATAGAATTCTGAACATTTAACTCAAGCTTCTCGCCAATTTTTATTATCTCGCTTTTTCTCAGCCTCTCCAACTTTTCCATGGAGGGTTCTTTTAAAAAGTTCTCTATTTTGTCCATTTTTTCTTTAATTTTTCCAAACAGTGATATCAACCAGTAATTTGACTGTTTCAGCAATATTCCTTTTTTTCTTTCACGGTCTCCCAGGGTAGGTTTAAACGGCAGGAATTGTCACACGACTACTAGCAATAAATATTATTAATAATATTAAATCCCGGATGAGCCCCCATTTTCGGTCTGTGACGGCAAATTGAACTAAAATCCCTAAACGGGACTTTATTTTCGCACGTGTGAAGACGGGGCAGGTTGGCACTTGATCCCCTACAGAAATAGGTCCTGTTCAGAGTTCTTTTCTCAGGCAGATAAGAACTGGCATATTACATGAGGGAATAATTTAAGGCCAGACTGACCGCCGCTGGCAAGGGGTTCCAAATTTCACACTATCACACACCCACCAGGTCGCTTTCTTCTTTCCCCGAGATAATTGAAGAATACGGGCCTATAGGTCTTAGTTGTAATAATATTAATGTTGCTGTAGTGGTAGTCGGTAACTCCGGTTTTCTGTGTGATACTTTAGGAATTAATAGGACAGTTCTAAGCAAGATAATGTAAGGCGAATAGAAGCTGAAAGGAAAGCATGGAATAATGACATAGACCACATGGTAAAATGAAAATGCATAAGTTCTTTACTACGGTTATATATATGTATATATACGTTCAAAATGTCAAAGATATATAATAGGATAGTCCATGAATATAAATGTCTTTTCTTGGCTTTTATCCTTTTTCAAATTGAGAGAGAGTGGTAAACAAAATTTGGGTGTAACGGAAAAATGTCCCAAAGTTACTTATCTTATTTTTTTGACGGGGTTCCACTGGAGAATTTCTCTTCTTTCACGGGCTAATAGACTTTGTACTGTTTTTAATGCTGGCTTGAGAGACTCAGGTCTCTCATGTCTCAGTCTTTTGTCTTTAGCCCGGAGTGAAATGGCTGTCGTCCGTCTGCCACGAGACTTGTCCAAAAACTGCCTTTTTTTGTATTTACTTCCGTTGAGGGGAAGGGAACCCCACTTCCGTTTGGGGTCCCCCCACCAATCATTTGGCTTCATTTTCTCCTTCCCCTTCCGATGTCCGGCGACCCAAGGTCACTTAAGTGCGAACATCTCCGTGACCCACATTCTACCCTAACGGTCACTTTTTGACTGCTAGATAATTTTAGTTCAACGGGGGGAGAGTATCATTCCCACCTCCTCGTCTCCGTGAGCCATCACGTGACAACTATATTTGCTTTCTAAATTAGGTTTTACTAACTCATTCTTACAATCACCTAATTTGAAATTTCGAACATGTTAATAAGTAGGTTTTTTGATAGATTTGGAGCGTTCTTCTATGGAAATTTTACTAAATTTCTAACACTATAGTTATGCCAGTCCCTTGGAAATTTAATGATATTAACGTTGAAAAAATACATATAAGACATTTTTTTTCGTTTCATTTGTTTTTATTCTGCAATATTTTTCGACTTAAGTAATTAATCGCAATCACATGACATGAAGATGGTTCATAAAAAAAAACGTCTATGCAGCAAGGATTCGACTTGGGCAGGTGTATTTGTATAAAGGGCTAGATCATCTGCGTAATCTGCGTCTGTCATAGTTTCTGCAGGATATCGACTACTTCTTGTCTTTTTAATTTGAAATCGTTTTTTTAGTAGATCTATTGACGTTTATAGTATGTATATGAAAGTCTTATCAGACCGATAAAATGAAATGTGATGTCTTCCAACATATGGCTGTGTCAGTACTCTTATATCGTTGTACGATGTGGATTCTAACGAAACGCTAAGAGAAAAAGCTAGATAAGAACTATACAAGAATGCTTCGTGCTGTATTGAACAAATCCTGAAAGCAGCACCCCAACAACAGTAACTGTACGGCCACCTGCCACCCTTCTCACAAACCATTCAAGAGGAGCAAGATAAACTAAGCACTGTTGGAGAGGTAAGGACAAACTCATCAGCAGCAGTCTCTTATGGACTCCTACACATGGACACACCGGTGCTAGTCTGCTAACAAAGACTTATATATATCGATATTATGCAGTCTAGAGGAGATGAATGATTGAGAGAGAGAGAGAGAGAGAGAGAGAGAGAGAGAGAGAGAGAGAGAGAGAGAGAGAGAGAGAGAGAGAGAGAGAGAGAGAGAGAGAGAGAGAGGAGAGTCTCTAATAGTAATAAAATTTAAATCATTGGTGTTAGATATGAATACTTGAAAGCATATTACTCTACAAACAAATTCTCGTTATTAAATAAGAATAATTACTTAAAACCATATGATTGTATATGAATTATTAGTTTTAGATATGAATACCGTACGAACATCTTCGACCAATTAAATTGATTGTAAATTTCTTATAATGGCCGGATCATAATTGGATATGTCGTATGTCGGTTTTTAAAGATGAAATATTGCCTCGATTTCCTTGTTTAATTATCATATCTTGGAGAAGGAATCCCGAATGTAAGGGGAAGATATGAGATGACACCCCAGAATGGTCATCACTTGACCTTTTAGTTTACTCTTTTTAAAGTTGTTGCGAAAAAATATTTCCATATTTTGTAATGGAGCAGCGATGCTATGTGAAGATAATAATAATGATTATTAAATAGAACTTTTAATGCGTGCTATGAATATTTGAAACCTTATCACTGTGTAAACAAATGATATATCATCAAATAGAAAGAGTTACTTTAAAATACATTATAGCGTATAAATTAGTCATAGATCGGAAGTCTTGATATTATATAAGTGTGTACAAACAATTATCAAGTAATAAAAAAGCCTGGCCCAGTCGGTTGGGGCTGTAGAATAAACCGACTGCACCTCGGCAGAAGGTTAAGACCCCCACCCCTCGCTGATATGACACTAAACACTCTGATGGTTAGGCTCCAGTAATGCTGGAGCTTTGGGGAATGCAGAGCACATATTCATTACCATTGCTTCCAGGTTCACTCTGGCCCAGAGTGGTAGTACCTGATAGGGTCCTATCTATGTGTCAAATAGAACTAACTGCATACTTATGTTAAAGCTGAATTATTTGAATTAGAACTGTTTGACTAAACTGAATAGCTTAAAATAGAAATGTTTTTGATCATTAAACTGTGTACTTATATTTATATTGTGTACTAATACCAAACTGAATAGTTTGAAATGAAACTGTTTTCGACATTGAAACTGTACTCATGCTAAACTGAATTGGTTTATATAGAACTGTTTTGAAATTTAACTGTGTAAACAAAATGTATACTTCTACTAAACTGAATTAGCTAAATAAAAACTGTTAAAACAAACTGAATAGCTTGAAATAGAAATATTTTGCTAATTAAACTGTGTACTCATGCTAAACTGGATTATTTTCAAATAGAACTAACTATTTGCATGAAAATGGATTAGGCGTTAAATGACCTACAAACAATAAAAAACCCAAACCCTTCAAACAACCAACCAACGAACCAACCAACCATAAAAAGCCCATTTAAAAAAGTGTATGAGTCGACATTAAAGATATAATAATGATTTCAATCAAACACTTAAAATACATTAAATTTCGACAGAGAATAAGCCATGAAGATTTGAGATGGCATTAAACGACCTAATTAAACCAAACCAAACCACTTTACACACACACACACACACACACACACACACACACACACACACACACACACACCCTTATATACACACCCTTACACTCATTCAACCAAAATTTGAAAAATATCTGAAAGATTTTTTAAAAGAGTTTTTTTTAAAAGAGTAGATGGACGCATGTTTGTCTTTTCACGTTTGTTTTGCTGGCAGAAGTTGTGGACAGAAATAAATAGAGACAATCGCTGTGCATAGATTAGAAAAGAAATTTATACACACGTTTTATCAAAGGGAATTAACTTTCATATATTTTTACGGAATTACATTTCTTAGATAGAAACACTAATATAATATTTTCAATATTTTGTTCTAACTTTTGGCACCTTTAAATTTTCTATCATGTTCATCGCGAGATCCTATTAAATGAGAAAAGTATAAAAGGTCCAAATTCGGTATTAGGTATTCATCAACAAAATGAGAAAGCATATTCGAACCGGAAAAAAATTATTTATGTTTTCATTATAATGTAACAGTTCGCAACAATATTTACAAAACCAAATCAGATTCTCACACAAATATAAATGTTATTCCAGCTGAAATCGGCATTGGAGAAAGAGAAAGAAAATTAGAGAAACACTCAGAGTAATGTAAAGTTGCAGTTTGTCACAAGAAAACTTGTATAAAAAAAGTGTTTCCAATATGAACAGAGAGAGAGAGAGAGAGAGAGAGAGAGAGAGAGAGAGAGAGAGAGAGAGAGAGAGAAATACCACTAAATTGATGGAAATCTTATAAAATTATCTATTACAAATCGATCTACAAACCAAATAATAAACTTATATGAAGAGAGATAGATAGATAGATAGATAGATAATTAATTGTCGAAGGCGTAGAATATATATAGGTAATCATATCACGTCACCGTTTCCAAATGCTAGATTTATTTATGTGTGGAACAAATTCAAAATGCCCGGGACAAATTCAAAATACTCTAGCACGTGACTACTCTGTCCAATTAGGTTTCCGAACCTATTTAATTTATGGACGCCTTACTATCCCTACTTTGGGAACGAGGGAGTTTTGGATCTTATTTTTCTAGAATTTTTCTACTCCACGTGCTCATTGCCGGCCATTTAAAAAATATAGGAGTGTAAATTCTATTCGTCTTCATTTAAGATATCTATTCTCTGTTATATGTACGCATATTAAAGCCTGCCCAACTTACACAAAATCCTTTTTTAATCATATTACGACATTTCTCCGCATATACTCCTTTTGTACTTAATTAGCATTTGCTGTCATTGTTGTATCCATACTATTAAGTTTGATCAGGTAATAAGATGTTCTTGTTGATTGGTCGTGAATTGTTCTCCTCGAGTAAATATTAAAGTATAATACATTTCGTCTGTTACGAATTTCCGAGTTGTTAAGTCTCACTCACATAATGTCATAGATCCAAATATAACTAACATACGAAGACAACATTCAGTCATCGCTACTAAGGTTTCAAACTTTCCGTAAAAGGGGGAATGTTGGATATTTTTTTATCTTATTTCATTTTCGTATATAGTTATTATTTTTTTTTAAATTCAAACTTTGTAAATTTATCAATCCGCACCCCCCCCCAAAAAAAAGTAAAAAAGAAAAAAGAAAAAAAAGGTAAAACAGAAGCCCCCACCCACCCCAAAAAAACATGAGCACAAAAATCAGTAATCAAATTTCCCTAATTTATTCATTTCTAAACTGATGTATTTATGAAAGAGGTTTTCTGTGAGATAAATTGCCGGAAAAAGGTCATAGGTCATCACCCGGCTTCCTTCATTTTAATCTATTCAATCTCAATAAATTCTATTTTGTTTGAACATCATTATTGACATTACTATAAAGATTAAAATCAGGAAATCTGAGAAAAAAAAATAAAATAAAAGTTCTGGATGAGAAAAAACTGTGATAAAATTATTTTCAATTTTTTCTGTGAAAACTATTTAGGATATTTTGTTTGTTTTTATTAAAATATACTAAGGAAATTTAGAAAAAATGCCGAGAAAATTGCTTATTTCAATTAATGCCTTCATTTAAAAAATTCTTTATCCAACTCAAACGTTAACACACACGCACACACACACACACACACACACACACACACACACACACACACACACATATATATATATATATATATATATATAATCTCGTTTCGTTTCGTGTCGATTTCGAATCCATGCATATCTATTTTCGTTTCGTTTTCTTTGTTTTTATTTTATGCTTGCTCCTCTGATTATAAAAAGCACTTGAGTCAAATAAATTTTTTCTTGTAGTTTAACGCGGAGAAAAAGTTACTGTTTTTCTTGTCATTTGAATAAGAAAAATATTAGAGAAGAAAAACCGAACAAAAAACATGGCGAAGGAATTTCAAGGCGAAACTGTCAATTGTGAATGAGTTCAGATTAGTTAAATTGTAAGACTCAATCGGCAAGCGAGCTTAGCTGTGGGGTTACTTCGTACTGCAATATTTATCTACTTGAGATGATCACATTCGCTCCCGTATAACCCCAGGCGCAGTCTCCTTGTTTTTATTATCGGCATCAGATATATATTTAAAATGTCTTACGTGGAAATGCTCATCACTTGTTTCTGTTTGGTAATTTTTACTTTGTTTTACCAGAAATTATGAATTGCTAAACAACACAAGATCGAATCTCATCTTCATCAGTCGATTTACTTTACGTTGGCTTTTGAATATCAGATAATTAACTTTTATAATTCATTAATTCGAAAAATACAGTTTTTTCTGAGTCTATATCACGATTTATTTGAGCTGATATTTTTTGTGTCGGCTTACACACACACACACACACACACACACACACACACACACATATATATATATATATATATATATATATATATATATATATATATATATATATATATAACAGAAAAATGGAAATAAATCCCATGGTATGTAAACAAGATAAAAAAAAAATTCAACGTGTGTATTTTATATATAATGTACCAATGTAATTGTTTTTTTTTATGGAACAATCTTCTAGTCATATGACAGGTGTTAACTACTTTATCTGAAAAATATCTTAAAATAAAAAAATGAAACAAAACCAGAAAAAAAAAGGGAAAATATTCTTTGTGTTTTTTTAACGTTAATAGCGTTACCTTTCCATTGTTTTAGAAAATTTTCATTCAAAAATAGAAACATTTAAGTTTGCTTTTGAAAAATTTGATTTTTATTACATTGTTTGTATTACATAAAATGAAGCCTTTGTATTTTGAATTCTAACATGTAGTTTGGAAAATATTTTGCAGTGAAATCGTAACGAAAATATTAAATGTAAATGTAATTAATCTTTGATTAATGAAAAATTAATTAGTTTAAAAAAGATATCTTGAAACTATTTAGAACTCATTTAACTAAAGAAGATAAGTTAAAAAAAAACTGGGTCTTTGATAGTATTATGATTAGAAGTAATGAAAGCTTCAGCAATGTTTCTCTGGTGTTTATAATGTATTTTAACTCACTTTTTGCAATATTTACAATTAAAACTATATTTGCTTTCTAAATTAGGTTTTACTAACTCATTCTTACAATCACCTAATTTGAAATTTCGAACATGTTAATAAGTAGGTTTTTTGATAGATTTGGAGCGTTCTTCTATGGAAATTTTACTAAATTTCTAACACTATAGTTATGCCAGTCCCTTGGAAATTTAATGATATTAACGTTGAAAAAATACATATAAGACATTTTTTTTCGTTTCATTTGTTTTTATTCTGCAATATTTTTCGACTTAAGTAATTAATCGCAATCACATGACATGAAGATGGTTCATAAAAAAAAACGTCTATGCAGCAAGGATTCGACTTGGGCAGGTGTATTTGTATAAAGGGCTAGATCATCTGCGTAATCTGCGTCTGTCATAGTTTCTGCAGGATATCGACTACTTCTTGTCTTTTTAATTTGAAATCGTTTTTTTAGTAGATCTATTGACGTTTATAGTATGTATATGAAAGTCTTATCAGACCGATAAAATGAAATGTGATGTCTTCCAACATATGGCTGTGTCAGTACTCTTATATCGTTGTACGATGTGGATTCTAACGAAACGCTAAGAGAAAAAGCTAGATAAGAACTATACAAGAATGCTTCGTGCTGTATTGAACAAATCCTGAAAGCAGCACCCCAACAACAGTAACTGTACGGCCACCTGCCACCCTTCTCACAAACCATTCAAGAGGAGCAAGATAAACTAAGCACTGTTGGAGAGGTAAGGACAAACTCATCAGCAGCAGTCTCTTATGGACTCCTACACATGGACACACCGGTGCTAGTCTGCTAACAAAGACTTATATATATCGATATTATGCAGTCTAGAGGAGATGAATGATTGAGAGAGAGAGAGAGAGAGAGAGAGAGAGAGAGAGAGAGAGAGAGAGAGAGAGAGAGAGAGAGAGAGAGAGGAGAGTCTCTAATAGTAATAAAATTTAAATCATTGGTGTTAGATATGAATACTTGAAAGCATATTACTCTACAAACAAATTCTCGTTATTAAATAAGAATAATTACTTAAAACCATATGATTGTATATGAATTATTAGTTTTAGATATGAATACCGTACGAACATCTTCGACCAATTAAATTGATTGTAAATTTCTTATAATGGCCGGATCATAATTGGATATGTCGTATGTCGGTTTTTAAAGATGAAATATTGCCTCGATTTCCTTGTTTAATTATCATATCTTGGAGAAGGAATCCCGAATGTAAGGGGAAGATATGAGATGACACCCCAGAATGGTCATCACTTGACCTTTTAGTTTACTCTTTTTAAAGTTGTTGCGAAAAAATATTTCCATATTTTGTAATGGAGCAGCGATGCTATGTGAAGATAATAATAATGATTATTAAATAGAACTTTTAATGCGTGCTATGAATATTTGAAACCTTATCACTGTGTAAACAAATGATATATCATCAAATAGAAAGAGTTACTTTAAAATACATTATAGCGTATAAATTAGTCATAGATCGGAAGTCTTGATATTATATAAGTGTGTACAAACAATTATCAAGTAATAAAAAAGCCTGGCCCAGTCGGTTGGGGCTGTAGAATAAACCGACTGCACCTCGGCAGAAGGTTAAGACCCCCACCCCTCGCTGATATGACACTAAACACTCTGATGGTTAGGCTCCAGTAATGCTGGAGCTTTGGGGAATGCAGAGCACATATTCATTACCATTGCTTCCAGGTTCACTCTGGCCCAGAGTGGTAGTACCTGATAGGGTCCTATCTATGTGTCAAATAGAACTAACTGCATACTTATGTTAAAGCTGAATTATTTGAATTAGAACTGTTTGACTAAACTGAATAGCTTAAAATAGAAATGTTTTTGATCATTAAACTGTGTACTTATATTTATATTGTGTACTAATACCAAACTGAATAGTTTGAAATGAAACTGTTTTCGACATTGAAACTGTACTCATGCTAAACTGAATTGGTTTATATAGAACTGTTTTGAAATTTAACTGTGTAAACAAAATGTATACTTCTACTAAACTGAATTAGCTAAATAAAAACTGTTAAAACAAACTGAATAGCTTGAAATAGAAATATTTTGCTAATTAAACTGTGTACTCATGCTAAACTGGATTATTTTCAAATAGAACTAACTATTTGCATGAAAATGGATTAGGCGTTAAATGACCTACAAACAATAAAAAACCCAAACCCTTCAAACAACCAACCAACCAACCAACCAACCAACGAACCAACGAACCAACCAACCATAAAAAGCCCATTTAAAAAAGTGTATGAGTCGACATTAAAGATATAATAATGATTTCAATCAAACACTTAAAATACATTAAATTTCGACAGAGAATAAGCCATGAAGATTTGAGATGGCATTAAACGACCAAATTAAACCAAACCAAACCACTTTACACCCCCCCTTATATACACACTCTTATTATACCCTTACACTCATTCAACCAAAATTTGTAAAATATTTGAAAGATTTTTTAAAAGAGTTTTTTTTAAAGAGTAGATGGACGCATGTTTGTCTTTTCACGTTTGTTTTGCTGGCGGAAGTTGTGGACAGAAATAAATAGAGACAATCGCTGTGCATAGATTAGAAAAGAAATTTATACACACGTTTTATCAAAGGGAAATAACTTTTATATATTTTTACGGAATTACATTTCTTAGATATAAACACTAATATAATATTTTCAATATTTTGAATAGCTTAAATAGAAATGTTTTTGATCATTAAACTGTGTACTTATATTTATATTGTGTACTAATACCAAACTGAATAGTTTGAAATGAAACTGTTTTCGACATTGAAACTGTACTCATGCTAAACTGAATTGGTTTATATAGAACTGTTTTGAAATTTAACTGTGTAAACAAAATGTATACTTCTACTAAACTGAATTAACTAAATAAAAACTGTTTAAACAAACTGAATAGCTTGAAATAGAAATATTTTTGACAATTAAACTGTGTACTCAAGCTAAACTGGATTTTTTGAAATAGAACTAACTATTTGCATAAAAATGGATATGGCGTTAAACAACCTACGAATAAAAACCCAAATCTACCAACCAACCAACCAAGCAACTATGGGATACACATTTTTTCTATGCAATGAAAACATACTTAAGAACATTCTAGAAATTTAGGATCAAAACCGCATCAGGATTTAAGTTACTTTTTTATATTTTTCAACCAATCAGCTAAAAACATAGAATAGAACATTCTAGAAAAATAGGATCGGAAGTGAACTAACAGAAAAATATTTAGGCTCGAAAATAAAAGTAAAATACAAATCTGATTAGTAAATAAATGTCTACCCGCCAAAATTTTAGGACGATTCTTTGATCCACCTGTTGGTTATAAATAACACAGAGTTAGGGAGCCAAACACACAGACTAAGACACAAACTTACACAAAGACGAAGACAAGCCACTAAGCCGGTAAAGCAGTTGCCGATACCATGTCCGGCAAATTCCTTTCCTTCCTCTACTAAAGTTCATGACCTTTCTTCAGATGGCCGAGAATCACATTCAAAAGAAAAACCCGACAAACTCTCTTTCATCAACTCGACACGCTGTCGCCACAATCATAAAACCCGCTATGTGAACTTAATGTAACTAAGAACGACTTATTTACGGACTCTGTTAACATGAACCTACACAGATCTTTAAACAATATTATTTTCTTCTTGCAAAACTTTATTTTCCAAAAGGCCATGTACACATCATGTATTTTGTTTGTTTGCATATTCTGTTATATGCATATTAAATTGTTTGTTGTTTAATGTTCGTTGTGTTCTCTTCCATTTCTTTCGCGCGATTGTAAAGTTTTGTGTTGTATTTTTGGTGGGAATAATTTAGAGAGCAACACCCGTAAATTACGGACGCACACATCCTGAAATAACCAAAACTACTCTTCCATCCACCACAGAACCAACCAATCATAAAAAGCCCATTTAAAAAAGTGTATGAATCGACATTAAAGATAACTGTACTCATGCTAAACTGAATTGGTTTATATAGAACTGTTTTGACATTTAACTGTGTAAACAAAATGTATATATCTACTAAACTGAATTAACTAAATAAAAACTGTTTAAACAAACTGTTTAAACAAACTGTGTACTCGTGCTAAACTGGATTTTTTTGAAATAGAACTATTTGCATAATAATGGATTAGGCGTTAAATAACCTACAAAGGTTGATATGTCATAAAACACCAACCAACCAACCAACCAACCAACCATAAAAAGCCCATTTAAAAAAGTCTATGAGTCGACATTAAAGATATAATAATGATTTCAATCAAACACTTAAAATACATTAAATTTCGACAGAGAATAAGCCATGAAGATTCGATATGGCATTAAACGACCAAATTAAACCAAACCAAACCACTTTACACACACACACACACACACACACACACACACACACACACACACACACACACACACGTATATATATATATATATATATATATATATATATATATATATATATATATTAATAAGAGCAAAACAAGAAGTAATCATAATAAAAAGCTTTGTGGTTTTAACGTAACATGTTCATGATAATTTGTAGAGATTCATAAGAAGGTACAGTTATACCCTTAAACTCATTCTCCCAAAATTTGTAAAATATCTGAAAGATTTTTTAAAAGAGTTTTTTTTAAAAGAGTAGATGGACGCATGTTTGTCTTTTCACGTTTGTTTTGCTGGCAGAAGTTGTGGACAGAAATAAATAGAGACAATCGCTGTGCATAGATTAGAAAAGAAATTTATACACACGTTTTATCCAAGGGAAATAACTTTCATATATTTTTACGGAATTACATTTCTTAGATCGAAACACCAATATAATATTTTCAATATTTTGTTTTAACTTTTGACACCTTTAAATGTTCAATCACGCCGGTAGGTGACTACTCTATCCAATTTGGTTCCCGAAACTATATAATGTATGGATGCCTGCTTCAGGAAGAGTGAATTTTGGATCTTAGAGAGAGAGAGAGAGAGAGAGAGAGAGAGAGAGAGAGAGAGAGAGAGAGAGAGAGAGAGAGAGAATTTATTTTGTTAAAATCCATGAATTACAATTTTATCTTTTGAAAAAAATTGTGTGAGCGGGGAATCTTTTAGTTCAATGTTTATATTAATTACCTCTCTCTTGTTCAGTAAACGAGTTGGTAGCTCTGATTTACTGAATGGATGGTTGCCATTCACCTGACTTTCTGATAATTTGCGTTTCTGCTAGTCAACTTTTTTCAATTTTTTTTGTTTTTCATACGTATTAAATTTTTCATTTTATACTCTATGTGTTTTTCTTTCTTTTAATTACAAATAATTTTTAAGCATTGTTTTATTTTTCTTTCGCAGTTTGAAAGAATTTATAAATAAGTTCTTTCTAGCAGAGCATAAATCCATTTGATGCAGTGTTTTGAAGAGATATTTATATCTCAATTTACAAACGCTTGTTGAATGAACCGCTGTGAGGAAAGAATTAATTCGTAAAGGCAATGTTTTTCTGAAATTGGATTTTACAGCCAATGTTTTCATCTTATCTTAGACTTAATCCAGAAATGATTAACTCTTATTCAATTTTATTACTTCCTGTCGTAAAACCTGTACTTATTTATTATCGTTTTTTCTTTTAATCTATCAATATTAGTTGATGGTGAATTTTATGAAATACAAGAAGAAACTAATAAAATAAAAAGTAAAAAAGAGTAGAAAAAAAGAAAGAAAAGAAAAAGAGGAAAGAGAAGAAAAATAAAAATAAAAGATAAAAAGCAACGAGTCATTGTGTGTGTGAACATTGTATCATTAAAACAGTACTTTGGAGTCAGAAGAAAGAAAAAAACATCTGATAAATATGCATATGTTTGTTGAACGTTAAAACCTGTGTGCATGTATTTATGGTTGCTGAACTTCATTGTCATTTTATGTTGGTCTTTGAAGTTTCCGCAAATTGCTTAAATTGTGACTCCTGATTTTTTTCTCGACAAAAAGGAATTGGGTAGAAAGAGATATGTAGATAAACATGGACCTTTTGTCTTTCTCAACAGACATCTCTGCAATGACTCAACTTTTGAATTTCTTTGTATGTTCGAATCGCGGAAAGAACTGATAAACTGTGTTTGGCTCTTTGATCGATTTGAAATATTTTCAACTACATCTGCCCATATCATCAGTTTTCATATGAATATTCAAAAATCGGTTCGTGGCGATTCATTTTTGCTTTTTTCGCCAAGACCATATTCAAAATTTTTAGTTGACTTTGTGATTTGTTTGTGATATTGGATAAAATTAATTGTGGTTTATTATAAACGGCTATATTGGTGATGGGAAGGATGTTTAATCATTTTGCAGCATAGTGGTACTAAAACGATTTTAGACCTCCGTTGTGATTTCACCGTGGTAACAAGTAGACAAATGCGAAACTCCAAAGTTTTATTTACAACTAGGTAGCAAGTAGCCGCAGAGAAAAAGAAAAGGGAGTGTCGAAACTGTCAACTCGACAAAAATGAGCAACATATCCTGGTGAGAAAGAGATGAGCAGACACAGACCATAAATTTTTTCCTGGTTCTAACATGCTTGTACACTGGGTCTCACATTCCCTAAAGGGTGCCTCAAAGTTTGGAGCTTGTAAACGTTCTTCTCCTTACATCTTCGTGGCTCGTTTTCTACTGACGTCTTCACCTTATCGCGTCCTGCCGTCGACTCTCGAAAAGGACACAAATTGTCCCCTCACTTCCGCCTGTCGTGTTAGGAGTAGAAACATCAGCTTCCGTTCGCGCACGAGATATCGAACCTCCAATTTTTCTTAATCATTTTCGGCCTTGTTATTCAGCAACTATTGTCTGCTTGGTTTATCTATTTAATTATTTATTCATTCAATTTCCTATGAGCCGTTCAATTAGGTTACTGTTTCATACTCACAAAGTTTCAATGATCGAATCAGTATAACCATTGATACACTAACACAGATTAAACGGAAAGACGAGATAAACTCATATAAACAAAACACGTATAATAATACACCGAAATATGTAACAATAAACTACGTATCTTAAAACAACAAAAATCACGTACGTTACTCCAAGAACAAGCATGAATGAAAGGGGATATAAAGAAAAGTGATGTAAATATCTAATTTCGGTCTACTAGCGTTGACAACGTCTTCTGTCTATAACGAAAACCGAAAAAAAAAAAGAAGTAAATATCTTGCATGTGTTGCTTGTAAAAGGTCCGTTGTAGTAAACTTGGCCTCTGAAATGAAATGGCCAAAAGAATTTTGACTTAGAAGAAATAACTGGAACACAGAAATGCTGGAAACAAATAACAATAGCAATTTTATTTTTAATTATGTATGTTATGGTGGCGAGAGTATTTTGTTTATAATTATTTTGGTGTCGGAAGCAAACGTTTGATGGTGTCTACTTCCAATATTTCCAAGTCCTTGTAATTTTCCTTTTATCACAGCATTCTGATTTTTTCTTGATTTAGTAGTTCGATTCCGTTCGCTGTTTGTCTTTTTCCTCTTTTCATTATTAGCATGGCCCATTTTTCTATGCCAGATTTCATTCATATATCCTGACTGTATATTCTTCTTCTTCTTCTTCTTCTTCTTCTTCTTCTTCTTCTTCTTCTTCTTCTTCTTCTTCTTATTATTATTATTATTATTATTATTATTATTATTATTATTATTATTATTATTATCTACTCCATGAGAGTTTTTCACATTAATGTTAACTGATGGTATTTCACTGGAATTTGAGTGACAAAAAGTCTCCTCAAGTCTCCGGGACTCTACTCAGTATTCTGACCCTTCTCAATAATGTAGTAGTTTGGATGGTCTCCACTCGTCCTCCTATTTCCAAGTTCTCCAGTGACGGTAATAATCATTTGGTGACTGTACCAAAAGCACTAATCACGATTGGTATAATTGTCATCTTCATGTACCATAGATTTTTAAAAATTCCTAGGCAAGGTCAAAGTAATTGTCCTTCTTTTCACTTTCTTTCAATTTTATTCAGTGGTCAGTCGGGACAGCAAAGACCACAATTTCTAAGTTCTCTTTTTTTGTTGATAATTATAAAATCTGGTCTTCTGGCCGAGATTAGGTGATCTGTTTGTATATCAAAATCCCATAGAAGTTTATGTGTGTCACTCTCTTGAACCGATGCTGGGTTGTGCATATACCATTTGTTCGTATGGTCAAATTAAAATTTCTGGCACAACTCCCAGTGGATTACCTTGCCCATACAGTCGTGTCTAGTCTTATACTCTTTCTGTGCTAATTTGCTGCATTCACTTATGTGATTGATCATTTCGTCTCTTTGACCACATAACCTACATTTGTTATTTTGTTGCGTCTTATCTATTCTTGCTTTGATATGATTGGTTCTTATGGTGTTGTTTTGTGCTGCTATTAGGAGAAATTCTGTTACTCTCTTAAAGTTTCCCTTTCTTAGCCACGTACAGGTTTTCTCGCGTGAGATGTTGCTTATTAGTCGTTTAAAACCCCAATAGAGTTGTTTTTCTTCCCATTTCAGTTTTCTACTTATTGTCGTTTTGTTGGTCTTCGTTTTGTCAGTATCGTTTCTGGTGGCTATTACCAGTCCTCCTTCGTGCTTTTCTATGTAGTCCTCAAGTCACTGTATCGATGCGTCAACGCTATCTTCAATGCTGGTAAGTCCTCTTCCTCCATTCTCTCATGATACATATAGTCTGTCAACACCATCGTAGGGATGTAATGCCTTATGCATAGTCTTTAGTTTTTTTGTTCTTTGGTCCATTTGCATAAGTTCCTCTCTGGTCCACTTCAAAAAGGGTCCCAAATATCTAACGCGGGGTACAGCCCCGGTATTTATTCTTTTGATAAGGTTTCTGTAAAATAGTTTTGTCTCGAGTAGCTTCCTGGTTCTCCTGAGATATTCTTAATTTTTTCTTTCATCTGTACTTTTTAGATGGTGTCAGATTCAAAGATGTCCAAGTATTTGTAGGTTTTCTTTTCTTCGAGTGTTCTAATCTTGTATTGATTAGGCAGTTCCATTCCGTCCATCAGGTGTAGTTTGCCGCTTTTCATTTACTAGTATGCCACAATATTTCTATGCCAAATTCCATTCCAATGTCCTGATTGTATATTCTAACTTCATGTATTAGAGTTTCCAGTTCTTTTACATTTTTTGCAAACAGTTTGTTGTTGACCATGTACACAAGGTGACTGATCTTTTCCTGCGATTTACTAAGTTTGTATCCGGCTGTGTATTTTCTGAGTATGTGGTTAAGTGGCATCATCGCAAATATGAATAGTAACGGTGATAGTACATCTCTTTGAAATATACCTCTTTGGACCTTCGTTGAATCTAAGCTTCTCCCTCCTATTTTCAATTCTACTTTCCAGTGTTTCTTCGTTTTCTCGATAAAATTTATGACTTTATGTGTTATTTTTTACATTTTGAAACAGTTTATTATCCAGTTTTGCTGGACCATATCATATACCTCTTTGTAGTCTATCCAGGCTCTAGCTAGATTTTTCCGTCTCGTCTTGCTCTCGTTGAGGATGTGCTGATCTATGTAAAGTAACTCTCCTGTGCCTCTGGATCCTTTGTGGCATCCTTTCTGTTTCTAACGGAACAATACTCGACTTGTTCGCGAGTAGTAAATCCCTTCTCTTATTTGTACTGTTAATATTTTCCACATCATCGGTAGGCAGGTTATGTGTCTGTAGTTATTTGCAGCGGTTCCCTTGAGTGGTCCTTCTGGATCAATGTGGTCTTTGGTCATCCATTCGGGTACGTATGCTCCTTGTATGCATCGGTTCATTTCGAGTGCTAATCTGTCGTGAATGGAGGTGAATTTCTTGAACCAGAATCTATGAATTCCTACACGGCCAGGTGTTTTCTAAATTGATATTTTTTTCTGTTGTTCTGAATAAATCGATGTTTATTTCTGCTTTTGAGCCTTCTTCGAGCCCTTCAAATTCTTCTGTCAATCGTTCATCCATTCGGCTTTTCCGTTTTGGTTGCCATTTTTTTGTCTAAAATCGTTAAATTACTCTTGCATCCGGTTGTTGGTATGTTTTCGTGTCATCTCCTCTCACTTGTTGGTAGAATTTCCTTTCGTTGTTTTAGAATGTCCTGTTTTATCTATATTGTTTTACCCTTTCTCGATATCTTTTTAATCATCCTTATTTCGCCAATACTTTCTAGTTTATTTCCACAAGTTATATTGTTAGTTTTTCTTGTGTTGCCCTTTCCTTTTTGTCCCTACATGTTTCAGCGTTTTTCCTTTTTCTTTTTATCATTTTGGCCTGTTTTTGTAGATTTTTTTTATTAGCGTTTCCAGTCAAATTTCCCATCCTGGTTTTGATTATTACTTCGTGCTTTTTGAGGGCATCCCAATTTTCTTACAAACTAATTTCGGTCCTGCATTGATTAATTCATTTAATTCGGTTATATTATTTGTTGATATATATGTTAGGACTTGATTTATTTCTTTTTCTGTTTCCGTGTTGATTTTTCTCCATTCTATGTTTCCTAGTTATGGTAAGGTAGCCTTTCCACTATTCATAATTCTCTTTAAATTTTAAAAATTTATTGTTTGTTCTTGTGTAAGTATTTGGTCTGTGTTTTAGATTGTGTTTTGCTTGGTTGTGTGGTGTTTCTATTTTCAGAAGTTGGTGGTTCATTTCGGTTAGAATGTTCTTCTTTGTCAATACTTGGTGTCTCTGATTTTGTATTAATATCTTGTTCATTATTTGTTTTATGGTGTATTTCTAGTATCTCAAGGTCAGAAAACCAACTTTTAAAAAAATTATTGACCTAATTTATCTGAAAATCAGTGCATTCTTGTCAGATCTCTATCATTCTTTTTCTATGTCCTCTTTGTGTAGGGTTGCTCCTAAAATAGCAGTGTTGTGCAAGTTGGTTGTCTTCTCGAGTCCATGTTTTGTGTTTGCGTCTCTGATTTGTGTTGTTCCTTTGATCGTCATTCGTGTACCTGTTAAAAGAACAGCCAAAATTTGCAGGAAGACGATCGAACCTCCCATGTTGGCTATCTGGAGAGCACTTGCCGATCATGATACCCTGGCCTGTTGCCTGGGTCCCACGTTGTGTCAAATTTTGATTCAACATTTTTATCATGGGGTATAGTGTGGCTATACCAGACTCAGGGGTTGTTTAAAATCTGCGCGCCCAATACAGACGTGATCTGGTTTTCTTAAAGAGAACTCTTGATTATGTCACACACACAAAAATATGTTTTTCTCTTTTTGCTTTTTTGCCTTCTTTTTCTCCTTTTTTCTCGTCCTTCTCGCCCCTACGTTCCTTAAGTTTTAACTTAGCAAAAGTCCGTATTATTATTATTATTATAAATTTAATTTTCAGCTTTACTTTCCACTTCTTACAGTCTTAATCAGGGTTTTTACCTACGACCTAGTATGAAGGAAGGAGATGATTAAATGCATTTTATCCATTTTTTGTTGTTTCTTTTGGGTGATAATTTTCGGTCACATTGATCGTACTCTCCTAAAGACATGAGCAATACCGCAAAGTGTAATCTTTTCTATTCCATATAAGCTACAATTGCAATGTGTTTATCTGTCTCTCTTTCTTTAAATCGTATCCACAGCTCTCATTTTTACTAACAGTTTTAAGGTGTCATTTCTTTATATTTACTTATTTTATTGTACTCTTTTACTTTCACTTTCAGACAAATTTCCTTGCGAAAGGCATAAAACCCCTTATCGTTTCATCTATGGGTTAAATAGTATTGATGATGTTCTTCTTCAAAAATGGCATTGTTATTAAACAGCACACGAAGGTTGATATGCCATAAAAAACAAAGACTCCAAACGAAAAACTATTATTATTATGAAGACTGGAATCTATACCCGAAACTATAGAATTTCTTATGAATTATTAGCATTAAATAGGAATCGTTGAAACTATATAACTGTGAATATTCAATAAGGGATTATGTATATATACCGTTTAACAAATACACCAAACAGAACCGAATTCTTTCTCTTTATTTATTGGATGTTTTGTCAGTTATAAAGTAAAATTAAAGTTGAACAAGTGACAACTTGTTTTATAATCAATAGGGTAAGAGAAATGTCAAACTTTCAGATAGAATACACCACTTTCTTGAGTGAGAGAGAAAGAGAGAGAGAGAAAGAGAGAAAGAGAGAATTGATATTCTTCTTGTCTTTCTCTTTTTCATCTTAAGTCTTGTCATTCAAAGCATTTTTATAATGCATGGTTTCTCACGATTTCACGGCTCGCTACTTCATTATTCCTTTAAGGAGGAGGAGAAGGAAGAGGAGGAGGAGGAAGAGGAGGAGGAGGAGGAGAAAGAGAAAATAATTCTTGCAAATATTTCATCATAATCGTTTTACTTTGAAAGCAAATTCCATGAAAATCTTTTCACAAACTATGCAGTATTAGAGCAACATATATTTTACGAGCATATTTACCTCTCAGAAGTCGATTTTGTCACTCGATAGTACCTTTCGAAGGCAAATATATATGACAAAGTAGGACAAACTTGAAAAGGAAACGTTTGAATACTAAGAAGCTTATAGGTTCATGCAAGCAGTAGATAAATCGAGATTATACAACGCTGAACTTGACTTACTTACAAATGAATCTTAATCAAGCGAATGAAATATAAATTTATATTAAGGAAGATAATTGTCGAAGAATTGTAAAGACAACAATACTAACGCGACTGTATCCTAGGTGTAACACTAAACTGTATCTCGTGGTGAGGCCTCGTTTCTGGAGGTTTGGGACGAACAGTGTACACTTTTGTTGCACTTACTCCCAGATCCACTCGGATCCGGTGTGATAGTATCGATTCGGGTTCCACGAGTCAAATAAATCTTTGGAGATTATTGTATGAGATAATAATACGTAAAACTATATATAAATCTTCAAAAATTATTATTACAAAATAGATTTATTGATATTAAATTGGAATACTTGAAAATTGTGTGCAAATTATAACTATCATTGCAATACGTGAAACTATGTATAAGTGATTAAAACGTATTATTACTAACCAGTAACATTAGCAACAATAATTTAACCTTTAATTATTGACTGAATATCTGAAGAGAATAAATCATTCATGGCTATTTTTTGAACAATGTGAAGGTGCAGATAAAATAAAGCGATAAAAATGAAATCTTGCAAAAAAAGTTTTAAAAATATTTTTTTTGTAGTGATTGATTCTTTAGGTTTTGATTAACCTATGCAAGCGAATTATTAATTTTTGACTGATATTTTTACAACTTAATTTTTATTGTTTTTAATGCTTCTAATGAGACCGTCGATCTATGGACTTATGGAACTAGAAAAAAATCAGAAAAGAATGTGTCTCAGAGGAGGCAAAAAACAAACAACAAAAAACGAAGTAAAGAACAAAAAAAAAAAAATTTAAGAAAACAGATCCTCATGTCTAGTTCATTCTGTGAAAAATGCAATGAAGTCGCCATCTGATGGTGTTAAGTAAAAACTCTTTTGTCAGACAAGGAAGCTAATCGCAAGTATCCGTTTACAAATGAACTAGCCCAAAATCAATAAGGGTTGGCAGTGATTCACCTAATAATAATAAAATGTCAACATAAAATACAAAAGCGTTTCTTAACGAGAGTTTGAAGAACACCAAGGCACAAATACTTTTCCTATGATACTTTTAATATTTTCTTTTTATTGAATGTTTTTCCAGCGATTCACACGCATCTTTTTCATGGTATAATAGTTCAAAGAAACCAGACAGCTGTAGTACAATCATCACCATCGGTTAAGTAGTATCACTGGTATTCCTTCAACAAAAATGACTTCGGCATATATATTAGCTCACAAAAGTTGATATGCCATTAAACAAAGAAATCGAAACCATAATCACTCACCAATGTTTATTGTGTCATTGATTGCTGATTGTCTGACGAGAGAGAGAGAGAGAGAGAGAGAGAGAGAGAGAGAGAGAGAGAGAGAGAGAGAGAGAGAGAGAGAGCTCTAAAAACGCAACTCACCTCAGCTGTTCAGTTTCTGAGGATGAAGAAATTGATAACGGACATTATGTGTGGATAGGTTTTTATTTCTAGTAGGAACCGGCTGATCCCAGCTACAGAAAGAGAAAAAAAAAACCTGCTCCTTCTATAGGGGTTCACAGAACACCGAATCCTCTGCGTGACTTGTATTTCCTGATCAGATATTCAGTCGAATCTAGTGATTTCGGAAACTTTCAGTTTATTGTTGTTTTCAGTCCGGTGTGATAAATGAAGCATATCTTGTTGTACCTAAAAAACTGGACGACATTTTGAATTTTCTCAACTCGTCCCCTCTGTTCCGGCTGCTGGCTTTTATTTTTATTGTTTATCTATACCACAACCAATTGCTTATAATATTACATTGTATTTACATTATAATATTACATTGTATTTTACAGTTAGAGTTAAAGCAGACTTTGAAAGGCTGACACTTTTTTAAGTGTGGGCACCTTCAGAGCCTTTATAATTTTGAAAAGAAGATGATCTTGATTGACTGATTAATTTTAACGGCATACCGACCTGTCTAGGGTTATTTTATGCCTAGAGGCAAGGGAATCGTGTTCATTGTACTTTCATATTTATTTTTTTGAGTAGCAGTTTCTTAAGAGTTTTTGCACATGGTTTCATCGAATGTAAATAATTTTGAACCTGATCTATTTGACGCATAGATGAGTCCTTAACAGGTACTACCATCCCAGGTCCAGTGTGGATCTGGGAGTTTTATCAATTACGGGGTGCTTCACACACATCGTAACTCTAGAATTATTCGTTAGTTTTTGATTATTATCATAACTATTTTTCGACTTAACATTACAATCAGTTTCTCATAGCCCTTTTTTTTATTTGTTTATAATAATCATTTATTTGATTTCAATTGTTCCTCTCTCATAGTAATACTTTTATACACAATCATATTTAGTTTAAAGGAACAATTTCTACTTCATCCTAATCATTGATTTTCACAATTCTATGTGCTATCAAGTTTTCTAATTTGATATAGATAATTTTCAAATAGATTTATTTGACTTATAGATTGGACCCTAACAGGTACTACCACTCAAGATCTGAGAAGACCCGGGAATTATGAAAATGAAGGGATATTCCATGTTCCCCAGATCTCCATCAGATACAGTTTCGTGTCTTATCTTGGGCACCAAATTTTTTTTGTGGGGGTCTTACCGCTCGGCCGCAGATACAGTCAGAGAATTTAAAACCCAACCGACAGGATGGAAGATAGTGTTGAAAAAAGAATATGAAAATCGAGACACTGTTATATCTAGTATGTAAAAGAATTGAATTTTAGGGACACCAAGTAGAAATGAATCCTCACTTCCAAGAGAATCCGGTCGAGAGTGTCCAGTAATTAATACTTTGTTTTCATTGGGATTCATCTTTACACAGAAACAAATGAAAGAACTACGTGGCTCGACTTCAACTCAAAGGACAGAAGTATTAGTAGTCGCTTTCTTAGTGTGCATATTTGAATGAAAAGCGCTGCGTTTTGCGTTAATTAATTGCAGCTTTCAACATCAGTGCCAAGGAATTGTGCCATTACTAACAGCTTCGAAACACAGAAAAACAATTTCTCCTCGTCTACATCTTATTCGCAAATGAAATGAAACTTTTAACCAGGAACCTGTGCCTTTCGAACGATAAACTTTCTAATTATTAAGTAGGAATTTTTTATCATCTGAAGCAGAGTTTTTCAAACACTCTCGTGATCTCATGACTATCGTTCATTGTGGTTTGATGTAGGAAACCTTTTTTGAATGAATATTTGAAATAAGATGAAAAGACAATGGAGTGATCTTTCGCATGTATTCTTGGTAATACTACAACTACTACTACTACTTCTACAACAAAAATAATTCATAATATTGATACCACCCAGGAGGCAAGGGCTGTTGAATATACTGAATGCACTTCTGAAAAGAAGTGAGACTCCTGCCAATGAGGTTACCTGTTAGCTATGGGTTGGGTGCAGTTATGCTTTAGAACGGGATCACATTGGCTGCACAGTCTGTGAAAATGTGAAACGGCAGCCAAAGTGGTCACATTACCTGCAATATTTTGGCTCGTACTAAGCTAGACGTCCGGTCGGAGAGACCTAATCTGGTCAATCGGTAACACTTGCGTGTACATGATTATCCTAACCGTATTCTCCAAATTGCTTTTGTGTCAAATAAACACTATCTTAAAGGCCATTGAAGGCGGTAGCTGAGAGTCAATCGCGTCAAGAAAAATAAGACTTTGAGTGTCCTGATATGACACTAAACTGCATCTGATGGTGAGGATCCAGTCCTGAAGTTTGGGGAATATGGAATACCCGATTGTTACTATTAAACTCTGGTCCACTCTAACCCAGATTGGTAGAACCAGAGCCCAATCTGGGGGAAAAATAAAACTATTCGAACTTTTATTAAGGATTATCATAATCATCATTATCATAATTGTTATTATTAGTTGAAATTATATCGCTGCATGCAAATTATTCGAATTAAATAGGATAAATAAGATTAATAATGTTATATAGCAATACTCATTTAACTGTGCAGACAAATGACTTATTAATAGAATTATTAGTGTTGAATAGCAATGCTTGAAAGCATTTACTCTGAGTGGAAACAAATGATTGATATTATATAGAATTATTATTACTTAAAACCATTTAACCGTATACAAAAGAAAATTACCTCTCACTTGTTTAAGAATAAAGTTAAGAACAAATTATTCATTTACAAATTATATATATATATATATATATATATATATATATATATATATATATATTAGTTTTATATCTATTCTATGATACTGACGGTGTGAAAAAACAAAAGGCTAAAAACATTCGTACAGTTTAAAAATGATCAACCAATACCAATACCGAGTGAAAAGAAAAAAACACCGACATAATACCTTAAGCTAAACATAAGAGTGGTCAATACACTAGACAGAGCGAAATCCGAAAACTTACATAATCAGAAGTAATCTACTTAGGTACCGTTTTACAAGATGAGTGTAATGTCTAAATAATCCGTAGTTTTTGAATTAGTTTGCATGTCCAACTTGGATTCAAACTCATTTGACAACCAATGTAATTTTCTTCTAATCATATCACCATTTGTTGATAAAATAATCAGCCTATTGTTTTGATAAAGACCATGGTTAGTGGGGTCAATAATATTATATAATTTATACAACAATAAGCACCCTATAACTTCGGTCTATTGAGTGCCGTCAAATGAATCCATGGGCTTGTCGAAGTTGCCACTAGTTCCTCTTTTTATCCACAAATTCACGTTATGGTACTGTAATTATTTACGACAATGCATAATGATATTAATTTCATCGTCTGGTATCGAAATATATACACTAGCTAAATCCGATGCCGCGTCTACGGTTTTTTCCGTGATGGACGGGTAAAAATACTGAATGTCATATTTTATAAAGGAGCATTTGTCACTTTTGTTATAGTCCTATATCCACTTAGTAAAATCATTCGCACTACCCCATTAATTTATATTCAAAGCTATTCTCTGAGTAGCACAAATATCTTGCAAAATAATCTTACTGTGACGTGGTATGCTACCGAAAGAGGGAAAGGGAGGTCGATTCCCCTACCCTTCTGTGTTTGAATCAACAGTCACTAAGACTGACCGCTAAAACGGTAGGAGAATGAAGGTCAAAGTAACCCGCACTCCATGACCTGTAATCTGTTGGACAAAGAAAGAAATCTAGGTCACTCTAGTATCGTAACCGGATGGAATGGTGGGAGAAGGAAAAAGTCAAATGATAGGCCCGTAGACCAAACGTCCATTTTTCGTTGGAGAAAATTTGGAAGAGAAAGTTTAGTTCTGGACAGACATTGGCGAGAGATAGACGCCAATTTAGCTAACTCCGGGGAATCTCCCGTAAAAAGAGTTGAACAGAATCTCTGAACAGAAGTTAGCGTTAGAAAGACGTGCTAACATTCAGCCAGACTCTGCGGATGTCACTCGCCCGTAAAAGAAAGGAACCTGAAAATTAAGCCTTGTCAAAGATAAGTACAACTTAAACTGTACATGCTGGGTTACAACAAAAAATCACTCTCGTGGTCCTCAAGATGGTTAAACCATTCTTGATTTAAAATTTTCTATCTGATCGTCTATTTTCAATTTGTTAGCGAATAAATCAGCTTCCTTATTCAGATCGGCCTCTAAATTTTGAGTGGATTTCAATAACTTCTTTTTAAATTCACAAGGGTTTTTCTTTTATAAGTTACCCGACTTACCCGCCTTAACAAAAATTTTGCTGTTACTTTCAATATTTTTAAGATCATTCATTATATGTTGCATTTTATTGCTAATATTTCTATATCTCATAAACTTAACAAGTTCCTAATCAATCAGAGACTCAAAATTGTCTTGTTCTCTAACATGAGTTGGGGGTGGTGGTGGGCATTGTTAGTCTTAAAACCATAGGGTTCTTATGTATCCAGGAATTTTGTCTGGCAACTGTTTTTATGGAAAAATATGCAATTCATCTCATATTTGAGATAAAAGATTGGAAATTTGTTTAACAACATTAATTTGTATTGATGTTTATTGGGTAATGGGACGTTTTTTTAAAGAATAAGAGATGCTTGCTTGATCCATAACGCACTAAACATAAAAAGGGTTCAGTAGAATTAACTAGAATTATTACTATATTTATTTTAGTTTTATACCTTCTCTATGATTCTGATGGTGAGAAAAAATAAAAACAAACAAATGATACAATTTGTAAATAAGAAATATCATACAAACTGATATCTGGAGAAAATCCACGAAAAAAGAACCGACTAAAAGCATTCGTACTGCTTGAAAATAATCCATCAATACCAATGCTTATTCAAAATTACGGATTATTTAGACATTACAGTCAACTTGTACAACGGTACTGTGTCACCATTTGGGACAAATACCCCTGTTATATTGTTGGAGGTGCCCGTGGTGTAATGGATACGGCGACACGAGTTCAAATCCTGGACATTGCACTAATACCCTTGGGAAAGGTATGAATCCAATTATTCTCCCTCCAGCTATGGATAAAAACTAGGTTCTTCAGCCTTGGTGGGGCAACTAGTCTAGGAGAAGGACAACTCTGAATTCAAACCTGTTAAACTCCGCTTAAAAATTGACCTTGTGTCATATCCTGCCCGAGCAGAGGGGTGAGTAAATATGATATGATACCCCTGTTATATTAATGTTGGTTCTAACTATCCTAGATATATTTTCAAACATATTCCATAGGATGTTATGTTTAGATTATCTACTAATTCTTCTAATACCAATATCATCACTCAAGTAAACATGATTATGAGATGACACTAAAAATAGAGATTACAAGGCTAAACTTGTTTATAAACCCATGGATGAAGCAGTGGATGTATGTAATAGGAGGAACAATAGGGTAAGGAAAATTTTACGGTTCACGCCACCATACAACACGGCCGTAGCTAATAAATTAGGGAATCAATTCTTTAGATTATAGTAGAAAAACTTTCCTCCGTCGAGCAACTTATACAAAATATTTCATAAAAACAATATTAAATTAAGTTATAAGTGTATGCCCGTTGAGGCAAATTTAATTAATAATAATACTAAAAAAACTTTGGAATTAACAACGTAGTGAGCTCCCTAAATGCTATTGCATTGACAAAGCTACGCGCCCCTTCAAGGGAAAGGTCAATATGAATGTTTAGTGGACATATATAGTTATATATAGTATATATAGTTCTAGACTTAATCATAATGACATAAGTAGTAAGGATAAAAAAGTATATATAGGTTCTACGCAAATTCTTTTAAAAAAAGATATCACAAATTTAGAAGAGGTTTCGCACATGAAGAATAGACACAGAATCAGTTTATCTAACTACGTGTGGGGAATTAAAAAACAATTTAGGCACAAACCTTATATCAAAATGGTTGAGAGTAAAAAAAATGTCGTAAATATAATGTAGGCAATAAATATTGTCAAATATGCTTGAAAAAGAAACTAACCACATCTTTCCACAATAATTCAAATGAATTACTCAATCAAATGTGGGAAATACTTGATATTTACAGGTATAAACATGTTTGGTCACTTGGTAGAGAAAATATGATGTTTTTTTTTGGTTTATAAAATATTTTTCTTTTTTTATGCTAATTCTTTCTACTTTCGGACGACGTTTTAATAAAAAAAATGTAATTGACCCAGCCCTCTTCAGTCAGAATTAACCCTGATGATACGGTTAGGTGAAACATAGGTAGATCACTCCTGACTCTGTAGGTATTTATATATATATATATATATATATATATATTCAATTGAATGGGAGGAAGGGAGAAAGTTAGTAAAAAATAATTTATTTTCTTTTTTCCGTCAGTTGTTTCAAAAGAGAGGGTTAGACAAAGACATGACTATTTTTGATGGTAGGAATATTTGTTTGGCGTTGATTGATTGCTGTGATGATGATATTTTATGATTGATTTGTTAGAATTGCTATTAGAAAATGTGCCAATTTCTTCAATAGTGCGATGTCAGATAGGAATCAGGAATCAGTACTGTCAAATCATTGCGTTTTCACCTTAAAAACATCTGAAATGCTCTTACCAACCTCCGAGAAAAGTATTTGGAAAAGATTGATGTCGCAAAAGCGACTGAAGTAAATCAATTTTGGACTAGATTTCTTGGAAGTTTCTGATTATCATCATCATCATTTCGTACGATATTCTGTTTCAGGTGAACAAAGAGAGTTTGCTGCTGCTGATGATGATACAACCGACATTATGATTGCTGAAGTCAATTCATTTTGCAGTTTTCTTCAAGACTATCGCAAAAAATGGTTATACTTCTGCTATGACAATAGTGCATGAAATTGCAGATGAAAATATCATTGATGAAAGCTTGATCTACAAGTACATCGTAGAAGACGTTTATTTGAGAAAAAGTCCCGTGATGAAATTCAAACACCTGAAGAACGTCTTCATCATGACTTTTATTTTATCTCTCTTGTGAACCACGTATAGTCTTTTATAAATAATCGGGTTTTTCAGCTATTTCAGCAGAATGAAATTCATGAATTCATTCCAAATTCCATTTTGAATGCAGTGAAGAGCAAGAATCTGAATGAGCAGTGAGAACGATTTCTCGAAAAAATGGGTAACGTTGAAGTTGAAGAATTCTCTTACGAGATTTGGAGATTCACCTCAATTCAGCCGCAAGGACTGGTGATCATAAACAGAAATGGGAGCCAAAAACTAGCCATGGTTTTTTGGTTCACATTTTTCGAAATCCTTCACTCGAACTTGGTGCATTGCAACCTTTGAAAATGCCGAAAGAAGTTCAAGCAAATTGAAACGAATAAAAAATTATCTGCGATCTATAATGAGAGATGATGAACTATCCTCTATGACAATGGTTTCTACTGCAAATGAACATGCTCGGTCTCTCGACTATGATAAAGTAATGAATGCATTTAATGATGCAAAATTTTGAATTTACTATTTTTCAGACATAATGTTGAATGTGTTAGTAAATTGCAAATAAAGCAAGCTAGGGCTATACTTGATATGTTCAGCACTAATGCCGTCATCGACACTTTTACCGTTTCTTTTTTTAAAAGTCTCCAATGACATTGAAGGTAGCCACAACAAATCCAGTTTTCTCACTGATCGTCACAGGGAAAGTTTTTGAATGGAACAATTGAGTTTTGTGACCAAAGGTGTTGAAATATCACTTATTGTCACCGAAGAGGCAGTATAAAAGGGTTTTTGTTACGAAAAACACAGGAATTGGTTCATACTACAACATTATTGAAGAGTGGACCCCCGCATATGGCCGAGCAAAAGCAGGACGACCAGTTCGAACATACATATAGCAGCTATGTGAGGATACGGGATGTAGTCCTGAAGACCTGCCAGAAGCGATGAATGATAGGGAGAAGTGGTGAGAGAGGATCAGGGATATCCGTGCTAGCGGCACGACATGATAATGGTGAGTCGATATTAGTCCAAGGATAGCGATGAAAAGCATATTTGTCATGCCTAAACAGAAACATAATTTTTTTCATAAAGAAATTGTTAAGGTGTATTTATTTTTGAACTTATACATACATATATTTTAAAGTATATTGGGTTGGTTTAATGCGTGTGAGAATACTTTGGTCCCCGTATGCAATTGTATTTTTAAGCTAATAAGTGTGTGTATATGTTTGTGCGTACGTGCATGTGTGTGTGTGTATATTTAGTCTCAGTTTAATACTGGTTTAATTCCATCCATGAAGTTTAATGAAATTTATTTTCTTTTATTTGGAGTAAGGAGTTGTCATCTGTCCGGTGTGGTGGCATTATTTTAAATTTTCCGCTGATGCATTCATAAAGGTAATTTAATGTTGCTTTTACTTAAAGAGACTCTCTTTTCAATGCTTGAGTGCATCCTCTGTAGATTTCGTTGCACTTAATACATCTGATTATGTAGATTACATTTTTTGAATTGCAGCCTAAGTTTCTGTATAAATATATTGCTTTTATTTTCTATCACGATTAAAACCATATGATAAAATATACCATAAAAAATAGGTATGTATATATACATAAAGGCCAACGTGAAAGTAAATAGTTACATTCTAATTTTGTGCCTAATTGAACCTCTTGACTTTTGTTATAATATGTATATGGCAATGTAGATGTAGGGAAAGAGAGAATGAAAAAGAGTAAAGTTTTGAATGACAACGAAGTTTAAAAAAATGAAAAGGTATATTCGTGAATGTAATAAAGAGGCAATATATTTCGCAGGAAGTACGTTCGAATAAGAGTTCTGTTTGTTTTATGGATGTTGTGCTTGTTGTCAAGATACGAATTGTAAATGTTTTAGTGTTTGATTTTAATCATAATCATGCATATATATATATATATATAATTTCGATGGATGTATTTTAATCTCGCTAATAGATGCCACCCTTATAGATTATTAGCAGAAGTTTCCTTACTAAACTATTTGATCCTGGCCATTGACTTGTGGGGCTCTTCTAGTAAGCATCTGATGAAGCGCGCCGTTGACCGACGTTGGATTCATCCACCTTACTTCACATTTACCATACTGCTTCCAGTGGCTTCTGAGGTTTAACTTGTGGGTGAAAAAAATCCCCTTATATTTCTTAAGTTCTAACTTTTTAAATATTTAAAATTTTTTTTGTCTCCTCTAATTCCATTGTCGACCTCGTCATTTTCCTGAATTGCGTGATTTATTTCAATAGTTGGTCACATGACTTTAAGAAAATTTGACTTGAAATATTAGGAAATATCCTAGACAACCCCCTACTCTGTAATGGTTTCCACTAAATAACCAAACCTAAATGTACAGAATGGTTAGAATTTAAACGTAAAAATAATTATGTTTATAATACAGAGAACAAGAAAACAATGCATAAGGTGTTGCATTCCAGAGATGACGTTGACAGCCTTCCTCCTTCTTTTCTTGATACATAGTATCAAGAAAAGCTATATTGAACAAATCTTCGAAGCAACATCCCACAAAACAGCAGCTGTACGAACACTTACCTCCCATCTCTAAAAGCATCTAAGCAAGACGAACATGATATGTGGGACACTGCTGGAGAAGTAAGGACGAACTCATAAGCGACGTTTTCCTATGGACCTATTCACACGGAGACGCAAGTGTTGGCCGATCCACAAGAAGTTATCGACAACAGCTCTGTACGGACATAGGATGTAGTCTTTAAGACCTGCAGGAAGCAATGGAAGATAGAGAAGAATGGTGATAGGGAGTCAGGGAAATTTGTGCTAGTAGTGTAACATGATAATATATATCTATAATACATCTTTGTGAGGAAATAGGGTACTCTTCTATTCCACGGAAACTCATTGGATGGCATAGATGTAAGTTTCTGCCAGAGTATGTAAATATCTCTGAACATAAACAGTGGAAAAGTATGTGTGTGTGTGTGTGAGAGTGTGTTTGTGTGTGCGCGGAATATGGAGACGGTTAATGGAGTGAAAATATTGAAAGAAACAAGTGTTGAGACTTTCTCGCACTGTCAGGCGATCTCAGCTTGAAGGCAATTGACAAAGGTCATCTCGTTCGCAATGTTTGAAATTGGACTGTATGCTTGCCAATATATTGAGGTATCGTTCTAAAAATCGTACGCGCGCACACACACACACACACACACACACACACACACACACACACACACACGAGCGCGCGCACACACACACACACACACACACACACAACCTCATATATATCGGTTCATGAACACAATCAAATAAAAATGCAAAATACACATGTATAAACACAATATTCTCTTTCTTTGCCTCTGTTAGTCTCAGTCACTCTATATATCTACGCGTGCCAATGGTTATAGATACATATTACTTTTAACTCTGGATCCATACATATACTTGTTACATCAATCGTCTTCCACTTGTTTAAAGGCAAAAAAACCTAATATATATATATATATATATATATATATATATATATATATATATATATATATATATATATGTGTGTGTGTGTGTGTGTGTGTTTTACCACGTCACATGCTAAGATAGATAGGCTGTCAGATGTATGCAAACAGATGCAGAGTTAAATCACTAAAAAAATATTTAATTTTCTAGTTAACATAAGAAAGTATATATATATATATATATATATGAAGAAATGAGTTGAATCTCACAAGATGTACGTAGGGAAGGTAACACGGAGGAAAATATGTTTGATGGTTTGTTTATTTGCCTACGCATTTCGACTTCAATCTTTTTTTGAATGTAAAAATGTTTTATCAAAATTATTTTAGTTTGAGAAATAATCATGATAGATAAATTTTGATTCAATTACAAGTCTTCATGAGGGCTTGAAGATCTAGCTATATGAAAAAACGGATTAATACTGGTTGATATGTTCAAATTGTGTCATGTCACGTGATGAAATGTTTTGAAAAATAAATGGTGTTTTGTGGTTTGAGAAACGGATTTGTGACGTTTCACTGCTTTGAATGCTTAGAGAAAGGGGAGCTAATTTATTATATGAATTTTTGCCTACTTTAAAATATTACCTTTCCTATAGATGGGGAAATTTTGAAAAAAACCTTGTCGTGCTATGGAACATGTTTCAATTCTTCTTCTTTTATTTTTTTCATGAATGGAAGCAAATATGGCAGAATTTTCTAAGTCAAAAGTTTGGTAAGTTAAAATGTTCTGAGAAAGTAAAGAGTTTGTTGTGTTACCAGTGTAAAAGGTTTTTCAATGTTCATAGCAGAAATTTAAACAAAAGAATCTATGAACATAAAAAAGACTTTAAAAATGGTAACACAACAAACTGTATAGTTTCTCAGAACATTTTAAACCTAATATGAGTCCAATCGGATTATCAGTTTACAATTTACTGTTATTTAAGTAAAGCTACTTTTGCAAATTTTCGAAACAATGGAAAAATCTGAATTTGTGTGTTGATAAAGCATTACTTTCTGATGTGAAAAAATTCTGTTCAAGCAAAGCAATGGCTTGATAAATATTATTCGGAATTTTCTTCGTCATAAACAACGTTTAAGAAGTGATATGCGTTTGAAGGAAGAAATCGAAAAAAGAAAAAAAAAAAAACAACCACAAATGGAAAAGAAAAAGTGCTCTTTCACGAAGATAATGCACCGTATCAATCAAAACGATGGTAAAACTACATGAAATGCACTTCGAATTGCTTCCGCACTCACCCTAATCTCCAGATCTGGCCCCTAGCGACTACTGGCTGTTGGTAGACCTCAGAAGAATGCTCAAGGGAAAGAGATTTGACTCGAATGAAGTGATATCGGAAACTGAGGCGCATTTTGAGGCCAAAGACAAATTGTTCAACAAAAAAGGCATCGAATTGTTAGAGAAGTGTTGGAATCAGTGTATCACTCTAGAAGGAGACAAAGTTGATGAATAAAATCGAATTTGGCTTAAAAGTTGTTTTACTAGTAAGGCCCAGGACTTATTGAGTGATGCGTTATGTATGTATACATATGAATGCATATATATATATATATATATATATATATATATATATATATATATATATGAATATTTATACACTTACATATATACATATAAATGCACACACACACACATATATATATATATAATTAATATTGATATTTATATATGTATATATAAGTACATATTTATGTATGTATGTATGTATGTACACACACACACACACACACACACACACACACACACACACACACACACACACACACACACACACATATATATATATATTTATATACATTTGTCCATGCATATATATATATATATATATATATATATATATATATATATATATATATATATATATATCTCATGTACGTATGTTTATGTGCGTGTGTGTATGTGTGTTGGTGTATGTGTGAATGTGAGCACCGGTGTACATTCATGCTTACAAACATTTGCATTTTTTGTATATTATGTATGTATATATGTACAGATATACGTAGGTTTACTCCCCCCCACTTATCTTGTTTCTAAGTTTTGGCTCGTAGAGAACGGCCACTAGCATTTTTTATGCTGCACGCATTGATCTTGTTCCTCAAAACCGGATTGATGTTACTTTTTGATTTCAGACAAAAAGATTTTATTTCGCTGCATAACCGCCGAATTGTTGAAGAAGAAATTAAGGCAGGATTAAGAAACTGCATAAAATTCAAGAAAAATGGAATAACAAAAGCACAAGAAAAACAGAAGCAAAAGTTGCGTTGAAGGTATGAGTTTTTGAGTGACTGAAACATCGACTTGAGAAGGGAAATACCTTTTGACATGAGCAGCGGGATTTTGCCACATGACGTGCGAAATGAAGATGACAAGAAGCTCTTGGAATCATCGCCCAAGGAGAAGTGAAGAGAGAGAGAGAGAAAGAGAGAGAGAGAGAGAGAGAGAGAGAGAGAGAGAGAGAGAGCTTTTCATTTATCTCGATCGGTTCATATATCTTACCCTATTCTCATCTATCTTAGCCAACTAAAATATGAATAAGCACCTAATTCTATAACATAAAGTATGAATATGTAGCTTTACAAGAATAAGTAACACATCTATACATATTATACAATTCTATCTTTAGAGACGGAGCTGTTGGAATTTTAATTCCTAATAATTTCCTTTTTGATTGTATTGTGATCCAATAAAAATGTTTGGGTTGTATATATTTACCCACCATCTCCGTCATGGGCAGGATGTTACACAAGTTCGATTTTTGCGCGGATTCATTGGTAGTTTGAATTTAGAGTTTTCATTCTCCTAGACTGGTTGCCTTATCAAGGCTAAAGAATCCAGTCTACACTGCTATTTACCAAGAACTGGGTAGAAAAAGGATATATTTATGTCTTTTCCTAGAGCATTAGGTCGAAGAGTATCACCTATTCTTTGGCCTAGAGTGTAGATTGTTCGCTAATGGTTCGGAAGACCTGAGTTCAATCTCAGGTCGCGTCATACCAAAGACTTTTAAAATGGTACTTGATACCTCCTTGCTTAACACTCAGCAATATAAGGCACGTATCAAGGGTGAAGGGGAGCAATCCAGGGAAAGGAGTAGCACCCTCCCCTACACCTGAGTGTTGTAGCTACTGAAAAGGGAGCCCCCAGGTCACCCTTTACTACGGTCGACAAGTTTACTTTTATATGTAAATGTTTTTTAGGAGCAACTCAAGGTTACAGAGAGTGGGGAGACTGCAGTTTTGGAAAATACTTATTAGGTACCAAAAATAAGATAACTCGGCATGTACAAGAAGTATGTCATTTTTATCGGCAATGTTATGTTTTATTACTGACAAGACACGCCCTCTTTTCTTCTAAATCATGGTGATCAAAAGCATAATAATCCTTAGCTTTTACGCAAATAAGTTCTGGGAAAATATTTCTTTGAACTGACGCTTTTCATATTTATTCTCTTTTGAGCCTCTGTTGAAAAATATTATCAACGAAACAAAAACAGAGACAAAAAAGTATTATTCAGAAAAAATACATTCTTTTTTTTTTTTTTATCTTATCAGTCATATTTATTCATTCAGTATTTTTGCCTTAATTAGAAAATGCCAGTCATCTGCAATAAACCGAATATAAGAACGTCGCTTAAGGGAGAATAACATTTTCAGTGAATCTATCAAAGTTATTGATCAAAATAAAAGATACAGATCTTTTTGATCATTTATACTTAAGAAAAAAAAGTGGCGTGGCTTGTTAGTAACAAATCATAACATTACCGATAAAAAGAGCGTATTTTTGTACATGTCTAGGTTATGGCAATAGACAATGGTTTCCTCGAGTTATAGTTTTTAGCTACCATAGTAAATAGTAAACTATTTTACTCAACCTATCAAAATTTTATTCATTTCCAAAGTTTTTTCTAAGATAAAATAATGAGCCACCACCCTCCTTCAATTTTTAAAACTGACCCCCCCCAAAAAAACCAAAAAACAAAAATAAAACAAATTCATCGGTGCCAGTTTTTTTTTGCAAATCTTAATTTAAAAAATAAAAATTTAGTTCAATTAGTTTTGGTATCGATTTAAAAAAAAGATATGGCAATATGAATGGAAACAATATTTGAAAAATAGAATGATTTGAATATAAAGTCAAATTTTATTTATTGGACGAATTTTCGGTTTATTCTTATTTAGAATTTATGCTCTTTTGTAAAAATTACTTTTGGGTTACCCCTAACAATTAAAATGAAGAACAAGTTTAAGAACGAACTTTTTATATTTTTGATTGAGCTGTTCAAAATTACTTTTATCTAAATGAAATGAAATAAAAAGTAAAATATTATTCGTTTATTTTATTGGAAAAAAATTCATGATTTTTTTCATGAATATTTTACAAATTTAAATTAAACTAGGTTAAGGGGAAAACAACTCGTATCTTATTGAAATAGATAGCAAAGAGGTGTGCCTTACATTTTAGATATTTTGCTGCATATCATAAATTTTAGGAGAATTATGAATACTTAATTTCTGATTAACTTGGTTTAATATTCCATCACTTATAAATGAAACTAAGATTTTACTGATAAAGTTGAGTTTTTATGAACTTGATGATTTTTTTTTTGGCTAGAGTAGCCATCTTGACAAGGAGTTGAGAAGTGGCTTTATATATTCAACATAGCGTGAAGGTTGCATGTTTTGCAGCCTCAAAATTGACATCAATAACCTTTTATTAATGTTTCCCGGAACTCACATTCATTTTTGTTACATTACGAATATGCAGAAATTAGTTCAGTATATAATCTTAGTTTTTCGTTTAATACGAAAGTATTAGATTGAATTTTATAGTAGAGACTCATTATTCATCATTTTCGTTTGGTTAGTCTGCAGCCTCACCCTTTCTATGCAAGAGACGCTAATATATATATATATATATATATATATATATATATATATATATATATATATATATATATACACACATATTAACCCAACTAATACCAAATCCCTGAAACTTAAAAAGGCGCAAAAGGAATGAGCTAACATATACCTAAGAGAACAAACAGAATACATACAAAATCAGATCGATAAGATTAGAGATTCGGTAAAAGATAGACAATCTAGGATAGCATTACAAACGGTAAACGAAGCGAGCAGAAAGAACAGCACTGCGAAAGCTAAACGGAAAAGTACCAACCAAAAAGAACGAATACACCTATGGAAACAACATTTCAAGAATTTACTCGGAAACCCTCCGAAAGTTAAACATGAACCAATCACGAGAATTATAAGTAAGCAATTAGACATAAAACTAGGGCCATTTACGCAAGAAGAACTCGATTCGGTACTGAGAAAAATTAAAAATTGAAAAGCAGCAGGGCTCGATGAAATACCCCCAGAAGTATGGAACAACAGACAATTCGATAACTTACTACTCCGACACTGTAATGCCGTATATAATCAAAACCCAATAGACAGATGGACGAAGGGATGCATTCTCCCTTTACCTAAAAAGGGCGACCTCGGATTAGCCGAGAACTACTGAGGTATAACCCATACATCTATAGTGGCCAAGATATACAATGCTCTACAACGAAACGGCATAGAAGCCAAAATTGAGAACATACTTAGGAAGAACCAAAATGGCTTCCGGAGGAATAGATCCACGACGTCACAAATTTTGACAATCCGTCGAATCTATCATTTGTCGACTTTACCAAGGCCTTTGACTCCACAGAGGAAAGATGGAGCAAATTCTACTCGCCTACGGCCTACCAAAAGAAACTGTTGCAGCCATAATGATGCTATATAGAAACATCAAAGTAAAAGTCCGTTCCTCGGATGGAGACATTGACTACTTCGACATTGAAGCAGGTGTACTGTAAGGAGACACATTAGCCCCATACCTCTTTATCATCAAAGACTACGTGCTTTGAAAATCTATTGATAAAATGAAAGAAAACGGTTTCAAGCTAACCCAGGAAAGACACAGAAGATACCTCGTACAAACAATTACCGACGTCAACTTCGCCGATGACATAGCGTTTTTGTCAAATGCACCCGCCCAAGTCGAAACCGTGCTACATAGTCTGGAATGAGCAAGTGCAGGCATTGGCCTCCATATCAATGCACACAAGACGGAATATATGTGCTTTAATCAAACAGGTGACATCTCCAGACTAAACGGTAGCTCTCTGAAACATATAGACAAGTTCACCTACCTAGAAAGCAATGTCTCATCAACCAAGACAAACATCAACACGCGACTAACAAAAAGCATTGACAGCTATTGATATGCTATCGGTCATCTGGAAGTCAGACCTGACCGATCGTGCTGATACTGCTATATAAATGCATTACATGGACGCTAACTAAACGTATGGAGAAAAAGCTTGACGGCTATTACACAAGAATGCTGCGAGGAATATTGAACTTGTCATGGAGGCAGCATCCCACAAAGTAGCAGCTGTACGGCCACCAACCCCCCATCATGAAAACTATCACGGTTAGACGAACCAGACATGCGGGACACTTCTGGGGAAGTAGGAACGAGCTCATAAGTGATGTACTCCTGTGGACCCCTTCACATGGACGAGCAAAGGCAGGATGACTAGTTAGAACCAACATATAGCAGCTCTGTGCCGATACGGGATGTAGCTCTGAAGACTTGCTGGAAGCAATGGACGATAGAAATAGGTGACGAGTGAGGATCAGGGATATCCGTGCTGATGGTGCGACGTGATGATGATGATACAATTGTATGTGTACATGTTTGAGATAGATAGATTGATAGATAGATAGAGTGAGAGAGAGAGAGAGAGAGAGAGAGAGAGAGAGAGAGAGTCTACATCTGTGATGGGAGATATATATGGATAGTTATTAATCAATCCACTCAAAAAGCCGTTAAACAGATTTGCTGCAGAGACGAAATAAAATTTTTTCACTCTCAAGCTTGACATTGCTGATATTTTATGTAAATTGATGTTGGATACACCAAAAATATTGGTTAGTTATTATTTCCGATTTAGATTATAACAATTTTTTCCTTGGTAATACTATAATTTTATATTTTCTCATCAGAGCAACGTACTTTGCCACGGATCACCCCTCCCCACAAAAAAGACATCTAATCGATAACTGATTACCTTTGAGATGAGAAAAGGGATAGCCGATTGATTTTTTTTATAAATATTTCAAAATTGTGCAAAGAAGGGAAATTATGATGAAGGACACTTGCTTATTCATTCGTTTTTTTATTTACTTTATTTCTTTATTTTATTGCCTATCTTCGTGTATTTGATTTTTTACAGATTTCCGTTTCATATTATCATTTCGGAAAACTGATTGAGTTGCCAAGGAATTAGCAATGGAGCGTGACACTTGGCTATATTCCAACAAACACGTTAGTAAATAAACTTATTAAATCCATAGAGGCTTTCAAATAATTTTCCTCTCTTTAATTTTCTCCCTTTGTGTCTGTCGGATCCTTTTTCTTTCATTACCGATTAATTTCAGTAGGTTTTAGGTTTTCCATATTAATTTTTTCCTTCTCTGACTCATACTTTTGGTTTCTGACATAGCTACTCTCTTTATAGTTTTCTCTCTTGTTCCTCTTATAATCCACTTTCTCTCTCTCTTATTCTTCAATCTTTGCTCCCACGATTCCCTGTCCAATATTTTCTCTTCTAACCTTTCTTTCTAATCTCACTCATTCTCTATACTTTACTCCTGTAATTCCATCTTTATTAGCCCCCACCCCCCGAAACCATATCGGTGAGGTTTAGAATACGTTGACTATCATCCGCAGATGGGTAAGAATTTCAAAAGAAGTGTTCTAAGTATGACATTAAACTGCATCTGATGGTGAGGCTACTGCTCTTGGGCTCTAGGGAGTGAAGAGAACTCCTCTATTGATGTTATGCCCAGGTCTACTCTACCCTGATTTAAGGTTCCATATCTGCCGAATTGATCATATTTGGTTAAACGATCAGTTGAAATAGAGAAAAAAATATGCGGTCAACCAAAAGGAGAGGAGAAAAAAATGATACATAGGTCGACAGAAAAAGACAAAAGAAAGAAGAATTATGATGAAAATAATATAAATGCTATAAGATTGTCCATAACAAATTCATTGAAAGAAACGAAAATATAGAGAGAAAGGAATAACATTAAAATTATGTAGATATTATAAAATTGTCTATTGTAAATTGATGTAAAAAACAAATATGTAGAGAGAAAAGAATGCCATCAATATTAAGAAAATTTTACGAAATTATCCCTAATACGTTGAGAGAGAGAGAGAGAGAGAGAGAGAGAGAGAGAGAGAGAGAGAGAGAGAGAAATACCATTAAATTGATGTAAATCTTACAAAATTGTCGATTACAAATTGATCTACAAAACAAATAATAAACTTATATGAAGAAATTGAAGTTAGGAGATCGTTATTAAATCAAATTCTTGGTTGAAAGAGAAATCCAATTTACGATGTCCTTATATCTTGACTTAATTCTTAAATGGATCCGAGAATGAAACCTCAAAGCCCTCTCCCAGCTATAAGCTAAACAGTACCACAACAGTTCTTTACAATGATGGCTTTGGTATTCGATAACACACGAAGGCTGATATGGCATTAAACAAAGAAAACGACCTTAAAAAAGTAAAAAAAAAAATAAAATAAAAGAAGCAAAACTAAAAAAAACAAAAACAACAAAACTGTAAAATTTAGTCCTACTGAAGGAAAGAGACGCCGCCTTAAAAATCTATATCATGTGGACACAAAGAATGAAAAAACCCTACCTAAAAAGAATACCCACACCATTTGGACACAGAAGGAAAGATCCCCCGCCTTGAAAAAACCTCACATCATTTGGACTCAGATCAAGTGTTTTATCGTTTTCCAGAGATTCTAGGTAAAAATTCATTCCAATTTCTCTTTCTCCTTTCCATGGAAGAAGTCTTTATTTTCTTCTCTGTGACTGTTACGTCTTTTCCTCGTTTACGATGTTTTCCATGTTTTCATTGTTTTGCTTGCTCTTTTTTCTTCTTTTACCATTTCCAGAGATCATTCTTGATGTTCTGTCAATGAAAGTCAAGAATCTTTTGTCTTTACTGTTATAAATCTTCCTTCGTTTGCCCCGTTAACAGATTTTAATGCTTTGGCTGATTTAAAGACAGGTGCTCAAATAAGTGGAACACAAATTAAGGGAGGGTGTTTACAATGGCGAAATACAAAAAAAAAAAAAAAAAAAGTGGGAAAACGTTTGAAAAATAATGACAACAGAGTCAGCTTTATTTTAAAGATTGCATTTCTATTTTAGAGATCACTGGAACATGTTAGGCGTAATTTTGGGAGTAAAATAATACGGCATATAATTGTTTTAGCATAGTCCAGGACAAGACGAAAATGAAGGTAAATCGCAGCATTCATTCAATTTTGTCTAACTTTTGCTTATTGAAAAACTCATGTTTTTTTCAAAGTCAAAACATGAGGAGTAACGCTAGTATGGTGTTAGCGGGAAAGTTTGAATTCAGAGTTGTCTACCTCCCATACAGGTCATCCCACTTAGGCTAGATATGAAGGTGTGCTGAGCGTAATGGTTATCGTTATAGTAAATGGAATCGGTGGGACGATTTCAAATTCTAGACGAAGCTGTTGGCATTTCACTTCCCGCAAACGCCCTTGTTAAATTCACCGTTTCTCCCTCCTGCAATAGGTAAATAGTACGGCATATCAAGGTCAGATAACCTCGACTTTCGTCTAGCTTAACCTATAGTTTTGGAGGAAAAAGATGGATTCATGTCGTTATTATGAAAACAGCATGAAGTTTTGGTGAGAAGAGATCACAAACAGTCCCAATAGGAACTTGAACGAGGTTTGTCGATTCCATTTTCCCTGCAGATAACAATTATGTTATATACACATTCTTGCGCGACTCGCACATCAAAAGATTAAAAACTAAGTCCTACAAATAGGAAAATGTTGTTGGTTTTGAAAATCGGCAAATGAAACCCGATTCTTAAAAGATACCCTAGAAATACGCAAACATGAAGACTCAACAAAGAATATGTTTTTGAACATATTTATTAAGCTTAGATTTGTTTGTCATTTGTCTTAAATAGCAAGAAAGTTGCTCCCACTGAATGATTTATTTATCTTTTCAAGTGGAACAATGATTGGTTGAAAAATTGTATCATGTTGCATGAAATACTCCATACTACGTCGGCCTGTATTAACAAACAAACAAACAAACAAAAACCTAAACAGACCCCCCCAACAAAAACAAAACAAAAAAACAAACACACAAAAATACTAGCCATTAACGAATTACTGCTGATGTGAATAATGGAATATCCTGAAATATTTTTGATGGATAAGGTCTGATCCATTTCTTTCAATTACCTGTGAATTATGAATGTCAGAGTTCAGAATGCTGCCGAAGAAAATCATCAATAAAAAGTAGATAATGAAACATTCGAATTCATAGACGTATAGAAGCAAGCATGACAATACTTTAAACACGCAGAAAATCTTAAAATAATCCAAAGCAGCGTTATTATATAAGACATCGAATAAGATTAAAATAATCACTGGCTCAGTCGTTAATCGATGAAGAATATTCAGATCCATAGAGTTAGACAGACTTTAACTGAAAGTTTCGGAAAAGATTTTCCCTAAACTTCTATCACTGTTATTGATTCTTGTTCTGTGTAGTAAGGGATAAAATCGACCCTTTCGATCGATCTCTCACTTAGGTCCTTTCCACCCCAAATTGCGAGGAAAAGAGATGGATTTGTGCTTTTCCCAAAGGAAGAGTGGAATAGAAACAGCCTTGTTCACCATTTGAAAACGGCTCGCTGAATCTATTTTATACGAGGATAACCGTAACACCAGGAGCGTTTTCCATGACGATATTTCTGAATTTAATTTTATTTAATAATTCATTATAATGAAATCATTTCAAATAACAAAGAAATTCTCTCAATGAATTCTGTAGAGAGGAATGTTTCTAATTTTTTTACCAGAAATTCTTAAATATAAAAAAGTAAAAAAAAATTAGGAAACAGATAATAACTTTTTGGTGTTAAAGGAGCGTCTTGTAGGACAGTGTAGAAGGCGACACTGGTAGATTTTATGGGAGTCAATAACATTGGGTAGACGGTAGCTTGTAGGGCTCCCACTCTGCAAGATCTTCTCTAGATTTGAGATTACAAGTGCTGCTAAATGTGGGCGACATAAGAACCATTACGCAATTCACAGAAAAAGTCACAAGGTAATTTTAGTTAAAGAGAATGAACCATGGATTATCGTTGCTGGGAAGTTATCAACTTTTGATAGAGTCTGATGTTGAAAAGTTCGAAACCTTTGATAAAACCAGAAATATCACAGTCGATAACATCCCAGTGTATCCGTGAGATTTGTCTTTATTAAAGGGAATGGTGCTTACTGAAGACAGATAAAAGTTCACAACTCTGAATGATGAATAAAACAAATAACAATATCTATTAATTCAGTCTTATTAATAATTCACTATGATTACATAATTTCAAATAAATATCTATTCTTTCAATACATTCAATAAATAAGGAAATGCTTCCATTATTTTTGCCTGAAATTATTATTCAGAGACTGAATTTTAAAAGTAAAGGAATATTAGGTAATAGATGATAATCTTTTGTTCTCAAGAGAGAGTCGGGCATCAACAAGAGAAATAATTACTGAGTTCTTCGCAAAATGTTGAGGACCAGACTGTCTGTGCGTCTACGAAATGAGTTCTCTAGGGTCATAAGATATTCGAGGGAGGCGTTTGGCAATCTCTTTGATGACATCTACCACGTCGTTGTGGACGCCTGTGGTCTCAAAGGCCATTGTCTTGATTAGAAAATGTTCCGAAAGACAAATGTATTGATCTGAAATTATATCTTAATCTGTTATTGACACCAGAAAACGAATGAAATTGTTTTGTTAATTATTGTACCGCAAGTTATTATGGTAATTTTTAAGCAAATTGTTCATTTAATTTTGTTCTACGAAATATATTGCATTTTCCTAACTTGTGAATGAACCTCAGTAATTGACGCATCTCTTTTGATGATTTCATTTTTCTGACAGAAAAAAAGGTATTCTCTATTCTGAGATCTGAATGATCAGAATTTTGCAAGAGAAATTCACAAAAAACGTTTGATCAGCGTTTCATTAGCATCAATTAATTTGAATTATTCGCGTCCTGCCCGTACATGTAGATATATTTAAACTATTTAAAGCACAATATCTAAAAAAAAAAAAAAAAACATTTCTTGAGATAATACTCAATATCAATGGTAGAGTTAATCCTGCTGTGTAAAATTTTCAAATCTTCATTGAAAATGTCTTCAACGAATTTTGTTTTTAAATCAATTGTAACTACTTTTTCATCATGGTTTTAAATTTACATAAACACTCACACGACCACACACGACCACACACACACACACACACACACACACACACACACACACACACACACACACACACACACAAAATTGAATAAATGAATAAATATGTATGAATGTATGTATATATATATTTACATGTATATATGTATATATATATGTATATAAGTATATATACATGTATATATATGCATATATGTATATATATATGTATATATAAGTTGGCGACTGCAATCGAGGGTAACCCGAAGGCTCACTTTTCAATAGCTACTACACCAAGGTGTAAGGCAGGGAACTACTCTTTTCCCTGGATTGCTCCACTTTACCCTTGATGCGTATCTTATAATGCTGAGTGTTAAGCAAAGCGGCATCAAGTACCATTTTTGAGTTTTTGGTATGACTCGACCTGGGATTGAATCCTGGTCTCCCAGACCATTGGCGAACACTCAACTCATTAGGCCAATTTGGGGGACTCCTTGCGGCGTAGGAACTAATGTGTTGAACTGCAACATCGTAGTAAGCGAATTAAATTCCATAATCCCTTTGAGAAAGGTAGAAACCCACTAATCCTACTGGATATGGATCGAATAGTACCACAACTGATCTTTTACAACGATGAATTTGGCATTAAATAACCCAAAAACTTGATGCGTGATTAAATAAAGACACCAACCCAAAACCAAACTATATATATATATATATATATATATATATATATATATATATCCTTTAATTTAATCTTTCAAAAATGGAAATTTGATAATTAGTAATTCGTTAAGCGTGAACAGTGAAATTTAAAAAAAAATTTAATGAAGTTTGTGTGAGATTTTGAATTCGTCTAAATAGCCAAGATTTAAATGAAAAAAAAAAGTTCAAACTTATACGATTTTAACTTCGTAAGTAAATGGTAGCTTTATTGTTCCCTTAAAAGACCCCTATTTTTAAGAAAGGAAATAAAGAAGCCCAAAAGCGTGAAAATATCAAGAAATGAAAGAAATTCCTCCAGGATAAAAATATTTCATTCTTGCAAGTAAAGTCCGAAACACTTTCTTCAGAATAATTTTGTCTTCGAGTAATGGAAGAATTAGATAATACCACTTGTAACATATCAAAGCTCCAATGGGATTTATGGATTTGAAACTCAAGAATTTTTTTCACACCTCCATAACCACTCAGATATCCTGCCAAACCTTGTCGCAGAATAAATATCTGAAGAAGGAGAGTATTTTGCGATCCATACAAATATATATAATAATGGAAATCATGTGATGCAACACGGTGGATGTGGAGCAAGACAGATTAATTCAAAGTTGTGTCAATTGCAAGCTTCAACAGATACTAAGCAGAAGAACCCCACAAGTCATTGGTCAGGATCAAATTGTTCCGTAAGGAAACTACGGCTACTTTGTTTTAAATGTGGAGTTAATTGATGAGAAAATAGAACCAGCCAACGAAAGACAAGCGTGGCTATCATTCAAATCATACATTCAAACCGAATTGCTCTTGGCGAGAGTAAACAAGGGGCGCATTCTGATGAAGCTGGAACTCTGATCCAAGTGTTCGGAAAGTCACCAACAGAGCCTAAACTCAGATGCAAAATCATTGATTCCATAGCGATATTTAACGTTAGGACATTAAACACATAAAACAAGCTACTCGAGCTTACAGCATATGCTGTCGAGTAAACTATAGGTATTACATGAGTGCTAGAATATTGATATTACGACAGTGAACAATATTTTAAATACCATTATACCAGTAATGGGTCTTAGCATCCGTTAATGCCATCATAGGATGTGTAGGAACGCTTCTCAGTCCTCGTACCTTAAAATCACTAAATAGCGTAGAGAAAACCCAACCGAGAATTACGTGTGCTACATGTAATAGCAACGCTGCAAAACGATCGACACTAGCTACAGTCCCACCAATGTAAGTGATAATACAGATATCACCATTTTCTCTGACGAGTTATCTTCCCTTGCTCGACACATTCCCAAACATAACGTACTAATCATCGGCGGAGACATGAATGCACAAATAGGCAAAGTAGAAAATAATAAATTCGGCTTATACAACCTGCTTAAGAGAAGAGGTGAATATCTAATAGATTTTTCACTATAGCATGAACTTTCATGGCTAAATACTAAATTGCTAAAAATTGGGAGGGAAAACTATGGAGCTAAATCAACCAAAGTAACGCTAAAGCACAACTCCATTATGTATTTATAAATAAGGGATAAAAAAGTCGCCCTCTGAACTGTGAGGCATACTCCTCTTGAAGGAGTATCTTCCGATCTCAGAATTGTCACGGCAAAGATTCGCCTTAGTCGACGCAGAAATAAGAAACAAACAATTAAAAACCACACGATATGACTGGTCCTCGTTTACCGATTGAGACATTCACAATAAATATAAGGTACTATAAGAAACTAAATCTTAAATATAAGAAACAAATTCGATACTCTTCAGGAGATATCTGAAATACATACTCTGAATAACGAATATAAAAACTTGTCACTGGAAGTAGCAGCAGAGTTGATAGCAACCAACCAAACCAAGAGATAAATGTAGAGTCCCATGGGAGTCACCAGTAGTTAGAAAAAACGAGATAACTTAATCATCATCTTGTACCATCAGCACGAATATCCCTGATCCTCTTTCGCCACCTCTCCCTATCGTTCATCGCATCCGGTAGGTCCTCAGGGCTGCACCCCGTATCTTCACAGAGCTATTTTATGTAGGTTCGAGCCGGTCACCCTACCTTTGCTCGGCCATGTGAAGGGTTCCATAGGAGTACATCCCTTATGAGCTCGTCCCTACTTCTCCAGCAGGGTCCTTTATGTCTGGTTCGTCTCACTCGGATAATTTTCGTGATGGGGGGGGTAGGTGGCCGTACAGCTGCTGCTTTGTGGGGTGTTGCCTACAGGATCTGTTCAATATTGCTCGCAGCATTCTTGTGTAGTTGCCGTCTAGCTTTTTCAACCACCGTTTGGTAAGCGTCCCTGTAGTGCACCCATATAGCAGTATCGACACGATCGCTGCTTGGAAGAAACGGCGTTTTTTTTTATCGGTCAGGTCGGACTTCCAGATGACCTATAGCTTATCAATAGCTGTGCATCCCCTTGTTAGTCGCGTGTCGATGTCTTTCTCGGTCGATGAGACACTGCTTCCTTGGAAGGTGAACTTGTCTACTAGTTTAAGAGAGCTACCGTTTAGTGTGGAAATGTCACCTGTTTGATTAAAGCACACATATTCCGTTTTGTGTGCATTGACATGGAGGCCAATACCTGAGGCTGCTCGTTCCAAACTATGCAGTAGGTTTTCGGCTTGGGGGGGTGCATTTGCCAGAATCGCTATGTCATCGGCGTAGTCGGCGTCGGTAATTGTTTTTGCAGGGTATCTTCTGCTTCTTTTTTGTCAGCTCGAAACCGTTTTCTTTGATTTTATCGATCGATTTTATAAGCACGTCGTCTCGACAGATGATAAAGAGGTATGGGGCAAGTGTGTCTCCTTGAAGTACTCTAGCTACAATGTCGAAGTAGACTGTGTCTCCATCCGAAGAACGCACTTTCACTTTGGTGTTTCTATAGAGAAACATTATGGTTTCGACGGTTTCTTTTGGTAGACCGTATGCGAGTAGAATTTGCTCCATCTTCCCTATGTGAATGGAATCAAAGGCCTTTGTAAAGTCGACAAATATATTGTCCGCCTGTAGGTTTTTTGCTAGTACGCCTTCTAGAATTCTACGAATAGTCAATATTTGTGACGTCGTGGATCTATTTCTCCGGAAGTCATTTTGGTTCTTCCTAAGAATGTTGTCAATCTTGGCTTCTATGCGGTTGCGTAGTAGGGCATTGTATATTTTGGCAGCTATGTTATACCTCGGCAGTTCTTGGCTAATCCGAGGTCGCCCTTTTTAGGGAAAGAGAGGATGCATCCCTTCATCAATTTGTCTATCGGATTTTGATTATAAACTGCATTACAGTGTCAATGCAGAATGTCATCAAATTGTCTGGTCTTCCATACTTCTGGGGGAATTACATCTAGCCTTGCGGATTTTCTATTCTTAATTTTTCAAAGTACTGAGTCGAGTTCTAGAGTAAACGGTCCTAGTTTTATGTCTAATTGCTTACTAATAATTCTCGTGACCGCTTCATGTGTAACTTTTTGTGGGTTTCCTAGTAGATTCTCGAAATGCTGTTTAACTTAAAAAGCATCCTAACTCAATGAAAGGAACCCAACAAATGTCAACGCGCAGAAACTTAGGAAATCCCAGAAAGAACTATCAACCCATGCCAAGAAACCACTCAGAATACATTCAAAATCAAATCGATAAGAAAGGTGACATCGGAATCACTAAGAACTACAGAGGCATAACTCTAACTACTATAGCTCTTAAGGTTAATGATGTCCCGCTTCTCAATCGTATTCGACCAAAAATCGAGAAAATTCTTTTAAAAAATCAGAATGGCATTCGAAGGGATCTCTTCACAAGCTCACAGATTCTGACAATCCATCGAATCATCGGAATACAAGCAAAGAATCTCGGGACGACACTACTGTCCGTAGATTTCTCCAAAGTGTTCGATTCCACACATAGAGGAAAGATGGCACAAATACCACTAGTCTTCCTAAAGAAACTGATACCGCTATAATGATGTTTGAAAACAACACAAAAGCTGTGGTTCGCTCACCTGATGGAGACATCGCATTCTTTGACATAGACGCTGGGGTCTTGCAAGGAGATGCATTAGCACCATATTTATTTATACTCAGCCTACTTTGAATGTCAATAGATCTAATAAAAGAAAATGGTTTCACACTAAAAAAAAAAAAAAAAAGGCCAGAAACAGACGATATCTCTCAAATACACCAGTCCAAGCCGAATCCCAACAGCTTAGTGTCGAGCAAGCAGCTAGAGGTATTAGTCTTTACGTGAATGCAAATAAAAGTGAGGACATATGTTTTTTTAAAAAAGGAGCCATTTCCACTCTAAGTGGCCAGCCTCTAAAATTAGTTGACCATTTCACATACCTCGGCATCAATATCTCATCTACTGAAGGTGATGCCAACATAAGCCTAGCGAAAGCGTAGAATGCTATTGACAAGTTATCGATCATATGGAAATCCGATCGACCCGATAAAACAAAACGGAGTTTATTCCAAGTTGTAGATGTGTCCATACTAATACGTGGCTGCACCACATGGACGCTAACTAAACAAATAGAGAAAAAGCTTGATGGGAACTACAAATGAATACCGTGCGTTGTCTTGAACAAATCCTGTAAGTTACACTCCATAAAACAGCTGCTGTTCGGCCGCTTACCACTCATTTCACGAACCATTTAAGTAAGATGAACAAGACATGCGAGGCACTGTTGGAAAAGAAAAGACGAACTTATAAGCGACGTTCTCTAATGGACTCCTGCACATTGATGACTTAGTGATGGCTGACGAGCAAAGACTTCCATCTGTATTATGCGGACACAAGATATTGTCTAGAAGACCTACCAGGAGAGAGAGAGAGAGAGAGAGAGAGAGTCTGGAAACTTTGTGCTGCCAGTTTGACTTGATGTTTATATACATGTATATGTATGTATATATGTGTATGTCTGCATATATATATATATATATATACATATGTATGGACGAGGGTGGCCTAAGAATTTCATAAGCTTAAAAAATATGCTGATGAAAGTTGATGACTTTTAAAATCAATGAAATCCAACCACTGCAACACCGATGGAAGATGTCCGTTGATTGAAGGGGAACTGTGTGGAAAAATAAACATCATTTGGTCATATTCAATGAAATAAACATCATTTGGTCATATTCAATGAAAGTATCTTGATCAGAATCGTATATATATATATATATATATATATATACGATTATTAATATCTATATATATACGTTTATTAATATTAATAATATAATTTACAATATTTATAAATAAAGAATGTTCGTATCACTGATTGAGCCTATGTAGATGTAAGTTAGGTTAGGGTAGAGATAGTGTCAACAGCGTGCTTGGTGACTTGGTCCGAAATGAGTTATCAAGCGTATTCATCTCTATGATTACGCTATCCTAACTTAGATATATTCATCTATATTTATGTATATATATATATATTGATATATACTTATATATATATATATATATATATATATGCATATGTATGTTTGTATGTATATATATATATATATATTGATCATCATCATCATTAAATCCTGTGGATAGCACGGAGTTCCCTGAATCTCTCGTCATCTGTTCCTATCACCCATTGCTCCTGGTAAGTTCTCTAGACTGCAACCAGTGTCCGCTCAGGACTGATGTATGCAAGTTCTTTCTGGCCAGCCAAGACTGGCTCGACTTTGGCTAGGAGTCCATGAAATAACGTCGCTTATATATTTGTCTTTACGTCACCGGCATATCTCGTTCGTCTTACTGGGATGGTTTGTAAGATAAGAGGTAAGTGTTCGTACAATTGCTGTTGCGGCAGGATTTTTTCAAAATAGTACGTACGTACCATAGTTGTAAAGTTCTCGCCTAGCTTTTTAAAAACGGTTCGTTGGCATCCAAGAGGTGCTGGCATACAGTAGTACTGATACGGTGATAGCTTGGAAGAATTTGATTTTCATGTGATCGATAACCTGACCATAGCATTCAACGCTTTCACACGGTGTATGCTGGTATCGCTTTCAGTAGATGTAATGTTGCTGCCTAAGTGTGTGAATCAGTCTACTAATTTTTAGAGGTTTGTCACATGTTCATTTAGAAGCCAATGTCTCCTGCTGTTAACATCAGGCTATACAGCAGGGATTCGGCTTGTGTAAATATATTTGTAAGAAGCGCTAGATCATGAGTGTAGTCTTCGCCAATTACAGTTTCTATGGGATATCGTCTACTTTTGGTCTTTTTTTTTAGAGTGAAACCATTTTCTTTTATTAGATATATTGACGTTCGTAGTATATATTCTAGACAGATAATAAACACATATGGCACGAATGTATTTCCTTGCAAGACTCCAGCAACAAATGTCGAAGTCAGTGTCACCGTCAGGTGAGTGAATCATTACTTTCATGTTTTTGTTAAGCATCATTATAACAGTAACAGTTTCTTCGGGGAGACTATATGTAAGTAGCATTTGCCTCATTTTTACTCGGTATATGGAATCAGTATATATATATGTGTGTGTGTGTGTGTGTGTATGTGTGTGTATATGTGTATGTAAACTTACATAAGAGTACAGGTTTTACTTTCTTACTCAAGATAATCGCAATGTCGCTTTCTTTCATCATGAAAGTAAGATACTGAAATTTTCTTTATTCAGTTCAATTTTTGCTATATTCCAATTTTTTAATGTCGTTGAAGGTTTGTTTTATTTTTCTCCGGTTTTAGGCTTGATTCTATCTTAAGACGTGTTCAGTCACCAAATCAAACCATTTGTGCTACTAATTCTTCATTCTTTCCAATGTCAGATAATTTTCTATTTGATTCATGAACAGTTTTGTTTCTTCAATAAATAAGTAAATAATAAATAAATGAAACTAAAAATAAATAAACATATAAATAAAAAAGTACGGTTTTCGAAGAGCAACACCGCCGTCTAAACCAATTTATTATCACACGAAAGAACGGAAGAACATAAAAGTAGAAACTATCGGGTGTTTTTTTTTGCTCTCAAAAGTTAAATATTGAAGAATTGAAAGAAATGTCAAAAGCTGATTAATGTTTTAATGTTTCGCACACTGAGTTACAAAGAAAAGCATCACTCAGCGTTGCTTCCCATAGCTTTTTAGAATATTTTTTGAAAAATCTCACGACAAATTTTTTGTGGGTTAGTATATTGGCTTAAAAAAAGATTGTAATCTCTAAATGGAATATGTCTGTGTTTCTTTCTGTACAGAGTTGTGAATTTGCTAAGTCGTGAGTTAGATAATGGAAGCACTAAGAAACTGGCTGCTAATGTCACTTTGGTGTTCGTATAGTGGAAAAAAATGATACGGCTTCAATATTGTCGCAATATTTCATCACGGCCTGCCCAGTTTCGTTGGATAACCGGTGTCTCTCTCCAATTGTTTTGATTATTTCCAAAGGGAAATCTATCGGCTACCAGAGTTAGTCAAAAGCGAACAAACGACGAGTTTGCTCCGCAAGGAAAAAAGAAGCAAAAACGAATCCCTGCAATACCCATGTATACTGTCTTTATAGATGAAAATTTCACGAATAAAGGTTTGCGGTGAGCGCCAAAGTTATCCACATATTGACATGAGTGCACAAGGCACTATTCTCACGAGATTCAAGATATTTTGAGAACAACTAGACATTTCAAATGACATCGAGACTTTTCAAAATGTCGGCAATCATTGGAAATGTATATATTTTGAGAGAAAATTTCATGATGTGTTAACTCATTGACCTGATGCTAAATTACGAACAGTACCTGTAATTTGTTTATTTTGAAAATTCATTAGAATACTTGGCACACAGGTCTTAAGTTGGTTACTGAACCAGTTGCAAGTATGTAGTTATCCATCTAAGTACTTAACTTCGATCAGTTGTCGGAAACATGTGATACCAGCGCGACTACCACCACCTTGGGCTTCAACTAGTCTGTTTCATAACTGATCTTTCTATCTCCAGGTTATTTCCTTGAATATATGCAGTCCGGACTTCGGGAAAAGAAAACATTTATTCCCAAAGACCACCTAACACTTAAAAATGATACCTTTGTGACGATACCCCATCGGCCTCCCGAATACGTCAACTTCTTTAAACCATTTCAATCTTGGCCGGTGATCATCTAGTGGTTCCGATAGGGGTATCGCACATTTCCTTACGGCACAAGAAATACAATCAAGGGAGTGGGAGGAAAGAACAAAGAACAAACGAAGAATATGAGCTTGGGTTAACTCAAAGTGCAAGAAGAGGAGTTATGTAACATTGCATTCCCTTGTGCATATGTAGACTAACGCTAGCGTGGATTTCAAGCGAAAATTCTTCAACTCACGAGGAGTGCTGACTCATCTTGACTGGTCTTCCCTCACTGCGGATGGACCCTATCTCCTCCGACTGGTCTCTCTGCTGTCCGGTGTCGACTTCCCACTCGCATCACCCTTCGCCAACTCCTTCTCTCAGTTCCTTTGTCCAACTCTCCCTGGCATTCCCTTCCTACTTCCGGTCGCATCGAGATCGCGGGTTCAGACCTTTGTTTGGTTTCGCGCAAAAACAGACAAAGGGATCGTCTGCTTGGCGGACCGCCTACATAGTGTTACACCTTTTCTTCTAGTCACTGAATGTACAAGCATTAAAGACTTGAGTTTATTGTGGACATCATTCATCCACATTGGAAAAGCCTTCTCTTTCTATTTTATCACTTATTAAAAACAACCGACCACTTTAATTTGTTTAGGTATCATTTTCATACGACTATACACAAATTCATGTCCATATAAACATATACGCAAGCTATATTTACCTTTCCCTCGTACAGGAAGGCACAGCACCATATGCATATGCACACACATACTGATATAGACATACTCGTGGCTACATGTACAGGAAGTCCCGATGGCGTAATAGTTAAAGTGCTGGCCTGTGACATTGTAATAAGCGAGTACGAATTCCAGTCGCGCCGCCGATCGGACTAATACTCATGGGAAACGTATGAACCTCCCTTATTCCCCCATCTATGAGTTAAATAGGATCCTGCTATTCTTCTACAAGGAAAGTTGATATGCCATTAAACAATGAACTTAAACCAAAGCTACATGCATATACATTATTAGACAACTATAGGAACCAAGGAGCAGCAGAGCTTATAGTGTTACAATTTCAATTTGTCCAGCTGGAGGTGAACAGAGTGATCGAGGTTTCTTTTAAAGTAACCATATCTACGTTTGATTTATTTTGTGATAATGTTTTATGGGAAATCAAACGGTTTTTAAAGCATGAATGTGTTACTGATATATGACTAGCAAGAAAAATGGCTAATTTTCATCAATTTTATCTATGGTCAAATAGCTTCAGTGAAATAATACTTTATTCTCCTAATCCATAAGATTTTGATGAGGATAAAAGACAAACTTCTAGCACTTTCAGCCAAACATCTTTTCAAGAAAAAAAAATACAAATCCTTAATCATTTATCAAGCAAGTTGGAACCCGAGGGAATCCGGATTTATGAATATTCCGAAAATCTGGATATCGACTGAATACATACTTAAAATGTCAAATAAACAATGAAAAATAAAGAACGAGATTTTATTCTTAATAGATACAAATTAACACACTTATAAAACAGAATCTGATTTTTATCAATCAGTTTAAAATTCTTCAAAACCTGTTAATAGTGTGACAGTACAACTTGTAATATATATATATATATATATATATATATATATATATATATATATATATATATGAAAATTAAACGAAGTAAAGAACAGCTGTATTCTTTGAAGTATTTGATAGTGAGCCAAATTCAAAATTAGCCAGTTTTAAAAATAATCGTTTTCCTTGATTTTCTGGATTTCGGGAAGCTGGATAAATAGTTCAGTATTTATTATTGGCAAGTATATTTTTGTGGTTACATTGATCCCTTTATATTTGCTTCATGATCATAAAGTGTTTATCAATATCTCATTGTAAAACTTATGAGTGTGCCATTCAATTTATAGGCACATGCGTGAAATTACCGATATATATACTACCACAAGAAAAATTATAGAAGTAGCACATTTATTCTCCCCAGACATTTGTTTGCAAGAAATGTCTTTTAACTGTAGACCGATTTGCATATCTAGGCTGGTTCTGCTGCTATTAGTTCTAGGAATTCAAGTAACAATATCATTCCATATTTTTTTCCACAATATTCAGTTATTGCATCATATTTTCCTCTGCATGGCTGAGAAAAGAATTACACCACTAATTTAAATAATCAATTTTAGTTTAAGGTATATAAACAAGCAATATAGGCAAGAATGTTCAGTTATGAAAAAATATTTTACATCTATTTTATTATTTGTCAAATAAAAACCTAAGGGAATACCCTTTAATTGCGCTAATCCCATAATTTTTAGAAGTGGAAATAAAACAACGCACGTAGAAATATCATTTCAACGTTGATGCACCTTTAGTTGAACATAAGTCATTTTGTGTAATTCGATTGCTTAACAGTCATGTAATCAACATCATTATCTTAAATCCTTATCATCATCATAAATAGATTTAAAAAGGGTGTCGTGTTACACATTTCGAAGCTGAGAAAAGACACTCTTTGATGAATGAATCAATTTATATGAGGAAGCTTGTAAATTGATTGACTGGTTTTAACGGCATGTTAAACCGTCTTGGGTTATTTTATGTCTAGAGCTTAGGGAATTGCGTTTATTGTACATTCATATCAATATTTTTTGACGAGGTTTTTCTTAAAAGTTTTTTGCACACAGTTCTATGATATCGAGTATTCATATCTCATACAAATAATTTGCATACAGTTGATGGTTTCAAGTATTCCAATATAATATACTTGCGTCTATTTGGTTTCAAGCAATTATTTCTATTTAATAATAGTCATTTGTTCGAACATAGTTATAGGATTTCAAGTAACTGATAATAATCCTTAGTAAGCAATTAGAGCTTCAAGTAACTAATCTTAATACAAATAATTTACTGTTATTTGGTATCAAGTATTCCAATCGAATACAAATAATTTTTAAAGAGATTTATTTGACCTTCTAGATGTAACCCTAACAAGTATTACTGTGGAGGTGCACTTAGCATAACGGTTATCGTCATAAGAAATAGAATCGGCAATTGAATTGTGTTATGAAAGAAGTAACAATGGAAATAATCCGATGGGAGATAAAACATTTTGGTTAAAACGAGTTTATGTCTTTTGTCATTGAATTCTACGGTATTTTTTGTGATTTTTTTTATAAACAATCAGGAAAGAAGTTTTAAAACTCACTTAGTAGAAAACGAATTAGTAACTGTTATAATTAGTAACTGTTATAATTATTCTGTATGAAGATAAAAAGAGAGTTGAACTTTAAACTTAGCTTGACAGAAGGAAATCAAATTATTCTTAAAACACTTTTAGAGGTGTTTTATTCTAAAAATCTTTTTCTTGCCGGCAAATTTAAAATTTGGAAATTGGCAAATTGCTTTGTTGAGGCTAAAACTAAAACAAGTTAAACTAGACCAAAGAAAATGATTTCTCCTTTGACAACTTCTAAAACAGACATGGCTTGTTCGAAATGATTGTCTCGATGCGTATTTATGGAGGTAACAGTCATAGAGCGTAAAAATTGCAATATCCATAACTACAGTTACTTATTTTTATATACTATTTCTTCTTTTTTTCTTTTGAATTTTTCAGAGCAGTTATTTTCTTTGCTATTTTCTAGAAAAACTTTGACCATTTGAATGACTAAATGTATTTGAGGAAGCTCTGTGAATGCATAGGTATCAGTCAAACTTATCTAAGTCTGGCACAGTATAATTGTATGTATTTACCTTATTGTAGCAGCAGAAATAATGATAATAATAATAGTGTTCCTACCTATTAACCATATCAAGGAGAATAGTAGGATTCATACCTTTCCCAAAGATTTTAGCAAAATGGGAAATACAAATAGTCTTATCCAGGATTTGAGCTCGGGTCACCGTGTCCATTTCCTACAACGATAGCCGTTACCCAACGAGAGCTTCCCACAAGACCCCAGAAATGGGACACGCATTATGTATTACATGGGCAAAATAATCTGTGATACTAGCTTTGATATCTATTGCCCTACGGCAAGTTTTCTATATATTTACTCAGCGTTTCAAAGTCTCGATGAATTTCATAGTAGAGAAACACCCAGTAAGTATCAGGCATATTACATTTGAAAGCAAGTCACGAACCCTAGCTCGAACGTAGATACTTTGCAGAGTATGGATAGTATCACCCATAAATAAATATACGACAACCATTCAAAAAAATCTTAATTTTCTTCTTAACCAGACAATACGAGACGGATATTAATATTTATTACTAAATTCGACTGCATTGAAACTCTAACCCCCCAAAATATGATTATATATACCAGTATAAACATAAGTATACCTTATATATATATATATATATATATATATCGCAATATGACCAGTAGGTCTGACTTGAAACGTTCGTTTTTCAATAGTTGGGACTTAGAACGTTTTTCTCTCTCTGTCTCTCTCTATTCATATTTGTTCTCTCTCTTTCTCTCTGTTCTTACGTATATATATATATATATATATATATATAATTATTTATATATATATATATATATATATATATATATATATATATGTGTGTGTGTGGGTGTGTGTGTGTGTGTGAGTGTGTGAGTTATTTTATTATTGATTACAGAGGTGTTCCAATATAAGATTTGGTTGCAGAATTTCATTTCTGTTCATTTTGGAAATCAATAATATCCAACACAATATCTGCTTTGACTGTGTAAGCTTCCATTCAAAATAATAAAATCTTGGTATATTTTCGCAGAAAATTAAGTTTTTATTAAAAAAATTATTTTGCGTGCTCTTAATTATGAGTGATTGCATGTGCGCGTATGTGTTCACGTGCGTGTGTGTGTGTGTGTCTTTAAGTGTATATGTATGAAGTTATGTGTGAATACATTCATGATTGCTCATAATTTGATAAATTTGGTTGTTTTAGATGAGACATGTTGTTTATAAAAGAATATTTGAAGAATTTCTCGCAAATAACGAAATAAATGAAAAGAACACCTGGTGAAAATGTTTTTGCAACCATTAATAGAAGCACTTTTGATAGAGAACTTTCTGCTCATTATCAACTGATTTAATTAAACGACATAGCCGTTCTGACCAGAAAGTACTGGCTATTAAATCTCAAAACCAAGCGACAGTAATAAGTATCGACTGTCGTTCTTTAATATTTTTCTGACCAAATATATTGATATTAATTCAAAAAGCCTTTCTCAGTGAAGAGTTGAAGTTTTTGTCAATTTTTTTGTACGTTTCTTTGTAGTAATTCGCTCGCTTAATTGTTTTGAGTTGGAGATGTACGATTTCAAATTGAAAATTCAAATTCAGAATGCAGTAGGTAGAGTAGAAGACCTGTTAATTTCAAGGTCATATCGGTACTAATGTTTTGTGAATTTTTATTTTCTTTGATTTTCGCTCTGCACCGCCGAAACAGCAAAATCCACAAGACGGCAAGTTTTCCGTTTTTTCTTTATAATCACTAGTTCTGGTCTCCTGACTGGTATCAGATGATCCGTTGGGATCTAAAAAATTATGCGTCTTATTCTCTTGGACGGATTTTGGTTTATGCATATACCATTTGGCAGAATGATCAAATTTCAGTTTCTTTCAGAATTCCCAGTGGGTCACTTTCCCCATCCTGTCTTGTCTAGTTTTCTACTCCTTTTGTGCTCGTTTGCTACATTCGCTTACTAAGTGATTTGTCGTTTGGTCATTGTTACCACATAATCTACACTTGCTATTCTTTTGCGCATAATCGATTTTGGGCTTAATATAATTGGTCCCGATGGCGTTGTTTTGTGCTGCTGTCCGGGAAAATTCAGTTTCTTTCTTAAGGTTTCAATTTCGTGGCCATGTCCAGATCTTCTCTTGTGAATTTTCGCCAATTTGAAATATCCATACAGTTGTTGTTTTTCCCATTTCTGTTTCCTAGTTTTTGTTCTGTTTGTCTTTATATTGTCAGTGCTGTTATTATATTGTCAGTGCTGTTATCAGCTGCGGTAATTAGTTTTCCTTTGCTTTTTAAAATAAATTTCTCGAGTAAATTTTCTTGTCTTTTGGTCGTTTTGTCTGAGTCCCCCCTTCTCAACTCTAAGAATGGTCCTGAATATTTTACCGGGGGTGGGGGCTGCTAAGGTGTTTATTCCTTCGATTAGATTCCTACTATAGTCGGGATTAAAGCAGTTTTCTCATTCTTCTGAGGTTTACATTTCTTATTTTTTCTTTCATCTTCGCTTGTTTGATGATGTCCGCTTCTAATATTCCCAAGTATTTTTAAGTTTCCTTTTCATCAAACGTTTTGATTCTTTTTTGATTTGATTGTTCTATTCCTTCCTTTATTTCTTTTTCCTCTTTTCGTTATAAACATGGCCCATTTTTCTATGCTAAATTTCATCTCTAAATCTTGAATGTATATTCTTATTATTTGGATCAGAATCTCCAATTCTTTTTCATTTTTTTGCTAGCAACTTCATATCGTTCATGTGCATAAGGTGATTCATCTTTTCTTGTCATCTTATAAAACTGCTACCCCCCCAGTGCACTTCCTGAGTGTATAAGTGCGTAGCATCATCGCTATTTCGAATAGTTATAGTGAAAGAGCATCTCCCAGTAAGATACCTCTCTGGATTTTTATCTCTGCTAAAATTTCTTCACCTGCAGTTAATTCCTCTTCCCAGTTTTTATTGTCTTCCGTGATAAATTTTATGTCTTTGTCGGATATTTTGTACATTTTCAGACATTCAATTATCCAAGTTTCCCGGACCATATCAAAGATTTTTTGGTCGTCAATCCATACCGTTGCTACATTTTTCCTCCTTGTTTTAGTCTCCTTGAGGACGAGCTGATGTATGAATTGTATAGTTCACCTATCCGTCTTGTTCCACTGTGGCATATTTCTATTCTTTTGGAAAGAGTCTATGACATACAACAGAGTAAGAAATCTCTTCTTGATTTGTGCGGTCAGTATTTTCTACATCATTGGTAAACGTTTTATCGGTTTATATTTGCTAAGGATGGTTCCATTTGGGGTCCCATTTTTCTGGATCAGGGTAATCTTACCCTATGTCAGTCATTCGGGTATATTTGTATCTTTAAGATATTTATTTAGTTGAAGAGTCAGTCTGTCATGGATGGGCGTAAAATTCTAAAATTAGGATCCAATTATGCCATTATGACCTGGCGTTTTCCAATTTGGTACTTTATTGAGTGTTGCACTGAGCGAGTCCAAGTATATGTCTGCCTCAAGACCCTTTTCGAGTTCTTGTCACTTTTTCCACATTATTTATCCATTCAGCTTTTCTGTAATGTTCTTTCCGTTCCATATTTTACATTATTTCACTTCCTTTGTATCCGATTGTTGATTTGCTTCCGTGCATTCTCCATCGAAGTGTTGGTAGAATTTTCTTTTTTTTTGATATCCTGTTTTGCATGTATTATATGACCCTGTGCCAGTATCATTTGAGTCTCTTTTTTCACCAATATCTTTTGATTTATCTCTTCCAGTGGTACTTTCAGGATAGTCAGTTGTTTTTTGGTTCTTTTTATCTCAATATATATTTGCGTATTTTCCTTCCTTTGTACATTTGTTTGTTGACGAAGTTTCTTTACTTGTACTTCTAGTCTAATTTCCCATTCAGGCTTTATATTTTTGCTCAAGTTTTCTAAGGGAAACCCGATTTTATTACTGACTAGTTTCGCCCCGGCATAAATTATCTTGTTTATTTCAGTCATGATGCATGTTGGAATATTTGGTAATAATTCACCTTTACGGTTTCTACCTTCGTTTTTTCTACTCTTCGTTCCTGAAGGATAGTAATGTAGTTTTCTCTTCAGTCAAGATTTTCTTTATTCACACTATTCGTCTTTTTTTTTTGCTAACATTGGTTTTATGGTGATGGATATTGTTACAATTTAGTTTTCTTTATTTCGTGTTTTAATTCCGGTAAGAGACTCTTGCTTTTCAGTGTTTTGTTTCACTTTGGGTCGAAGGCTTCTGTTCATATTCTTCACGACATATATGTTTACACATTTCAAATATTTCAAGGTCAGAAAGCCCACATTACTTTAAACCATTTTACCTTGGTCAGCAAGTCTATGGCTTCTATTAAATCAAGTGGATTCTATCCAAACTTGTATCATTTTTTTTCTTTATCCGAAATCTCTACTAATCAAAAGATTTGTTATTTTCACTAACTTTTTACAGTTTTCATGATCATGTGACATTGTTACTGTGTGATATCTAAAGAAGTTACAAGAGAGAATAAATGTATATTTCTATTCAATTATTTCGCAACTTAAGGTGCTATTGCTTTTCCCCACGACTAATCAGTATATTTTTAGAGGTATCGGTGTATTTTCTCAACAGATTAGATAGAAATACTTGAGATCATACAACTGTGTGCAATATATTTGTATTGGGATTTCTTGATATCATATAATTATGTGGAAAAAGCCCCTAAAAAACAACTACACAAAAAACATAAATATAAATGTACAATGGATGCGATTCTTTAACTTCGAGTCATAAAATACCCCGACACAGTTTGACATGCTATTAAAATCAATCAATCAATCATTGATTGAACTAGATAAATAAGACGCGTGACTCAAATTCCCAAACTCAGTGCATTTACATTCTAGCTTTATTCAAAAATACTTTGCACCGGGAACCCATGTGAAAAACTATAATTAATTCTGGGCCTTTGACGATGAGGACTTTGTAAAGAAGATTTGGCCATTTTCATTTCATATTAGACGATATTAAAAGTCATTAATTTTGAACGATACTCAATGCACTCAACCAAAGAAATGTGTAATGGGTCGTTTTTATATGAGAAAAATATTCTCTTGCTGAATCACGTGTATGGTAGAAGCAAAAGACAAATGTCTGTAATGAATGTTGATATGAGGATAAATATTGTTTAAATATTTGATAATACCCTTTAAGTAATTACTCCTGAGTGGTTGTACAATAATTCGGATACCAAAAAATGCAATATTCTTATTTGTTATTAAGTTTTATTTCTAATCACCATCTGTCCTTTCGGAGACATTATTTACATGTCAAATTTTGTCTAATTGCGGAAGTACAGGTTTACCCTTAACTTATGTACATATCTACCCTTAATTTAGGTACGTATCTACCCTTAATTTAGGTACGTATCTACCCTTAATTTAGGTACGTATTTATCTTTAATTTAAGTACGTATCTCATCTTAACTTAAGTACCAAACTTTCAAGCCACAGACAGGAGGATAAACAAATTCAATTTTAAGTGTAGTTCACATGTTTTGAGTTTTGAGTTTTGCTTCTAGATCAATTAGTGTCCTATGTTTAATATTAAAATATTTTGAAGTTATTTTGAAGTAAAGTACTGCTTATCCATAATATCTGTGTAAAAATTTGCCATATTTAAAGAAAGGCCTTTCCACTTGTAACAAAAACATGAAAGAGGTAATAGCTTTAGTCAAATATAACTTAAATGTGGTTAGTTAAGGTGAGGACTCTTTTATTATATATATATATAGTGAGAGAGAGAGAGAGAGAGAGAGAGAGAGAGATTGATGGTTGATCCAGGAAGAGACAAGTATGGTTGAATTCATCATACAAACCTTTATATTTCATATTGCAGTAAAATCGATTTCGGCGTGGCAAAATTACTTGTATACTATGCCATCAATGTAAACATTAACCATATTTGATTAAATGAAACTTTTCCCACGATTGATATCTAACATCATAGTATTATGGAGTTAGTATGAATTCAATTAATAGTAGTCTACAACGTCAGTGTAAATATTAAGCCGCTGGTTACATCCACTTCGTATAAAAATCGAAAAGGTTTTTTTCAAAGAAAAGAGACTGAAAAGTGTCTGACATGACACCAAATTGTCTATTCTAAAGTTTTAAAGTGTTGTTTGAAAGAGTTTTCATATATGAAGTAAACAAAAGTTTGCATAAACAAAATGGCACGGCGGATATCATCGCAGAATTTAGAATTGCCGACCCATTTTTAAATCCAGGACGAGTTAAGGTAACCACTCGAGGAGAAGGAAAACTCCGAATTCTTGCCAACCGCTCTCCGCTTAAGAACTGATTTGGTTGGAGAGGTTTGGTAAAAACATATATTAACCAAAATCAGGAAAACAGTTTATGATAATGATAATTCCTCATTTTCAGATAGGAAGTCTGAAAATTGACTTTTTCAACGTAAACTTGAGAATGAAAGTTTGAAATAAAAATTGGCCATGTATCAAAGGTAGGAGCCCGTGGTTATTGTTTTTCAAGAGTATTTTCTTCCTTCTGGCTTTTACTTTTTAAAAACAAAATCCCATCTTTTTGATTTGATATTTTTAAATATAAGTATTTAAAGGTTGAGTGTTTGTCGTTCAAGAATTATATAAAATTGAACAGAATTTACCACTAGATTTGCATAAAGGCACCCATAAATACTTGTCGATAAGTACATATAAACTATGTTCTAAAAAATGTGTATTTATCTTCTCTGTCTCTCTTTTCATAGCTTTTTTTTTCTTTCTCTTTTCTTAACTGGATATATTTTGTAATGATTTCTTTCTTTCTTTCTTTCTTTCTTTTATAATTTTTATTCTGACATTTTAAAAAATCTTTCTTTGCTTAAAGATATTTTTCTTTTTTGTTTTCGTTTTTTTTTTTCTCAAGTATCAAAATTTCAATAACAGACTTCAGCATTTCTATAACTTTCTAATTTCCCTGACGAATATAAGCAATCAAATACCTGTCAACACATGTAACATGATCTGTGTTTATTTGTAAGCACAATAACATATCAATAAATCCATATCCGTATAAGAACTGCTGTATATACAGTTACAAACAACTTTTTATTGAAAAATAAATGGGAAAACATTAATTACTTTGTTCAATGTATTCTTTTATATTTTGATGTACACCATGACAGATATTTACGCGTCAACTAGATTGCTATTTATACTGCTTTGTTCATTTGGAGATACAAGTCTGCATATTAAGCTCATCAAAATGTACAAAATTAATATTTACAGATAACACTCTTCCGACATGAATTTCTATTTCAGTCTCCATCGTTCTGTCGTTCGATGTATTTACTCTGCCTTTGTAAATCCGTAGCTCAATGACACGCAAATTCATCATACGAAGAAGTAATTTTTTCAACATAACATCCTTCGTTTACAATGAGATTGACTGAGCGCTTTTCACCAGAATACTTACATAAAATATTTTACATTGAAATTTCATATGAAATACAGCTAAAATCGGTTCAGGCAATGGAATTAGGAATTCCTTTCCAGTGACGTCATCTCTCATTTGGTCAGCCTTTTCTCTCAGTTCACAGAAGGATTCAGACCCTCCAATGACGTCATCTCGCATCCGATCAGCATTTTCTCTCAGTTCAGTGTTATATTTTGACCTTCGCCCCGGCCCAAAAATGCTATTCCTAGGTGATACACCGGAAGGAAGTGACACATTCCAATGGCCAGTAATCGAAAGAGATCGCGTGGGCGGATTAAGGCTTATGATATGGGACAAGGTGAAGGTCCCATTGTGCCACTAACAGTGATGCACCGGAAGAGAGTAACCTCTGAACTGCATGACAGTTATTTCCGCTTGATGACGATTAAACATCCGATTCAAAGATCCAGTAGGCCATCGTGTGGGCGTTGAGTTATTATTTAACTCAGTTGAGTTTGGGGTGCCAAAGCAGTTGCCAGCAGACTTCCAGACAGTAGAGACCAGATGTGGTAGGGAAAGCCACACCCGACCGAGGGGGGCCCTCGGAAAGCCCCGATGGAATTGACCCCAACATCAGGAGAACAAGAAAGACACAACGTGACGGTCATAACAGTGGGGTCGAAATATGAAGTTTATGTTCGGTCTCCAGCACCCTCTCACACGCAAACCTTACAAATAAAGTGAGAGGTGAATGTAATTGTAAAGAAGTCTTCTATGCGTCGTTTATTCATGCATCTGTCTTTGTTGTTGTGTCGTTGTGATGCTGCATGAACGTGTAAATGACTATACAACAACAGAAAGATTCAGGACTTCTTCAAGTTCAGTGGGTCTTGAAGAAACCCATGACGGGTTATAAGAAGGTTTAAATTAAGAGATTTTTCCTTCTTCTCAATGCATGGCCTTGCAAAGGCTCTAAGTCCAAGTCTATTGTAATATATTGTCCTTAAATGAGGTGGGGAGGAAGAAGAAGAAATGGATTCATTCTTTTCCCAAAAGAGATGTGAGATGTAAATGCCGACAGCCTCTGCTGGATTTCGGATGTTGATTACCGATCACAATTTTATGAGGATAACCGCGACGCTACACCAAATATATATTTTGTGAAAAGTTAATTTTCTTTTAGAGCAAAGATACCAGGATACCAGTGGAATATAATTCAATGAAACCATATTATTAGTTACTATTTATCACCAAACTCTACAAAAATATAAGTATTCGCCATATATATATGTATACAATTTCAAATTTGGTTACAGATTCCGAGCTGTTGAGTCTGATAATAATTAATGCCTGTTTTGATTTTATACAATAAAAACATATTATAAGGTATTATTCAAAATCTACAACGTTGAAACTTTATTAAGAAAAATATAAATACATTGCAGTCGAAATGTAAGTATACGTCATATATATATTTATGTAATTTCATTTTTAATTGATTGGTTGTTTTAAAGGTATGTCAACTTGTTTAGGATTATTTCATGAAGTAAGGGAATTGCGTTCATTGTTCATTTATATTGACAGTTTTTGTGTAGTTATTTCTTAAGGATTTTTGTTGTACATAGTTAAAGGATATAAACTATTTATACAGATAATTTGCACACAATTATATGGTTTTAAGTATTCCTATTTAATACAAATGTTTCGAGTAATTATTTCTATTTGATAATAAACATTTATTTGCTAAGTTATAATATTTCAAGTCACTAATAATAATAATTGTGACACTATGAGTTGGATATATGCACATACAGGTATACACACGTGTGTGTGTGCACCTATGCCTGTGTGCGCGTGTGTGTGTGTGTGTGTGTTTGTGTGTTGGCCCAGCGTTTAGAGTGTTCGCCAATGGCCCGGGAGACCTGGGTTCAATCCCAGGTCGAGTCATACCAAAGACTTTAAAAATGGTACTTGATACCACCTTGCTTAACACTCAGCATTATAAGGTACGGTTCAAGGGTAAAGTGGAGCAATCCTGGGAATGGAGTAGCGCCCTCCCCTACACCTTGGTGTAGTAGCTATCGAAAAGGGAGCCTTCGGGTCACCCTCGACTATGGTCGCTAACTTTACTTACTTATATATATATATGTGTGTGTGTGTGTGCGCCCACGCACACACGCACCTACATGCACACAAGCGCACACGTATACACACATGTATATGTGGCGAGATGAGTTAGATTCGGCCTGGGTATCGAATTTCAAATGTCAGGAAAACCCATTAACTAGATTAAGGAAATCTAGATAAGAAAATGTTTATACATATAGCTGCGGACGTGTTAAGTACTTGTCAGAACTTAAAAGGGTCTGAATTTAATGTCCCTGTATCGGAGACGGCCAGTCTAGGAACTAATTTTATGTCCAGTTTTTTTAAGAGAGAATTGGCTCCCCCAAAAGTTATGGGTTTATTCGTGGGTGTTCCATTAGCCGGAAATAATAATGAAACATTCTGTATATATACAGGTGCATTTTGGGTCCGAGAGTCAGACTTAGTTTGGGTTCGAAGGGAGTTGATTAGACCGGGACAAAGAAATAACGAACAGCGACATTACCAGCCGGACCCAGTTAGTTAAGATAATCTTTTGCCAGCCGAAACTCAAACTAGAATTAATCATCCACTAAGTGTTACACGCTTCTCATCATCCCTTGACGTTTTAACCACAAGTTGTTGTTTTGTCTTGTTCTTTTCTCTGTGAACCTGCTTCTCGCTTGATCCGGCCCACATAAGTATTCAGACGAGGACTCAGTAACTTATGCAAACTGCAGAAGCGGGTATTATCACATAATCTTTAGTAAACAATTTACAGTTTAATGGCATCAAGACTGGATACTAACGAGCACAACCACAACGGGTCAACGTAGACTTGGGACTATTGGTAGTGAAGGGGTACTTCCTACTCGCCAGATTTACGGAACAGGATCCTCACTGTCAGATGCAGTTTAACATCATAGCAAGCTTACCCTATCGGAGGGGTCTTATCTCTAGGCAGGAGATACAGCCAAAGTAACCAAAACCCCACCAACTCTCAAGTTTATTTTTGGTTAAGAGTGTTTCTTCTGAAGTTTGCTCATGTGTGATGCCTCATCTGTTTTGATTTTATTATATTCTTCAAGAAGTTATAAAATTCTAATTTTTTTCTAAGTTTCGGGATGTCCTTATTTATGGGTGATAAGAGATAATCGATATAGGAAGAAAAGATAGAGGCGAAGAAAAAGCGTACTCCTTGGAATTCTTTCTTATGATGGTGATGACAAGTTAAGTTTTGAATATTTGCTGAATTCTTTCTTTCTATGCCAATCCTACGGCATTCAGGTTAAATTAATTCTAATCAATTATGAAGGATTGCACCAAAAAACTGCATAATAAACATTATTAACTTAGTAACTTTTGTATGCAACTTGTTCTGTCAAAAGACAGTCAAATATCGACCCAAAAGACCTCCAAACCACAAAAACAACGGCATTTTCTTCTTTGACCATGTTGGGCATCACAAACAGAAGGCGTAAAGAGTGGTGGTTGCTAAGAAGGGATAAAATACAATCTCTGATCTAGCGAGACAGATTGTAGACACAAAACATAAAAAGTTTCTGAAATACCATTTTGAATGATCAGATTTTTATTAATATTATTATTTTTTATCATTATTATTTACTCCTTTGAGAGTTTTCCCACCAGCGTTAGCTGATGATTTCTCACAGGAGTTTGAGTGATAGCAAGTCTCCTTAAGTCTCCAGGACTCTTCTCAGTATTCTGGCCGATCTTAATAATGCTGTAGTCTGCATGATCTCCGCCTGTCTCCCTATTTTCAACTCTTCCAGCCCCTTTACCAATCCCTTGAGGATTGTCCCATGTGCAACAACCACACTTGGTATTACCGTCCCCTTCATGCTGCATAGGTTTTTAGTTCTCTATCAAGGTCTAGATACTTATCTCTCTTTTCTCTTTCTTTTATTTTCAATCTGTGGTCTACCGGGACGGCAAAGTCCCCTATTCGGCAGGTTCTCCTTTTTATTGTTGACCATCACTTGGTCTGGTCGTCTGACTGATATTAGATGATCCGTTTGTGTCTCAAAATCCCAGGGAAGTTTGTGCGTCTCAGTCTCCAGGACGGGTTCTGGGTTGTGCATATACCACTCGTTTGTATGATCAAATTAAAATTTTCTGGAACCCGGTTGCAACTTATCTTTTTTGATTTAACGTATAATGGCGTTGTTTTGTGCTGCTATTTGAAGAAATTCAGTTTCTTTCTCATGGTTTCCATTTCTTAGTTATTTCCAGGTCTTCTCGTGTGAGATTTCGCTTGTATGTCACATGAGATGTGTCTATGCAGTTTTATTCTTCCGATTTTTGTTTTCTGGTTATTGTTATTCAGTTGATATTTGAGTTGTTAGTATCGTTTCTGGTTGCTGTAATTAGTCTTTCTTTGCTTTTTTTTATGTAATCCTCTAGACGTCTTATAGAAGTATCGACTTTATTTTCAATGTTGGCGAGTCCTCTCGCTCATTCTTTTCTTGACATATATAGTCTGGCTATATCATCTCTGCTATGTAAGACCTTATACATCGTCATGAACTTTCTAGTGCTCTGGTTCATTTGTTGATGTTCTCTGGTCCAATTTAAGAATACTTCCGACTATCTTACGAGGGTGGACAGCCCAGGTCTTTATATTTTTTATGAAATTTCTACGATATAATTTGGTTTCCAGTAGTTTTCTCTTTCTCCCCAGGTATTCTTTTTTTCTTGTATCTCTGCTTGTTTGATGGTGTTCGCTTCCAATGATCCCAAGTATTTGTAAGTTTCTTATTTTTTTCGAGCGTTCAGATTTTTCTTGATTTGGTAGTTCTATTCCTTCCGTCATTTGCCGTTTTCCGCTTTTTATTATTAACATGGCACATGTTACTATAGCAAAATCCATCCGTATATCGTCATTATTTATTCTTACTGCTTGTATTAAGATTTCAAATTCTTCTTCATTTCTAGTAAACAGTTTGATGTCCATGTACATTAAGTAGTTGATCTTTTTCTGATGACTTATGAAGTTTGTATCCGCCTGTGCATTTTCTAAGTACATGGCTCAGTGGCATAATCTCAATTAAAAATAGTAATAGTGATAGTGCATCTCCCTAGAAGATCCCTGCTTTGATTTTCACCTCAGATAAGCTTTTTCCTCCTGCTGTCAGTTCCACTCTTCAGTTTTCTGTGGTATTCTCAATAAACTTTATGACTTTAAAATATATTTTGTACATTTTGAGACCGTCTATTATCCAGCTTTGCAGGACATATCATATACCTAAAAAATTCACCAGACAAAAAGTATTCTCTTTCGTTAATTATCACAAAGTTTGGTCTTCTCGGCCCGATTTGGTGATCCGTTCGAATCTGTTCGAAATCCCAGAGAACTTTATGAGCCTTATCTTCTAGGATGAATTTTGGTTAGTTGATATACTATTTGGTATTATGGTCAAATTTTAATTTCTTGCACAATTCCCCGTGGAATACGTTTCCCACCCTGTCGTTCCTAGTCTTGTGTTCCTTTTGTGCTAGTTTACTGCATTCGCTGACGATGTAATTAACCGTTTCAGCTTTTCTCTGCATAACGCACACTTATTATTCTTTTGCGTATTAACGATTTTCTCTTTAGCATAATTGGTCCTTATGACGCCGTTTTGTGTTGCAATTAGAAGAGATTATTATTATTATTATTATTATTATTATTATTATTATTATTATCAAAGGGGCTTGGGGAGACCTGCAGTCACTCAAGCTCCAATGAAAGACCATCAGGTAACACTGATGTGAAAAACTCTCAAGGATTAAAATATCAATAATAATAAAAATAATAATTATAAATGAAAGACAAAATTCAAAAAGAATATCTCTGGAGAACAAGAAAACTACTCGAGACAAAACTCTCAAGCCGAAACCTTATTAAAGGAATAAATCCACTTGATGGATATTCCGGACCCTTTCTCAAGTGGACCAGGGACGAACTTAAACAAATGGACCAAAGAACGAAAAAACTAATGACAATGCATAAGGTATTATATCCCAGAGACAACGTTGACAGACTATATGTTTCAAGAAAAGAGGGAGGAAGAGGACTTGCCAGCATTGAAGACAGCTTTGATGCATCGATACAACGACTTGAAGACTATATACAAAAACACGATGGAGGACACATTACAGCCATCAGAAACGATGATGATAACACGATGGACAGCAGAATGACAATAACTAGGAAACGAGAAAGGGAGGATATATAAGACGCAGCAAAATAGCGAATGTAGGCTATGCGGTGACATGATAAGCTAATGCAGCAAATTAGCGCTGAAGGAATATAAGACTAGACACGATTGAGTCGGCAAGGTGATCCACTGGGAGATGTGCAAGAAACCCAGCACCTGTCCTTGAAAATAACACACATAAACTCCCATGGGACTTTGACATACACACGGATCACCTAATCTCGGCCAGAAGACCAGACCTAATAATAATCAACAAAAAGAAGAGAACTTACAAAATTGTCGACTTTGCTGTCCCGGCTGACCACAAAATAAAACTGAAAGAATGTGAAAATAAGGATAAGTACCTCGACGTTGCTAGGGAATTGAAAAACTATAGAACATGGAGGTGACAATTATACCAATTGTAATTGGTGCGTTTGGAAAAGTAACTAAAGGATTACTAAAGGGACTTGAGGACTTGAAAGTTGACGGACGAGTGGAGTCCATCCAAACTACTACATTAGTGAGAACGACCAGAATACTGAGAAGAGTCCTGGAGACTTGAGGAAACTTGCTGTCACTAAGACTCCAGTGAAAAACCATCAGCTAACGCTGATGTGAAAAACTCTAATGAGTAAATAATAATAATAATAATAATAATAATAATAATAATAATAATAATCTCTGCTTTGGTATCTTCTGATCATTAGGGTGGGTATTTTGTTGGACGAACACTATTTGAATGCATGTGAGTAAAAAAAATTCTCCTTTTGTAAATGGATTTTTTTAGCTTTAGTTTTGTTTAACACTTTAAACTGGCAAGTTCTTCAGCTTTCAGCACACACACACACACACACACACACACACACACACACACATATATATATATATATATTGTTGAAATATGTTATCATATTTGGACACATGATGAAGTTCAACATAATCAGAAAAATATCCAATATTTCTGGTTTGTACTGAAAGTTTGGATCCCCTAAAATACATCCCATGGCTTATCAAGCCTTTTCCTCTGGGAATTCATTGATAATCTCTTCAGTTTTGAATTTAGATTCCGAAAATATTCGCTACTGAAAGGAATTCTCAACTCTTTCAGCCTTGAGTTAGATTGATAAACCCTTCAGAGCTGATTTGGATTTAAATCCTCACAAAGAAGTAAAATATGTTGAAAATGGATGTTGTATAAAATTAATACATTTTTAAAGACTGTAACTAGGTATAAATGAATCATTTTCTGATATAAAATTCTATTCATTAATTCAAAGGAAATGTTTCTCTTATAAATAATAATATAAAGAATGACAGCCGTTTAAAACATACCAAAAATTTCAGCTTTAAAAATTAAGACTGAAACGAACACATTGTATATTGCTAAATAAGAGGGTCAACCCATCAAGTACGTTCATGACAATATGAAGTATTCACTGGTGATAAAAATTTATGAAAAGAATTCTACTTTTCTTTAAAAGTAAGGAAAATGTAATTTTCTCAAATGAAAATATGGGAAAACAATTTACGTTGAGAGTACACAAAAAATTAAAAACTCAATTTAAAAGGTCAGTGAAAACGTGAAATCTGCACACCTGGAAATTGTCAAAACTATCAAAGTAAGCAGGCAGCAAGAATATTGTTTGGGGGCTGTAAGTGCATTGACGCATTTAAATTCATAACATCCAAAATTAATCTTTGTTCACTTGTTAACATTAAAAGGTCAAATCAAGGCTTTGGATCGATTAATCTGATCTTTGATCCTATTTTTTTTATTATTAATTAATATAAAAAGGGAAACTCATCTCACAACGTGAGGGTTATGAATCTAAATTAGCCAAACCCTTATAGAGTGGCTTGATTGGAAAACAATTAAAATCTGATACGTAAAAAGGATACACTTCTCACAGACATTAGATAAGAACTTTTGATTGGCTGACCAATCCTAAAGTCGTCTAAAAATTCGAAATGGTCAGTGGTTGGTTAGTTAATCGAAAATGTTTCTCCCCAGGGGAATTCTCAACAGAAATACTTCTCTAAGAGTTAAAAAGGGGGAAAATTTGAAAACCGAAGACAGGAGAATCAGTAAAGAAGTCTCATCTAGCACGAAATCCTCTTCCGCGAAAACCACAATCCCTGACAAATTACCAGACTGTTTAACATAGGAAAACAACACCAACCAAATTTCTCGACTTGCTTTTCTCTCAGCACAAAAAGCAATTTCCTAATATATATTTTAGATATTCTTGTTTTACAACAGTGTTTCAATAAATATTTGTTATCTTTTAACAAAGAGGTTTCTTGTCTTTGAGTTGCCAAAACTAGAGCAAATTGTTCCAATCGACCACTCTGACTGTCAAAAATTCCGTAAAGAATGTGTCATCTCTCTTCAGTTGATCTTTCAAACACAGCGTGGGTATTGGAGTTGATAAAACAATTAGCCGGAAACGCACGTCATTGTCACGGAACTAAAACCGCATCAAGTACTGTGACTAGCTTAAAACTACGCAATAAGTCTCTTTTCCAGGACTTTGGGGACCGTTCTACCGACACTAATCATAATTAGAACCACTGCCACCTTCATGTTCCTTAGTTTTTTAATTCTCTGACTGAAACCAAGTAGTTATATCTCTTTCCGTTTTATAAAATCACTCGTTGGAACAGCGAAATCCGTGAAATGACAAGTTCTTTTTTTCTTGTTTATAAACACAACACCTAGTTTATAAACACTACATCTGATCTTCTGATCGGGATCTGATGATCAGTGAACATCTTAAAGTCTCAGAGAATTTTCAACGTCTCATTCTTTAGAACAGATTCTGATTTTTGCGCATAATATTTGTCAGCACGACCAAATTTTAGTCTCGTGTACAATTCCCAGTGGATCATCTTTCCCCATAGTTATGTTTGTTCTTACACTTTCCGCATTCACTTGATATTTTCCTGCTTATTATCCCTTTTTGCTTTGACATAATTAATCCTTATGACATTAGAAGTGGCATTTTAAGATCAAAATTTGGCTAATGATACCTGTTAGGTTAGAGACATATTCATCCACGCTCATAAAAAAGCAAAATAAAACGAAACAAAACTTGGTTTTGAATAACATTAAAAAATATTCTTTTAAGCTAACTTTCAAAACCTTTTCTTCATAGAAACAATCGTAGATTGCTTATTTTATGTGAGATCGTTTTTTAAAAACAGCTTTCCACGAACTGTTCTTCAGAAAACTTTCAAAGTTTTTTTCTTTTCTTTTCTTGAATATGGCTAATGTAGAATGTAAATATACTAGGCTGTACTAATGTCTGGCCGGGAAAAAAGATTGAATTCTCTTGTCTGGCAGACGTTATTTTCTGCCCAAAATGATTGAATGAATTGGATTGTATCGGAGATTGATAGGAAAGAGAGAAACTAGGCTGTCATTTGAGAAGGCTGATTTGCTTTGCAAACAGAATTTGAGAGGACGATGGGAAATGTTTAGTAAAAGGATTTTATAAAAAAGTTGTTTTCAAGTTATGATTGTTTTTAGTTTTCTAGATAACCGTAGTTGCCCAGAATTGATGAAATTGAAGTTTTATTAAGAATAGAGAATAGAATAAAGCAACATGTGCACCCCCCAGCAATTCGATCTCACAGCTTAACCCATTCAACCAGTTCGTTTTGGTCTCTACCGGCAGAGATCTTAAGCCCCACAAGATGCGCCGCGCGTAGGGGGAGGGGTCAGCATAGTATGGTTAGTATATATTTTTATGATTTGTGTCTCTCTCCTCGTGTCACGAAGGACTGACGGTAGAAATAAATAAACTCTTTCGTACCGCCAGTATTTGTATTATTACTGTTGTTATTGATATCCTTATGGCGATACAACATACGAATAAACTGTAATCAGATCCTAGACAGTTGCGCTGGAAAAATAGTAATTTGATCTTCAGCAGCAATGTCTGGAAAAGGCAATTTGATCCTTGGGGATTGTAACTGGAAACAGCAAATTGATTTTCGGCAGTTGTAACTCGAAACAGCAAACTGATCTTCGGCAGTTCTAACTGGAAATGGCAATTTGATCCTAGGCAGTTGTAAATGGAAACAGCAATTTGATCTTCGGCAGTTCTAAATGGAAACAGCAATCTGATCCTTGGCAGTTGTAACAGGAAACGGCAATTTAATCCTAGGCACTTGTACACTGGAATTGGCAATTTGATCTTCGGCAGTTTTGCAAAGGAACGGCAATTTGATCTCGGTGAGTAGTTCTAAGAATATGAGCAATTTAATCATTGGCAGTTATACCGGAAAACAGCAACTTCTTCCTTGGCAGAGTGTGCATATACTACATTCCGATCCTTTTACGGAAAAATAGATAAATAAATCTGCAAATCCCTCTCCCAAAACACTCATGGCGAGAAAAGCATTAATACGAGCGAGATCAAAAAGTATCAAGACAACAAAAATAATGAATGAAGCGTTAATGTTCTTCGAAATATTTCCTTTGGAATGACTTACACTTATTTCAACGAATTTTGAATGGTTCGAAGCAACTCTAAGACTCCCATTATGATATAGTGTGAATCTGTACCGTCGTATTGTCTTTGATATTGTTCACTTTCTTAAATTTTGGCCCAGAGATGAATTTTCTGTTGAGGAAACAAGAAAAAGTTGCAGAGAGCCAGTTGTGGTGAATTTCACTGGTACAATCCTCTATCTAGAATGTTGGTGCCTTGCTTTATAATTATTTTTCAAGTTGGAACTGAATTGTCCCACGGAAATCAAGACATAACAGTGTAGATCTTTAGACATCACCAGTTTATTCAGCTGTGCATGTGTTTTCATATAACTTCAAAAACACCCTGTCATCGAGACTTAGAATACGCTGTCTGTATCTCCTGCGCAGAGGTAACATCCTCCCTCCCCAAAAAATGATGTATACTGGGTATGACAATAAACTAATATCTAATGGTAAGGTATGTTTAAGAAAATCTGGGGATTCTGGAGTACCCCTTCATTGTCATTACTCTCAGGTCCACTCTGAGGAGGTGTAATACTACCTGTAAGAGTCCTATCTCTGGGTTAAATTGATTTGTTAAAAATAGGTATACTTGATATCGCATATTTCTGTGCAAAAAACAAACCAAAAAGCTGACCACCGCCAAAAAAAAAAAAAAAAAAAAAAAAAAAAAAAATCCAAAACAAAAACAAAACAAACTCTTACGAAACAACTACAAAGAAAATGTAAATACAAACGTACAATGAACGCGATTCCTAAAATAAAACAAGCCGGGTTGATATGCCGTTAAAATCAACCAATCATATTAAAAATAAAAGCAAAAACGAAACAAACAAACTTCAAACTTCATTCCTGATACTTTTTGATCACACTTCCTATATATATATGTCCACTTACACATAAACATCCACTCACATACTTAGTCACTGGAAAAAATAGAGAAAGTCGAAGGTATAAAAACGCGTACTCATCTCCTTGTAAGTATAAATAAATGCCAATTACAAGAGATTTCTATTATTTTGCAATGCAAACAATTATCGTGTATGACACGCCTCGAAGTTATCGACCAGAATTTGAATGACCTTCTGTCTTGGAAGCCAGGCAAGACCTCTTCTATTTTACTGAGTGGACAGAAGCGTGTGCACCCGGATTTGCAAAACTGCTGCAAGGATTACCGAAGCACTTGGTCTACCGAAGATAGTTGGGATATATGAGGGTTGGGGATGAGGGACAAATGTATATCATTTCAAATAAGTGCAAAGATTTGTCCTTGTCAATAAAATGGACGAGAAAGAGATAAAATGGCTTAGAAATACAACAACAACAACAACAACAACAATAATAATAGAAATAATAATAAAAAGATTGATGAAATCAGGATTTCAAAAATGATTGAGTTGAAAAGAAGAGAAAAAACGTGAAATATATTCAGAGAATGTAATATTCTCAATGTTGGCTTCTAAATCATAATAAAAGGAGAATCCTAAGAGGATAAGTCTAATTGGGGAGTCAATAATGCCTCTTTTTTTCCCTTTCCTCGAAATTCAAGTGTAAAAATAATGTTGTTAGAGGAGTTACATAAACATTAGGATTATCAACATAATGAAAATTGAATAGTTCTAAAAATTGACAGAATTATTCTCAAGTGTAACTCTGTGAAATGAACATTTGTAGAAATACTAGCTTGAAAAACTATTATATTTAATACACGAAGAAGGAAACGTGGACATAGATAGTAAGATAGTAAGAAGCAAGTTATGTGGTTTTACGCAGTGAATATTGTGAGTCAAATCAATTCAAAAGTTTTCATTTGAAAGCTGTGCGAGATGGTGTTTGTAGTTTGCTTCGCCTGATTGATGAAAAAAGAACACTTGGCTCAACTTGCTCAATGGTGAAAGTGAGCAATTGGTCTGCGTGTGGGATTTCTTCTATAGAAAACACGCAGTCTAAAGGTTAATCCAGGAGTTTGTTTCATTATTACTATATTTAATTAGTACAAGTGAAATACGGTTGGAACTGGTTTGCAAATTGGTTGAAAAAAGCATTTTCGTCTGCTTTATCGATTGTGAACATCTCACAGTGATTATTATACATAATCCAGATAAGAAATGAAACATTCAGGAATTTAGTTGATCACCAAAAATAGTGAAAATAGTAACAATAAAAAACATCGTATTAGTTGATATAAAAGGAAACAAGAACTTTAAAAAGGATCATAATTCCCTTGGGTCATATCTAAATAAGAAATTTACTTGTCAGCAGATATAGTTGCATATTTCTTCCAGACAAATTGGTGCTTGAACTAAAGTAAAACTGAATTTTTTAAGCTGCCAATGATGTTCTTCTCGGACGACTGATACACAACAATCTTCTTTTCCTTCAATTTGGCTTTGTGCCTGCCTAAATTGTTTATATATGAAAAGAAAACCGTGAGGAAATGACGGAAAATTTGTAAAAAATGTAAGTGTTGGGCGTTTTGAATGCTTCCAAAGGCTCTAAAAAGGTTGCAAATCCTAGAAATCCATAGAATACTAAATACCATTAAAACGTGAGAATTACTGAAAACAGGAACATATTCAAGATGGTATTGGGCTATTGAAAAGGCCTAATGCCAGCCATTCTCCCTGCAATCTATAATAATAAACGAATGCAGCAAGTAGCACAAATGAAGTACAAGACCAGACATGTCTGGGTAGAAAAGGTGGTTCACTGAGAATTATGCAAGAGATTGAACTTTGACCATACCACCAAATGGTATATGCAAAATCCAGAATATATCCTAGAGAATGATACATAAAATTCTCAGGGATTTTTATGATACAAACGGATCACTTAATCCCGGCTAGAAAATCATAGATAGCGTTAATTGAAAAAAAAAAAAAAAAAAGAAAAAAAAAAAAGAAAAGAAAAACCAGAAAAAAGAAATTAGAGAAAATTTGCCTTGTTGTGGATTAAGCCGTTCCGGCTGAAACCAGAGTGAAAATAAAAGAAGTTGAAAGGATTAACAAATACTTGAACTTTGCTTGATAACTAAAAAACCGTGGAACATGTAGATAACGGTGATACCAATTGTAGTCGGTGCGTTTGGGATGGTTGCCAAATGCTTTGAGAAAGGATTGGAAAATTGAAAATCAGTGGAAGAATCGAGACCTTTCTGACCACAGCATAGCCGAGATGAGGAAACTTGCTAACACTCAACCCCCAGTGAAGTCCTATCAGTTAACGCTGAATTGAAAAACTCGCAAAGATTTTTTTTTGACCCTTGGAAAATTTGATAATTCGTGAAAGAACAGAAAAACGTGTAGAGTAAAGAATTTTTAGTAGTGGCAACTCACTCCATATCACATGACTCCTTAGCAAAAATGCTGGTCATAGGAATAATTAAGAAGAGAAATAAGGTCGGGTATTGTAGAATACCCCCAAATGGCTCATGTTTAAATAATCAAACTATAGTATCAGTCATTAGCCAATTCACGCACTAAGTAACAGCTTAATTAACGAATTAAGACAGAATCCAGTTTTTAAAAGGTGACCATTGGACTTTTATAGCCAATATTGGGAACCTGACGTCATCCTGCAAATGTTGGGTGTTCTTATTTCAGGTACATAAAAATAAAAGGAACAATTCATCTGAATAATATCAAAAGAAAAAATGGAATAGAGGAGACAATAAAAAAATCATCGACTGTTATTTTAAAAGCAATCTGACTTAAAGAATACATAAGAAACAGATAATAGAGATTAAGATAGAATTTGTTAAATTTAATACAACAAATATGAAAGAATTCTATATCAAGTCTGATTGATTTTAAAGAAAGGCTGGTTGTCTGACCTAGAGATACCAGAAATATGTGGACAGGTAAATCATGAAGAAGATACACAAAAAGATCGCCCTAAACGAATTAAAACACAAAATACCGAAAAAATAATGACCTCAGAAACCAGAAACGCATCAATTTTAACACAAAAAGACAAATTGGGTTGGAAAGGTGATCACCGGGAATCGTACAAGAGACTGAAATTTGACTATACAACCAAATGGTATATGCAAAAACTGCAATCCATCATAGAAAAAGAGACGTATAAAAGTCTCTAGGATTTTGAGACGCAAAGGAGACGTCGAAGTAATAAAGAACAAAAAAGAAAAGTTGCCATCTTGAGGATATTACCATTCCAGTGGACCCCAGATTTAAAATAAGATAAAGTGAAAGAACAGATAAATACGAGGACTTTGCCAGGGAATTAAAAAAATTGGAATATGAAGATGATGGTGATACTAATTGTAGTTGGTGCACTTGGAACAGTCCCCAATGGATGAAAAATGGGATTGGAACAGTTGGAAGTTAGAAGAAGAATCGAGACCATTCAGACTATAATATCGTTGAGATCAGCCAGAATAGAGAGAAGAATCCTGGAGATTTAAAAAGACTTGCTGTCACTTAGACTCCAATGTAAGCTTGCTAGCTAACGCTGGTGCGAAAAACTCTCAAGGATTGAAATAATAATAATAATAGTAATAATAATAACTGAGATCGACCTGAATACTGAGAAGAGTCCTAGAGACTTGAGGAGACTTGCTGTCACTCAATCCCCAGTGAAAGACCATCAGCTAACGCTGATGTGAAAAAATCTCAAGGAGTAAATAATTAGCAGCACAAAACAACGTCACAAGAACCAATCATATCAAAGCAAGAATAGATAAGACGCAACAAAATAGCAAATGTAGGTTATGTGGTGATAGAAACGAAATGATCAATCACATAATAAGCGAATACTGAAAATTAACACAGAAGGAGTATAAGAAGAGACACGACTGGGTGGGCAAGGTGACTTATAGGGAGATACGCAAAAAATTTAAATTTTAACCATACGAACAATGACATACGAGAATGACACACACAAACTCCTTTGGGACTTTGACGTACAAACGGATCACCTAATCTCAGTCAGAAGACCAGACTTTATAATAATAATAAAAAAAGAACTTGCAGAATTGTGGACTTTGCTATCCCTGCTGACCACTGAATAAAACTGAAAGAAAGAGAAAAGAAGGATATTGCTAGGGAATTAAAAAAAACTATTGAAGATGAAAGTAACAATTATACCAATCGTGATTGATGCTTTTGGTACCGTCAACAAAAGATTATTAAAGGGACTGGACTTGGAAATAAGAGAACGAGTAGAGACCACCCAAACTACAACATTATTGAGAACAGCCAGAATACTGAGAAGAGTCCTAGAGACTTGAGGGGGCTTGCAGTGACTCAAACTCCAGAGAAAAACCATCAGCTAAAACTAAAGTGAAAAACTCTCAAGAAAAAAATAATAATGATAGTAATAATAATCGAAGATTCTTTCCAAATTGGTTTAAAGAAGTAGAAATCCTAGGAAAAACTGAAAGCATCGAGATGGCTGTGTTTTTAAGGTCAACTAGAATACTGAGATGGGTGCTAAAGAATTGAAAAGACTTACTGCTATTTGATCTAAAAAAAGTTACGAGATACAAATGGAAGAAACAGATGACATCGACGACGACGACCACCACCACTATCAATTATGATAATAATAATTTTCGATGGCCTCGAACAATTAACAAACGATTAGATATATAAAGATAATTATTGACTGAGCTAAGGAACATAGTGGTTTGTAGACAGTGCAGAAAAGAAATGAATCCATCAGACATAAAATAAATGAATGCAGCGGCAGCAGCAGCAGCGGCAAAAGTAATAATAATATATTTTCGTAGCCCGCTGAAGTGTCTTCTTTACTGGATGAGTAGCAGATATATATGGACTGGAAAGTCAGGAAGAATATGCTCAAGAACTCTCTAAACGAATTGAAACACAAAATACTGAAACCAAATTATTTCAGAACCCAGCACTACAATATAAACGTTAACACAAGAAGACCAAAAAAATATACAGTTGATGAAGAAAATCATGACTGAAAAGAAGACTATATCACCTTCCCTCAGGAATGAAGACTAGCAAAAGTCAAAGTTGAAACCGAAAAAGTAAATAAAATTTAAAAAAATATCCCAACGGACAATATTACTGAACTAAACGAGCTAATTTCCGCAATAGCAAAACTAGTCAGTATTAAGATTGGTATCTCTCTAAGGAACCCGAACAGAATTACAAAACTTGGAAGGGAAATGAGGCTAGAAGGACAAATACAGAAACTGCGACAAGAGAAAGTACTAAGGAAGGAAAAACATACAAGGGTACATAGGAATAAAAAGACCAAAATAAGACAATTGCAGAAAAGTCTGACAATAAAACTGAAATGAATAAATCAGAAAATATGGGTGAAAGAAGGTAGACTCAAAATATACCGGGACAGGGTGAAGCAAAACAAACAAAACAAGATTTTTTAAAATAACCGAAGAAAATTCTTCCTCCAATTTAGTGGAAAATACACAAGACAAACGGAGAACCGGATGCAAAATAAATAAAACAATTTTAGAGTAAAAATATGTGAACAAAAAGAACATAACAGATAGGCTGTAAATTTTGTTAATGCAAAAAAAAAAAAAAAGAAAAAAAAAAGAAAAACAAGCAAATAAACAAACAAAACAAAAAAAATAACAAAAAACAAGTGACAAAACGAGAATTGAAGATATAAACCAATAAATAATTATATGATTGATTGATTTTAACCGCGTGTCAATCCATTAAAATTTATTTTTAGCCAAGAGAGGAGAAAATTGCGTTCAGTGTACGTTCAGTGCTGTTATATTTTGGTGTAGTTATTTTCAAAGATTTTATTTGCACACAGTAATAAGATATCAAGTATTCTTACCTAATACAAATAATTACCTACAGTTATTTGGTTTCAAATAACCACTAATAACACTGGTAAAAAAAAAATGGTGTCGAGGCACCAAACATCTTTTAAAGCTAATTTTGGAGCACTGAATAAAAAAATGACCTTTCATTTTCTTGGTTACCTGCCATTTTTGCTGAACAGAAATGTCTCATTTTTGGAAAAAACATTTTTTCATTTGTTTTCTGTATACATGATATAAACAGATGGTAAAACTTCTCAAAGTAAAAGCATAGAAACCTCTCAATCCGTATTTAAACCAACAAATATTGGTTTACTTATTGAGAAATACTATTTTTGCAATAACAATTAAACCCTAAGTCTTTCAAAATAACAATATTGAATATAACAAGACCAACAAGTATTTTCATCAAATCATTTAATAAACTAACAGCAGATAAAACCTTCGTGATCATAAAAGCTATGAAAAGAATTTTTTCTTTCTTGATTATCATATTCAATGTTATTTAAGTCCCTTTTGATACTCCCGCAGTAGTCAGCCATCATTCATTTATCCCGCCGTCCCTGGTTGCGCTCTTCCATTGTTTTGATATCCTGAGGGAATTGCTGTCTTTGCTCCTCACTCATATCACTGCAATTACCCGGAAATTTATCGAAATGGCTGTATAAAAAAATGAACCTTAATATTCGTATTAGCGCCTTTGTCCTGTAGACTTTCAACAGCTTTACAACAAACACCTTGATGTTTTCGACCCGGAGATTCCCTAAGATGTTTTTACTACGTCAACGGCGTATAATTCTAAATCATTCTTTGAATTAACAAATTCATCATCCTTAACGAGTTTCATGATATTCATCATGTGCAATGGAATAAGATCATTCAACTGAGACAGGAAAACAAAAGCTCCCAATGTACTTGGCTTCCTTCCGTAATCAAAGTACAAAAGAGATAAATTTATGAATATCAAATAAAAGATTTTAGGGATTTTAGGGTTTCATTTTTGATGTCACTTTAGTTATCAGGTTTGCTAAAGTGCATTACTGAAAAAGTTTATCAGTTAATTTGGATTTTGGCAAGTTTTTGAAAAAATTCGGTATTTTTATTTTAAAATTTTGATTCAAAACATTTAAAAAAAAAAAAAAGTTTATTTCAGGTGGCTAATAAAATTGTTCGACCTACCAGAAAATTTATGGGTATCTATGACTTTTATTAATTAAATTTTGCGATCAGCCAAGATCATTAATTGATCTTTTTTCCAAAAATGAGCAATTACAGTACAAAAAAAACCGTAGCTAAGCATGAAAAACTAAAGATATTTTTGGAATCAGCACCATCAAATCAGCTAAAAAACGTGTTTTTCTTCTTGGCACCCAAAATTGAGTTAACCAGTGTAATTGTAAACAATTATTGCTTTAAGTAACTATTCTAAATAGAAACAAATTACAATTATTTGTCATCAAGCATTCCTCTCGAATCTGAATAATTTCTAAACAAATCTTTTTGACCCATAGAAGGGACTATAATACGTACAATCATTGAGGGTAAGAGTGGAGCTGGGATGAAGTTTAGTGTCATAGCGTCTGAACGGGATACAGTTACTGTATTATAAGCCCGGCCGACAGAGCGGAGGAAATAATTAGGATTTTGAATGAGAATAGGTTATAAAATCAACGAAGATAAACCCTAAAGAACAAGGAAATTATTAGAAAATCAACCGTAGAAACATTATGAAAGTAATACTTAACAAGAAAGTACTCCTCATGAAATATTTTGATCGTTCCTTTACTAAGCAAGAGAAGAATTTAGAAATTTGCATCAGAACAAAGAAGTTAAAAAGATTTATTGACTTGCATCCGAAAGAGAGCATTCATACAATGTATATGAAAAGAAAACTAAAGAGGAAGAGAATTTGTATGCATTGAAGATGAAGTGTCTGCTCGGCTGAGAAAGGACTTGATTATTTGGAAATATTCATTACAACAGTCAAATTAGCAAAACATTTTTACATGAAGTGAAACAGAAAATGATGATTAATAATTTGTTGATTTTAACGGCATGTTCACCTTTCTAGGTTCTATTTAACCCCTCCACGTAACGCTAACAGATACGAAGATCATTAAAGAAGTTTCTAGACTTTTTTCGTATGGGCACTTTTATTGATAGTACACACATGAAGCTCTAGTCCCCTTCGAAGTAATCTTCTCCGGCTGCAATACACTTGTTCTACCGTTTCAACAAATTCTGGAAGGCCCCATGGAAGTCCTCTCGTGTGAGCGTGTCAATGACCTTTGTCACAGCCTCTTTCATCTCCTAAATTGTCTCATAACGATAGCCCCTGAGCTTAGGGAATAACCAAAAGTTACTGAGAGCAAGGTCTGGACTATAGGGAGGGTGAGGAACTGTCTTGATACCCATCTTGGTCAAATAGTCTGTGACAAGGATGGAGTTGTGGACTGATGCATTGTCCTGGTGGAAATGCCACTGACCCGATTTGAAGAGTGCTGGTCTCTTCCCTAGGAATCTCTTCCTGAACTCCCTTAAAACCACAACATAGTGATCCTAAACCTAACTCTAACCCTTTGGCCAATCAACTCTGGTGTTCTGACTTCTTTACTCCGCACACACCTCTCATCATCCCTCACAGACTCCCTGCCTTCCTTGAATCTCTTATCTCAAAAACTGATGCTTGATTCATGTAAGATGGTTGAAAAGCAGTCTGAAGCATTCCATACGTTTCTGTGGCAGGCATTTTTTCCAAGTTTAAAACAGAATTTTATTGCATATCGTTCTTCTAATGTGTCCTTACGTCCAGATTGCATTTTTGAAGTTCACCAGCTGTGACAATCAGGCTTTAGTAGGGTGTATTCTAATTGCTGCTGTAGCTGTTGATTTGAACCTGAAATGATAAAAATTGGTCAGCATCTCATAAGATGTATAGCAATAAAATACTGAATTTCCAAGAGTCTATGACAATCTTAAATGCTTGTACAAAAAAAGTCTGGAAACTTATTGAAGGCACCACGTACTATCACCTCGGGTCAGAGAGGATATTGTTTTTGCACCAGACATAGGGTAAACAAAAAACTAAGAAATTTTGAACACCTCTTAGGAAGCCAAGAATACTCTTTTTACAGAGAAGCATCGTAGTGGAAGTATTATGCCATGGAAAAATATTTTTTTATTAGATGGTCTTAAGACAATGGTTAGAATAATAAAAAAGAACCACCTCCCTAAAAAAATGTATGGAGACGTGCTCAGAGAGATTTTTAGCTGTAATTGCAGTAAAAAGAGCGGGTTGTGGGGCTGACTTACCGACAAATTATTGAATCTTTGGGACGAGGGGGGTAGTTTTATTTACCGATGTATTCATTGTTCTTTTGGTTTTATTTCTTGTTTATTTGGCATCTTAATGGATTAGGCAGGTGGTGTCACTCAAATGAACCCATACCTCTCAAAATTCAACCAAAATTCAGGTTATAAGGCAAAAAAATTATCAAAAAGGTTTCGAGTTGAACACAATCACAACCAAATATTCGTAAGTTATGAAAAGGAACTTGAAGGAAGAGGAGAAAAAAACCCAGCAAAAAACCCCAAAAAAATAAAAACCAAAAATCGAAAGAAAAGAGGGAATTACGAGACAAGATTTGGGATTGATTAGTGGAATTTCGTGCTGCTATTACAACAACAACAACAACTACTACTACTACTACTACTACTATTACTTCTACAACTACTACTAATGATAATAATTTGAGAAGATGAGAAATATAATTGGTAATAAACTACTGCTGATACTACTAAATAGGTTTTAGTGTCTCTTCCATATTTTACATATCGTCATCACTCCATTCTTTCTGTCTGCTAATGTTAATCTTCTTTCTCCGCCTTTTCTAAGTTGAATCCATGCCGCCTGAGCGAATAATGCATTCTCTTTCTCATTTAGTGCTGAGTCTTTGCCAAATTTGAAGACAATCAGGGCAGAATATAGCAAAATCAATGGCGAACGACCGAAGAAAGTGGTTTCGGTGCCTTGAAATGATCCACTTCATTGTATATTGGCATTGTTAGCAGTTGGCATCCAGGCAGATGAATGGTTATGGAGGAGGTAAGGTGATGTATGAAGGGGGAATGGATGGTAGAAACTGACTCCAGGAGGCCAAAGAATTAGCGGTTCGAAATCAGTGCAGAGGGGAGGAGTCGGAGTTGGTAGATGCCATAGATAAAGATATTTATTTCTGGGGTAAGCATAAGAATAGAAGAGTTAGAGGGGAAGGTAAGATAGATAGATAGATAGATAGATAGAGAGAGAGAGAGAGAGAGAGAGAGAGGAGTTAAATAAGAATTGTACAGGAACATATCAAAGATAAAAGAAAATGTAAAAAAGGAAGACAATGAAATAAATAAAATAAATCGAGTTAACAGAGATTTGAATTATCAAAAATAAATTAGAAAAAAAAAAAAAGAGTGAGAAGTTCGAAAAGCTGGAGAAAGAAAAAAAGCTGAATATAGAGAATGATGGAGGAGGAGGAGGAGGAGGAGGAGGAGAAAGAATGAAAAAGATGGAGACCGTGAATGAGAAGGAAAGGAGAAAGATAAGTACAGTGAATGAGGAGATGAGAGAGGCTCCGGGAAAGAATTAAAAAGAAACTGAATTAAGAAACGAGAGAAGATGAGTAGAAGTAGGTTCGATTTCGTTTTTTTTTTGTTAAATGACATATCAACCTTCGAGGGTTATATAATTCCCAAACCATCTGTGTAGAAGAATAGCAGTAATAAAATCTAACTTCAAGCTGGGTGGATAAGTGAGTTCTTGCTTTGTCAGGGATATTAGTCCGAAAGTGAACGTACTAGCACGACTGGAGTTCGAACTAGCTTCCTTCGTAGGCTCAGTTCGGCACGTCGAGACCTTAAGTTACGGGCACTACCCACATAGTAGGCATAATCAGAAGCATGAAGACAGAGATTGAGGTGGAGGAAGGATTAAGAAAGAGATAAATAGGCCCCCCCCCAAAAAAAAAGGTAATTTAAAAAGGAAAAAGCGAAAAAATAAAATTTTATTATCGTTTTATAAAAATATTATCTATTACTTCAGGGAACGCTTAGTAACTGTAAAAGTTCAAAGCAGCACCAATCAGCGTTTAGAATAAAGCAGTGAAGGCAATCTTTAAATAGTTTGGCGTTGTTCAACCTTTATTTCATTTCTTCTATTTTGATCATCTTGTACCCTATGAAACTATTGTTTTTGTGATGTATATAAGTTCTTTTCGTATTGCTCATCACTCCCCTCCATATATATATATATATATATATATATATATATATATAAGGGGCGGAGATGGGATTAGTGATACTCGTGCCCGGCACGACCAATAACTCGGTCAATGTTATTCAAAATGGATTAAAAATCATCCATTAATTTCAAGCAAACATACTTAGTCTGATAGCAATTAAATTAAGTACCTATTCAAGTTTCGATAACTCAGTAGCCAAAAGTTCATAAATATATCTGGAAATAATACAACGATGCTGTTTTGAACGGATGGTCTTTGTCCGGCCACCGTCAGATCCACTGAACATCCCATAAAATCGGCTATAATGTTGAACACGCGTAATCCGTGCAAAGGGTCTTGTTCCCTTATAATAACAGTAATGTTAGAAATATCCGCTTTTGGCTGTAGCCAATGGCAAAGCAACTCAAAATACCGTGCTCAAAAAAATTAGCACAATGTGACTGCTGACAGCTGTCTTGGGAAGAGGGAGAGGGACAGAGAGAGAGAGAGAGAGAGAGAGAGAGAGAGAGAGAGAGAGAGAGAAAGAGAGAGGGGGGAATAGCAGATTATAGACATCGCTGACGTCATCATCATCGCTATGGTAAATGTTGGTTAAAAGGCGTGTTTTAATTCGTTTTTTTTACAAACAGATCTCTATTTCTTTAATGATAGTTGCATATATTACATTCTGTAACTAAAATTTGTTTATTTGAATACATTTTCAACAAATAATCTTTGTCATCAGTTTCTTTATTCTAATAAAAATATTTTTCTCGTCATAGTAATGAACATCTTCTCTTTTCTTCTATACTTTTGAAAGGAAAAAAAAACTTAACTACTGTATTAACAAGACTACAAATTATATAGTATCTTGATTGTTTACAAAAAAACCACCATGCAAGGTACGTTAGTCAATCTGTGCTATACAATGGAGAATCACGCAATAGCAACTATGATGACTTACTTTGGGTCCACGGACGACGGGTTGGGAACTGAAGTTGACAGAGTGCGGGGTGCACGAGTAGCAAAAATAGGCTAGAGTCGCCACTGGTATATATATATATATATATATATATATATATATATATATATATATATATATATTCAAACGTCATTTTATTAACAAGGGAAATTTTGCAATATAATGACATATTTCATCCAGGAAAAATATTATTTCATTTTTTGATATAATTTCTATTCTTTAAAACATATTTTCATATCGAAAATCAAGTTTCTGTATTTCTTCAGCATGGTAATCTTTGGACTGAGTTTTAGCCCTTTGCTCATGGTATTCTTCAGTTCATCAGCACTTGAAAACTTTTTTCCATGCAGAAATTCTTTTAAGGGGTCAAATAAGTAGAAATCAATGGGTCAGATTTAGAATGTAAGAAGAATGTTGCAGCGATTCCCAGCTACACTGATTGATGGTTTCAACTGTTTGTACAGCAGAATCAGGCCTAGTATTGACCTGGTGAAACCTAAGGACAACTAATCTTAGAAAAGATAAGGCCATTGTACAAAATTCTGTGTACTGTACCCTTAGAAATTTGTAGTCTTTTAGAAATGTCCTCAGTTGTTACTTGTCTATTAGAGCATCAACGGAATCCATCATTTCAGATGTGCTTGCCATTAAGAAATTGTCAAGCTTTTCTTCATTCTGAATACTATTTCGACCTTCTTTACCTAATTTAGGCTATTTGTGATTTTTTTTGATAAGTCATGCTTTTCCGGACACATGACACATTCTTTTGCAAATTGTACATGGTTTGTACTTCTTAAACTATAAATATTTAATGACACACCTTTCTTCATGCCTGGAGTCTTAAAAACAAAGATTTTTAAAGAATAAAATAGGATAAAAACTCACGATTCAGAGTCTCACGTTTTCAGTCTTTTTCTACAGAGTTAAAATTCTGAAGCGTTTAGCAGTAAAAAATGTACAATAATATCAACTTTGACGGGATAATATTTCATTGTAAAAAGGAAATGAAATCCTAGTATCTTTGATTTAGCAAAAAATCAACTTTTCTAAAAAATTGTGTTTAGTATATAAGCCATGTAATAGTTACGTATCTTAAAGACAGCAATAATCATTCAGTTGAATTCAGTCGACTTTAGACGTGTCGATTCTGTGTCACACAAGGATCCACAATAAGTTTTTATCATATTTTTATTGCGTCTTATAGTTTGAAATATTGTGACATTATCCTGAATTTTTGTGCATAGAGGATCGTAAAAAGTATATGGAGTAAAAACGCTTTCAGCATTAAATCTTGATTGTAATTATATATATATATATATATATAAAAGGACGGTCGCCAGATACCAACCAAAATCATTAAAGAGTCTCTGACGACAGCAAGAAGCACGAAACAATATAAAAGAATGAAATGAATAATTTATATATATATATATATATATATATATATATACGAGGTGGATACGATAAGTTTCGAAGACTTTTTTCGTATGGTAACGTTTGTTGATAGTACACACATGAAGCTCTAGTCCCCTTCGAAGTAATCTTCTCCCGCTGCAATGCACTTGTTGTATCGTTCCAACAACTAATGGAAGGCCCTATGGAAGTCCTCTTGTTTGAGCGTGTCAATGACCTTCGTCACAACCTCTTTCATCTCCTAATTTGTCTCATAACGACAGCCTCTGAGCATAGGGAATAACCAAAAGTTACAGGGAACAAGGTCAGGACTATAGGGAGATTGGGGAACTGTGTTGATGCCCATCTTGGTCAAATAGTCTGTGACAAGGATCGAGTTGTAGGATAGTGTATTGTCCTGGTGGAAATGCCACTGACCCTATTTGAAGAGTGCTGGCCTCTTCCCAAGGAATCTTTCCCTGAACTCCCTTAAAACCTCAACATAGTAACCTTAACCCTAACCCTTTGGCCAATCAACTCTGTGGTATTGACTTTCTTACTCCGCACACACCTCTCATCATCCCTCACAGACTCCCTGCCTTCCTTGAATCTCTTATGCCTCTCAAAAGCTGATGCTCGATTCATACAATATGGTTGAAAAGCAATCTGAAGCATTCCATACGTTTCTGTGGCAGGCATTTTTTCCAAGTTTAAAACAGAATTTTATTGCATATTGTTCTTCTAAAGTGTTAGATTGCATTTTTGAAATTCCCCAGCTGTGACAATCAGGCTTTAGTAGGGTGTATTCCAATTGCTTCTGTAGCTGTTGATTTGAACCTGAAATGATAAAAATTGGTCAGCATCTCATAAGATGTATAGCAATAACATACTGAATTTTCAAGAGTCTACGACAATTTTAAATGCCCATACGAAAAATGTCTGTCAACTTTTCGTATGCCCCTCGCATATATATATATATATATATTTATGTGTGTGTGTGTGTGTTAAATAGTGGATTAGCTGTATCTATGATTTGAAATCAAGTATAAATGATTTTAAATGATTCTAACCATTAACGTCAACTTAGTACGATTGACAGTTTAATGTCACTTGAAAGCTTTGTCTTTTATTGAACGAGTTAAAATCCGTTGATTAAAATTCCAGAAGTTTAGAAATTAAATTGTAACTTTAATTTAGTTAGCCAAGAAACCACTGGTAACGTGGACCTAATTTTCTATCTCTGGTCCAAGGCCTGATTTCCGAGTCGGTAAAATGTATGTAAAGAAAAGTTGTCAATAATAATAAAGTATATGTGCCCACTAAAATGACTTTGTCATTCATTCCATTAGTAGAGAACATGGGAGAGCGTGGGACGGCGAGAAAAGGCAAGTTGGTGTTGAGAATCGACTACTGACCGAGAGAATATGATAATACTACATTATGGTCTTGTAGATAAAGAAAATGAATAAAATGAATAAAATGAACGACAATCCATCAATATTTCACTCACTTTCATAATCCTGTTTCATTTTAATGTCTATTGCTTCTCTGCGAATAAAACCATTTAATTATGTAAATACATTTTACTAAATATACTCATGCATCTTCTTTCATTATTGGTCTTTCTCAAATTTAATTGTGCAATACAAGAATAAATGGTGGAAATATGATAGAAATATTACTAGATAAGTAAATACGGCTTGAAATTGGGCTGGAAATAATAATAATAATAATAATAATAATAATAATAATAATAATAATAATAATGTACGATATATTAACGTACAGGTTACATATGTATATATATGTGCGTGTTTGTGTGTGTCAAGAGAAAACTTAATATCGTCTATGGAGAAATTCATAAATAGAGTAAAAAATAAGATGGTGGTCAACTGATGAATATGAATAGCTAAGAAGAGATTCAAATTGAGAAAGAAAACGTGATTGTCTGTGTCAGAGAGAGAGAGAGAGAGAGAGACGAACACAGAGAGAGAGAGACGGACAGAGAGAGTGAGAGAGAGAGAGACGGACAGAGAGAGAGAGAGAGAGAGGGTTCTAACGTTTCTGAATGAGTGATTATGAGTTCCTTCTCTCTACCGCTCTAATCACCAATACTGTTAACGCAGAAACACACGCATCTCAGTAAAACTATTAAGAGCCTTCAGAGGTATTTGGTTTTGAACGAAGACAGCAAATTGGCGGGAAAAAGGAAAACGTTTAAGACGCGAGTACTTTATTTCGAATAATGTCGTAAATGTTCCGATTTATGCGTCCAAAGTTTATAAACTAGATTTTCGCGCGCTCAAATCTCAATGTGACTCCATAATACTTTGCAAAAGCATTCAATCTATTTTAACTCGGGGAAGACTTATACGAGTCGACGATAAACTAATTCGCCCAACCTTCCAGATTCATAGGTTTGTTTCACACTTGATAGATCAACTCATTATCCAACGCTGATTTCTATTACATTGCTTACTGGATTTCTCTCACTCTCTCTCTCTCCCTTTTTCTCTACCACACACATATATAAACGCAAATAAGCATTTTGAGAATGTACAACGACACATATTTGCATATACTCAAATTTGTAATGAAAATAAATAAATATAGGGGTATGTATCGGTGAATGAACATCTGTATGTACACAAGAGCATATCTGTATGTTTTCGTTGAATATTCAAAAGAATTATATCTACATAGATATGTGTATTCTGTTGTTTTCAGTATATATGCTAACATAAATACTCATAGATGTTCACAAATCATAACAAACTTTCCAAATATATATATATATATATATATATATATATATATATATGCGTGTGCGTGTGCAAGTGTATGTTTATGTGTACTGTGGACAATACAGAAAGTTCAAAGAATTCAAAAGTGAATATGACCCGAATATAGTACAGACATTGGTTGTTAACCTTTTGAGTTCGCAGTATACACGTGTCCAAGGAAATTTCTCCGTAAATGACACCGTCGAAAGTCAGCGTTAAGGTAAGCAACTTTTTTATGAAAAAAATTTTCTAAAATCTTGACTAGATCCTTGCCTATATTTTGTTTAGTTTGGTGATAATGTTTATGTAACGGTAAATAGAGAAAATAATAAAAGTAACGCCAATCTCTTTTAACCACTTTAATATTTTTGTGCTGTTTTATTTCAGTGTCAGTTGCGTCTCTGCTTATTAAAACCACCTAATCATGTGCATACACATTTACTAAATGCATCCATTCATCTTCCTCCATTAACTCTAAGGAAAAAGTTCCATGCATGAGGATTTATAAACTAGCAAGTCGTATTTTCCCGCTTGAAAAATCAGGATAGCAATTTTTGTTTTAATCTGAGCTCGAACGTAGGACATTGACGGGAAATACGCTATTGTCTAAGCTTTTAGAGAGACCCAACGTGTGTGTGTTAGATGTTTTTATAATTTTTAGTGTGCTTTATATATTGGACATACCATTAATAAACATGTTTACGCAGCTAATAATTTTCCCAAGTAAGTGATGGAGCATGAAATTACGTAAGTAAATGTTCCCATATATATAGAAATTCATTCATATATATATATATATATATATATATATATGTATAAAAGTATGTCTGCTCCTCTTTGTATATATATTTATGTATATATATATATATATATGACTAAGTGTATGTGTTTGATCGTTGTGCAAATTTACACGACTGAGTGAACGTATTTCAGGTCGGTAGTGGGAGTTGAATGTGGAAAACGGTTTTATTCAGGCCTAAAATGGCGATTGCATTTGACACTGTGGGAAAATCGACTGGTTATATGCGGAATATTCTCCGTCGAATCACAAATCAACTGTGAATTTAACTGAAGCGTTTAAGAAATTCAGAGTCAGATTATCGGAAAGATATGAGGAAATTAGGTGTTAAGAGAAACAGGAAAAATAATCGGAATATTGCAATCAGAAATAAGAAGAGAATAGAGGATAAATTGGACAGACAAACAGGAAAGTAAAAAGATGAGATAAATAGAGGAAGATTATTAAACAACAAAAAAGAATCCTCTATTAAATGGTTGAACAGTTCTAGTTGATACATTGATCGGACACTTACAGGTACTACCACTACAGGTTGACATAGGAGTAATGGCAATGAAGTGGTTCTTCACATTCCACAAAACTCCCGGACTGGAGCTTCATTATAAGATGGTTTAGTGTCATATATAAGGACACTCACTTGGGGGTGGACACTTACTCATCTGTTAATATGCAGTCGACGTATTCTACAGCCCAAGCTGACACAGCTTTTCGTTCTGGTTGATGTTTATACCATTTTCTCAATCCAATATTCCTAAGTATTCACATATTTTCCAATGAATATGATATTATATTTTATTATGTGTTTATATTCAATCAGTGTTACGATAGGACAACAGGACATCAAATAGTCGATTGCTTCAGTTACAAATTTGAGTTTGATCCATTTAAAAAAAGGTTTCCTTGATAGTTTCTTGTTGGTAGGCCCTAGTCATTTTCTGCTATTATTAACCCTTTTGTCTCTGCCAATAGTCCAGCACTTTCCGGCCAACAAATATTCTTTACTATATCAACATTTCTAATTATTTTTGGTATCTCAAAATAGGGTTTTTTGTTTTCAGGCGCTTTTTACTTGATTTAGTCTTTAGCTTTTTTCTTTTTTCTTTATGTTTTTTTCCTATATTGCATTATTATTATTACTTTTTTTTTTTTTACTCCTTACGAGTTTTTCAAACCAATGTTAGTTGGTGGTCTTTTCCTGGAGGTTGAGTGAGTGTAAGTCACAAAATGTCTCCAGAACTCTTCTGAATATTGGAACTGATTTTAACAATACTGCGGTTTCGAAGCTTTCGATCCTTCCAGTCTCTTTTCTAATACTTTTGGAATTGTTCCAAATGTACCATTTATTTTTGGTATCACCGTCACCCTCATGTTCCAGAGCTTTTTCCTCTCTCGGGCAAGACCATTGTATTTGTCGATCTTTTCGTTTTTTAAAAAAAATTTCTATCGTTTGCCACTTGAACAGAAAAAAAAGTCACAAATTTTTTTCTTATTAATTAAAAGTAAGTCTTGACTTCTGGCCGGTTTTAGATGATCCATTCATAAGTGAAAATGCCAATGAATTTTTTGCGTCTCATTTTCTCGGACCGATTCTGGTTTTTGCGTATATCATTTGGTAGTATGGTCAGATTTTAATTTTCTTACTGTTACCTGTGGATCCATTTCCCTGCCTAAAAGAGTAGAGTGTTGCTTAAAATTCAGCATTATAAGGTAAGGATCAAGAGTAAAGTGGATAATCCATGGAACAGAGTAGCGCCCTCCCCTACACCTCGGTGTTGTAGCTGTTGAAAAAGGGGAGCCTTCGGGTTACCCTCGACTAAGGTCGCTAATTTTACTTTTACTTACACTTATTGTATTTCTTTATTGTTTCTTCTCTGTTTTCACGTGACCTATGCTTTGTATTCTGTTGCATATTATCAATTTTTGTTTTGATATAAATGAGTTTTATGACTTGATTTTGTGCTTCTTTTAAAAGAGATTCAGTTTCTCTTGAGATTTCTCTTTCTTAGCCATGTCCATGTCTTCTCGTGTGAATTTGTCTATGTCATCTTTGGAGTGAAAGATTCATTTTTCCAAATCCATCCTTTGTTCATTCAAAGAATGGTTCAGAGTATCTTATTAGGGTTACTACTCCGGTATTTATTCCTTTGATGAGATGTCTTTTACAGAACTTGGTTTCGAATAGTTTTCTTGAACTTGTGAGGTACTCTTTCGAACTTTTTCTTTCATTTTTGTGACATCTTCCAATTTTCTTAAGTAGCTGAATCTTCTTCTTCTTCTTCTTCTTGCGAGTTTTTCACACCATCTTCATCCAAGGGTCTTTCACTGGAGTCTTGGTAAAAGCATATTTCTTCAGTTTTCAGGACCCCTCACAATATTCTTGCCTATCTTAACAATGCTGTAGTTTAGATGGCTTTGATTCGTCCACTGATTTCCAGTTCTTCCTGCCTCCTTTTCAAGGATCATACCAAGCACGCGAACTTCAATTGTATCACCGTCACCATCATGTTCCATAGCTTCCCCAGTTCTCTGGCCAAGTCTAATTATTGTTTCTTTTTTCGTTTTCTTTGTTTTTCACACAATGATTCGCTGGAATGACAGTATCCACTTAACGGCAAGTTCTCTTTTTTATAGAAATCAATAAGTCTAGTCTTCTGGTTGGGATTAAGTGATCTGTTTGTATCTCAATATACGAGAGCATTTAATGCGTTTAATTCTCTCGGACGGATTCTGGTTAGTGTATATACCATTTGTTCGTATGGTCAATTTTATTGTACAATTGCCAGTGGATCACCTTGCTCACCCAGTCGTGTCTAGTCTTATACTTATTTTGCGATAATTTGCTAAATTTGATTATCATTATCATTAACATTATTTAGAAAGGGATTCTGAAGCATCCGAATTTGGTGATTTGGAAATTTTAACAAAGACTTTTTGTCTGTCAAGCAATCTGTCTCTTTGATAAATAAATATTTACTAACCATGATCAATAGAAGAGAATAATAGGATTCTCAGATAGAAAGATAAATAGAGAGACAGATACATAGATAAATATGAACAAAGTGCTTGATAGACATATGGACAGATATGAATACACTATGATTATACACACACACACACACACACACACACACACACACACACACACACACACACACACACACACACACACATATATATATACAATGTTGTTTGCAGTATTTACAAATAAAGAATGACCAATATCGGTTAGAGAACAAATATAGGATTGCTTAGATAAAGAGGCAAAGGCACTTGCGATCATTAGTCTGCTGATTGTATAGTCGAGAAACTGATAGTCACCAAGAGCTGTTGATTTTATCTATTCTATCCTAACTTAGATCTATCTATCTATCTATCTATCTATCTATCTATCTATCTATCTATCTATCTATCCTCACTCGAGTGTCGTTCAAAACTTCTAAGCCTCACCCACAAAGAACAGTCATCGCAAAACATTTTTGGTGTGGCAAAAACACAACTACTTCTAATCTACAAAATAGTTAAGATTTCAATCAATTTCTGTGTAGGAGAGTGTCCCATTACAAGCAGTCATAAAATACATCAAAAATAAAGGTATGAGACCCAAGAAAATCCAAATATTTGCTGAGGAGCCTCCTTTCTATGCAACTGTGAAGAAGTGAATTGTGGAATTCAAGTGAGACGGGGAGAGCACTGATGATTCTGCTCGTTCATATTGTCAAAAAGCCTCAACCTCTGAGGAAAAACGTTTTAGATGACAGACGTCGTACTGTTCAATTGATAGCTAAGTCCATTGGTTTTCGTTCCGTTGACACTGGTTTAACTGTTTTTTAGAGATGGGTCCCAAAAATTCTGATGCCAAACAACAAGCTGAAAAGGATTGAGATTTCTTGGACACTTTTGACTTGCTTCTTGATAAACCTAAAGAATTTCAACTACTTTGAATGAAGAAGCTGAAGCAGTAAACTGTGGCTTTGAATTGCAACTCCATCCCCTTTACTTGCCATTCGAAAAAACAAATGAGGTCATGTGTGCTTTGATGGAGTTTTTGAGATACCTTGATTTTCCCTTCTTCGCTGATGGGACTGCGATATTTGAGAATCATTGGACCAAGAGCACTGATGTCGAGGGGACTATAGAGAAAAATAGGAAAAAGCTGTCTTGTCTCTGATTTTTTGTGGTTAAGGCTTAAATCACTTTGAATAACCTACGTATATATATATAGTACAATTTGATGGAGACTCAAACTCGGTTAAGTCGTCATAAGAGAGAGAGAGAGAGAGAGAGAGAGAGAGAGAGAGAGAGAGAGAGAGAGAGAGAGGCTATGTTGCATGGACTATGAAATATAGATATTTAATTATTTCGTATTTATCTTGACATAAATAAATAAAACATAAAAGAAATCTTACAGAGAGTTTTTGGAGAAAAATTTCGACAGTTCTTTGACAGTTATTATTTGGTTAAAAGTTATTTTTTGTTAGAGTAAATATTCATGGTTATTTGATATAACAAACTAAAATTTTCATTTATTAAAAACATAAAAAAAACAATTACAAGCTCAAAAGAATATTCGATTTGAGGTAAGTTTTTTTTAATAATCGAACTTATGCAACAATCTAATCATATGATTATGAGAGAAAGATCAAACTCCAAATACAGATTTCCCATCCAATTTTTTTTATTGACAAATAAAAATCAGTCAACTTAATAGTTTCTCTGCCTTGTTTCGATTTTGGCTTTGAATACTGAGTTTCTTCTTGGAGTGTGAAGATTATATTATAAAGGATTATTATCTGCAAATATTATAGCGAGAAAATCTAAAACCAATGATTTCATAATATTGAAAGAAAAAATTGCAGACTTATACGGACAGTGAATCGGCAGCACTCAGCCCATAAGATATATATATATATATATATATATATATTGCTCTGCATTGTGTCGCTGTAGCAGTGTGAAGCATCCTAAAGTAGTATTCATTTCTACTTTCTTTGAAGCCACCCTGTCCTTTCATTTGCGAGGGTCCTTAGCTCCTTTAACTACTTGCCAGATCTTAGGGCTCCTAGTCCTTCATTTTGGTGGTCCGTTAGCATCTTATTAAACAATTTTGTGCATTGGCAGACCATCGTACCCGGCAGTTATAAGACACTATAACAACATATTATAGGTATTTTCGTGCCGGTTTTTCTTCGTAGCACATGACAGTGGAATGTTGTTGCAAATCTTGTACAAAGCCTATTTACGAACGAGTTCACTCATGTATATATCTAGGACACACACAACCTTGGTGAAAACGAAACATCACTTTGAATAGATGAAAACTGAAGAAAGTGAGAGATTCTTGGATCAATGCTCTGTATTTCCACTGACGTAGCAGCACGTTATGTAATGGGCAATATTGCTTTCTGATGTTTCTGGAAGATATGGATAAGCGGATCGAAGATTCCTCTGACAAAGAGACTACGCCTATATGATGCAAAATATGTCTTTGATGATGTACAATTGCAGCCGTTGGGTAGGTCGAAAGGCAGCTTGATGCTTACCACTGTAAACACACACACACACACACACACACACACACACACACACACACACACACATATATATATATATATATATATATATATATATATATATATATATAATCTTTGTTTGTTCTGATCCGTGTTCTATATAAAAGTTTATCGCCAAAACAAGCATTTTTTTACCTTAAAAAGTTTCTAGGTTGCCTGCAATATAACTTTACGTAAGTAGTGATTTTTTCTAATGAGGTTAGTTTGTATATTTTGTTTTGAATGTTGCTTATGAATAAAAAAAGAAAAAAAAAGAAAAGAAAGAAAAAAAGAAAATAATAAGATTGAAAATGAACTATTTTTCTTTATTCAAATACATTTAATGATTTGGTTTGGTTTCTTTGTTTTATGTCATAACAAACATCGAGGATTATTTAATGTCAACGCAATTCTTGTATAAGAATAACAGATATATTATTTAACCAATGGTTGGGGGGATAAGGGTGTTCATACCTTTCCCAAGGGTAATGGTTGGAAAACGAACGTAGTAACGCGACTGGAGTTTAAAATCGCTTTTACTTCGAATCGGCTGTCAAGCACTTATAACTATTATGCCATTATGTTTTTTTTTTAATTATCTCTTCTTTAGTGATTCTTTTGTTACGTACTTTTATGATCATTTTCAATAGCAATAGCGTTGTTTTAAATCTTAACCTTTTCGAATGCCGACAGTTACTCTTATTTCAAATCGAATTCAATCACAAGAAACTACGAAATTTTTCTCAGATTTAAGAGGAATATGTTTACCTATAAAAGTGAGCTATTTACTTCCCAAAACCGTTCTTCAATTTTTTCATTCTATATAATCTTTTACTTTTTTTGGCAATTACAAGAATATATAACATTTATTTTTGTTATATGCGTTAACAAAAGTTTTGAAATAGAAAAAATTAACAAAGATTTTTCTCATAAAGTTATTTATAGTTTAAATTCAGGCAATTACTTGGCATGCATTTCAAGGAATTTCCTACGTAGAGCTTGTAAATATATAAAATAAATTCTTTCCAAGGATAGAAACTGTTTTTTAACGGCTTAAAAACCTGATGTTTTCCAGACATCCTGTGTCCCCACAGAGCTGTTGTTGGTAAGTTGTTGTTGGTCGGCTGGCAATTGCACATCCATGTGAAGGGGTCCATAGAAGAACGTAACATGATTTCATTTTAGCTTTTTCAGCAGTGTTCCGCATGTCTTGCTCGTTTTACTAGGATGGTTTTTGAGTTGAGAGGCAAGAAGCCGTACAGCTGTTGTCTCGTGAGGTGTTGCTTTCAGGATTTGTTCAATATAGCTCGTAACATTCTTGTGAAGTTCCCGTCTAGCTTTTTCTCTATAAGTTTTGTCAGTGTCCATGTGGTGCATCCGCACAGTAGTACTGACAAAACTCTTGCTTGGAAGAAATCTCATTCTATCTTATTAGGTAGATTAGACTTCTATATGATTGATAACCTATCTATAGCAGCCCACGTTTTCACTAGGTGGATATTGATATCATTTTCAGTAGACGAGACGCAGCTACAGGGGTATGTAAAATTGCCCACTAATTTCAGATGCTCACTATTTAGAGTGGAGGTGGCTCCTTCTTGATTAAATCCTGAAACCCGTTTTTTCTGCATTCAGGTGGGGCCCTATGTCTCCTACCGCCTGCTTTAGGCTATGCAGCTGGGATTCGGCTTGGGCAGGTGTATTTGCAAGAAGCACTTTGTTCTCTGCATAGTCTGTGTCCATAATAGTTTCTGCGGGGGATCGTTTGCTTCTTTGCTTTTTTTAGTGTTAGTGTAAAGTATTTTATTAGCTATATCGACGTTCGAAGTAAGTAATCTATTATAAACAGATATGGTGCAAATGTATACCCTTGCAGAACTCCAGCAACACTGTCAAAGAAGTCTGTGTCTCAATCCAGTAAGCGAACCTTGACTTTCATGTTACGATAGAGCTTTATGGCAATAACAATTTCTTTGGGGAGACCATAAGCTAAAGTATTTGCTCCATCTTCTCTCTGCGCGTGGAGTCAAATGCATTGGAAAAATCTACAAAGAAGAGTATTGCCTTAAAGTTTTTTTTGCACGGACTCCTATAATTCGATGTTGTATTTGTGATATTGTGGATCGATTTCTCCGAAAACTGTTTTGATATTTTTTAACAATTTTCTCAATTTCAGATTCGATGCGATCGAAAAGCAGATGAGAATAAACCTTTATCGCTGTAGAAGTAAAAGTTATGCAGCGCTCAGCAGAGACATTTGGAATCATCTTATAAAGATTTTTGCACACGGTGACTATCATTATAATATCCGCATACATACGCGCAGGTGTTCGTGGTGTCACTGTTATCGTCGTAGTGAATGGACTCGGTGACCCGAGTTCAAATCCGGTACCAGGCTGTATTTCATATTGCGTATATACCCTTGTGAAGAGTATCAATACTACGGTTGCCACCTCGCCAATTATGGATAAATGTGCAAACTGGGCTCTTTAACCTTGGTAATGCAACCAAACTAGGAGAAAGAAAACTATGAATTTAAAAACAGTTTTAGAAATAGATAAGGATAGGCCAGGCCAAGCTATTTATACCCAAGACAGGCTAAGTGAATTGCACCTCCACGACAAAATTAGGTTATGGGATGAGTTAAAAAAATACACGCGCAACTATTTTCGCTATAAACAAATGTAAAGTAGTCGACCCTAATATATATATATATATATATATATATATATATATATATATATATATATATATATATATATATAAAACAGGCATCACAAAATGGACAGGCCAGTCATCACTAAGAACACAAACGTATATTTATATGTTTAAATTACTACTGATAAAAGCATTTCTATATATCCTTGCCAGAAGTATATATGAGCATTTTTCGCAGTACACGCATTTCCATTGAGTGATAAATTGATATCCCTGTACACACAGGCACGTGTGTGCATATGCTGACTTGCATACACCTATTAATAGGCCAACACAGAGGCAACACACACTCATAAAACTATTCATCTACTTACGCAAGTAAAAAAATATCGAAACTTTGAAGTTAATTTCCATCGTAATGGAAAGAATCGATTGTCGTTTTTTTACGTCTTCTCTTGCAAGAGCTGCTTTTTAGACGCCTGACTCTGTTTGTTATGGCGAAAGAAAATACTTTCCTTTGTGATCAGTCTCCAATCTGTCTCTGCGGCGACAATCACTCTTCAGGCTTTTTCAGTTGTCCTTAACGGCAAATGAATTTGACCATTCAGGCAGTGAAGTGGACTTCTTTTTTTCTTTTTGCACCTTAAGTCGACTGCTCACTGGCCACAGATTGGTCGTTTGTTTCCCTTTATTTCTATTTTGTCGCAGTAAAACTGGAGAGTGACTTGAGCGTCTATTAGATGAAACTAATTTTCAATATTCACTCTATTAGGTGTCCATTGCACAGCAGACATATGAAGAGAGATTTAATGAAGAATAGGGTGAAGGAGGAAATAAATAAAATAGAAGATGAAGAAGAAAAAGAAATGTGTGTGTGTGAAAGAGAGAGAGAGAGAGAGAGAGAGAGAGAGAGAGAGAGAGAGAGAGAGAGAGAGAGAGAGAGAGAGAGAGCGATCTCAAAGGTCATAAATAAAAAAGGAAAGAAAAGAATATGTTCGAAGATAAAATTGGTTTTTGGCTAAGAAAGAAATGCCAAAGAAAACACAAAACAAAATTTGCGCGTAAATCTAAGGCTGAAAGCAAGCAAGGAATAAGAAATTGATTTTAGAGAAAAGGACTTCTGTCCAAAAAGCGACGACTACGTAGATGGGAGAAGCCACAAATGATATTGAGAGGGGGCAAGATATTCTTTTTCGATAAAAAGTAAACGACGTAATGTTTTGGGTCGGGGAGGAGAAGAAGGTTACGAGCAGTTGAAGGGAGAGTGAAAGGGAGTGGGAATGCGTTAATAAAGATGAAAAGATAACTACATATGTAGAGCGTTAGAAAAGGGCAGTGAGTTATTGAAATCAGAATTCAATCAGAAAGAACTTCATCACACGCCTAGAACGAACTCTGAACACACAACTACAGATGCAGGAACAGGTTTACTGGCACATAAGCAAACACAGCAAAAAAAATCTTCTGCCTTTAATCATACATTTTCATCATGCACTCATTCGCTGCTCTTATCTATCTATCTATCTATCTATCTATCTATCTATCAAACGAAAAGTGTATATATATATATATATATATATATATATGATATTTAATTAAGGTGGAATGAATGAATTTCGAGTAAAGAAAATGCGACACTCTGAAGTACAATAAGTGGATGATTTTCCAAAAGGTAAATATGAGTTGTTGAAAGCGTAAAGTGATGGGGCAGTGAAGAATTTTATGATACAAATTGTTTGATTGGAACAAATGAAAACTGAAGCTAGAGAAGCTCAACACTGCCCAATCAGACGGAAAGAAATATCTTGGGTGAAGAGCAAGACGAAGACGTACTTGTTGGCAATCTATAAATACAAAATCCGCTGTTGATCCTCATAGGTGAACGATCAGATTAACACGAAGGACCGAATAAATGTTAAAGTGAGAAAAGTCAAGTCACGAATTTGAATCGGCTCATCAGGCAGACATGAAAATGACTGGAAATTGATCGAGATGAAGCAGCAGATGTGTAATTAGAAAGAATAAAGGTGCACCTGAGGAAGAGGGACACAGCTAAAATCACTTAGATGGATATACTGGAAAACGTAGTCATACGATTTTGAGTAAATAGATTGAATGATCGAAAAAGGTGCATATATATATATATATATATATATATATGCTAATAATTTTTTTTATTACAGTTTAATGCTAAAGGCATTTATTTTGAATCCATCAAATCTTTTCAGAACTCAAAGCATGAAATACAGAGCAATATCTTAAAATAATTTTCGTACAATAAATAAATAAATAAATAAATATGATTTAAACGAAATTAAAACTAATGGTTTAGAGTTTTGAGTCATCAGGTGAGCAAGTATTCAATACTTTTTTTCTTATATATATATGTATATTGCCTTCTTGTGAAAATTTTGTTTTATGAAAATTCTATCAAAGCTGAGATTCTAATTAGAAGCTCACTACCAAATAGACCCTTCTTTTTTGGTGCAGGTGAATGTTTTCGGCTGCTGCTACAGTATAGACTCAGCATTTTGTTATATATATATATATATATATATTTGAATTATCATGACTAGAAAATCCGGCAAACACCTAAATGCGACATACGGAAAACTGAACAGTTGTTTCGACCTTAGTGGGTCTCATCAGCAGTGCATACCGTGATCTCCACCACTGGAGATCGAACCAACAACCACAGAAGCCGAAACTTTGCCACTGGGCCACCGGTCCATATCACACATAAGTGATGCCGAATTAACTAGTCATGGTGACAATGCGCGACCATTTAACCTAATGTGTCTCGAAGGTATGTGTTCCCTACAGAGGACACGGTCACCTCTGGGGCTACCTCTTCCCGAGTCGGTGTTATGAATCCACATAAGGTTAACCTCATGGGCAGGATATATATATATATATATATATATATATATATATATATATATATATATATATATAGTATTTTTTTATAAAATGTTTTCTTCATAAATTAAAAATACCATAAAACATGAGAGAATCGTGGACTTGAATTCTAATCCTGAACTTTGTTGTTTGAATTTCACTTCACGCAAATTCCCTGAGGAATACATGAAACCATCTTTTCTTCCCTCAGGTATTGGTAAATAGTAGGGCACAACACCATTTTTAGTTTTCGTTCGGGAACCGGTCTAGGAAAAGTAAATCGCTAACATCAAACCAGTATAATTGATGGTGAGGATTTACTAAAAAAATTCCCTTTTTACTACAATCTTTCCGTGTTGAAGAGATTGGATAATAATAAACAAGACAGAATTGAAAAAAATTAATTTCCACATAGAAAAACATTTCGTAATTTGTTAAAAAAAAAAGTAAGATAAATGTTATAAAGACTCTTAAAAAACCTGTAGAAAAAATGAAGGTTCTCACACCAAATGTTGATTTGAAATAATTTCTGTCGTTGCGGTATACTTATTTTTGAACTGCTAGAAAACTGTTGTAGATTTTTCGTAACAAAAATATATAATAATATCTGTTTTAATAACCCAAAGTTCCACTTCAGTAATAAAATCCTGGTATCTTGATTTAGAAGATAACCTTTTATAAAAAATGTTATACTTGAAGTTATATATAGATGATGCTGTGTATATTATTTGCGGCAAAAAGTATGGAATTAGCACACTTAGAAGATGTTCGCTTTTTATTAGGTTTTTATTAAACAGTATCTAAAATAATGACAGATAAAACGTAAACATTCTTTGATTTGATTACCGAACATTCTGGCTTTCAATTTCAACCTGAGAGCAAGATACTTATCAGGAAACTTGAAAGGATCTTAATAAAATTATATAGACAAAATGAGTCTTTATTATTTAATTCTTAGTATGTCACTAAATTGCGTCTGATGGTGAGGCTCCTATGATGGAGCTCTGCAGAGTGCGAAGTAGTCTTCTATAATCATTAATCCCTAGTCTACTCGAACCCGGAGTGATATTACTGCTTAGGGTGACATCTGTGGGTCAAATAAATATGTTTAAAAAATTAGATTGGAATATTGACATGATGATGATGTAAATTACATGTCTCAAGAATTGTTAATTGAAGTTATAATTGTTAACTAAAGATTATTATTATTTGATTATTATTACTATTTAAATATACGTAAACAAATAGATATAATGAAATAGAAATAATTACTTGAAAGCAGATAATTATTAGTAATAGATGGGAATACTTGAAACCATATAACTGTGCATAAATTATTTGTATTCGATAAGAATACTCAATATTGTATGATTGTGTATAAAAATCATTAAAAAACCACTACACAAAAATGCTAATATAAATGAACTCAGTTTCCAAACCTCAAGATATGAAATAACTGATCAAACTATTGATGCATCAATAACTGTTAGACCACACACACACACACACACACACACACACACACACACACACACACACACACATTTATATAAGGGAAGGGAGTATTGTGTCGTGTTATAAAAGTGGGCTCACCTCTAATTGACTCAGATTGAAGTGACTTACTGTCAAATAATGAAAATCAAATCAAATCAAATCTGTTTAGCTTGTTGAAAGATAAACAGAGCAGTTGGTAAGTAATCAATTGATAAAAATATAAGTACAGCGAAAAGAGAAGAATGAAAGTGACGTTTTTATCGATCGATTCAATTCGTTGTGGATAGAAGGACAGATCACGATATATACATATATCTATAGACAGGAGTAAGTCAGTAGGATTAAGTAATGGATATAATTGGAAGGAGGAGGAGTGGGAAAAGAAGAAATGAGAGAAACTAGGAGAGAATGAACGTTGTACAGAATTGAACTCAAAAGAGAGTGCTTTTCAAAATGAATATTGTTAAGTCGTGATATGAGAAAGAAGACGAAAGTTTATGGAGGACAGAAGAGGGAGTGAAATCAAAAGGGAAGAACTTCATGACACGTCAGAAAATATTAAAGACTTTTGAACTAACAGAGACTCATAGACACATTTAGTCATGAGTTTATGTGCTAGTCTGTTCGTATATCTATCTAGGTATCTATTCATACTAGTGTTCTAAATTCTATATTAAGTAAAATCACAGGTAAAATCGAGTAAAAAATGAATAAAACTTGTTCAAAAAATTTAGAATCACGTCACCTTTTGAGAATACATTTATGATAAAGCGGGACATTTCTGCATAAAGACAGCTTTGAGACAAGCTTTTGAAATTAAAATTACTTATCATGAAGTTTTACCTACCTATTTATAAAAATATTCACACGCTATACACACACGCGCGAGCACGCACGCACATGCATGCAAGCACACACGTACGCATACACATGCATTCTCGCATGTACACACACACACACACACACACACACACACACACACACACACACACACACACACACACATGTCATTTTGAGGTTGGTTTCTTCATTGATTTGCTTATATTTTTATTATTGGTATCATATTGACTGAATTAGTTTCCCTTTCTATTTGTCTGGTAGAATTAGTCGGTTGATTTTACCGCCTGTAAGCTTTTATTCTTCAGTGCCTTATAGTCAGTACTTTCGCTAGCAAGCAATTATAGGGTTTCAAGTAATACTACTAATCATTTCTAAACAATTTTATCGTCAACTATCTTTTCTTAATACACAATTTATGCAGTATTATATGGTTTTAAGTATTCCTATTTAACTCTAATGATCTTGACCAACCAGATGCAGTTTAGTGTCAAACCTACAACAGTTGTTTTTGCCCAGTCGGCTGGGGCTGTAGAATACACTGACTGCACCTCTCCAGAGAGGTAAGACCCCCACCAACAAGTGTCCTGGATATGACACTAAACAGTCAGATGGTGAGGTCCCAGTAATGCTGGGGCCTTGGGGAATACGGAGCTTCCTTTCATTGCCATTGCTCCCTTGTCCTCTCTGGCCAGGCGTGGTAGCACATGATAGGGCCCTATCTATGGGTTAAATAGAACTAACGGCATACTTATGCTAAACTGAACTGTTTGAAATAGAACTGATTATTTACATAAAAATGGATTTGGTGTTGAATAACCAACAAAGGTTGATATGCCATTTAACCAAACCAAACCAAACAACAGTTGTCTGAAATGTTTACCCTCAGCATTTATTCCGTAAAAAGAAAATTATAAATTCGTATTTACATTATTTTCTGTTGAGTTTGGCTACATTGCTTATTTTTCTTTCAACGAGACAAGTTGGATAAACTGCATTCACATTTTGTCCTCTCACCAGAAAACATAATCTATTTTACTTTTATCTGGATAAATTGAAATAGCAGCTTTCTATATTTGAAAAACTTCAATATGAGTTATCTTGATTTAATAAAGTTTTAATAAATACGTATTGAATCTGTATTGTCCTCTTTGATTCGTCGATAACAGATCAAAGTCGACATTAGTTTATGTTACTGATGCTATTCCATTATCTCAGAAAAATATAAATCCTTATAAGAAGTGATGTTTCTATCAATATAACTGAAAATGTATTGAAATTTTAAAACATTTGACTGAAAATCAAGTTGAAGACAATTATGAAATTTACAGTGTCTCGTTTGGAAAAATATCGGAGAAGAATGATTATATTATCTGAAGATATATTTTTGCTACAGATCGTAATATTTACACAGGTTAGTCTGGCAGAAGGCTAATTAATCTCGAGTCGTTCGGCTTACAAACAAATCCGATTGCTGTTTATATCTTAAATTCACATTTGTCAATAATTCGTATTTTAGTTTATTTGTAAGATATTCATCTCCACTTGCAATCAATAACTTCCACAACTAAAATTATACTATTTCTGCTTACCTCACAGACAAAATATCCAGTCAAAAATTCTCTTCAAAATTGTTATTCAGTTATAAAATATGAAACCATTAAAAAATTATTAATGACCGTTTAATCCCGATAAGTAACCGATTATATGAAGTCACAGGCAACATTACTGTATCCTGTGTATAAAGACGAGTAAGAAGCTTTCTTAAAAGTTTTCTGGAATTAAAACTTCAAGAAGAACACCAAAAATAAATACGTAGGTAGAATTGAAATCATTATTTGCTGTTTAAAATAAAAGGCGATGAATTTGCAGTCCCCAGCAAAAACAAAACAAAAACTAAAAGCAAAAAACCTCCCAAATACAACATAGTTCAAATCGAATCGACAGATTTACAGGAGCTTAAAACTAAATAAATTTTCACCATGCAGCATATGACTGTAATGGTGTCGGGGTACAGATTGATAAGTTAAGAAGAAATAAACCAGAAATCAGAGAGATGGGTTGAGAAAGTTCAAAATTTTGACAGTTAGATTAGGCGTAAAAAGATATGTTGGATTTAGAAACCCGACCTGAAAACAGTACTTTGCCAGGATTTGCCGAAGTCAACTGACTCGATAAGCCATTTAATTGATGGTGAGGGATGTTCGGACGATGCCACACACGCAAGTCTGAACCATTTGAAGATACAAGAAAAACTGGTTCCTATCAGAACAAAGACGCTACATCATACATTGTGACTGTAATCAATTTTCACATACTTACATGGTCCCAGAAACTAAACAAAAGGGAATCAAACAATGGAGGTCCGGACAATTGTGTTTTGTCTTTCTCCTTCACCCCAAACAGACGACCAGCAATCATCGACGGACGGAATAAAGCAACAGGGGCCGGGACTTTTGAGAAGAGTTGCGTTTAGTCTTTCTATTCCTCCCTATCAGACGACCGGCTATCATCGACGGAGGGAATAAAGTAACAGAAGTTTGGACAATTGAGAAGAGTTGCGTTTTGTCTTTTTCTGTAAGAAAGAAGTTTGATACTCTTCAGGGGACATTTGGAAGAGATCCTCCGAAGGACGAATATGAAAACTTTGTTACCGCACATATAGGAGCGGCATTTTAATGTATACAACTAAACCAAATGTATAGTTCTTCGAGAGCCAATAGCAGTTAAGGAAAAACAAGCTAACATGAAAAAAAGCCTCCTTAATTTATAAAAGAATCCCCGAAAAATGCCAACGCACAGAAACTTTGGAAAGCCTAAAGGAAACTAACACATACCAAAAAAGAACAACACAAATTCATTGAAAGCCAAATAATAATAATAAAAAAAGAAATTCGGTAGAAAATTGACAATGACAATTAGCATGGGATACAGTAAATGATGTAAGCGGAAGGAAAAGCACCTCGAAAGAAAAACTAAAACCTGTCAACCAAGAATAAACACTTCAGAAGTGGCAAGAATATTTCAAGAATCTGCTCGGAAACGCTGCTGAAATCACTAATAAAACAACTGAAAAAATATCAATAGTCAAATAAACATCAAACTTAGACAGTTTAGAGATGAAGAACTTGACACAGAAGAGAGAGAGTCATTATCTATCTGTTCGTGCGAAAAAACAGATTGATAGCATTGGCGTGAAAATAAGATTATCAACTTGACAAAGAATGCATGTCTTTACCTCGATGTTTGGTTGTTATGTTTAAATAATTTTAATGCAGGCAAGATGATTGTGCACGAGAGAAATTAATAGAAATAGTTAAGAGTTGTGGCTAAAATGTTTTTAATAACATCTAATTTAAAAACAGCAAACTTTCTAAAGGTTACATTCAATTTAAATAATAGTAGATGGCAACGATATAGAAAACCCAATAACACATCGTTATATATGTAAACATTAAATCGGAACGTCCACCTACGATCGCAAGACACATTCATAAGTCTTTAGCCAATAGGTTAGCAACGCAATAATAAATCCAAAATAGAATATGAAACAGGTCTAAAAATAGTGAGATATTTGATAAATTGATTTGTATCCAAAACAATAACAAAACCGAATATAAATTCACGAGAAATATAAATACAAACAAACAAACAAACAAAAAAAAAGCACATTTAGAAATATCCACAACGCTTTTCAAATTGTTTGATAAAAACATTTTAAAAATAGTTTATTGCTGCATGGACAATATTAAACAATACCAGCAAATAATATTTGAAGATCTTAAATGAAAAAGATCATAGCCAGAAATTCGGATGAAAGTGCAGAGATTGATAGATATGTCCTTTAAACGGTAATGACCTTATTAATGTAATATATTAAGCTATCGTCAAGAAGAAAGATAGGAATTATGGCAACGATGAAAGAATATATCAGTGCAATATAATTAAATAGGAAAATTAAAATCTATAACCAGAATCTTTAACAAACAAAAAAATACGCAAAAGAACCACATTATCAAAATAGGAGATGTAACTGGTAAATCTACCATAATAAAATGGGATATTGTGAAAATATCTTTTGTGTACAGAGGTGATTGAAAGAGTTTCAGATCTTATCAGGAGGGAAAGTGATCTTTTCTGGTATAAACTGAATCTAATAAATTGCTCTACAAAAAGTGAAGTAATTTCTTAAGTGTAGATGGATGAACTAATTAATTTTGTCATTTATCACCTGAAAGACCACAAGGTTAAATTTCTTTATATTTCAACGTATATTGCACAGTTGAGCTTGAAAAAAAAACTATAAATAATTATTTGTATCACGTTTACACCAATCATGTTTTGTGACAAATTCTCTTCCCTTTGTAGTTACCGAGTCACGTTTCTCCTCTTTTCATCTAAGTTCACTGTGGTACACATGAAACTATGCGTCACGTATTGAGCCTAACAGGAAGATAAGCTTGATGTTTTGTTTTAAATTCGCTCTGCTATAAAGGAATTCAGCACTTTTTATACAACTTTTCTTTGCCTTTTATCTGTTATATATATAAAATGTAGTTTGCTGTCTTTATGAATGAAGAGTACTCAATATCAGTGATAGAGCATATGCAGATCTATGTTAGAATAGCGATGACACAGTCATCAGCTCTTGGTAAGTATTTGTTTCTCACCTATGCAATCATCAAACATACTTGCTGTTTTCTGGAATTTAGTGTTCAATCAGTTTTTTTCATAGCTAAAGAACAATCCTATCAGTATTGAAACTGTAACACACACACACACACACACACACACACACACACACACACACACACACACACACACACACACACATATATATATATATATATAAATATATATATCCACCCCATATATACATTTATGCAATTTTATTTTTGTTTATTGAGGTGTTGCAATTCTACTTTTTCAAAATAAGAAAAAACAATATCTGTGGTTTCGAAATTTTTTTCATTAAAACATTGTTTGGAGTGTTCTTACTTATGGGTGATACTGTATCTATGACTGATTGTATATACAATTTATGACATTACTTTTTCTCCTTTGACGTCTCCAGGGGAAATGTTGAATGTCTCGTAACTATTTGACGCCAACATCTTGACAAAAACGTCTGCTTTTAATGTCATCAATGAATGATGCATTTCTCCGCCATGCAAATCTTCTCTAATTTCGCTTGATTTCATTTTTATTCTTGCACTGTTCTCAAAGCTTTAACATTACACAGTCATTTTGTTATAAGCCCAAAGTTTTCTGGAGTGAAGTGTTAAATCAGTTTCCTATGGGTTAAAAAAAAACAAAATTGAAAAGCTTGAGACAGGAATGCAGTATACAAGACTGCATGCTAAATGAATTTATTTCCAATCATTTTGCATGGGATGATCAAAGAATTCAACTGGAAAGGGTCGTCGCTTATTTGAAAGAGTCTCTCTTTTTAATCAAAGATTGCTTCAAAAGTAAAGGCCAAGAGTTCTGTCGACATCGAAGCATCATAAACTAATTTTCCTTTTGATTTACTTGCAATAATTATAGATAACTACGTCTGAAATATTTAGACAAACACACAAGATTCTTTCGAGGAACAAGCGATTAGAAAGTTTATCTCACTGACATATCCTCTTTGGTGGATATTCATCTGACAGTACCTGTCAACCTGATAGACTTTCACATCAACAATATTGGTTGGTTTCATTTCTCATTGGTAATCCACTACTATGATCCTATACTCCACCCTTCAGCAAGGTGTAGAATACGCTGATCGTATATACTGAAGAGGGGTAATAGCCGATCCAACAAAAAAGGAAGGGTGTTGTGGGAATAAACTGCATCTAAGATGAAGTTCAAATTCTGAAGTTCTGCCGAGTGTGGAGTACACTTTCATTGCCATTACTTCCAGGTCCACTCTTACCTGGTGTGGTAGTACCAATTAAGTTCTTATCTATGCGTCAAACAGATCAGTTAAACATTATTTAATGCAAGAGCTAATCTTGTAGAAGAACATTAGTTATTCTATTTAACCCATAGCTGGGGGGATAAGGGGGCTCATACCTTTTTAAAGGGCATTATTCCGAAAATGAACGCAATAGCAAGACTGGATTCCGAAATCACTACAATGTCGCAATCCGACGCGTTTGTCACTATACCACGGGGATATACCCATAGGAATAATTGAAAACATATGACTGTGAGCAAGCTATTTCCATTAAGAAATTTTTTGTATTAAGAATTGTTACCTGAAGATATAATTATTTACTAAAGATAATTATTAGTTACTTAAAACCAAATAACTGTATGCAAACAAATGACTATTATCAAAAAGAAATAATTTCTTGAAACTATCTGTGTGGGACATTACTGACATCGAGGTGAGTGCGGGAAGTACAGGGGCGCCAAGCATATGTCTCTTGTATTCTTCAAAAATATCCTTATCTGCATCGTCTTTTCTAATTATATCTATATCTAGCAATACTGGTCTTTCTTATTCTATAGGTTGGAGCACCTCATTTTTCTATGATGAAAACTGCCGAGACTGAAAATGATTGGAGTTAATGTCACAAGCTTCATAAACTCTATTATCGATCTCTAACGGTTTCTCACTTTTCTTTCTTGGTGCACCCTTCCAACGAGATAGCAAGTCCAATCATACTCTCGCCCTGTAGATAGTCGATCTTACAATTGTACCTTGCTATGCTCAAAGTCTATCCCTGTATTTTTCTATTCTGTATGGGTGAGTTTACTCTTGTGGCTCAGGATCAGTGTATATTGTAAAATTAGCACAGTGTAAACTGTGGTGGATCGTTTGTAAAAAATAATGAATGGCATTGGCATCTTTTCTATCGTTGACCACCTTATCTGGGTATCACTCAATTTGTATGATCTGGATTAGATAGACTTCTAAATTTCCCAAGCCTCTACTGCATTGTAAACATGCTGCGTTTGCAAATACCAATAGAAAGACCAGACGCATCAGTATATAATTTATACTCCTTATTAAGATCTGGATATGCAAACGTAACCATGTTCGAAAGCATTTTCTTTTGGCGGTCGAATGCTACCAGACATTTATCGTTTCACTAGAAACTGGCATACTCCCTTGTCAGATTGATTAATAGTTCAGCTATACAAGAAAAATCTGAACATGTTCCGATAAACCCCCTCGCTTCCCTTACAGTACGAGAGTTAACCATTTCTGTATTGCCTTAATCTTATGTAAATTCAGCTGGATTTCCTTACTACTAATCCTAAATCCTAAATATTGAAAGAACTTACATTTTGCCGGCATTAATTCAAGATTATGTTTTCTCAAATTGTGTCGAACTTTCTGTATACGTTTTAGGAGACTCTCTATCGTGTCTGAAAGTACTAACATGTCATCTTAACATGCTTGCGATCGTCTTCCTGTCCTTCTAAAACTAGAAACATTAACTCTTGGAATACTCCCGCTGCATTAGCAAGCCCAAAAGGCCTAACGTTAAATTGAAAGAATACCCGGTGACACGTAAATGATATTTTTTCCTTATCATCTTTATACAATTCTATTTGCTAATAGCCGGTTTTTAAATATAACTTTAAAAATATCTTACTGACCCCTAAGATGCAAAAATATCATTGACAACTAGGAGAGCGTGGGTGTTGTATAGTTCTCATAGAGCCAACCAGGAACATAATCAAAGATAATGAAAGAACTTCAATAAACGAAACAGACTTCTTTATAAAAATATATCGCTCTTATTTTATTCTCGAAAGGGGCACACAGTTTGTTGTAAGTTTGAGAGATAGATGAAGAGACATATACCCTGAGAGGGGACTTTTTCTTGCCTCATATCTTCTTCCTGGAGCCAGGGGGTGCCAACGCTTGTACCAACTTGCAAGCCGTATTGTCAGAGACGACTTCTAACGCCTCTGATCGGCTGCGTATCCATGGCTTAACTCTTGATTCTGACTGGACTGACTGTCGAAATCTGACCGCGTGGTTCTCATATCACGTGGTATCCTTCCGGTTACACTCCTCCTCGACCGGCCTACCCCGACGCATTGCTTTAACTAATCACACCTTAATAAAAGGTTTCTATTTTTACTGCAAAGAAAACATGTGGGGTGAGGTGCTGACCTATTTTAACTTGAAGATTGGTAAATACTTCCATTTTAGGGATTGAGCCATTAGTTGTATTCAAATTTTTTTTTCTTGGGGTTAGTGCATAGTCTACGCTATAATTATTTACGGAGACTTCTGCTTTTGTGTCTACTAAAGCCCTATATCTAGTAGACCCAAATCTAATTGTAATTGAATACTGGGAGCCCATATTACCGAACACATACATTGATAATGTGCATTACCGTCCACACGGACCGCGGCAGACGGCATTAGTATGTTCCCAAATTCGAAGGCTACCACCAACACCGCCACATGTTTAAAGTTCCAGGATTTTATGTCTCTATTTCTATTGCACCCAGGTGGATGAACACTCCTCTGTTAAGGAGTTTTCCCCCGATCACTGGGCTGTCTATCCTGTCTATATCTATTCTGTGTCGAAGTTTGTACTTTAAGTTATCAAACATAACCGACCTCAATAAGCTCATGATCGATATCAGGAGGGCACTTACCCCAACTCGTCATTTATCTTCTGAGAATATTTTTTGGTATGCATTATTAATGGTAGGTTGCTTGTATCTTAAAGAGATTAAGGGTAAAATAAAATTTGCGATATAAAGAAATTGATAGGGATAAAAATTTCAATATAAGGAAAGTTTAAGAGGGAATAAAATTTGATAAGTGAGTGACATTAAAGCCAAGTTTAGTATTTAACTGGGAAATGCTTTTAGGGGGCTTTAGTGTGCCATTAACGGTAATTCAAACAGTAAATTTAAACTGTAAGTTTAAACAGTAAGTTCCTCAGCCTTCTAGTTCGGATATTGATTCGAAAAGTTAACACAGACAATAAAGTTTTTAAAAGGGAATTTTAGACAAAGAAATAAGAAAGCAAGGGATAGAAAAGATATAGTGTTGCAAATGTTTTGAATAATTTGCGTGAAACTTATCTGGGAAAGTGTCTGGGAAACAAAGTTCTTTGAATTTGAGTCTTTTTCTTTTCTTTTTTTATTTTATCGAAACGTTTCAGAGTTCATTAAATTCCGAGTCTTCTTTAAGGTTCTTTTCCGCATAATTCTCGGTTGAATTTTCTTTCAGTTGAATTTTCTTGGTAGAACTTCAGTAGTCGACTTTCATTCTTTTAATTTCTTGGGAAGCTTCATGAATGAAGCGAGTGACGAAACTAATCAGCTAGCTTAAGTTTTTCGTGCCATCAGTTTGGTTCCCCGAGTTCGTACTGAGGGTCAGACTTGTAGTTCTTGACAAAAAGGACGAAGTCACTTTTTGGTGCCGCACAATCTGGGACTACTTCTTTCTTCTCAACCCCGGTCAAGTCGATCGCCGCACATGGTCAGCCGATTTTTTTCTTCGAAAAAGATTTTTATAATTTCAATACTGTACGCTTTGCTCTGGGATCCCTTAAACCATTTATGAAAAAATTAATAACTTGATCTGTAATTATCAGTACCATTGTATACTTTCTCCGTAATTGTAGGATTCTTTGCACATAATCCTATAAACCCTTATATCTACCCTGCCTAACTTTTAATAAAAATTCATGTGGGATAGAATTAACCTCCAAATATTTCCGGCTTTAGTTGCACGCATGATAGATTTCATTTGCCCTCCCCAATATTGCCTGTATGAATGTGTATGTATCTACTCAACAGCCTCGTTTGTCGTGAGTAAAGTCGCTTGACATTTTCTCTTCTCATTGACCTCATTCATTGTAAAACATTTTTCTATTTTCTCCAACCAAACCTCATACTGGCTGTTATCCTTGTAAACTAAGGGAGTGATCTGCTTCTACTATCCCTCACTTTTTAGCGAGTTTATTACTGACTTTGCGGCGTCAGTTAACTCCGTCCTGAGACCCTAAAGAAAATCTGTTAACTGCTGGGATTCTATTTCTTAAAATCTTTATTTCTATCTGAGAATATATATATATTTATAGTATATACATACTATTTATTCTTAAACTATAATCCACCCAAATGCCCATTACGCTCCAATGTGTACAAGCAAATGTCTATTATTATTTAGAAATGATTGCTTGAAACTCTATGACAATTACTGTTAGATAGGAATTCTTGAAACTGTACAACTGCAAGTTATTGGTAATCGATAAGAATACTTGATAACATATAATTGTGTTTAAAAAGATCTTAAGAAACAGACAGAACAGGTAAAAATAAATTTACAATGAACGCAAATCCCAAATCTCTTGGACTAAATAAGCCTTGACAGGTTGATAACACTTTAAAATCAATCAATCATATGATTCTATCCTGAATTTAGCAAATTAGAGCCTCGATATGAAGTAAGGATTAGCAATTTGTCTTGCAGATAATTTTTATTGACATGAATTATATTCAGTTAGAAGTAAATGTTAAAGTAAGACATAAGAGCCAATCGGATTTGTTTGTAAGCTGAAAGACCCGAAGTTAATTAGCCTTGAACCAGAAAAAACTAACTTCTGTAAATACCAACAGAACTAGGTCTGGTGAATATGGAGGGTGTTACACTTGCGAAAACTACCGATTACGAAGTATCGCAACGGCTGTAGAAAAAGGATCAAGAATTGGCTCTGACGATGTTTACACAGCAGTGTTAATGTCTAGAATTTAACCCTTTATTGCAAACGTTGGTCATATGTGCATATGATTTTATCTGAGTTTTAATATTAAAACATTTAAGCACTCAGTAGTGATTCTTTTTTTAATCTACTTTCAGACATATAAAAATGTATCATCAATTTATCGGAAATATTTTTCACCTTTAGTTATAATGTTTCGGAATTATGTTATACCAGAAAAAGGTTACGTTTGGTTTGGTTAGGTTTGATTTAGTTTAATTGTTTAACGGCATTCCACCTCCTTACGGGTTATTTAATGCTGAAATTTAATAATAATTTATACTAAATTATACAGTTTTCTATTTAATTATAATAATCACTTGGTTGCATTCTGTTATATGACAACGTGTATTCCAATCGAAAGCAAATGATTTTCACAGTTATATGGTTTTAAATATTATGTTATACTAATGATTGTTAAAGATCTATTTCACTGGTAGATGGGACCATGACAAGTCTAACCATTCTGGGTATGATTGGACCAATAAGTAATGGCTATGAAAGTGTACGTTACACTCCTCAAAGCTTCAAAATTGGAGACGATCAAATGCACATATTAATCGGATATAGTCTTTCACCCTGGAAACCCATTTTTATTATTAGGAGGGAAGGGGTCTTACTTCTCTGCAGGGAATGCAGTCTACGTATTCTAAGTCTAGCCAGGAAAAGGTAGCACTTCGAACTAAATAAGAAGAGTCACAATTAAGATCTTAACCCTTTTCAGTGTGAACAATCAAATCAGCTCATCTAAAAAATTCAGGAGATTTCATCATTGAAATTAGAAATATATCTAAAATATTCTAACGAATAAACATGTCTAAATTTGTTTTAAGAATCATCTTTAAAGTCCCACATTGACTGATGTCTTCCATATAACAGAATTTTAAAGAAAATGTACTCTATTCGCATGTCAATACCTTTTCGAATTTAACAAATTTATCCTCACCCCTCAAAGTGAATTATTTCTCATTTGCTAACAAGCATTTCTTTAAGAATTTTTATACTTGACACCAAAACGTGCGAGATATTTCCGATATAAAAATGTAAACCCAAAGCCGATAGTGAAAAGTGATTTAGCTGGATTTTACAAGACTGCAAAAGTTAATCTAGAATTGATTTATTTTTTTACCATCTCTTTAGTGATTCGTATTCTCTTCGAAAATTTCCAGGTATCGATTTGTTTATATCTAATTAAATGTCTCTATGCTTGTCATTTTTCATTAATTCTTATCTTATTGTTCTTATTCGTGGCCTGCATCTCAGTACTTTCATTTACTCTATGTCTAGACAAGTGAGTGTGTGCGCACGTGTATGTGTGTGTTTGTATGTATGTATGTATGTATGTATGTGTGTGCGTGTGTGTGTGTTAGGTTATACGACTTAATCTTTATCAAAAACAGATCCCCTTCAGTTCCATGTAAAAAACAGAAATCGAATATTGAATTTCTTTCAACACTCACCCGTGATTTCCTGATGATCAGAATGAATAAATGAAGGTTGGTTGGTTGATTTTACGACATGTCATCTCTTGTTGGGTTATTTTAAGTTGAAATCAACTTTAGAATTATATAGGGACAAAACTGAATCTTCAGAATCATTCTATACCGGTAAACACTATTATCGGAAGCCGATCTAATTTCAGTCATATTTGGGAACTTAACAGGGGTATGACTCCTTTGAGTTTGGGTAAACCTGTGAGTAATGAAAATGAATGATTCACGTCTCTCACCTTAAAAGTCCAGAACTGTAGCTTTATCACTAGATGCCTTTTAGTTTCATAGTTAGGACATCACTTTTGGGGAATTTAATTTCTCTGCTGAAGATTCAAAAGGATATTCTAAACCCCACAAAGAGGGCGGTAGAATAAATGAATTTAGAATCCTATTTTTCTCAGATTCGTTCAAGAAATCAGCAACAAAGATGAAATGACCATAGGATTTTCTTGCAGAGCAACTGGTCAAGATTAATTTCCTGAAAAAACACCTAAATAATAAATTTTAACCTGGGTCAGTGGAAACACGGGAAATTTGGGTGCGCGCACGCACTTTCCAAAATATTATGGGAGAAACAAGCACAACAAAATATTTTATTTTCATGTAGAAAGAGAGAATGTGTATAATGCTAGTTGTGACGGCAAATTGACTAAAATCCCTAAATGGGACTTTATTTTCGCACGTGTGAAGACGGGGCAGGTTGGCACTTGATCCCCTACAGAAATAAGTCCTGTTCAGAGTTCTTTTCTCAGGCAGATAAGAACTGGCATATTACGTGAGGGAACAATATAGGGCCAGACTGGCCACCGCTGGCAAAGGGGTCCAAAATTTCACACTAATCACACACCCACCAGGTCGCTTTCTTCTTTCCCCGAGATAATAGAAGAATACGGGCCTATAGGTCTTAGTTGTAATAATATTAATATTGCTACAGTCGGCAACTCCGGTTTCCCGTGTGATACTTTAGGAATTAATAGGACAGTTCTAAGCAAGATAATGTAAGGCGAATAGAAGCTGAAAGGAAAGCATGGAATAATAACATAGACCACATGGTAAAATGAAAATACATAGGTTCTTTACTACGGTTATATACATATATATGTTCAAAGTGTCAAAAATATATAATAGGATAGTCCATGAATATAAATGTCTTTTCTTGGCTTTTATCCTTTTTCAAATAGAGAGAGAGAGTGGTAACAAAATTTGGGTGTAACGGAAAAATGTCCCAAAGTTACTTATCTTATTTTTTTGACGGGGTTCCACTGGAGAATTTCTCTTCTTTCACGGGCTAATAGACTTTGTACTGTTTTTAATGCTGGCTTGAGAGACTCAGGTCTCTCATGTCTCAGTCTTTTGTCTTTAGCCCGGAGTGAAATGGCTATCGTCCGTCTGCCACGGGACTTGCTCAAAAACTACCTTTTTTTGTATTTACTTCCGTTGAGGGGAAGGGAACCCCACTTCCGTTTGGGGTCCCCCCCGCCAATCATTTGGCTTCATTTTCTCCTTCCCCTTCCGATGCCCGGCGACCCAAGGTCACTTAGGTGCAAACATCTGTGTGACCCACATTCATTTCTAACGGTCACTTTTTGACTGCTAGATAATTTTAGTTCAACGGGGGGAGAGTATCATTCCCACCTCCTCGCCTCCGCGAGCCATCACGTGACACTAGTTAAAGACAAGATCTATAACAGGCGACTTTTTACATTAAAAAGCTTCTCAAGTGAAAGCACTGATTCTGAAGTAGTTTCATGTCTTGAATTCCCTAGAAAAATAGAGATAGCATCACAAGGTGTCTTGTTGGTCCTTGCTCTCGGACACAACTCAAAAACCATTGACCGTCATTCCTATCAAAGTGACGAAGGAAGATGACCAACGCACATTTATAGTTTGGTTTCTATGTTTATTACTAGATATTTTGATTTGATTGGGTCGGATTTTTCAGTAAATTTTCAACTGTCATTTCAAAAATTCATTTAGAGAAAATAACTCTTTTCATCTTCATTTTTGCTGAAGCGCTTGTAAAAGGGTTTAAAGCATTAAAACGCTTAAAATAAATTTGACTGTTTTTGTAATTATTAAAAAAAAAATTCTAAAAAATCAGACCTTTTCCTTTTCCGTTTTCTAGTCATGAGACATTCATCAACCAATCAATCAACGCAAATTCGCAATTCCAAAACGTTAGCTTTTCTTTTTTATTCAGTTCACTCGCTAACTGAAAGTCTTTGTTCTCTTAGCCGTTAGCCACCTCTGTAGATGTTTGTCCTCGGATAAGACATTACACAAGGCCCTTACATATTCAATTATTCAATTTTCCTTGACATGGTTCATTATTCACATGATATTTAGCGATACAAATTTCTTGATTTAATCAAAAAAAATTATTTGTGACCATTTTATTCCATAATCTCAACACGTTTGTCTTCAAAATTCATGTCGTCTGTGCTGATTTTTAATTCTTTCAATAGATTTTATTTGGTTTCTTTCGTTGTATGATGGATGTAAGTTACTCACATTTACATTTTTCTTGTTATTACTATGAAAATAAACCACTCGTCATTTTCTACCATCATTACAATAATAATTTTGTACGTCTTAGCTCTTGAGATTGTCCCATTCGGGCACGATCACATAAATACATCTCTCGAAAAACGTAACGTCAACTCAATTCTTTATCAATTAATGGCAGTGTTACCCAAAGGGAAGACACTTTCCTGTTTTATCGTGGACAGTTTCATGGACCATTGACTTTGAAAGATCAAGTTCCACGGTCATATCACAGGGTTTGCGATATATATTGAATGAGCCATGGGTGAAAAGCTTGCTCGATCTCAATTTTCAGCACGAATACAGACCGCGATAACGTGGCCCACCGATTTTTTTTCGAGCGGAAAGTTCCGTTCGTCAGAGAAGTGCCAGAAAAGTATTTATAGGGAGAAGTGATTTGTGGCAAATGGCTTTTTGGTCATTTGATGTCGAATCTTTTAAACATTAGGAAGCAGAATTCGCCAAGTGTTGGACCAGGAACGTGTCTTTGGCTTAGACTGTCATAAGACAAGTTAGTTGATTTGTGTGGGTATGTTATTAACGCATGTAATGTAAAGAAGACATGTCCAGACATAATCATTTTACGATAAAATTTGCTCGGCTATTCATATATCTTCATTTAAATTTCATTTTAAATTGTAAAATTGAAAAAATAAAAGAATTAAAAATTCAGGCTGGATACTTTGTGAGCACACTTCGTACCAGGAAAATCTATGGAAAGAGAAGAAGCCACTTTTAAGGATATCAGTGTATATTGTCTTTGAAGTATCCACGAGCGCATTAAACACATTTATCTACGCTACAACTTGAGGAGTGAATGCTTATCTTTCAAAATGTACGTCAATATATTTGTGTGCATGTGTGACATGTGCACCTGCAGCTTGTTATCGTAGCATGATAAATCTATTTCGTTCCCGGAGAGTCTATTAACCTTTACACAAATTTCCATCGTTGACTTTAGGACAGGTGCACGAGGACCTCATGTGTCTTTGTGGAATTCTTCACAAACTGTTCGTCGAACCACATGCAACCCCGGCGATTAGATGCACTCTAAATGCATCTTTCAAAGCGTCAATAATCAATTAGATATCTTTATGGATAAACAAGATTCCTCGGTGTGACAAGTATACCCTGGATCTTTACTTATTCACTCACCTGCACGTTCGTCTTCGCTCGGTCTTTTCCACTCGAAGTCATACCATATGGAAATGTAAGAATACCACTGTGTATGCACATACGTATCTATGTGAGATAATTTTGTTTCTTTTTGTTCTTTGGTCGCAGGATTTTGGAGGTGATTGATTGATTGATATAAACGACATTTAAACCAGTGTTTTTAGTTTATGCCAAGAGGTTAGGGAATCGCGTTCTTTATAAGTTCATATTTGCATTTTTTGAATAGCTGATTCTTAAGATAATTTTTACCACAGTTTAATTGAATAGAAATGATTTTAAAAAGATCTATTTAACCCATTGATTGGCCCCAAATAGATCTATTTAACCCATAGATGGGACTCTAACAGATCTATTTAACCCATTGATTGGCCCCAAATAGATCTATTTAACCCATAGATGGGACTCTAGCAGATCTATTTGACCCATTGATTGGACCCTAACTGATCTATTCGACCCATTGATTGGACACTAAAAAATACTAACACTTCGGGGCAAAGTGAACTTGTGAGTATTAGCAATGAAGAGAACTTTTACGCTTAAGAACTGTAACCAGAGCCCCGGGTTCATGTTTATGTCATATCCACAACACTTCTTACCCATTTACAGAATATGCTGTTGGTGTATTATTACCCTAGCTGACAGAGCAGGACTATAGCAGTAAAATACTAAGTAAGATGTGCAAATAAAGAGACATTGAATTTTTTCAGCGGAGATTTGGTCAGTTCTAATTTACCAAGCTTTTTGCTTAAATGTGGTGTAAGGACGTATGAATGGGCATCCAATGAAACTCGATCTCACTTGTGAAGGTTTGCTAGTCTAGCTTACTAAGCATTATACCACCAGAGGCGCCCTTATATATTTCCTAAGTTTTTCTTTTTTTGTTTTTTGCTCAAAATTGCACTTCTTTGACAAAAAAGAGAAAAATCTACTCACCTCCCAGAAACAGAAACTGAAACTGGCTTGTTTATCGGTCATTTTCTCTGTTTTGTTTCCGTTACATCCAATTGATAGGCTGAAACAATTTATACCACTACAATCTTGCTGAATCAGAGATTACAAGAATAATAATATTCATGGCGTTTTGAGTCTTATATTAGAGGATTATGCTTCCTGAACGGTTTATATTCCAAATTAAATTTAAAGATAGGAGAGCATTTTTTGCCAAAAAAGAAGTCAAACTTCGAAAAAAAAAATACATTTGATGTATTCTAAGTTCAGCCTACAGAGTCAGAAATGTAGAGTTGTCACCGAATGCAGAACGATACGAAATTTTTCTCATAGAATTCAATATCTTTTTTCATTTTCTATTATTCATAAAAATAATGCAAATGATCTCTGTGCAGTGAGTTATCTTGGGTATGACTTTAAACTGCATCTACGCCCTGTCGCCGTTGCTTAGAATACATTGAATGTATTTTTTGCAGATGGGTAAGTTACCACCCAAAGGAGTTACCCTGTGTGTGATAATAAGCTACATCAGATGGTGAGTTTGCACTTCTGGAGCTCTTGTTTGTGTTGAATTACTTTTTCCTTGCCATTACTCTTTGGTCCATTCTAATCCGGAGTGGTAGTCTCTATTAGGATGCTATTAATGTGTCGTTTAGATCTGTTTAAACCTCATTATATGCCTCATAAGATGGCAATGTTTGATATTGCGTGTAAATTATTTGTATTAAGAAGAGTTACTTGAATCTCAAATTGTTTGCTGAGAATCATTATCATCATAAGCTACTGGAAACCACATAACTGTTTGCATAGAAATAATTAATATTAGATAAAAATAGTTGCTTAAAACTATGTAATTGTGTTTAAAATATTAGTATTTGAAATCATACAATTGTTTGCAAATTATTTGTATTAGATAGGAATACTTGATACCATATAACTGAGTGCCAAAAATCAATTATGAAACAACGAGACAAAAATGTATATATAAATGTAAAATGTACGCTATTCCCGACCTGCAAGGCATAAAATAACCTCAAACGGTTTGATATGACGTTAAAATCAATCAATCATGATTGCATCCGGTGTTGAAGTTCCTTTTCTGTAGTTCCAGTTGTCATTACTCCCTGGTCAACTCTGACCCAGAGTGGTATTACCTGTTAGGGTCCCAACTATGGGTCAAATAGATCTCTTTGAAAGTCATTCGTATTTGACAGGAATATGTGATACCATATACATATTCTGTGGTTATCAAGTTAAATGTTAAGATTTCAGATTATCGATAATCGAATGTTCTGTGATAAAAAGATGAAGGTACAAATAAAAAATCAGAGAAGTTCTGAAATGAATTCTGTTCTTTCAATTGCCTGGCGTTAAATGACCTACAACGGTTGGTATGCCAAAAAAACCCAACCAAACCGCAATATGTATATTTAATATACATGTATAGAGAGGATTTGGTATTAAATAACCTACAACGGTTGATATTCCATAAAACCCAACCAAACTTTCAACTGTCCAATGAACCATATTTTTCTTTAAACACTTGAAATTTTCAGGACGATTTCGGGATTTGATGAAAAACTAAATTACTCGACATGTGTTGCCAAGTCTAATCTGGGATATTGCTCCTTTTTGTGTTCCTCAATTCATTTTTTCGTTAACATTTAGGTATGCTATGCTTTTCTCTCGGCTATGAATGGCTGATTCAAATAGTTTCTACGTTCATTGCAATCAAAACATTGAAAATTGCGAAAAATATGAAAAACATATTGAATAAACTGTCATCATTTGTGTCAGACAATTAAGCTACGATTTTATAACATCTAACCAGTTCTCTTCAAATGAGTATTGAAAGAAAACAATATTTGATTTGATTTGATATTGTTTTAAAAGGTTTGAAATAGAAAAACTTATCCCCTGCATTCACTCATTTGATATACTAATTCATTTTCAACAATATTTTAGTTCAAACACATTAATATCTTCAAATTAAGCCTTTAATTTATGGCTTGAAATATTTATATTCCAATTTCGAACGTTTGTAATTCTTAACCCTGATAAACTTTCAGAACGATCGGCGTTCCTAATTACATTGCCATGGCAACCTCTTCGACAGCTGTAAAGTTATAAATTGAACAACCATGACCAGAAAATCCAGCAAACTCTCCGCATGATATACGGAACCAATAGACAAGTGTTTCGACCTTATTCGGTCTCATCAGAAGTTTGTACCTTGATCTCCCCCACCGCAGATCGAACCAGCAACCATAGAATGCAGAGCCGAAACTCTACCGCTGAGCTACACGTCTAAACAAGCAATGGCAAATTAAATAGTTATCTTAAATGCGCGTCTAATGTGGTAGCGTTTCGGCTCCGCATTCTGTGGTCGCTTTTTAGATCTCCAATGGGGGAGATCAAGGTATACATTGCTGATGAGACCTAATAAGGTCGAAATAGCTGACCAGTGGTTCTGTATGTCACGCGCAGTGTTTGCTGAATTTTCTGGTGATGGTACTTCAAGTTATAATATAATTCCTCTACTTAAAAAAGAAAATGTACAGCTGTAACTTTTCCCAATATTTTCCTCCTGATATCTGTTTTTTTCTCTAATCTTTATCTGATAACACTCATACTGAGATAGATAAACACTACACCAGATTGCTTTTTATGTTTTTTTCACACACACACACACACACACACACGCGCGCGCGATCTTGCGCAAACACATACAAACACACACAGAGGATGGGATGGGTAAACTGTCTCTATTTTCACACACACACACACACACACACACACACACACACACACACACACACACACACACACACACACACACACACACACACACACACAGAATTATTAGTCTCCTTAAGATGACCACGAAATCCGAAACACATGTAAAGCATAATTATATGAAATAAGACCTTAAGAACTACATTCAAATTATTTTACGGACTTTTATACACACACACACACACACACACACACACACACACACACACACACACACATATATATATATATATATATATATATATTGGGTTTCTGAGAAAGAATGGAGCACCAAAGTGCCAAAGATTCTCTGAAAAACAGTCAGGTTTTTAATTCAATTTTTCCTTCGCCAAGATAGGTTGCTTAATTTTAAGCTACGCTTGTCTACTATCCCGGGCAATACATTTTTGGTATCTTCCCCAGTTATTCTCTATAATATTACATCTGCTTTTCTAAAAATAGTACTCACAAAGAAGTGTTAATATTTTTGGAATCATCCGTGGAAGGTGGCATAAAATGTGTTGATGGGGATGTTGAACAGGTGGAGACGGTTTGAAATTATGATATCATAAAGGGACTCCCAGAAAAGTGGCAGAATTTTTGTGACCACTTTTGATAAATAGACATTATTCCTTTGTGTTAAATTCCCCCTCACACACACACACACACACACACACACACACACACACACACACACACACACACACACACACACACACGTGAACATTTTTTCAGATATTTAATTTTAATTTTGTTATGAATAAATTTATTCATAAATGCATGAGAGGTAAAGATGCCAAGATTTTTGTGTTTTTACGAGGAAATCACAATTTAGGAACCGATGAGTAGATCTTAACTATATATATATATATATATATATATGTGTGTGTGTGTGTGTGTGTGTGTGTGTGTGTGTGAAAGAAGAAAGATTTGAATGCTTGTGTTTTTGAGAAAACATGTATAAATCTATATATGTGTTTTATTTTGAGTGTGATATAAAGAGATAAAAGAGTATGTATAGGATTAGGAGCTTATGCATATGTGTGTGTGTGTGTGTGTGTGTGTGTGAGAGAGAGAGAGAGAGAGAGAGAGAGAGAGAGAGCCTATGATAAAAAATGACTTATTGGGCATTGTATATACGTTTCTATATGTGTATTAATCTGTGTTCCTGTGTTAAGTTTAGTGTATAACAACACTGATAAATTTGATGGTTTGAAAAATCAGTTGATATTGACAATTCTCTCACGCCAGTCACTGTTACAACAGGTGATAATTATATATATTATTGTATTTCTTTTCTTATTTAGACTCATTAAAATTTAATGACTGCAACGAGGTAAACTGTATAGATTGACGAGGAGGAAAATGTTTAAACAATTTTCATATGAAACATACATGAAATTGTTTAGTCAAAAAACAATGATGATGCTTGAAAATTTGCCGAAACATGTTGAGGAGAATATATGAGATTTGTTCAAAAAGTATCGAGAAAAGTGGTAATTACCAAGACAGAAATGAATAACAGATAAAACGTTAATTTTCTTCAATATAGTCCCTTTGGTATTCAACTGACTTATTCCAATGATTCTCCAGTTATTCGCTGAACATCTGTGAGTTCTTTCTCGATATATTGTATTTCTTTTAATATCTTTCACGTCTTCAAATCATACCCATAAGATGGATTTTCAGTTTGAGAAGCCAGTCAAAGTTACAAAGAGCTTATTCTGGTTTCAATGGGGGTATTGCACGTACACAATTCTGTGTTTTGAAAAAAACTTCTAAGCGGAAAATATCTGAGCTGCTGCTGAAAAAAAGTATTGACTCCACTGTTGTTGAGACGTCTAGACATCATCATCACTTTATTATTAAAGTTGATCAGCTGTGCAAATATCTTAATCTGAATTGAATTTCAGCTTAAATCTATAAAGTTCATCACGTCGCACTCATTGACTGTTGATGTGTCTCAGGAGAAAATAATTTGTTTGTTCTTTGGGAGCAAAATTATCAGCCGTTCTTTTTTAACACGCGTCGTATGTCCTCATTTTACAATTTTGAAAACATTTTCGGGTGAATGAGAGAATACCGTATATGCTCGCTTATTATGCGACTTTCAGGCATCTAAATTGTAATCTCTTGTTAGGGGATTGCACTATTCGCAAAATACAATCTGTGTGTAAAATTAGTTGACCAAGGCTAGGCCTAGGCCAACGGGTAAGATTAAATTTCCAGCTGTAAAATTTTAAAATTCTCCTGGGTAGTATCGGATGATACACTAATATAAACAAAAGTTTATGTTGTTGTTGTTGTTGTTGTTGTTGTTGTTGTTGTTGTTCTTCTTCTTCTTCTTCTTCTTCTTCTTCTTCTTCTTCTTCTTCTTCTTCTTCTTCTTCTTCTTTCCTAATCACATTGGTAGTACTCTCGTAAGGAGATCAGGAGAGCCACAAAATTAATATTTTTGTATTTTATAAAGGTTGAGACTGCCAGCTATTTTGTTGAAGTATTTATCAATTCCTTTCTTGATAATGTCCAGAAATCCTTCTAATACTGGCACAGTGGTAGTTTTAAGGTGCCACATTTTTTCGATTTCTCTTTCCAGATCTTTGTATTTATTTTATTATATTCTTGGACTGATATGTTATTATCTGTTGGCACTGACATATCAATTAGAAGGCAAATGTCTTTCTTTTATAATCCTTAAACACTCTATTTGGTCAAGTGACCTTTATTTTTCTCCCAGTTTGGATTTTGAAATCTCAGAGAATAATATCTTTAGCTTCTGTTATTGGTTCTAAATGGAGATTATACCATTTTTCAGATTTCAGTATTCCATAGTATTTACACATTTTCTATTGAATATGATATCCTATTTTATCATGCCTTTCTTCATAATTTATTGGTGTTAGGATTGGGCAACTGGACACTAAATGTTCAATCGATTCATTTTTTTTTGTTCAGACAGTCTGCATATTGAGTTTAATTCCTTTTTTTCATGTTTGCCTGAGAGTTACCCGTTGGAAGGCTTTGGTCCCGCCCTGTTATTATTAAACAGTCTCCATCCTCAACTTCGTGCTTTTCAGCCTCGATTTGTTTATAATATATCTAAATCAGCATTTCTAATTCTCTGTACGTATTCCCTTAGTCTTTTTCTTTTTTCTTTTTTCTTTATGCTTTTGCTACTTCTATTTCTTGATCCTTTATGACAATTTATTTTGCTGTGAGATCGAGTTGTTTAGCAAATGTATTTATGCTTTCTTTATTAACTGAATTTTTTCTTTTGCTTCTCTTGTGTGTTTACAAACTATTGCATCCAGTCTGTTAGAGTGTCTAAGTATTTCTTTAATCTTTTTGTTGTTGTTTTGCTGGTCAATTCTTGTTAGATGAAGCCTCTTCCACTATTTCTCTCTTGATGAAGAGACATTCTATATGTGCTTTCGGATGATGGATTCTGTGGCAGTTTCCTAACTTTAGTATCTATCCTTCTTATTTCAATTTAACGTCCAGTTTGTTATATTAAAACTGTATCTCACAGCAGGTTTTAATTGCTATGACTCTATCTTTTGCATTCAATTTTGTTCAGCGGAGGGGGATAGTATCCGTGACGTAATGGCTACCATGCTAAACAGCAAAATCCTATTCAACAGTTAGAACTCCAACTCCAATTGCGAAATTACCTTCTCTTTTTGACTAATTCCTTTGGAGCACAGGATTAACTCTCTTATCCCCCACCAATTATAGATTAAATTGTACAACTACAACGTTTTTATCAGAATTGCTTTGGCATTAAATCACCCACAAAAGTTGATGTGACATTAAACAAAGAAAGCAAACCAAGCAAATCAATTCTGTTATTAATGTGGCTCTAATTTTCCTAGATAATTATTTTCCTGTATTTTCTTTTTTTATATGATTGATACTATTTGCTTCTTCACTTCTCAAATATTTATAAGTTTTATTGCGTTCTAACTTTGTAATTTCCGTGTTTATTTATCGAGTGATACTTTTAGATTTTACAACCAAGCCTTTCCTGAATGTGACTTTCGCACATTTGTCCAGATCAAATTGAATTCCTATGTCGATACTAAATATTTTTACAGTGCTTTGTAGAAATTCTAAATCATTATTTTTGGTATATAACTTTAAATCGTCCATATTGAATTATTGGTTTACTTTTTTGGTTATAGTTTTATTTTTATAGTTTGTGTTTTCAAGTTCGATGGAGAGAGCTACTCGAGCTATTCTAAGAAGCGGAAAAGGTGATTCTCCTTGGAAGATTCCATTGTTAATATTCATATCATTAGCTTCGAGCATGTCTTTTTCATAAATTAATCTGAGGTAAGTATGTCTCCGTGTATTTTAGAATGTTATAACTGGGGGTACCTTTAAAATGTTAATAACTATGGGGTGCGCTATCATTGTCGATCCAAGTCATACTTAGATTTTTTATCAATCCAAGTCATACTTAAATTTTTCTGATGGGATTGACAATTTTCCATGATTAATTTGTTTACGAGAAGTTGATCTTTGCAGCTATATGATTCTTTTTTGCATCACTTTTGTTTTAAAAGGAAGATTTTTTTTACATTTTATGAATTTGAATACTCTCTCCTTTAGAATTGATATTATTACTTTATATATATTGATAAGGCATATAATTGATATTTATTTGTAGCCTTCGCTTCGACAGACTTTTAAATATTCTGGCTGATCTTAGCAGTGCTGCAGTTTAAACAGTATCAACTCTTCTTTTGATTTCCAGTTTCAATTGTCACTTTTTCAGGTTTATAATGATTGTTTCAAGAGATCCAATTATATTTACAACCACTCACCTTTATGTTCTGCAAGGTTTTTATATATCTCTGACAAGATACAGGTATGTATCCAGTTTTTTGCTTTAATTTAACGTTGGGATCTACTGAAACAGTAGTCCAATAGTTGATTTATTTGTTTCTTCTTGCTGATTACAACTCGGGTTGATCTTTCAGTCAGAATTGGTTGATTGATTGTATCTAGCAGTCTCAGATAATTTCTGAGTCGTATTTTCCAAGAGATATTTTCTTTTGTGCATATACAATTTTTCTGTATGGTCAAATTTTCGTCATTTTCACCATTCTACGTGGATCACCTTCTCCACTCATTATGGCTAATGCCACTGTCAAATTCAAGAAGAATTCTGACAAAATCTGTCTCTATTTTTCATTACCTCATCTATATTTTTTCTATTACTTCTGAGTGCCACAAAAGTTCCCATCAGTCAGTTGATTTATTTGGACCTTACTGTTTAATTATTAAGCAAAGTTTATTTGAACATGGAATAAGATGAAGAGTAACCACTTGCTTGCTTTAATTTTTCTCACTGGTTATTGTTGTGGGAACCTTACCCATCTCACTATAATGGACTCTTCTCACCGTTATTAGAACAGATATTTCGCAGCCAGAAGGGCAGATCACTATCGGAGTTATACGAACAGTACGAGACTTCTTACCTTTTCTATGTAACTCTATCTTTCTTGTGTAATATAATCTGTTATCTAATATCCGTGTTTGCGTTTTCATTAGTGACCCTTTCCGGGGCCACAACATACTGGCGACGAAGAACTCGAACGAAAAAAGGGACTCTTCAACGAGAAAAAGGGGTTAATCGCACAATATACTGGCGAAGATACATCGCAACAACAAAAAGATACCCAACTACAAGTTGTTAAAAAATCTACAACAAAGTTCCAACATACAACGAACCGAACAAGATTTTTGTTAAAACAACAACTTCAGAAAGAAAACAAAGAAAGAATCTTAAAAAACGAGGAAAAACCACAACAGTTCTTCCTTGAATTACAAAAACGACAAGAAGCACTTTTTAAAGGTCTAAGTAATAACCAGCCAACAGATAGTACTACTATTTTCACTCGAAATACAGTGTGGAACGCACTCGAAACATTTTCCTATGCACCAGATGAGGATAAGACCTTTGAGGCATATTACAGAATATATATTACCGACTGTGCCGATTGGACTGATGCAAAAAACGTCTGGCTACTTCTACGAAAGCTAGGAACCGTGGAACACAACAAGTTCGTAGATTATATCTTACCAAGAAATACTTGCGAACTTGGCTTTTTAGAAACAGTTAAATTACTGTCAGACTTATTCAGCTCCAAAACGTCTCTATTCCACAAAAGATGGAAATGCTTCAACTTAGCAAAAAGGGACAGTGATGATTATTTAGGGTTTGCATGGGTCGTCAATAAAAACTGCGACGATTTTAAACTAGGGGAATTGTCAGCGGATAACTTCAAATGTCTGATATTCGCACAAGGCCTAGTGTCGGAAAAAGATGCGGAAATCAGACGCAGAGTTTTGTCGAAATTAGAGAATGAACTCGATCTCACACTTCAAAAACTGGCTGAAGACTGTCAGAGGATAGTGAGTGTCAGAAAAGACTAAAACCATAAAAAGCCACCCAACGCTTGCTACCGCTGTGGAAAATTACATTGGGCCAAGGACTGTCCCTATCGTACAAAAAAATGTCAAAACTGCGATAAATTCGGACATAAGGGCTCACAGTGTAGAAACAGAAAAATTATTAAAAACTGAGTCAGACATACAAAAAGCAAGGACAAGTCAGACAAAGTCGTTCGTAAATACATAACAGTCAAAGTACCAAATAAGTCGGTAAGGTTTCAGTTAGACTCTGGCTCTGATCTATCAATAATAAACTTGCAAACTTGGAGAAAATTAAATAGGCCAATAATAAAGGTGACAAGCAAGACGGCGCGAACGGTAATAGGAGACAAAATAAAATTTGAAGGCGAAAATAATTATCCCTGTATCACTAAATGGTATAACCCCAAAATTAAAAGTCTTCGTACTGAAGAACACAGAAAATTTGTTTGGATCGGACTAGTTTCAGAAATTTAATCTCTGGGATCAACCAATTAATACGTTTTGCCAAAAAGTAGAATGCATTACGGCCGAAGCTAAAAAAATTAAGATGGAACTAAAAGGTAGTTTCCCCGAAGAATTTTCAGCTGGTCTTGGCAAATGTACTAAAATTAAGGCAAAATTTGAGCTAAAAGAAAATACACACCCCATTTTTAGAAAGAGGCGAAACATACCGTTCGCCGCGACCGAAGAAATAAATAAAGAGCTCGACCGATTAGTGAATATGGGCATATTATCGAAAGTGGAATTCGGCGAATGGGCTGCTGCAACGGTATATATAAGAAAAAATCTAAGAAAATCCGGTAGGATTGAACGCTGCATTCAAGGATTACCACTGTCCACTCCCCAGGCCAGAAGATGTTTTTAATAAATTAATTGGAGGAAAAGTCTTTTCAAAAATTGACTTAAGCGAGGCTTACCTACAGATTCTAGTAGAAGAAAATAGCTCTAAACTACTCTGTATTAACACACACAGAGGGTTGTACAAATTTGACAGACTAGTTTTTGGAATAAAAGTCGCACCGTCTATCTTCCAACAGGTGATGGACGCCATGTTGGGCGGCTTTGACTTCACTTTCGCTTATCTGGATAATATTGTAATTAGTAGTAAAACAAAGGAGCTACACAGAGAACATCTAAATAAGGTTTTCGCACGAATACGGGAATTTGGGTGAAAGGGAAAGGAAGCAAAATGCGATTTCTGTATGAACAAAATCAAATATCTGGGATATATCATTGACAAAGACGGGAGACGTCTCAACCCCGAAAGGGTTACAGCTATCAAGGATATGCCCGTCCCTGATAATGTTACGACATTACAGAGCTTCCTTGGACTTGCAAACTACTGCCAAAGTTTCATAAAGAATGTGCACGATCTCCGCGCCCCGCTAAACGAACTACTAAAAAAAGATAAAAAGTGGAGATGGACGCCAGAATGTCAAACAGCATTTGACCAAATTAAAAAGGCATTAATATCTGATCTTTTTCTCACGCACTATGACCCAAAACTGAAGATTATTGTCGCAAGCGATGCCAGCTCATATGGGGTTGGTGCGTCTATCCTACATAAAATGCCCGATGGGACAAAAAAGCCAATAGCCCACGCATCTAGAACCCTTCTTCCGGCCAAAAAGCATTATTCCCAGATTGAAAAGGAGGCCTTGGGAATAATATTTGCAGGGATAAAATTTCACCGATACTTGCATGGCAGATTCTTTACTCTACAAACAGACCACAAGCCCCTAATAACCATTTTCGGACCAAAAAAGGGTTAACCAATTTATACTGCCAATAGACTACAAAGATGGGGAACGATTTTACTGACTACAATTTTAAAATCGAATACCTCCCGTCAAAACAGATTAGCCACGCAGATGGACAATCAAGGTTGGTACCGAAGTATAGTGAACCCTTCGAGGACACAATAATAGCTGCATTACGAACAGACTGTGAAATTAAAAACATGATAGCCAACACCATCAAGGAACTGCCTGTGACGCTACTTGAGATAAAAAGCGAAGCCATAAACGACGACTTTATTACTAATATTAAACAGAAAATCACAGCAATAAACGAAAAAGTACCAGAAGTATTTTCACTATGTGACAACGTCCTCCTATATAGTGAAAGGGTCGTAATACCAAAGAAATTGCAAAACAGAATTTTAAGAGATTTCCACACGGGACACCCGGGAATAAATAGAATGGAGAGTCTCATGAGAAGCTATGTTTATTGGCCGAAGATGGATAAAGAAATTAGGTATATAATCGAAAAATGTAAAGGCTGTGCCTTAGCGGTAAAAGCACCCCCCACTACTTTCAAACCTTGGCCAAAAACAGAACAACCTAGGTCGAGGATACATGTTGATTTTGCAGATCCCCTGGAAGATTTTTACTACCTAATTGTAGTGGATAGTTACTCTAAATGGCCTGAGGTTCTCAGATGCAGAAGACCTACTACGGGGACAACTATTGGGTTCCTACATGAACCGTTTGCACGGTTTGGTGTAGTAGATTGTGTGGTCAGCGACAATGGAAGCCAATTCACACCAGTCAAATTCAAGGAGTTCTGCGAAATCTTCCAAATAAAGCACATAACCACACCGCAATATCACCCAAGATCAAACGGCCAGGCTGAACGTTTTGTAGACACGTTAAAGCGAGCACTCAAAAAAGCATCAGGTTCTCCGACGCACAAGGCACTACAGCAATTTCTGCAGGTACACAGAATCACACCCAATCCCAATACACCACCAGTCTCACCAGCTGAGACGATGTTTGCCAGAAAGATAAAATCCGTCCTTGATAAGCTACTCCTGAAACAAAATAAGCTACGAAAGATCACATTAGCGCCTAAAAAAGGTTCAGCCCGGAAGAAAAAATTCATTTAGAAAAAATATCAAAATAACACGTCCTGTTGGGAACGTGGAATAATTAAAAAAAGGAATTGGTGATATGGTGTACATTGTAGAAGAACCCAAATACATACATAAGAGACACCAGAACCAGTTACAGAAACGCCGTTTGAACGACTCCAACGATGTACCACAAACAAAAGAAGAGCCAATAGACACCATTTTGGACATGTTCAATTTAGATCCTCCCCAACCAACTCCTGAAATTCGTTGGTCAGGGAGGAAAAGGAAATCCAGGGACCCGTTGATGATCGACCCAAAAAGAAAAAATATAAACTGCACTTTTACGAAGTAAATGGCTTGGGGGAGGGGTGTTGTGGGAACCTTACCCATCTCACTATAATGGACTCTTCTCACCGTTATTAGTACAAAGATTTCGCTGCCAGAAGGGCAGATCACTATTGGAGTTATACGAACAGTACGAGACTTCTTACCTTTTCTATATAATTCTTTCTTGTGTTATATAATCTGTTATCTAATATCCGTGTTTGCGTTTTCCAAGGCCACAACAGTTATTAAAGATAAAAAATTCTCACAATATTTAAAAGCAGAATTTTGATTTCAGAAGAAACCATGCAATATATTTGCAATTGTAAAATATTCAAATAGTTTGAAGAGTAAATTTGCACTGAAAACGCTGTATTAGTATTTATTTTTTAAAACTCTTTCCATCATGCAAATGTACGGGGAGATTTGAAGGAAAAGGTAATATAATCATCTGGATCATATATCGTTAGTGCTATGACATTAATACTAAGGTTAATTGTTTGCAGTTTTGGCCAATGAAGAAATACATTGATCTAAGGTTAAATTTTAAGACACTTGTAAACTGTTATATGCCTATTTTTGACTGACGTAATCAAAACATGAATAAAAAAGAAATTAATTATATGCGAAAAAATCATATGCATGAAAATTATATGCACAAAAATATAACAATAGTAAATCAACTGACTTGTGAGAACCTTTACAATAGCCAGAAGTAATAGAAAAACGACACATATTTGATAAGAATTCTTGCTACAGTTGACTCTGACTTTGACCCAGAATGAATACAAAAGCGGGCACAACTCAGGGAGGGAGCTTAACAACCAGCAACTGAGAAAACGACGAAAATCTGACAATATAGACAAATAGTATATGAACCAACCTAAATATCCCCAGGAAAATAAGTCTCGCAAAATTATTCTGAGATCAAAATAATCATTCAATCCCGACGTAGTTGAAAACAAAAGGAAACAAATATATAGACAAGTGAAATACGCTGTTTCCCCAGAACCCACAGTCAAAAAAAAAAAAAAAAAAAAAGAAAAGGATATCGAGATACTAGATAAATACATGGATCTTGCCAGAGAGTTAAAAAGACAAACTCGTGATTTATAAAGGTGACAGTGAGAGTAATCATATTTGGAATTCCTGTAACAATCCCCACGGAGCAGGAAAAGAAACCGGAGGAATTGAAAATCCGAAGAAGAATTGAGACACTCCAAACCACAAGATTGCTAAGATCAGCAAGACATTTTAGAAAAGTCATGGAAAACTAAGTGTACTTACTGTTGTACAGCTCTTTGTGTCACGTTTATAACAAACCCAAGTAACGTAAGTGACTCTATTACGACGAATTTTGAGTGAACACAGTACTATTTCTGTACAGCAGTAGCCACAGGGACGACTCTGTGCCTTGAGGTCTGAGGAGTGTGTAATAGATAGCTGCTTCGAACTGCTCTGTTGGGAGAGGGTTTTTCCGAAAGTGGCTCTTAACCGGTCTTTTGTGAGAAGCATGGTCGATTTTTCGTCGTCCTTTGTTTTCCTAATGTAGTCCTAGGATAGTCACGGTACTCTATTGTGGCCTTGGTTCCGTGACTACCACATGCGTTTCCGGCTAATTGGTTTATCAACTCCATCTGTGCCTACTTTGCGTTTGAAAGATTCACAGATGAGGGATGATACAATCAATCTGGAACTTCTGACGGTCTGGAGGATTTGTTGGATCAAGTTGCCCGGGTGTCGGCCACTCAAAGACAAGAAAAAACTCTTCGTTAACAATTAACAACTATTTATTGAAACGGAATGGGTGCAAAAATAATATATATATATATATATATATATATATATATATATATATATATATATATATATAACTAGTCACCTTTTAATGCATTTCAGTGACAAGCAAATGAGGTATTTGGCTGGTGCAGTCTATCCATGTTACTCAATTTTTCGAAGAGTGAAGCTTTAGTGCTTCGAGAGATTTCTTATTCTTTTATCTTTGTTATAGAAATCGGACGTTTTTTCTCCTCTAACCCTAAAAACATATGTCTTTATAGAGGATCCCCCAGGGAATAAACATTCCCGATAAGCTAACCAATCACAGATCATTTATTATTATTCTACTATATTTTGACTTGTCAGCTAATTAAATGTGCTGATCTACGTCTGTTGGAAGATATCCCTTCAACATATTAGATTTTGAGTGGTCATCCAATTAAACCACAATATAGGGGTTTGTTTAATTAAAGGTCCTACCCACGCCCTGTAGGAGAATATCTCTTTTCACATTAACCAAAACAAAAATTAAAGAGCTGATTAATCTATCCAAAGATTTGACCTGTTTTATATTTTTATAAAATAAAAATTACATTTTCCTAAACAAAAAAAAAAAAAATGCATCAAACTCTCCATAAGCTTTTAGCTCCAATGAATGCCGCTTATTGTCATTCCAAGAAGTTTCCGATTTCATTCTGGATGTAAGATATTTTTTTGTCTCGTAAACACCCACTGACATTAACACAATGAATTTTAGTTTTATTTCTATTATTTGTCCTTCAATAATTAATCGAAATACGATTGACTTTTGAAGAGAGAGAGAGAGAGAGAGAGAGAGAGAGAGAGAGAGAGAGAGAGAGAGAGAGTGGCAATTCGGTATTTCTGATATCGATCACAAGACTCTTCGATTAGGAAGATCCAAATTTTTATTGACTTTCCGGGTTGCTAGTCGGATAAACTATTCTTCGCTCAAACACACACTATGCCGGTTATTCACCTCTCATAGTTAGTTGAATGCTGACTGAGCTTAAATTCTCTCTTACATGTCATACGAGGGGTTATTACTTAAAAATAAAATTCGTCCAAATTTTCAGACTGTCCAACACGAACTTCAAAGGATGGTCGCTACGATGTCTGGAATTTGTTATTTGATTTGTCTATGGGAATGGAATGACCGGTGATTTAGTTTATTCAAATCAAGCAGCACCATCAACCCACTGACCCAATGTAACACTGTCACTTGGAAAAAGATTATTGAAGCTCAATAAAACGTTAAAAGTTAAGATTATACATATAAACTCTTAATAGGTACAATATGAAAATTGATCTAAGATCTTAAAGTTTGTTCTGGACGGTTTATACTTTTTTGCTATTAAGGATATTTTTCTGTTTTCCATATTAAACAGAGAAAAACATGCCAATTTAATACTTATGGCTGCACTGAAAAGTAACGTCTTGAAATGAAATTGAGAAACCATGTGTGGTTTGCAAGGTGAGCTTGATCACAATATTAAAGAAAATGCCATCACTACATTGGGAAAGCAGACATAAATAATGACGTCGATTCTCTCCTGTGCTGACCGACCATAAAGTGTGATTAGATCTCAGGTTTGCTGAAGGAAACTAAGTTGTTTATATTCCTGAGCAAAACACGACCCCGGTCATTAATCATGGACACTGCAGCGTGCACTGTATCTGTGGTTGTGGGGGAAGGGGCAGATTAAATGAGTGAAGGTTGGAATCAGCAGTAATCGCGTGAATGAGGTTGGACATTGAGGAGAATAGGTCAGTGGAGAGCGAGAGGAAAAACATTTTGGGCTATTTGATGAATTATTGGGGAAATAGGTATGGGTGAAGTCTTGGAATGAGGGTTCAGCAAAGTTGTTTGGCAACCGATCGACGATACAATGTCAGTAACAACTCTTAAGTGACAGCGGGATGCTTTAAAGGGCTACAGAAGCTCAGGTCATTAAATGTTGTCATCAACCAAATAGATTGTTAATAAATATTCCAGATATAATGAAGTTCTTATAATATTCATTTCATCTTTCCCAACCATAAATACTCCAACAGTTACTCCACACCCATCAATTTGCTTTTAACACCCAGAAAAATGGAGAGCCGTTGAATTAGTTTCATCTACTTGAAAAAATGAAAATGTTTAAATAAAAATATTTTGTCACCCGACTTGAAACCAATAAATGCCTTTACTTGGTTGACAACAGTAATCTTTTTAATCTGAAGATTGTTAAAGTAAACAGAATATTTGCTCATGAGAATTGCCATTTTCATCGTGGTATACTAACTGGCGGAGGCGATCATCCACATGAGAGTCTGAATAGGAAAGTCAAAGAATAATCCTCAATAGGCTTCAATCAGTTTTCTACGACATGCGAAAAATCCACCGCGCAATAATGTATGAAAAGTGTTAGAAAAATTTTAATATTTTGAAATTATTTGTAAATCCGACGATGGATTGAAAAGTTCATTGGGTGAAAAATTCATATGATGTCAAATCTGCTCTGGATGACTTTTTTCCTATGGAATCCAAGCACTGAAACACCAATGGAATAAGTGCGTGGACCGCAAAGGGGACAATTTTGATCCCTTACCATGAAAATAATTGGGTCAGCCAATGAAATTTTCTGCCGAGCCTCGAATATTTGCTCGTCCCTCTTTTATACACCCCCAACACACACACACACACACACACACACACACACACACACACACACACACACACACACACACACACACACACACACACACACAGTGCAATGGGTAAATTATCGCCATTTCAAAACATCAATTTATTTATTTCAGGTTTTATCTATAGTGCAACAAACTAGAAAAAAGTTTAGCACAATCTGTGAGTAAAGCAAAGCCATGGAACAATTCCTTTCTCCAGAAATTTAGAAACAACATGGCTGCTCTATTGGCATTTACACCGGAAGATCAAATACGAATATTTTAGAGTGGTTGGGTATCAATGGACAGATTAATATTCATAAAAATTGAACATCCAGTTCCTATCATGGTGTTTGGTGTGGCCACTAGCAATGGTGACGTTATGTTTCAATTTATCTTCCCACTTGAGCTTAGACTCAACGCAAAGGCACACAACAAGTACATGGTGGAGGTAGTGCTTTCCTGGACCCTACCTCTGATAACAGGACCCTGCGCCATGTCACCCGAGCAGGAGAAGATAATCTTGGCTGTGAAAAGGTTTCAGCAACCACATTACCCAAACCGTCTGGCTGACGAACTTCTCCGACTGCAAATAAATCGACTAATAAATAAATAAATAAGTAGGTATATTGAAACGTTTTTAAAATGAGTGATATATTCAATAGGTTTTAAAACATAGAGTACATCAAAAAGATTTTAAAATAAGAGGTATATCAAAGGGGTTTTAAAAAATAATCTTTTTTCAAGTTGTTTTAAAATAACGGATATATCCAAGGATTATTTTAGTGCATTAATATGGAGTCTGTGTATTGTTCAACAATACACAGGCTCCATGTTAATATATCATTGGACGTTTACACAGCTTTGTATTCTGATATGAGAACAATAGCACATCTGGTTAGCAAAATAGATTCGCAGACCATTATTAGTGAGTTCAAATCTCATTGGCTGTCTCATATTCTGGTCTCATGCAACAACTAAGTTTATTAAATAACTATTCTAAAATACATTATCCCATGACTCTTTCTCCAGTTAGGTATTTTTTTTGGTAGGCATATAGGTGGGTTATACAGGTTGCAATTAGTTTGCTGATTAGGCACTTATTATCATTATTGTTGTTGTTATTATTTCCGTCAAGCAAATGTACTACAGGAATTGAAGAAAAGATAATAATCAAGATCCAATGTACTTATTGTTTGGACATTAACACTACGAGATATTGCTTGGTGTTTTTCTACAATTGTCCACTTCCGAGAATATTGGCTTATGTTAATATTCACGAATATATTGATATGGAGTTAGAATTCTGTTGAACAGTAATCAGGCCCAATATTGATACACTATGAAGATTATTATTTGACTCCTTACAATTTTTTTTTTCATTAACGTTGGCTGGTGATCTTTCACTGCAGTCTGAGTGACAGCATGTCTCTTCAGCTCTCCAGGAATCTTCAGTGTAGTCTGACTGATCTTAACAATGCTGAATGGCCTCGATTTTCCCTCCGAACTTTTACAGTCTTTTGGTGACTGTTCTGAACGCACTAACTACAATTGCTATCACTGTCACCCGAATGTTCCATACTTATTATTGTTATTATTTGAAACCATATAACTATGCAAATTATTCGCGTCAATAGTTACTTAAAACTATAATTGTTTACAGTCTCTCGAGGCGTAACGGTTATCTTCGTAGTTAGTGGATTCGGCTATCTCGGTTCAAAACCTGAACGAAGATGTTTGCATTTAACATGGGGCTAATACCATTGGGGAAGGGTATTTATTCAACAATAATCCCTCCAGCCACGGGTAAAATAGTAGGACAGACTGAACTGTTTAACTTCAGGAAAGCAACCGGTCTAGGAGATATAAAACTCTAAATTCAACCTAGTTTCAGCTCTGGAATTGGCTCTTCCAGGTTATTCCTATCCAAGAAACGTTACATGCATTGCGCCTCCAAGAGCAAAACTGGGTTATGACACGAGTGAGAGATCAAATGTTTGAAAATAATTTTATGCATTTCTCCTATCATGTCCAATACATGTTCAATGGAGGAGAGACCTGGTGATCAAACCTGACTGGGCATTTTGTTGATTATCTTGTAGACTATATTGAGTAGCATGATAGTGGGCATTTTCTTATTGAACGAAATCAGGGGTATTGCTGTACAAGATTCGTTTTGCTTTCGAAATATTTTTGGAAGAATAACGTGCTTCAAATAATCATCGAAAAATCTTAATTGTTAATAAAAATTACTTGGTTTTGCCAATTACTGGGTCCGCTCGGAAATTCCTTTTGCGTTTTGATTTTTTTTTTTGGTGTGGTTTCGACAATTTTAATTAATTCTGAATCTTTTTAACTTAAGTCACTGATTGTTACTTAGTAAAAAGTAAGTGAAACCAGATCTAAAATCTAAAATATCCAAAATATTGGTGATTCAAATTCAAGAAATACTGAAAATAAAGGTTTTCGATATTAACTAGCGCACCAAGAAACTCATTGGAAAACCAGTTCGAATCCTTAACTATTCTCAAATTTTATTTACCAGGTTGGATGAATTCTGCATCTGATTCTCACATTTTACTGCCCATGAAAAACTCGCCATGACCTGTACATTTGCAGCGTCTATTGATACAGAATTCCCGCTGAACTGATTGAAAGTTTGAAAGACTTTCTGTCTCATAGATATGCTTTCTGAATGGAATCGGTGACCCATTTTTAAATATTGGATGAGGTTTTTTGCTCTTCATTTCGTGTTAATGTCTTTGAGAAAGGCACGAATCCATCTGTTCTCCCACCAGTTATGGATAAATAGTTGGGAAGATTGGGCTCTTTAGCTTTGGTTAAACATTTTAGAAGAAGCAAAACTCTGAATTCAAACTAACTGTACTCGCCTTAAGAATGACCTTGTATTACATTCTTCTCGTGGTGGATGTGTTGAGTAAATGCATCCCTTCTGACTTACGACCCTCGGAAATAACTTCCCTCTAACTGATTCAGTCAAACTATACATATATATCTTTTTTATGAATTTCATTGCTATGGCCCTCTTCAACCGAGACAGGTTTATTTTTACAACTGTCAACAGATCAAACCATACCCCGCCAAACTACCTGATAACACATGCACAGACGTTGATGTCATTGCAGACCAAATTTTATCAAACCGGCGTAAGACTCAACATGGATAGATCACTCCCTTCCTTACACCATGACAACACACACACACACACACACACACACACACACACACACATATATATATATATATATATATATATATTAGTTTGGAATATTTATAAATAGAGTGTGTGCTCATTATTGGTGAGAGAGCATAATAGATCTAAGAAGAGCGTAAATATAGAGTCAACGACGCTTGTCCAGTTTTTGCCGATGTGATAATCTAACCAAACCAGATTTCTTTATAGGTGACCAAGTCTTGGCCCGAGAGTGACAGTCACCAAGCATCGTTGACCCTGTGTTTATATTATACTAACTTGAATCTATTTCTTTCTTTCTTTCTCCCTCTCTCTCTCTCTCTCTGTATATATATATATATATATATATCTTTTTAAAAAATGAATTTGTATTTGCTATTTTAGGTTTTATTATTTCATATATTTGTCATGGTAATTTCTTGGGATGTTTTTTTTTATCTCATAAATAGACGCCCCCCTCATAGGTGAGTGGCAGTAGATTCCTGTGGATTGACTAACCATCACATATGGAAGTTTGATGGAGCCGATAAAATAAAACAAGATTTTTTTTCCAAACAGCGGTTGTGTCAATACTACTCAATGGATACACCTCATGGACGGCCACTTACCTTCTATCTCTAAAACCATCCAAGTAAGACGAACAATGCATGCGGGACACTGCTGGAGAAGCAAGGACAAATTCATAGGACCCTTTCGCATGTATGTGACAGTGTTAGTCGACCCGACCAACTCACCTGCAACAGTTCTACTTGGACACAGGATGCTGTTTGGAAGACCTGCCTTGAGAGATGGATGATAGGGACGGATATATATATATATATATATGAAGAGAGAGAGAGAGAGAGAGAGAGAGAGAGAGAGAGAGAGAGAGAGAGAGAGAGAGAGAGTATCAGGGAAAATTTGCGAAAGTCATATTTAAGAAAAGATCGATAGTAAAATAAAAAAAACATCAATCTTGATTTACCTAAAGAAATTGTTATTAAAGATAAAATAACAGAGACAGCAAAAAATCACAAAGAAAGAAACAAAAACACAAAGACTGAATTAATTAAAAAACGCCAGGGAACAAAAACCCCTTCATGGATAATACGCAAAAAGAATTTAAAATATTCAAATAGACATAGTAAAGAGTAGTTGATGTCTGAAAAGTGCTGGACTGAAGGTGAAGACAGAGGGGTTTATAATAGCAGTGACTACCACATTTGTTTCCGACTGTTTGCTTTGTCAAATTTTTCCGTGCCCACGCTGACTTTGAAAGATCCACGAAGGAGGGTCGACACAATTCAGCCAGATCTTCTGACAGTCAGGTAATATGAGTAGCTAGACTGTCTAGCAACTCAAAGAATTGAGAAAACCCGTTGTTAACAAATAACAAAAATGGTTTTTATTGAAACACGTTTGTGAGACAATACATAACAAGCAAACAATGTTTGCTTTCCTAGCAAAAATAATAAGAAAAATATCGAAACAGGAAGAGTGACGACGAGGTGCGGTTAGTATGAAACTAATGTCTCTAAAGTCTGTAAAAGTTGTTCGGAGTGCCTCGGGTCTAGAATGGAAGGGATGTTTCTTTGGCAGTCTTGAGTTTCTTCTTGGTCCATTTCCTCATCCTCTCCGACGATTTGTTTTACCATCCTGTATTTCATAGATCAATATCTGTACTAAAAAGGTTTCTGACTGGTTGTCCAATAAGAGACAATTTGGAGTCATATTCCCTTTTGTCAGCCAATCCTTGTTCAGGATTATATCTTACAGGTATAGGGAAAATCATTTTTAGATGCTTTGACAAATAGGGACAGGTTTAGAGCAATGAGGTTGAACAAAAATTCTCAGCCTTACCCGACTGGATGAGCCTTGCCCAGCTCACCTTTATTAAGGGTGGATCAAAATTAAATCTCCCTTTTGTCATTGACTTTTAAGATAAGGATTAGAAAAATATGTTTTACGAAATGACCCGTTTCATCATTAGGATCGATGAAGTTAGTTGATAACCGAAAAATTAAATAAATTCTTATTTTAAGGATCCTTCTGTTTTTGAGATATATATTAATTTTCATATATTTAATAAATTTTGATTTTTACATATTAATTAAGTATTTAACCGCATGTCGTGTCACAACCCAACCACTAATAGTGGGAGCCCTGGGTATGATCAAGAAAAAGACAGCTAAACAGATTTACAAGATACCTAGAAGTACCAGCCTATATGAAATACACAAAATTTCACTTTGCGGAACGGTTCATCTCCTTTAGAGAGTACTATTAATGGGATTGAAAAATATCATCCAAAAGTAGTTGCAAAAAATTTAAATCCATAGAATGTATAAAAACATTTCCTTCCCATACACTAGATCTTAGGTAAAGACCCGTTGAAGGACTGTAAGAAAACAAAAATAAAAATGAAAATAAATAATAATAATCATAATCAGCAGGAATGATATGATGTGGATGGTAATTAATCACGTACAACTCTAATCCATGGAATGTCTTCTCTTTTGCTCCTCGAGTAACTCCCAGGTGCAGACACGATTTCATGGTTGTCGACCTTTATCAAATTACTGCAGGTTACTATGCAATTTGAATGTCTCTTACAATTAATCACACGTATGAAGTTTGAAATAAATCAGTTTTCAAGAGAAGAATCAAAGAGAATAAAAAAAAAATCGGCACAAAAACAAATGTTTTAACAGATGCAAAACAATCATTCTTGGCGAATTTTGCAGCTTGTATTTCTTTATTATTTGCTTAATTTATTTATCGTTCAACGTGTTTCATTTTCTCTATATTTCGTATTTTAAAGTCTATGACTGGCCTGGTTCATATTACGTATTATGATCTTAATATGACAAAGGAGTGTTCGTTCTGAATCATTTATAAACTTATAAAGGTCAACTGATTAAAATGTTGAAGAAATAGTTATACATGGAATTTGACTAAATATGTGAGTCTGGAGTCAATCTCATTCTTTCTTAAAAACCATAAATAATTATGCAAAAAAAAAAAAAAAGATAAAGAAAGAAAAAAGAAAAAAGAAAACGAACATACCCATCAGTAGAGCTGATTACATTTTAATAAAGAGAACGATGAAGAATAGGAATCCTTAAGTAAACTCCGTCAGCTGGAAATATGCCTATTTTCAGTTAATGGAATCGAATCGATTTACCATAAAGTCTATGTATTTTTAGTACTTTTTGCAATCCAGCTTTTTGGACCACTGATTATACGGACGATCTGTCTAGCATTCAGAGCATTGTTTATGTCTTTCTGCAAACAGAAAAGGACATCTTATTCTTTGAAGCAACGTTACCAAGCAGCCTTGCACAAACTAACGCAAAAATATTTTCTCTCACGTATCAGTTATTTTTCTTTAAATGAACACACACACACACACACACACACACACACACACACACACACACACACACACACACACATACATATATATATATATATATATAGTTGAGAAAATGTTAATAAATGCATTAAACACACACGTGTGCACGGACACACACATACACACACACACACACACACACACATACACACACACTTTTATATAAGGGGTGTACTTATTTTTGGAGCACTCCTGTTTATATTTTTGGTTACTAGTTTTCAGTGCTGTAGCGTTTGGTTATAAATAATACTTAGCAATCTCCGTTGGGAACATAATTTTTCACATTAAATAAAATTCTGGTATTTTTGGTTTAGAAGAAAATCAACTTTTTATTTAAAAAACTTTGCGTGAACTTATCTATGGTGATACTCTTTCTTTCTCTCTCACTGAATATATATATATATATATACATATGCATATATATATATCTATGTGTGAGTGTGTGTGTAGGAAATAAGGATTAAGATTTAACGCTAGCGGCGTTTTTAATCAGTAGAATGCAGTGTTCTATCCACAAAAATGGAGACCAATAGCACAACATTTTTACTATAAAATAAACTAAAAAAGGTATGAATCTGTTCTCGCCCAGCTCTAGATAAATACCTGGGAACACTGTTTTTTTTTAGCCATGATACAGCAACCAGCATAAAAGAAGGAAAATGTTGAATTCAAACCAGATCTACTCCACTTTTAATATGATTGACCATGTGCCACATCCTGCTCGTAGTGGAAAGACTGGTTATATATATATATATATATATATATATATATATATATATATGTTTGTGTGTGTGTGTATGAGTGTGTCTATGGGTATGTTCGTATTTATTTGTGTGTGTGTGTGTGTGTGTGTGTGTTTATGTGTGTTGTCTCTATTTTCTTCCAAGTATCAGCGATCCAGATGATACATTCCTTTCTCTGAGATATTCTCTCAGACCAGTTAGAAATGCCCATTACCGGGCCGTGTTTACGTAAACAGATTCACATATGACTACATCCTTATATTCAAGATTTTACACTGATAGAAAGTAAGTGATAGTAATGGCATAAAATCAAAGACACAAAGTTGGACAATATTGATTGATAAAAATCGATCACTTGGGGAGAACGGAATGACAGTCTCTAGTGACCAAAACAGCTTGAAGACTCCCTCTGCATTTTTTTAGCTACTCGAATAGAATTGTATTGGCCAACGCCAAGTCAAGCAAGAAAAAGAGAACAGACATCTCTACCGCTGCTACTGCTTTTTATTCTTGTGTAAGTAATCCTTGCTGACAAAAGCATCCTTTTCTCGTCAAGCAATCACTAGTTGACCTCATAAGAAAGACCTTGAACTGAACCTCAAAACTACATTATAAACTATACGGTTTTTCAGTCTATTAGACAGTATTATATTTTATCACTTAATGATTTAGTAGATACTATTTTGTCATAAAAGTACATTAGATTATAAAAAGGCCAGAAATCGGTCGGTTTTTATGTTCTTATTCAACTCAACTGATGTCCATTAACAATTATCACGTGCTGCTCTCAAAGCTAATTTTCTTACTAAAACCTATGAAAATATATGCGATTATATTGATAACAATTATGGCCAAGTAAACTTATCTGACTAGAATGTGATTTCGGGGAAAACTTAAAGGCAAGATTTGGAATGTCACGGGATTTTACTCTGATTCGGTTAACTCAAAAATATTATCATTTTATACCGGGCAGATCTTAAAAATCGTCGATCCTCGTTTTACGTTCCAGTCATGGAAAGAAGTTTACAAAAACGTTTTAAATTCCTGCTTTATTACGGTGTTTGTGGATAATATCTTAACGGTCATTTCACTGAGAGGAGAAATTCTTCTTCAAAGTCATTTAATCGTAGTTCGTGTGACCTTAGAGTTCCCACAGAGAGAAGAGTCGAAATGCTAAATCTTATTAATGTAATTTTTTTTAAGTTTGGATTTCAATTGACTTTTAGAATCGACCGAAATCCCACCTTCTTCTTCTTCTTCTTCTTCTTCTTCTTCTTCTTCTTCTTCTTCTTCTTCTTCTTCTCTCTCTACTTATAATACCCTCACCCAATTAGAGTGCTGTTCCTTATAAAAAAGAACCCAATTTGAATCCGAAATTCCCAAACTTGAATAGAATGATCCATGATTTTCAACGTTTCACTCATCAATCATCCAATTGTTTGATCTTGGGATCACATATTCGTTGCCAGCTTCTGTACGAGTTTACAATTACATCATAAGCTGACCTTGCTGGTGCTTGCAACCGGACTGAAATGAAAAACCGCCGATCGTCATTTCTGTCTTGGTGAATAAAAGAAGCTGGCAAACATATTTTTATACCTTCTCACTTTATTACTTGGTGTTATCTATAAAAGACCGACATTTATTTTAGGGTTTCTAAACGTCTCTAAGAAAGAGGAAAGGTTCTTTTCATCTGTAGTGCAGTAGCTAAAACAGTCAAAGAAAATGCTGAATTCTCAAGCCTCACAAATACATCCCAGCTCTCAACCCTAACTTAGCAACCCAGTTGCCGGCCTTTGCCCAAATGTTTGTATTAACCAGTCAAGATCTACATTTTCATATGACCTTCGTTTTAGTTTTGGTTCGCATATCTTTGCTGAGGTGACAGATGTCATAATCGTCAAAACATATCACCAGGTGTGGACATGGTTCAGCTACACCAAGTTTCCAGACTCACTTCTTTAAAGTAATGGTTGGTGAGTTTTTAGTGAATTCGATTCTCACTTGGTGTCCTATTCTTGAAGAGTTGGAAGAAAGAGCTCTTTTAAAGTAAGATCATGTTCCTCTTAAATTGTTTAAATTTTATATTTGAGTTTTTTATTCGATGAAAACGATTCTTCTTTCAGCTTTGACTAAATTAATATAAGCTCAGTAAATGACAACTTAAAAGAAATTTTAGAAATTACATCTTACTGAAATTTCAGAGGAAAAATCATCACTTATTTAGCTGGTTCTAAAGCTTCCGACACACACACACACACACACACACACACACACACACACACACACACACACATATATATATATAGATTGAAATAATTATTTCCTCCCAATCTCTTTGATTACTGTGACTTTTTAAGAAAAACGTACGAAATTACCAGTCATAGGTAGTCAAAGGAATTGTGAGGTAACAATTATTTTAGTTTTTATACCGCTCTACTTGTCGGCTTTCCAGCACTTTTTTTTTATCCAACGCTTTTATCGAAACGATTGTTTTATTCTCATCATCTTTTTTATTTATTTATTTGCTATTTTTTATACATATTATCATCAAATCACACTGCTAGCATAGATTTCTCTCTCGCCATTCGTCCCTATCATCCATCGCTCTCGGTAGGTCCTCCCAACAACATCCTGTGACCACACAGAGTTGTTGTTGGTAAGTTGTTATTGATTGGCTTACACCAGCACGTCCGTGTGAAGCGATCCATTGGAGAACGCCATTAAAGATCTCATCCTTGTTTCTCCATCAGTGTCCTGCATGTCTTGTTGGTCTTATTTGGATGGTTGTAGAGATAGGAGGTAAGTAGCCATAAAGCTGTTGTTTCGTGGGATGTTGCTTACAGGATTTATTCAATATAATTCGTATCATTCTTGTGCAGTTCCCGTTAACCCTTTTCTTTATACGTTTTGTCGGCGTCCATGTGGTGCATTCATACAATAGTGTTGACACAACCGCTGTTGGGAAGAAAATCTGTTTTATTTTACTGGATAGGTCAGACTTCCATGTGATCAATAGCCTATTGATAGCAGTTCAAACATTCGCTGGAGCATATTGATGTTACTTTCAGTAGATGAAACTCAGCTACCTAGGTGCATGAACTTGTTCACTAATTTCTGAGAACCACCACTTGATTAAAACACATGCACCCCTGCTATCTGCTCCACTCTATATAGCAGAGATTCGGCCAAGGTAGATATATTGGCTAGAAGCCATCTGCATAATCTGCGTTCGTTATAGTTTCTAGGGGAAGGTATTGTCTGCTTCTTGTCTTTCTTAGTTTAAAGCCATTTTCTTTTATTAGATGGATCGACGTTCGAGGTACATAGACTTAGCAGATTATGAACAGATATGGTGCTAATGGATCCCCTTGCCGAACGCCAGCGATAATGCCAAAGAAGTGGGTGTATCCATCCGGGTGTACGAACCTTGACTCTCGTGTTACTATTGAGTATCATTATATCAGTGACATTTTCTTTGGAGGGACCCAACGCAAGAAATATTTGCTTCGTCTTCCCTCTTTGTATGGATTTAAATGCCTTGGAGGAATCTTCAAACAAGAGTGTTGCCTCTATTTTTTGGCGCGAACTCCTTCTATGATTCAATGTCCTGTCGGAATCCATGAACTTATGGATCGATTATACCGAAAACCATTTAGAATTTTCACAATGTCTAGTTCGATGCGATTGAGAAGCAGAGCATTATATGTAACGTGATATGGCTGGTTTATAAGTTATAAAGAGAATTTCTGGGAGAGAGAGAGAGAGAGAGAGAGAGAGAGAGAGAGAGAGAGAAAAGAAAAACTAGTAACAAGAAAAAAACATACAGAAAGTCTTCTGGAATGGCTAGCTGACCTCTGAGTGACCCAGGCAAAAGCACTCGTTGTAGGTCAGTCAGTCACGGGTGAGAGACTAAGGTAATTAGAAATGACTAGAACCACCGGAAACGGATATGCCCCTCCTCCGAAACCAGGCAGCAGTAAGGAGAAGACTAGGGTTTGAAAGTTAGTTAGCTCGGAGACGTGATGAGGTAAAGACAGCAGTGAACACTGGACAGTGTAAACATAGTTGCAAGTAGCGGTTACAATTTTGGGATGAGCTCCAAAAAGAGGTCTCATACCAGACGAAAGCAGCAAAGAAGCAGGTAAGACCTATAACCAGAAGGAAAATTCAAGATCTGTCTCTGCTCCCTTTCTCCTTATGACATGTTGTTTCTCTTTGTCCGCGAACGCAAGCGACCCAGTTTTCATACTCTGTTTCTCCTTTCGACGACTACTTTAAAAGTGTGGTTGCGAATAAAGCTTTGTATTAGTGAACTAAGACAGTTTTGTGTGTTCGTCAAACTTTTCCTTCAGGGAAGTTACAACAGAGTCCGGCGATCACTTAAGACGTAGCGATACAAGTGTTAACCCGTTCGAGCACGAGGTGGTACAATCGTACATTTGATGTGTAATGGTATAACTTCCTATTTAATGCAGTTACATTGCAACCTTCAATTTGAGACCCGTGGCGGTACTTATGAAGAGTAAGATGCTGCTTCTCGTCCACCTCTTTATACGGCGATACAGAATCGGTGCAGTAAGTCAACGAATTTCCTTGTGTTCCATACTTCTAGGGGTATTTCGTCGAGGCCGGCAGCTTTTCTGGTTTTCATTTTTCTAAGTACAAGGTTGAGTTTTTCTTGAATAAATTGTCCTAGTTTGATGTCTAGTTGGTTATCAATAATTTTCGTGAGAAGTTTATCTATGAATTTAAGGGAGTTTCCAAGCAGATGCTTGCAATGTTCTTTCCACATCTGTATTCGTTCTTCTTGGCTGACAACTTTTAAGTTAGCTCTCGAGGTTCACTTTTTATTCACTTCATTTACTGTCTGCCTCACTAGTTGAGATTGCCTATCTTCTACCGAGTTTCTTATTTTATTGATCTGACCTTGCATATATTCTATTTGTTCTTTTTGGTATTCGTTGGTCAGTTCGCTTTGTGCCTTCTTAAGTTTTCTACGCGTTGGCATTAGTTTGGTTTCTTTTATTACTTAGGGATATACTGTTTTCACTTATCTTGTATTTTCCTATTTGCTAGTGTCTCCCATAGAACTCTATGTTTGGCTCTTGGTCTGGTTAGTATGCATTCTGCTGCTTCTTCTTACATGTGGACGTTGGTGAAGTTATATATATATATATATGTATATGTATATGTGTGTGTGTGTGTGTGTGTGTGTGTGTGTGTGTGTGTGTGTGTGTGTGTGTGTGTGAGTGAGTAAAGTGAGAGAGCTTGCATGTGGTGACGTAAAGTAAATTTACAAAGTAAACCCTTCATGCTATTAAAGAATCATTTCAGATTTTACAAATAAATGAATATACATACCAAAAAGAGATCAGCATGTTTTGAAATGGTGGAACATCAATTTTCTAACTTTATCGAGAGTCAGCGTTTAAAACTTTACTCAAATGCCAATAAGTTTCTATCGTTTCACCTACCGAACGAACGTTTAGACTGATTAAATCTTTTACTGATGAAAGTTTTTATCTACCATCTGATTGTTTCTACCTTCAAAATGTTCTATGTTAGTTATGACTGATTGTTCAACTCTCGTCCTGGTGGGAAAAACCGATCAAAACCGGGTAAATTAAGACTAATTATCTACCACCCACCCGCCAAAAGCTGATGTTGTTTCTCTAGACGACAAGAATAAATCTTAGGGCTTTTATCTTCTGGAATGGAGCTATTTGTTTTTATGTATACATAGGAAAGTCATTGACACATTTAAACTTTAAACAACGGTGTTTTGCACTGAAAAATTTTAATTCAGAAAAAGCTAATTCTTATTTGTCAATTTTGAAGTAAATAAATAATCAATTGAGGCAACATTTAATTTCATTAAATGCAAAAAGGAAAGGAAAAAAAACAAAAAAACAAAACAAAAAAAAAAAAGAAAAAAGAAACAACTGATATATTAAAATGTTTAAAGTAAAATATGAATACATTTTAACCAATAAAGGTGTTATTTTTTGGAATGATTAAAATAATAGTCTTTACTATCTGTGCATTGGTTTTAAAAAAGAGTTACTGCTATGAGTTTAATTTAGCACACACGCACGCACACACACACACACACACACACATACACACACACATATATATATATATATATGTCAATTCCTTGAGAAATCTCTAGCGACAAAGTTGAAGAAGTCCGTGTTTCTATCAGGTAAGCAAACTATTTCTTCTGTGTTTTTGTAAAGCATTTTCTTAGCAGTAACAATTTTTTTGAGAAAACCATATACTAGTAGTGTCTGCATCGTCTTTCCTTTCTGTGTAGAATAGAATTTCTTGGAGAAATCTACGAACTGTAGTAATGCCTCGAAAATCTTTGCTCGTACTTCTTCGATGATTCGACAGTTTGTTAAAACCTGTGATGTTGTGGAACGATTTCTACGAAAGCTATTTTGATTTTCCAATATAATTTTCTTGATATTGGGTCGGATACCAATGAGAAGCAGTGAATTATGAAACTTTGTGGCGATGTTTATAGATTGCGTTGCTTAATCAGAGAAGTTTATACTCTGCCTCGATTACGTACTTCGAACATCCATAGATCTAGTAAAAGAAAATAGCTTCACATTAAAAAAAGGCAAGAAGCAGACGATATCACGCTAAAACTATGAGAGACGCTGACTATGCAGATCACTTGGCCCTTCTAGGAAATGCACCATACTAAGCAAAATCTTTACTGCATAGCTTAGAGAAAACAGCAAGAGTCATTGGGACCGCCCCGCCGTGAATGCAAACAAAAGAGACCTCTTAGTGGCAAGCCTCTAAAATTAGAGGACCAGTTCACATACCTCGGCAGCAACATCTCATCTACCGAAAATGATGTCAACATAGACTTTGCAAAAAGGCTGACTGCTATTGACCGAAATCTGATCTATCCGATAAAATAAAACAGGATTTCTTCCAATGTGTAGCTGTGTCTCTACTCGCAGCGTTACTTGATGATTTTGACGTATTAGAAAAGTGTAGACACAGAATCATTTGGCCATTATCAGTTTCTCGTCAATGGGATAATTAAACCAAATCTTGGTCTAATGATACTATTCAACACAAAGTTGAAGGTGAGGAATAATTGGGGTTCATGCTTTTCCCATGGATCCAAAAGTGAACGTAATTTTGCGTCTGGGGTTCCAACTCGCTTATTCTAAAGCCGATGTCTAGCACACTTCCCATGACATCACGGAACTCCCACAAAACTTTAACAGGGCGAATTATTAACTAGCAAACCTAACAATGCGTATTATTCATTATGAAACTTTGCAGTTCTTATAATTCATTATCAAGTTTTTCAGTGCATATTATTTATTACCGAACCTCCCTGAACGTATCATTCATTATCAAATCTCATCATGCATATTATGACCGTATCTCACAGTGTGTATTATTTATTACCAAACCTCACTGTACGTATCATTTAGGACTGAACCTCTCTATGCATATTCTATTTTACCAAATTTCTCAGAGCGTATTATCTATGAACGAACCCCACAGAGCGTATCATTTATTACCAAACATCACAGTGTGTATATTGTCCAATCGGCTGGGGCTGTAGAATACACCGACTGCACCTCTGTAGAGGAGCAAGACTCTATCAATGAGTGTCCTGATATGACACTGAACAATCTGATGGTTAGACTCCAATAAAGCGGAGCACCCCTTCATTGCCATTGCTTCCAAGTCCACTCTGGCCCGGAGTGGTAGCACCTGATAGGGCTCTATCTATGGGTTGAATAGAACTAAACTGCGTACTTATGCTAAACTGAATTGTTTTGATATTTAAATTGCGTACTTACATAAGCTGAATTGTTTGAAAAAGAACTGTTTTGATATTTAACTGTATTTAGACGAAACATAAACTTATACTAAATTGAATTGTTTGAATTAGAACCGTTTGACAAAACTAAATGGCTTGAAATTTAAATGCTACTGACATTTAAACTGTGTACTCATGCTAAACTAAATTGTTTGAAATAGAACTGATTATTTGTATAAAATGGATTTGGCATTAAATAATCTGCAAAGTTTGATATGCCATAGAACCCAAACAACCATCCAACAGTGGGTATCATTTATTTATAAAACTCATTGTGCACATTATTCCTTACCGAATCTCACAGAGTGTATTATTTATTACCGAACTTCTACATATTATTTATAAGCAAATCTTACAATGCGTATTATTCATTTGCAAACTCTAAATCTTTGAAATTGAACACCTCGGTAATCTATCAATTTAAATACTGAATATATAGAATGATTGTAGTTATCTTTGAACAACTATATAAAATCTATATTTTTGGTTACAGAATTTCAGTACAGAAGACTTTGAGAATAAAAAAAACACCTAATGATATCCATTTTGATGGTACTTGAAATAATATAATCCTGGTAAGTTTGAGAAGAAAATTAGCTTTTTATAAAAACGTTACATATATTTTGTTATTTATGGATGATACTGTATATTAGGTAATTAAAAACGTTCGTCTTTTTCTTTCAAAGCTAACATGAAAGAAATAAAAACAATACAAACACAAAACGGAAATTATGCTGTTTATAATCAAGAAAGTGATTATTTTCTCATGACAGGTCAATAATCACTCTCAAAACAGTTTATTCTCTTGCTATGAAATAAGTATAAGACTTATTGTCTTCCGTTTCAGTTTGATTTATTCACTGAATTCGTAAGGTTATCATTTTCTTAATATGCTGCATTTTTTCTTGATGATGTGCCGATATTGACATAAAATTTCTTTGCTTGTGGCCAGTCTTAATAAAAACTAAATTTCACAGCCACTCTGTTGACGAGGCTTAGAATTTGCTGAGTGTATCCACTGCAGAAGAATAAAATCGTTCCAATAGTCGTCTTGGGTAGGATATTGAACGGCATCTGATTTTCACAGCCAGCTTGTCGACAAGGCTTAGAGTAGGTTTAGTGTATCCATTGCAGAGGAATAAGATCGCTCCCCTAGATATTTTTGCTATTGAACTGCATCAGATACTGAATCTTCAGTTTTATTGCTCTGTGCTAGTATGGATCACCACTTCAAATCCATTAATTCCAGGTTCACTCTCAAGCTGAGCGGTAGAGCTGGTTCGAGTCTCATTTATAAGCCATGTTGGTGACTGTATCGGCGTGGAAAAACTCTATCAATGCATCGGTAGGAGGGGTGGGAATGCTAATAGGACCAAGAGCGCTAAAAACACTTAATAGCATTGAGAGAATACAACCTACGATGATGGCCGCAACGTTTAATGGCAACCCCAAAGCAACGATCATCTCCTGCTACAGCCCTACCAATGTCAGCGAAGAAACCGAACTAGTCACCTTCTACGAGGAGCTATCCTCCCTAGTACGTAGCATTCCGAAACACAACCTGCTAGTCATTGGCGGAGATATGAATGCACAAATCGGGAAAAACAGAAACAACAAATACAGCCTACACAACACGTCAAACAGGAATGGACAACATCTAATTGATTTCATGATAGAAAATAGATTAACATGCCTCAATACAAACTTTCAAAAAAGGGAGGGAAAATTATGGACCCACACATACGCGAACAAGAGTAAAGCACAGATAGACTACCTCTTTATAAACAGAAAATGGAAAAATAGTGCGATGAATTGCGAGGCATACTCCACTTTCGAGGGCGTGTCCTCTGATCATCGAATAGTCACGGCCAAAATACGTCTAACCCTACGAAAAAACGCCACACGAACAGTGACAACGAGGCGCTATGACTGGGCCCTACTTAACAACAGAGACATTAGAGATAAATATGCATTAGAATTAAGAAACAGATTCGAAACACTACAAGAGAAGACAGAAAAAATTACCCCAAATGACGAATATGAAAACTTTGTTGAAGCACACCGAGAAGCGGCATCAAAGTGTATCCCAACAAAACCTAGAACTAAATATAGAGTCCCTTGGGAAACGTCAGAGGTTAGAGAAAAACGTGCACTCGTGAAAACTGCCTCCAAAAGCTATCGGAAGAACCCAACAAACACAAATGCCCGAAAACTAGAAAAAGCACAATATCAATTAGCAGGAATATATCTAAAAGAACAGGCAGAATACATAAAAAATCAGATAGATAAGATTAGAGACTCGGTGGAAGATAGACAATCTAGGATAGCCTGGCAAACAATAAACGAAGTAAGTAGAAGGAAGATCACAGCCAAAGCAAAATTGAAAGCTGCAAGCCAACAAGAAAGAGTAAAACTGTGGGAACAGCATTTCAAAAATCTACTAGGAAGCCCACCGAAAATAACGGATGAACCGATCACCAGAATTATCAGTAAGCAATTAGACATTAAACTAGGGCCTTTCACCAAAGAAGAACTCGCTCGGTTCTTAAAAAAATTAAAAATAGGAAAGCTGCAGGGCTAGACGAGATCCCCCCAGAAGTGTGGAAGACTAGACAATTCGACGATATACTGCTCCGGCAATGCAACGCTGTCTATAGTCAAAATAGGATAGAAAGATGGATGAAGGGATGCATCCTTCCTTTCCCTAAAAAAGGCGACCTCGGATTAGCCAAGAACTACCGAGGGATAACGCTTACATCCATAGCAGCCAAAATCTACAATGCCCTACTACGAAACCGCATAGAACCCAAAATAGACAACATCCTTAGGAAAAACCAAAATGGCTTCCGGAGAAATAGATCCACAACCTCACAAATATTGACCATCCGTAGAATCCTTGAAGGCGTCCGGGCAAAAAACCTTCAGGTGACATCACTATTTGTCGACTTTACCAAGGCCTTCGATTCTATCCACATAGGGAAAATGAAACTAATCCTACTAGCATAGGGCCTACCAAAAGAAACCGTAGCAGCAATAATGATCCTCAACAAAAACACAAAAGTAAAGGTACGTTCACCAGATGGAGACACGGAATACTTCGACATTGTTGCAGGAGTACTACAAGGAGACACGCTAGCCCCATACCTCTTTATCATCTGTCTAGACTACGTGCTTAGAACTTCGATCGACAAAATCAGAGAAAATGGCTTCGAGCTGACTCAGAAAAGAAGCAAAAGGTACCCGGCAAAAACAATCACAGACGCCGACTACGCTGATGACTTAGCGTTACTGGCGAATACGCCTAATCAAGCAGAGATACTACTGCATAGTTTGGAACGAGCTGCAGCAGGCATTGGCCTCCATGTCAATGCGCACAAAACTGAATATATGTATTACAACCAAACGGGCAACATTACCACTCTAGACGGAGCCTCTCTGAGGCTAGTGGACAAATTCACCTACCTAGGAAGTAGCGTCTCATCAACAGAAAACGACATCGACACACGGCTGACGAAAGCATGGACGGCTATAGATAGGCTCTCAATAATATGGAAATCAGACCTGACCGATGAAATGAAGCGCAGTTTCTTCCAGGCAGCAGTTGTATCGATACTGCTATATGGATGCACTACATGGACGCTAACCAAACGGCTGGAGAAGAAACTTGACGGCAACTACACAAGAATGTTGAGAGCAATATTGAACAAGTCCTGGCGACAACACCCCACGAGACGCCAACTGTACGGCCACCTGCCTCCCATCACGAAAACTATACAGGTCAGACGAGCCAGACACGCCGGACACTGCTGGAGAAGCAAAGACGAGCTCGTAAGTGACGTACTACTATGGACCCCCACATATGGCCAAGCAAAAGCAGGACGACCAGCCCGAACTTACATACAGCAGCTATGGGAGGACACAGGATGTAACCCAGAAGACCTGCCGGAGGCGATGAACGATAGGGAAAAGTGGCGAGAGATGGTCAAGTATATCCGTGCTGGCGGCACGACTTGATGATGATGATGATGATGATGATGATAAGTGGTGCATTCAATAAGTTTCCAGACTTTTTTGTACAGGCATTTCAAATTGTCGTAGACTCTTGAAAATTCAGTATCTTACTGCTATGCATCTTATGAGATGACTGACCAATTTTTATGATTTCAGGTTCAAATCAGCAGCTACAGCAGCAATTCGAATGCACCCTAGTAAAGCCTGATTGTCACAGCTGGTGAATTTGAAAAAATGCAATCTGGATGAGAGGACACTTTAGAAGAACGATATGCAATAAAATTCTGTTTTAAACTTGGAAAAAATGCCTGCCACAGAAACGTATGGAATGCTTCAGACTATTTTTGGAGCATCTTGCATGAATCGAGTATCAGTTTTTGAGTGGCATAAGAGATTCAAGGAAGGCAGGGAGTCTATGAGGGATGATGAGAGGTGTGGGTAAAGAAGTCAATACACCAGAGTTAATTGGCCAAAGGGTTAGGGTTAGGGTTATCATGTTGAGGTTTTAAGGGAGTTCTGGAATAGATTCCTAGGGAAGAGGCCAGCACTCTTCAAATCGGGTCAGTGGCATTTTCACCAGGACAATGCACCAGTCCACAACTCCATCCTAGTCACAGACTATTTGACCAAGATGGGCATCAAGACAGTTCCTCGCCGTCCCTATAGTACAGACATTGGTCCCTGTGATTTTGGTTATTCCTTAAGCTCAGAAGCTGTCGTTATGAGACAATTGAGGAGATGAAAAATGCTGTGACGAAGGTCATTGACACGCTCACATAAGAGGACTTCCATGGGGCCTTCCAGAAGTTGTTGGAACGGTACAACTAGTGCATTGTAGCCGGAGGAGATTACTTTGAAGGAGGCTAGAGTTTCATGTGTGTACTATCAATAAAAGTGCCGATACGAAAAAAGTCTGGAAACTTATTAAATGATCCTCGTATCTGTTTACAAATTATTTGTGTTAGTAACAATTGGTAACATGCAATTGTGTACAAAAACTTAAGAAACTTTTGTAATTTAAGAAAAACTGAATATAATTGTTTCTAACTTCTAGGCATAAAGTAACCCTAAACGGGCTGACATGTCGTTAAAATCGATCAATGATTCTTCCGAGTTGTTTCTACTGACTACTTGCTACGAAATCACCGCTTCATCTCAGACACGGAGTATGACTGCAACATTATTGACCTCTGATGAGCGGATTATTGGCATCAAATTTACATCTATCTATCTATCTATCTATCTATCTCAACCCGTTCATATTTATCTATACATTGACACTAAACGGGCTCAAATGTTAATCTTTCTAAGTAGGATTTATTGACTGTATTACAGTCAGTTCATTGCTCTAGAATCATCTATGAGTAAAGGGTGCATAAACTGTATAAATATTGCTAAAATATTTGTGTAAACGAATCAGGCGTCTGTTTATACAAATTATCAAGATTTACCGCTGAAGGCTAGTAAACGGGGTGAACAGCAGGATGTCTTTCTTGTTGGAGGAGATGAAAAAAGAAATAGCCACAGGGTGAGTCAAATTTCTTTTCTATAAAAAGTTAAGATAAAAATATTTTCTTGATTTCCTGATTTTCTGCATCAATTTTGCTTCATCAGGGTTTTTTTGGTTGGAAGAATCTAAACAAAAAAAAAGTTCGATTTCAGCTCACTTAGAAATTGTACTTATTTATTTGTATATACCATCATTTTTGCATCAGTTATATAGCAAATAATTACTGATCATCAGCACACACACACACACACACACACACACACACACACACACACACATATATATATATATATATATACCTACATATCTCTATATGTACTGAGAGAGAGAGAGAGAGAAAGAGAGAGAGAGAGAGAGAGGTTTGGGAGAAAAGGCCGCTATTAGAAAATGGGGGAGTGATATTTGTGTTATTGCTTAATAAGCAACTCTATTTTGGTTAATATGCAAACGCCGAGAGGGAAATTTAACAATATACAAGACAATGCCAACAAACGATGAAAGAAAGAAAGAAAGAAAGAAAGAAAGAAAGTGAAAAGTCAAGCCTGAAGCAAATGGCTACCGAAAAGAGGGGAAAATTCATCTATAGCAGGAAATCAAACTGAGAAAAAGAATCACATTTCAGTGATCGAAGGGAAGTTCAATATTTGTCAAATAAAATTCATTCTTTACAACGTGTGTTAAGTTTGTTGATCGATTTGCCCGTAAAGAGAAAACAAAGAAAAGGAGTTCCGTGTTAATAATCAAGTAATGGTCCGTTTTTGGTTCAGTTTGTGAGACGAAGTGCTGCTATTATGGTAGATATTAAGGGCTGGTTTACTTATTGTATTTATCACAGTCTTTCGGCTGTTTCTCTCTTCACTCATCCAATGATATATTTTGATTCGGTAAGCGTCTAGAAATGTCGAAGAGATTCTCTGATGCACGCTTTGTTTTTATTTGAAATGTAAATAGGGAATTTCAGCGTTGCTACTCGTTTTCTATGAAACCAATCTACCTGTCCCAGGAGCCAGTTTAGTATCCTGTTTCATCTCGCCCAGGGATCGAACTCAGAACTTTCCAGAGACCAAGTAAGCTTTTGTAGTATTTTATCATTACTGTCCATCTCTGCCGCCTTGTATTCATGTCAGGTGGTTTCTGTTACTATGCTAAACGTCTCATGTTCCTATTGCTTTTCCTGACAGGTAGTACCAGCCCCATAGCCGAAAAGAGGTATTGGCTGGGTTCATTGCCCATGGGCTGGGTTCATTGCCCATGGGCTGGGTTCATTGCCCATGGGCTGGGTTCATTCTATCAAAGAAATCTAACGGAGACAAATAAAAAATAAAAAATTCGGATGTATTCTTATCTGGAAAAATAGTTGACACATGGTTACAGAAAAAACACCACTCACTTTATTACAGTGTTTTAGCCTCCCCGCTGGAACGGTCTCAAATCATGAAGACGTGAAATGGTATTTTGCGTCGATGAAGGAATTGCTAAATCGTGACTCAACCCGATAGGAGGGAGTTGCTTCTACTGGAATTTGACTCAATAATGGGACCGTAACAGGTACCTGTTCTTTGCCGCTAACGAATAGAATGACCCTTTTAAAAAATCCTCACTTGATTGTTTTTCGCATCCACTGAGAGACTTCCCAATGATTGACCTCTGTCGTTTACACATTAGAGTACAGGGTATATTGGTGGTGGCAGACGGCTACTATAAAACTGATACTGGTTTGGAATTTACAGTTTTCTTTCTTCTAGATTGGTTGCCTTTCCAAGAGCCTAGTCTCTTCTATTATTTACCCATAGTTTGGATTGGGAGGAGCGAAGAGATTGATGGGGTGACATGAGAACCTTTCAGTTGATTTGAATGACGGATTTTAACGTTATGTTAACCTGTCCAGGGTTATTTCATGCTTAGAGGTCAGAGAATCACGTTCATTCTACGTTATTTCTTAAGAGTCGTTTGCACACCGACCGGATCGAATAAGAATAATTTTTAAACAAATCTATTTGACCTTTACATGACTCCATAATAGATTCTACCAAAGCGTGTCAGAGTGAACCTGGGAGTAAATGCAATAAAAAACTACTCTACACTTCACAAACTCCAGAACTGAAGATTCACTATCGGATGGAGTTTAGTGTCATAACCAAAGGATATAGTCAGCGTATAGTAAGCTCTGTTGATCATTAATGTGTGACTATTATCACTATAGAGGTAATAAAGATTGGGTAATTCTGTCTTGGTGCACTAGTTTGAATATCCGGTAACAGATTTCTCCAAACCATATTGAAATTCTGTTGAGATTATCAGGAAAACGGTCAGTCATGGAAAAGGGTGCCTTCTGCGTTTAAGTTGTGGTGTAGCTGAGTAACCTGATTTGGAAGCAAACTCTATGCGTGTGTATTGCGTCCAACAGACAGGATACATTTACTATTCCCTCTACCGCGATAAGGAGGCGACACGTTTTCTTTTATACAAATAATGATTCAAGTACGGCCACTGTGGAGTATACTCAGTACTATCATTTGTTGAATTTAGCAAGATTGTTCAATTCGCCAGTGTTTATATATATATATATATATATATCAAAGTAGTTGACGATGAAGGAAAAAAATCAAAAGATGAAAAAAGAATAAAAAACGTTTAACTGAAGGATTGGGAATGTTTTTCTTTGTTTTTCCTTGGACTAAATCGGGTTTAGCTGCAGTGTAATCAGTAACCCTTATCTGCAACTAAACCCAGTTTAGTCAAAGAAAAAACAAACAAACTTAACAATCTCTTCAGGAGAAGAAGAGAAGGTAGGTGGAACAAGTGTATTGAATAAGCAGAACATATATATAAAATAAAAGTGTTAGTACAGCAGGTAGAAGTGTCCGTCCGAAACTATCAGGTTCGACCGCTGGGAGTAAGTCGGTATTTGTCGTTCATTTTACCGACCGGGCGAGTGTAGCACAGGGCCTCTTTTAGGTGAGTCCGGACCCCAGACACCTCCTGAAGCTCAAGGATGCCGGTGGAGGCGCGCTTCGGAACCAGGACGAACTCAACCAGATCCGTGTACCGATTAACACGGCCGACCGAAGTGTCTCCCAGCCCAGCGCTGGGAGGAAGTCTCCCCGAGAGTAAACAGTTTTAGTATTTATGAAGGAGGAGAGTTCATTATCGTGTAGATAGATCACTATCACACACACACACACACACACACACACACACACACACACACACACATATATATATATATATCATCCTCATCTTGCATGTGTCTTATAAACATTATTATAAATCAATTTCTTTTAATGCCTTCTTAATAATTTTAGCAAATCTTCTGAATAAAATTGTATATCCTTTACTTGCTTTATCCTTCTATCATTTTCGAAGACAGAATATTATATAAAACAGCTCCGTTTATCAAGGATATTCAAACAGGCATTAGATAAGAAAACATTCATGTGAATGAATTCGTGATGAATATGAGATGTATTAAAGTGGAAAACTTATTCTTTGGAGCAAGGCAATGAAGTGGGTACTCCACATTTCCGAACTTTCCAAATCTGGCCATCAGATGGTTTAATGTCATATGCAAAACCCTTGTTGTGGGTGGTCTTACCCCACTGCAGTGATACAGTCGGTTTATTCTACAGCCCCAGCTGAGTAGGATCCATTTTTGAGAGAAAAGTTGATTGAATAATATCTAATTAAAACTGAGTAACATTGTAACAGTTTAATGATTGCTTTGATTTCAATTGATTCACCAGAAATAAGCAAAGATGAAGACCTTTAAATCAGTGTATAAATTGAACGACTTTGTTTTGTATTTAAGTTTTTTGCCAAACCTCTTTGACTCAAGTTCAATTTTTTAAGCGAAGTATAACTGATTTGAATTCAGTTTTACTTCTACTAGAATAGCAGTCTTACCAAAAGAAAAGAACTCAGTCTACGCAACTATTTACCCATAGCAGGGGAGAGAAAATGGATTCATGCCTTTCACAAGTAAATAAGCGCCAAGTGAAAAAACAACAACAAAAAATTGATTTATTTGTTCCAATGTTTGTCTTATTTAAAATTCTAATTTTCAATCTCGGCCAGAATAGTGATCACAGAAAAAACAAATCCATCTCAGCAACCAGGTAGTTGATAATCATACGTCATCATAATTTAATGTTTTCTGAACAGAGAAAACATTAATTATAGTAATTGGATAGTATACAGAGTGAGATCTTAATCTAAAATATGTTAATAGCAAACTTGGTCGATTTTTTTTAGCCCCAAGCAGAAATTGTACTCGGAAGAAAGCAATATTTCACTTTTATAATGCCAAAAAACTTTTATCTCTAAAAATATAAACTCCTTTGAAAATATTGCAAATAATTCATGGGTGACTTTGCTTTTCCCTACGGTGAAATAATACAAAGTTTTCTTCGATTCAAAACCATTTTGTCTACTTATGTGCTTTTAAGAAAAAAATTGTCTACTTATCGCTTTTAAGAAAAGTTTTGGCCTTTACTTTTTGTTCAGACATTTATAACATCGACGCCAAGCAACTAAATCTGTCAGTTATGGTTAAAATCTGATGCCACATCAAGCCAGAGGAGGATTTATCGATCCTGAGAATGTTATTCGAGTTGTTAGCAAGCTGAATTAATTTCTAATGTAGTAATGTGGTTTGGAGAGTCACAATCATTTCTTGGATCCCCAGTTCCTTCAGACGCCCCCCACCATAAAAAAGAACCATTCATAGCAACTATAGACCGATAACGTGTTTACTTATGAGGTTGAAAATCCTGAACGTACGCATAAAAGAAATCTATAACCCACTTGAATGCTGTGAATTATTTTCGGAAGACCAAAAAGGATGCAACACGAGAAAAAGAACAGATTACCTACTATATATATATATATATATATATATATATATATGTGTGTGTGTGTGTGTGTGTGTCAGAACATCAACAAGAGGGCAAAAATAAGACGAAAAAGTTCAAAAATAGAAAAGATGCCATAAAATAGAAAGTGTAGGTTATGTGGTGATAGAGAAGAAAAGATTAATCATTTAATAAGTGAATACAGCAATATGGCACAAAAAGAGTACTAGACTAGACACGACTGGATGAGCAAGTTGATCCAAAGAGAATTGTGCAAGAAATTGAAATTTGACCACACAACCAAATGGTATACATAAACCAGAATTCGTCCCAGAGAATGAGACACACAAAGTTCCCTGGAATTTTGAGATACAAACGGATCACCTGATCTCGGCCAGACGAACAGACCTAGTAATAGTTAACAAAAAAAAAAAAAAAAGAAAAAAACGAACCTGCTGAATGATAGACTTTGCTGTTCTGGGTGACCACAGGGTAAAAATAAAAGAAAACGAAAAGAGAGACAAGTATTTAAAACGTTGTCAGAGAACTAAAAAAAGCTATGGAATATGAGGTTAATAGTGATACCTGTTGTTATTGATGCAATTGGAATGTTCTCCAAAGGAATGGTAAGGGAACTGGAAGAGCTGAAAAATGTAGGACGATCTGAGACCATCCAAACTACAACTCTGTTGAGGTCGGCCAGAATACTAAGAAGAGTCCTGGAGACTCTGACACCAGTGAAGTACTCTCAGCTCACACGCCAGTGTGAAAAGCACGAAAGGGGAATAATAATGATAATAATAATAGTTATTATCATAATTATTATTATATTGTCAATTTTTTCTCAATTTAAGATGGTGACTGACTCAACGTAAATTTTTGATTGAAACTATTTGAAAAATCTTTTCGTCGATTGCCTTTGCCCTTGAGTAGATTGTAATATTTTAAAGAGGAGCGTAAAGTTTCCAGAAAACCTTTTAATTATTATTATGTTCATTGCGATATTTTCTACTCCAGCAAACGCTAAAAAGAAAAAAATTCTGAATATTAGAAATTTCAATGGTGGTATTTAACTATCTCATTAATCATTTAGCCTCAAGAAAAATAAATTGTTGGAAAGAGCCGAAGAGAAATAAATTAATCTTATTGTGACAACGTCCTGGTTTTTATAAAAATGAACTTATGTCCAGGAAATTACTGCTGGTCAAGATAATTTCCTGCTGTTTAAGCTATTATGAAAAATAAAGACGTTGCTTCTTAAAATGATCAATTTCTTTTTGATCATCTCTAGGCTGTATTTTGTGAGCATTAATTTTTGTACAATATATTCACCTTTCACCATTCATGCCAGGGATATGTAAATGTCATTTACCACTGCTTCAAAATAGGCTGACTCTTTTCTATTTGTCACTCTTGTTCGATACTTCATTGTTTATAATTAGTAGAATTCAAAAATATATTAAAATTATTTCGTTATCATTTTATTATCAAACATGTTGAATTCGATATCACCTGAGAATCGACAACATGAAACCGCGTTGTGAATTTGTATCCAGTTTTATTATTATCCTTTGTACGTAAAAATTGTTCTTTCCTATTGATCTTTTAATATTTGAGACTCTTGTTTGATGCGTTCTAACTTAGTGCGAGCAGAATTAGAAGATAGTTTTATCCCTTGATAAAAGTTAAGAAAACATCTAGTTTTGTAATATATATATATATATATATATATATATATATATATATATATATCACAAAACTATTCATGAAAATGTTTTTCCCTTATTCCAATGAGAGAAAAAAAGTAAATACTTTAAAATTAGTAAGTCCGCAAGTGAATTTGCTTTTGGTTATTTATTTTTCTTCAACATGAGTTTCTGAAGTTTTAAATCGTCTTCAGAATGTAAATAGTTGATTTAAGTGTTCTCTTTGGTTTTTATTGTGGCGACTGTTTTGATAGAGTTGTGGTTTTTTTTTTAATCTCAGCATTTGCATCCGTGAATGTCTAGTTTGGGTTAATTTTCCGTGGCAAACTTTGGTCTATGCAGATGTTGTCTTTTTTACAAGAGTGTATTCTGTGTGTTTGACTGTCTGCATAAGTGTTCGAGTTCATGTTTTAATGTCTATAAATTACTGACGATTTCGTCGAAAAGTATCGGTCGAAAGGCACCTCAGAATTATTTTAGTTGATTTCATTTCATTACTTAGTAAAATTATGTTCTCATCCTTTTTTAACTTTTTTCTCTCTTCCCATCTCTCTCTCTCTCTCTCTCTCTCTCCATATATATATATATATATATATATATATATATATATATATATATATATATATAACAATGCTCTTCTGGCATGAAGTAAGAAATTGAATTTTCAAAAGAAATCCGAAAGCTCATTTTGGTTTGTAATTACAAATAAGAAAAAAATAAATTACAAAAAAAATCTACACAAAAAATGTAAATGTTGACGTACAATAAACGCACTTCCCTAACCTCTGGGTATACAATTCCCTTTAACGGATTGACATGCCAACAAGACTAAGGAGACCAGTCTGCTTTACTATTTATCCAAACCAGGGGGAATAAAAATGGATTCCTGTTTTTCCAAGTGCATCAGAGCGAAGTGAAACTTGAACAACCTCGCTCAGAATTTCATTTCAAGTTGTTTTCTACGACGATTACCAATCCACTAAAGTGCCCTTAATCTTCAACAGATGTAACTTAAGGAAGGAAAAAATCAAACACGCAAAAAACGAAAGAAAGAAAGAAGTTAACATTGTGACAAAAAAAAAAAAAAAGAAAAAAAAAGAAAAGAAAACAGTTTTCAGGTGTTATTTTTGACTCGTAAACATCACCACCAGCACCGGCACCGGCACTACCACCACAAACAATCAGCTAATCTCAACTGATCCAACTTATTCGTTTTTTTTCCGGCGATCACAAAGTTTGAATTTTTGAAAGAAGCCCATTATGATTGGTGGTATTTTCAGACAGCACTCAGCCGTTTTGAAAGAAGCCCATTATGATTGGTGGTATTTTCAGACAGCACTCAGCCGTTTTGAAAGAAGCCCATTATGATTGGTGGTATTTTCAGACAGCACTCAGCCGTTTTTAACAAACATATGCCAATCTACAGAAGTTCGAAATTCTTTCATTTTCTTTACTATTTCTGAATTTGCAATTAAAGTGACAGATGTTTAAATCGGCGTAATTATAAGCAACGATTTAGTTTTAACAGCACTGAAATTTACCAATGAAAGTGCATAAAGATGGTGAGAAGAATTTTATCGCTTACGATGTGCAAGCCTGAAGAGGAGTTGATTCAATAAAATTAATTAATGAAATAAACAGTCACACAAAAATTAAATAAAAAGAAGAACTTTAAAATGCTCAGTTATTTGGAAATTGCTTTTATAATCGATTTATATTAGAACAAAATAATCAAATTATCTTGCCAGAACTGAACATCTTCATTTACATTCGAATAAACAGAGACACTATGGGTAAATTTGTTGACTAGAACGTTGTAAGATCACAGAATATATATAAAAAATATTGTTGGTCTATTTTAAGCGTCAGTATTATTTTGTGAATATTTCGTGGATTTTTTAATTAAATATACTGATGTATGTCAAAAAGATAAATCGAATTTCCGATAAGTTGTCTGTGATGAGAATTTACCTAAATAAATATTCTAAAATGAAATCAATTTGATATTTGTGGTTAAGTTTTATTTCAAATTGATTAAAATACGCATGAAAAAATCCCATTGTAAATAAACTAAATGAAATCATTTAATCGATATTTGGAAATAAAGTAAGGTTGCACCTCGATTGAATGTGATGAACAAAAAACATGCAAACAAAAAAATCAAAAAACAAAACAAAAAAAACAAAAGAAAAAGAAGAAATAGTGAGCAAAACTACAAGTATCGGCTGCTCTCAGACGACGCAATACTAACCAATTCAACTTTTTATCAAAGTTCAGAGACGAGAATTGGCAAGAAAGAATCTATATCTACATGAAAGGTAATTTTTTTTTTAACTTGACAGTTATTAAAATCAAAGAATTGAAAATGTATTAACAGACACTTTACTTATTGATATGTACAGAAAGAATCATAAACCTAGTTTAAAACAATCCAAACCATTACGAATATTTACCGAATTTTCGTTCCTTTCTTGTTAATTAATTTGTACTAAATATAAACCCGTCTCAGATTATTCTCTGCCCCGTGGTTCGGAAAATCGTTCATTGTTCATATTTATATTTTTGTGCAGTTGTCTGTAAACATTTTTTTACACACCATCCTCTTGAATACGGATAACTTTTAAACAGTTCTATTTGACCTACAGATGGGACCATAACAATTCAATTTGAGCCATAGATGGGACTATAACAGATTTATTTGATCCGTTGATGGGACCCTAACAGTATCTAAGAGGGAATCAGTGGGTAATGGTAATGCAGGAGGTATTCTACTCTCTTCAGATCTCCAGAATTGGGCCAAACTATCATCGAAAGAAATTTAGTGCCAGACTCTGGACACCTATTTTTGGGGTAGTCTTACCCCTCTGCTAGGGATACAGTCAATATCACAATGTCCCAAAAATGAAACAAATTGATGATGATGACGATGATGATGATCACCATCATCAGCTAGGTGTGCCAACATCATGGATTCCGTTGAATCTCTCTTGCCATACGTCCATATCGCTCTTCATATTTGATAAGTCATCTGGACGGCACTACACAGGACTCTCCAAAACAACGAAAAATAATGATGTCTTATTAAGAAGCAATTTTAAAAAGAAATCCTTGAAAAGTACTTTAAACTTAAAGAGATCGATTTGAAATCTAATGGATCATGTTTTATTACCAAATTAAACTATTGATTATCATTTGTGAACAGTAAGAAAATGATTCACATATCGATAATTAAAGAACAGATGACACGTTGCTAATTATATAATTTTCCTTCAAATTATTTAAGCCCATTTACAATTAGTGCATTGGTGTTGGTTGGATTAAGAGAACACTGACTGCATCCCCGGCAGAAGACTAAGACCTTCCTCTTAAAAGGAGTGTTCTGAGTATGACACTAAACTGCATCTGATAGAGACTCTCCAGTTCTAGAGATCTGATGAGCGTGGGGGTAACCCTTGTCACTACTTACAGTTTCATTCAAACTCAGAATATTATGACTTTTTAGGTTCAAATAAATAAGTATAAAAATTATTCATATTCAATTCCTCTCTTCCACAAAAAAAAAAACTCTTAGCGAATAACAACCCCAAAAAATGATTCCATGAACGTTCAACGAATTCGTTTCTCTAAATTATCGTCATGAAATAAGACGGCTTGATATGTCGTTGAAATCAATCTAGTGATCTAACAGTTCAGCATATTTAATAGAAACTCATGCAGATTTAGCATTTCCCACATCAACCAACTGGGAATTCCGAAGTTTGCTTGAGAAAATTCTGTGACTGATTTTCTTTTGATTTCAATTTTCTATGAAGTCTCTAAGAGTTGGAATTGTTTATTGAAACTTTTCTGGTAAGTATACAGCAAGTTAGTTTTCCTGTGAACTGGTTTAATTCTGATAAATGACTGTCTCATTTTTCATCTGATTGTAGACTTAGGATTTCAATGACGAGACATGTGAGTGCATGGATATGCAAGTAACTCTCGTCTTATTGCTGCACTGTGTTTGTATATATTGGTTAGCAAAAAAATCGTATGTTTTGCCTCATTATATGACGCTTAGTTTGAATCAAATCTGTTGTATTTTCCGATACAAAAACTGAGATAATCGACTTCTTGTGAATAAAAACTTCAGTTTCGTTATAACAGAGGTTCATGTTTTTATTAATACTTCAATTTAGAAAGCAATCAAAGATTATAAATAGATTTTCAAAATTATTTGTTATATCGATAATTTGGGTGATTATAAAATGAGTTTCAGCGTGAACTCATTATCCAGAAAATTATCATTTCATTTTAAATTGGACTGGGTATTATCAGAGAATTATTCTAAGAGTACTCCTCACCAACCCTCCAAAATTCTTGCTATTATCTGCCGGTTTTGCTTGGTTCTGGTCATATATATATATATATATATATATATATATATATATATATATATATATATGTGTGTGTGTGTGTGTGTGTGTGTGTGAATTTTAGTTTAACATGTCTACCCTCCCACTTTAGGGTGAGTTTCCGTAGGGTAATGGGAAAAGTGCTGGACTGCGGCCTTGAAGTTAGTAAGTTTGAACACCAGTCGCGCGCTGTCACGTTGACTTTCGTCTAATGTCCCTTGGGAAAGATATTCAACTCCCTTATCTTTCAGCTATGGATTAAATAGTAGCAATGGTGTAATTCGAGAAGGATGACTTTGACATCGAATAACCCATGAATATTTATATGCCATTAAAAATGAACCAAACCAAACCAAACCAAAGTAAACCTCCACCTTCAAAGAAGTTCACACCTTAAATTCTACCACAAACAAAATACTCTCTTCGCCCACAAAAAATTCACAAAATGTCACTAATTTTGAAAATATTCACGAAACCCCATCTTTTGCAGTTTTCTTATTGAAAAGTCATAGAAAATCGAACAAAATACAACTATGTTATAATTTACGACTTTAAAATAACAAAAGAAAAGAATATGGTTAAAATGTAAAGACTTCATCTCCATCTTAAACGTCGAATGACAGCCACTAACATTGGGCACCATTGTTCTCCAACGAGCCGAAAAATCCAGAATTGAGATACTCCTCATATGCATTGAGATACAGTGGACTGAGGACATTACCATGATGGAGGACGTTCGGATACACAAGCAGAAGTTCTATGGAGAGATGTTCCACGGTAGACGTCGGAGACATAAATCTTAGAAATGTTTTAAGGATGTTGTAAAAAATTGCATCAGGGCGCTAAATATAGAGGAGATCTTGAGCTGGTGACGTTAAACTGATCAACACGGAAGAAAGTGGTCTTCGAAAGCTGTCAGTCATTTGAAGTACCGAGAATCAAACACTACAGTGTGAAAATAACACTTCCGAAGCAGGTCGTGACCTCGATCTCTGACACTTTAAAATCCGAACGTGTTTGTAACATCTGTATAAGTGTCTGCTTGTTCAAAGCCAGACTTGTTTGTCATATGAGATCTCATGACAACAAACTTTCGAAGACTCGCTTTACAAAGGTCTTTCAGCCGCAGTAATCCATAGGGAACTTCGGCTAAATTTTTGATAAAGTCCGAAGCAGGTTTGAGAAGACATATTAGGGTGTACGCGAAAGTAAGGCTATATTTGGCCTGATGCGTCATACACTTCCAACAGTAGTCTTAGCTAATCGAGGCAATGGCTTTTTTTCGTAAAGAAGTGACTGTCACTCTCTCTCTCTATATATATATATATAATGATTTCTATGATATATAGAAAGATACACAAAAATGACGTTCATTGTCAACTAAGAAACCATAAAAGTATAATTCTGTTGCCAACTGGAACGGAGATTACTTTATTAGTTAGGTAAAATGTATTACTCTAATAAAAATCTCGCTATGGTATGCTGTTTTTGTTAGATTACAGTCACACACACACATAGACACACAGACGCACCCTTTTTTCTCTCTCTCTTTATATATATGTATATATATATGTGTGTGTGTGTGTGTGGTATAATAAAATATACCGAAACTGAGGTATAAAATTTGAAATTTGAAAAATTCAAATTCAAATGAAGGCATATGCTCAGCTGAGTAAATTATTTAAAAATTATAATGTACAGACGTCTAGATTGCTGGCTAGACGAGTCAGTGTTAGTTTGAAAAAAAAATGAAGACCATCTCGATACTTTTTGAACGTAAGATTTTGATAAGACAAGATATTGAACCAGTTCGGACATCGGTGTGACTTTTTCTTGCTTTGCTAAACAGAAAATTCATCAAAAGATTTGAAAACATTAGAATAATAATTTGAATACATTAGAATAAATACGACACCAAAGCGTCAGAACATATCAAAAGGAGAGTTTCAGAGATGATCCAAGAGAAACGTCGCTGGAATGTGTAGAATGCCAAGTATTTTGAAGAAAATTAACCTTTTCATACATTATTTATTTCGGTCTTGCTAATACAGATTCGCTCTCCATAGTTTTTTTATTGTTTATTTTCCTCTAAAGCAAATATACCAGGATTCCATTATTTTTAGGGAAAAATCATACAATTAAAACGGACATTATTATGTATTACTTATCACCAAATTTTACTGCATTGCAATCTTGCAAATAAAAATTAAGCTGCCACAACTATGCATAAAATTGCATGAATACAAATAACAGATGTGAATTTACCCAAATAAAGGTAAATTTGTTAGGTGAAGCAAAGATTTGAATTTAGTATTTTTTTTGGAACTCTGGCAGCCTTGTCAAGCCAAAAAAAAAAAAAAAAAAAACTCACTCTGCCCTACTATTTTCCCAGACTCGATGGGAGAAATGATGGAGTCATGCCTTTTCTAATAGCATTAGCGTGAAGATAAACGCAAACTGCCTCGTCCAGGATTTGTACTTTGTTCACCAATTCCATTTCCTAGAACGATAACCATAATGCCAAGTACGTCTCCTAGTTATAAATAAGAGGAGGACTTTTTTTTGGATTGCTTCATATTTAAATTTACTTTCAGAGTTTTAATGATGTTGAGTTTGGTAATTAATAACTCCTAATAATATCCGTTTTGACTGTATGATTATCCTCTAGAAATAACATGATTCTGTAATGATTGGTTAAGAAGAAAATTTACTTTTTATTTAATTGTGTTTGAGCGTACACACACACACACACACACACACACACACACACACACACACACACACACACACATATATATGTGTGTGTGTGTGTGTGTGTGTGTGTGTGTGTGTAAACTGATATAAAAGTTAATGTTTTCATTGAGTTCACGCCAGCATAGGAATGTCGCTTCTGGCTTGTTTCAGAAATGCTGGATTTGGTGAGATATGAATCAGTGATGGAATCAATTGGCGGCGTGCAAGTCGGTTACCTTGAAATAAATCGACGATTTTAAAGCAGAAAAGATGGCGAATCGGAGAAGAAAAAAGGCCCAAGAACAACAACAACAATGATAACAACAAAAGCCAACGAAGAAGTTGCGACGTAAGTTAATTTCCTCGACGCATTTTAAGAATAAATAATTTAAATTTAATTTTGTCAGCGCTAATCACGCTTTTAATCTAAACTCTTCCTTTCTGTTAATAATGACAAGATTCCTTGATCGATTTTTAGAATTTCGTAGAGGATTCCATGTACTTAATCTGGTTAGGTCAATGAAACACATTGATTCACGTGGGCATGTAATGGCAGCGTGACGGAAAATGTTGTCGGTATGAATATTAAGAGATATGTAGACATACGTGCTTCTGCTCTCCTCAGATGACATTATCAAAAAATCAGGGAGAAAGAGAGATAGAGAGAGAGAGAGAGAGGGTAAGAAAAAGAGAGATAAAGATGATGAAAGAAAGATAGGGAGAGAAAAGGTGTGTGTGTGTGTGTGTGTGTGTGTGTGTGAGAGAGAGAGAGAGAGAGAGAGAGAGAGAGAGAGAGAGAGAGGAGAGACAAGACTGTAGGAGTGAAAATTGATAAAATAAAAGAAAGGACAACAGAAAAGGAAAACTACAGTATCACCCATAAGTACTCACGTGAAAAATTACCTTTTTTTTCCTTCTAAACAAGCAAAACCAGAAAATCTTATTTCTCGTGTGATATGATGTGATCAAAATGAATATTCATTGGTAATATTTATCACTAAAATCTAGAATGAAGACACTCTATTAATATGAACATGCAGCCATCCAAAAATAAGTATACTCTTTATATAGGAGGATCATTAAATAAGTTTCCAGACTTTTTTCGTAGCGGCACTTTTATTGAGGGTACACACATGAAACTCTACCCCACTTCGAAGTAATCTCCTCCGGCTGCAATGCACTTGTTGTGCCGTTCCAACAACTTCTGGCAGGCCCCATGGAAGTCCTCTTGTGTGAGTGGTGTCAATGACCTTCGTCAGAGCCTCTTTCATCTCCTCAATTATCTCTTAACGACAGCCTCTGAGACTATAGGAAGGGTGAGGAACTGTCCTGATGCCCATCTTGGTCAAAAAGTCTGTACAAGGATGGAGCTGTGGACTGGTGCATTGTCCTGGTGGAAATGCCACTGATCCGATTTGAAGAGTGCTGGTCTCTTCCCTAGGAATCTCTTTCTGAACTCCCTTAAAACCTTAACATAGTAACCCTAACCCTAACCCTTTGGCCAATTAACTCTGGTGTATTGACTTCCTTACTCCTCCCACACCTCTCATCATCCCTCATAGACTCCCTGCCTTCCTTGAATGTCTTATGCCACTCAAAAACTGATGCTCGATTCATGCAAGACGGTCGAAAAGCCGTCTGAAGCATTCCATACGTTTCTGTGGCAGGCATTTTTTCCAAGTTTAAAACAGAATTTTATTGCATATCGTTCTTCTAAAGTGTCCTCACGTCAAGATTGCATTTTTGAAATTCACCAGCTGTGACAATTAGGATTTAGTAGGGTGCATTCGAATTGCTGCTGTAGCTGCTGATTTGAACCTGAAATCATAAAAATTGGTCAGTCATCTCATATAATGTAGAGCAGTATGATACTGAATTTTCAAGAGTCTAGGACAATTTGAAATGCCTGTACAAAAAAATCTGGAAACTTATTGAATGTACCACGTATATATTAATATAGTGATGCAATTTTAACTTTTTAGAAAAGAATCATAGGTGTGTTCTTATTTAAGGACGATACACCTATCAACGTTAAAAGAGGAAAATAGGAGAAACGATATAGAAGAAATATAGAAGAGAGAGAGAGAGAGAGAGAGAGAGAGAGAGAGAGAGAGAGAGAGAGAGAGAGAGAGAGAGGTTAAAAAAGAGAATAAATGAGAATTTAATCTACAAACTTGACGCAGCTGAAATCAACAGAAAAGTTGATTACTCTGGTCAGTTTGATGATGGACTGATTCTAACTTACAGCAACGAGGTTTTAAAAGTTGTATACTGCAACTCTCTCTCTCTCTGTCTCTGTCTCTTTCTCTCTCTTCGAGGGTAGGCAAACTTACCAAGCAGATAAAACCAAGGAAGTAGACGATTGACGTTTTGGCATCTCTTTTATCTCACTTTTTTTTTTAAAACACTGATTCATATTTCACCACAGTTCGTCTATATCTGTCTCTAAATATCGGACGAAGAAATAGGTGTATGCTATGATTTACTTGTACCTTTCTTCCAGTATCGGCGCACTGAAATTTCTTACGTCAAACGAATTAAGTAAAACCGAGTGTTGGTAGATGAAATAATTTCTTTGTAAAAAATTTAGGAATCAGCACAAAGAATATTTATCTTGTTTTTTTTTTTTAAATTTATTTAGCAGTATTTAAACTTATAAAAGATGAGGCAAAAATAAATTTTCTGTAATAGCTGAAAAATCTGGCTCCATAAAATATTCCACACCCACGATTAAGATATTTAAATCAATGCAAAGGAAAATATAAAGAGATAACCAAACGTTGAGGAAAAAATATGGAGTTCATTGACAAAAATAGAATTAATAGTTCTTTTCCCTTCGTGGAGACTTAATTATTTCATGCATAGATTTAACAAATTCAAAGCAAAATATTCTTCATCAAAATGCTTCCCAGTTTTCCGAATGATAGTTAACACATTTTGTTTGGTGGATGGAGCCTTCTAACGGTCCGTTTTAAAAAATTCAAACATAAATTTTCAATTGGATTATTCTTATTTTTATTCTCACCTGTTTACTATATATTTATGTGAGTGTGTATCTGTGTATGAGAGAGAGAGAGAGAGTGTGAGTGTGTGTATGCATGCGTGTTTGCTTGTACATGTGTATGTCTGTGTGTGTAAATTTCCGGGCGTATATCTCTCGAACCAAAACAATGCAGGCTTATTTGTTATGCACTTAGATTTGTCAACATGCTCGCACGTCAGAAGTTGTTTGCAGCTTTGAGGAAGGCTTTGAGTTCCTTTTTTTTTCTTTATTAGTTGGAAGAATAAAGTTATTTCAGCTTAAAATGTGGTAACATTATTTAGTTGCTGGAAACGGTCGTGTCATCTTTAGATCTCGGACTGGATAAATAAAAATGCAGCGAATCAACTAAAATTGAATGGTAACAAAGTAATCTGAGTGGATTGTTTAAAATGGATTTTTTATTCATCATCATAAGAATTTTTTTTCTTTCTTGGTTCAATTATCTGTCTTTATATATATATATATATATATATATATATATATATATATATATATATATATATATATATAACTCATACAAATTGCTCTTAGCTGGAGAGAGAATAATTCGATTTATACTTTGTCAAAGGGTATTAACGCTATGTGAAAGACAAACTACTCCGTCTCGTATTTGAACTCGAATTGCTCTGTCCATTTCCGACGATGGTAGTCATTCTGTGAAATAATACCCAAACGGCGGGTTTTGTTGACCAAGCCCGTTGGTCTAGTGGTGTGGACCCTGTTGTTACTTCTTACACCCGGCCGTGTGGGCATTTCACAAGTTGTACAAAATAAATTTTAAAAAATAACAAAAAAAAGGTGAAAAGAAGAAACAGACAAACACGGATTTAGAACTGCAAACGCGAAAGTGAAGTTGGCACTCTTGTAGGCATGTTAACGGCTATCACGAGAACTCAGCGAATATCTTACACAGCTACCAAATAGGCTGACTCATCTCTTCATTGTCTTCATTGCTCTGTGTCTTGACTCTATGCTCCGAAGTCTCACTCCCAACTGACTGCCCCAGAGTCTCACTCTTGACTTCTGAAATATCTGACTCTCCGCTTCAGGCTTTAGTAGGGTGTATTCGTTATTGCTGCTGTAGCTGTTGATTTAAACCTGAAATCATAAAAATTGGTCAGTCATCTCATAAGATATATAGCAATAACATAATGAATTTTCAAGAGTCTACGACAATTTGAAATGCCTGTACAAAAAAGTCTGGAAACTTATTGAAGGCCCCACGTATATATATATTCATTAATCATAGATTGATCTTCATATATAGAAATGAAGGTATTAAAATCGTTATTTATCTATTTGATTAATATTGTTAAAAAGTAAATTTGATATATTATCTTAACTTAATATATTTCTATGTCTATATCTAAATATAAGTTTGTTTCTCGTATTTTATAAATTCTAACTAATTTTGAATTCAGAATGCAAATTTTTTCTTGTAGGCATAAATTGCATCTACCATGTAAACTACTTGTTGAAGAGGATTTTTGATAATTTTTTAATTCATTATTGGGGTTAATCCTTGTTTATTTAAACTTCCTATAATATTTATATATTGCAGTTTGGTTCATAAGTAATGGGCGATTAAAAGATTGTTTATGGTTATAATATATGAACTTCCATTTTAGCGAGGACATAATAATGTATGGCTTCTTACCAAGATTATTTTTTTATTTAAAATATTTTCTAGGTAAACTGCATTCTCTAAGTTACAGTTTCCATCCGTTAGACGTTCCTCTTTAACTCTACAATTAGAAGGGGGTTTATGCGTTTCCTTATTACTCAAATTTGAGTAATCTAATAATTTCTTTTCTGTGATTGTAAATTATTTTGGAGATATTGTTAGTACACAAATAACTAATTTTCAAGGTGTTCCTACAGAAAACTTTACTTAAGGGGTTATCTTTTTTGTAATGCTAGTAGATTGAATTTAAAAAATATTGTCATATATTAACGTTGGAAAGTTTGCAGAAGGGAGGGTTAAACCATATCATTTTCTTTTTTCTATTTTTACTTTAATAAATATAATGTCTAATGTTATTATTATTGTTGTAGTTGTTATTCATTCTATAGTTATTATGTATTGTGCTGTTAGGTTCATTTGTATTAATTTCATTAAGGTTTTAATATACTGGAAATCGGGTAGCCATCTCGTTTTTAGTTGAGCGATACAAAAGATACTCCTTCTAAGTTACTAGGCTACATTAAGTCTAGACTTTGTAATTTGCCATTGTTCATATATGCCTTAGTCTCCTCTGATTGGTTAATCTACTGCTTCTACTGATGGGAAAGTCTATAAATCTTGCCTAACCCTGCCGATACCCATCGGGTTCCCCCTTAAAAAATCAAACACACCCTCTGTTTAGGGGTATAAGGTGGAATCTTCCACCTTTAAAATGAAATACATATCAAAATTAAAAAATGTAAATAAATTTAAAAAAATATTAGTATATTTTGTTTCATTGACACAAAAACACGATTTGTGATTATTTTATTCATTTATTTATCTTATCTGCTCACGCTTTTTCTGTCACTTAAATTACCCCAATCCGAGTCACAAAATCTTTCTAATTTCAAGGGTTTCTGCGATTTTAAAAAATATTAATGACTGATTGGTTGTGCCTTTTAAATAATGTAAGACGTGTTTTGCCTTCGTTGAATGGAAAGAATTTAGTTTTGTTAGGTCTTTTGACACCTAGTATAAGAAAGATCTGGTCTTGTTGCAACCATTATATATATTAGACTGCCAATAATTTCACGATAACGTTTGCTTTCTATTAAATCGACTTCGTCTCTTATTTTCGTTATGTCCATTTCACATGGAGTTTGCAATCTCTTATGCCGAACTTTAATCATACCTTCTGGATATATCTAGATTGATTCATTTTGATAGTATTATTTTCGCATTCAAATTGTATTCCTAAAAACCAGGATAATTTCCTAAGATCTGTCATTTTGAATCTTGAGTTCAGTCTTGTCTTAAGGTGTGCTTCAGTTTTTGAAGCTATTAATATATTGTCAACCGACCATAAAATAATGGATATTTGATTGCGGACATTTTGAATGTACACGTAGGGGTCGACAGGTGACTGCACGAAATTTTGTGTTGTTAAATAAGTATGGAATGTTTTATTCCAAGTTTGACTGCTCTGTTTTAACCCATATAATTTTTTAAAAAGTTTCCAAACATTATTCACATTCTTACCTTTAAAACATTCTGGCAGCTCAACATATATTTTGTAGTCTAAGGGGGCATTTAAATATGCACTCTTAACATCCATATGATGAATCAAAAAGTCATACTGGACTGCTATTTGGAGTAGTAACTTTATGGAAGCCATATTTGCTGTCGAGGGTGAAAGTTTATAATCCTTGCCATATATTTGCGAATAGCCTTTGGCAATGAAATGAGCTTTATACTCATGATTTTCGTCGTTTTTACTTTCTATAGTAAAAAAAAACACCTATTACCGATAATATTTTTATTTTTCGGGGCCTTTTACTATCAAAAGTAATTTTTTCTACTAAGGAATCAAATTATCTCCTCATTGCGAAAATTTTTCATCGGTTCAAACCTATTTTCATAGCAATCACCAGCAGCAACAACAGCAGCAGCAGCAGCAGCAGCAGCAGCAGCAGCAGCAGCTTTCTCTCCATTATTTCACCATTTCTCCTCCTGGTTGCCTCAAGCAACTAGAGAGGAAGAGTCTAATACCCAACCGTTAATGACCAGGAAGCCCTCTTGAAAAAGCTGGAACAACTAGTAGCAAAGCCATCAACATCAGCAGAATAGCCATCGCTACTGGGTTTACAAGTGTCCAAAGAAAACTCGCTCCAGGCCAGCTCTCTCCCGCCGGGACAGAGACCTCTGCGACGCCAGTCTCCTGGTCCATAAAGAAAAATTCACCTGAGGAGCATGAGAGGGACAGGGTGGGCAAGCATCTCCCTTATTTCAAAGAAAATACGATACTTCTCATACCGGAGGTAGTTGAGTCAAAAACCCTGTCCTACATAGTGACGGACCAAAGGACCAGGAGACTTGCTGGTCTTAAGAAGGAAACCTTTGGAGAGCTACTCAGGACTGCAGGAATTCAAGTTCGGTTCTACTGCCGGCGAAACTTCGCCACCTGGGATGTACTGCTGCCCTCAGAAGAACTAGCAAAGTACTTCCGGCTCCAACCCAAGTACTGAGACCAAAAAAGGATTAAAGCGACCATGTGCAATGTCCTAATACAAATCAACAGAGATATCCTCGTCCTTCATAAGTGCGTACGGCAGCGTAGAGGAGGTAACGCCGGTGAGAGCGACCGATAGGACGGCACACGGTGACAACGTACTCAATGTATGTTTAAATAGGGAATGCTTCCAGGCCATCCCTCACATCATTACGTTCAAGGACCATCAGACGATAGTGGTCGTGGAAGGCAGGAGGCCACTATGCTAGTCCTGTAAACAACTAGGCCACCTTGACTAAACGGTTGGAGAAGCTAGACGGCAGTTATACAAGAATGTTGAGAGCAATATTGAACAAGTCCTGGCAGCAACACCCCACAAGGCGCCAACTATACGGTCAGCTACCACCTATCACGAAAACTATACAAGCTAGACGAACCAGACATGCCGGACACTGCTGGAGAAGCAAGGACGAGATCGTAAGTGATGTACTCCTGTGGACCCCCGCATATGGCCAATCAAAAGCAGGACGACCAGCTCGAACATTCATACAGCAGCTATGTGATAATACAGGATGTAACCCTGAAGACCTGCCGGAGGCGATGAATGATAGGGAGACGTGGAGAGAGAGGGTCAGGGATATCCGTGCTAGCCGCACGACATGATGATGATGATGATGATGATAAAAGGAAATAAAGCCGATACCCAAACAATCACATAACATTCGAGTTTTGGGTAGAACCCGCTGTTATATTGGGTCGCATTATAAGACCCTATATTATTTTCAAAAATTTCTTTGGAAGAAACCTATTTTATTCTTAGATTTACTGCGTTAGGAATCTGTTAAATTAGATGTTTTAAGGCCGTTACTATTTGGCATGAAAATTAATCCATCATAAAGTCGGACTTGATTTAAATCTAATATTCTGCATCGTGTATCTAATATGTATATATCTTATAAATCTGCTATTTGTGCAGAGCCAAAAGATCCTATAGTTGTGTATTGTCATTATTTATTAGTGTAGATTTTCCGAATGCTAAAATAATCTCTAATTTGTTTTTGTTGATATCTGTATAATCTCTAGCGATATTTATATTGTGTAATACTCGTTCTTTTGATATGGAGGGGTAGGAGTGTTTCATATCAAATTGGATGAATGATGTACTCTTTTTATTCTTAGTATTAACAAATTAATTAGTAGTGTCTAATCGCGTTCGCGAAATGGATACCGTATGAGAAAATGAACTCGGCAAGTCGAGATCAAATACTAGATCAGACTGTTTGTCTTTCATATTGTGCTTATACCCTTGGGAAAATATGAATTTATCTATTCTCTCTCCAGCTAAGAGTAAATAGTTGGGCAGACTGGGCTCTTTAACTATGGTATAGCAACCAGTCTTGGAAAAAGAACTCTGAATTCAGTTCTGTTAAACTCCGTTTAAAATTAACCTTGTGTCTGCCTGTGCGGAGGGGTTAGTATATATTAAACAATTTCAAATTTGTTTTACTCTTTATTTTTCAAAGTGCATATTTTTTTTTAGTTTAGTGATACAATTTGAGTAAATAAGTTCCTGTTTAATATAATGACCTGTGAGGGAAATTTGATTATATGATATTGGGCCCAAAAGTTTCGTTCCATATCTATGTTATGTGCAGGCTTGTCTGTGTGTATGTGGGTTCTTTGAACCAGAAATTGTGCGGTTAACAGCTAAGATTTTAGTAGGAATTGATTGACACAGGTACTTATCAATGTTATGAAGAATATAACAGAGAAATTATCATTTTTTAATGATCATTTGCCAAGTATCAGCAGTGAAAATCTGCACAAGCACAGAAATTGGATTAACTGAACTTAGAAAATGACTTAGATGCTAAAATCTTCTTATATTCTAATTTACATATACAGCAACTGTTAAAAATAGCTCGAGTAATGCTGATGACCTATCGCACCTTCACATCTAAATAAATAAACCCATCGTTTTTGATGGGCATTATCCTAGTTTTGAATAAAATCGGAGAATATAAAGGAACAAATTGTTGTCGGAGAAAATTACAAAGTAACAAAAGAAAAAAAAAAAAACGGAAAACGTCAAGTCAAAAATAAAAGTCAACATTTTTAGGATTTGAGTTCTTGTCTACTTTTAAGACTATAACAATTTCACTACAAGAGCCTAACACACACACACACACACACACACACACACACACACACACACACACACACACACACACACAAACAAACACACATATGTATATATATATACAGAGAGAGGAAGAGGGAGAGAGAGAGAGAAAGAGGAAGAAGGAAAAATATATACACATATCTATATGTTAGGATATCGTAGACAGTGCTTGGAGACTGCTAATTTCTTGGCTGGGTAATCATTGGTCCTAGGCGTTAAATCTGTGCTTACGCTATCCTAACTGAGAAAGATATGCTCTCTCACCAATACTGGGCTATTTTTTTTATAAATAGAGTAAACTATATATATATATATATATATACATAAATATAAAAGACAGTTTGCTATATTTATAAACGACAGGTGCTCTGTGTCGGTGACTTAGATCTAAGTCAGGATAGTGTTTATACAATGTCAACGGTGTTTGGTGACTGTCATTTTATTGCCTCTGCGATCATTATTTTGGCCCCAGGATTCCAAAGGGAAAAGTTGAGGTTAGAAGTTGGTGAGAGACGGGATGGTGGGGTGTATGCGAAGGAAATATGTTGATAAACACTCACAAGGTCTTCTTATCTCCTCGTAGATGCGTCGGACGACAATAAAATAAACATTTTTTGCATTCCGAATAACAGAGTCGCCTATTACTATTTTTGAATTATAATATTCAACATGGTCCATCGTGTTACATCACCTTTTCTGCTGAAAAAAAAACGCCATTCTAATTAGCATAACGCAAAAGCCCAGCCAACATTTTCACCGTGTCTTTTCTCTACGACTGTGGCGTTATGAGCGCCGACACAGAACCAAATAAACTTTCTTGCAGCATCAAGGCACCATGTCAAAAGTTGTCACGTCTCTGTTAGTTTCAGGAGACTGCAATTTTTACTGCAGTTGACGAAAGGAGAGAGATAGTTAAAGGAATGTGGCAACTGATTTAGATAGACTGTGACTATTTATTGTGCAAGGCGAAACGGACAACTACATACTTAGATATTTCTATGCACGTGCGATCTCGCCTATCGAGGCCTCACTGCTCTGTCTGCTTCTTTGCTTCAGGTCCTTCTCTGACTGCCGGGATGTCTTCGAAACTCTTTCTTATATAAGAATCGCTAAAACCTATTAGTGACACATCTTTCCTAAATATCAGCTTACATCTATCTAATTATTTATCTTTATATATTTTGCTAACTGCTGATTCTAAAACGAACTTGTCATTTCTATGAATTTGATTTTGATTATATGATTTACATGTTTATGCCAAAGAAGACTTACTCGCTTTAACCTTTCCAGATCGAAAACCCCGCAACCTCAAACTCAAAGTTTTGGTAGAAATTAATTCATTTCTAAAATAACTTAAAGGCCTAATCATCTTAATCTACCTCGAGTGCAAAATATTTCTTTTATTATTGTATATTGTTTTATAATCATATTGCATTAAAAACTTATATTGTTATTGTTAACAGCGAGTTGTCTAATTCTTGGAGTTGGCAACATCTCCGGCATCTCATTCATACTAAGGTCTGTCAATCCTCGTTCTGTAGATCATTAAAAGCTCAGCGTGGGCGAAGGAAACATTGATCAAGCAACCAGTCTTAAGACGCAAGTGGTCATCTTAGAGATAGGGCCACATCCAATTACATTATAAAAGTAAATAGAAGCATCACATTTGTCATTGCTAATCAAAGTAATCTTTTTGAATGAATTCCATTTAGAGAATAATACACATAGAGTAAATTTATGGCCAATCTAATTGATGATTATATTTGATTTACAAACAAAATAGTCCACATCACCCTCGTCACGTTGAATGATGAATGTATCTGGCCTTTGCAGTGACTTAATTGACAGGTGAAAAGTCATATTTGTTAAAGAGAGTCTAAAAATCACGTTGCCTTGCGTTCACTGGCGAGAGGTGACCACGTAAGATTTGAGAGATACGAATTCTAGTTGGCTGGGACCCAGGCACGCAAATTAATTGATTGGTTGATTTTAACGGCATGTCAACTAGATTAGGGTTATTTGATGCTTAGCGGGTGGGGAATTGTGTACATTGAAGATAAATACTAAATTTTTGCGTAGTAGTTTCTTAAGAATGTTTGGTGCTTAGTTATTGGATACTAAGTATTCCTATCTAATATAAATGATTTACACACAATTGTATGATTTCAAGTATCCCTCTCTTATAGTAATTTATACACAATTACACGGTTTCATGTGTCTATTTCTATTCAATAAAGATCATTTGTTCATCCACAGTTATATGTTTTCAAGTAACTAATAATAATGCTAAGTAAACAATCATAGTTTCAAATAACTATTCTTAATGCAAATAACTTACAATATATGGTATCAAGTATTTCTTGCTACCAATTTTCAAACAGATCTATTTGTCTCATAAGACCCTAGTAGGTTAAATTTGACATGGGAGTAATAGCGATAGAAAGGTATTCCACATTCACCAGATCTCCAGAACTGGAGCCTAATCATCAGATATTGTTTAGTATGATACACAGGAACCTCCTTTTTTGAGCTTGGGTCAGTATTATTCCTCTGCAGGAGATGCAGTCAGCGTGTTCTTAGCTCACCCAACAGAACTGTAGACTCGAAGAGTAAAGTCGTGTAGTTTGGGATTTAAATGAAAACGCCCCCATTAAAGATTGAAAACGCCTTATAAATGAATGTATGTCTCTTTCCTCCATCGTCTGGGAACTCCTTATTTGCATTTTGAGTTCGATAAGAAGAAGAAAAAATGTAGCAATATTAGATTCGGGATGAAGGATTTACAGCTCTGACGAAAAATCAATTGACAGAGTTGTAATGTAACGCTAATATATTCATTGTCAGTAATGGTAAATTTAACGAAAAGGATACATTACAGTGGTTTTGTAAATGCATTGGCTCAGTAGTTGATCATCCTTCTCTTAAGAGAGTGAGTGTGCGTCATCAATAATGCACTATGACTCCGTGTCTCTAACACTAAGAAATCTCGAATCAATTAGCAAGTGAACATTTATAATTATTCTTGTAGCTGGTTTTCCCCGCCGAAAATCAACTGCCTAGAATTAAACAGGAAACTAAAAGCAAAACTCAAACTAATTAGATTTCAAAATTGTTCTCCTTTGAGTCTCGCTCTTATATTCTTGGAAACTTTCTCGCCAGAATCAAGTGCAATGTTTTGCAGGAATGTACTAGAATCGTTTGACATCCACCCGCATTCTGGAACGTGATGGCGAATTAAAGTGGCCAATGCTAATCAGTTCGGGGACTTGCAGTTCATTTGTTCACTATTTCGTGTAATAATGAATTAAATTTGCTCATAAACAGCGTCAGAAAGTGTAAGACAGTCACCTTCGCCTATTATTTACTTGCAAGCTGCGTAGAATGTTCACCACTTTGATGCCTAATCAACTGTGTTCGGACTATTTGAATATTATAAAGAATTCAGCTCAGTCTTTAATGGAGACATTTCGTAATTAGAATGTCCAAGGTTCTGAATTGGATGTAAAGTTGAAAAACTTTCTTTTTTTTTTGTTACACTTCACGAGTAAACCGATGGAAAATGGAAAATATGCGATTAAATGTTCTAATAAATATGAAATTTGAAATAGAAAAGCTGCGTGCAAATACAATAATTGTTGTAAGAATCCTAAAACACACAATTGGATTAGTGTGTATAACGTTTCACTAAAAAAATACATATATATATATATATAAAGAGAGAGAGAGAGAGAGAGAGAGAGAGAGAGAGAATGAGAATTTTACGGTGCACGTTATTAATTTCATAAAGAGAAATTAGTTGTAATACTTTCGATGTTGAAATGTATTTTAGCCTCGCAGTTGAGGGCAATTGCAAGTTTTTTTCAAAGGTCTAAAAATTCAATATATTTTCTCTAACGGTTAGAATATATATATATATATATATATATATATATATATATATATATATATATATATGAAATGAAAAATTCAAATTCATAGCTCAATTGTAATTACAAGCTATTCTATAGAAATTCCTATAATTAATTTTCCGTATCCTTTTTATCGAATATTTTTAATATCTTAATTTCTGATTCATTATCTCAGTGAAATTTAATATACAAGGGTCTTTCAAAGAGTTCTAAAACTCAACCAGAAAGAAGAGCCAGAGCTTAACATTTTTGCGGCAACACGCTAATACTTATAAAACTAGAAAAACTATTTCAGATTTCTGTCAAAATTTCTTTTAAGCTGAGCTCCGTATAAAGATGAAAAATTCGAAAAATATCTGTTGTTTGTTTGTTGGGTTTTATGGCATATCAACCTTTGTTGGTTATTTAACGCCAAATCCACTTTTATGTAAATAATCAGTTCTGTTTAAAACAATTCAGTTTAGCATGAGTAAACAGATTAATTGTCAAAAACATTTCTATTTTAAATTTCAGTTTATTCAAGCAGTTATATATAACAATTCAGTTTAGTGTGAGTACAGTTTCAATGTCAAAAAAAGTTCAATTTCAAACAATCCATTTTAGTATAAGCGCGCAGTTTAAATGTAAGTACAGTTTAATTGTCAAAAACATTTCTATTTCAAGCTATTCAGTTTAATCAAACAGTTCAGTTTAGCATAAGTATGCCGTTAGTTCTATTTAACCCACAGATAGAACCCTATCAGGTGCTACCACGCCGGGCCAGAGTGGACCTGGGGGCAATGGCAATGAAGGAATGCTCAGTATTCAACAAGGCCCCAGCATTACTGGGACCTCACCATCAGACTGTTTAGTGTCATATACAGGACACTCATTGGGGTGGGGGTATTACCCCTCTACAGAGAAGCAGTCAGTGTATTCTACTGCCCCAGCCGATTGGGCCAGTGAAATATCTAAAAATGGGCAAAACGCAAGTCTGAGCCGATTTAAAGTATCTGCAAAAGAATGGTACGATACCCAAAGAAATCGCTGAGTACATGATACTGACACTTGCCGAGGACTTTCTTTATCGATGTGAAGAAGTTGGCTGCAGAATTCAGAAGATTACACGCGCACATAATATCCAAAAAGCTCAATCACTAATGCCATTTACTGTATGGATTTGGAAGACAGACGTTTTACTATTCAGCTGATACATAAGACCATAGACTTTAATTTTGGTTCGGCCACACTGTTTTAATCGAGGTCTTGGGGAGGAGCAAGCAGTCTCTAAGATGGGTCCGAAGAATGCTGATGTCAAAGCATAAGTTGGACAAGCTTGACCTTTCCAGGCTAACCATAAGAATTGAGAGAGAGAGAGAGAGAGAGAGAGAGAGAGAGAGAGAGAGAGAGAGAGAGAGAGAGAGAGAGAGAGAGAGAGAGATGAAACCGGGGTTCACCACTTCAAACCTGAACCAAAGATTGAATGCAAACAATAGAAACATTCTGGTTCTTGATCCTCAAAGCAGGCTGCGTCTCTTGTCAAGGTGATAACATCTGTTATTTTGTTTATTTTTTATTCTGAAGGAGTAATCAGAATTAAGACAAGTGAAGGAAGCAATTAAGTGAAAACGCAAAGGGAAGCTTAGGGTATGTGTGCTTTTGATCCAGGAGAAGACGTTCGTGTGGCTTTGAATTGCTACCTCATTCCCCATAACCCCACTTTGCTCTACCTAACTTCTTCCTCTTTCTTAAACTCAAATTACACTTGTGTGACAACCCTTTTGGAACAAATGATGAGATCATGTGTTATGCGAAGGAGTTTTTGGAAGGTCAGGATGCTACCTTTGTCCATGATGGGATTGCTATGCTTAAGTATTGTTGAACCAAGGGAATTGATGTCAAGGAGGACTGAACTGAAAAATTGTAAAAAAAACTGTCTTGTTTCTCCGACTTCTGAATGAGGTTAGAATTTTTTGAACGATCCTCGTGCATTTCTTAGTATCCCAACTCTCACTTTCTTTTTGCAAAATAATTATTGAAGTGTGGTTTGTCTTATTGATTTACTTATCTATGTTCATGTAATTTTTTAGTTCTCATTCTTGTATAGGGTGGCGTAAAAGTCATTTACTGTAGAAAAAAGAAATAAAGCCATGAAAAGCTGAAAGTGGTGGACTTTGGAGGAAAATTATATATCTCAAGTAGTTCAAAGAAAAAATAAATATGATAAAAAAATCTTTACAGTTTTTTTTAATTTAAAATTTGTTCAATTTTTAAAAGGGTGATTTTGCGCTACAATAACAAGTTAGAGTTTAGATTAATTAGTCTGTGTTGTTGAATTCCCATAATTCTATATTGTTAAAGGAAAATAACTTTGATATTCAACAGTGTAGAATCGTTTCATTACACACACACACACACACACACACACACACACACACACACACACACACACACACACACATGTATATGAATATCATAGACTTTCATACCACATTTTTCCAGAACACAAAAACTTTCCTTGCATATATATATTCAAGAATAAGAAATAAGCCTGGGATTTTGGAGGAAACTTCTCCATGTCAATTTGTGTGAATTCGAAACCCAGTTAAACAAGAGTGTTGGAGGTAGATAAGAGCTTTTTCTCTAAAATCGGATTTCATCTCGGCCGTTGATTTACAATTCATACAACCTAACCGTCCTGTTTTTGTTTATTGTTTCTGACTTTGTAAACGATAACTTTGGTGACCTTCAAATTATTCTATGACAGCAGAAGTTGAAAAACGATCGCCAAGTAACAAAGTCAATCCAGAACTGAAACAGCTGCTTCAAAAGAAAAATAAAAAGGAAAGAAAGAAATCTTCTGCACGTTTCACCGAGTAAAGCAAACCAGAACAAATCGGCAGTTGCTGGCGGCGTGCTCGTTGAGGTGTACAGATCAGTGGATAAACATTCCACTCTTGTCAACATCCGACGTGGCTAAGGGCGATAATAATCACAGCTGGAAAATATGAAATAATGTTAAGATTTTGTTGTCGCTCTGCTTGTCCTCAGGGTAGAGACGGGTTCACTGTATAATTTGAGACTGAGGAACAACAAAACTCTTATTTGATTCTCACTCACTCACTATCTATCTATCTATCTATCTATCTATCTATCTATCTGCTTCTTTGTGTTTCCCTCTATTATGTATTAGGTTGTCTTGGAAAATAATAGCTGGTTTCATTCCACATTTCGATGTAAAATCGACTATTATTTTCAAAATAAACTAAAACCGGTTCTCAAAGCAATTTGTAGAATAATTTCCAGAAATGTATTGTTCTTTTATTCGCTGATTATTTTATTCTTTGATTCTTGCATATTTTGATAGTCTTTCATTCTTCTATTTATTTTCTTATTTGTGTAGATGGGAAAATTGCTATATTTCAGTAATGTGACTGAAATATTGAAAATAAAAGAAAGCTTTGTCTTCCTATGTTTGTATTTAAAGAAATCTTTAAGTCATTGTTGAAACATCTTACTTGGATTTTTCTAGTAGCGTTTATTTGTGGAAACAGCAAATTGAAAGATATACTTTTATTTTTCCACTTCGAGGTAACCAAACTTTTCCACGGAGTTAGATAAATGGAAATTACCTTTACAATACTGCATCGTACAAATACCTGCACACATATATATATATATATATATATATATATATATATATATATATATATATATATATAGAGAGAGAGAGAGAGAGAGAGAGAGAGGAATTTGTTTGTTTTTTTAGGTAGTTGGTTTTAGGGCATGTCAAACTTCGTTGAGCCATTAAATATCGAAATCAGTCGTTTTTTCTCAAGCCACTTTATTGTTTCGAAATAATTTATTGACACTTATATGGCTTCAAGTTATTATCCCTATTTTATGATGATAATCATGTGTTTGCTCACCGTTTTAAAGTTTCAATTTTTTTTTAATACTAGTAATTTACCGATAGTTATATGGGATTAAGTATTTCTGTCAAATACCTCTAATTAGAACACAATTACATTTTTCGAGTATTTTTTTTATCTAAGACTAATAATTTTAAAGACTTATTTGACCTATAGATGGAACCTTGACAGGTACTAGAACTCCAGGCCAGAACAAACCTGGGAGTAATGAAAGAGGGATTTCATTCTTCTCAAAACTTCGCAACTTGAGATTCACTACTGGATAAAGTTTAGTGTTATACTCATGAAGCCTTTTTTGGCTTGAGAAGAAGAGGGGGATGAAGTCGGTGGATTCTACGCTCCACCCTCATGATGAGAGAGAGAGAGAGAGAGAGAGAGAGAGAGAGAGAGAGAGGTCTACAAGGTAATCATGCAAATTAAATATAATGAATTCTTTCATTACGGAATTATCCACCTATAAAAATGGGTTCTTTTGAGATATCAAAAAGAACAGCTCGAGTAGAGGCAGCATGTGTGTGTATGGGTGTATGAGAGAGAAAGAGGGAGAGAGATCGATCTTGAAACCCCAGCATTTGAAATGATATTTACAGCTATCCAAACATTGCCTCAATGAGAAAATATCCAGTTACTTCGGCTAAGTAGCAAATCCAAAGTAGTTTCAGTCTTTCTACAAGTCTTTCAAGTGAAGTAGTAAATATATATATTTCGTATAGAAGTTAAGATAGTTAAGTGGTTTATAAATTTCTTTTAGTGTAGATTTCATATTCTTTATAATTTTTATTTAGTTTTTTTCTCACCACCTCCCCACTGAGAAGAAAAGCACTGAAAATCATCCTAAACATTCCAAAAACTATTTGGTGTAAAACACTAAATGACATTGATAAGTAATGATAATAATGTTTTGAACATATAGTTGTATAATTTAATTAAAATGTATTTGACGATTGTTTTTTAATCGTAGTTCCAAAGCGAAATCACCATCCCACCGGCCAAAAGCAGGTTCTGAAGAGGGACAAAAAAAAGTTCTGGAGCTCTGGAGATTGGGAAGTTAGCACTTTGTTGCAATTACTCCCAGGTCCACTTTAAACTGTTGAGGTAGTAACTGTTAGGGTCTCAGCTATGCGTCGAAAGGATCTATTTAAGATAATTCAGTGTTTATCAGTTGATAGTAATTGTGAAAGTATATTTTTTGTATTGTATTTATTTGCCCAACCACTCAGTCATAAGTAGAATGACAAAAGGTCAATTTTATCATTATTTTGAATACGGAGTTTTCCTTCTTCTAAACTAGTTGACTTACCATAGCTAAGAAGTTTAATAAGTCTGCCCCACTATTTAACCATAGCTGGGGTGTGGGGAAACAGATAGAGTCATTGCTTTCCCAAGGGCATTAGCACGAAGAGAAACGCAAGCTGCTTCGTCCAGGTTTTGAACTCAGATCATCAATACCATTTCCTTCGACTATAACCACTATGCTAAGTGCGCTTCAAATGTTTTTTTGTACAGCATATTTTCGGAGAACTAATAGCAAAAATGAATCCGGCATAACTAACTCAATAAGGGTTCACATCCCAACCAACCAACCAACCAACAAACCAACCAACCAAAAGGAAATTTATTTCTTGGCAACATAAGAAAAAACCTCGATGTTCTCAATTCATCACACGATGACAAGCACATTTATACACACAAGTTTGCATGCACAAATACATATTAATATGTAACTGCTGTAAAGATAAAACTGTATAGACTTCCATTAAAACATAAATGGATAGATTCCTTTAAAACGCTACTAAAACGAAAAGACTAAACACTTTTTAAGTAAGAGTAAAATTCATTGAGATTTTATCCTCCATTCTTTTTTCTCCAAGTCAATTCATTTGCCACAAGGCTGTCGACTACAGACACGGCTTTATCGATTTTGTTTTCCTTAAAATACTTTTTTGTTATTTTTTATCTGACAGCACCATCTTGTGGACTGCTAACAACAAAGTGGCAGTAAGTTTGTCTTTCTTTTAAAACTAAAAGTTTCTTTCTTTCTTTCTTTCTTTGATTTGATTTTCTTTTTTTTTTTTTTTTTTTTTTGCATTTTTTTCCGATTTTGTCGTCCTTCTTTTTCTGACAGAAGATTATAAATAGATTAATTTTTTAAAGATTTGTTTCGGTCTATATATGTATATTTTTTCAAAATTCGTTTTTGATTTCTTCTTGATCTCAGGGCAGAAAATAAGCTGAAAAAACATCCCTTTTACCTTTTCTCAGTTATCAAACAAAGATTTATTATAATAAAAAATATAAAAAGAAAAATGAAATAGAAAAACCTAAAACGAAAACCCAAATCAGTTTTTGGTTTTTCTTTTTTCTTGTGTCTTCGTTTGTCCCAGTGAAAAAAACCAAAGGCGCTTTGATCCATTCTCTTGTCAAGTGACTTGACGGGTTTTGCCTACGCCGTAAAGGCTGTCAGGGGTTTTGGCTGGCTTCTCACAAAAATGTGTGAAGCTTAAGTATTAAGACTTGACAGCAGGATGAACTTCGATTGAAGACTAAACGTAACTCAGAGATAGAAATGAAGTTGATTTAAAGAAGAAAAGATTCTCATTTGATTGAGTTAATGATTTCGTTTATTTGTTTAACGGCATATCAAACCCACTCAATGTTATTTAATGCCATATTTTTCATGTATTGATGTTTGATCATAACTATTTATATTTTCCGCCTTTCATCTCAGTCATTTTTTTAACTTCGTATTCTTTAAAATTATGATAATAATTTATTTACATACAGTTATTGGCCTTGTGGGTAGAGTGTTCACCAATGGTCCGGGAGACATGAGTTCAATGCCAGGTAACGTCATACCAAAGACTTTAAAAATGGTACTTGATATCTCCTTGCGTAACACTCAGCAATATGAGGTACGTATCAAGGATAAAGTGGAGCAATGCAGAGAAAGGAGTAGCGCCCTCTCCTACACCTCAGTGTAGTAGCTATCGAAAAAGGAGCCTTCTGTTCGCCCTCGACTATGCTCGCCAACTTTACTTAAGTATATGGTATCAAATATACGTATCTAATAAAGATAATGTGTACACGGTTTCATGGTTCTTAGTATTCTTGTACAGGGTGAAACGATAAAATTGTCGTCCTAAAGAAAACAACACTACAGCTTTATCTTAAAACTTTTATTGAAAAAATCAATTCAGGTAACTTTATTATGTAGTAGAGCTGACATCTATTCAATGTAGACGCCTTCAGCCTCAATCACCGTCTCGATACAGATCTGGAACTGAGAGCGTGCCTTTTCCACAAGATACGGCGGGAGCTCGGCGGATGGCAGTGATCAGGCTGGTTTTGGTGTTGTGGGAGGTCATGTTGGTGATGTTCTCGACGAATGACCAAACGAAGTAGTCCAGCAGGTTCAGGTTAGGGGAGGATGGGGTCAATGAGAGAAGTGTACAAAGTCGTAGCACTCCTTCTGAAGCCAAGCCTGGGTCTCTTTAGACTTTTCTGCCGGCGCCAAGTCCTGCTGCCACACCCAGGGTCTGCCACCGACCACCTGATTGCACCAGGGGATTACTACACTCTTCAGCACATCCAGGTACACTTTGGTGTTGACTTTCAAACCGACTTGTGAGGTGGCATGATGTGGCCCTCACTTGAAACCACACCAAAAACCATAACCGTAGCCGGAAACTTTGTTTTCATCACCCTGGGCACGTTGAACCGTCCGGATTTGCATTTTGAGGGTGCTGGCAATGGTCCTGTTGTTATAATTTGGATCGGTAGAGAGAATGAGTTGTACAGTGGCACTTCTCCGATCTCGCTCGTTGAACATTGTGTCACTTTCAGACATGATAGAAGGCTCCTATCACTCTTGGGATTTGTACACAACTGGCCCACTAATAGATGGTCTGCAACAAAAAAAGAAAACCGGTTTTCTTAAAACGGAAATGGAATCATGTCTTTTCTAGGGTGACAATTTTATCGTTCCACCCTGTAGAATCCTAATAATTCATGAAACTAACTAGTTTTAAGTAAGTCTTACTATTTAATAATGATAATCATAATAATAACATTTTGTTTGTACTCAGCCATATATGGTAGCAAACGTGCCTCTTGTTAAATAATAGATTTGCTCTGTTTATTATCTGATAGTTTGTGTAGAATTGGAGAAAGTGAATTAGAAATGGTACTTAGAGATGTGAGGTAAAATGAGTGTGAGTGACAGGTGATGACTCCGAGATCAATTTGAGAACTTGACTGTGATTTGATAATCTCAATTAAGTGACAAAAGTTCTAGAAGGTAGAAAAATGGTTTGAAATTTAATCAGTTGATTCCGAAAAGTTGAGAAGCACACATATGTGAAAATGGTGTTCGCAAATTTTGACATCCATGTTCAAAAAGGCCGAGTTCCGGTGATTGGTGATTGATGATCTGCGTGTGATCATGAGTGGCGAACCATAATTATTGAGGTCAGGCTCCTGGAAGCTGAGCAGTCACTAACCCGACAACCGAATTGGTCACGTGACTTGCAAAATTCTACTTTAGCTCTTACTGTGCTAGATGGGCAGTCGAATTGGCTCAATCTCTTGAACCTATATGACTGTCCTGACCGTATTCTTCAAATTGCTCTTCTGGCAACCAAGAGTACATAACCCTGTTTTATCTTAAAGATGCTAGAAGGCGATGGCAGAGGATCAACGGCGGTGAGATAGCCATACTTGAAACCATTTAAATTACTTGCAAACAAAAGATTAATATTAAATAGAGTTTAGTGTGAGATAGAAATACCCGAAACTATTTAAATGTGTGCAGACAAATGTTTGATATTAAATGATTAAGTGTATGATAGCAATACTTGAAACCATTAAACTGTGTGCAAACAAATGATTAATATCAAATTAGATAGGAATCCTTGATAAATAGAATAACTAATGTTTAACAGGAATACAGGAAACCGTTTTACTGTGTGCACACAAAGGTTTCATATTAAAATGACCTTTTAGTTTTGGATAACAATACTTGAAACCATTTAACGAGCTCAAATTCGTTTAAAATAGTTACCAAAAAAACTATTCACTTACAAATCACACACATACACACACACACAAACGCGTGCACGCACACAAATACACACACACATGTGCACGTACACACAGAAAAACATACACACATGTATATATACATATATATAGTACTTGACATTAAATAACTATCAAGGGTTGAGAAGCCATTTAGCCAGTTAACGGAACCTGAAAATGTCTTACTGTATACTAATAAGTTTTCAATATTAACAATACTTGAAAAAACCATTTGACTGTGTGAAAACAAATGGACTCTAGCTCGTTTAAAAAATAATGTTCCCGAAACACTACTCACTTACAAATTATATATATATATATATATATGTGTGTGTGTGTGTGTGTGTGTGTGTGTATAAACAATATTATGCATTAAATAGAAGGATTGATATCCCATAAAACATGGCCAATCCAAACCAACTAAGAAGTGGCAATATTTAGAGGTAAATAGTCTAAATAGTCTACCAGTGGATAAGAAGAGCTCTCAAAAATTGAATCATAAAAATGAATTCCTTCATTAAGACAAATAAAAATACTTCTTCATAATGAATAATAAGGATATGGTTAATGAATTAAGGATTAACCTTTTTTCTTCTTACTAGTTAAGCAAAATTAACAAGGAAGTCCAGGTGAAACTTTTAGAATAAGCAATAGAACTTTTGAAAGATAGTACTCAGTAAGATGCAGTAAGTTTATCTTTTTTTAGTATTTTCTTTCTTTCTTTCTTTCTTTCTTTCTTTCTTTCTTTCTTTCTTCCTTTTCAGATTTCGTCCACGTTTAAAAAGATCTGTGTCTGTCTGTCTGCCTGTCTATATATACACTACTCGTCAAAAGTATTTGGCCTCCTCAAAGATTTTTATTTCTCATCCTAAAAGTTTTAATTTTAATGAAAGAAGTTAAGGACTACAATAGTTTTACTTATACTAAATACAAGTCCTCCCGAGCCATATGAAATATAGGTAAAATTAAGCACGCGCGCGCGCACACACATACACACACACACACACATGCACTTCTGATTCATCAAAATGGTCCCCTTTTGGCTGCTATCACTTCTTCACAGATTCTCGACATTGTTTTCACCAAAGACTCGAGGTAGACTGAAGATACTTTTGACCAGCTTTTTTGCAACAGTTGTTATAGATGAGCCGCACTTGTCACTCGTTAAGCTTTGACTTTATGGTCAAGTTCATCCCACACCTTTTCCATGGGATTTAAGTCCACTGATTGCACCAGCCAAGACATCAGTTGTAGGACGTGCTGTTCCTCTTTACTTTTGGCTGAGTTTGCTAGTATGTTTTAGGTTATTTTCTTGCATGAGTCCAAATCCTTGAGCCACAAGCTGCATTCCAGATGGGATCGTGTGATGCTGTTGTAAACTGTGATAGCCGGTTTGATTCAATTTTCCCTTCACTTGCGCAAATCCTTGATTTTGCAATTGACAATAGCCCCAACATCATAAGAGAGCCTCTTCCATTTTTTAAAGTTGGAGTTATATAGGGGGTTGCAATTCTTTTACCGACTCTTCGCCGCACATAGACCCTCGTATTTGAGTCAAAGATTTTGAACTTTGATTCATCAATCCAAAGGACGTTATTCCACTGCTTTATTGTCTAGTTTTTACCCACCTGGGCACACTGGAACCTTTTGACATTATTTTGCTTCCTCAACAGTTGTTTCTTGACAGCAATTCTGTCATATAGGCCAGCTTCACAGAGTCTTCTCTTCACAGTGGATGTTGACACATTTTTTCATAACATTGATTTAGTTGTGCAGTAATGTTTGGACCAGTCAGTCTTCTGTCACTCAAGTTGGTGACTCTGATGAAATTGTCCTCTGCTTTTCTTGCTGATTTTGGTCTACCAGCCTTACTTTTGGTCTTGTTTTGTCTCGTTTCAAGATGTTTCCTAACAATATAATCCACTGTAGTTCTGGGAATTTTATTCTTATTACTAAAGAAAAAAAAAGGCCTTCAAAACAATTTTTCAAAAGATATCTGGTTAGAGTTTCAGAGGAAAACTTGTATTTGATATAATAAATAAAAACATTGTGGTGTTTAACTTGTTTCATTAAAAATAACACATTTAGGATAAGATATAAAAAAAATTAAGAGTGACCAACTACTTTTGAATGGCAGCATGTATATGTATATATAATTCATTTTCAGTTATCCGAACACTCACCAACACAACTCAATTAAAATAGCTCCAATTCATCTCAGTTTTTTCGTACCAGCTACCTTTTCCTCTTGATTACATTTAAAAGTATTTTTTTGGATGATTGCTATCGTAGCCTCCCGCCACTTTACATTGTTACCCCCTTCAAAATAAACAAACGACCATTTTTGCTTGAAGCAAAATATTTCATGTATTTTTTCTTATCTTATTACAAATATTTGTTCAATATAAGCTGTCCTCATTTTGTTCGTTATTTCAAATATAACTTGTTTCTGAGAACGAATGATGTGAGAGAGTAAACAGAGGCCACATTTGAACTTCTCCACTAAAATAACACATTCACACATTCACTATAATGAGAAACAACATGTTCTAACTTGCTTCATCTGTTTCTATGATATCTGATTACTATTTTTTCAGTACAAATTTTGCAATAAATCAATAAAAATAAAATTTCAAAAAATGTGTGTTGCAAGTGAAAGCATTCATCTGGAAAGGAAATAATTTCACAGTGAAATGAACAGGGGAAAACATACATTTGCATGAAATCTTCGGATCATTTGAATTTTTCAAATTTGGATCAGGTCGAAGTTATCTGAAAATGACCGATTTTTAGAAAAAAATTGATATGACCCATGTTTGAGGAACATTATGAATAATTACTGTTTGTATTTCAATTCAATATTTCTTTCAGTGTAGCATCCTAATCTGTTCTTGTATTTTTTCTTTAATTTTTAACCGATCTATTTTCTGATCTTCCTTAAGTTGCATTCTGTAATTATATGTTTGTGGTTGTCGGCTCGGTGGAAGAACGAAACAGAGTTATAAGGGTTGGAGATCAACCCTTGATTTTTCTTTTTCTTCTAGTGTCGCTCCCAGCCATTTTTGAGCTTGGAAAGTTCCAAGCTTAGAAAAGCCTTGGAGAAATGCCAAGGTCGATCGTCACTTCTAGTTTTCTGGATAAAATGAAACATCTCTTTCAAAATTCTCTCATGACAATCGAATTCAAAACAAAACAAACATCCCACCTCCCCCAACCCCCCAAACAACAAAAAACAAAATAAAACAAATAAACAAAAACGGACGAAGGACGAAGGATAAAGTGTTTATCAGTTGAGACGAAGATTGATTCATCGATTGATTTTAATGGCATGTTAGCACTTCTGTGTTTATTTAATGCCTGGCGGTTAGAGAAATGCGTTCCTTGTACATTTATGCTTGTATTTCTTGCGTAGATGGTTTTTTAAAAAAAGATTTTGCACACATTTATACGATATCAATGATTCCCATCATATACACATAATTTTCACACAGTTTTATGATTTCAAGTATTCGTATCTAATACTACTACTACTACTAATAATAATAATAGGAGGTCTTAACCATTTGCAGAGGATTCTACCAGCGTATACTTAACTCTACCAAGAGGGCACATTAATTTAGAATAGGTTGGTTGGTTGTTTGGGTTTTACGGCATATCAACCTTTGTAGGTTATTTAATGCCAAATCCATTTTTATACAAATAATTAGTTCTATTTCAAACATTCAGTTTAGCATGAGTACGCAGTTTAATTGTCAAAAACATTTCTATTTCAAGCAATTCAGTTTTTTTCAAACTGTTCTAATTCAGCTAATTCAGTTTCGTATAAGTATAGATTTTGTTTACACACAGTTAAAGATTTAGAATAGATTGTGGTCTAATCTAAAACAAAATTATCCAGAAATTTTATCTAGCTCCCATATTGGGCTATTTCAGGATATTTTAAAAATATAGAAGTAAAGGGATGTGTTTATGCTCCACGTTGAGTTTGTAGGGGTCTTCCTTCATCTAACACAGAGAGATTATATTACAAAGATTCTTAAAGCTTGAGTTTTGATTCAAGGTTTAAAAAATCCACGTGTTAAAATGTTATTATCAATGAAGTCAAGTTATTCCAGATTTTAGATGACTAAATTTGTCGTTAACAGTCTTACTGCGTTTTTTAAACCTTATTTATTTTTCTTAATGAAAGCTGCATGTTCAAAATTCTTCTTCATGACAAAACAACCGACTGCCCAAGTAGAAAGAATGTTTATATTGATAGAAGATGTTTTCCTCTTGGGAACTCGTGTTTGGGACGCGTGACTTGATGATGAGTTGTTCTTAATTGAAGTCTGTTTGAGTCAAACATCAAGGGAAAAAGCGGCTAAATGAAGGCGACAAAATAAGAATTTGGCCAAAGATTGAAGACATTGAGATTTATCGCACGGGTTCTTGTCTGGTGATAATTATCAACCCAAATAATAATAACATTAATCGCCATAAAACGATAACTCTCTAGATTTGAAATTCAGCTGCAGAGGTTTTCACTAATTAACATTTGCAGTACAAATTCGCTCATCTATTTTTTTCTCGTGAAACACAAATTAGTTTAAAAAGAAGAGAAATTCTTTCCTTTGACGAATCTGAAAACTCTTTGCTTGCCTAAATGAAAATTTGGTAAATCATTCTACAATGGTTTTAAGAGGAGTACAACTGGTTTAAACTTAAAGTTTTCCTTCTTTTAAAAAAGCATTAAAAACGTGGTGCGATGGACAACAACTAAGGAAGGCAGGAATTTATCGGGGATACGGTTACAAGACTCAGCATTCCTATCCGAGGTCGCGGTAAAATCACCTGAAGAAAGCCAGAGGTGAAATTTGGCCGAAACGTAGTGAAAGAAGAAACAACACAAAAACTACCAAGATGAGGACAAAAAGTCCGCAATAAATAAAAAAATCAATTCTCAGATTAAGAAGCCTTATCTCAAAATGATTCCAATTAAAGACATTAAAACCAATTGTTAACTTTGATTCGAAAGCTAACTTTAAGGACAAGGCTGATACTTTCTGAAAAAGCATGAAATCAATTGATACTCTCATGAAGGTAAATGTGAATTTTGAAAATTAGAACAAAATGTTGCTTAATATTGTAGCAGAAGAGTTTTCCGCGAAACATGGTAAAATATTAAGACTGAAACAAATTATAAAATAAAACAAGCATGCATAAAACAAATAACAGGAAGTTGAATTGAAACAGACATTGTCTTTTTATGCGTTATTTTTGGAAAAAAATTATAATTTAAAAAATATGTTTTTGTATGAGTATTGATTTTTGTATCTGTTCAGTGCACATGAATATTTAAGTATTCTCTTTTAATTACCTACTTGCATGTCAGTTTTAAATTTCTTTAAAGATAAAGCTTGTTTGTCGTCGTGAAATTCGGAACTAATATTTTTGGTGAAAATAGGAGTATCTCATGTTTGTCTTTTTCGCCAACTAGACTTTTGCAAGGGAATTGGAAGAGGATAGCTGGGTATTCAGACCCACTAGTTTTTGGCGACAAATAAGGAATAGTCATTCATAGTAATTATGAATCGATTTTTTCTTTTCTTTTGAGATTTGATGAAAGACTTGGGTTAAGAACCGTTAGAATACTTTCACGTTCATTGTCTCTTATGCCTAGCAACCGATTTTCATACAAATGGAAGATTTACAATAAACTAAAAAATGTCAAAATGCCAATGTGTTGCTTCATCCATTATTATTTGTGACATATTTTTTAATTTGGGAGAATATTTATAAACTTTCGAATCCGAACTTATTCGAATTCTTTGAAAATGTTTTATGCCAGCTTTTATTAGTTTCTACTGTTCTATACACGGGTGTATCGAAAGGTGGTTTCAAAGGTGAAAGAAAGAAGTTGAGATACACATTCTATATTATAGTTTGGTTTGGCTTGGTTTGTTGGTTTTATGGCATATCAATCTTTGTAGGTTATTTAACGCCAAATCCATTTTTATGTAAATAATCTGTTCTATTGAAAACAGTTAAGTTTAGCATAAGTACACAGTTTAATTGTCAAAAACATTTCCATTTCAAACTATTCAAGCAGTTATATGTAATAATTCAGTTAAGTGTAAATACAGTTTTAATGTCGAAAAACAGTCCTATTTGAAATGATTCAGTTAAGCATAAGCACGCAGTTTAAGTGTAAGTACGGTTTAATTGTCAAAAACATTTTTATTTCAAGCTATTCAGTTTACTCAATTCAGTTTAGCATAATATGCTGTTAGTTCTATTTAACCCATAGATAGGGCCCTATCAGGTGCTACCACTCCGGGCCAGAGTGGACCTGGGAGCGATGGCAATGAAGGGGTACTCTGCATTCCCCAAAGCTCCACCACTGCTGGAACCTCACCATCAGATTGTTTAGTGTCATATCCAGGACACTCGTTGGGGGGGGGGTCTTACCCCTCTGCAGAGAAGCAGTGGGTGTATTCTACAGCCTTCCCAGCTATATTATAGTTTCCCATGTTTATTTTGGTATTAATAAAAAGATAAGCGGCCTCCTTTTATTGGTGAGTAAAGTCTTCGAACGTCATTTTAGAAGGAAATGAAATTCTTTGACAATCCTTTTTTAGTAGCCTTTGTGGGTTGGGTGTTATGTTCCTTTCAGTTGTTCAAGAGACTAAGTCCCATTTATGCAACCGCTTTGCTTTAATTCTGGATCCCAACTGACTTTTAGAATTTCACTTATTCTCTCAAATTCCACATGGCTGTCTCTAGCTAATCAATGGGTGCCCATTTAATTGTCTCACTTTTCTCCGGCTTTTGCTTCGGCAGTCGCGACATTTGAGCTGACATCTGTAAATTCACAAATGTTTGTTAAGTCCGCTATTCTTACTGAGGAGGGAGGTGGGGATTATTACATCACAAGAAAAAGTTTTGTATAAAAATACTGTTCAAGCATTAATACGAAAAAATATTTTACATTGATAATGGAACTTCATACAGAAACTTAATTTATTTATTCATTTTGGATGAAGATTTGTCCGATATTATCAATTTTTTGCTTGAATTTTTCTTGATTTAGATTGTTTTTTTTTTCAGTCGCAACCCCTTCGGGGCGTTATCTCTTCAACTGCGAGAAAATAGAAATAAAAGATCAACTCACAGTGAGATTTAAACGCAGGCTCTTTTTTTGCCTGGGGGGGGGTAGTTTTATCGTAGTCGCTACCTTCACCATTTGACAACGTTTAAGTGTTTTTTCGACCATTACATTACCAATATTTTTTATTCAGCAGAAAATCTATAAATGTTTGAGAGATTGATTGATTGATTGATTTTAACGGCATGTCAACCCATCGAGGGTTTTTATGCCGAGAGGTTGGGGAATCACGTTTTTTGTACGTTCATTTTGTGTAGTTTTTTCTTAAGAGTTTTTTTACACACGATCCTATCGAATACAAATGATTTTTAAACAGATCAATTTGACGCTAATAGCTTTAAGTAATTATTATCAATACAGCTATATGACATCAAAAGTATTTCTATAAAATAAAAATATTTTTCTCATAGTAGTAGGGTTTCAAGCATTCCAGTTGTAATAATTGTTGGCTCAAGCAATTATTCCAATTTAATAATAGTCATTTGTTTGCACACAGTTATATGGCATTAAGTAACAAAGAATAATGCTTAGTAAACTATTAATTCTTCAAGCAACTAATCTTAAATTTATATGGCATTAAGAATTCCCATGAAATCCGAATAGTTTCTCCATAGATTTATTTGATATAGAGATAGAAGCTTAATAGATATTATCACTCCGGATTTGTGTGGATCTAGGCGTAATGGCAATGAAAGGGTACTCCACACTTACCAGATATCCTAGACTGGAGCCTCACTATCAGATGCAGTTTAGTATCATACTTAGGAAACTCTTTTTAAGAGGAGTATTGCCCCTTTGCAGTGAATACAGTCAACATATTGATTTCCCCATGAACAGGGCCACAAAAATTTTCGAGACTAAGCATATTTTTTTACCATGAAATACGTAAAGAAATTCAAACTCAAAATACATTTGGAGGTATTTTATGATTGGGCTGTGCAAGCGAGTGTTCTGGCAACTGATAATAACACACTAAATAAAGAAAAGAAAAGAAAAGAAAAGAAAAGAAAACCTCTTTGGCAGTCATGTCTTCTGATTACGGGGCGTTGGGTGGGTTGTTCGAAAGAGAAAACAACTTCCGCTAATGTTGGTCAGGCGAGCTCAAGTGTTTACTGCGATCAAAGCGTGTGTCCAGAGATGTTGGCAGGCGCTCGTGCACCTGCATAACTTAATTGCAGCAATCAGACGGGTCGATGGTGTGGCCAGTAGCAGAAACATTGTAAGGATCCGTCCGTTCTTGGCTGGAACCAGAAAAGTTACTGCGAGAACGGTGAGGTGGGTGGTGTTTGTGCCCATGGCATTAGATTTGGGTTTCGAAACAGCTGGAGAGAGAGAGAGACAGAGAGAGAGAGAGAGAGAGAGAGAGAGAGAGAGAGAGAGAGAGAGAGAGAGAGAGAGAGATTAAATTACAAAAAAACACCGGTAGATAATCAAGCCCAAGCTGAATGTTCAAAGGCTAACTGTAGCAGAGAAGCTCTCTCTCTCTCTCTCTCACACACACACACACACACACACACACACACACACACACACACACACACACACACACATATATATATATATATATATATATATATATATATATATATATACAAACGTGCATATGTAATGCATACTCATTCACCCTTTGAACAGGTGGTTACAAACAAACGCCTACTTGCTTATATGGAAACATTTCCAGGCATTTACACACCCAAAAAACATGTTTACAGACTCAGAGTCACACATGCACATCTTTCTGTCTCTGTCACTCTGTCTCTCGCTCTCTATTTTCTTTCTCTATTAAAGACATCAGCTGTTTTCCCCCTGCATCTTTGTATCACGCTATTATGATGATCTAACAGTTAGAAGCGCAAAGAATGGACTCTGTAAACGAGTTCAAACTTCGTTTGGAGCATTTGGCGTTATTTTTATAATTTCGTATTACAGCAAGAATTGGGTGATGTCACATAATCTCCGCTTACGACCAGATTTAGTTACGACTGACAGGTTGTATCTCAAAATGGTCGTTAGTCTGAAAAATACAATTTTTATTACATTTTTTATAACAACCTGAATCGGGTGATATTTACCGATTCCTTGTAATTTAGAGATATACATATTTTTATAATTTTTTTATATCTCTTTAAAAAAAGATCGTCCCTTTTCTTCATCTGGATATGAGTCAATAGTAAGTCATTCGGTGCTTTTGGCCTTGTAAATGACAGCCCATCTTTTACGTCTATGCAAAAAAAAAAAAAAAAAAAGAATTCCAATACTTATTTTGTAACAGGATTCAAAAAGGTCTTGATTCTCATCAAAGTTTGCTTTTGTGCCCTAGATAACAACATTTAGAAAGTAACCTCTTTTCTACGGGAAAACCTACATATTTTCATCAGCATAAAGTCTCAATTAAAAATTAAAATTTACATGTATCTATACTAAAGTTCAATAAAAAAATGTCCAGAAATATGTTGTTTTTCAGGATTTGCTACAATAATTTAAATAAGCTTCATATATTATCCCTCAAATATAGTCTTCCATTAGAGTTTCTAAATTTCACACTCAAGATCACGAGAGCAACATTTGAATGGACAAATTGGTGCTTTCCATTTAGTTTAGGTATAAGCAATTTGGAAATAACACTTTTTACCCAGAAAAAAGAAATATCTTAAATGTTGACATTGTGTTATAGGTTATATTTATTGCTGCTTGGCACCGTGTAACCCAATATAACCGGTGACATATTATTTAAAGAGGACTCGGACATCAAGAAACCCTTGTTGTTTAGAGAGATGTCAGAGTGAATTAATCATGACGACTTAATGGCAAACATCCATTCTGTTTGAACATCAAGCTGTATTTAGAAATAATAATTAGTGGAATTCATTTGCAGTGACAGTTATGAAATACAGAAACCTTTGTAAAGTCTTTTATTAAACGAATCTCTGAGGTTTACAAGCCGAACAAATATGCACATTAACGAATGCGTGATTATGAGAATTGGTGTCTTTCTACACAAAGAGAAAAACTGAATATTCCATATTGTTATAAATATACGCGAATGCATTGAATAAATTGGTTGGGTGGATTCTAAGTTGTGATATTGCAGTAAGCAAGTTCGAACCCATTTGCGCTATTGCACTTACGTTCAGCCGAATCCACTTAGCAAAGGTATGAACGCCTTTATTCCCCATTTATGGATTACACAGTAGTACGACTGTTCTTCTACAAGGACGGCTTTGTAAGGAAATAACTCATGAAATTAGATGTTGGTTGGTCGGTTCTTTGGGTTTTATGGCATATCAACCTTTGTAGGTTATTTAATACCAAATCAATTTCTATACAAATAATCAGTTCTATTTCAAACAATTCCGTTTAGCATAAGTACGCAGTTTAAATGTAAGTACACAGTTTAATTGTCCCAAACACTTCTATTTCAAGCTATTCTGTTTAGTCGAACAGTCCTTATTCAAACAATTTAGTTTGGTATTAGTATAGTTTTTGTTTACGCACAGTTAAAAATCAAGACAGTTCTATTTCGAACAATTTAGTTTAGGTTGAATACAGTTTCAATGTCAAAAACAATTTTATTTCAAACAATTCAGTTTATCATAAGTACGCAGTTTAGTTCTATTTAACCCATAAATAGTGCCCCACCAGGTGCTACCATCCAAGCCAGAGTGGACCCGGGAATGATTCCCCAAAGCCCATCATCACTGGAACCTCATCATCAGATTGTTTAGTGTCCTTTCTTGGACACTCGTTGTGGGAGGGGGGGTCTTACCCTTCTGCAGAAGTGCAGTCGGTGTATTCTACAGCCCCAGCCGACCGGGCAACACGAAGGTTGATATGTCATTGAGCAAACCAACCAACCAACCAACCAACCCTATTACAAATAATTTTAAGCAGATCTATTTGACCCATTGATAGGACCTGGATAAATACTACCTGTCGAGTTTAGAGTGAACATGGAAGTAATGGCAACAAGGCGTGGCTCCACTCTCTTAAGAGCTCAAGAACTGGATATTGATTAATGGATGCAGTTTACTATCGTACCCCGGATCCCACTTTTTGGGGGTGGGTATTTGTCCTCTGCCGGGGATGCAGTCAGTGTATTTGAGGTGCACCTATAATAGTCTACGTCTGGGAAAAATATGGAGCCCAAACAAGCAATAAAAGACAAAGATTTTAATACAAAAACTGGTACGTATGAATGAATATTAAGGTATGATTATATCACAGCAATCATATCTGTTCACAAAAAACAAGGAAAAAAAATCAGACTCATGATATATATATATATATATCTATATATATCTGAAAAATTCATTGACTAACCAAGATACTCACATAAATTGTCGCCAGATGAGGTATACTTTTCAACATAGTCCAACTTGTGGTCCACACACTTCTTTCAAAGGTGTTACTGTGCTTGGATCCCATTGCTGAACAAAGCAGTCAACAGCAGATATGACGTCATTATATGAACTTTTCAGACTATAAACCTTTCCGCCAACCGTTATATATATATATATATATATATATATATATATATATATATATATATATATATATGAGTGTGTGTGCGTGCGCGCGCGCATGCGCGCGTGCTTGTGTGTGTAAAATCTCAATGTCATCAGACAATTTTCTTCAAATCGCTTGGTTTTGAGATTCAAAAACAGGAACATTACACAAGAAGAAGATATTTTCACAAACCTCTGAAATCTTAAGTAAGAACAACATATTTAGTGCTCCTTTCTATACTTATTAGTATTATTTTCGCTAGTCCTTATGAGCCTTACCCTAAATAATATCTGCCCTGTCCTGAATGGGTGCACTACACCTCTGTATACCTTTCAGAAGGATATGACACCCATAAGGTGTTCCGGTACGACACTAAACAGCATTAAGCGTGAGCTTTCACTTCCAAAGTTTTGGGGAGAGTAGAATTAACATTTCGTTGCAATTACTTCCAGGTCCACTCTGAACTAGAATTATAGCATCTGTTAGGATGTCCCATTTAGATGATAAATAGATATGTTTGAAATGAGGTGTTTATCTGTTAAAATGATAGTGAGGATATATTTTAAAGTGTATTTACTGCGATGTCTAGCACGTTAGCTACGATGTTATAGAGATTCCTCGTACTGCATATAACTGGCGATATTAATTGTTAAACTGAATCCCATGTAAAATAACCCAACAATGGTTGACGTACGCAAATATTAATCAACCAGCCAGTCAAATCAAGTTATCAATCAAGCAACTAGCCAGCCAGTCAAATCAACTTGCCAATCAAGCAACCAACTGGACCGCCAACCAATCAACTAACAGTGTTGTAGCCCTGTATCTCAAAAAGTGAAACGTTAATTCAGAGGTAATTTTGGAAGCATTCTTCTGAAATGACATGATAATTACTAAACTTATGTAAATGGGGTAAAAGATTAAATGGTAATGTGGGATTAGAATAAGAATGTCATGGTAGTTTTAAACAGTTAGGATCAGCCTGTTTAGAAAATCAGACTTTGTGCATTCTGGGTGTGTGAATTCAGACACCTGTAGGAAAAAATAATTTTCGAAGCAATCATTCCTACAAAGTTTAAAAAAAACTGGAAAAATTTATCAACTCAATATTTTTTCTCAAGTCTAATTGGCAATTATTGTCTTTCTGTTAAAGTATATTTTTAGTACAAACAAAAAGTAGCCCACATGGACCTTTTCTTTCCATAATAAATCACCAAAAATCAGGGAATTATCAAAATTTAATGAAATTTTCAGTTTTCACTTATTAATAAATAAATTTTATGATACATTAGTTATTTTATCAAAAACTTTCTGATTTTTTTCTGCTCACTTAACTTGAACTCTCCATGTTTATAGCTCTAATCGGTATCGAAATAAAATATGTCATATATTTTCTGTAAATCCCTAAAAGACAAAAACTTGAATGTGTGTATGAAATAAAGAAAAAAAATCAAATTGGGAGCTGTTGGAAGGCAATAACCCCAAATAGGGAAGACAATAACCCCAAATTAAAATGTTTTGAGAGCTTTTAATACAATGACTTAATAGAAAATATTTTCTTTTTGACTATTTAGGAAATAACACTGAATTGATATTTGTTTTACTTTAAAAGACTTGAGTTTGCATTAAACGTTGACCTTTTTTAATCACAGACTAAATCCTAATATGTAATTAAATAAAGAATATATTTATTAATTGAAAAATATAGATTTTAAAGTAAGTAACTGGGAACTTTTTTTTTAATTAAAAAAATATTTTTCATCTATTTTTGAAATATAAAAATGTTAGACGAAAAGAAAGTATGGAATCCTACAGTAACACTCATTTGTTAATCAATTTCTATTTTCGTCTCACGTAATCGGGCTGATAAATTTTGTTTTTAGTACGTTTCACTGTAACTTTCAGATTCATTTACGTTTCACTAGTGTCATATTTTGAAAGATTCTTGTATTTTAGCTTTTTTTAAAAAAAGACGTTGAAAATTTTTAAAAGTTCGATTGTTTATTTTTAAACGTTTATTTTGAATTCAAATCAATTTTATATCTTTTAAATTCTAACTTATAAACATTTCAATAAGTATTTTTTGTCTTTTAACAAGATCCTTGTAATGCTATCATGCATAACACTTTTACTATTTTAGTAAATTATTTGTTTATTCTTTGAAAAGCTTTTAGTAATGTAGGGAAAAAAAAATTTTGAATAAAAGTAATAAATTTAAAAAGGTAAAAATTGGAGTTTTAGAACTTGTGTAAGATTTGTAGAAAAAATTTTAATTATTAAAGAGGCAATTAAAATATTATTCTTTCTGTATTTTGATAATAAATTAATGATAGAGTAAAAATAATTATTTCATTGAGTTTTCTTGATTGTTTATTCAAAAAACATTTTAATGTATTGGTTTTTTTAAGATTAAATACAAACAATTTATTAATACTGATAGGATTCTCTATACTTAAGAAAGATAAAGTTTTTTTTGTGTTTGTAGTGTCGCACTAATAGTTTTTAGCAGGAAACTAACACAAATAATATTTGTCTTCATAAGTTAAGCAGAAACCTTAAGTCATTTATTTCGATCTTCTACTTTCATAGAAATACCATAATATGTGATAAAGTTATCAATGTATAATACTTTTACATAAATCGGTTTATGAATGTTTTCAGTTATTATTTTCTTTGAAAAGCCTTTTAAAAGTATTTTAAAATTTTGATAACATTTTTTGATTTAAGCAGCTTCTCGGTCGGTAAATTTTAAACTTTTGGTGAATTTAAATTTTTAGAATGTATAAAGAATTAATTAGATATGTAATGTTATTTTGCTTTTAGTACTGCTAATCATGAGGGTATTATCTTAAAAAACAAACAAACAAGAATTTGAAATTAAATAATAACTTTAATTATTTTTAATTCATTTTAACGGATAAGAAAGGGCAATTTTTTAAGAAACTAATGTATTTCATATGTGAATCACAGTTGAAACTTTGTAAATAAAAATATAAACATATGGCTGTCTAAAAATATGTACACTTTATAGATTTTATTTTGTTGAAAGAGTGTCAATGTTGTAGAGTTTGATAATAAATAATATCTAACACTATCCGTTTTGATCGTATAATGTTCACTTTGGTTTTTTGAGCAGTGAATAAACTAATAAGAAGTAAAACGCAAAACATTTATGGTAGAAATTAAAAAAAAATCGTCCATGAAAATGCTTCAGCCACCAAAGATATATTAACTGCTATTCGGGAAAAGTGGAAGCAATTTGACAAATTATGTTGCTTTAAATTTGTGAAATCCTTGCCTGAAAGAATTAAGATGAAAGCTTCTATTAATTCAAATGTTTTTGTGAATCAATTACAGAATTCCATTATATTCCATTATATTTTCTCCTTGTTTGTTTATGGAATATTTTCTGAAGCTAGAATGTTCTGCTATAAAAGAAAACATATTTTTTCTTTTTCGCTGTTATAGTTTATTTACTGCAAAATGAAAAAAATCAAGGTGAATACCCGAAAAGAGTGTTAATTCCAAAAATCTTACCAAAGGTAGTATATCAATTGTTGAATTTTGATTGGTGTGTTAACGAATATTTTTTAATTTCTATTTTTCATTTTAATTATGAATATGACCAAATTCTCCACCTTATCATTTCTACTGTCTGAAGATTATAGTGCCCTCCTTACATGAAACTTTTAGTATCAGCATTTTATTTGCAGATCTTTTGCTTATATATATATATATATATATATATATATATATATATATAATGATTGTTTAATCTTCACATAATTACCATTTTTTGATTCCCCTACATTGTCTGGATTGATACCGTTGACTGTGTCCTTTCAGATGATTTTTCAAACAAACAGCAGTCTTAAAACATCGAGGTAGAGACGATGGATATTACCTCATTCGGTACTTAGAGAAAGTTTTTGTACTCCGTCATCTGTTTTTTCAAGCCAAACAAAAATGTGCAAACTTTACAGAAAATGACGAAAACTGTATCCTCACTTCACCTCGAAGGAAGTGAGTTTTGTTCACATCTCGCCTAAAACTTCATAGAAGGGAAGTATCTTGGTTCAGAGAGAAGAACATGGTTGTAAGTATTACATCAAATAGACTCCTAAACATTGATTTTTTCTTCAGCTTTCACCTTTTATGGTTGTATATCCATAATACAAATATAAGTAGAAACATAATCAAACATAATATACGAATTTCAATGAACGAACGAGCACACGTATTTATAAAAATATAACCTCTCACACTTTATTCTTGAAAGGGTGATGTTGGTTGTGTGTGGGAGATGAGTTGGAGACAGGGACAGACTGCTATATTGACCCAAGTTCTTCTGACCATAGTAGCACTTCTTCTTCATATTGGCTGGGGTTGCTCAACCGTGGGTCATTTAGAGCCCAAAGCTCTCTGTCTGCCGCTGGCTCTCACTTTGGTATCTTGTCCCCAACTGGCTCGAACCGTCTATGCACCTGGTTATATTATTGTTTAACGTACACCTGCTTCCGCTATTCTTCCGCTTATTCACACAGATGCATCTCTTGATTGACGGCTCGGTCGAGGGTCAATATATAACAATCATCCCATTCTTATTTTTCAAAATTCTACATGTGGACATTTTCTTCACGTCCGTCTCTATAGCCCTCACACACATTTTACAAATAATGTCCAAGGACAACAACAGCAAAATTACAAAAACAAATTAGTTGATCAACAGCAAAATACAAAAAATCTTAATCAGAAGGTGACCTTCTCACTATGTAACACTTTCCCAGGCTAATTATTATCTAAACTTGTTTCCTACTATTCTTTGCGCGGTTGGCTATCCTAACATCAAAGTACAATACAGATGGATCTTTCATCCTCCCAAACACAATAGGGCCCTCTGCAATTCCTTGAAGAATCTCAAAACCATAAAAGGACCATACTCTGGTCTCAGATCCTGGTCACAAACCTAGTGACCCTGGTCATTCCAGCAATACATTTCGCCTGGATTCCTTTTGACCACACTCCAGTCTTTCGCTCAACAGGTTCCTGGAGTAACTGGAGATTTCCACCAACTAAAAAACAATATCCTCAAGGCCCAAAACATTCCTCATAAATCTACAAAAATCATGGCCCAAAAAATGCATAACAATTCTAAAAAAAAAACAATACATCCAAATATATCTCAATCTGACTCGCAAGCAGTAAACCACCTAAAATAGACCACATAAAATATTTATTAGCAATGTGTTACTAATTTTTTTTCATCATTAAGTTTCTGTTACCGTGCCTATTGGTCTGTAAACCCTTGAGGAACATGCTTTAACTGCTCACGCCCTCGCTGGGTTGCTTTTCAATTTAATCAGGAACCCTCGTGGCTACCAAGATATAGGCACCTTGCCTTTTCCAGAATCGTTTCACATCACGCACGAATCCAAAACATCATCGGGACTGAAAGATTCAGACATCATCCACAAAATATTGGAGTAGGCCATGCCTTTCTTCCCTTTATTCCATCAACTTGGAACTCTAATCTGAAAATTCTGGCCACCACAGGCCTTCAACAAATCCATGGGACGGTGAATTCCACTAGATAATTACTTCATACCGTATGCCCAAAACAAACTGTAACACAACTTAGATGAATCTCTGTCCTAATCTCGAGTCAGCCCACGATTCGCTCAAAAACAGACTCCCCAAAAGTATTTCCTATTCCACGAAAACCCAATTTTCCAAAAAATTTAGAATCAACATCATTTTAAAATCTTCATAAACCTAATATCAAATCCCCAAATTTCGCCAAATTTCATAATATGAAACAGAAAAAAACTTTCTAATGTCGCCTTTAAACTCAAACAACTCTTTTTTTCCACTAATGTTTCAACTATTCTGAACAAATCAACAATATTTACAATATGTCCACAATCAAAGTTCACAAATTTTCAGCTTTTTTTTCAATCTCTGCACTGTCTATTTTTCCTAAAAATATTCGTTTTTTTAATGCTGTGTTCAACAGTGTTCAAGTTTCTTTTCTTTTTTTTGTCTTTTTCCATTGTCTTGTTGTCCCTTTTTTTTATCAATAAATTGCTCATTCACTATCTTTTAAAAACCTTATATCTGCTTCTCTCTGTCTTTACCTTAATATAATAACTATGGGGTGATGCATCCCCATTTATTCAATTACTAACAAATATTTCCATAAAACAAGCGTGGTTCGTTAATCAAACTTTTTCAGTAATATTCTTTCTTCTTTCAGCAAGTATCTCTACAAAAGCATGGTTCGTATCCGGCCATCATTTTTACTTGTTCCGAACACGACAACACAATTCTAGTTTCTTGCTTACTTCCAAAGATGTGTTAAAATATCCTAGGGGGTCTTTCCCAAATAACCCAAACTTTTATCCATTCAGCCAACAACATTTCCCCCTCGAGAACAATTCAAAACCGAGTCCACAAATTTTTCGGTACATACAACGAGATCGTCAAGATTTTGCACATATACTCCCTATCTCCTATCCCGTTTCAAATATACTCTTCAATAGAATTTCAAAAAGAACCTTTTCTAAAACAAAACTCAAACCCCATTTCAGGGGGACCTTCACAACTCAGTCTGGCCACTAACTAGTCAGTACTTCAATACCACAGGATTTTCAAACTCCATCCCAGGAGGACCTTCACAATTTAGTCTCACAGATTCTCAACCCCTCTCTAGGGGAAGACCTTCACAAAATCTGGTATGCTTCTACCAGTGCCCAAGATGTCGATCCCATTCTTGGGAGACTTCACAGAACACTTCCAATTTTCCCAATTTTTCCAAACATCGAACCCATCTCACAGCCTTAACTACGGATCCAAAGATATATGAGCATTCTCCAGACAGCATCATTGATGCCTCGAAATCCTCCCAGATCTCGGATTAAAATCCTAATTTCAAATTACCATGCGCCAGGACAGCATTCACAAGTTACTACAAAATTTCATTCATAAAAATTAAAACTCAAAAACCAAGTGGAAATTTATATTATGACCCGTCAATCATTTTAACACAGGGACAGTATATTTGTCCACAGGAACCATCTTTCTTTCTTTTCTGTTCACAGCAACCTGCTTGTATGTTTCCTTCTTACTCTCTTTCTTTCTCTCTCCCTCACTACGATTCAAAATTACACACAGTAGTTTTCATCATTTTTCTATGCTTTATATGTAGGGCTCAATCGTTTTTTTCCTAAAATTATTTCCATTTTATCTTTTAGAAAGACCAAATAACATTAATATATAAGCCAACAAGACTCAATTTACTTCCCACTTGTCATTATTACTTGTATTTATAATCATTTTAAATTCTTTCCACGAACCCCTAATATGAACGACAGAGAAACAATTTTACACTATTCTTTAAATGAACAATATACTTACAGTCTTTGGAGTGTTTCTCTTTTTTTTTCTCCTCTTTTCTGATTTTCGTTGTTGGTCTGTTCTGGTTTTCTTCTTTCTCCCAGTCTGTTGCATTTTTCCTTGTTCTTTTCCTCAATCTCTCCATTTTTCGTGTCTCGTTCGTTCTGTTTCGTTCTTACTTTTTCTTCTTTTTTTAAGATTCATTTCAGCTGTTCATTTCTAATTTTCTTGATGTGTTGATATCGGCTGCTTCCTTGATCGTCTAGGTTTAAACTCAGGTTCGAAATCATGCCATGTGGGCGTGAAGTGGCCTTAGGCACCAAATCGTATTATGTTGTATATCCATAATACAAATATAAGCAGAAACATAATCAAACATAATATACGAATTTCAATGAACGAACGAGCACACGTATTTATAAAAATATAATATCTCACACTTTATTCTTGAAAGGGTGATGTTGGTTGTGTGTGAGAGATGAGTTGGATACAGGGACAGACTGCTATATTGACCCAAGTTCTTCTGACCATAGTAGCACTTCTTCTTCATCTTGGCTGGGTTTGCTCAACCATGGGTCATTGAGAGCCCAAAGCCCTCTGTCTGCCGCTGGCTCTCACTTTGATATCTTGTCCCCAACTTACTCGAACTGTCTGTGCACCTGGTTATATTATTGTTTAACATCCACCTGCTTCCGATGTTCTTCCGCTTATTTACACAGGTGCATCTCTTGATTGACGGCTTGGTCGAGGGTCAATATATAACATGATGGCTTTTCACAGCTCACTTCAAAGGGTGCAAATCCTGATTTCAATGTTTTTTTCTTCTTGGATTTCGTCAATATTAACTTTTCCTAGCCCAGTATTTTAAGTTACAGCGATTTAATATATGTATCTATATATCTATATTTATAAAAAATTGATAGATTAGGGTGAATCCGACAAGATGTTAAAAAGTAGTGGAAAGATGGATAAATTAAACACTTACAAAAGTTTAGTTGTAACATTTTTTGTTTATTCAAAGAATTTCATCAGACTAAACATCTTTTTAGTTTTTCTATATTTAAGCATTAGAAGAAATAGATAAGATAACAGAGAAAATAAAGACATAAAAGGGGGAAAGAGAGGGTATTAAGTTAAGAGGTAAATAAAGGGAGAAATAATGAGGGAGGTGGATGTTGGTCTAAATTATGGTTGTGGAGGTTTTTGGTTTTAACTGTTACTTCTGTGTGTATGGTGATTGATTCAGATGCATCAGGTTTCATATAGAAATTTTTGATTATGTGGAAGTGGAATTAATTGAGCTAAAAGAGAAAGAAATAGGGAAAAGAAAGTGGAAGGGTGAAGGGGGGTTTAAGCATATATTGTTTCTTAAAAGACATTGACTGTAATGGAGTGTCTAAGTGGAAAGAAAACAATAGAGACTAAAAAGGGAAAATGAAAAGGAAAAATAGTATGGTAGTATAGAGTGAGAAAATGTCTCAGTTTGCAAATTCTTTTATCCATTCTCTATTTTGATATCGTTTTCGCGTAGTATAATGTCAGCCAAGTAGGGTGAAATTTAATAGAAACCTGGACGTTGTTTTATGTGGTTTGTTTTGGAAATCACAACATATTCTAATAATCTGTGGGATTTTTGTAATGTAAGTTTGATTAAAGTGGCTTCGGAAATTTTTTTTACCTCGTTTTTCATATTTCGACTGAAAACTAGGATTTAGATTAATCGTCTTTTTCATTTAAATTACAGATAATATTCAGCAAAGATTTTACTTTTATACATATAATAAAATCTAAAACATACGTTTAAATAAAAGTTTAGAAAAAGACAAAAGCTAACTGACCCAGTAGTTGCCCAGTACAAAATACTGCGCTTAAAGATTTTCTTGAGGGGTTCCTTGCAGGAATGCGGCTTTTAGACTTAAAATGGTCTTTTTATAGAGATATAGACGAGTTCTTCTAGTGGTTTCTATTTTTTTAATTCATTCATTTTAAACTCCCCCCATCACCTTTCCTCCCTCTATCACACCATCCAACACGAAATTCTCAAGTCATTCCATTCTTATACCAACTTAGGTTTTCAAACACTCCGCAATATTTTCAAAAGTATAGAAATTTTTTTTTTACCTGGTTTTTCATAGTTCAGCTGAAAAATAGGATACTGATTAATAGTCTTTTTTCATTTCAATCACAGATAATATTCAGCAAAGATTTTACTTTCAAACACATAATACAATCTAAAACAGGTGTTTAGCGTTTGAAAACCAAAGTTGGTGTAAAAATGAAATGCCTTTAAGATTACGATAAACCGTAAATAAGGACTTTTCGGTGAATCTTAAAATAACTCAACTGTTGACTTAAACTTAGTTAAAACTTAATGCATATACGGGGGTGAGGAAGAAGGGACAAGAAGTAAATTAAGTAAAAGGATTTTTTCCCATAAGGTATATTTTGGAAACCATGGGAAGCAGCGTGGTGGATGTAAAGGCGGACTAACCCAACGACGGATCAACGGCGTGGCTAACCAGATGCTGGCCGGATGAACCCCAAGGGTAAACGGCCAGGATCTAATAGTTCTATCAGGGAACTACTGCTACTCATCTTTTTGTGGAGTCTAGGAATAAGAATGAAACGCAGCCATTGAAAGATGACAATGACTCATACTCAAACCACATGTCCAAGTCGCATTGCTCTCCGAACAGGTAAAGAAGGGGTGTGTCCTGTTGAGGTTGGGGCTCTGGCCCTAGTGTTTAAAAAAATCAGCTACAAAACACAGCAAAAATGACTTAAACGTAAAAGCAAAAAACAAATAGTGATATTCAACGTTAGAACCTTAAAAATTGGCCAACGACCGGAGCGGTTATAGTTCATTACATAAATATAATATGCGTACAAGAACACTTATACCTTCATAGCGAAGATATAAAATACTACGGTAATGGCAATGGATGGACGTTTGTCTCGGCATCTGCATGGAAAAACTCAGTCAACGTTGCAATAGGGGATGTAGATATGCTTATCGGTCCACGTGCCCTAAAATCACTTAATAGCATCGAGAAAATACAACCGTGGATGATGGTAGCCACGTTTAATGGCAACCCAAGCACAGCAATCATCTCCTGTTACAGCCTTGCCAATATTAGCAATGAAACGGACCTCATCTCCTTCTATAACGAGCTATCCTCCGTGATTCGTGGCATCCCGAAACACAACGTTCTAATCATCGGTGGAGACATGAATACCCAAATATGTAAAAACGTAAGCAACAAATTAAGCTTAAACAACTTGTCAAACAGAATTGGGGAACATCTAAAAGATTTCACACTAGAAAGTAAAATAACTTGCCTTAATACTAAATTTCAAAAAAGAAAGGGAAAACTATCAACCTACACCAACGCAAATAACGCTAAAGTTCAGATAGACGACATCCTTATCAATAGGAAATGGAATAATTGCGTATTGAATTGTGAGGCATAATCCTGTTTTGAGGGTGTGTCTTCCCATCACTGAATCGTCACGTCTAAGATACGACTGAACCTACGAAGGAATGAGGCGCGAACAACCACAACCGTACACTATGGTTCCTGATTAACAATAACAATATTAGCGATAAATATACATTAACACTAAGAAAAAAATTCGATACACTTCAGGAGATATCAGAAACACTTACTCCGAATGACAAATAGGAGAACTTCGTCAATGTTCACATTGCTGCAGCTGAATCTAGAGTCCGATGGGAGACATTAGCGGTTAGAAAAAAGCGTGCAGACGTGAAAACCGCATCCCTATGCAATAGGAGGAACCCAACTAATATCAATGCTCAGAAACTTAAGAAAGAACAAAATGAACAAACTATCGTATACCTAAAAGAACAAACAGAATATATCCCAAATCAGATCAATAAAATTAGAGACTCGGTTGAAGATAGACAATCTAGGATAGCATGGCAGACAGTAAACGAAGTGAGTAATCGGAAGAATAATACGAGAGCTAAAGTGAAAGCTGCCAGCCAACAAGAATGAATACCCAAGTGAAAACAGCATTTCGAGAATTTACTTGAAAAACCTCCGAAAGTTACGGATGAACCTTTCGGGAAAATTATTAGTAATCAACTAAACATTAAACTAGAACAGTTTACGCAAGAAGAACTCGACCTGGTACTAAAAAGAATCAAAAATAGGAAAGATTCAGGACTTGAGGAAATACCCCCAGAAGTATGGAAGATAAGGGAATTCGACAACAGACTGCTCCTATAGTGCAACGCTGTATATAACCAGAACACAATAGACAAAAGGAAAAGGGATGCATGCCCCCTTTTCCCAAGAAGGGTGGCCTTGGAATAGCTTTGTTATGCAACTGCATAGAACCTAAAATTGAGAAAATACTTAGGATGAACCAAAATGGCTTTCGGAGAAATCGATTCATGACATCACAAATTTTGACTATCCGTCGAATTCTAGGTGTTCGTGCAAAAACCTCGAGGCAATACTATTATTTGCTGACTTCCCCGAGGCATTTGACTCTTTTACACAAAAGGAAGATGTAGCAAATACTTCTCATCTACGGTCTCGTCAAAGAAACTGTCGCAGCCATAATGATACTATATAAAAAGACGAAAGTAAAAATTCGCCCACCAGATGGAGACACATACTACTTCGACATTGTAGCCGGTGTGCTGCAAGGTGATACATTTGCCCCATACCTGTTTATTATCTGCCTTAACTAGGTGCTTCAAACATATATAGATTTGATGAAAGAAAATGGCTTCATGCTGGTAAAAAATAGAAGCAGAAGATACCTCGCACAAACTTTTACAGGCGCTAACTACGCCGATGACATAGCGCTTCTGGCGAATACACCCGCCCAAGCCGAATCATTGCTACATAATGCAGAACGGGGAGCAGATGGCATAGGCCTCCATATCAGTGCAGAAAAAACAGAATACATGTGCTATAATCAAAGAAGTGACATTTCCACCCAAAATGGAGGTCTTCTTAAACTTGTAGACATACCAAGGAAGCAGCATCTCATCCACTGAAAATGACATTAACACACAACTAGCAAAGGCATGGACAGTTATCGATAGGCTATCAGTCAATAGAAGTCACACCTGCCCGATAAAATAAAATGCATTTTTTCCGACCAGCGCTCGTATCAATACTGCTATATGGATGCACCACAGGGACGCTAACTAAGTGTATGGAGAAAAAGTTAGACAGCAATTACACAGAAATGCTATGAGTAGTATTGAACAAGTCCTCAAGGCAACACCGTACGAAACAGCAACTGTACGACCACCTACCACCAATCTCGAAAGCCATTCAAATTAGACGAACAAGACATGCGGGACACTGTTGGAGAAGTAAGGGCGAACTCTTGAGCGATGTGCTCCTGTGGACCCCCTCATTTCGGTCGTCATTTATTTTGATTGATATTTGAGATGTGAGAGGTTTTTAATGGTTTGTGATGTGGTTTGTATGATTGGTATTCCTAATATGGTTAATTTGTTGTTGAGAGGTTTGTTATGTGTGTTAGTGGGTAGGGAGATAGGTCTGTGGGTAATGGAAATTGTGGGAATATTTTTCTTATTTGATGAATGTATATTAGGAACTTTTTTCTAGCGTTTAATATGAAATTTGTTTGGTATTTTAGGCTTTTAAGGGTGTATTTGATGTTCTTAAAATTCTTCATCTAGGTGCAGTGGCTTCATAATCTAAGTGCTCAGAGATAAAAACCAATTATGAGGCCTGTTTTGATTTTGTTGTGGTGGGAGTAAAAATATATATTCGTTTTTATTTTGTTTTGGTTTGCGGTAGACTTTAAAAGTTAAAACGTTTTGGGATTTAATAATTAGGATGTCCAAGAATGGTATGGTGGTATTTGATTCTTTTTGGTTTATCCGTCATTTCACTTATCTTATAATATATATATATATATATATATATATATATATATATATATATATACGAGGATCATTAAATAAGTTTCTAGACTTTTTTGGTATGGGCACTTTTATTGATAGTACACACATGAAACTCTAGTCCCCTTCGAAGTAATATCCTCCGGCTGCAATGCACTTGTACCGTTCTAACAACTTCTGGAAACCCCTGTGGAAGTCCTCTTTTGTGAGCGTGTCAATGACCTTCGTTACAGCCTCTTTCATCTCAATTGTCGCATAACGACTGCCTCTGAGCTTAGGGAATATACAAAAGTCACAGGGAGCAAGGTCTTAACTATAGGGAGGCTGACGAAATGTCATGATGCCCATCTTGGTCAAATAGTCTGTGACAAGGATGGAGTTGTGGACTGGTGTATTGTCCTGTTGGAAATACCACTGAGTGCTGGCCTCTTCCCTAGGAATCACTTCCTGAACTCCCTTAAAACCTCCACATAGTAACCCTAACCCTTAACCTTTGGCCAATCAACTTTGGTGTATTGACTTTCTTACTCCTCCCATACCTCTCATCATCCCTCACAGACTCCCTGCCTTCCTTGAATCTCTTATGCTACTCAAAAACTGATGCTCGATTCATGCAAGATAGTCGAAAAGCCGTCTGGAGCTTTCCATACATTTGTGTGGCATTTTTTCCAAGTTTAAAACATAATTTTATTGCATATCGTTCTTCCAAAGTGTCCTCATGTCCAGATTGCATTTTTGAAATTCATCAGCTGTGACAATCAGGCTTTTGTAGGGTGTATTTGAATTGCTGCTGTAGCTGTTCATTTGAACCTGAAATCATAAAAATTGGTCAGTCATCTTATAAGATGTATAGCAATAACGTACTGAATTTTCAATTCTAAATGCCTATACAAAAAAGTCTGGAAACTTATTGAATGCAGCACGTATATATATATATATATATATATATATATATATATATATATATATATATATATCAAGGCAGAGGATACATGTTTCTCCTGATTTGGAAAATAATATTGTTAGGAACAAATTTAGATCTTGACTTAAATGGCTGTCTGTTCTATAATTATTCCCTAAATTAACCTTAGTCTGTCTCAAGTTACATATTAGTAAGGCACACAATGAGAACCAAGCTCATTCCTTAACCGAACTGGCTAAAGAAACGAAATCGATTGTCACCGTGCCAAAGTAGGTATTTTATTTGAACCAAAATGAAACATCTTGAAAAATGTATCTTCTGATTAAAGATATTTTTCTGAAATCGGCGTCTAGAATAACTTTGGCTTGATTTTCAGACAATATTCCTCCCCCAGTGTAAAAAGGGAGTCCCCATAGCATAGTAACTAATGTGCTGGTCTGCGGTCTTAAAGTCAGCCAATTCCAACTCCAGTCACACTGTTAAACTCACTTTTGGACAAATCACCTTTGGAAAGGTATAAATCTTCTAATGCCCCAACTATGTGTTCAATTGTACTACTACTGTCCTTGTATAAGGATGGCTTCGGCATCAAATAACCCTGAAAGGTTGAGGTGCCATTAAACAAACAAATGAACAAATCAACCAACCAACCCATTGTTGAGACATCAGTAAAACAAACAATTTTGCTGTTTGTGGCTACAAAGAAATAAGTCAACTCAGAAATCAGTTTTGCGATTATGATTTTGATAAATAAACTGATAAAATCAAAGGTCTAGCAGAGAAGCAGAAATCAGATTTTTAGTACGACGAACATTTGTATTTCTGCTTAGAAATTTTGTTTATTCGAGCGTCTTTGAATTTCTGCTCAATAAATTTAGGTTGATCCAATAAGGTTTGGTTCAACACGAAAATTAATAATGTGATGCATACGTACGTATCTATCGCTTAGTTTGATTTCAAGTCTATACATCTAACCCACTTTTCTCTGCTGCTCAAATTGGCACACCCTTTCTTCTTCTTCTTCTTCTTCTTCTTCTTCTTCTTCTTCTTCTTCTTCTCTCTCTCTCTCTCTCTCTCACTATATATATATATATATATATATATACATTTCTTTATCTAATCTAAAGGAACATCACGTTACTTGTACGTCATAATTCTTTTTCTTCTTAGGCTTTGTCAGCAGGGATTAGGTTCTATCACTAGCAGAAATATAAGACCCCCAAACCGAAAAAAGTGTGTCCTATGTATGACACTAGCATGTATCTGAGGGTGATATTCTAATACTGGAGATCTGGTTAGGGTGGAATACCTTACCATAAGTATTACTCTCAGATACACTCTGACCCGGGGAGTGGTAGTATTTGTTAGGGTTCCAAGTATGTGTCAAATGAATCAGTTTAAAAATGATTTGTATTCGATTGGACTGTCTGAAAAAAAAACTTTTAAGAAACAACTTCACAAAAAATGTAAATATGAACGCGATTTCATTGACTGTAGGCATAAAATAACCGTACATGTGTTGACATACCTTTTAAATCATTCATTCAATCAATCAATCAATAAAAGTCTAAGGAACTATGCTGTGATCTTTAGAAAAATTGATTGGGAACGATAGGTACTACACCCTGATCCTCGGCACTAGAAGCAAAAAGCTATTATCTATATTGTCAGTATTGACAGGATGTGAAGCCATTGCTTCATTCATGAGACCAATAATTTTCCACATCTAAATCTACTGTCTCACTTCATTTGATTCTTTCTTTCTTTCTTTCTTTCTTTCTATTTTGAGCTTCTATGCGGAGATCGAAGCGAATGTGGAAAGTCACTCACAAACTTTCGAACATTAACAAAAAGACGCGCTTAAGGATTTACATGCAGAAACCCGTCATCTGCACCAACCTCGCTCTTTCTCGAAAAAAGTCGCACTAAATTTATTTTCATACACATTTATATATTTATACTTTGTAAGAAGCTAGTAAGTAATTTCTTTACGTTCGATTCACTTTTATTTGTATCAATCATTCAAAGATGCAAAATAAAAATAAAAAAAAATTGAAAGAAATGGAGAAGGTGGAGGAAAGCAAAAACTCAAAACGAATATTCTTTTCAGAAAAGTAAATGTCACCTTTTTCGGTAAGTGTTTCGCCCAAATGTCTCCTTACTTGACAACATTCAGCGAAATAGAAACCGTAAAAAAATATCCAACTTCTTCATCATTCCCCGATTTTAATGTTACTTCAATATTTTTTAATGTATAAAATATGTGAAAGCCATGTTTTACCGTATCTATTTTTCTCCGTCAATATATATATATATATATATATATATATATATATATACGAATTATTATCTGTGAATATAATTATGCACATATAAAATTCACCGATCAGTGCGTACATGTTTAAATATTTATATAAGCAAATAAATTCATATATGTTTGAATAAGAAATATTTATTTGTAAGCAATATTTACACTCACAAATCTTCACACACACACACACACACACACACACACACACATACATACACACACACACACATATATATATATATATGAGAGTATGATTTCATTCTAAAATTTTGACTACTTTTGTGTATAATGCAATTTTATATACTCGCTCAAAGATTTTCTTAAGATGGTAGTGAGAATTCAGCAAATTATGTGTAACGAATTTGTAACAAAATGTTGCTTAATATTGTCACAGAAGAATCTTCTGAGTACCGTGATAAAAGGTTAATGTCGAAATTAATTAAAGAATAAAACAAGCAAACATTTAAATAAATAACAGTCGGCTGGTATGTTGTATATTTACAGTGTAGATAAATTATTTTAGCATTCTTTTTAATTGCTTACATACGTGTCAGTCCTGAATTCTTTTGAGAATAAAACTTGGTTATCGCTGTGAAATTCGGGAGTGATATGTCTGGTTCAGCGGCAGGAGAATCTAAGGTCTTGGTCTGTCCTTTTTGATTACTGTACAGCAGCTGACTAGTGTAGATAGCTGATTTTCAAACCCACGATATTTTTTCAGCAAAATTGGGAAAAAATATTTTTCGGAAATTATGAAATTATGACATTGGTTAGTTTCTATTTTTAGCTTTAGCGAAACACTTGGCTTACGAATTGTTAAAATGATTTACTATTTATCCATCTATTACTAAGATTCTTATTTTGTGTGCATGCAACCATTACCCTGAAAAAATGGCAGATTAGAACGAGATTTTTATTAACGCAATACACTTAGAAGGCTCTAAAGTACAATCTGCTAGACAATCTAGAATTGCCTGGCAAACAATAAACGAAGTGAGCAGAAGAAAGAACACGGCCAAAGCAAAACTTAAAGCAGCAAACCAACAAGAAAGAATAAAACTGTGGAAACAGCACTTCGAAAACTTACTTGGAAACCCACCAAAAATAACGCCTGAACCAATCACCAGAATAATTAGCAAACAATTAGACATTAAACTTGGACCGTTCACACAAGAAGAACTCGACTCGGTTCTCAGAAAAATTAAAAATAGAAAAGCTGCAGGACTGGACGAAATTCCCCCGGAAGTATGGAAGACCAGACAATTCGACGACATACTGCTCCGACACTGCAACGCAGTATACAATCAAAATCCGATAGATAGATGGACGAAGGGATGCATACTCCCCTTCCCTAAAAAGGGGGACCTCGGATTAGCCAAAAACTACCGAGGCATAACACTTACATCCATAGCTGCCAAAATCTACAATGCCCTACTACGAAACAGAATAGAACCCAAAATCGACAACATACTTAGAAAAAACCAAAATGGCTTCCGAAGAAATAGATCTACGACCTCACAAATATTAACCATCCGCAGAATCCTTGAAGGTGTACGGGCAAAGAACCTACAAGCGACATTAATATTTGTCGACTTTACCAAGGCTTTCGACTCCATTCACAGAGGAAAGATGGAACAAATCCTACTAGCGTACGGCATACCTAAAGAAACCGTAGCGGCAATAACGATTCTCTATAGAAACACTAAAGTAAAAGTACGATCACCAGATGGAGACACTGAATACTTCGACATAGTAGCAGGAGTACTACAAGGAGACACGCTGGCTCCGTATCTCTTTATCATTTGTCTAGACTACGTACTTAGAACATCGATTGACAAAATCAAAGAGAATGGCTTCGAACTGACGAAGAAAAGAAGCAGAAGATACCCCGCAACAACAATTACCGACGCCGACTACGCCGATGACATAGCGATACTGGCAAATACACCTGACCAAGCCGAAACACTTCTGCATAGTTTGGAACGAACAGCAGCAAGCATAGGCCTCCATGTTAATGCACATAAAACGGAATATATGTGCTATAACCAAACGGGGGACATCTCCACTCTAGAAGGAACCCCTCTTAAACTAGTAGACAAATTCACGTACCTAGGAAGCAGCGTCGAATCAACCGAAAAGGACATTGAAACGAGGTTAACGAAAGCATGGACAGCTATCAATAGGCTATCGACTATATGGAAATCAGACCTAACCGATAAAATGAAACGCAGTTTCTTCCAGGCAGCGGTCACATCGATACTGCTATATGGATGCACTACATGGACGCTAACAAAACGGCTGGAGAAGAAACTAGATGGCAATTACACAAGAATGCTGCGTGCAATCCTCAACAAGTCCTGGCGGCAACACCCAACAAGACACCAACTGTATGGCCACCTGCCCCCTATCACGAAAACTATTCAAGTTAGACGAACCAGACATGCAGGACATTGCTGGAGAAGCAGAGATGAACTCATAAGAGATGTACTCTTATGGATCCCCACACACGGCCGCGCAAAAGCAGGACGACCAGCACGAACGTACATTCAGCAGCTATGTGAGGATACAGGTTGTTGTCCTGAAGACCTACCTAGGGCGATGAACGATAGGGAGGAGTGGCGAAAGAGGGTCAGGGATATCCGTGCTGCCAGCACGATATGATGATGATGATGATAATAATTTTGTTGGGTCTGTGTAGCGCTGAATATCCTTTTCAAATCATCCAGACTCCCAATGTAACAGCAATAATTATGATTAGTTATTAGAATCCTTCCTTCCCAAATGGAAACATCATTTTCATCATAGACTCCTCATATCTATCAATCAATATTCTCGGATTTATAAAAGAAATATTTATTTGTAAACAATATTTACATCCACAAATCTACACACACACACACACACACACACACACACACACACACACACACACACACACACACACACACACACACACACACACAGAGTGGTGGAAATAAGTATAAGACATCCCAATAAATTGTTTATAATTTTCTTATTACTGCACGAATTTATCTGAAAATCTGTTTGTGGTATCTTAGGTTCGATGGGTATTAGTATACATAGTCGATTTTATAACAGCTTTTTATCAAAAATGTTATTAAGAAAAATACGTTTACGTGTGTGGAAATAAGTATAAAACAGTTTTGAAAATTTGTATTTAACAGCAAAATTGTACAAAATTCAATATTTACATTTATTCCATTTAATTGTAATACTTCAACACACTTGTTTTGGATTGAATCAATAAGTTTTCTGAGAGTTTTAAATGGAATTTTATTCCCTGCAATATTTCAAAGTTTCTCTATGTTCAAATTGACGTTTATTTTTATATACTCTTCTTGATAAAATTCCTCACAAATTTTCTATTGGGTTTAAATCTGGAGACTTAGTGAGCTAGTTCAAAACTTTGTTTAAACCAGTCTTTCGTGAGCTTAGAAGTGTGTATAGTTGCTTTGTCCTGTTGTAAAATGGCATTATTGGTGTCTAGCCAATTCATAAATGGGAAGACTTTTTCCAACATATTGATATACCGAGCAGAGTTTTGTCTCCCTTCCATCACTACTAAATCAGCCTTTCTAGACGTAGAAAAAGCTCCGCGAACCATAACAAATCCTCCTCCAAATAGTCTTTTTGAAAACAGCTGCTTCTCCTTTCTTAAATCATGCCAGTAACACTAGGAGCCCATCCAAAGTAACCTTTTTCTCATCAGAAAACACCACAGTTTCCCATTTCTCCTTTGTCCTTATTACTTTTTTCTTTTCCCAAACTTCACTCATCTTCTTGTGTTAAGCGGTTAAAGCAGGGGCTGTTTTCCTGTTTCAATATACGAGATTTCGCGATTCATGGAGACTTTGACGAACTCTTGGAGTGATGGGTAAATTCTGAGATTTTTGCTGATCTCTTGAGCTTGATTGTCCTTTAGAAGTTTCTCGAAAGAGTCGACGTCAGGCTGCATTTGTAATTTTAGAGGGACAACCTGGATGTTTTCTGGTGACATCCGATTCAGGGTCTTTTAGATAATTTTTCACAACTGTTCGGGACCTCGACAGTTCTCTTGCAATGAAACTTATAGATTTTCTTTCCAGTTTATTGGCAGAAATTTGCCCCTTTTCATTTCCATTAAGTGGTGAGTTCCTTGGCATTTTAGAGTAACTGTTTTCAATTATGAAATTTTTAAATAGGACTCAAATAGCTTGAAATCATGATCAGAGTATTTTTATAATCTATGCATGCACTTATTCTTCTTTTGGCATTCTGAGGTAAACCAAATATGCAATTTTCCAAAACTGTCTCATAATTATTTCCACCCCCCAAAAACGAAGTTTTGTTAATCATATTTTTTTTTGATGGAAAGTTGTTATAAAATTGAATATATATACTAATACCCATAGGATCGAGGTACCACAAACAAATTTCCAGAGGAATTTTTGCCGTAATAAGAAAATTATTAACAATGTAATGGGTGTCTTATACTTATTTTCACCACTGTATATATTTTCATAATCCGAGATAATACTTTATGAACAGAATAATGGAAAATGGCGACCAACATTGAACATACGGAAAAATTTTCTGGATACCTAATGGTATACATTGGGTTCTACAATTAAGCTCTCACTTTTTTGAGAGAGATTGAAGAAAAATTACTGATAGAAAGGAAGATTAGAGAACTGCTTGTAACAAATCTGTCAGACATGTATATTATTGTGGATGAGTTAACTTCGGTCTTAGTTCAAACTCAGATTTATTTTTAACCATTTCTCCTCCCAGCGCAGGTAAAATAATTGGGCAACAGATCTAAGAGAAGGAAAAACTCTGAATTCAAAATATGAGGAGAGTTGTTCCGGAGAATCTGTGGCATTTTGTTATCAGCTTATTCATAAAGTGTGGCTTGTTCTACACAGGCCTTTATTACTATTAAAAAATCCCCTGAGATAATTATATATTATTGCCCATGAAGTACATCCTAAAACTTTTTATAAAAAAATTATTTTCTTTCAAACCAAAGAATTTTATCATTTCTTTAGGATACTTATACAATAAAAACAGATATTATTAATTGCTATTCATCACCAAACTCTAGATTAATGAAGCTCTGTAAACAAAGATATAAATATTTAGCAATTCAAAAATAAGTAACATTTTGTACATATAGAAGTTCAGTCAATAAATAAGGTTAATCTTTGCTAAAGTATTAGATAATAGAAGGCACTGTTAACAGTTCGCCAATTTTCAGGATATCAATTGTGATTGGTCCTTTAATGTTCCAGAAGATTTTCATTATATGACCTACTTTTCTAATCGCTGCGTCCGGGCATTTTTTTTACTGGTATGTTTCCATTCCATTAACTGTTTTTTTTTATTTAGGTTCAAAGTGGCAAACCCATGTTTAGCACATTTGTGAACATTTTGGGGTTAAAATAATCTATGACAAAGTTAACTGATTGTAATGTAACAGGGTTCAATTTTTTTGAGAATATCATTGTTAAAATTTTATTCATAGCTGTTTATGTGAAAAATCAGATTTTTGTCATTTTTCATGCGCACGAGTTGATTGATGGAAGACCCAGCTGTGACCTCGTATAATAAGAGGTCGACCTGTTTTGGCGAATCCTGAGTTTGGCTTGTGGTGACTGTCAGCAATGGGATGACACTATCGGAAATATTATTTTGAGTTATGTTTGTACAACTTAGGCGTGGAATGGAAAATGAAATGACCCTTGAACTTGACTGGAACAATTGCTGATTTTCAGTGTTGGAATATATTGGGATTATGAAGAGATGTGTATATAGAGACAGGTTTTGACACAAAAAGTTAGGTGGTGGTTAGCCTGTAAATAGAACAGATCTACCCGTATTAAAAGGGACACAGCGCAAACGCAATTTTGATGCCAGTTAGCCGAGAAATAACTCTGTATAAGCGTATAAGCGTCAGCTAGCCAACTCTCATACCTATGCATTCGTGAATTAATGACTCAAATATTTCATCAAGTTGCTAAAGTTAACCTAAGACCGACACACATACATAACCAGTCCAGACGTTGTATTCTGTTTTGTATAACTGTAGATGCCATTCAATAGTTGATTGTATTTCACTTAATATACTGTTATCAAACTGTTTATATTTAATCAACTGGCATTATTATTCTTCAGGAGAAGAGATCAAATTATCCTGTTCAGAGCATTCATAACCAGAGGACATTACCTAAGTTTTTCAGAGGAGGAAACATGAAGTTTTTTTAATCAATAAGAATCACAAGACTTCGGGTCTGGTTAAGCATGTATTCCGTATACATCACACATTTTTTTGTAAATTTTGCACAATCATCAACCAAAGATTTGATGATATACCTCTGCTAAGCACTCTATTTCATTGGCCACCATTTTAAATAGCCTCAAAACAAATATCATTGCATTATGAAGATAATTTTCGGTTTTACAGTAAATTCCAAACAGTACAGAGTTTACAGTTCGGAAAAAAAATTCGGAAAAAAATTGCCTTTTTTAAAAAAACAACCTTATTTATGGATTAACCGACTATTTTGTGCAATTTTATGTTTGGTGACATGAATGTTGCAGTCTCATCTTTTGTTCCACAGTTGAAATGCCGCAGATTTTGGAAATAATATATAATAATATACATTTTGATTGATTGATGTTTCTTTAGAAATAATGAAATCCTTGTATATATATATATATATATATATATATACATTAGAAAGAGAGTCCCCTTAGCACAGTGGTTAGTCTGCTGGACTGCCATATCGTAATAAACTCTAGTAGAGGTATTACGTTCACTTGCAGGACCCTCTAATTCTTCCACTGATGGGTTAAATCATATCGCTGCTGTTCTTCAGCAAAGATAGCTATGGCATTGAATAAACCACAAATGCGTGCGCTCGCGCGCGCGCGCGTGTGTGTATGTGTATGCCTCAGTGTTATGAGATTTTGCGTCGGTATATGTGTTTGTGTCAGTCATACATTTGTGCTTACGCGTGACATTTTAAATCAAACTACATCATATCAATTCAATTCGCACGTGAATAGACGCACACACATACACACACACACACACACACACATATATATATATATATATATATATATATATATATATATATATATATATATATATATATATATATATATATATCAGTAGGTGCTAAATTGAAATGTATATGTAATGCTTTAGGTATTGAATGTTAAGTTTTTTATTGGCATATTGATATTTTTATCAATTTATGAAGAATTTCTTCCATGTTCAGTTCATACTGAGTTCTTTTACATATTCTTTTATACATGTCTGCATAAGGACCAAACGAAATATTTTGATTGTGTTTTTCTTGAACGAAGTAGTTGTAGTTACGTTTGAATCCCACTTCATATCGCCGTAGATATATCTGTATCTCTGACTTTTGTAATAAAAATCTAAATCTATTGCGTTGTTAGAAGCAGCAATAGAAATCTTAACGCACCATGTATTTTGCTTTTCAAATGACAACTTTTCTCGAGATTAAAAAAATCAGAAAGGAAAAAAACCGTTAAAGAAAAAAGCTAAAGAAAAGTTGTCGTTCGACATTGAAAATTATATTTGACTTTAAGCTGGTTTCTTTCTTTGTAATTACATTTTTCATATGAATAAAAGTCACTCTCTCTTTCCGCTTTCTCTTTATGAATATGCATATCAACATTTGCAAATATACTCAGAAACATTTAATCGTAAATTTAAGTGTATATAGCTTTATGCGTACGAGAAAATAGTAAACAATCGGATGATTTCATAGATATGCACTTGTGTAACCAATATATATATATATATATATATATGTATACATGTGTGTGTGTGTGTGTGTGTGTGTGTGTGTGTGTGCGTGTGTGTATGTGTGTGTGTGAGAGGTGATTTCTGTGCGCGTTTCTGCAACCATGCTAGCATATATAATGGTAATACACCAATTACATCCGCGAAAGAAGACAATGACGTCCTGGTGATGACAATAAATTGCAGTGGGTTGTGAGGCTCTTGTTCTAGAGATTTAAATATTGTGGAGTTACCCCTTTAGGACACAACGAGGAATTATTTTGGTTTTTTAAATTTTTTACCAAAATAGAAAAATTATTCTTTCTAAGTCAGAAAAATTTTGTTAAAATGAAAGACATTAAAATCAAAATTTGGATAAAGGTTTATTCAGAGGGCAAGCCGATTGGTACATACTCTAGGCTATTTATACTCATTCCCCTATGAATAAAAGCTAGGCCCTCATTGGCTGGCCAATGAAATATGATATGACTTGATACCTGGTTGGCTGACGTTTTACAGGTGTTTAGTTCTAAAAAAAAAATTATTCGATGAGATATGAGCACAAAGTTTATTGAGTGCTGTAAACAGAACAAGGGAGAACAATATATATATATTTTAGAGTTTGATTACAGTCAGATGGCCCGATGATCCCATAGTCCAGAAACTGGTGCTGGTGACTCAATGATTCGGTTATCCTAAATTAGATATACATACTCTATTTCTCATATTGTGCACTTTTTATTCCTAAGGATAGCAAAGTATATATATATATATATTGATATATATATATTGTGATAAGATTTTTTCACTTTTGATTGGTAGTCTTCGATTAGTAATGATCAAGTAGACGTAAAAAAAGTATAGTTTACGGAGGAAGAACTTGAAGCAGTGTTAGAAAAATTAAAAAAAAAAATGCCGCAGGCCTCGATGATAAACCCTCTGTAGTTTGGTAGACAAGAAAATTTAACGAAAAACCTCTCTGACTAAGTACGCAGTCAATAAACAAAACATTTAAGAGAAATGAACGAAAGTTTGCATCCTTCCCTTCCCTCAGAAAGGTAACCTTGGAATCATTAAGAGCCACAGAGGCATAACCCTTACTTCTGTAGCTTCTATGGTTTTTAATGCTCAGCTTCTTAATTGCATCCTCCGAAATCGTGAAAACAATTAGAAAAAATCACAACGGCTTTCCAAAATATCGCTCCTCAACCTCACAGATACTGACTATCCGTAGAATCATCGAAGGCGTGCGAGCAAAGAATCTCGAAGTAACATTACTATTCCTTGATTTCTCCAAAGCATTTGATTCTATACAGAGAAGAAAGCTTGATAAAATAGTACTCGCATATTGTCTTCCCAAATATACTGATACAGCTATAATAATGTTTTACAAAAACACGAAAGCAAGGGATCGCTCATCCGATGAAGAAACCGACTTCTATATAGAAGTTAGAGTCTGAGCACACACACACACACACACACACACATATATATATATATATATATATATATATATATATATATATATATATATTATGTTGTTCGGAAAATAATGTCAGAGTTTAGAATAAACCTTTATTCCTGGATCAATGAATTTAATCAATCAAAATATAACCCCTAAACGTCTATGCATTTTCTCCTTCGATTTACAAGTTTATTTTTGCCTGAGAGATGAAGCTTTAAATTTTTGGGTTTCGAGAAATTTTTAAATGCAGTTTCTACTTTTCCTTTGGAACTGAATGCTGCTTGCTGAAAGAAAGTGTCCATATGCTTGAGAAAATGGTTGTCAAAGGGTAAGAGAGATCAGTAAAATATGTTGGATGTGGAAAGGTCTAATATTTTAAATCAGTGAACCTCTGCAGTCTCATCGTGGCAATATCAAGTCGAGCATTTATAACCAAACTTGATCTGACCCAAAAAGTGAACGTAACACCTTTTTTCATGTTCATGATTAGGAACGAATAATATACAAAATCAAATTCAGAATGAAATGATAGAAAATTAACTGGGTGTTTTAATCGGAACGAATGGGAATCTCTTTATTTAAGTGATATCAAAATAATATTTTAAAACAGAATTTAAACCGTTTACACGCTTACACGTACACACACATAATTATATAAATACAATTCGGAGTAAATTGAGCTTACAAAGGCCGAACTTTAATCAAACTTTGCCTTAGAATTGGGAAATGATTTAGAATTTCAACGAGTAGAAAGCTTGCTTTTACATTTTCCTTCCTTTTCCTTTAAAGTTTTATTGCATTCGTTAGTGATTTCCTTCTTCTTGAAATGGCTTCTCCGGTGTTATTGAGTTGCCATGGTTACCACGTAATTTACTCATTCATACATTGCAGACGAATGAAATCAAATTGCAACTCAACTTCATTGTTTTCATTACAGCTGAGACTTTTGCTGACACAGTCGCAATAATTTCAGCATCTGACGAAAATTATCGATGTTTCTGCAATTAAGTCATTATAATTTCCTCCTCTTTTGGTATGTTGGTAAATATATTCTCGTTTTTTTCTTCTTAGTATAAACTCACTAGCGTCCTGAAAACGCTCTTTTTTCAGAAGAAAAGGTTCGTGAAGGGGTAAACAGTTGCTATTTAAATATAACTTCTTTATGGTTTTTATTTTATGGGACATTTTTTACTAAGCTTTGCTAAGATATAGCATACATGCTTTAGTTTTCTTATAATACCAGCTGTTACTTAGGTAGTCCCACATCTAGGTATTGAACAGGGTCATCGTTGCTCAACTTTGGTGATCTAGCAGAAACTGATGCTTTCAATATGGTTTGACTCTTGTTTGTTACATTTCTTGAACTCGTTTTACTGGGAAAATATTTTCTTCTTCGTAAATGAGTAATACGAAACTAAAGTTTCAATATTCACGAAAAATGGGTGCGGCTTATTGATATCGAAAAAGAACTGGAAGATAATAAAAGCGTATAGAATACATTTAGTTGTCGAAGCATGTACAGTTCGCAAAGAAAAGAAAAAGATTTTATAATGGTCTTCGTTTTATATAAACATACACCTACTTCCACCCTATGAATATCTTCAGTGTTTGTTTCGCATTTTACAGCAAATTTGGCTAATATGTGATACATTTGCGAATGATTCCTTTTCAAAAGCTGATCTAAAATTGCAATAGTGACTACTTAACGCATCGCTGTAAAAATGGACTGATATGTCCTTGATTCAGTGTTTGTTTATTCATAGTGACTTATTGTCTTTACTTGTTAGTTGGAAAGTTTCATCTATTATTGATACAACTTCTAGATGCGCATGCTGAAAGAGAACAGGAACAATTTCGAAATAAAATGAATAGAGAGATTTTGAAAATAAAAAAAAATCCACTTTTTGTTTTCATTGTTTAATATCTATTCTTTCTTTTTCGGTTCTTCAAAATAAAAAAAATCCACTTTTTGTTTTCATTGTTTAATATCTATTCTTTCTTTTTCGGTTCTTAGAAATAAAAAAAAAATCCACTTTTTGTTTTCATTGTTTAATATCTATTCTTTCTTTTTCGGTTCTTCAATTCTCAAGCGTTAGAAGTGTAAAGTTTGAACAACTTCTAAAAGTATGAGAGATCACAGATTATTATTGAAGGCTTATGACAACAATATCTAAAGCAAGATGATTATTGAAAGATCTCACTGCTTCACCCAAATAGCCGACATACTAGATGTCCTGATGATATATGTCATTTATTAATCACATTCTAGTTTGAAATAAGGCTAGAAAATAGGAGCACCCAATGAGAATCGAACTAATTAACAATGGTCTACTAAAGAAATTATTACACCATAAGAATACGCCGATTGGTTTCCCAGTGGAGGGGAAATACCCTCTCTCAAAAAGGGTATTCTTAGTATAAGACTAAACTACATCCTATGGTGAGACTCCAGCTTTAAAGCTATGGGGAGTGTGGAGTTACTCCTTCAATGTCATTACTACCAGGTCCACTTTGATCAGGAGTGGTACTATATGATTTATGTTTGAGATAATAATGTGTTTTTACCTGTTTAAAATGATTATGAACTTTATTTATCAAATACCTTGGTTCTTAAAACCCTGATTTTGTGACCGAGTATGATGTGTTTATTTGTTTAGAATTACAGTGGGAATTTATTTGGTTCTATGTTTAATTGGATAACATCAGTGTTTAACTGACTCCAGTATAAAATAACAAGTGTTGACATGCCGTAAGACAAACCAAGCTGGCATTACCCCATGTGAGATGCTCAATATCCCAGTGATAATTTCCCTGAAACCGTTTTAGTTTAGACTTTCCTCTTTAAGCTAACTTTTTTGGCGTTAAGAGTTGTCCCAACTAATTTCATTTGTGAACGGTTTTTACAATCTCTAATTAAATCGTATTTTTAAAGAAATTTTGACAAATTTTTTTCATTATTTTCAGCTCTTTATTTGGTTTGAAGAGTTAATTGTTTGATTTATCTAAGAACACTGTCAGTCTTACATAGATTATCAGAACGACTGTCTTCTTTTTAATTTTGAACATGAGGTTATTGCCAGTCCAAGCAGCTTTCTCACAGAGTCTATGTTTAGTTATGTATATGCATAATCCAAGTTACTTTTGGTATGTGTACATAACCAACTCATGAAGATTAGCTTGAACATTATTGGTATATGCATTATCTGAAGGAGTTGCTTACCCACAAAACCCTACTTACGTGCATCTATCTATCTATCTATCTATCTATCTATCTATCTATCTATCTATCTATCTATCTATCTATCTAAGTCTGTTAATATATATATCTTTCTTAGAGTGCTCATATCTATTTATATCTGAGCTATATCTATCTATCTATCTATCTATCTATCTATCTATCTATCTATCTATCTATCTATCTATCTATCTATCTACTTCAGTTTGCTATCTATCTTTGTTGTTTCCTCTCAGTCTCAATAGCAGATTGCATGACTACAATTGTACTAAGAGTTGGTCTTACCATTTTGTTCTATCGACTCTCGCGTGTTGTACGTGACTCATGAAAATCAACTTCGTTTTCAGTCGCATCAACCTTTCGAAAAGTCAACCAAACAAAAACACAAACAACAGAAACAGATGAGAAATGATCAAGTAAAACAAACAAAATAGGCAGATGCATAATTTCCATTTCATGTCACGAAGATTTTGTTCTGTTTTTTTTTTTCTTTTCTTTTTTGCGCTAATCTTTTTTTTGTTTTGTTCTGTATTTAAATGAAATTTCTTTCCTTTTTCAATGTACTTGGAGGTCGGCGTGTCTGTTTTGTATTGTAACTTGTTCTCTAAAATCGACCTTTAAACAATATCTTGATATATTTCATTTCATTATTCAAAGAAAAGGTGACAGCTGATGTATTATCTTTATTGAATGAAGGTGCAGAGATTGCATTTGATTTTTCCGTCAGATTTGCATTGATTGCTTTGGTAGGAGACGAATTTACGAAAAAGTATCAACTAGCAGCTTTATTCGGAATCGTCTTAAATTTTAGAGATATTTTTTCTACTCTCCCTATCTATCTATCTATCTATCTATCTATCTCATCGCACATAAATTCAATTAAAACAACCAAGAAAAATAATTCTCTTCAAAACCAAAGATATCAAGATTTCATTATTTCTCTTGAAAAATTAAACAATCAAAACGGATATTATTTATTATCTGATCCAACTGCACAGAAACTTTGTTATAAAAATATAATTGCATAAAAACACAGAAGGGATGTACTTTTTTTGTATTAAAACAGATTCATATTCTTGTTTAAATTTTCAGTGCAGTAAAGTTTTGTAACAAAAGTACCTTTATATTCGTTTTCAATACATAACGTTCCGTCAAAAATAATATCTTCCCAATTCCTTTGAGTGATAATCTATCTCAGTTTTTAATTCTTAACGGAAGATGACTATTTTTTCAAACACACACTATATAAAAAAAGTATACCACTTTCTTCTTCAGCAAAGTAACTCCTTCCCAATAACTTACTATCTTGGCATTTTCTCCGATTCAACATTCTTCAAAATCTTTTCCTGTCTCTCTTTGTAGATTTTATTTCTTTCAAACAATCGGCTGCAAAAATCTATCATCTGCATGTAATCAAATTTTCCCGCTCTGAGTTCATTAGTTGACTTAAAAGGTTCCAAACTCGTTCTTTTTTTTAAAATTATGATAAAAGAAGATAATATTTGTTTGTTTTTGAGTAAATATTTTAAAAACAAACAAATATTTTAAAAACAAACAAATATTTTAAAAACCAACAAATATTTTAAAAACAAACAAATATTTTAAAAACAAACAAATACTATCTCCTTAAAAATAACTATTTATAGACTTGCTAATTCTTTTAACTCGTTTTAAAACAAATAATGACAGATTTAATCAGTTTAAAAATGTTTGCTTGATAGTTTCTAGTGGGTAGATTTACTGCTATCATCAAACCTTCTGTCACCACCTTCAATCAACCAAACTGACTGGGCTGATTGAATACGCTGACTGCATCTATGTAAAAGAGTAAGACCCCCTCCCCAACTAGTGTTTTAGATATGACACTAAACAATCTGATGGAGTTTTAGGAAATATGGAGTACACTTTCATTGCAATTACTCCCAGATCCACTCTGACTCAGTGTGGTAGTATCTGTTAATGTCTCATCCATGGTTAAAATTGAACTGTTTAATCCTTTGCTAGACTTGAAACTATTAAAGTTGAATATAATTACTAGAATTAAATAACAATACTTGAAACCATTTAACTATGTGCAAATAAAACTATTATCGTAAGATAGCAATACTTGAAACCATTTAACTTTGTACAAACAAATGACCTTTATCCGATAAAATAAAACGGGATTTCTTCAAGCTGTGGTTATGTAAATCCTACAATGTAAATATATCACATGGACACTAACAAAACGCTTTGAGAAAAAAAACTTGATGGGAACGACACAAGAATGCTATTGGCTATTTTGAATAACTCCCGGTAGAAGAAGCCCGCGAAACAGCAGCTGTACAACCACTTGCCTCCTATCTTACAAACCATTCAAGTAAGACGAACTATACATGACGGACACTGAAGAGACATTCATCTATGAACCCTTACACATAGATCTGTCAATGTTGGCCGACCAGAAGAACTTACATCAGCTCTGTGCGGAGCGATAGTTGATAGGGATGGATGGGGAGAGAGAGTCAGGGAAATCCTTGCTGTCAGCGCCACTTGATGATGATGATGATAATAATGATACCATTAGCTTCTTTACTATAGGTTTTATAGTATTCTAACTCCCTAATTTCCTTGTTTATACTGGAAAACCATTAGGGATTTTAATTATTTTAGTGATAAATTGTTTTCTTTGCTAAAATCGTCTAATTTCAAAAGATCAAAGAGCGTTGATCTTGTTTGCGTACCCATGTCAGATTCCGTCAAAATAAAACTTGACAAGTTTGTTTTAAAATCATCTCTTTGCGAAATATCAAAATAAGCATTTAGATACTCATTAGCTCATATTTAAGTATGACGTGTCACTAAAAAGTTTTAGTGATTACGGGTGATAAAGGGATTAGTTTGAGAGAATAATTAAAATAAAATAAATAAGAAGAATCAAAAACGTCTGAAATAAGAGAGTCAGAAGTTGGATTCGGTAAGTCAATTGGAGACGGGGCGGAGAGGCCTTGGGATGGGGCCGGTTCGATGAAGAAGAAATGTCTAAGTCTGTGTTTGTCTGTTTCGTCTACCATGGATTATAGTTTCTGGCTATCTAATATGCTGAGCTATTTCCTTTAATTTATGTCTATTCCATGACAAATTTGAAAAAAAAAATTGATCAAAACAAGCTTTTGTATCATAAAACAAATAGAATCGTTTTTTTTATTTTGTGGGAGTGACAACTTTCCATACAGTGCCTATGTGTGACAATAACAAGAGTGATGTTTTCAGATTTCATTTACGAACTTTTTCTAAGTATGACTTTCGCACATTTTTTCAAGCAAATCGCATCTCTGTGTCGTCACTAAATCATTTTACAATACTTTGTAGAACTTCCAAGTCGTCATTATTTTTCCATATAACTTTAAATCGAGCATTTTTTGTCGGTGATTTACTTTTGTGTTGTAGTTTTATATCCATAGTCTGTGTTTTTAAGTTCTATGGAGAGAGAGAGAGAGAGAGAGAGAGAGAGAGAGAGAGAGAGAGAGAGAGAGAGAGAGAGTTATTAGAATCATACAAAACAGAAGAGGAGAAATCAAGTGTCCGTGGAAGATTCATTGTTAATGTTCAGATTATGACTTTTGAGTTTGTTCTTTTCATGGATTAATCTGAGGTTCGTATATCATCTTTTCATATAGTATTTTTGAAATGTTATAATTGGAAATATCATTAAAATGTTTGGAATTTTAAAATCCATTCGCAGCGTATGCTACCAAAAACATTTTTTAATCAATCCAAGCCAGATTTTTTTTTGTTTGGATCGACAATACTCTATGATCACCTTGTTTATGATTTTTGTAGCTATAAGATAGTTTTTTGTTTGCCGTTTTTGTTTTAAAGGAAAGAAGTTCCTACATTCTCTGAACTTGGAATCGAAGATATTATATCTATGTTAAGGTAAGGCGTGCAATGGATTGCTAGTTTTTTGTTCTTCCTGTTTCTTTTTGTTTTTATCGGTATATTCATCTATCAATCTACCTATCTATTATTATTACTAATATTATTAATATTATTAATATTCCTTGTGAGTTTTTCACACTAACATTAGCTGATGGTTTCTTACTGAAGTTTGAGTGACAGCAAGTCTCCTCAAGTCTCTAGGACTCTTCTCAGTATTCTGGTCGATTTTAATAATGCTGTAGTCTGGATGGTTTTGACTTGTCCTTTGATTTCTAAGTCTTCCAGTCTCTTTACCAAGCCTTTGGGGGATTGTTCCAAGCAAACCAGTTACAACTGATTTCACCGTCACCTTCATGTTCCATAGATTTTTAGTTCTCTAGCAAGGTCTAGATTATTATTTGATTGTTCGTTTCGTCTTTATCGCAACAGAACCAACATTTGCTATTTTGTTGCTTCTTATCTATTTTTGCTTTCACGTAATTTATCTTTTTCCTGTTGTTTTGTGCTGCTATCAGAAAATATTCAATTTCGCTAATTTTTACTTCTTGAGATTTTTTTTTGATCAGCTAACGCTGGTGGTCTTTCACTGGAGTTTGAGTGACAATAAATAGTTTCAAGACTCCAGGACTCTTCTAAGTATGCTGGCTGATCACAGCAATGCTGTCGTTTGGATTGTCTCCACTTGTCTTGTTATTTTCAAGTCCTCTAGTCTTTTTACCAATCCTTTCGTGAGTGCACCACTTACAATTCGTATAACCGTTACTTTCAGGTTCCATAGGTTTTTCAATTCCCTAGCAAAATGGGTATCCATCTTTTCACTTTCTTTCAACTCTACGCTGTAGTCAGCTATGAGTGCAAAATCTGCAATTCTGCAGGTTCTCTTTTTTTTGTTGAATATTATGAGGTCTGGTCACCTGATCGAGATTAGGTGATCATTTATATCCCAAAATTCCTGAGGAGTTTGTGCGTCTCATACTCCTTGATAGATTCTGGGTTGTGCATATAAGATTTGTTCTCATGGTCAAATTTAAATTTCTAGCACAGTTCCTAGTGGATCAACTTGCCCACCCAGACGTCTCTAGTCATATTCTCTTTCTGTGCTAATTTGCAGCTCTCGCTTATTATGTAATTGATCGTTTCGTCTCAATCACCACACAACCTACATTTGCTGTTTTGTTGTGTCTTGCTTTGATATAAATGGTCCTCATGGCGTTGTTTGGTGCTGCCATTAGAATCGATTCAGTTTCTCTCTTAAGGTTTCCCTTTTTAGCCACGTCAATGTTTTCTTGTGAGAGATGTCACTTGTTAGTCGTTTAAAGCGTCTACACAGTTGTTTTTCTTCCCACTTTTGTTTTCTTGTTATTGTCGTTCCGCTCGTCCTCGTCTCGTTAGTATTGTTTCTGATGGCTGCAATCAGTCTTCATCTGCAGTTTTCTATGTAGTCTTCGAGTTGTTGTATCGATGCGTCAACACTGTCATCAATGATGGCAAGTCCTCTTCTACCCTCTTTTCTTGTCAACGTCATCAATGGGATGCAAAGCCTTATGCCTGGTCATTAGTTTTCTTATTCTCGGGTCCATTTGTTTAAGTTCTTCTCTGGTCCACTTCAAGAATGGTCCTGAGTATTTAACGAGGGGGACAGCCCAGGTATTTATACCTTTGATAAGGTTATTGTAATATAGCTTTGTCTCGTGTAGCTTTCTGGTTCTCCTGAGAGAATCTTTTTTAATTTTTTCTTTCATATCAACTTGTTTGGTAGTGTCGGCTTCCAATATCCCCAAGTATTTGTAGGTTTCCTTTTCTCTGAGTGTTCTGATTTTTTCTTGATTTGCTAGTTCCATTCCTTCCGTCATAAGTCGTTTTCCGTTCTTCATTACTAGCATGGCACATTTTTCTATGCCAAATTCCATTCATATATCTTTACTACATATTCTCACTGTTTGTATTAGAGGTTCTAATTCTCTTTCGCTTTTGGCAAATAGTTTAATATTGTCGATGTACATTAACATGTTGATCTTTTTTTGCAATTTACTGAGTTTGTGTTCAGCTGTGCAATTCCTGAGGATGTGATTGAGTGACATCATTGCTATTACAAATAACAATAATGGCAATAGTTTCTGTCCTTGCAATTTGCCTCTCTGGATCTTTACCTCTGCTAAGATTTTTCCTCCAGTCAATTCCTCTCTCCAGGTTTCCATGGTCTTCTTGATAAATTGTACGACTTTGTCGGGTATTTTATACATTTTGTGACGGTGTAATATCCAGCTTTAGGGGACCATATTGTAAACCTTTTTGAAGTCAGTCCACGCGAAAGTTAGATTTTTCCGTCTCGTTTGACTTTCAAGGATGTGTTGATTTATATATAGTAGTTCTCCTGTGACTTTGGTCCACTTGCGTCATCCTTTTCGTTCCTAGACGTCACATTGCTCTGGGCTCTGTCTTTGCGCAAGACTACTCTGAGTAGAGAAACGAGGAGAAACTAAGATGATTCGATGCTTTGATATGGCCCTGTACAAGACTCATGACAGTAGAAATGCGAGGAGAAAGTAAAATGATTCGATGGCTTAAGGTGGCATTGTACCAGTCTCGCAAATGCTGAACGAAACAGAAAGGCATAGAGGTTTCACAGATGAACCACACCGTCGCACCAGTGTGTGTACATCTCGGCTGTCTCCGATTTTCACTCTTTCATTCTACTCCTTCGTGTAATATGTGTAATATCAGTTCCTCCTTCCTATCCATGTCCAAATCATAACACGTGTAATATTAGTTTCTCTCTTTAAGTTCACCTTTTATATTCATGAGCAGGTTATCAGATGTGTAATATCAGTTTCTCTCTATAAGTTTCTCCTTCATATCCATGTCCAAATCATAATATGTGTAATATCAATTTCTCTCTTTTCGCCTTTTATATCCATGTCCAGGTCTTCATATATGTAATATCAGTTTCTCTCTATAAGTTTCTTCTTCCTATCCATGTGTAAACCATCACATGTATAATATCAATTTCACTGAGGAAGTTCTCCTTTTATATCCTTGTTCAGGTTATCTTATGTGTAATATCAGTTTCTCTCTTTATGTTCCCCCTCAATATCCTTGTCCAGGTTATCATATTTGTAATATCAGTTTTTCTCTTTAAGTTTTTCTTTCATATCCATGTCCAAATCATCACATGTGTAAAATCTGTTTCTCTCTTTAAGTTCCCCTTTCATATCCATGTTTAGGTTATCATATGTGTAATATCAGTTTGTTGATTAAAGTTATCGATTTCTCATTTTTGTTGTCTAGATTTTCTTGCTTCTTTAGGATGGATTTTGCTTGTGCAAATACTATTTGGTAGTATGGTGAAATTTTAATTTCTTGCACAATTCCCAGTTGAACACCTTTCTCACCCAATCATTCCTAGTCTTTTTCTCCTTCAATTCCAGTTTGTTGTATTCTCTTACTATGAAATTAACCGTTTCATCTCGTTTTCTACATAATCTACTCTTGATTCTCTGATGTGCATCAGATTTCGCTTAAATATAATTGGTCGCTAAGGTGATTTTTCCTGTTGTTATTGAAGTGTGTTCGTATAAGATTTTGAATTGGAGATTTTTTTTGTGCTGGTGTAAAATAACATGCTAATGTGTTAGTCTGTTTTCTAATAAAAGTTTTTTTTCATGAAATATCATTGTGCATTCTGCGTGCAGAACGCGCAAAAGTAGGCATTTATGTTCAAGGCAAAACTATGACATTCTAGTTTAATCAACACAAACGAGAACTGGATGTTCTGACAAAATTTATTTTTTGTTTGTTTTAAGACGAGTCGAACAGAAGTTGCCATAATTTAGCCTTTGGTTAGACTGAATCGAAATGAATTTTTCAGCATATATCTGAATTCTTGCACCCGTTTTCAGGATTCTCTCTCTCTCTCTCTCTCTCTCTCTCTCTCTCTCTCTCTCTCTCTCTCACACACACACACACACGTATATTTATACGTGCACACTCTCTATCTTTCATATACTTACATATATATAACACATATATGGGTTTGGACGTGTGCTGAGAGCACATATTTTGTGAACTGGCAATAAAACAGTTAAATTATTTGTTTTCTTTGTCAAATGTTGATAGTACAGTAGTAAATTGTGGTATTTGTACTGTTGCACAAATTAACGCTGAGTGTAATTTTATTCCAGTATTTAATTAATTTTTAATTATGGACTTATTTTTTTTTTTCCATATCAAGTCTCATTTTTTTTTCTTATAGAAAATGATATTTTCTATAGGCTCTGTTATCAACATTTTGTATTTTTTGCAGTGACTATTATTACCCTTTAACATTGTTTATAAGTAAATATTGTTCTGAAGTAACAGGTGTCAAAATAACTGATAGACCTAATTGGATAATTTGTTCAACTCTTTCTGATATTTATGAACAAACAAGCTAGTTGACAGCGAAGCCTATGTTGAGGTCTTTTTCGAAAAGTGTTTATCTTTTGAAATTTATTTAATAATAAAAACGTTTAGATAGTTGAGAAAAATTAATTTATCAAATTTTACCATGAGATAATTTTAACACAAGGCTATTTAAATATAAACCATTATTTACAATTCTCTTTTCCGGCAGCTGATGACCTTTTTTTAAATTCTGTATATTTAAAATAAAATACGTATATAAATATTTATGCAATTCTATAAGCGTACCAAGTATTCCTCTTAGTCTATCTATCTATCTATCTATCTATCTATCTATCTATCTATCTATCTATCTATTCTACTGGAGCAGTAGAATACGTAGACTGCAAAGAGGCCACCTGTTGGCCGTGGGTGATGACCCGCAATGCTTGAGGGCGAGATCTTGGTGGATGAGCTGACCATATCACGTGACTTGAAACACTCTATGAAAGGTCCTTACTAGACAGGTGGTTGGAGAAGGCCGGTCCAGTCTCTCGGCTGGTCTTGTCAAATCCTAACACCGTGCTAACCATATTCTTCAAATTGCTTTTCAAACAAATACTCAACTCTATTTTATCTTAAAGGTGCTATAGGTTGCGCTGCGATAGCAATACTTGAAACCATTTAAACTGTGCAAACAATTAAACAATATTAAGTAGGGTTCGCCGATGGTCATGGAGACCTGGGTTCAATCCCAGGTCACGTCATACCAAAGACTTTAAAAATGGTACTTGATACCTCCTTGCTTTACACTCATCCATATAAGGTGCGTATCAAGGGTAAAGTGGAGCAATCCAGGGAAAGGAGTAGCGCCCTGTGCTACACCTCGGTGTTGTAGCTATTATCATTAGGTGTTTTTTTAATTTTTAATTTGACCATACGAATAAATCGTATATGCCTAACCTACAATCTGTCCAAGAAAATGAGACACTCGAACTTCTATGGGATATTGAGATACAAACGCATGTCCTAATCTCGACCTGACGACCAGACTTAGTGATAGTCAACAAAAAAAAAAAATAAATAAGAAAGAAAGAAAGAAATAAGAAAAAAAAAAAGAAAAAAAAGAAAAGAGACTCTACCGAATAGTGGTCTTTACCGTTCCGGCAGACCATAGAGCAAAATTGAAAGTAAGCAAAAAGAGAGATAAGTACCTAAATCTTGTTAGAGGACTTAAAAAACTCTGGAAAATGAAAGTGAAAGTATTACCAATTGTAATCGGTGCGTTCGGTACAATCACCAAAGGACTGGTACTGTGACTGGAGGATCTGCAGCATTATTAAGATCGTCCAGAATACTGAGAAGATTCTCGTAGACTTGAGGAGAATTGCTGACAAACACGATTGGACGACCATCAGCTGAGGCTGGTGTGAAAAACTCTCAAAGGAGTAAAAACAATAAAGACAAAGAAAGTTGTACATTAAGTATAACAAAGTGAATAAATCAACAAATCTCCAAATTAATATAAAATAGCTGCGTTAATAAAGATGCAGAATAATCCAGAACCCTCTACCCAGAATATCCCAAAATTCAGATCACCTTTCTCATTATGCCCTGCACAACAGTATAAAAAGGGATTCATGGGAACCTTTTGGTCTGATAGTCGCATTTGCAAGGCAATGACAGTTACTATGTGACGTTGTCTCTTTCTACGCTATCTTAACTTTAATCTACATAGAATCTATCACCGATATTAAATACTCTTTAGTTATAAGTATACCAAAATGCAATGTTATTTTTATATATACTATAATTTTGTTAAATAATGAATGACACTTTTTCAATGAAGCCATAAGGAGACAGCTAACAAGAATACAATCATTAAGAACGAATTAAAAAAGTTTTTTTTAAAGAATTACTTGGTATTCCTTAAAGTTTTATGGAACTGTTTTAACCATCATCCCATTGGACAGCGTAGATACCTGTTTGCTTTACTTTTATTTAGTATTATCAGCCAATCATATCTTCTAACTAGATCATATCTCTTATCCTAATTTTTCGTATAGATTTACACATTTTAATAATCTCCACCATCAACTCGTCTTTACAATCATTTTTACCAACCCCTAATGCGTATATATATATATATATATATATATATATATAGAGAGAGAGAGAGATTTCCTGATGATCCAATAGGAGAAACCTAGGTAGATTGATCTGACTCTGTAGGCTTTACTAGATTACACACACACACACACACACACGCATATATATACATGTGTGTGTGTGGGGGATATATTGGGTAGAGTGTGTTTATACATATCTGTATGTGAAGGAGTAAGGATGATATGCACAATCATACCCATATATTGTTACAAATCACAGAGTCACTCACCGAGGTGCATTGAGTCACTGAAACATTTCAGGAACCTGATCATTGAAAAATAAACAAATGATAGGATATGATCTTTGAAATGAATCGATATTTCAGGACCTTTACTTCTTTTTCATGATGTTCTACATCAATTGATGAAGTAGGCTATTGAATTTGAATTACAATTTGACGAAGACCAACTCTTAATTGGACTGAGTTTGGATAGTTGGTGTTGACAAAAGGATTTCTTTATCATAAAACTCACAAAATAGGAAATATTTTGTTTAACTATAGATATAAACAAATCACACATTTTCGACACCTAAATTGCGCCATTCAACAAAAATTCACTACTTACCAGATTTTGATAAAATTCCTGAAACTTATTTATAACTGTAGTTTATTGTAAAAGAAGTTTCCACTTAAAAAATTTGGAGTCGACATATTTTTTTTTTAATTTCTTCACCACCCCAGTTAATTTTTTAAATAAAGGATGTTTTTTACATTTCTAAAAGATAATTCATTTGATAGATACGTTTTGTTTACTCTTTTTAAGAACATGATACTATTACGAACACTGCGGAATATTGAAAAGGAGCGGATCAATATTTTGCTATTGGTAAAACAGTCGATGATTTAGCAAATGTACATCGTTAGTTACCAAGCCAAATAAAAGCGTAACAATATCGCGAGACTTGTTCACCACGTCTTCTCACCGACAAAGATAGACGAAATTCGTGTTCTTTTTTCACAATGAAATCTGGTTCCTTCGACAACGACGATTTTCATTACATTACTCACTCACAAAGCTCTCCTATGCGCTCCAGCCGATTGTCATTCTCATTTTGGCGATTTAGTCATCACCAGACGACTGCCAGTCACTTCTCTATACAAAACATTCATATTCATAACAAATTATGAATATAAATAAGCGATGGTAATACATGCGCCGAGATCATATTGCGTTATAAATACAAAAAGCAGCGCAACCTTTTTGCTTCTGGTACGTGCAATTCATCACAAATGTTTGTTAATGAACAGAATCCTGACTTTTGGGACTTGAAAAACGATAAAATTAAAGGCTATATTATTCTTTTTAGAGCAATTTTTACCCGTGTACTTTATATTTTTCTATGAATTTGATAATTCTAAAAAGTAAACAAATTCCTGTTAATTTTCTCCTGAGATGTTTTCTAAATTTTAAGAGTAAAATATAATATCTAATGTTAAACGTTGAAGATAAGTATGGACATTCCAATCATAACGAGATTGTCAAAATGGGTAGGTCAGATGAAAAGTTTGTTGAAATTAATTAACACAAACAAAACACACAAAACAGAAACAAACTAAAAATAAATAAATAAATAAATAGATAAATAAATAAAGGTAGAATCAATGAATATTTTTCCTATTTTGCCACGAAAAAAGCTCGACGTTTCATTCTGACTTTATTTGTTCTTTATCGTTTTTCCTGATTTGATAATTTCGATTTAACTTGGTTGCTTGTCATTTTCTCATCGACTTTGTATAAGCTATATCACTTCGAGAAGAAATCTACCTCTAACTTATTAACTGCTTAAGTTGAATCAAGCTGTTTAATTTTAGGAGGGAAATCGGCCGAGAAAATGCATAGAATAAAGCTATATTATCATTAAAAACTGGTTTTGCTTTAAGTGGAGAAGATACAGCGGTTTTGCACTGGTGGAATCAACTTGATTTCCCTTTCAAGTTTTGCACCCCCACCCTTTAATCCATGTGTTTGTTTGAATTCTCTTTGGGAATTAATCATAAATAATGAGCATGATATTCATTCCTTATTGCACACCAATGGATCATAGAACAGGATTACATGTTCTCATTTAGTGGCAGAGTTCTGCTAAGGAAGCTTAACTTTCCAGGAATTGCTTATAACTCAACAGATTTTAAGGTAAATGGCAACATCAAAGGAAACACCAAATAGTAATATGACGCAGCAATGGAAGCCTAAAGGAAAAGAAAAACAGCAAACCATAACAAATTGTTTGAAAACTAGCAACATCAAAGAGAACAAACGCAAATAAATAGCACATGTAGTTCGGAGAGAGAGAGAGAGAGAGAGAGAGAGAGAGAGAGAGAGAGAGAGAGAGAGAGAGAGAGAGAGAGAGAGAGAACCACATAAGTGACTGCTGCAAATTATCTCAGTAGAAGTAAAAGTCGACAGGACTTGAAAATGAGCAAACGAATTAGATTTAGTTACATTATTTCAGAATATACCAAGTCGATATATCTGTTTCAGCAAAGCTCAAGACAGAAGTAAAAGAGAGGGAGGAACTTTGAAAATATTTGGATCTGCCAAAGAATAATTCAAAAAAGAGAAATAATACAACAGTGATAATTGTCCTCATCATTATTAGCGAGCATGAAACTGCCCTTAAGATATTCGCAAAAAGTTACAGAATGTTGAGAAGACATTGAAGAATTGTTTGATTCTTTATAGACCATCAAACCCAACTGCTATTAAATAATAATAATAATAATAATAATAGGACATAGGAATGGAATTTGGCATAGAGAAATGTGCCATGCTAGTTATGAAAAGTGGAAAACGACACTTGACGGACGGAATGGAACTGCCAAATCTAGACCAATTTAGAACGCTCAGAGAAAAGGAAACCTACAAATACTTGGGCATCTTGGAAGCTGTCACGATCAAACAAGTGGAAATGAAAGAAAAGATTGAGAAAGAATGTCTCATGAGAATCAGAATGCTTCTCGAGACAAAACTATGTTGCATAAACTTTATCGAGGGAATAAATACCTGGGATGTACTCCTCGTTAGATATTCGGGACCATTCTTGAAGTGGACTAGAGAAGAACTTAAGTAAATGGACCAAAGAACAAGAAAACCAATGACCAGGCATAAGGCATTACATCTCAGAGACGATGTTGACAGACTATATGTATCAAGAAAGGAGGGAGGAAGAGGACTTGCCATCATTGATGACAGCGTGGACGCATCTATACAACGACTCGAGGACTACATAGAAAAGTACGAACGAGGACTGATTACAGCCACCAGAAATGATACTGACAATATGAAAACCAAAAGAATGACAATAACTTGAAAACAAAAATATGAAGAAAAAACTCTATGGGCGTTTTAAACGACTAATAAACAACATCTCACACGAGAAAACCAGGACGTAGCTAAGAAAAGCAAACCTTAAGAGAGAAATAGAATCTCTCCTAATAGCAGCACAAAAGAACGCCATAAGAACCAATCAAATTAAAGTGAGAATAGATAAGACGCAACAAAACTGTAAATGTAGTTTATGTGAGGATAGATTATAAGTAAATGCTACAAATTAGCACAGAAGGAGTATAAGATTAGACACGACGGGGTGGGCAAGGTGACTCAATGGGAGATGTGCAAAAAATTTAAATTTTAACCATACGAAGAAATGGTATATGCACAACCAAGCATCTGTCCGGGAGAATGACACACATAAACTCCAATAGGACTTTGACATACAAACAGCTCACCTTATCTCGGCCAGAAGACCAGACCTTATAAAAAAGAGAACTGTTCCGGCTGACAACAGAATAAAATTGAAATGAAGGATAAGTACCTGGACCTATGGAACATGGAGGTGACAATTATACCAGTTGTGACTGGTGGTTTTTGTACAGTCACCAAAGTATTATTAAATGGACTGGAGGACTTGGAAAGGAGGACGAGAGGAGACTATCAAAACTACTACATTATTGAGATCGGTCAGAAAACTGAGAAGAGTTCTAGAGACTTGTGAAGACTTGCTGTCACTGAAAATCCAGTGAAAGATCATCAGCTAACACTGATGTGAAATACTCTCAAGGAGAAAATAATAATAATAATAATAATAATAATAATAATAATCACCTAATAAGCGAATGCAGCAAATTAGTTCAGAAAGAATATAAGACGAAGTATGACTAGGTGGGCAAGGTGATCCACTTGGAATTGTGCAAGAAATTTAAATTTGACCATACGAACAAATGGTATATGCACAACCAAGAATCCGTCCTTGAGAATGACATGCACCAACTCCACAAGGATTTTGAGATAAAAACGGATCACCTAATCTCGGCCAAATGTCCAGGCCTTCTAATTATCATCCCCATGTCACACCATCAGCATGGATCTCCCTGACCCTCTCTCGCCACCTGTCTCTATCGTCCATCGCTCCCAGGAGGTTTTCAAGGCTACATCCTGTATCGGCACAGAGCTGTTGTATATAGGTTCTGGCTGGTCGCCCTGCCTTTGCTCGTCAATGTAAAGGGGTCTACAGAAGTATGTCGTTTATGAGTTCGTCCCCACTTCTCCAGCAGTGTCCCGCATGTCTGGTTCGTCTAACTTGGATAGCTTTCGTGATGGGTGGTTGGTGGACGTACAGCTGCTGCTTGGTGGACTGTTGCCCCTTGGACTTGGTCAATATTGCTCGCAGCATTCTTGTGCAATTACTGTCAAGCTTTTTCTCCATACGTTTAGTTAGCGTGCATGTAATGCATCTATATAGCAGTCTAGACACGACTGCTTCTTGCAAAAAAAAAAAATGCGTTTTACTTTATCACTCTGGTCTGACTTCCATATGACCGATAGCCTATCAATAGCTGTCCATGCCTTTGCTAGTCGCGTGATGATGTCTGTCTCGGTTGATGAGACTCTGCTTCCTAGGTAGGTAGACTTGTCCACTAGTTTCAGACAACTACCATTTAGAGTGGAGATGTCGCCTCTCTTAAGGAGACCTAATAATAATCAACAAAAAAGGGAGAACTTACAGAATTGTGGACTTTGCTTTTCCGGTTGACCACAGAGCAAAACTGAAAGAATGCGAAAAGAGGGATTATTACCTCGACTTGGCTAGGGAACTGAAAAGAAAACTGTGGAACATGAAGGTGACGATTATAATAATTGTAATTGTTGCTCTTGGTACAGTCACCAAAGGATTAGTACAAGGATGGAGGACTTGGAAATAACTGGACAGGTGGAGACTGTCCAAACTACAGCATTGTTGAGATTGGCCAGAATACTGAGAAGAATCATGGAGACTGGAGGAGACTTGCTGCCACTCAGACTCCAGTGGAAAACCATCAGCAAAGCTTATAGGAAAAACTCTCAAGGAGTAAAATAATTATAATACAGATACTACAATCATATGAGATGATCTGGACATAACAAAGAGAAACCTGAAGGAATTAATTATGTAAAAGTAAAGATTGATAATATGCATAAGAATATCAAGTGTTGGTTATGCAGTGATAGAGATGAAATAATGAATGTAAGTGAATGCAGCAAACTTTCAAAATATGAAAACACAGATTGGCATAATTTGGTGGGAAAGAGTAACCACTGGGATATGTGCAAGAGACTGAAATTTGGCCTGTTGAAAAATGGTATTTTTAACAAATCAGAATCTATCCAAGAAAACAAATCGCATTATATCCTTTAAGATTTTCAGATACAAATGGGTCACACAATTATGCCTAGATATAGTTTAGATTAAAAAGAAAATAATTTGTCATCAAGTGCATTTTGATGTTACAGTGGACACTAAAGTGATAATAAAAAATAGCGAAAATCTGGACAAATACCTGGATCCTTCCAAATGTGACATAATAGGATAGCGAGATCGATTATTGTCATGAAGAGTAGTATTCAAATAAAGATTTGAGCAGTTAAATGCGAGGGAAAACACAATAGGTTAATCAGTATGATTGCCAGTAATTGAACTGGAGGTCAATCTGACATCACGAGTCTTTTTATATGGTTTTAATCAAGTGACAAAAACAATTCCAAAGTTAGAATTAGATTGACATGAGTAGTAGAATGGCTCCATCTCTATTCTTATCCCTAACCCCCCGTTTAGTCGGACGGGTAATGAGAAAAGGAAAATTTTCAAAGAAATAAAAGCAATTTCTATAATTTAGTATCAGTATATTCGGACCTTTGTCTTCATCTTTATAGTTACATTAACAACGTTTCAGCCGATGCCTCCTTCGGCCTTCTCCAACTCGCTATACACGGAATTTCGAACCGAACCCTTTATTCAATTCACGGAGATAGAATGTTCCAAATCTAGGAACCATAAGTTAACACTAGTACCCGATTATGGTTAATGGAATTAGAACAATTTACCCTGTGGATTAAATAAAGGGTTCAACCAAAACGTTGTGAATATAATAATAAAGATTAAAAAAATAGTCTGAATACACTAAATGGTAAAAATTATCAAGTTTCATCTTCGAAATTCAGACAAATAAACAAACGCAGTATGTGCACATGAAAATGTGGTCGCATTGTTATTCGTCAGCAAAGAAGAATGAAAGATGACGACACGACGCTGAAAAAAAATTGAAGAGAAGAAATGTGCGCTGGAACAAATCGAAGAGAAGAAATGTGCGCTGGCCGAGTAAATGACTATAGATATGAAATAATGCAATACATACAGTATATCCTCTGAATAGGTGTATTATATAACGGGTAGGCAACACCTTAGACCTTAGAACATGAAACATACCAATTGTAGTCGGTGCCCTTAGAAATGTGCCCAGGCGCCTGGAAAAGAAGAGGAAGAATTGAGACCACCTAGAACAGAGTATCTGTTAAGATCAATTAGAATGCATAGAAGAATTTTGGAGATCTAAAGAAACTTGTCATTCAGATTTCAGTGAAAAACCACCTTTTAGAGCTAGTGTGAAAAACAAAAACTTGCATATAATAAAAATAATAATAATGATAATAATAATAATATGAAATTGTTATTATTATTAATAATATCGACGATCATTCAATAAAAAATAAATTTTGCCGAAGAAGATGACATTAGGAATTATTGTTTACTGTAGCAGTTTTTCGAGGAAATCAACAGAAATTGGTTCTTTCATGTCTCAGAAGACAGTGAACAATAACCTTCTTTTAGCCCAGACAGCCGAGGCTGTAGAACACATCGACTGCATCTCTGCAGAGGGTTAAAATCTCCACCAGACATAACATAAAATTATCTGATGGTGAGGCTCCAGTAACGCTGGAGTTTTAGGGATTGAGGAGTACCCTTTCATTGCCATCGCTCCTTGGTCCACTCTGGCCGGAGTGCTAGCACCTGATATTGTCCTATCAATGAGTCAAGTAGAACTATTTGACATTTAATCTGAGTGCAAACAAATGACTTATGCTCCATCGATTTGTTTTAAATAGAAATTTTTAATCATTTAATTGTGTGTAAATGAATGAGTGATGTTTTATTAAATTGTTACTAACACATAGCAATACTTGTAACCATTTAACTGTGTCCAAACGAGTTAATAATGTTGAATAGAATAATTAGTGTTGAATAGCAATACTCATAACCAGCTCACTGTTTCCAAACAAATGATTAATATTGAATAGAATTATTAGTGTTAGATTGCAATAAATAAAACCATTTAACTGTGTTGAAACAATAGCAATACTAGTGTGCAAACAACTTAGTTTTAATTCAAAAATGAAATTACCGACAAACTAATCTCTTACATATCATGTATATCTATTTAAATGTGTGCAAACAAATGACTGATGTTAAATTATTACTGTTACATAGCAATACTTGAAACCATTTTACTGTGTGAAAAAAAAAAATGAGCTCAGGCTCGTTTAAAAACGTTATCAACAAAATGTGTTTAGAAATCATATATATTGAATATATATGTATGAACATGATTTGGCGTTAGATAACCTACTATGGTTGATATGCCATAAAACCAAATCAAACCAAAAAACAAAACAAAACAATGACCTTCTTTACTGATCACTGAGTCAGGAATTTTTCCTTACCGGAGAGTCAGTATGTTTCTACTCCATGAAATGTCTTTTTAATCCAGGCTTATAGTGGCAAACCTATGTTTAGTCGATTTGTTTAGCGATTTTTTTCCTAAATGTGTGATGTGTACGGTATGTACACATCATAAATAGTTCTGGAAATTTCACTTGGTGTACATTTCTCTGTCAGCAAAAATCTGATGGCAGACATCTGTTCGAGCCTGTAGCACCCTGTTTGATTTGTCTCCATTTTGAAGAGCCTCAAAGTAATTTTTGCTGAAAACTAATTCCAAAGAATGCGGGGCTAACATTAGTGGAAAAAATTCCGAAGAAAAATGCATTTGGCTTTTTTCAAGAAAATTCTCTCACTTATTCATTGACCTTTGTATTGTCATTTTATTTTATCTGTTTTATTTCTTTTTGTATATTTGTCAAACGGCGAAGATGGCACATCACACTCTGATTTTTGCTATCACATTACTTCTTAAATATTCTAACGAGGAGAATGAACCAAATTCTAGTCTAGCTGAACCATGAAATTCTGAATATTTTTTTGTTAATTATGAAAAATATTTACCCAGGGTCTATAACTACAGATCTATTAACTGGTAATTACTGAGTCATTTTTTGATAAAGAAAAAAAGTCTCATCAGATCACTGGTTTGTGAGTGATTTTCTAATAATTAAGCGTAAATTGACAAACGAATGTCTGAATAAGGAACATAACTCCGGTCCTATTAACTGCTAATTACAAAGCAATTTCCTTGAGTTTTCTTCATAAGAAACCCTGACTTGTCTGCAGCGATTAAACTTTAATAATGTTTAATACTAATAATTAAGGTGCTAGATAATTAACAGTTACACATAATTATAATATGAATTCTATAAATAGGAAGATGACGTTGAGCAGAGGCAGCTAAATGTGATGTTTAAGAAACTACTACTACTACTACTACAAATAATAATAATAAATGTGCCAACCAACTCGACCTAACATCGAAAGAAATAGACATAAAATATAGATTAATAGAAGCAGCAAAAACATAAAGAAAGAAAAAAAAAGACTGATTTAATTAAAAACCCCTACACCCAAAGAATTAGTAATGCCGATATCAATCTAGTAAAAAACTAATCAATCGCTGTACAATTCTGAACTGAAAGCGGGGAGAGAAGTGTTAATAATAACGACATAAATAGATTAACCCCAACATGTAGACTGTAAAAAATGTATAAATTGACCACCAAGTGTCTGTTTATCCAATCCTAACACCAGAATGGCATGATAAAATCATCCATCATCATCAAATCAGGCTGCTAGCGTAGATTTCTCTGATTCTCTCTCTCTCCATCCGTCCTTATCATTCATCGCTCCCGGCTGTTTTCCAAACTGCATCCTGTTGCACGTAAGTTCTTGTCTCCATCCGATGAGCGATCCTTGACTTTCGTGTTTCTATAGAGCATCATTATAGCTGTAACAGTTTCTTTGGGAGAACCCTATGCTAATAGCATTTGATCCATCTTTCCTCTGTGTATGGAATCAAATATCTTGGAGAAATCTACAAAAAATGTATTGCCTCATGAAATTTTGCACGAAATCCTTTGATGATCATATAGATTGTCAGAATCTGTGATGTGGATGAATTTCTCCGAAAACCGTTCTGATTTTTCCCACGAGTTTTAACAATTTCAAGTTCGATATGTCTGCGAAGCTGAGGATTATAAAACTTAGCAGCTATAGAAGTAAGAGTTATGCCTCTGTAGTTTTTGGTAATTCAAAGGTCAATTTTTTAGGAAAAGAGAGGATACAGTCTTTTGTCCATCTTTCTATTGTATACCGTTTATATACGGCGTCGCAAAATCGGAGACCCAAGTCATCAAATTTCCTTGTCTTCTATATTTTGGGTGGTATTTCGTCGAAGCATGCAGTTTTTTTGCTTTTAATTTTTGTCAGTACTACGTTGATTTCTTTTTGCGTAAGCAGTCCGAGTTTGATGTCTAGTCGGTTATTAGTAATTTTTATGATAGGTAAATCTGTTACTTTCTGGTAGTTTCCAAACACATTCTTTCCACATCTGAATTTGTTCTTGGCTGGCAGCTTTCTTTTTTCTCTTTTGATGATCTTCCTTTTACTCATTTCATTTACTGTCCGCCATACTATTCATGATTTTTTAATATTCTACTGAGTTTCTTATTCTATTGATCCGAACTTGAATTTATGTTTGTTGTCCTTTTTGGTCTGTGTTAGTTCTCTTTGGACATTCTTAAGTTTCTGTGTGTTGGAATTTGTTATTTTCTTTTATTACATAAAGATGCTGTTTTCTCATCAACTCGTTTTTTCCTAATTTTTTTCCTGTTAATGTCTCTTATAGAACTATATGTTTGCCTCTTAATTTGGTTGGTATACATTTTCCTGCTGCTGCTTCCATGTGTCCATTGACGAAGTTTTCGTATTCTTCATTTGGAATATATGTTTCAGTTATCTCCTCGTACAATTACCGCATATTTATTGCTAATATCTCTATTGGTAAGTGAGGGCCATTCGCATCTTATGTTTTTGACTGTTTCAATCTTATTTCTATGTAGACCCAGATGTATATTTTATCGGCGTATTATAATCCGAGGTGACAAGGCTGGAACTATAGTTGATACGTTTTTACTCAACACCATCTCTACAAGCAGGATGAGAGACAAGTGGAGTTAAGTGGAGTTTAACAAGTTTCAATTAAGAGTTTTCCTTCTCATAGATTCCTTGCCTTACCAAAGTTAAAGTGCCCGGTCTGTCTTAGGATTTACCTATCGCTGTGGAGAAAATTGTTGCCTAACTTTCTCAAGGGTATTAGCCAAGTAAAATGCAAACAGCCTCGTTCAAATCGGGTCGCCGTGTTCATTTTCCATGATGATAAGCATTACACCACAATCGTCTCCTCAGTCGGTTGGTATTCCAAAAACTAGTGTTATATAACATATGCCATGGATTTTCGGTTCGTTCCTAGTGACCCTGCGTGCTTTGACAAGCTGTCACGTTGTGATTAGTAAACAGGACAGCACGATCAGGGCACTCAGGTACAACAAGTGTGTCACTAGAAGGAGACCAGGTGATGAGAACCATGCAGACAGATTTAGAGAGAGTGCAGAGAATCGTAGTCGAGCGTGGGACACGCAGCCGACCAGAGGCGTCTCTGACGAACGTACAAGGGGGTGCAAGCGTTGACACTCCGTGGCTTCTGGAAGAAAATATGGAAAGAAGTCCTCTCTTTGAGTATATGTCTCTCCATCCATCTCTCACACACCACAGAAGCATCAACCCTTTCGAGAATAAAGTGTGAGAGTTATATTTTTATAAAGAAGCGTGTTCGTTCGTTCATTGAAGTCGTAAATCATCTTTGATTATGTTTCTGTTTGTATTTGTATTACGGCTATACAACACTAGTTTTGTAAGTGAACCTCCATCCTGTTTTGATTGTATTAAAATCTAAATGAACAAATCAGATGATCTTATTCGGTCATTTTCTGTTAGCCATTTTTCGGCTTTAAGCAATTTCTCTGCTTGAGGCGATCTTTTTGCTGGAAGTAATGTCTCTGCTTGAAGCAATCTCTTTGCTTGAAGTAATTTCTCTACTTGAAGCAATCTTTTTGGTTGAAGCAATCTCTCTGCTTGAAGCAATTTTTTCCCTGGAATTAATTTCTCTGCTTGAAGCAATTTCTTTGCTGTAAGTAATCCATCTGCTTGAAGCAATCTCTCAGCCTGAAGCAATTTCTCTTTTTGAAGCAATCTTTTTGCTGGAGGCAATTTCTCTGCTTGAAGCAATTTCTCTGCTTGAAGCAATCTTTTTGCTGGAAGTAATTTCTCTGTTTGAATCGATTTCTGTTCAACACTATTAAACTTTAGTGAAAGGATATTCTATTTCCAACAAAATATCCTCAGATTTTACAATAACAAAATATAATGTAAAAAGAAGAACCATAAAAACATAAGATTATGAAAAATAGAATTGAAAATAATGTTCAATTATTCAATATTGTATGACATCTTGAACAAATCTTGCTTCTGTATAGATTCTCTTAAAGTTATATCAATGTTTACCCTAGTAACTATTTTTGATAAAAACAATTATTGCAGTTATATACTTTTAATGAACTTTTCCTAAATAATAATGATAATAATTTATAAATCTCTTCTGATAGCCGCACAAAAGAACACCATGAGAAAAAAACTATATTTGACAAGACACAGCAAAATGGCAACAAATGTTTATATAAGGCTAGGTGGGTAGGTTGATCCACTGGGAATCGTGCAAGAGATTTAAATCTAACCATAAAAACCGATGATATATGCAAAACCCGAGAATGAGACGAAACAAATTCTCTGGGATTTTGAGATGCAAACGGATCAACTTATCTCAGCCAGACGGCCGAACCTTGTGATGGTCAACAAAAAGAAGAGAACCAGCTGAATAGTGGACTTGTCTGACCACAGGGTAAAACTGAAAGAAAGCAAAAAGAGAGATAAGTACCTAGACCTTGCTGGAGAACTGAAAATCTAGGGAACATGAAGGTAATGGTGATACTAATTGTAAGTGGTGTGCTTGGTACAGTCACCAAAGAATTGAGAATGGGTCTGGGGGACTTGAAAATATGAGGAGGGGTGAGACCATCCAAACGAGAGAATTATTAAGATCGGCCAGAATACTAAGAAGAGTCCAGGAGACTTTAGAAGACTTGTTGTCACTCAAACACAAGTGTTAGACCATCAGCTCACGTTGATGTGAAAAGTCTCAAAGAAGAAAAAATAATAAAAGGCAAAAATGATAAAACAAAGAAAAAACGCTGGAACATGTTTGGACAAAAAGCAACTCAAGAAAAAATGACAATACAACTCGAAGAAATAAGTCAGAAAGTACTGACAAAAGAAGGAAGATTAGAAAGATATCGAAAAGGGTAAAACAATACTGAGAAAACAGGACATTCCAAAACATGGAAAGAAAATTTTACTGACAGGTAGGTGAGGGCTGGCATGAAGACATACCAACAACTGGATGCTAGGGAAGCTGAACAATTTTGGGGTAAAATTTGGCAACCAAGAGAACATAACGAAAAAGCCGAATGGATAAGCAACTTGGGAAAAAAGTTAAAAGGACTCGATGAAAGACCGAAAGCGAAAATACACATTGATTCAACCAGAACAAAAGTAAAAAAATATCAAATTGGAAAACGCAAGGCCATGATGGCATACATGGATTCTGGTTCAAATATTCACCTCTATCCATGACATATTAACACTCGAAATAAACAAGGGCCTATAAGAAGCAGACGAGCCCGAATGGATGACCAATGGAAAGACCGCATTGATCCAAAAAGACCCCCTCAAAGGAATTGCCCCAAACAATTACAGACCGATAACGTGCCTTTCTATGATGTGAAAAATACTAACTGCACAAATAAGGGAAGAGATTTACGACTTATTAACAAGCCGCAGATTGTTCCCCGAGGAAAAGAAAGGATGCTGCAAGTGATACAGAGGAACAGTAAAGCAGCACATCCTAAACGAGAGTAAGACGAGATGGAAAAATCTTGCTATAGCCTGGATTGACTACAAAAAGACATTTGATATGTTCCCGCAAAGCTGGATAATAACCAACCTCAAAATGTAAAAGATATCGGATGAAGTCATAAACACCGAGAAAACCCTGAAAACCTAGAGAATGGAACTGACATCAGGAGGGAAAACCTTAGCTGAAGCAAAAATCCAAAGAGGTATATTCCAAGGAGACGCAATATCACCATTACTATTTATAATAGCGATGATAAAACTCACCCACATACCCAGGAAATGTACCGACGGATACAAACTTTGAAAATCGCAGGAAAAGATTAATCACTTAATGTACATAGACGACTTCTAGCTGTTTGCAAAAAAAAAAAAAATGAAAAAGAATTGGAAGATCTCACACATGAAATCAGATTATAAACTAAGCTCACAGGGAAGAAATTTGGCATTGAAAAATGCTCCATGCTAATAATGAAGAGCGGAAAACAACACGTGACGGACGGAATGGAACTACCAAATCATAACAAAATCAGAACGCCCAGAGAAAAGGAAACCTACAAATATATAGGAATAGTGGAAGCTGACACCATCAAACAAGTAGAGATGAAAGGAAAAATTAAAAAAGAGTATCTCAAGAGAACCAGAAATCTACTCAAGACAAAGCAATATAGCAGGAACATTATCAAAGGGATAAATAACTGGGATGTTTCCTTCGTAAGATATTCGGAACTATTCTTGAAGTGGACCAGAGAAGAACTTAAACAAATGTACTAGAGAACAAAAAACTAATGACCATGCATAAGGTCAAACATCCCAGAGATGATGTTGACAGACTATACGTGTCTAGAAAAGAAGGAGGATGAGGGCTTGCTAGCATTGAAGACAACGTTGACGGATCGCTACAACGACTCGAAGACTACATAGAAAAGTGGAAAGGAAGACTGATTACAGCCACCAGAAACAATACTGACAACACGAGGATCAACAGAACGGAAATAAGCAGAAAACAAAAAACGGAAAGAAAAACAACTCAATTGATGTTTTACCATATTTACCCAACCCCTCCACTCGGGCGGGATATGACACAAGGTCAATTTTTTAAGCGGAGTTCAACAGGTTTGAATTCAGAGTTTTCCTTCTCCTAGACTAGTTGCCTCACCAAGGCTGAAGAACCTAGTCTGCCCTACTATTTACCCATAGTTTGAGAGAGAACAATTGGATTCATACCTTTCCCAAGGGTATTAGTGCCATGTGAAATGCAATCAATCCGGGATATGAACTCGTGTCGCCGTGTCCAGTTCCTGCGACAATAACCATTACACCACGGGCACCTCCAGTTCATGTTTTAAGCGACGAACAAGCAATATCTCACACGAGAAAATGTGGACGTGATTAAGACAAGGGAAACCTTAAGAGAGAAAGTGAATCTCTCTCGATAGCAGCAGTAAATAACGTCATAAAGACCAATCAAATCAAAGCAAGAATAGATAAGACGCAACAAAACAGCAGATGTAGGTTATGTGGTGATAGAGACGAAACGACCAATCAAATAATAAGTGAATAGAGCAAATTAGCTCAGAAAGAATATACCTAGATATGACTGTGTAGGCAAGGTGATCCACTAGAAACTGTGCAAGAAATTGAAACTTGATCATATGATCAAATGGTACATGTACAAGTCCTGGAGAATGAGTCGCACAAACTCCTCTGTGATTTTAGGATACAAATGGATCACCTAATCTCGGCCTGCAACTCAGACCTTATAATAATCAACAAAAAAAAAAAAAAAAAAAAGAAAAGAAAAAAAGAGAACCTGCAAAATTGCAGACTTTGCCGTCCCGGCGGAGCGCCGGTTAAAATCGAAAGAAAACGAAAAAAAGGATATGTACCGGGACCTTGCAAGAGAATTAAAAAAAACTGTGGAACATGAAAGTGATAGCGATACCAATTGTAATTAGTACTCATGGTACAATCACCAAAGGATGATTAAAGGGACTGGAGGACTTGGAAATAAGAGGATGAGTGGAGATCATCGAAACTACAGCGTTTTTGAGATTGGCTTGAATACTGAGAAGAGTCCTGTAGACTTGCGGAGACTTGCTGTCACTCAAATTCCAGTGAAAGATGATCAGCTAATGCTGATGTGAAAACTCTCAAAGAGTAACTATGATAATAATAATTATAAAGACCTGGACATCGCTAAGAATGAAAATCCTGAAAAACTGAATCTCTATTGACAGCAGCTCAAAATAATGCCACAAAGACTAACTATTTTGAAGCAACAATTGATAATACGCAAAAGAAAAGCAAGTGTCGGTTATGGGTGGACAGAGATGAAACAGTTAATAGCATAATAAAGGAATGCTGCAGACTAGCATAAAAGGGATACGAGCGTATACATAATTGGGTAAAAAAGTGATCTACTGGAAATTGTGCAAGAGTTTGAAATTTGACTATGCTGATAGATGGTACATGTATTAACAAGAATCTGTTTTCGAATTTGAGACACATAAAATTCACTGTGACTTTGAAGGGTAAAGAGATCTCTAAATCCTTTCCAGAATAACAGGCCTAATGTTAATTCTTTAGAAAAAAAGACAACTTATTATCAAGTAAATTTTGTCGTTACAGCGGACAATGAAGTGAAAATAGAAAAAGTTAAAAGATGGACAAATATCTGAATCTTGCTTGAAAGTTGAAACATCTGTGAAAGATGATAAGGGTGATACCGATTCTATCCAGATCCAGCACTGTTATTATTGGTTAGAATATTTCGAAGTGATGGACACCCAGGTAGAGTTGGGGGAAAAATAACCAGTTAAAACTGACGTGAAAAACTCGCAAAGATCGGTTATTATATTTTTTTACACAGCAATTTTTGTGCGTACGTAGTTTTATAATTATTCCTAATTAATCATAATAATCATTTTTTGTTCACAATTACATGGTTTCAAATAGTCCTATTTGATGTTAATAATTTTCAAACAGATCTATTAGACCCCTTGATTGGACCAAAACAGTTCAACAAAGGCTTTTACTCTTATTCTACAGTTTTTTTTGCAAGGCTAAATAACAAAATTTTGATATTATAGTTTGATATTATAAATGTTGAAAATTATTTTTGTCGAACATATCCTGTTAGTTTTTGTCTGTATTCAGTTAGATGTTTGTTTTTCATCGATATCATTGCCTATACATTCTTCCCTGTGAAAATGGATAAAAGTGAACACATAAACTCTATTAAAATGAACTCCGAACAATAGGGAAAACATTGGTTAATAAAATTTCAAAAAGAAGCTGCTTGCATAATGTGCTCCTTAATAGGTACTAGAATTCACGTCAGAGTGGACCTAGGAGTGATTGTAACGAAGGGCTGATTCTACATTCTCCAAAGCTTCAGAAACAGGAGTCTCACCACCGAATGCAGTTTAGTGTCTTATTGAGGACACCATTTTTGTGAGTGTCTTACTCTTCAACAGGGGATAAAGTCAACGTATTCTACAGAGCACACCAATAAAGTGGCTTTCTAGAATGAATATATTGTTAATAAAAGTAATCATACACAAGAACAAACGGTCATTATTAAAAGTTTTAGATTATTTGGCTAACGGGGCGTGATTATAAGCCGAGAAACAGGGCTACATGTTTCCATTGATTTTTTTGAATGTTTAAAAACACGTGAGATTTTTTAAAAGTAGTCTGGTTATCGCATGTCTAGACGAATGTTACCAGAGAAAATAAGAGATATCAACGAACCCATACAAAAGAAAAAAAGCCAGACGTGTTCCAAGAAAAATATAGCTAACTTTATTGGTGCGTTTAAGCCTTCCTCCGAACTAGTCTAAAACCTGAGACGAGAAGTGGTATTTTTTGTGTCAATCAAGGAAAGATCCGATTGTTTCATAAATCGTCGTTCTCCCCCAAAGGGATTTGTTCTGCTTGAATCAAAATTCAAGCTCTGTAAGCCTCTCACTGACTGATTTAAAAAAAACCAGCTCACGTGTGGCAATTTCTCAAATTTATCACGTGAGTTCCCGTGATTGATCCTTTATTTTCGATCACCAGGTTCACTAGGGTTGAGAAGGCACAAACAATATTAAAGAGTCAAAACTGAAACTTATAAACGGGATGAGTATTGGTTGAAGTAATACTTTTTTTTCTGCCTTCAATTTTGTCTTTCATATTTCTTTTTCTATCAAAGCGTCACAGTAAAATATATAGGGTTGAAATCTGGATCTTAAGAGCATCCATACATTATGCTTGCAATCTATCACACCTGCATAATAGAAGAAACGGTTACAAGTATAGCGTGTCCTCATGCTTGCGTCGCGATTGGAATATCATAACTTCCAAGAGTACCTATCTCTGAGTATTTGTATTACTGCTTGTGTGTGTGTGTGTGTGTGTGTGTGTGTGTGTGTGTGTGTGTGTGTGTGTGTGTGAGAGTTTGTGCGCGAGTGCGTGCTTGCACGTATGTCTGTATATGTATTTGTGTGCACACCGGTGTCCAGACATTTGAAATAATTACTAATCCAACGACATCTGCCCCTTCAGTTTAACTGATCGAATCGTGTTAGCCATTGATAGAAAACCCACATTAAATGCCTACTTCAATCTATCCAGCTTGCTTGATGGAAGAACTCTGTAATACATCAGGCTACGCCGATGTCACTCTTCTTGCATGTTACCTAATTAATTAAATAAAGATCTATTGCGCTTGTTTGCTTTGTACGGTGTCTCCAAAAGAATATATCATCTATATTAGAAGAGTGGAACATCTCTGTAAGTTCTCGAATTGCCTTTAGCTTTTTCATTTCCTGTAGATTCTGGTTGTATTTTTATCTTTCATGGTTTTAAGGAGAACTCCATTGACTTTTAGAGTAGATTCCTGAGTAAGCCAAACTCAATTTATTCGGAAGAAAAGTCAGTGGAGGTTTTTCTGCTTTGTTGGTTGACATACAATAATACACAATACATAAATAAACCAACAGAATAGGTCAAAAGAAAGTATTCAAGATGGCCGTTCTCGGGATGAGTACTTATAGCAATCAGGTTTAAACGACGAGTTTAATTAATAAGAATTTTGTTGAATCCTTAAAGTAGCCACTTTACAGTTTGTTAATTAGGTTTTCCTTTTATTAAACAACCGTCACCGGGAATTAGAATACGCCAACTGCATATTATGAAAAGGAGTAAGACTTTCACCAAAAGGGGTAAGACTTCCACCAAAAGGGGTGTCCAAGAGATGACGCTGAACAAAATCCGATGCTGAGGCTCCATTTCTACAGCTCAGCGGAATATGAAGTTACCATCTCATTTCCATTACTCCCAGGTTCACTTGGACCCCGAGTTGCAGTACCTGTTTAGGTCTACGAGTCAAAACATCTGTTTAAATAGATTAATATTTGATAGGAATACTCGATATCATATAACAGTAAATCATTTGTATTAGGAATAGTTACTTGAAACTATACTTGTTTGCAAACTTATTTAAAATCATATAACTGTTTGCGAATAAATGGTTATAATTAAATAGAAATAATTACTTGAAACCATATAACGGAGGATAAAAACGCAAAATAAACAAGAAAAAATGTAAATATAAAGGTACAATGAAGGCGATTCCCTAACTTCATGACATGAAATAATTGTACATCTTGACTAATATCTCTACAACGAAAGCTCTTTCAGAATTATGTGGAATCGGGAATCGTTACTCTCTGGTTCATTCTAATTCAGAATAGTCGTATCCGTTAGAATTGTAGCCGTTTGACTTGGTGACTCAAATAGATCTTTTTGAGATAATTACAAAAATTATCGTGAAATTTAGTCCTACATTGCCTCTTAAAACATTGATTAAAAGGAATATTAAGTACATTGATATTGGGTTGAGTCATTTTCTATTTCAGTAAAAAATAACTTATCTATAATAATTTAAAAACAAATAAATTTCAATCAATATTTACCATCATTTTGTAATTTTGCCATTTATCAGGTTGCTTGTTGATTTCTCTCAAGTAAAATTCAGCTGGTTTCGAGTTCAAGAATTTTTTTACAAACGTTTTTAGGTGATCTTCAGGCAGAGAATGCGATCCACTGATATTAAATTCTTCCATTAACTTATTTCATTATTTTATTTAAAAGATTTTTTCTCTATTCTAATCTTTCGAGCTATCTATCAGGATAGTTACTGATTAACCTTTTTATCTATCAGTGTGTCTCCGTTTGATTATTATCTATTTATTTGATTGTCTGCCCACTGCCCACTGAAGGTATTAACCCAATGTCTGTATTAGTCAACCTTTGTTTTCAAAATCTTCCATGGCGACACAAAGGAAACTTACTTTGATTAGAACGAAAGGTTGAAAGTTAATTGATGAAAGACAGTTTGGAATCGTATTAGAACTGATTTGATGATTTAAGTCAATGACGAATGTAAGTGACCCAAATCAGTGCAGGTGGCAGGTGTAGTCAGTGAATGTAATGCCAATTCCTTCAAAGAAAATGAAGAATAACAACAAATAGTTGTGTTACTATTAACTGGTAGCGTTCGGAAGTTGCATCATCGATACTGACTTACGGATGATGTCAGAAACAATGGTCAATCCGATAAAACAAATATTGTTTATTGCATACATACACATATTCACACATATATAAATATGTGTGTGTGTTCGTGTGTCTATATGTATATATGAATAAATATATATGTATATTTGAAAACATATAAAGTAAAATATAGGATGAAACACACACACACACATATATATATATACATTCAATAAGATCTTAACATTCTGGCTTTTATATATATTTATATATATATAGTAATAAACAAATATTTATTAGATATATACATTTAATTCATGGAATTTACACTGCAACTCCTAGTTTTCATGGACTTATTTTTTACAAACAAATGATTTAGTGACAACCAACACTGTTATAATATATATATATATATATATATATATATATATATATATATATATATATATATATATATTCCCAAACTTGCATATCTTATATATTAATACGTAGATATGATTAAAGTTTATGATGAAATACACACACACATGTATGTATGTATGTATGTAATCAATAATGCAGTTCACGCAGCAAACGAGTCAACGGCGCTTTTCGTCTGATGATCATGTTGTATAGCCATGACCAACTATACAAACACAAATCCCATATACATTTACATATGCATGCAGAATCATAACGACGACACGATAAAGACGAGTGACACAGTCTTTTAGTAAAAATATACCTCTCACTTTATTTGAAGGGGTTGCGTGTGAGAGGGAGTTGGAGGCCAAACAGAACTGCAGCATACTGACCCCCACTCTATTGGCCATAACCGCGTTTCTCGTTCACCTGTGCTGCTCAACCGGGGGCCTGGGAGCCCACTCTGCTAGGTGCTGGCTTACTCTACCGCATCTTGTCTTCAAACTCTCTGATCTTCAAACTGGTCTGGTCTCCAAAACTCTCTGATCTCCAAACTCGTCTGATCCCCAACTGCTCAATCGGGGATCCCGAGGGCCGGTTCTGCTGGGTACTGGCTTTCACTACTCATCTTGTCACCAACGGGTCTGGTCTCCAAACTAACTGACTTCCTGTCTTCACCGAGTATTATAATGGTTCAATCACCCACTTAATATCTCCCCATAACTGGCCATCAGAACGTGTCACTTCCACCGTCTTTGGAATGGCATGTTTGATCGTCATCAAGCGGAAATAACTGTCATGCAGTTCACAGGTCATTCTCTTCCGGTGCATCAGTCTGTGACTGTAACGCGGGATTTTACCTTGTCCCATATTGTCAGCCCAGCCCGCCTACGCGATTTCTTCTCATAACTGGCCATCGAAATGTGTCACTTCCGCCGTCTTTGGAATGGCAAGTTTGATCGGGTCGAAGGTCAGTATACTACTATCACAGAGGCCAGAAAATGATAGACACCAAACGCTGTTGACTCCAAGTCTACGCTATTCAACCTTTATATATATATATATATATATTTAAAAAATCCATGTACTGATAAGGTACTAACTGGAGTATTTGTTGATTACTAATACACTTGGATATGCTGTCTTTTCTTTCTGGTATTCACTGATAACTTCAGTTTTATTGGCTTAACCCGATTTCTTATGCAAAACAAATTTTACTTCAATAAGTATCAGCTCTATATGAACTCATAAAACTATTCAGCTTTTGTTTATTCCCCAATATATTTCAAATATTTTATGGTGTATCAATAATTTCTCAACCAGACACACTGTTATTTTAATTTTGATCCTAAATTTTCACTGAATAATATTCAATATATTTACTTCCTATTCTCTCTGAATATTTGCTTTGTCTTCAGGTTTGAATAACAATCATTGGCTCTTGAGGTAAATAAACTGCTAATTCAGTAATAAGGTCAAGTCATGCTGAAAGCATTGGTTACTATCAGATCAACGAAGTTAAGCAGAGATGAGTCTGTTCAGTTCTGGGATGAGTGACCGACTTGGAACTTTAGGTACAGCTAGCAACATGAGGCCAGTGTGTCAGACTCAGAAAAAAATCCCTCATATGACACCTCCTCTGATAATATGTGTGTTCTGTTGAATGAATGAATATGTGTGTGTGTGTGTGTGTGTGTGTGAGAGAGAGAGATAGTATAATGTTGGATATGGAATCGGCGACACGGGTTCAAATCTTGAACGCGGCTGTTCACTTTTCACTTCACTTTGATACCCTTCAAAAAGCATAGTTTCATCTGTTATGAGAGTTATGGGTAAATAGTATGGCAAAGCGGGTTCTTTATCCATGAATAAGCCAGCAGTCTTGGAGAAGGAAAACTCTGAATCAAAACCAGCTTTACTCCGTTGAAAAAATTACCTTGCGTCACAAGGCGGAGTGTCTGGTTTTTTTGTTTAATAACACAACGACCCTCATGGGTTAATTAATGCTTAATCCATCCTTGTAGAAAAACATTAGTACTGCTATTTAGGAGCATAAGGGAGTTCATAATTAGTTGCAGTCGAGCGCGTTAGTTACTGCGCTAAGGTGCTTCTTTGAGTGAATAAGGAGAGAGAATTAGGAGCCTTTAATTGGTTCTTAATCATGAAAAACTTGAAGGTTGTTTGTGCATTGGATCCCAAAGAAAAAGTACTTGCCCGGCTTTAGCAGAACCCAAGCTTTTCTGTCATTTTCTGTGACATATTAGAAAAGGAAAACCATTCTTAAGATTGCTGCACTCCTTTAGTTTTCCGAAGGTTTGGGTTTATAATTTATCTAAACACCTTAGATGAGAGTGTTTAGATTTTGGAATGAATTCGTTGTTTATTGACTCATCTTAAACAAATATACAGATTTGCACCTCTACAAGTCATGATCGAGACTGACGCAGTCAGTGAATCAATCAACTGATGATCAGTTGACCTGTGCAAACGATGATCAAATGCTTGATAAACATCTTGACACATGAATACAATTAGGTGATTCAGCTCTCTGATTTTCTTCATTCACTTTAAAAAAGTAAATCACCTAAATTTAATTGTTAGGGCAGCTGGAGAAACGGTTTCAGTCTTTGCTTCACGTTAAAAACACTAAACAAATCTGTTATCGTCGTAGGAATTGGAATCAGCGAATCGGGTTCGATTCCTAAACACGGCTGTTGGCATTTCAATTCACGTTAATACCATTGAAAAAGGTATAAATCAATTTCTTCAACCTATAGCAGTAGAGTAGACTGATTTCTTTAGCCTTGGTTAGGCAGACCGTCTAAGCGAAGAAAAATTCTGAATTCAAAACCCCTTTACTCCTTTTAAAGATTTACTTTTGATCACATCCTGCCCGTGTAACACTATGTTGGTGGTCCGCCAAGCAGACGATTCCGTTGTCTGTTTTGGCGCGAAACCAGACAAAGAGTTTTGGACTCGAGATTTCGGGTGACCGGAAGTGAGGAAGGGAACGCCAGGCAGAGAGTGAGACAAAGGGAATGAGAAGAAGGAGTTGGCTAAGGGTGACGCGAGTGACCAGTTGACACCGGAAAGCAGAGAGACCAGTCGGATGAGATGAGGTCCAGAGCAGTGAGGGAAGACGAGTCAAAATGAGTCGGCATTCCAGTAGCGTTGTTGAATTTCCGTTAGAAATCAACGCTAGCGTTAGTCTACACATGCACAATGTTACATAATTCCCCTTCTGCACTTGAGTTAACCCAAGCATATTGTTCGTTTGTTTTTTTTTCTCCCGGTCCCTCGATTGTATTTCTTGTAGCGGTAAAAAAATGTGCGATACCCCAATCGGAACCACTAGTTGATCACCGGCCGTAAAGTGAAATGGTTCGAAGAAGTTAATGTAACGTGGGGGCCGAGGGGGTAACGTCACACCCGTGGCAGAGGAGTTGGTGTATATATATATATATATATATATACCAATTAGATTTTGTTTAGCATGACTTATATATGCAACAGATGCTATTGGTATCATCCTAACTAGTCAGGTATGCGTATTCCAGAAACGATTGGTTTTGGTTAAATGGAAAAATTGCCTTGCAACCAAAAATTGAACGTCACATCATCTGGCTATTGGAATGTCGGAGGAATGTGAAATTTAATGGAAGTAGAGATGTGAAATAAACAACTGGTCAATTTTTGCGGGCTAATTAGGTAATTAGTATCCTAAGAAAACAATTTGCTTTCTTATTTCAAGAAGCCGAGAAATACCCGATAAATATTAGCTGCTCTGTTCGCACTGTAGTTTGTTTGTTCATGTATTTTATGTAAAATTGACGTCATCAAAGATCAGAAAAAATATCGCATATCTCTTGGCGTAAATCTTCATTTACGACTCTTGCACTGAACGGCATTTGATCATCATTAAGTCGACTTTTCACATTTTTTTTCTTTGCTTATAATCTTTAGAGACCCATTGGATAGAATTTATTCCTGCGTCGGCCACGTACACTTGAGAGTGACAATTGAAAAGTAACCCGGTCAATACAATTGTGAATGGAACTATTTGATTAAATCAAGTGCACACTCTGACAAAACTGTTTCTTTCATCACAGGTGGCACGTTCTGTCTTCCGATAGAGCGGCCTCCCACTTTCGAGAATTCTTTTTGATCAATAAGATCGTCTGCAGAGGATTTTTGATTAACTTTTTCACTTGAACAATAATCATCTTAGCTGTTTGTGTTGATTCACACTGAAATTCAGACAATCTCCTTTCTTCTTAAAAGGAACGTGTAAACTTACTCAGTACGAGGCGACTATCACTAATCCGGCACAGGCCAGTTAGTGTGATGATTACCGATTAGTGATTTGTGACTCTGCTTGGTCACATGGTTTAAAAATGTAAACACTGCCATACAGTATTTATCAACTTCTTTTGTTTCGTTAATCCTCCAAAACTCGGTAATAATAGAGAACAAAAACTTTGGAAAGAATTAAAAAGAAAACAATAGCCCATTAAGGTGACGGTGATGCCAATTGAAATTGTTGTGTTTGGAACCGCCCCACCAAGGTTTGCTAAGGGAAATGGAAGTGCTGGAAATCGCCGGAGGAGCGGAAATTATCCAAGCTACAATATTGTTAAGATTAGCTAGAATACTGAGAAGAGTCCCGGAGACTTAAAGAGACTTGCTGTCACCCAGACACTAGTGAATGATCATCAGCAAACCCTGGGGTGAAAAACTCACCAAAAGTATAATAATGATAATAAAAACTCTCAAATAAACTGCCGGAAGCGATGCACGATAGGGAGGGGTGGCGAGAGAGGGTCAGGGATATCTGTGCTGATGGTGCAACATGATGATGATGAGATTGAAATAGAAATCTCTTACTCGCTTGAAGGGTGACTATTTCCGGAAGAAGAAAAGGATGCCACAATGGAATAAGAGAAACCGATGAACAATTATGTATAGATCCGCACATATTCAGGGAGTCAAAACAAGGCAGAAAAATGTAGCCATGGTATGAATTGACAATAAAAAGCATATGATATGGTCCCTCAAACTTGGATGATAGAATGACTGAAAATATACAAACTATCCGACAAAATCAAAAACTTAATCACTGAAAAACTGAAAAGTGGAATTCCTGTTAATTTCACTGAATCTTTCTCAATTGTAGCACGAAGCAACACCATAAGAACCAATTTATTCTTAATCAAAACTGAATAATATGCAACATGATATCAAGTGTATATTATGCGAAGTAAGAGATGAAACGGTTTATCACATTATGAGAAAATGCAGCAAAGTAGCGCAAAGGGAGTACGAGACTGCATTTCTGGGTTGGAAAGTTGATCCACTTGGAATTGCGCAAGAACGTGATCACATAACTAAATGGTATATGCACAAACCAGAATCCGTCTTGGAGGATGAGACGCATAAAATTCTCTTGGGTTTTGAGATACAAACGATTCCCGTAACCCCGGTCAGAAGACCAAGACCATGTGTTAATCAACATTAAAAAAGAACTAGTCAGAAGACCAGGTTTTGCGGTTTCAGTGGACTACAGAGTGAAAATAAAAAGCTAAAAAATACACGAATAATTGGACCTCAGCAGAGAGAATTTATATATATATATATATATATATAAAATCTGAGGAGCACAATAATAATAATATCAACAGCAGTTGGTGCTCTTAGAATGGTTACCAAGGCTTGCAAAAAAGTCTGGAGAAACTGGTAAAACTAAGGGAGAATCGAGACCATCTACCCAACCACATTGTTGAGAGCAACTTAATACTCAGAAGAGTCCTGGAGACATGAGGAGATTTGTTATCAGTGAAAGACCACCAAGTAACACTGGATTAAAAAAACTCGCAAGGAGAGAAATAATAATAATAATAATAATAATAATAATAATAATAATAATAATAATAATAATAAATTTAAATGAAGACTTGCTAACTAATGACCAATGTTTATTCCAGGTGAATATTTTTAAGAAGACGAAATAGATTTGTTTTAAATTTAGCGCCCTAGCTCCGTGACTAGTGTAATTTTTTTCTTTTTTTTCTTTTTGATAATTGGAATATGTGTAGACGAAAGGGAATTCCAAACTCCCCTCCAATAACCTTCCCCAACCGAACATATATAGCCCCCTCTCATCATCTATATCATGTGTGACTCTTCTTTAACCGGAAAATCTATATCCGATTGGGACTGAAAGACTTACTATCTTTCCATTCTCATATTAGTTAAGTATCATAAACTAAATTAAAAATAGTACTAGCTCAGTAGGAAATTGACCATCGGGCAACAAGAAACGGGAAGTTCACACGGGAATGATATTCTATGAAATAAGAATAAGTAATTGGACTTTAACTAAGTTAAAACTTAGGTTGTTTTTTTTTGACCCGCTGTCAATGTACAGTCAACATGACTGTCTTCGGTCACGTCTGTGTCAGGTGCGCAGATTTTAAACAACCCCTGGGTCTGGTATAGCCACAATATATCACCCATGATAAAAATATCAAATTCATATTTTACACAACGTGGGACCCTGGACTCGGACTTGGGTGTCATGATCGGCAGGTGTTCTCTTGATAGCCAACATGGGAGACTCGGTCGTCATCCTGCGAATGTTGGCTGTTCTCTTTTCAGGTACACGAATAACGACTCGACGAACCCCACCAACCAGAGACCCAAACGGAAAACATGAACTAGGGAAGACAACCAACTTGCACTAAACTGCTATTTCAAGAGTAACCTTACACAAAGAGGATACAGGAAAAGAATGATGGAGATATGGCAAGAACTTTCTATTTTTCAGACAACTAGTCAGAGACTCGCTGATCAAGTTAGAACGATAATGAAGAAAGGTTGGTTTTCAGAACTCGAAATAATTGAAATACACCAAAAAATAAATGATCAAGAAAGGAGAAATACATTACCTGACACAGCAAATATAAACAAATAAAAATAGCCCATCCAAAATGAACCAACTTCAGAAAATGGAAACCCCACCCAACAAAACACTACCCAACAAAACAACCTAATACAAACACAAGAACAAAAGTTAATTTTAAAAAAATTTAAAGAGAATTTTAAACAGTGAAAAGACCACCTTACCATCATTAAGAAACATTGAATGGAGAATTGTTAAGGCAGAGACGAATAAAGTGAATCAAGTACTGACATATATACCAACAAATAACATAACCGATTTAAATGAACTAATTGATGCTGGAGCAAAATTAGTTTGCGAAAACATTGGGATCCCCTCAAAAAACACGAGAGCAAAGTCAAAACCAGGATGGGAATTTCGACTAGAAACTCAGATAAAAAACCTACGAAAACAACTGAAAGTGGTAAAACAAAAGAAAAACGCTGAAATAAATAGGAAAGAGAATACAACGGTACAACTTGAGGAAATACACCAGAAAGTACTTGCAAAAGAAGGAAGGTTAAAGAGATATCGATAAAGGGTAAAACAATACAGACAAAATAGGACATTCCAGAACAATGAAAGAAAATTCTATCAACAATTGGGAGGGGATAACAATAAAACACATCAACAGCCGAATGCGAAAGAAACAGAACGGTTCTGGACTAAAATATGGCAACCAAAACAACATAATGAAAAGGCTGAATGGATAAACCATATCACAAGAGAACTAGAACAACTAGAAGGCCCGAAAGCTGAAATACACACTGATTTACTCAGAACGACACTTAAAAAGGTATCAAACTGGAAAACGCCAGGCCATGATGGAATACATGGTTTCTGGTTCAAGAAGTTCACCTTAATTCACGACAGACTAGTATTAGAAATGAACAAATGCCTACAAACAGCGCACGTACCCGAGTGGATGACTAAAGGAAGGACCACATTGATACAAAAGGACCCAAACAAAGGAACCGCCTCCAACAATTACAGACCCATAACTTGCCTACCAATGATGTGGAAAATATTAACAGCACAAATAAGGGAAGAGATTTACTATTCTTTAACAAGCCACGGATTGTTCCCTGACGAACAGAAAGGATACTACAAAGGATCCAGAGGCACCCTTACTATTCATAATTGCCATGATGCCACTTAACCACATACTCAAAAAATGCACAGCCGGATACAAACTTGGTAGATCACAGGAAAAAGTTAATCATTTAATGTACATGGTCGACATCAAACTTTTTGCAAAAAATGAAAAAGAACTGGAAACCCTAATACACACAGTTAGAATATACAGCCGGGACATAGGAATGGAATTTGGTATAGAAAAATGTGCAATGCTTGTAATGAAAAGTGGCAAACGACATCTAACAGACGGAATCGAACTACCAAACAAGGATAAGATAAAATCACTCGTAGAAAACGAAACCTACAAATACTTGGGCATCTTGGTGGCTGACACCATCAAACAAGCAGAAATGAAAGAAAAAATCCAGAAAGAATACCTCAGAAGAACCAGAAAACTACTCGAGACAAAACTCAATAGCAGAAACCTCATCAAAGGAATAAATACTTGGGCTGTACCTCTCGTTACATATTCCGGACCCTTTCTCAAGTGGACCCGAGAGGAACTTAAACAAATTGACCAAAGGACAAGAAAACTAATGACAATGCATAAGGCTTTGCATCCCAGAGACGACGTTGACAGGCTGTGTGTATCTAGAAAAGAGGGAGGAAAAGGACTTGCCAGCATTGAAGACAGCATTGACACATCCATACATCGACTCGAAAACTATATACAAAAACACGAAGGAGGACTCATTACAGCCACCAGACATGAAACTGAGAACACGATGAACAAAAGAATGACAGTAACTAGGAAACGAAAATGGGAAGGAAAACAACTTCATGGGCGCTTTAAACGACTAATAAACAATATCTCACACGACAAAACTTGGACATGGCTAAGAAAAGGAAACTTTAAGAGAGAAACAGAATCTCTCCTAATAGCAGCACAGGACAACGCCATAAGAACGAATCATATCAAAACGAGAATAGATAAGACGCAACAAAATAGCAAATGCAGGCTATGTGGTGACAGAGATGAAACAATCAATCATATAATAAGCGAATGCATCAAATTAGCACAGCGGGAGTACAAGGCGAGACACGACTGGGTCGGTAAGGTGATTCACTGGGAAATGTGTAAGAAATTTCAATTCGACCATACTAACAAATGGTATATGCACAACCCAGCACCTGTCCTAGAAAATGACTCGCATAAACTCCTATGGGACTTTAATATACAAACGGATCACCTAATCCCGGCCAGGAGACCAGACTTAATAATAATCAACAACAAAAAAAAGAGAACTTGCAAAATAGTCGACTTTGCTGTCCCGACAGACCACAGGATAAAACAGAAAGAAAGTGAAAAGAAGAATAAATACCTCGACCTTGCTAGGGAACTGAAAAAAAAACTGTGGAACATGCAGGTGAAAATTATACCAATTGTAATTGGCGCGTTTGGAACAGTAACTAAGAGATTACTAAAGGGACTAGAGGACTTGGAGGTTGGCGGACGAGTGGATACCATCGAAACTACAGCATTGTTAAGAACTGCCAGAATACTAAGAAGAGTCCTGGAGACTTGAGGAGACTTGCTGTCACTCAGACTTCAGTGAAAAACCATCGGCTTTCGCTGATGTGAAAAGCTCTAATGAGTGAATAATAATAATAATAATAATAATAATAATAATAATAATAATAATAATAATAATAATAATAATAATTACTTTCATAGCAATGATACCATTCAATTATATACTTAGAAAATACACAGAAGACTAAAAAATTTCAAAGTCACAAGAAAAAATGAATCATGTTATATAAATGGGTATATGCCTAAAAATAATAAGAACTAAAAAATTTATTCAAATTGTTAAAAATATACAACCAGGATAAAAGAATAAAATTTGAGATTGAAAAATGTACCATGTTGATAAGGTAAAAAGGGAGAAGATTAACAGCTGAGAGAACAGAAGGAACAAATAAGGAAAACATCAGAAGAGTTGTAGAAAAGGGAAGTAACTGAAAATATCGAAAGCAATCATCATTATCAAACAGCGAATAAATCCGAAGAACAACACTTCTCCAAACCAAACTTTGTAGCAGAAATCTTTAAAAGGAAATAAAACCCTGGCTGGTCTCCCTTGTAAGATACACTCGACCAATCTTAAAAGTGGTAACGGAAAACTCAAACAAATGCACTAAAAGTCCAGGAAATGGAAGACAATGCACAAGGCTTAGTATTCGAGGGATGTCATAGAAAGACATTCTGTGCCAAGAAAAGAAGAACGACGTGAGTATTGCGTAGATGCAATACTTCAAGGACTCGAGGAATAAACAAGAATCTATTTTAGAAAATGAGATTCATAAAATTCTCAAATGGATCAACCAATCCCGGTCAAAAGACAAGACCTGAGTGTTAATTAACAAGAAAAATAATTTCTCATCTAGTTGATTTTGCTGTTCCAGCGGACCACAGAGTGAAAATAAAAGAACACAAAAAGATAGAGAAAGAGCCGAAAAAGCTGTGGAACATAAAGGTGACGTTGATATCAACAGAAGTTGATGTACTAAGAACAATCTCCTTGGGCTTGAAAAAGTGAGTGGTGGAATTTGAATTCTGAGGAATAATCGAGACCATCTGAACCATAGCTAGAGTACTCAGAAGAGTCCTGGAGACCCGAGGAAACTTGCTGTCACCAAACTCCAGTTAAAGACTTCCACAAAAGTTGGTGGGAAAAAATTGCAAGGAATAATAATAATAATAATGTGTAGTGTCCGAAGAAAATCGGGTCAGTAAAATGTCTCTAATCTAAAAAACGTTTTGTGAACTTTTGTATTTTCAAATGAAAAGTTTTTAGTTCCCAAATTTATTTTCAGCTAAACTATTTCGAAATCACGAGAGATTTATTTGAATTTACCGTGCTAATTTCTATATGACTCATGACTTCTCTCAATCGATGAAAAATACGCACCTGAAATAGTCTAAATGTGCTAACTACAGTTACCGACCTCAATACAACCGGAAAGGCATCAGGAGCCTGAACTCATGTAAAATATGACCAACCTCTTCGGAAATAGTCTCAAAATAAGGCAGTAAATATAGATCATAAATGTGATACAGGAAAACCTGAAACTAGCTCAGGGTGTTAGTTTGAGAAATAAGACACAGAATAGCAGGACAACGGCCTTTCTATACGTTAAAAACTTAGGTGGGGTGGTGTGTGTGTATGTTTTTTGTTTTTTTAAGCGTCCCACTGTTCATGAACAGTCACTATGACTGTTCTCGGTCACGTCTGTGTCGGGTGGGCAGATAATGAACAGCCCCTGGGTCTGCTATAGCCACAAAATACTACCCACGATAAAAATGTATCAAAATATGACACGAAGTGGGACCCAAGCAACAAGCTTAGGGTGTCATGATTGGCAGGTGCTCTCCTGATAGCCAACACGGGAGACCTTATCGCCATCCTGCACATGTTGGCTGTTCCTTTTTCGGGTACACGAATGATCAGTTTAGAAACCACACCAACCAGAGACGTAAACACAAAATATGGAATAGGAAAGACAACCAACTTGCACTACACTGCTATTTTAGGAGCAGCTCTACACGAAGAGGATATAGGAAAAGAATGATAGAGATCTGGCAAGAATGTGCTAGTTTTCAGACAACAAGCCAAAGACTTGCAGTTCAAATCAGGACAATAATAAAGAAAGATTGTTTTTCTGACGTTGAAATGCTAGAAATACACCATAAAATAAATAATGAACAAGATAGTAATACAGTAGCTGACACATCAGGTATTAACAAAGCAAAACAGCCGAATCGAAATGAACCGCTAACATCGGAAAAGGGAAACACCACACAACCAAAGAACGCACAACCAAACAACCACAGCAAACATTAACACAAGAATAAAATATGAATTTAGAAAATGTAAAGAGAATTATGGGCAGTGAAAAGACTACCTTACCATTATTAAGAAACATAGAATGGAGGACAGTCAAGGCGGAAAACGAATAATATAACCAAATTAAACGAACTAATCTGTGCAGGGATACTATTAGTTTTTGAGAAAATTGGGATCCCTTCAAAAAGCACGTCGAAAAAATCGAAACCAGGTTGGAAAATTCGACTGGAAACGCAGATAAAAAATCTACGAAAACAGGCCAAAATAATAAAACAAAGAAAAGACGCTGGAACTGGTAGAGAAAAAAGGAAAAGGCAACACAAGAAAAATTAACAATACAACTTGAGGAAATAAACCAGAAAGTTGTGGCGAAGAAAGAATATTAAAAAGATATCGACAAAGGGTAAAACAATACAGACAAAATAGGACTTTCCTAGACAACGAAAAGAAATGCTACCAACAAGTGGGAGGAGATAATACGAAAGCATACCAACGACTGGATGCAAGAGAAACCGAACAATTTTGGACTAAAATATGCCAACATCGAAAAGCACGAAGGAAGACTAAATTACATCCACCAGAAACAATACTGACAATACGAAAGCCAACTGAATGACTCTAACTAGAAAACAAAAATGGGAAGAAAAACAACTCTGTGGGCCTTTTAAACGACTAATAAATAACATCTACTCGAGAAAACCTGGACGTGGTTAAGAAACCTTAAGAGAGAAACAGAATCTCTCCTTATAGCAGCACGAAACAACGCCATAAGAACCAATCATATCAAAGCAAGAATAGATAACTGATGTCTATAGTGCTTGGAGCACTAGAACAGTTTTCCATGACTTACCTGGATGAGGGATAGAGCAGCATTAGTACCAAAAGCCGTCAGAATAACGGATGGAGTATGGGCGATAGCCTCAAGGGATGAGTCAGAGCTATCCCAGGTGTGTGTAGGGAAATATCCAAAGACTATTAAAATAATCCCTCCATTGTCCACTCTACGGGTGCCACTAGGCTGTGGGGTTTATGGGGATACTATCACCCTTCCGCCTTATTATCAGACTGAAGAAAAATTGACAGAAGGAGGAAAAAGCTTCGCTGAAGCAAAGATCCCAAGAGGTATTTTTCAAGGAGATGCACAATCACCGTTACTATTCATAATTGCCATTATGCAACTCAGACAACATACTCAGAAAATGCACAGCCCGATACAAATTTAATAGATTGCGGGAAAAGATGAACCACCTAATGTATATGGATGACATCAAACTATTTGCAAAAAAATGAAAAAGACCTGGAAACTAATACACGCAGTTAGAATATACATTCAGGACATATGAATGGAATTTGGTATAGAAAAATGTGCCTTGCTAGTAATGAAAAGCAGCAAACGACATCTGACAAACGGAATGGGACAACCAAGTCAAGACAAGATTAGAATGCTCGGAGAAAAGGAAACCTACAAATATTTGGGCATCTTGGAAGCTGACACCATTTAACAAGTAGAAGTGAAAGATAAAATTAAGAAAGAATATCTCAGAAGAACTAGAAAGCTACTCGAGACAAACTTTCTAGCAGAAACCTTATCAAAGGAATAAATACCTGGGCTGTACCCCTCGTTAGATAATCTGGACATTTTGTGAAGTGGACCACAGAAGAACTTAATTAAATGCAACAAAAAACAAAGAAACTAATGATCATGCATAAGGCACTACACCCCAGAGACGACATTGACAGACTATCTGTATCAAGAAAAGAGGGAGGAAGAGGACTTGCCAGCATTGAAGACAGTGTTGATGCATCGATACAACGACTCGCGGACTACATAGAAAAACACGAAAAAGGAATGATTACAGCCATCAAAAACGATACTGACAACATGAAGACCAACAGAATGACAACAACTAGGAAACAAAAATGGGAAGAAAAACAACTCTATGGGTGCTTTAAAAGACTAATAAACAACATCTCGCATGAGAACGTGCTGTCGACGTGGCTAAATAAAGGAAACTTTAAGAGAGAAACAGATCTCTCCTAATAGCAGCACAAAACAACGCCATAAGAACCAATCAAATCAGAGCGAGGATCGATAAGACACGACAAAATAGCGAATGTAGGCTACGTGGTGATAGAGGCGAAACGATCTATCACATAATAAGCAAATGCAGCAAATTACCACAGAAGGAGTATAAGGGTAGACACGACTGGGTTGCAAGGTGATCTCCTGTGAGATGTGCAAGAAATTTTAATTTGACCATACGAACAAATGGTATATGCTTGACCCAGCTTCTGTCCATAAACTTCTGTGGGACTTTGACATACGAACGGATCACCTAATCACGGCCAGGAGACCAGACTTTATTATAATCAACAACAACAAAAAAGCCAACTTGCAAAATTGTGGACTTTGCTGTACCGTCTGATCACTGAATAAAACAGAAAGAAAGTGAAAAGAAGAATAAGTACCTCGACCTTTGCTAGGGAATTGAAAAGACTAAGGAACGTGAAGGTGACGATAATACCAATCGTTATTGGTGCATTCGGTACAGTAACTAAAGGATTATCAAAGGGACTGGAGGACTTGGAAGTTGGAGGACGAGTGGAAACCATCCAAACTACAGTATTTTTGAGAACGACCAGAATACTGAGAAGAGTCCTGGAGACTTGAGGAGATTTGCTGTCACTCAAACTCCAGGGGAAAGCCATCTGCTAACGCTGATGTGAAAAACTCTCAAGGAGTAAACAATAATAATAGTAATAATAATGATAAATTTGACCATGCCAACAAATGGTATATGCACAACCCAGCACCTGTCCTAGAAAATGACAGTCACAAACTCCTGTTGGACTTTGATATACAAACGGATCACCTAATCTCAGCCCGAAGACCAGATCTTATAATAATCAACAAAAAAAAAAAAAAAAAAAGAAAAAAGAAAATCTGCGAAATTGTCGACTTTGCTGTCCCGGCAGACCACAAAATAAAACTGAAAGAATGTGAAAAGAAAGATAAGTACCTTGACCTTGCTAGAGAATTGGAAAAACTATGGAACATGAAGGTGACAATTATACCAATTGTGATTGGTGCCTTTGGAACGGTAACTAAAGGATCATTAAAGGGTCTGGAAGATTTAGAAATTGACGACCGAGTGGAGACCATCCAAACAACAACATTATTGAAAACGGCCAGAATACGGAGAAGAGTCCTGGAGACTTGAGGAGACTTGCTGTCACCTAAACTCCAGTGAAAGACCATCAGCTTACGCTGATGTGAAAAAATCTAATGAGTAATAAATAATAATAATAATAATAATAATAATAATAATAATAATAATAATAATAATAATGATGATGTTTCCTGGATCTGGTGAAAAAACTGTTGAAGATGGAGATGAATTTGATGTTAATTGCAATTGGAGCTTATCAAACGGTTTCAAAAGGAACTGAAAAAGGGAGGAAACTTGAGTTCAGATGAGGAATCAAGACCATACAAATCACAGAACTGTAAAAATCAATCTTGCAGATTCTCGCTCTTACTCAGACTCCAGTGAAAAACTTTCACTTTGAGATGACACGGAAAAGGAGTCCAATAATAACAATAATAATGAAAAATTCGAGGAGGTGTGATGCATTTTTTGAAGCTCCAAAAAAACTTACAATGTTTCCTTGCTTAACAGATCTTAATGTAAGTATTCGTCGTAGAATCTAATAATATATACTAGATATTATTACTGATAATTCTTTTTTTTTAGTAATTTTGATATATTTCAATATTTATGACGTAAAATTTTAAATATCTAGTATATAAACTTAATTTTCAATATTTAATGTGTAAATTTAATGTAGTTCTTAATTGAAACATTTAATTCAAATTTAATTCATTAGCATTTTAAATTATTATTTACATCATAAATTTATCAATTATAGTTTTAGGCATCTATCTGTTTTTACTTGCGTTGTTATTTGATTATTGAATAAAATTCTTTTTGGGAAAACTAGCTAGTTGCTAATGTTTATTTCTGTTCATTCTGATAGTGTTATTAAGTAAATAATTTTGTAAATTTTATCCGTAATTTAGTTTTCATTTTAATATTATTCATAATCATACGGTATGTGAAATGTAAAAATATAATTGACTGTAAAGACAAATTCATCAACTTCAAAGTAAATTTGATGTAGTTTTTTTTTAAAATATTATCATATGAATTTACTATGGTGTTTAATTCTAATATATCATTCAAATCTAATTAATAACCAGGACACGGTCACCTCTTCTTGGGAAGACATGGACCTGGAGGTGACTGTGTCCTCCATAAACAGTACGGATATAAGTTGCATGATATTCAGGTTAATTGGCCCCGCAATTGCCATGACTAGTTTATTTAGCATCACTTGTGTGTGATGTCAGTTGTTGGCTTAGTTGAAGAATTTCGGCTCTGCAATCTGTGGTCGCTAGTTCGATCTCCAGTGGTGAAGATCATGGTATACACTGCTGATGAGACCAAATAAGGTCGAAACAACAGTGCAGTGTTCCCATATGTCATGCGAAAGTGTTCGTCCGATTTTCTGGTCATGATAATTCAATTCACAATATTAGTTGAAGATGCGCCGAGTGAAATGGTTTCAGATATTGCATTAATCTTTTATTGTTGATGTTTTTCTTCAATCTCTATAGAATTAGAAACAAAAGAAAAATGCTTTATATATCTTCTAGATTGAAGCTTGCAATTATGTAGTCAGTTTCAATATTCCTACTTTCTACATTATAGAATATATTAAGGGATTTGCTTGATCCCTCGGTGTTGCATTGCTGATCAATTTTTTCAGTTGATTTTTTCTGGATGTTAAGGAGTTTCTATTGAGTTTGACTGAGAGAAGTTTGAATGTGTTTTCTGGTCTTTCATTGTTCATTTTGGTTTTGGAATTGGTTTTTCTAGTTTGATCAATGAGAACGTCTGGTTTTTGTTTGATTGGTTCTGAATTTTTGGAAGACTAGTTTTATCATATTTACCAACCCCTCCGCTCGCGTAGGATATGAAACAAGGTTAATTTTTAAGCGGAGTTTAACAGGTTTGAATTCAGAGTATTCCTTCTCCTAGACTAGTTGCCTCACCAAGGCTGAAGAAATCAGTCTATCCTACTATTTACCCATAGCTGGAGGGAGAATAATTGGATTCATACCTTTCATAAGGGTATTAGTGGTATGTGAAATGCAATCAATCTCGTACAGGATTTGAACTCGTGTTGTCGTGTCCATTTCCTACGACGATAAGAATTACACCACGGGCACCTCCACACAAGACAAGTTTTATAGTCTGTCTTTTTTGGTGGTTTTTGGTGGATCTATGTGAACCTAGTTTTGTTGGAGATTTTCTATCTTTTGGAGGAGTGTTCTGTTTGAGCGATTGATTTTGTGTACGTTTTTTTTTCTTTGATTTTCAATTTTTCGTAAGATTCTTTAGTTATGTATGTGCTTCGGCAGCTCTGATGTTATAATTTCTGCAGTGTTCAAACGTAGCTTTTATTTCATGAATGAAACTTTCAAAATTGCCCAGTTCCTGCGGAATTAATTTTTTGATAATTCGATAATATTTGTTCTCCTGAAGGTGCGGAGTTTTTCCTCGGGGTGCATGGAAATAGAAGTGCAACTATCTTCCCTACTTCATGGTAAGGAATGTTATCTTTATGTTTTATTGCCAGTACAACGTGACATGGTAGCTCTAAGTTAGAAAGAAAACAAGAGGCTTATTTCTGAGGAAGGAGAGTGAGAAGAAAAAATTATAAGAAAAAAGTACCGACATAGAGTCTATGGGAGCGGGGCAGCTGACCTCTGAGTGACGTAGGCCAAGGTGCTTGTGGGTCAATCTGTTACGAGTGAGTGAATAGGCTAATTAAAAATAACTAGAAAAAAAACCGGAGGTGCCAAATCTGTGCAAGTGTGGAATCACCGAAAACGGATATCGTCCTCCCTCCGATACCTGGCGGAAGTAAGGGGACGATTCGGTTCGAGGGGTTTGGATAGGAGACATGTCGAGGCAAAGACAGGCAGTTGAACGCCAGCCGGGAGAATGTTAGGACTGACAAATATCTACGTGACTCATTTTTGGGGTGGGCTCCGAAATGGTGTCTCACGCACCAGACGCGAACATGTGAAGACAAAGCCAGTGTACAAGCATGTTAGAACTACAACAGAAAACCATGAAGAAAATTCAAGGTCTGTGTCCGCTCTCTTTTTCTCTTCATGATATGTTTCTCTTTGTCCAGTTAACGTGGTCGACTCATCTTTCATACCCTCTTTCCCTCTCTCGGTGATTACTTACAAATTAAAGTAGTGAATAAAAATTTGCGTAGTGAATTAACGTAGAGTTTTCTATGTTCGTCAACTTTTCCCACGGTGGGGTCACAACAAGGTCAGACTACTACTTAAGACATCTCAATACGGTCATTAACATGTTCGAGCACGTGGTGGTACAAATGTCTATTCGTTACCGTTATAGTACACCAGAACTTCTCTCTCTAGTTTCCAGCTCATACAACATTTGGTATAGAGAGTATTATTTGACTGGAATGTTATTGAACTTAGTCATTTTAAGTAGAAAGTCAACCTGTTTCTTCTGTTCCACTTCTATGAGTAGAGTTTTGTTAGTTTGATATTTTAACGGATTTTGGTCTTAAATTCTTTGATAACACATTTTCAATAATGAAGGGTGATAGGTTTAAATTCTCTGGTATCACCTTTTCAATTTTGAAGGCTTGTGATAAGTGAGCTGTTAGTAGATTCAGTGGTTATGAATCTTGGGAAAGATAAATTTGCTTAATTGTCTGAAAGATCTTATTCACAGAGGTTATATTTAAGTTTTTTACTTGAATTTGCTATATGTTTTTGTTCGTTTTTTTTTTCGCCGTATCTGTGCTCTTTTGCCCACCATAGAGAGAGTCAAGTCTCTTAACCATACGGTTACCGGATTAAGGACTGCTCAACAACCAGGATCCTGTTCTCAAGCATTACGAGTCACTAACCACGGCTAACCGGTGGCCCCGATGAGGGAGTCTCACTCCTATGAACAGGTGGAATCGCAGTATTCTACTGTTCCAGCTATCTGGGAAGACAGAAAGTATCAAAAGAGGCCTAATCAAACTAGAATTGACCAACAAAATAACCGCAATAGGACTAACAAAATACTTTGACTTTATAGCAGATTAGATGCTTGCGTTAGTAATTATACACAAGAAGCAAAAGAAAAATTATTCATTTGGTAAAGAAAGTAATGAATTTGCTAATCAATTCGATCTTACATCGGAAGAAATGGACATAAAAAATTAAAAAAATACAGGCTGCAAAAACATAAGGAAAAAAAAAGCAAAAACACAATCAATTAAAAAACGTCTAGGAACATTAACCTTTACATGGACGATACGCACAAAGAAATAGAAATGCTGATATAGATAATGTAAAAACTAATCAATGAATGAAAAGTGCTGGACAGAATCAGAGACAGCTTAATAATAGCAGCAGAGCCTACCAACTATAAACTATAAAGCCAACATGGAGGTGCCCGTGGTGTAATGGTTATCGTCGTAGGAAATGGACACGGCGACACATCCTGGACAAGACTGATTGCATTTTACATAGCACTAATACCCTTGGGAAAGATATGAATCCAATTATTCTCCCTCCAGCTATGGGTAAATAGTAGGGCAGACTGGGTTCTTCAGCCTTGTCAAGGAGAAGGAAAACTCTGAATTCAAACCGCTTAAAAATTGACCTTGTGTCATATCCTGCTCGAGCGGAGGGGTTGGGAAATATAAGACCAACATTATAAAAACAGATGAAACCCAATACGTTGATTGTGTGAAGAAGAACTGGACCAATTGATTACTAAGTGTCTGGTTGCCTAATACTAACTGCAGTAGAATATAAAGAAAGGCATGATAGAATATGACATGACATTTATTGGAAAGTATGTCAATACTGTTATATAGCCGTAATATAAATACAAGCGGACTCCGTTGTTCAGGTACGAACGGTTTTATCAACTTCTTGAATTCGGTTCTTCGACATGAGGAGAGAGACAATTCTTTAAAATCTTTCGTAATCATACAATGCTAACAACACCCCCAACGTTCGGCACGTCTCGTTGTGTTTTAGATTTCAATTCATCTTCGCTGGTCGGGACCCGAAAAACTTAACCGCCGCCGCCGCCGCCGCCGCTGCAACGGTAGAAAACTCAACTCAATGGCAGAGAACTCAATTGTCTGCCTGCATGGTACAATCTCGACTTTCAACTACATGGTCGGACTTCAACTTCTCAACACCATGATCGAACCCCAACTTCTCAACACCTTAGTCGGGCCTCAACTTCTCAACACCATGGTCGGACCTCAACTTCTCCACATCATAGTCGGACCCCAACTTCTCAACACCATGGTCGGGCCTCAACTGAACCTTTTTCAAAATCTTCCAAATTCTCAGCCCATCTCTTCTGGGCATGACGTCATCCTCACTCCAGCCTCATTTCCTGTCAGGGGTTTATTAAGACAATGGTGATTGTCATATCCTTTGCGCACGAGCGTAAACTGCACCAATTGACTACACACCTAAACCCTGAACCTGAATAGTTCAAAGCCTAACCAAACTGAATGATAAAGATATAATTAAAATGATTAGAATAAAAAAAATCATTCCTTAATTATATAACAAATACTATGGAATATTGTATTGCGAAAAATGGTGAAAACATCAAGCAGAAACAACAATAGAAGCAAAAGAGCTACAATTCTCTTGGACTTTGCTATCCAAACTAATAGAAAAGTAAAGAGCAATAGAGCAGGTATATTGTTAAAGAACTATAAAAGAAAACATGCTTTCTAATTGATATCAATCAAATAATGTTATGAAAAAGTAAGTATGAAGATGTGAAAATAGAAATTGAGAAAATGTGACACGTTAAAACTACTTCCGTGCCTCTAATAGTGGGAGCACTTGGTATGATAAAGAAAGGTAGAGATAAAAACATTAACAAGATACTTTGCAGTCACTGCCTTTATGAAATCAGGAAAAAATCCTTTGTGGAACTGCTCTTCTGCTCAAGAAAGTCCAATCAATATGACATAAAAAATTGCACAAAAGAGGCAACAAAATTATAAATACATAGAATGCACATCATCACTTCCTATTCTTACCAAAAGTCTTAAGTGAAAATCCGGTGAAGGATTCAAAAAACAGAAAGTAAAACTGAAGATTAATAACTACTACTACTAATAGTAATAATAATGATAACAGAACAACCAAACCAAGAAAAAATCAGAACACTCGGAGAAAACTTTCAAGTATTTGACAATATAAGAAGCAGACACTATCAAACATGTGGAGATAAAAGAAAAATTTAAAAAAGAGTATTTCAGGCGAACGAGAAAACTTCTAGAAATCAAACTAAATAAAAGGAATCTCCTCAAAGAGATAAACATTTGGGTTGTCCCGCTTTCGAAATGGACGAGGGAAGAATTTAAAGAAATGGACCAGAGAACAATAAAACTAATGACGATGTATAAATTCTAAGATCCGAGAGATGACAGACAGACTATAAATGTCAAGAAAATAAGGAAGAAATAGACGCGTCGTAATTGAAAATAGCGTAGATACACTGATACGAAGACTCGAAAACTACATAAAAAAGAGCAAAAATAGACTAATTACAGCGACCAGAAACAGCACTGACAACATAATGATCATCAGAACAACAAGAACTATGAAACAGAAATGGAAAAAAAAAACCAATTATATGAATATTTCAAGCAACAAAGAGGCAAAATCTCACGCGAGAAGACTCGGACATAGTAAAGAAAGGGAAACCTTTAGAGATATTGAATCTCTTTTCAAACAGCACAAAGTAACGCCATAACGTCCAACCATGTTAAAGCAAAATAGATAAGATGATAGAGACGAAACGATTAATCGCATAATAAGCGAAAGCAGAAAAAGGTTAGACTGTGACGAAACCCCCCCCCCCGAATACGTCAACTTCTTCGAACCATTTCGATCAACTAGTGGTTCCGATGGGGGTATCGCACATTTCTTCACGGCTACAAGAAATACAATCAAGGGAGTGGGAGGAAAGAACAAAGAACAAACGAACAATATGAGCTTGGGTTAACTCAAAGTGCAAGAAGAGGAGTTATGTAACATTGCGTTCCCTTGCGCATATGTAGACTAATTCTTGCGTGGATTTCAAGCAAAAATTCTACAACCCACGAGGAGAGCTGACTCATCTTGACTGGTCTTCCCTCACTGCAGCTGGACCTTATCTCATCCGACTGGTCTCTCAGATGTCCGGTGTCGACTGCCTCTGCCACTCTTCGTCGCCCGTCGCCAACTGCCTTCTCTGAGTTCCCTTGTCCAACTCCTCTCGCGTTCCCTTACCCACTTCCAGTCACGTCGAGATCGCGGGCTCAGGCCTTTGTTTGGTTTCGGACAAAGGGATCGTCTGCTTGGCAGACCACCTACATAGTGTTACAAGACTAGACACGATTGGGTGGGGAAGGTGATTCACTGGGAATCGTGAAAGAAACTGAAATTTGACCATGCAAACAAATGGTGTATGCACAACCCAGAATCTGTCCAGGAGAATGAGACACACTAAATCCTTGGCCAGACGACCAAACGACCAGACCTAGTGATTGATAACAACAAAAAAAATGAACCTGTAAAATAATGGAGTTTTGCCGTCCTGGCTGATCACAAAATGAAAATGGAAGAAAGTTAAAAGAAAGATAGCGTAGTCTGTGTCTCTGATAGTTTGTGCGGGGTATCGTCTGCTTCTGTTTTCCTGCGTGAAGCCATTTTCTTTAATTAAATCTATCGACGTTCGAAGTACTTAGTTTAGACATATTATGAACCGGTATAGGGCTAGTGTAACCCCGTGCAGAACACCTGTGACAATGTCAAAGAAGTCTGTGTCACCGTCCGGTGAGCGAACTTTTACTTTCGTGGTTTTGTAGAGCATCATTATGGTTGCGTTCCAATACGCAATCGCATAGAACCCAAAATTGAGAAGATACTAATAAAGAATCAAAATGACTTTCGGATAAATCGATCCACGACATCACAAATTTTGACTATCTGTCGAATTTTAGAAGGTTTACGTGTAAAAAACTTAGAGGCTACAATATTATTCGTCGACTTCTCCAAAGCCTTTCCCTCCATACACAAAAGGAAGATGGAGCAAATACTACTCGCCTACGGACGAACCAAAGAAACCGTCGCAACCATAATGAAGCTATATAAAAACACGAAAGTAAAAGTCCGCTCCATGGATGGAGACACAGACTGCTTCGACATTGTAGCAGGTGTGCTGCAAGGAGACACATGAGCCCCATACCTGTTTATCATCTGCCTAGACTACGTGCTTAAAACATCTATTGATAAAATGAAAGGAAACGGTTTCAAGCTGACAAAAGAAAAAAGCAGAAGATACCATGTACAAACAATTACGGACGCGGACTACGCCGATGAGATAACACTTCTGGCAAATACACCCACCTAAGCCAAAAACTTGCTACATAGTCTGGAACGAGTAGCTGCTGGCATAGGCCTCCATGTCAATGCAGACAAGACGGAACACATGTGCTTTAATCAAAGAGGCAACATCTCCATACTGAATGGTAGTTCTCTGAAACAAGTGGACAAGTTCACCTACCTAGGAAGCAGTGTCTCGTCAATCGAGACAGACATCACCACGCAACTAGCAAAGGCATGAACAGCTATTGATAGGCTATCGGTCACATGGAAGTCAGACCTGACTGATAAAGTAAAACGCAGTTTTTGCAAATAGCAGTCGTGTCGCTACTGCTATATGTATTCACAATATAGACGCTAACTAAACGTATGGAGAAAAAGCTTGGCGGCACTTACACAAGAATGCTACGAGCGATATTGAACAAGTCACGGAGTCAGCACCCGACAAAGCAGCAGTTGTACGGCCATCTACTACCCATCACGAAAGCTATCCAAGTTAGACGAACCAGACATGCGGGACACTGCTAGAGAAGTGGGGACGAACTCATAAGAGAATACTCCAGTGGACCCCTTCACATGGACGAGCAACTAGCAAAGGCATGAACAGCTATTGATAGGCTATCGGTCACATGGAAGTCAGACCTGACTGATAAAGTAAAACGCAGTTTTTGCAAATAGCAGTCGTGTCGCTACTGCTATATGTATTCACAACATAGACGCTAACTAAACGTATGGAGAAAAAGCTTGGCGGCACTTACACAAGAATGCTACGAGCGATATTGAACAAGTCACGGAGTCAGCACCCGACAAAGCAGCAGTTGTACGGCCATCTACTACCCATCACGAAAGCTATCCAAGTTAGACGAACCAGACATGCGGGACACTGCTAGAGAAGTGGGGACGAACTCATAAGAGAATACTCCAGAGGACCCCTTCACATGGACGAGCAAAGGCAGGACGACAAGCTAGAACCTGTATACAACAGCTCAGTGCCGATACCAGATGTAGCCTGGAAGACCTACCGGGAGCGATGCATGATAGAGACGGGTGGCGAGAGAGGGTTAGGGAGATCCGTGCTGGCGGTGTGATGATGATGATGGGCTTGAAGTATTTGCTCCATTTTCCCTTTGTCTATGGAGTCAAATAAGAGTGTGGCTTCAACGTTTTTTGCCCGAACCCCTTCTAATGAATCCAAATAACGTTGAACATTCGAGATATGACGATATAAGCTTAAACCACAATATCCGCTGAAAGTAAAATGGGATAGTTGGACTTTAACCATTGAAAAATTACAAAGATTTTTTTTGTGATGGAAACGTCTCACGATCAAAACTTTACAAATGTAGCTCCCAGCATCTATAATTCCGTGACAATAAAACTACTCTCAAACCGGAAAGGCAAAAGCAGGCGATAAACAAACATGTGGCCACCATAATAACTCAGTTATATCTTGTTCACAGATTCTCTAATGGAGGAGAGTATTATAAGAAACATACTAACGTAAAACATTCATAACCATGGGATGCACACAGCATGTGAAACAAGGCGGATGAATCCCCAAAAGGATCAACAGCGAGGTTCACTTGATGTTGGGCAAAGAAATCTTATAAGACAGTTTAATTATTCAAATAGAACAGAAATTGTGAAGGAAAGAAATAAAGTTTCCAATCTGCATCCTTTTCAGACTTTATAATCCTAAAGTTGAATCGTTCCAAGCCAGAGTTTCTCAAACTTTTTAGTTGATACATCCCTTGTAAAAAATCTAATTTCCATTCACTCGAAATAAATAAATAGAATATCAAATTATAAAACAAAACTGATTTATCAATATTTGATAAAATTTCCATGGGAAAAGAATCAGTAAATGATGAAGGCAAATGTACTTTTGATTCTTGAATTATTTTTGATGGGATCGCTTGATTTTTAATGGTATCATTTGATTTTTAATGGGATCGCTTGATTTTTAATGGGATTGCTTGATTTAGTGGAAACTGAGAAAATTACAGATATTAGGTCGCACGTTTATTAGTTTGAGCCAAAAATCACCACGTTTTATGTTCACTTTTCTGTATAATTAGTAAATAATGCACATATCAAAATCGAGATTCCACTTTATACGAATTTAGAAAAACTAATAAAATAGGCTCAACAGTTGCACAAAGCCTTGAATATTTTGTTGTAGTTTTTTTTTGTTCATTCAGTAAAATCCAATTTATAAATACAAACTAGCAGAATCACCCCCGTGTACTTCTATGCTTTTATTCCCCAGCCAAAATTGTTTGCGCCTCAGAATTCAAGTGAGGAGCCCCCCACTTGGTGTAGTTGGTAACGTGATGGACGGTAACAAGCGAGTTCAATCTCGAATCGTGCAATTACGTTCACTTTCGGACTAATACCCTTTGGAAAGGTGTGAAATTATTTATCTCCAAGCAATGACTTAAATAGAATCCCTATTGTTCTTCTACGAGGATGGCTTTACCATAAAATAACCAACAAAGTTTGATATGCCATAAAACAAAGAAATTAAACCAAACCGACCACAGAATTCTATATGGACCACTTTGAAAAGCCCTGCTCTAAACCTAAAAAAACAGGCAACTTTATTTCTCTGTATTCTAATCAATTTTACCTAAAAGAATACTAAATTCGAAAGATTATAAAAAATAGTGAAGTCAAGAGACCCCATATAAACGATCCTATATGTAAAGAGAAAGTTGGACTTGAACCCAATTAAAACTTTATTGGGTTACATGAGAAGGAAAGGAAGTTTTTGCAATGCTTAAAGTTAGCACCCGACATAAACAACAAATGCCATACCCACGGTATCGGTGCCATCATCTCTTTTAAATGGTAATAAACTGAAACTACTTTCCCTGGAAGAATACAATATTACCCCAGTGACAGAATCATCGGTAATAATCAACTTCTGGGTCTTGTTGAGATGATATCGCCACCTGGGACTCAAATTGCAGATTCAAGTATCATGTTTGGCAGGTGCTCCTACGATGGTTAACATTAAGGGTCAAATGTTGACTATTCTTTCGGTTTCTTTGTTTAATGGAATGTCTACCGTCATTGGTTATTAAATGCCAAATCCATCCTTTAAGAATAACAGTTGTGGTACAATTTAACAAATAAATGGGGAGATAAAGAAAATCCGAAATTGAATGTATTAGCGCAAGTGGAGTTCAAACTCGCTCACTACAATGTCACAGTCCATTTCTCTAGTTAATGAGCTGCGGAAAATTTCCCGTTTACTAGATTTTCTCAGGAACAAAAAAAAGAACCCATTCATAGCCCTCGTGATTACCTGTGCATTAAAAACGCAGGAAGCTCGAAAAAGAAATGGAACTTAGTGCACATCTAAAAATTAGAAATAAAAATTCTATTAAAATCTTCTCTTTAAGTTTATTGCCAAATGTATTACAATTGTGGCCTATCTTTTATGTACTTTTAACATTAGTTTCTGTATATTTCGATTATAACCATCTTAAATGAACACTGGTCAGGCCAAGGGATTGTAAAAAGTCAGTCAGACATTTTCTGTTATGTTTGTTGTGGCTTCATAAATAAATTTAACAGTGAAATATGACAACACACAAGCGCGCATGTGCATCCACATATACATACCCAATGTACGACTGGTTGGTGAAAAGAAAGATTTTATTTCCTATTTGTAGCGTTAATGTTTAGGAGAAAGGAAAATGATTACTTTATAGATAGCAATATTTTCACTGTCAGTATTAAAGGCTTTTCTTAAGCACACACACACACACACATACACACACATACACACACACACACACATACACGAAACCCCACACACACATATATGAGTATATATATATATATATATATATATATATATATATACACTGTTGCTTATCATGACTCGTAGACCCGTACTACGTTATAATATATTGTCTGTTTCTATTCCTTCCAAAAATGTTCCACAACCAACTGTCAGTAATCTCGTGTAAACATATATACCCCATCGAACTATGACATTTGATGAAAATCACGATGTTTATCATGAAAAATAAACTGAAAATATTGTATGATGTTCAGTAATATCTTTAAATAGAAAAGGTGCTCCAGCAACAGATACTCAGTTTGACTTGTCATTTTGGATTTTATCTTTTTCATTGAAGATAAAAAATCTTTTCTTCAAAAATTCTAACCTTGTATGTAAGGCTTTGAAATCTTAGAAATGATTGCTGTCTTTGTCTACCTTGGAAGCAGTTTCCGTTTTCTATATTGATCAGCTTGAATAACATAAGAAAAATCATCTTCAATGAAAACGATTTGATATAATTTTACACAGGTTTCCGTCTTGTATTAATACAATTTCTTTAAAAAGACACGTGAGGAAAGGATTATGCCAAGTAATTGAAGAATTTAAATGTTTGCCAAAATTCAAGTTGAAAATAGTGAGTGTATGCAGGAAGAGTTTAAAAATCATTGTAGTACACTAGTCAGAGTCCTGATCTCGCAAGTCATGAGGAGTATTGTCATTTAATATCTGTGAATACAGTTATATGTCGCAGTAGTAATTTATTAAGCTTAGATTTTTTGATGCGAGGATAGAAGAGTGTATTTAATCAACTCTTCGGTTACGACCAGGATGTGACTCAAGGTTAATTCTAATTCGGGGTAAAGCTTGTTGGAATTAAGAGTTTTCCTTCTCCCAGACTGATTACCCAACAAAAAGTAAAGAACATAGTCTGTTTTACTATTCCTCCATACTGGAGGAAATAATGGATTCATGCCTTTTCTAAGGTTACTTAGACGAAATGAAACGTGAACAGCCTTGCCCTGGATTTGAAGTCGAGTCACTGATTCCATTTCTTACGACAATAATTATTATGTTAAGCGCAATATTGAGTTTATGTGACTGAAAGCGTACTGATTGTGTCCGTGAGAGAGTAGGCATCTGTGAGTGAAAATTCAGTCATTGAGTGACAGTCTGCTCGTGAGTGAGTCTGAAATGTGTGTGTACTTTTGTGTGAGTGAGTTTGATGTGATTGTGAGAGTATTAGTGAATAAGTGAGGGCTATGAGTGAGAGTGCATGATTGTTCTAGAGCGAATAGATATGTAATAATTGAGTAAATGTTTGTGCTTGAGTGCGTGTGGGTATGCAATAGGTAAATGTCTCTGTGTGAGTGATTACGGTTGCTGTGAATAAATGTCAGTGTTCATGAATATGATTTAGATTATGAATTAATATTTCTCGATGCATTCATCATTCAAATTAATCTCTTAGTGTCTCCTGACATCAACAAGGTCTGCCATAGACTTATGAGATTTCCTAATAGTTATCGGCTAAAAAGACTTATTTTAATATTTTAAAAAAGCTGTTTAGATGAGCAGCTGGGGTATAAAAGACACTACCAACTAGTAAAGATTTATTCAACTGAAGGTAAAAATCGATGATTATCAAAGAAGAAAAGAGTAGGTCATATCTCACCACGAAAGCGAAAAAAAAAAAAAATTGCCGGTTTACTTAAATAGGCAATTGCCCTGTGAGAAGAGCTTAGAATACGATGACTGCATCCGCTTCAGAAGGGTAAGACCCCTCTCCAACTGTATCCCTCGCAGAAGAATAAGCCCCCCCCAACTGCAACTCTTGCAAAAGGGTAAGACCTCTCCCGAACTGTATCCCTTGCAGAAGAGTAAGACTCCTCACCAATTGTATCAGTTGCAGATTGGTAAGACTCCCCACAAACTGTGAAGCAAAACTTAGTAAATGAACACTTACTGTTAAGTCAAGCGTAAAGCGCCAGTTCTTATCAAATCATTAAAGTTAATCAATGAGAATGTCCATTACTTCAATGAGTAAATGGTTAGGAACAGCAGAAACTGTAAGCGATCAGAGAGATCTGTGTACAAGTCTAATCAAAGCTTACTACATAACAAGCGTCAATATTTTGGAGGTGCCCGTGGTGTAAATGTTATCGTCGTAGGAAATGAACACGGTGACACGAGTTCAAATCCTGGACGAGAGTGATAGCATTTCACATAGCACTAATACCCTTGGGAAAGGTATGAATCCAATTATTCTCCCTCCAGCTATGGGTAAATAGTAGGGCAGACTAGGTTCTTCAGCCTTGGTTAGGCAACTAGTCTAGGAGAAGGAAAACTCTGAATTCAAACCTGTTAAACTCCGCTTAAAAATTGACCTTGTGTCATATCCTGCCCGAGCGGAGGGGTTGGTAAATAGGATAACAAGTGTCAATATTAAAGCTAATTGTATACAAGCAAGAAATAAAGATCTTTTCCCACAGGGAATAAGTTAAACTGCATGTCAGTGTAGTGATTAAGAATTGTTTCAGTGTGCTTGATTTAAATTTTTAGGCCTTTTAATGCTCAAGTTTTTCATGTTTGTCCTTAATTCATAATTTTTTAAACTTTTAATTACCAGCGTGTTTTTCCTTTGAAAATTCTACGCTTAAAAAACATAGAGTCAAGTTATCTATATACGAAGCCATTTACGTTTTAAATTCTCCGCTTCGTCTTCATTCACTGATTTTATTGATTAAAACGACTAACGACCTGCCGAATAATTCCACATTTGACAACTTGCCAGAGACACTTAAAAAAATATCGACGCATTTCACGGAGTAATGATTTGTAAAATAACTTCCTATGCGTACATAGAAAATCCAAGTAAAGCATAGCTTCGTATCAACCCATTGCTTAGTGAATAAGCCTGCAGTTTAGAGCTTTGACTTTATCTCCTTAATGAAAGGTATGAAAAGAGCTGAAGATAAAAACAGACATAATTGCAGTCAAATTAAAAAGCTCGTAAAATTAATCAGAATTGCGGAATTATCAGCGACCACCAACTTAAACCAACTCATTTTATGAGACTTCAAAATTGTGTAATAACACAAGAACTTCATAATTTTTCTATAATTTGATTTGATGATTGATATCCGAAGCAAAAATCTGAGAAAAACTGTTCTTTCAATAGCCAAAATTTCTTCATCGAATCTACATCAAATTCATTTTAATTTATAATCGAGACTTCTTCAATCTAAAGGAGAGGAAATAAAACTAGAATCATAAAATCTCACCAGTGTTTTGTTGCCTTTCCGCCGGCTTTTATGACAGCCTCAATTCTTTGAAGTATGGACAACGAAAAACAATATTTTTCATCAAGCTATTTCTCGCTTTCTTGAATATCGCTTGACGGATAGGAACATTTTCATAAACAAAAGCTTTTACAAAATTTGACAATAAAATAAGATAAAATAGGTTTTATCTAAAATTTATTCTTAGTTTATTTTTCCAGGATTAACAGTAATGTAAGAAACATTTTCTAGAAGTAGCGTGTCCATATTTTTTGCCAGTGGTTGTACGTTTGTTGTGTGTGACGTTGGTTCGTGTCGAAGAAATTTCGTGCGAGACAAAGACGAGATGAAGTGATGACAATGAGTTTACATCGGAAAAAAGCTCAGACACGTGACCACAGTAAATACAACTCTAATTATTATTATCATTTACTCCTTTAGAATTTTTCACATCAGTGTTAGCTGATGATTTTTCACTGGAGTTTGAGTGATAGCAAGTCTCCTCAAGTCTCCAGGATTCTTCTCAGTATTCTGGCCATTCTCAATAATACTATCGTTTGGATAGTCTCCACTCGCTCATCAACTTCTAGGTTCTCCAGGCACTTTAATAATTCTTTAGTTACTGTGCCAAAAGCACCAATCACAATTGGTATAATTGTCACCTTCATGTTCGATAGTTTTTTCAATTCTCTAGCAAGGTCGAGGTACTTATCCTTCTTTTCGTATCCTTTCAGTTTTATTCTGTGGTCAGCTGGGACAGGAAAATCGACAATTTTGCATATTCTCTTTTGTTTGTTGATTATTATAAGGCCTGGTCTTCTGGCCGAGATTAGGTGATTTGTGTGTATGTCAAAGTCCCATTTTCTAGGACATGTCTCATCTGTTCTCGCTTTGATATGATTGGTTCTTATGCTGTTGTTTTGCACTGCTATTAGGAAAGATTCTGTTTCTCTCTTAAAGTTTCCTTTTCTTAGCCAGGACCAGATTTTCTAGTGTGAGATGATGGTTATTATTCGTTTAAAGCGGACATAGGATTATTTTTTCATTTTTATTTCCTAGTTATTGTCATTCTATCGTCTATCGTGTTGTCAGCATCGTTTCTGATGGCTGTAATCAGTCCTCCGTGTTTTTCTAAGTAGTCTTCGAGCTGTTGTATCGATGCATAAACGCTGTCTTCGATATTGGCAAGTCCCCCTCCTCCCTCTTTTCTAGATACATATAATCTGTCAACGTCGTCTCTGGGATGTAATGCCTTATGCATGTTCATTAGTTTCCATGTTCTTTGATCCATTTGTTTAAGTTCATTTCCAGTCCGCTTACGAAAGGGTTCGGAATATCTAACGAAGAGTACAGCCCAAGAATTTATTCCTTTGATAAGGTTTCTGCAAGAAAGTTTTGTCTCGAGTAGCTTTCTAGTTATCCTGAGATATTCTTTTTGAATTTTGTCTTTCATTTCCACTTGTTTGATGGTGTCAGCCTCCAAGATACCCAAGTATTTGTAGGTTTCCTTTTCTCCGAGCGTTCTAATTTTGTCGTGATTTGGTAGTTCCATTCCGTCAGTCATATGTCGTTTGCCACTTTTCATTACTAGGATGGCACATTTCTCTATGCCAAATTCCATTTCTATGTCCTGACTGTATATTCTAACGGTGTGTATGAAAGTTTCCAGTTCTTTTTTATTTTTTGCAAATAGTTTGATGTCATCTATGTACATTAGGTGATTTATTTTTTCTTGTGATCTGCTTACTTTGTATCCGGCTTTGCATTTTCTGAATATGTGGTTTAGTTGGATCATTGCTATTATGAATAGTAAGGGTGACAGTGCATTTCATTGGAAAATACCTCTTTGGATCTTTGTTTCAGCAAATCTTCTTCCTTCTGCTGTCAGCTTCACAAACTAATTTCGCTCCTGCATAGATTAGTTCATTTAGCTAGGTTCTATTATTCGTTGTTATGTAAGGTAGTATTTGATTTACCTTATTCGTTTCAACCTTAAGTGTTCTCCATTATATGTTTCTTAAAGATGGTGGAATCGTTTTTCACTATTCATGATTCTCTTTATATTTTCTAGATTTATCTTTTGTTCTTGTGATAGTGTTTCTTTATGGTTGTTTGGTTGTCCGTTGTTTGGTAGTGTGATGTTTTCATTTTCCGAAGTTGGCTGTTCATTTTTGTTAGGTTGTTTTTGTTTGACACCACTTGATGAGTCTGTTACTGTATTGTAATTTTGTTTATGTGTTTTTTGATAGATTGCTAGTATTTCAAGGTCAGAAAACCAACCTTTCTTAATTATTGTTCTAACCTGATCGGCAAGCCTTTAGCTGGTTGTCTGAAAATTCGAACATTCTTGCCAGATCTCTATCATTTTTTCCTACATCTTCTTTGTGAAGGGGTTGCTCCTAAAATAGCAGTGTAATGCGAGTTGATTGACTTCCCTATTCCACGTTTTGTGTTTAGGTCTCTGATCGTTGTGGTTTCTTACGTCGTCATTCATGTATCTGAAAAAAGAGCAGCCAACACCCGCAGGATGACAATCGGATCTCCCATGTTGGCTATCAAGAGAGCACCTGCTAATCATGACAACCAAGCTTGTTGCCTGAGTCCCACGTCATGTAATATTTTTATCATGGGTGGTATATCTGGCTGTACCAGACCCAGGAGTTGTTTATGATTTGCGCGCCTGGCACAGATGTGACCAAGAACAGCTATGATGGCTATTCATGAACAGCGGGTCACAAAAAAAAGTAAAAAAATTGTATATATGTAACCCTAAGTTTTAACTTAGTTAAAGTCCGTTATTCTCCAATTTTATATTTTGCTTCCGGGTCTAAGGCTCTGAATTAGTATCAGGTTTTCCTGTATTGCCTTTATAGTTTATATCAACAGTTCTATCTTTAGATTATTTCTAAAGAGGCTGATCATTTTTATAGATAAAAAGCTTCTGATGACTTTGTGGTGACATTAAGGGCGGAAACTGTTTATCGATTAAGAAGATCGGTGAGTGTTACTGATTTTTGCGCAGTAAATCCAAGCAAATCTTAGATATTTCAGAATAGTTTAGCTGGAAATAATTTAGTTGACTAGAAAGACTCTTCATTTAAAGATTACATATAGTTCACCAAGAGATTTTACAAATATTCAAAAAAATCAATTTTGTCTTAAAAAAAAAAGAGGTACCTTACTAACCTTATTACCTCAGAAATTTCCGACACGCTTTATATTCAATCGTTCGAGTTCTCCTACCTAACTACTAAGTAAATACTTTTTTTATATATATCTTTATTATTTACTCCTCTAGAGTTTTTTTACATCAGTATTAGCTGATGGTTTTTCACTGGAGTTTGAGTGACAGCAAGTCTCCTGAGTCTTCAGGACACGTCTCAGTATTCTGGCCGTCCTCAGCAATGCTGTCGTTTGGATAGTCTTCACCTGTCCGCTAAACTCCAAGGCCCTTTAATAATCCTTTAGTTACTGTGCCTAACGCACCAATTACAATTGGCACAATCGTTACTTTCATGTTCCACAGCTTTTTCAATTCTCTAGCAAGGTCGACGTACTTATCCTTCTTTTCACTTTCCTTCAGATTTATTCTGTGGTCCGCCGGGACAGCAAAGTCAACAATTTTGCAGATTCTCTTTCTTTTGTTGATTATTATGAGGTCTGGTCTTCTGGCCGGGATTAGGTGATCCGTTTGTATGTTAAAGTCCCATAGGAGTTTATGCGAGTCATTTTCTAGTACAGGCGCCGGGTTGTGCATATACCATTTGTTTGTATGGTCAAATTTAAATTTCCTGCACATTTCCCAGTGGATTACCTTGCCGACCCAGTTGTGTCTCGCCTTATACTCCTTCTGTGCTAATTTGCTGCATTCGCTTATAATGTGATTGATCGTTTCGTCTCTGTCACCGCATAGCCTACATTAAATGTTTTGTTGCGTCTTATCTATTCTCGCTTTGATATGATTCGTTCTTATGGCGTTGTCCTGTGCTGCTATTAGGAGGGATTCCGTTTCTCTCTTAAGGTTTCCTTTTCTTAGCCAGGTCCAGGTTTTCTGGTGTGAGATGTTGTTTATTAGACGCTTAAAGCGGCCATAGAGCTGTTTTCCTTCCCATTTTTGTTTCCTAGTTGTCATTCTTTCGCTTATCGTGTTGTCCGTATCGACTCTGATGGTTGTAATTAGTCCTCGTTCGTGTTTTTCTATGTAGTCTTCGAGCCGTTGTATGGATGCGTCAACGGTGTCTTCGATGCCGGCAAGTCCTCTTCCTCCCTCTTTTCTAGATACATATAGTCTGTCAACGTCGTCTCTGGGGTGTAGTGCCTTATGCATGGTCATTAGTTTTCTTGTCCTTTGGTCCATTTGTTTAAGTTCCTCTCGAGTCCACTTGAGAAAGGGTCCCGAGTATCTGACTAGTGGCACAGCCCAAGTATTTATTCCTTTGATGAGGTTTCTGCCGGAGAGTTTTGTCTCGAGTAGTTTTCGCGTTCTCCTGAGATATTCTTTTCGGATCATGTCTTTCATTTGCACTTGTTTGATGGTGTCAGCCTCCAAGATGCCCAAGTATTTGTAGGTTTCATTTTCTTCCAGCATCCTAATTCTGTCGTGATTTGGTAGTTCCATTCCGTCATTCATATGTCGTTTTCCACTTTTCATGACGAGCATGGCACATTTTTCTATGCCAAATTCTATACCTATGTCCTGACTGTATATTCTAACTGCGAGTATGAGAGTTTCAAGTTCTCTTTCATTTTTTGCAAATAATTTAATGTCATCCATGTACATTAGGTGGTTGATCTTCTCTTGCGATCTGCTGAGTTTGTATCCGGCCGCGCATTTTCGGAGAAAGTGGTTCAGTGGCATCATGGCTATTATGAATAGTAAGCGCGATAGTGCATCTCCTTGGAAGTTGCCTCTTTGGATCTTTGTTTCAGCTATGCTTTTTCCTCCTGCTGTCAGTTCCACTCTCCAGGTCTTCATGGTCTGTTCGATGAAGTTTATGACTTCATGTGATATTTTGTACATTTTGAGACAGTGTAATATCCAGCTTTGTGGGAGCATATCATATGCCTTCTTGTAGTCAATCCAGGCCATAGCTAGATTTTTCTGTCTAGTCTTGCTCTCATTTAGGATGTGTTGATCTATGAAGAGTAATTCTGCTGTGCCTCTGGATCCTTTGTGGCATCCTTTCTGTTCGTCCGGGAACAATCCGCAGCTTGTTAGCGAATAGTAGATTTTTTCCCTTATTTGTGCTGTTAGTATTTTCCATATCATTGGTAGGCAGGTTATAGGTCTGTAATTGTTTGGGGCAGTTCCTTTACTAGGGTCCTTTTGGATTAATGTAGCCTTTCCTTTGGTCATCTATTCAGGTACGTGCACGTCTTGTAAGCATCTGTTCATCTCTAGTGCTAGTCTGTCGTGAATGGTGGTGAATTTCTTGAACCAGAAGCCATGTATTCCATCATAGCCTGACGCTTTCCAGTTTGATATTCTTTTTAGTGTTGTTTTGAGTAAGTCGACGTGTATTTCGATTTTGGGGCCTTCTTCAAGTCCCTCTAGCTCTCTTGTAATGTTGTTTATCCATTCAGCATTTTCGTTATGTTTCTTTGGTTCCCATATTTTTGCCCAAAATCGCTCGGTTTCTTTTGCATCCGGTTGTTGGTATGTTTTCGTGTCACTCCCCACCCAATTGTTGATAGAATTTCCTTTCGCTGTTTTGGAATGTCCTATTTTGTCTGTACTGTTTTACCCTTTTAATCTTCCTTCTTTGGCCAGTATTTTCTGGTTTATTTCCACAAGTTGTACTGTTATTTTTCCCCATGTTGCCTGTTCCTTCTCCCCCCCGCTTATTTCAGCGCCTCTCTTCATCATTCGGGCTTGTTTTCGTAGTTTTTATTTTATTTGCGATTCCAGTCTAATTTCTGTGGACATAAAAGTGGGACTAACGGCAGCTCCCAACAGAAGAGGGTTCGTTTGTGTCTGGCGTGCAGGTCAGTGATTTGACTCAATGAAAAGAAAAGAAAAATACTCACCGCTGTTTCAATAATCCACCTTCGGCCCATTAAAGGAAAAAAGAGAGGAGGCGCCCGACCGGAATCTTTATAGGCTAAGGAAATGGATTATGGGTAAGGTGGCGTGAATAAAAGCCGACTCGTTTTTCTTTTCGGCGTCATTTTTCTCGGCGAGGAGCAGAAGCAGAAGGAATAGAAACGAAGGGAGAAGCACAGAGAGAGTGGACAGGAGAGAGAGAGAAAGAGAGGAGGAAAGTGGAGGAGGAACGCAAAGAGGGGTGTCCTAGTGGTGTAATAAGCGCTTTAGACTGAAATCTAAAGGTCGCTGGTTCAATCCCGAGTCCAACACACAGGGGGATTATCCACCCCAAAAACTACAAGCTATTTCGGCATAATGGGGGACAGGTTCGACCTTAAATTAATTCCTGAATTCAATGGTTCGACCCCAGTACTTGACTGGGTGGAAAAAGTGGAACTACATTGTCTCTTATCTGGTGTAAAGAGCATCGAACATGTGATTCCTCTACGTCTGTCTGGTGGGGCTTTCGCTGTGTATCAACAGCTCAGTGCTGAGGAAAAACAGAGTTATGAGAGGATCAAGGCAGCACTATACAAAGCGTTTGCAATCGACCCCGCCCCGGCTAGATGGCGGAAGGGTCGGCTGGGAACAGACACGACTTGGAGCCGACTGGGCATGGACGTAACCCATTATGGCAGCCAGCACTTCCTCACACTAATAGATTGCGGACCGACGAGGTTCGCGATTTGGCGCCCGTTAGTAAGACAGGACTCCTCCAGTGTCATCCGTGAATTGGAGTCCATATTTTACGAAAGGGGGCCACCTGAAGAGATCCTCACGGACAATGACACAGCCTTCTGCAGCATGGAGTTTAGGCGTTTCGTAGACGAGTGGGGGATCAGGCTCAGACACCGATGTGCGTATAGGCCGAGTGGCAACGGCATTGCAGAGCGGTGCCACCGAAGCGTGAAGAGGATCGCGGCTAGGAAAGCATGCACGATCGCGGAAGCAGTCTATAGGTATAATGCAACGCCAAAGGATACTGTGACTGCTGCAAGCGCACCCGCCAATGCAATCCATCGATACCGAGTGCGCATCAAGGGCATTGACGCGCGTCTGCCTGATCGGCAGGGAACAAGAGGGCCGTATGAGTTAGGGGACACCGTCTGGGTGAAGCCTCCCAATAGCCGGTGCACCACCCGTTTTCGAAGGGGAAAAATCACCGGCATCGTCAGTGAGCAGGCCGTACTGGTTGATGGCACTCCATGCCATGTGAGGGACATCCGGCCCGCCTTAAACACGAATCCGTTGGCAAGTAGCAGCAGTGGTGAATCATCCAATGACGAACTGTGGATCCGACCTATGCCCCGCGTGCCTGATGATCCGGCCGCAAACACCGACGCTGATACCGATAGTTCCGATGGCACTTCAGAGAGCTCAGATGAAGAAGTCCAGACAATCCCCCTTCGTAGGAGTGCCCGCAACAAACGACCACGTCCGCCATGCCACATGTGTGATCTTGAGACCAGGGGGGAGTGTGGACATAAAAGTGGGACTAACGGCAGCTCCCAACAGAAGAGGGTTCGTTTGTGTCTGGCGTGCAGGTCAGTGATTTGACTCAATGAAAAGAAAAGAAAAATACTCACCGCTGTTTCAATAATCCACCTTCGGCCCATTAAAGGAAAAAAGAGAGGAGGCGCCCGACCGGAATCTTTATAGGCTAAGGAAATGGATTATGGGTAAGGTGGCGTGAATAAAAGCCGACTCGTTTTTCTTTTCGGCGTCATTTTTCTCGGCGAGGAGCAGAAGCAGAAGGAATAGAAACGAAGGGAGAAGCACAGAGAGAGTGGACAGGAGAGAGAGAGAAAGAGAGGAGGAAAGTGGAGGAGGAACGCAAAGAGGGGTGTCCTAGTGGTGTAATAAGCGCTTTAGACTGAAATCTAAAGGTCGCTGGTTCAATCCCGAGTCCAACACACAGGGGGATTATCCACCCCAAAAACTACAATTTCCCATCCCGGTTTTTGCTGTTTCTTCGTGCTTTTTGAGGGGATCCCAATATTCTCACAAACTAATTTCGCTCCTGCATATATTAATTCATTTAACTCAGTTATATCATTCGTTGTTATGTAAGGTAGTATGTGATTTATTTCATTCGTTTTTATTTTAAGTGTTTTCCATTCTATATTTCTTAATGAAGGTAGAATAGTCTTTTCACTATTCATGATTCTCTTTACATTTTCTAGATTTACCTTTTGTTCTTGCGATAGTGTTTCTTCCTGGTTGTTTGATAGTGTATGGTTTGGGAGTGTGGTGTTTTCATTTGCCGAGGTTTGCGGTTCTTTTTCATTGCATTGTTTTTGTTCGACACCACTTGGTGTGTCTGGCACTGCGTTATACTTTTGTTTCAGTGTTTTTTGATGGATTTCTAGTAATTCTAGGTCATAAAACCAACCCTTTTTCGTTATTGTCCTAACCTGATCCAATAATCTTTGGCTAGTTGTCTGAAATGTCGAACATTCTTGCCAGATCTCAAACATACTTTTCCTGTAGCCTCTTTGTGAGGGGTTGCTCCTGAAATAGCATTCTAGCACAAGTTTATTCTTTTCCCTAGTCCATGTTCTACGTTTAGGTCTCTGTTCGTTGTGGTTTGTTACGTCGTCTTTTATGTATCTGAAAAAAGAACAGCCAACATTCGTAGGATGACTACCGGGTTTCCCATGTTGGCTATCTGAAGAGCACCTGCTGGTCATGACACCCAGGCAACACAATGTGTAATATTGTGATTTGACATTTTTATCATGGGTGGTATAATGTGGCTATACCTGGCCCAGGGGTTGTTTATGATCTGCGCACCTGACACAGATGTGACCACGAACAATCAGAGACTGTTCATAAGCAGTAGGTCACAATGAAAAAAAAATGAATAAAAAATAAAATAATATAAAAAAAATTAAAATAAAGAAATAAAATAAAAATAAGAAATAAGTAAAAAAATTAAGAAGATAGAAAATATAATAAAATAAATAAAATAGGAATAAAATATAAATAAAAATAAAAAATAAATTAATTAAAAATAAAAAAAATATATAATAAAGTAAATATAGGGAAGAGAAAAATTCTAGAAGAAAATCTGGATATAAGTTTTAACTTATAAAAAGTCCATTGATCTACATTTTGTTTTTATGTCTACCAACTAGATTGCACTGCCTGAACGACTATCTCAAGGTTAATGGGAATATCTAATCCTTGTACATTTAAATGCGGAGGAGATAATGTTCAGTTGATATTTCTGAAGTTTTTACAGAAAATACGGGATTAGAAAACCTATCGATTGCAAAGGTCGTCAATATGGAGGGGAAAAAGTGAATTCAATCAATTGTTAAGTTGACTCGTGATAGTTGCACCTGGTAAAAGAATTTAGTCGATTAGAAATAAATCAAGATTCTTAGATTAAAATATAACAAAAATTCACCAGCAGATTTTACAAGTCATGGAAAATCCAGTGTTATTTTTAAAAAAAGAAAATTGCACTAAGCTCTACCCAACGAGCCTTTCATCACAATTGTTTAGTTTTTCTATATATCCACATATTTATGAAGCATTTATGTCTTTCCTAACATTTATAATGCCACCTGATTCTAGAATGTTCCATTCCAAATATTTCTTTAGCGTTTGGTTTGGTCGTTTTTTTTGTTTTTTTTTGAGCGAGCTGGGGGGTGTGTGGAATTAATTTGAGATAACTGTGAGTGTTTGGATTTGTCGGCACAAGAATCTATAGTAATTTATGCTAAATTTCTAAGTTTGGCGTAGTATATTATTATTATTATTATTATTATTATTATTATTATTATTATTATTATCTGAAGTTTCCATTAGAGTTTAAGTGATAGCATGTCTTCTCAAGTCTCCAGGATTCTTCTCAGTATTCTGGCCGTTTTTATCAATGCTGTAGTCTGGATGGAATCCACTTGTCCTCTTATTTCTAAGTCTTCCAGTCCCTATTTTTCTTCTGGATGGGTTTCAAAAACAGGGAAACATGAAGGTATATTTATGAGTATTTGAAGGAATTGCTAAATTGTTACTCAGTCTCAATGAAGTAGGGCAGTATAGTTAACTTCGAAAGATTAGTTTTTCCTTGTCCTCTGCCAGTAATTAACAAATTATCGCGTGATACCGTTTCTTGCATCTACTCTGAGAGTTCCCATGAATGAACCTACTCCGAAGGTCACATATTCGGGCACCAAGTTTACATTGCATGTTTATTCGTGCGTAGAGGGAAATGCAATCAAAATGTATAGGGTCAAGTTTATTGCTTGTTGTCTGAGGTGATCTAAAATGGGAATTGTGATAAAGAGAAGGTATTCTTTGCACTGCGACCAACCGATGACACGAATCATTTTCTTATTACAGAATTTACAGTTCGGAAAGAAAATTACAACAAAATGAGAAAAAAGAAGTTGGAAACTATGTAGTTATTGATTGATTTATCAATTATAACGCTATGTTAACCCACCAGGGGTTGTTTTGAAGTGTTTTTGTCACTCAGTTATATGATATTAAGTATTCTTATCAAATATTAATATTCAGTCTGTTGAATGGTTACAAGTACTATTTTCTTATACAAACAATTCATACCAAATATTATGGTTTGAAGTAACTATTTTTATCTGATAATAATCAGTTGCTTACTGTTATTTGGTTTCGTATAACTAATAATAATCTTGGGTAAACAATTATAGCTTCAAAAAACGATTCTCGATACAAAAAAAATTACACGAAGGTATCAAGTATTCCTATCGAATATGAATGATTTTCAAACTTTGCTATTTGACAGATGGGACTCCTACAGATAATTCGACTCCGAATGAGAGTGGACCTGGGAGTAATGAGAATGACGGAGTAGTCAACACTCCTCTCACTACCAGATGCTGTCCATTGTCATACCCAGGATAAGCCTTTTGAAGCCAAATAAACCCTTTACAGATGATGCAATCAGCGGATTATACAACAAGAAGAAAAATACCGAGAATAAGAAGAATGAATGAAATATCTAGAGAAAAAAAAAGAGACGTATCTTAGTTTAAGATATTTTTATTAACAGCACGTTCAGGATATAAGAGGGTTATCCGAACATTTTTGCTGTGGCAATACACTACCACTTCGTATAAACTAGAAAAACTAATTCAGAATTTTCGAGATTTATAAGAACTGGTAATGTGTTGCCACAAGAAAGATGTCCTGAAATGCTAATCTTTATTAGTGAGAATTAGAAATTTTTGAATGACTCTTGTATATATTCTTGCACATGAATCCTGAATTTTTATAGCCGTATTTTTTGCTTGCATCTTGATATATTTTGAAGTAAATATGAAGCATGGATAACTTCGAATCATTGAAGACATATGCATCTGTGTTTGTTTATCAATTTCTAGGTTTCACACTAGTACACATACTTTTGTATTTTTATTTGCAGTCTTTGATTCACAGAGAACAGTGAAAAATATAGGAATGACTTTAGAATCGAACATTCTAGAATATCACGTGACCTCTATTTCCTATAATATATAAAATAAAAACAAACAATTGGAACAAGACAGGAATCGAACAACTAGGTCAGATAAACGAATCTTTGCTGTGTGGTTTCGAAGAATGTCGAATCAGTACAATCTGTCTTTATTTAAAAAAAAATATTGATTTTTCGTTACTCGTAAAAACTTTTGGTGAACAGTTATATTTTAAATGAAGAATCTTTAATTCCTAAAGTTATTTTCAGCTAAACTATTTTGAAATTACGACATAGATTTGTTTAATTTTACTGCGCTAAATTCTATATGGCTCATATGTGACTTCTCTCAATCGATGAAAATATATGTCCCTGATGTTGTCTGAAAGCGTTAAGTAAGAACAATTACCGTCCTCAATACAACTGAAAAAGCATCTTTATTAAAATATGACCACCCTTAGCTGAAATAAAATCTCAAAATAGGGCGGTAAACTATAAAGATGATACAGGAACACATGAAACTAGTTTAGGTATTTCGTTCGAGAAATAAGGCATAAAAATTGCAGGATAACGGATTTAACTTTTTTTGTGAGCGTTGTTCATGAACAGTTACCATGACTGTTGTCAGTCATGTCAGGCGCGCTGATAATAAACAACCCCTGGGTCTGGTAGAGCCATAATATACCACTCATGATGAAAATGTTGAATCAAAATATGACACAACGCGGGATCCGGGCAACAGGCTTGGGTGTCATGATGAGCAGATGCTCTCCTGATAGCCAACATAGGAGACTGATCGCCATCCTGCAAATGTTGTCTGTTCTTTTTTCAGGTACTCGAATGATGATTTAAGGAACCACACTAACCAGAGACGCAAACATGGACTAAGGAAGACAACCAACAGGCACCACACTGCTATTTTAGAAGCAACCCTTCAAAAAGAGGATATAGGAAAAGAATGATAGAGATCTGGCAAGAATGTGTAAATTTTCAGACAACAAGCCAAAGGCTTGCCGATCAAGTTAGAACAATAATTAAGAAGGGTTGGTTTTCTGACCTTGAAATATTAGAAATACACCAGAAAATAAATAATGGACAAGATAGCTATGCAAAATCAGACACACCAAGTATCAACTAACAAAGCAGTCTAATCGAAATGAACCGCCATCTTTGGAAAATAGAAACACCACACAACCAAAAAACCCAGAGCAAACACTAACACAAGAACAAAAAGCAAATTCAGAAAATTTAAAGAGAATGATGAACTGGGAAAAAAACTACCTTACTATCACAAAGAAACATAGAATGGAGAACAGTTAAGATGGAACCGAAAAAAATAAATCGAGCACTTCCTTATATATCAACGAATAATATAACCAAATTAAATGAACTAATCTTTGTAAGAGCGAAATTAGTTTGTGAGAAAATTGGGATCCCTTCAAAAAGCACAAAGAAAAATCGAAACCAGGTTAGGAAATTCGACTGGAAACGCAAATAAAAAATCTACGAACACAGGCCAAAATGATAAAGCCAAGGAAGGTATTGGAACATGCAGAGACAAAAAGTAAAAGGCAACACAAGAAAAATGACAATACAACTTGAGGAAATAAACCAGAAAGTCCTGGCGAAAGAAAGAAGATTAAAAGATTTCGACAAAGGGTAAAACAATACAGACAAAACAGGACTTTCCAAAACAACGAAAGAAAATTTTACCAACAAGTGGGAGGAGATGACATGAAAACATACCAATTACTGGATGCAAGAGAAACCGAACGATTTTGGACTAAAATATGACTACACGAAGGAGGACTAAATTACAGCCACCAGAAACGATATTGACAACACGAAAGCCAACAGAATGACTCAAACTAGAAGCAAAAAATGGGAAGAAAAACAACTCTATGGGCCTTTTAAACGACTAATAAGCAACATATCACACGAGAAAACGTGGAGGTGACTAAGAAAAGGAAACCTTAAGAGAGAAACAGTATCTCTCTTAACAGCAGTACAAAACAATGCGACAAGAACCAATCATATCAAAGCGAGAATAGACAAGACGTAACAAAATAGAAAATGTAGGTTATGTGGTGACAGCGACGAAACGATTAATCACATAATAAGCGAATGCAGCAAATTAGCACAGGAGTATAAGACTAGACACGACTGGGTGGGCATGGTGATTTGGGAGATGTGCAAGAAATTTAGAATTGACCATAGGAACAAATGGTCTACGGACAACCCAACATCTGTCTTTGAGAATGACACACATAAACTCCTATGGGACTTTGAGATACAAACGGATCACCTAATCTCGGCAAGAAGACCAGACCTTATAATAATCAAAAAAAAAAAAAAAAAAAAGAAAAGAAAAGAGAACTTGCAAAATTGTGGACTTTGCTGTTCAGGCTGACCACAGAATAAAACTTAAGGAAAATGAAAAGAAGGATAAGTACCAGGATCTTGCTAGGGAATTAAAAAGACTATGGTGCATGAAGGTGACCATTACACCAATCGTGATTTGTGCTTTTGGTACAATCACCAAAGTATAACTAATGGGGCTTGGAGGTTGGAGGACGAGTGGAGACCATCTAAACTACAACATTATTGAGATCGGCCAGAATACTGAGAGGAGTCCTGGAGACTTGAAAAAATTTGCTCTCACTCAAAATTCAGTGAAAGACCATCAGCTGACGCTGTTGTGAAAAACTCTCAAAGTGTGAATAATAATTATAATAATAATGCGTAATACCGATGATGCCACTCAATCCCATTCCCAGGAGATGCCTAGGAGGATACAAACTCAGTTAATCACAAGAAAAGATCAGCCACCTAATGTACATGGATGACATCAAACTGTGTCAAAAACGAAAGAGAATTGGAAACCCTAATTTAGGTAGTGAGGATAAACAGTCAGGACATACAGATGGAATTTGGCAGATAAAATACACCATGTCAGTAAAGAAAAGCGGGAAGTGGCACATGAAGGAAGGAATCGAACTACCAAATGAAGAAATAATCAGAACGCTCAGAGAAAGGGAAACCTACAAATATCAAGGAATATTGGAAGTAGACTCCATCAAACAAGTGGAGATGAAAAAATAAGAAATAAAAAAGAGTACCACAGGAGAACGAGAAAGCTACTCGAAACCAAAATGTATGGCAGGAACCTTATAAAAAAGATAAATACCTTGGTTGTCCACCTCTTACGATATTCGGGACCATTCTTGAAGTGGACCAGAGAAGAACTTAAACAAATGGAAAAGAGAACAAATCAACTAATAACCTTGTATAAGGCCTTGTATCCCAGAAATGACGTTGGCATATTATATTCGTTAAGAAAAGAAGGAGGAAGAGGACTAGCCAGTATTGAAAATAGCGTTGACACATCAATAAAACTAATCGACGACTACAAAGAAAAACCCAGAGGAAAACTGATTACTGCCACCAGAAACAATACTGACAACGCGAGGATCATCAGAACAAAAAATCCAGAAAACAAGAATGGGAAGAAAAACAACACAATGGGCATTTTAAGCGACTAACGAGCGACATCTCACACGTGAAAACGCGGAAGTGGCTAAAAAAGGGAAACCTTAAGAGAGAAACTGAATCTCTTCTCATAGCACCACAAAATAATGTCATAAAGACCAAACATATCAAAGCAAGAATAGATAAGACGCAACAAAATAGCAGATGTAGGTTACGTAGCGATGGAGACGAAACGATAAATCACATTATAAGCGAATGCAACAAGCTAGTCTAGAAAGAAGTATAAGACTAGACACGGGTGGGCAAGGTGATCCACTAGGAATTGTGGAAAAATTGACATTTGACCAAACGAACAAATGGTATATACACAATACAAAATTTGTCTTAGAGAATGAGACACACAAACTCCTATGGGATTTTGAGATACAGACGGATCACTTAATCTCGACCAGACGAATAGACCAAGTAATTATCAACAAGAAAAGATAACTTGCTGAGTAGTGGACATTGCAGTCCCGGTTGACCTCAGAGTAAAATTGAAAAAAAGCGGAAAGAAAGAAAAGTACCTCAATCTTAACAGGGTATTGAAAAAGCTGTGGAATATGAAAAGGAAGGTGATTCGATATAAAGTTACGAAATGCTCGAGAAAATACATTTCTTTCAATATGGTTTATGGAAAATATGAGAAACATGAATTCTTGCTTGTTAATCAGATATCTATTATTTACCGACATACTGTTGAAAAGTGTCTTTATTTCTGCAAAGGGACCACTGTTATACACAAGTGCTTGGTTTGATTTGGTTTTGTGCATGTTTACATAGTCCAATGTAAAAGAGAAAGAGTGGATGGAGGAAAGTTAGGAATGAATTATTAAGTGCCATTTCGAGTGCGACAAATGGTGTTGAGAAGTCCGCTTCATAAAGTCCTCCACCAAGACAGCAAAGAAAAAGGAAACTTAATTTTATACAAGACTCAATCACTCACGGGTTAAAAGAGTAACACAATTTTAATGACATTAACATGCATAGACAATGACTTAAATATTGATTTAAGATTTGATATGTTAACAAGAAAGACCAAACATCGTTCTCGTTAAAAGTCTTTTTCAAGTAAAGTTTAATCTGTTAATTTAGGTATTATATTAAGTATTTCAATTGTTTATTGACGAAATGATTTCTAATATTCTTGGCACGATAAGATTGAAACGGCTTATTTTCTTGTTGCTGTATCAATATATATATATATATATATATATATATATATATATATATATGTGTGTGTGTGTGTGTGTTTGTGTGTGTGTGTGTTTGTGTGTGTGTGTTTAATAACTAAAAAAACGTTGTATTACAGTTAACAGGATACGCCGGTTGCGTCTCTTGCCACACAAGTATGAATTGGTTTCATATTCCTGGCATCATGCATCACGCAAAGATTTATATAAAAAAAAAAAACTCTAACAAAACAAAACGCTAGATTGATCGATTGGTTGTTTTTAAAGGCATGTAAACCTTTCAGGGATTATATTATGCCTGATAGTAAGTGAAACGTGTACATTGCACGTTTATAATAACATATTTTAATGAAATTGTTCTTAATATTTTTTGCATATAGTTATATGATGTGAAGTTTTTTTTAGCCAATATAATTTACATTTAGTTGTATGGCTTCAGGAAGTCTTATACAGATGATTTTTAAAAAATTTTGTGGGTCGAAGTAATTATATCTATCTTATAATAATCATATCAATAAAAACAGTTTTGTGGTTTCAAGTAACTAATAATAAACAATTATAGCTACCATTATTTTTAATTCAAATAGTTTTCACTCAGTTATATGGTATCAAGTATTTTTATCAAATAATAACAATTTTCGAACAGTTGCATTCCACTCATAGATTGAAGGCAAAAAATGTTCTTCCATTCGGTGTCGGTCTTTAGAGTAATGACAATGAATTGCTACTTGACACTCTCTAAATCTCCATAACTGGAACAACAACAGATGCAGTTTAGGGTCATAGGAAGGATACTTCTTTCCAATGGGAGGTCGTGTCTTACCCTCCTGCTGTGGATGCAGTTAACCTATTCAAAACTGCACTGATCGGCTGGCAAAACGTCTCTGCACTTGGAAAAGGAAAAAAAAAGAATTTCAGTTGATTTTAAAGGAAATAAAAAGTTTTTTTTCCTCTTGAAAATGTTTTATAACTGTGGAAAGTGTCCACAAAGCAAATGTTGGACAATTCTTTTATAACATTGAACCAAATCTTCTAAGAAAAATAAATAAATGTTAAAAAAATGTGCTTTTAAACAGATTATGAATATGCTTAATATATATATATATATATATATATATATATATATAGATAGATAGATACCCAGCACATATAGCTAAAATATCGTAGGTTAAGATATTTTGTAGAAAGTAAATTTGATGTTGATATATTTTCTTTAGTTTCTATTGACACTGATTGGGACATAATGCTATGTTGCCTTTATCAAAGATTAAATAGACGGATGTGTGACCACCATACGAAAGGCAAGAAAGCAATAATCGTCTTTTAAATCCAGCCTGTAATGAAATATGAAATGTCCTTTTGTTCATGGCTTTATAATTTCCATATGAAAGTCTGTCTCGAAGAAATATGGAATTGTTTCCGAGAATCAAACTTTTCTCTTTTTCTTTACTTTGATAATTAAAACTACTTGGGTAAGTAAAAAGCTGAAAGGCTTTTAATATCGATGTTTCAGAACATGTTTTGATCGGTCGATATTCAACAGGAAACAAATAATGTTTGTCCCTCTTAGTCTTTATTACCGTCAGACACTGGCCAAAATCAAACATCCCAGGAAGCAATGAGGTCGGCCACATCAGAAAAAAAGTTGTTACTTTGCTGTAGCCTGATTCACCTCGACAATTCACACATTTAGTTACTTTGCGACTATTGATTGCTTTTTTTGTTCATAAACTCTCTCTCAAATTGCATTTGCTAAAACGAACAATGACAGTATAAAATCTCTTGGACAGAAACGAAAATTTAACATCTATATTCATCTACCGATTTTTACCAAATAAAGATACAACATTTATTGGTAACGTTTAAATAGAACTGACGAAAAGTGAAGATAAAGACTATAGAGGAAATTAAATTAATATATTTTGCAATAAATATGATTTCATTAGAAATGAATTTTTTTTCGTAAAAACCAAGTCTTCCTAGTGAAACGATGGTGATGGTGGTGGCGGGAAAAAGCGTGATGCTTCTTCATATATATATATATATATATATATATATGTGTGTGTGTGTGTGTGTGTGTAATTTTGGACTTCATAGATATCATATATAAGTTAAGTTTTGGGTACTAAAAATATAAACAAAAAAGAAAACATTTCAGATAATAAAGTTCAAAAGATTATATATATATATATATATATATATATATTGAATGGATCAGAATGAACAATTGTTCAAAAGAAAAAATTGATTGATAAAAAGTGCTCTAATGCTCTGCAGTTGAGCATTATAAAAACTAAAAGATATTAAAATCTTCATTTTTTACTATCATTCCATTAATATAAATTCTACGTATTAACTTTGGAATTGAAGACAAACTCATCAGATGAAACGTTATTAGCTAATAAAGATTTATCTTCATCTGATGATTGAGACTTCTATTCCATAGTTGGTACGTTAAACTTACTGAAATCAAACTATAGTAAGAAGGTGGGATCATACGAGGTTCGTTCAAAACGTTCTAAGCCTCTCTCTAAAAGAAGATACATAGCTGAAAATTTTTGTTGGAACAACTTACTACATCCTCTTGGACTAGAAAAACTCATCCAGATTTCGGTATTAATTACTGTGCAGGGGAGACCCATACAAAGGTAAGAGACGTCTGACAATTAAAAATGTAAGTGAGAATTAGAAATGTTAGCGCGACCATCGTATATATATATATATATATATATATATAGAGAGAGAGAGAGAGAGAGAGAGGTGACATACTTTTCTCCCAGTTGTTGTGTGAAGATTTTGTCTTTGAGAAATGAAATTTTGAAATTGTCCATATAGTGAAACATGAAAATATTTTCATATTTTTCACATCTCTCTTTTTTTCCGTTTCTCTCTCTCTCTCTCTCTCTCTCTCTCTCTCTCTCTCTCTTTATGTATGTGTGTGTGTACATGTTTTCTAACGGTCAAATCTGATCAGAAGTATCTGTTACTGATAGGTTGCAGAACTTTAGTAGTTCTTTGGGGAATCACCACTTTAAAAAAGCAGTTACTGCAAGAAACTTTAGATCTTCATGCCACACCGAGCAAATGTCAGTTAAAGCTGTGTGTGTGTGTTACACTGTGTGAACATTTGTCATTTTGAAAAATCACATATAAAAGTGAAAACATTTAAAAACAAAGCCAAAAGATGTTTCGTTAAATATGAAATGAATCGAACACACACACACACACACACACACACACACACACACACACACACACACACACACACACACACAGATGGTAATATAGATGTTGACAGCATCCATATGTAGATAAGATAAAAGAACAAGTGAAGATATAAGAAATGAGATTGAGTAAATAATGAATATGATACAGTTAATACTTGCATTCATTATATATATATATATATATATATATATATATATATATATATATAAGTAAGAATTATATAGAAAAAGAGTCAAGGGCACTTAACTCAGTAATTCACATAAGGGATCATCAGACCGAGTAGGGACAGGCGAGAAACAGACAGTCGCCAGGTGGCACTATTGACTCTTTGACCACATTTTTCTAACTGAAATATAGGCTCTATCCCCGATAATGAGCACATTTTATTCATATCTTTAGCAAACTGATGGTAATATGAAATCTTTATGTCGAATGCAGTATAATAGTGCAACCTTTTTAGTTTTATAATCATAAAATTTTATCTTATGATTGCTACTGTAACAACACTTAAAAACATATTTCTGTACACGTTGATATATATATATATATATATATATATATATATATATATATATATATATATATATATATATATATATATATATATATATATATATATGTTTTTCTGGGTGTTTGTGTGTGCGTATGTATGTGTGTATTTTGTAAGCCTTATTTACGCATATGCATACATCAATATTCACTCTACAGAAATGACTACAGATCGGAAGTCTGAGGTTAACTTCCCTTCTGTCTACATTCTGCAACAAGTACTGAGTCTAATATCAACGTCCTCAGTGCTTCTACACACATAAACATATTAAATAGAGAATTACTTATATCGAAGACATTCTGGCTGATTCCTTTCTCGTCTTTCATGTTTACCCCATACATTCATTCTATTGATCTTATGATTGTCAGACTTTCTGTCTAGTCAACAAAAGAAATCGCACACTCAAATGTGTTCTTGTCTAAGACATATATGTATTCCCTCACAGAATTTTAGCTCAGAAAAAATCGCTGTACATAATCATTCATGATATAAATGATGATATGATATACAAACAGAGTACCCGTCAAAATTCGTATAAAATGTATATGCTAGGATCAGAATATTTGTATTCTCTTAGGATGAATGGGTCTCTCACAAGTTTTTGTCTATAAGTGTGAAGTATCTGAGTAATCTGAGAAAGGTTATAAACACACACACACACACACACACACACACACACACACACACACACACACACACACACACACACTATCTCTCTCTTTCTCTCTGTGTGCGTATATATATATATATATATATATGTACGTGTGTTGATGTGTGTGTAGACCGTGGATATTATCTCACTTTAAAATCACTTAAAAACGTTTACAAACGAACCGCTAGTGCATTATTTTTGCATTACTTTCAGGTTTACGAAAGATATCGACCATTTAGCGCCTATACCCACTCTCCCTCTCTCTAAGGAATCCGAAAAAACACAACAAGAAACTCCAAGAATACGTCACAACCTACAACAAAACAACCCAGAACTGTTCACAGAAATAATGAAAAATCTAGAAGAACTTAAAAACAATGAAAAAATCAAAGAAATACTAAACACAACAAAAACCATTAAAAGCTAGATACGACCCAAAAATCTTAAAATAATACTCACCTCTTCTACATTTGGAGAAAACACAACACAAGGAGTTCCCAAATGCAATAATAAACGATGTAAATTATGTGACATATTTATAGAAAGTAAATCAAATACCTTTAAAAACCCGGAAATCAAATTTTAAAAAACCCCAAAAAAACATAAGCTGCAACTCCCAAAATCTAGTCTATATAATTGATTGTAACGAATTCAAAGAAATATACATAGGGTCAAGACTGGCCCTTAATTCAAGGAAATCACATCACAGAAAACAGAAAATTAAATGTATCGAAATACCTATACAAATGCAGACGTGGTTAATCTAAAATAATGCCGATATATCAAACAACCGACTACACGCTACTTCAAATAAAGGAAAAGAAATTTATAGATGAATTTAAACCAAAGTTGAATAAAACATGAACTACACACACACACACACACACACACACAATTGGAAACAAACATACGTATATATATATATATATATATATATATATATATATAAAGACAAATTTCAAGACACACATTCACACATAAACAGTGAAAAATAACTATAAGTGAAATCCTAAACCACTCCAACACACACACACACACACACACACACACACACACACACACACACACACACACACACACACACACACACAGAGCGTGTAATATACTGACTTAGCTGGCGTCGTGAATGAACTTAGCTGATTCAATGCGGTCGCAAAATAACATTAACAAAGTTGTTTTCACTGGAAAGAGAAATATAAAATATGATGGCGAAGAATAAAAATTTATTGCCTATGGATAGAGTGACAGATATTTCCGTTCGCAGATAAGATCAAGAAATTACCGAAAAAAACGGAAGTATGTAAGTTCTGAAAACCAGCCATAAACAGAAAATGCGTGAGGCGAAGACGATGTTCATATTTTCTCATGGGACTTGAAAGACAACATAAGATCTGTAATTTATGACTGAAGGCAGAGATCCGCTGGTCGTTCAAGCGAAGGCGAAAGATTCGCTGATCTCTCAAGCGAAGGGGGAGATCCGCTAGCCACTCCAGCAAACCTGTCAGCTCCCCCGTGTATGTTTTCCGGCCGTTGCACTACTTCACAAAAAAGATCCTCACCACATATGTGCGAACTCTCTATGACTGTATTCCTACAACCGTCGCCGTCGTAGAATAAAAATATAAATTATATTTTCATATATCTACAAGTCCTTCGTTGTTTGTCTAGCGGTTCAAATATCAAACGCATCAAATATCAAAAGCAAATGAGGGGTAAAGTAGGCTAAGAGAAACACATTTTAAGAAAAAGAAAGGAGCGACCTTCACAAAAATAACCATAAGCAACTGAGCTCAAGTCTCACTGAATACCCAATGAAGAAAGCCTTGTCCCATACAAGTTCTCTGACGAAAGCATCAAGCTGGAAACATAAACCTATATAAGAACAAAATAAATAAATATATTCTAAAAAATACAAATCTCTTCGTGGACCTACTCATTTTAATATATATATATATATATATATATATATATCAGGAAGCAGAATTAAGAAAAAATCTGATAAAGATATCTTTAGTTATTCTATGCATAAATTTCAACTGGGCGTAGTGCTTTTTAATATTTCTTTTTATATTATAATGAGTATAAAGGCTCTCTCTCTCTCTCTCTATATATATATATATATATGAGTATGTGAATGTATATGTGTGTGTGTGTGTGTGTGTTTAAGAGTGAAATATTTGTTTTCTTTTTTGAAAACTAGCAACCGTTGGAAATGTGTTTTTCAGAAAACTTTAGCACCTACCCAATGCATACTTAACTGATATATAAGTTCAATTCCAGAGGGCTAAGCTTCCAACAACACCTGCTCACTTGTATAAAAGCTAAGAGTCAGGGTTTATTGTCTGATGGCTTAGATGCCCCTCTAAACGGTTATGCCATTGGGAATATGGTACTTTTTTTTCCTTTTTCCACTCGAGAGTTAATCTTTAGAGGTTTTCTACCTTAAAATGACCCCTTGTCACATTCAACCAACGTTGTGGATGTGGGTAAATTTTATCCCATATATAAGTAGATATGTGCTTTCTTTATTATTTCGTATCTATGTGTGTAAGTGAAATTCTTTATATGTATTCGTATTTTCTCTTCTGATTTTACTTCCATTCGTTTGAGCTCAAAATATCCTCACACATGTACGAACACACACACACATGCGCACAAATACACGCAAATACCTACACGTATCTACACAGTTACACATACATACATACATACATTCATACATACATACAAACGAAAGGAATTCCTAAATATAAACTCATAAAAACATACGCACATGCATATAAAAACACACGGGAGGTATGCTTAGCGTTACAGTTATCGTCGTAGGAAATTCAACCGGTAAGCCGAGTTCAAATCCTTGATAAGTCTGTTTGCATTTCATTTTCCTTCACTTCACCTTTGGGAAATTGATCTGTTCTTCCCCCAACTATGGGTAAATAGTAGAGCAGTAGCCTCGGTAAAGTAACCAGTCTTGGAGAATGAAACCTTTCAATTCAAACCACCTTTACTCTACTTTGAAATTGACTTTGTTTCACATCCTGCCCGTGGTCGAGTAGTTGGCCAAATGTCTGCACAAATACACCAAGATACAAAAGGCTATATGCCCATATTTGGAAGCACATCATCACATATCTATATGAAAATATGCTTTTTACAAAATCTTCTTAATGTTTTGCTACTTCGACCAGTTTATTCATTTCAGTAACCATCAACAATATTGAGGAATCGGTGAAAGTTTTAGCTTTAATATTTATGAATACTAAATTTGAATATATATATATATATATATATTGGTTTGTCAAACTTTTTTTATTGATCTTTTGTTCATAAGACTGATTGATAGGAACCCGAGGCATATGTTAATTTTGAACCGCGTACCCTATATATATATATATATATATATATATATATATATATATATATATATATATATATAAGTAGAGAACGAACTTTCTCGAAGTTAAAACGAAATACTTTTTTGCTATCTTTCTAGAAATATTTATTAAATCATCAATATTAAGCTGGAGCCGAAAGTCAGATTAAATTTTCATAAGCGAGAGAAAATTGTGTTGGCGTTAAGGAATTGTTGAACGAAATTTAATTCTTTTTATACGTCATAACTTTGAGAAAGTTCTTACTCCATTTGAATTCAACTCGATAGCAGAAACATTTTTCCACTTCGAGAAACGTTGATAATTATCATTCATTTTAAAAAATCCGATATGTAAGCAACTCATTTAATTCTTTTTCCATTTCTTTTCATCTTGGCAAAATGAGACAGATTCTGGTAGTTGTCATAGCTCATTAATAAGTGACGCTTCCTGATCCTTATGATACACAAGGACAAGTTTCTGAATAGTTTTACAGATTTGTCCAAACTATAATAAAGAAATAAATACAATCAATTTAGTATTTCAGTAGTGTGCTTTGGCCACTAGTTATTATCATAGGAAATAGACCGAGAAAGATTATTAACGAAATGAATATTTTTTAATTTCTGGTTTTTAAGATGTTAACAAATGTTGAAATCGACAACGGATGAACAAAGAGAGAGAGAGGGGGGGGAGGCAGATACGGAATTTGATGGCACAAAATAGTTTTCTTTATTTAGATTAATTAAGGAAATAAACAGTAATACAATAAAAGTTCAGAATTTTTAACAAAGTTATTCAGCAATCTGATTTACGCATTTATTTCTAAAGGGACAAATATTAAATGAATTTGTTTTACACAGACTTTTTATGGAATAAATAGACATATTGATGGATGTTAACTGCATGATAAACCTTCTGGGGTTATTTAGAGCGGAATGGGATCCTAATAGGTACCACCACTCTGAATCGGAGTGGACCTACGAGTAATAGCAGTGAAGGGTTACTCCTCACTCTCCAGATCTTCAGAATTGAAGTCTCACAGTCAAATGCAGTTTTGTATAATACTCAGGATATACCCTTTTTAGGGGAGTTTTTCTGTGCAATGGCCCATAAACATTTAGTTATTTGGTAACCATTCATTTATACTTATGTCTATTTATTATATATACATAGAAATTATGTAAAGGAACGAGAATAGTAATTTCAATAAGTAATAGACTTTGTCTATCTTCAACCGAGTCTCTAATCTTATCTATCTGATTTTGAATGTATTCTGTCTGTTCCTTTATATATATGCCTGCTAATTGATATTGTGCCGTTTTTAGTTTTAAGGCACTTGTGTTTGTTGGGTTTTTTCGATAGTTTTTGGAGGCTGTTTTCACTAGTGCACGTTTTTCTCTCACCGCTAAAGTTTCCCATGGGACTCTATATTTAGTTTTGAGTTTTGTTGGAATGCATTTCGCTGCTGCCTCGAAGTGCGCATTGACGAAACTTTCATATTCGTCGTTTGATGTACTTTTTCCGTCCTTTCTTGTAGTGTTTCGTATCTGTTTTTTAATTCTAATACGTATTTATCTCTTATATCTCTGTTGTTCAAAAGGGCCCAGTCATAGTGTTTGGTGGTCGCTGTTCGTTTGGCGTTTTTTCGTAGGCTTAGCCGTATTTTCGCCGTGACTATTCGGTGATCGGTGGACACACCCTCGAAAGATAGCCTGGCAAACAATAAACGAAGTAAGTAGAAGAAAGAACACAGCCAAAGCAAGACAGAAAGCAGCAAACCAACTAGAAAGAATAAAACTGTGGAAACAGCACTTCGAAAACCTACTAGGAAACCCACCGAAAATAACACCTGAACCAATCACCAGAATAATTAGTAAACAACTAGACGTTAAACTAGGACCGTTCACACAAGAAGAACTCGACTCGGTTCTCAGAAAAATTAAAAATAGGAAAGCTGCAGGGCTGGACGAGATTCCCCCAGAAGTATGGAAGACCAGACAATTCGACGACATACTGCTCCGACACTGCAACGCAGTATACAATCAAAATCCGATAGATAGATGGATGAAGTGATTCATACTCCCCTTTCCTAAAAAGGGGGACCTCGGATTAGCCAAAAACTACCGAGGCATAACACTTACATCCATAGCAGCCAAAATCTACAATGCCCTACTACGAAACCGCATAGAACCCAAAATCGACAACATACTTAGAAAAAACCAAAATGGCTTCCGAAGAAATAGATCCACGACCTCACAAATATTAACCATCCGTAAAATCTTTGAAGGTGTACAGCCAAAAAACCTACAAGCGACATTAATATTTGTCGACTTTACTAAGGCCTTCGATTCCATTCACAGAGGAAAGATGGAACAAATCCTACTAGCGTACGGCATACCTGAAGAAACCGTAGCAGCAATAACGATTCTCTATAGAAACACCAAAGTAAAAGCACGATCACCAGATGGAGACACAGAATACTTCGACATTGTAGCAGGAGTACTACAAGGGGACACGCTGGCTCCGTACCTCTTTATCATTTGTCTAGACTACGTACTTAGAACATCGATTGATAAAATCAGAGAGAATGGCTTCGAGCTGACGAAGAAAAGAAGCAGAAGGTACCCCGCAACAACAATTACCGACGCCGACTACGCCGATGACATAGCGATACTGGCAAATACACCCGACCAAGCCGAAACACTACTGCATAGTTTGGAACGAGCAGCCGCAGGCATAACCCTCTATGTTAATGCACACAAAACGGAATATATGTGCTATAATCAAACGGGGGACATCTCCACTCTAGACGGAACCCCTCTTAAACTAGTAGACGAATTCACTTACCTAGGAAGTAGCGTCGAATCAACCGAAAAGGACATCGAAACGAGGTTAACGAAAGCATGGACAGCTATCAATAGGCTATCGATTATATGGAAATCAGATCTAACCGATAAAATGAAACGCAGTTTCTTCCAGGCAGCGGTCACATCGATACTGCTATATGGATGAACTACATGGACGCTAACTAAACGGCTGGAGAAGAAGCTAGACGGCAATTACACAAGAATGCTGCGTGCAATCTTGAACAAGTCCTGGCGGCAACACCCCACAAGACACCAACTGTACGGCCACCCGCCTCCTATCACGAAAACTATTCAAGTTAGACGAACCAGACATGCAGGACACTGCTGGAGAAGCAGGGACGAACTCATAAGAGATGTACTCTTATGGACCCCCACACATGGCCGTGCAAAAGCAGGACGACCAGCACGAACATACATTCAGCAGGATACGGGATGTTGTCCTGAATACCTGCCTAGGGCGATGAACGATAGAGAGGAGTGGCGAGAGAGGGTCAGGGATATCCGTGCTACCAGCGCAATATGATGATGATGATGAATAGACTTTAGCTTACATATTTAACCATGTAAATCTCTCCTACGTCACATTTATTCGTATTTTTTAATGAATCTTTTGCAAAGAAAAAGGTGGGGCTGAATTTACCCCTTTTAAAAAATACACAGCACTAAACCTAATCGTTTGCTAAAACTTGAACAAGACCAGATTTCCTCAATATTATTATTTGTGTGGAGTGCCGTGTAGTAACCTTTGACTGCTTGGCCAATGACTGGTAATCATTAGATGGGAATGGAAAAACACAAAATACATTTCGTCTTTGTCGCTTTATTCTCTCCATTCACTTTCTGAAGCCATGGAAGCAGGTGAAAATGAATGAATAACTCAACATACAAACCAGTTTCTTGTCTTTAGTAGGAACCAACTTTTATTTTATATTTGATTCGTTCCTCGCTATCAATTCACGCGAAGGTTTGTCTCTTCGTACCTCAGCCACCAAATACGCAATCATGAAACCAGTCGTCTTGAATTAGGATTCACTGAACACCCGACTCCTAAATTTTGCCTCGGGTTGGCAATATCATCTGGACATGCATCTACATTTAGCTCAAGCGACGGGATGTTGAACTTTGTTAATTTGTCGTTTTCGGATGCAAGCTATTTTGATAACTCACCACTTCGCACCCCGATACTACTACGCTTGCTGTAATAAAGGGAATTGAATCATCTAGATTTGTAAAATAACTCTTATCAAATATGAATGAGAATAACAATTTTGATTTAAACAATTTGCACAATTCAAATAATATTTAATAATTTTGCCTGGGACATTGTAGAAATTTATTACTACTTAAAGGATATTAACAAGTCTACTTTTTCTTTCAAATAATTCTTAATCTTTTTCTGTACTGCGAATAATGAAGTAACATACCTAATATATATATATATATATATATATATATATATATATATATATATATACTTCTTATTTTCTTTCATATTTTGTCCAAATAGATCTAAGAAGACCAGTTGTTTGGTTGTGTTAGAGAACGAATGAACTCTTTCTTCGGTAGTTCTCTTGATATTTGAAGCGAAACAGTGCCGTTTCAAAATACAACTGGCGCAATTTCCTTTACAATTAACTTTTAAATGATTAGTTCAAGTCTAGTTCGGTTTTTCCCACGCCTTGGCTACTCATGAAAGTTCATATAAAGAATAGAAGCTCAGATAAAAAAAACATGATTTAGTTCCCTAAACATCTGGTGCCTTCTTTTCCTAGTGTCCTCAACTATGAACAATATTTGAAACTGAAATGACTAAACAACTTTGTGCTAAACATTTTATAATGGACTTGAATTACTAAATTAGGTTCCTATCGGATAAATTTTCAGCAATTTGAAAAGAATCAGATCAGGATTTATTCAGAGCCACTCAAAGATTGGAGGTCTGGCTTAGTGAGTCTTTTTTTTATTGACAGGCCATGGGTTTTGAGTTTTTCTAACATACGCTCTATCTAGTGTTTATCTGGCGCTATATATATATATATATTTATACATTCATATATATATGTCTATATATGTGTGTGTGTGTGTGTGTTTGTGTGTGTGTGTGTGAAGTGCTTTTGTATGCATTTACCCAACACTTAGCCACGGGTTGGATGTGATACGAGGTCAATAGAAACCGATGTGGACTGTAATTGTAAAAACAACATATTTATTCTCGTCCACACACACACACACACACACACAGAGAGAGAGAGAGAGAGAGAGAGAAAGAGAGAGAGAGAGAGAGAGATGTATAAATGTATCTATATGTGATTCAGACCCTCTCTCTCTATATATATATATATATATATACTACAGGCAGCAATTATTGGGTCATCCTCCATTTCCTTAAAAAATGTTAATCGAAATATTTTTTCATATCTTTTAAAAGTAGAAAATAAAATTTTAGTAGCTACAGCGTATTTGCTTTTATTTTGTCAAAAAATAAGTACTTAAGTATAAAAAATATCATACAACTGCATCATATTTTTTTCATCAATAAAGCCACCGTCTGCCTTCATTATTGCTTTACAAATTCTAGTCATTCAAACAACTTTGAAAAAAAGTTGATGGCAGACCTTTCCAAGTATTCTACAAGCTCTGAAAAAGTTCACTCTCACTAGTTATTCTTTTTGAACTCTCCCATCCAATCCATTCCATACAAAGTCAATGGGAGAAAAGTCAGGAGATTGAGGCAGCTAAGTCATAATTTCCAAAATTTTGTATCTTTTTGGATTCAAAGTAATTTTGACATGATTTAAAATTGTTATGATAGTTATCTAGTTGAAGAAAGGTAATTTTTTACATGCGTAAACCAGATGATATATTATATCTTAGCAAAATCGAATGATATTGTTCTTTTGCTCATGATTTCCATGATCTAAATCTGCAACCCATTCCGCCGAACCATAACCCTACCACTATGTTTAACGGTGGGAAGCACACATAATTCCTCGAGAGAAATGAAGTTCAACTGTTAACTCGGGATCATTTTTCTTTCTATGACTTTTATTCTCAATAATCAGGAGTTAATTTTCTGCAGCATTTGTTATTTTTGGTCAGTAATTCCCAACGTAGAGTGGATGCCTCATCGGTGGAACATGGTAATATTTTGGTCCGGCATGGAATATTTTGGTGGGGCTTGTTTAGAGACCAAGTTAATGACCTTTTAAACTTCCTTCACGTAAAATTTTGAATAGGTAGGAAATAAATATTACAAGAGAGGATCAAAATCTTAAATGGGGCATGGCTGAAAATAGGTTGGGAACCACTGCTTTTGGAGTTCTCGGTCAATATTTCCACCAATTTCTTTTTACTGTCTTTGTAACGAATATCGAAACCCATGTCTAAAATCTTTAACTTCTTGGCAATTTGCCTTTGAGAAATGACGTTTTTGGATAAAATTATAATTTGTGCCCTCAACTCAAAGATTAGCTGCTTTGATTTTGCTATTTTGTGATAATTACTTCCGAATTAAAAAAAAAAATGAACAAAAAAACTATGAAAATACTGACACTATTTCTTTAAAGATATCTATATTTCAACCAAAAATGGGTTTCTTTCTAATAACAAGTGTTATAACATTAGATGAGACTGAGTTAACATTCAGAATCATTTAAATTTGTTGAAAATTTTGGTCATCTAAAAAATCTACTCTGAAGTATATGGTAAATGGTGAAAACAAAACATAATGTTATCTCATGAAAAATATCTATCATTTAGCAAATGTATTATGGACAGATATGTCTAATTTTGAACTTTTTCTTTTGTAAGAGGAAAGTATATTTGAAAAGAAAGTCTAGAGAAAGACTGAAAAAATAAATAAAGACAAATTCATTGTAGTAACCGACTTGATATATTTTACTTTAAAAACTCCCCCAAAATCTCATCTCAAGATATTTTTCAATGAAATCTAGGCTGGCCTCAAACCTTATATCAGTAGTATATATAGAGAGAAGAACCAGGAGATTGAATCCCTAAATTTGTCCAACGTTGTGTTTTAGTTCTTTCTCGTCACATTTACAGCAACACTAATGCAAAGTTGTGTTCCAACTTGCGCTTCCCTTGTCAACACCGATGTCATGAAGAGGGGAGATCTGCAGCAAAGCAAATGCTAGTCTTCCCATACAACCTTGCTTAGAACTTTGCCGAAATCCTTGCTTAGATGTGTAGTGTGGCGAAAATGACGGATGCCAGCAATTGTATTTATATGGATCATCATCATCATCATCATCATCATCATCAAGTCGCGCTGACAGCATGTATTTCCTGAATCTCTCACTCCATCCGCTCCTATCATCCATCGCTCCCGACAAGTTTTCCAAATTACATCCTGTGTCCGCACAGAACTATTGTAAATAAGTTCATGTTGGTCGGCCAACACTGGCACGACCATGTGTTGCAGGTTCCAAAGAAGAACGTCACACATAAGTTTGTCCTTGCTTCTCCAGCATTGTTCCGCATGTCTTGTTCGTATTACTTGGATACTTTTTGAGATGGGAGGTAAGTGGACGTTCAACTGTTGTTTCTTGAAATGTTGCTTCCGTGATTTGTTCAATATGACTCCTCTCATTCTTGTGTCGTTCCTATCTAGCATTTTTTGTAAGCGTTTAGTTAACGACCATGTGGTACATCCTTACAGTAGTATTGACACAGCCACAGTTTGGAAGAAATTCCGTTTTATTTTATCGGATAGATTATACTTCCATATGATCGATAACATATCAATAGCAGTCCACACATTCACTCGGCGTATATTAACATCCTTTTCAGTTGACGAGACACTGCTGCTGAGGTGCATGAATTTGTCTATCTAGTGGAAATGGCTCCTTCTTGTTTAAGACACCTATACTCGGTTTTATTTGCGTTTACGTGGCGGCCAATAACTCCTTCTGCCTACTCCAGGCTATGCAGCAGGGATTCGGCTTGGTCAGGTGTATTTGCAAGTAGCGCTAGATCATCTGCATAGTTTGCGTCTGTTATAGTTTCTGCAGGATATTGTCTGCTTCTTGCCTTTTTTTAATGTATGGCCGTTTTCTTTTATTCGGTCTATCTCTGTTCAATGTGCATGCTCTGGGCAGATTATAAGCAAATATGGTGCTAATGTATCTCCTTGCAAAACTCCAGCAACAATGTCAAAGAAGTGTATGTCTCCATCAAGTGAGCAACTGATACTTTCTATTAAGCATCATTTTAGTTTAACATTTTTTTGGGGGGAGACCATGAGATGGAAGTATTCGCTTCATCTTCCTTCTTTGTATGGACCTAAATGCCTTGAAGAAATCTACTGAGTTGCTTCGAGATTTTTTTAACAACCTTTTCGATGATTCGACGGATTTTCCGAATCATTTATATTGTTGATCGATTTATCTGAAATTTATCGTTTTTTTTTTCTCAATTTCAGGCTTGATTCAGTTTAGAAGCAGAGCAGTATGAACCTTAACAGCTTTAGAAGTAAGAGTTATGCCACTATCGTTCTTAATGATTTCGAGGCCACCTTCATTTGGGAATATGCAGCAGCCTTTTGTCCATTTCTCTGTTGTATGTTCTTTATATACGGCGTTGCAAAATCAAAGTAGTGAATCATCAAATTTCTTTAACTTCCATATTTCTGTTGGTATTTCGGCGAGGCCTGCAGCTTTTTTGCTTTTGTGTTTTGTCTGTACAACGTTAAGTTCTTCCTCTGTAAACTATCCAAGTTCCATGTCTTGTTGTTATTGATAATTTTGGTGATAAGTTTATCAGTGACTTAAGGGAATTTTCCAAGCAGATTCTTAAAATGTTCTTTCTACACCTGTAGTCATTCTTGGCTGGCAGCTTTTAATTTTGCTCCTGAGGTGCTCTTCCTTTTGCACACTTCATTTACTGTCGGCCACGCTATTTCTGATTGTCTATCTTCTAACGAGTTTCTTAATTTATTAATCTGACCTTGAATGCATTTTTGTTTTTATATTTGAAATATATTAGTTCTCTATGGCCTTTCTTAAGTTTCTACGCGTTGGTATTTGTTGGGTTTCTTTTATTAAGTAATGATGCTATTTTCACGTTATCTCATTTTTTCCTAACTACTTTTGACTCCCACGGAACTCGACATTTGGCTCTTGGTTTAGTTGGTACGCCTTCAGCCGCTGCTTCTATGTGGACAATAAAAAAATTTTCATATTCGTCATTATCTCCTGATTGTATCGAATTTGTTTCTTTTAGTTACCGTTTATTTATTGCTAATGTCTCTATTGTTAAGTGTGAACCAGTCATATATATACATTTATATTCTGTAAGAATCCAGTAATCTACGAATACAGACATTATTTACACCAGGCTGAACTGATAATATCAATTCTGAATTTCACGACGATATCAAAGTTTTATCTTCAAAGGAATTCAGGACAGACACGTAAGTAAGCAATTAAAAAAAAATCACTAGAAATATTCAGGTACATTGCACACCCATAAAAATGAATACTTCCTCTAAAACATATTTTGTAAATTATTTCTTGTCACCAAAAATAATATATGAAAGACAACGTCTGTTCAGCTCAAACTCCTGTTATTTCTTTTGATGATTTGTTTTTTTATTTGTCAGAAGTATTTGGTCACACTCAAAAATTTTTATTCCTCATCTTAAAAGTGTTATTTTTGAGGAAACAAGTAAAGCATCACAATGTTTTTATTTATCATTTTAAACACAAGTCTGCTTCAGTTACTCAGACCTTAGTAAAAGCAGATTTCTTTCGAAAAATTGATTTGAAGGTGCTTTTCTTCTTTAATACTGAGTATGAATTAAACTTTTTCTAAAAGTTACATTATAATACCACTTGAACACACATTAGACTATATTGTGTTGAATTACTGTTTGCAAGATACTACCTGTTTTACCTATGCAGAGGACAATTTCATCAGAGTCACCAGCTTGCATGACAGAAGGCTGACTGCTCCAAACATCACCGCACAACTGAAGCAATCTCATGAAAAATATATCAACATCTACTGTGAGAAGACGCCGTGAAGCTGGCCTATGTGGCAGATTTGCAGTCAAAAAACCACTTTTGAGGAAGCAAAACAATGAAAAAAGACTCCATTGGGCTAAGGTGCACAAAGACTGGACAATAGAGCAGTCATTTGGACTGACGAATCAAACTTCGAAATCATTGGGTCAAATTGGAAGATCTATTTGCGGTAAAGAGTTGGTGAAAGTGCTGCAACCCCTTATATCATACCAACTGTAAAGCATGGTGGAGGCTCATTTGCAAAGCCAGCGATTTATTCTAGTTGAATGACCAATTTAATCAGCCCAGTAATCACAGCATGCTGCAGCAGTATGCTATTCCATCTGGTAACTCTACCTGGAAATCTAAGGAAAACTATTTTCAGTCTGCCTCTAGTCTTTGCTGGAAAAAATACTAAGATTATGTTAAGCAGTGATAGCGGTATAAAGGGGTAATTTTGATGAATCAAAAGTTTTTTTTGTGTTTTTTAGTTAAATTTGCATTCAATATGGCTTAGGAAGACTTGTATTTAGTATATCAACTAAAACCATTAAGGAGTTAAAATTGTTTCATTAAAAAATAACACTTTTAGGATGAGAAATAAATCTTTTGAGTGTTGCTAAAATATTTTTGACTGGTAGTGTATACGTGTGAATACATATATATATACTCCTACAAGATCCAGGAGGAGAAGACGAGCAAGGGTTTTTTTACCTTTTTAACTCGTCGCGACTGGGAGGGAAGCGACGTATGTCGTTTCTCATTGGCCACTTCCAGTTTAAAGCTCAATAGTGGTATCATTTTGACTTTTTCAGGTGTGTGCTGTGCGGTATTGTGTACTTGGCGAAGCTTTTACTGCAGAATCGCCTGCCGGAATTATAGTTTCGGTAAGGTCACTTGGGAGAGCAAGTATGATGTTGGAAGACCTGATACTTGTAAGGACCCCAGGAGCATCATTGACGAGGTGATTTTGCGCACTATTTGAGTGTGTGATTACAATATATATATATATATATATATATATATATATATATATATATATATACGCGCTTATTTTCGTGCGTGTTTTCACACCCATTCTAACATCAAAACGTTTTTCATATTGTTAAATTTTTAATACACATATATTTAACCCTGTTGTAGAAATGTGACACAAAATCGGTTTAACGTAGGGTGCATCGCAGGAAACATTCGTCCTGTGAGGTGGTCACAAACATTGCTGATTTTTCATCAGCATTTTCCCTTCAGGCCACCTCATGTGCCCGGAAATAAACCCAGCCTTTACCTCTTTTTGACGATTGGGTATGTGTTGCCTAAAAGGAAAGGCTCCTCATAAAATGAGCCATTAACTTTATCACACAATTCTCTCGCAGCATAAACGTTTAAACACATGATAAACGTAAAAAATGCATTATATAGGGTGTTTCAATATACATGAGACCCATGTGACAACTAATAACTCAACTAATAATTATGTTGTGTTTTCTTGTTTCAGATTTGAAAATAGTATGTATCACAATTATAAATCCTTGATGACAGTACTTTGGACAAAAGAAAAAATATTTTGCGTCACTACTTATTCAAAAATCATTCAAAACTGTCTCAAATGCAACCAATTAATATGATAATGATTTATTTCTGATACAAGAAACTCAAAAGAAAATTCCATGTTCTGGAAGCTGATATAATAACTATTAAAAAGAACATTGATTTGATGTTTCTAGCTCAAAGCATGCATTTTTTGCAGAATGCATTTCAAATGATCTCAGTAATAAACCATTATCAGATTAATGAGTTGCATCTATTCTAAGACACCTTGTATATATGAACCAATAGCATTTATCACAGCTTATTCATCAATTTTTATTAGCTGCTGAGACTGTAAGATCGAGTTGATGGTTTATTGTATATAATGTTCAAACGTTGAAGGTTGTGGTATTGAAAGTTATCTTGCTACTAAGTAAATTTGGTTTGGGCTCTAAAGCTGATTTTTCGATCATTAGAATCAGATCTTCTCTCTCAACAGAACATGCGTCTTGTTTACTCACATGACGACCGATACGGTTTAGACATTTGGGTTGAATTTGAAGTATGGTAATCTATCAACGATTATCTTTCTCATCAATAGTTACCACCCTTATAGATGATAAAGTTTTCGTTTCCTCATTGAACTATTTTATCCAGGTCATTGACCTATGTAAGTTCCTCCGCGACGTTGACCCATTATTTGTCTCATCCACCTTGCTTCCCATCTACCATGCTGCTTTCTATGGTTTCCTAAGCCACAAGCTTGTATAAATCGCATTACACTCTCCTCTCCCTGAACCTGATATCTAGTGTAGGGCTGAGGCCAAATGAATGAATGATTATGGAGGCCGCATGTTTGTCACATCAGCAGTACTACACCTGTAGGTTTTTGATGATACAAGTTTTCCTTCTCCATTGAGAGAATGGTGTATTATTCTGATTCTTAATTTTGAAATAGATGTGGAAACAGCAATAAATTTATTATCATAGGCTGCCCGACGACTTTTTGCGTTGATCAACCAGAATATCATATTTTTCTTCCACACGATTTAGATGAAGTGAAAGTGTTTCGTTTGGTTTGATTCCTTTGTTTTATGGCATATCAGCCTTCCTGGTTTGTTTAATGACAACGCCGTCCTTGTAGAAATACTATTTAATCAATAATTGGGAGAATTAGAGGGTTAAAATCTTTCTCAAGTCCGAAAGTGAACGTAACAGTGCAATTGAAGTTAAAACTTGTTCAGTTCGAGGCGGCAGTCCAGCACTTTAACCATTAAGCTCCATAAAATGTTTGAAAATCTCAAAATTGATATCCGTCTAACCCCTAAAGTTCTTTCAAAATGGCATTTGTGGGGTGTTCTTAAACTTCTGCAATCAATATAGGGTGCATATTCTAAACCCCACCGTCATAGTGTGGCTGATTAAAAGATTAAACTCTTTTAGGCTTGTTGAGAGATAAAAGAGACATTTTCATTATCGATTAACATTGACTGCTACAAATTTTTGATATTTTTTCGTTAACCATCTTAATTGCTGATACTTGAATCTCAAAGAAACTGTAAATATTAAAAAGAAACTCTCCTTCTTTGACATTAAATCTTCCCGTTTGTCAAGCAAGTGGTGATCTTACTTTTAAGATGACAGTAAAAAAAATGGTCAGAGAATCAAATGTTTGGTTTATATTTTGGCCATTTTATCCGAAGAAAAGGGAAGAAATTCCTTCAAAATAATTTTCTCATCCTTCTTAAACATATGTCCACTTTAACCAAATGTGTAAGATTACTACACATTTACTTCTTACGAGTCTTGTCTTTTTGTTTTATTATCATTAAGGTCGATGTTCGAATCGAATCAAAGATCCTAGAAATGGGAATACTGAATTTCAAGATAGGCAAGCGGATCAATTCCATTTTGGAGGTATCCATGAAAAATAAATTTTTTTTACTACCCTTTCGGGTGATGTGTAGTGAATGCGTATTGAAGATAATTTCGCTAACGTTTTTAGCTCGATTCTCACTGTGACAGATTACTGTCGTATCAACGAGGCTTATAATAAACTGTTTCCTTTGTAGAGGTCTAAGACATCCCCAAATGGATGAATCTTGTGGTGAGGCTCCAGCACTGTACTTTTGGGAGTCTCGTGTACCCTTACTTGGCCATTACTCCCATGTCCACTCTCACCCTGAGTTTTTGTTAGTGTTCTATTTATGGGTCAAATATATCTGCTTGAAAATTATTTCTATTAAATAAGAATACTTGGTATTATATTTAAAAACAACTATAAAACAAATGTAAATACAAATGTACAATATATGCAATTTCTTAACCTCAATGCATAAAATTCTAAACGCCGTTAAAATCATTCATTCAATCAATCAATCAGTGTCATATATAGTAAGTTCATATCAAAATTGTTTTCATTAGCGTTCTTAGTTCGATTCTTACTCTGTCATGTTTCAGTAGACAGACACCTGATTAAATATCTATTACGTAAATTGTAGGTGTACTGCCGTTCTGTTTCTATTAGTTTCAGTGATAGTTATTGGAATTCACTTAAAAAGTTTCCAAATGTTCATTTTTAAAACACTCAACTTCACCACACATACAAACAGATTAGAAAAGGTTAGCATTTAAAGAAAAATATTTCAAATATATTTCCAAAAGATTTTACTGTACGTATTTTCTTTATTTCATATTAATGTTACCAGTCAGACGAGTAACACACAAATGAACATTTCAGCAATTTACACTGTAAACCTCTGATTAATCCCAACAAACATTAATGCTTGTTCTAACAATCCTACATCCATGATTAAACAAATTACTAATGCGATTAATATTGGAATAAATAGATTATCATTAAAAAACGTACTCGATAATCACAAAGAATTTTATAATGAAGCCATACATAACAGTGGCTATGAAAATGAACTCAAGTACCCTGAAGCCAAAAGACATCACAATAAATGGAATGATAGTATAGGAAATCATAGAACTTATAATAATAATAATAATAATAATAATAATAGTAATAATAATAATAATAATAATAATAATAATAATAATAATATAAAAAAAACGACAATATTAAATAATATAGACGTAATATATTATCTGGTTTAACCCTACTTTTTGCAAACTCTCTAATATCAATATAGGGAAATATTTTTAGGTTTAATAAACAAACATTTTTATAGATGATAAAACCCCCATAGAAAAATAATTAATAGGAATAATGTAAAAATTAGTGATTCTTGTACTAATAATATCTCTGAAATAATTGACAACAGAATTTAAAAGACAAGCAATACTTGAATAACAAGGACAAATCAAAACAATATTGAGTGCCTCCTAGGGAATAAATGAAACCTAAATAATATTAGATATCAAGCTAATATTTCATCAAAAGAAAATAATACTAATGAAAAAGCATACATTGATATTACAAGTTTCAACTGGAAATTTAGATATTATAACATCTCCAATTATTTGAGATCTAACATTAAAAAATCAAACTGCCCTATCTAAATATTACTGGTAATTGAAAGAACTAGGACTAACACCTACTATAAATTGGAAAATAATGAAAATATCTTCCTCTAAAAACAGTTTACATGGTAGGTGTAACTTATGCTTACAATAGAAAATATGTATATTGAACTGGAAAGATAGAAACCTACTAAATAATAGGAATTAGTTGATAATTTAATGTAGGCATAGAAATAAATTTTTAGTATAATTTAACTATGTATTAATTATTTTAAATATCTTTAACTTAACCGTTAATTTGGTGATTTACAACTTAATTCTAAATATTGAAATATTGATGTATAATAAAAAATTGATTTAATTATAAAATAATCTAAATATATTTTTCCAATAAAGAATATATGTATTTTTAAAAAGATTGCGTATAGATATACTTTCTTTTTTTTAAAAAAGGATCGTAATATGATGTATATTTGATAAAAAATTCCAACTTAATACAATATCCCTAAACGTTTGAAGGAAATAATCCATTTACAACATCATTTTAATATATGTAAACTAATATTCAACAATTCGGTTAAATTAATCTATATTTAAAACTGCTGTTTGATTTAATAATTATATTAAAACTTAGGAATTATTAGATACATTAATTCAATATTCGTAATAATAGTAATTTTTTACTAATTACAGTTAAGTTAACAATCGATATGCTAATTATTCCTCATATAAATTAGAAGGAATTTTTTAAGATGTTTCATAATTAGAAATACACTTTTAGTAAATTAATATTAACATTGATTTATTATTTTTTAGACTACACAGATTATATTATTTAATCATTATCATACACAATAATTACAACGATATTAAGGATTCATGTTTCATTTATAATTCTAATTAAGTCTCTAGTCATTATAAATTTTTTCAGTATTCACCATTTTTTAAAAAATTCAGTAATATTTTAAATTCGGGGTAACCGTTTTTTTTAAAAAGAGAAATGTATGAACGTTATATTTGATAATATATGATGATATTTCCACCGTTAAATTTTTTTAATTAAAAAATTGAAAAGATTAAAAAAAAGATTTTATGCCTGAATTATATTCAAATACACAACTGTATTCCCTTCTCCATGTGAAGAGGGTCACTATAGACCCTAAATAAATTTAGAATGAAACCACAAAATTGAATTTTTTCTTTCAATTTTATAAAAAAATGTTTTCGCTCTGTCCGTGAGTTTCAATGTATTTTTAATCTGAAATTAATTTTACAGTCAATAGCCGTTGGCATTGAGCACTCAACTGGATATTATTACCCGTTAGATTATTTCTTAATAGTCTAATCCTTACACTATTTTCCTCGGATTATATATATATATATATATATATATATATATATATATATATATATATATATAGATATATGATTTGTAAGTGAATATTTTGTTGGTAACATAATTTCTAAACCAGCCAAAGTTCATTTGTTTGCATATAATTAAATGGTTTCAAGTATTGCTATTTCACATTTGTAATTCTATTTACGTACAGTTGAATGATTTCAAACATTGCTATTAAATAATAATTAATCAATTTGATATTAATCATTTGTATACATATAGTTAAATGATTTCAAGTACAGTAGTTGATTAAACATTCTACTTGATCATAATGCCACATGTGGTGTTTAAACACCATGCGAAATGGAATTTGGGACTCCAATGTGGACCTGGAAATAATGGCAATGAAGAGGTACTTCACAGTCCTTAAATCTCCAAAACTGGAGCTTACCTATCAGATAGTTTAGTGTCATAAACAGGACACTAGATGGGGGTGGGTTTTCGCAGTCGGCGTATTCATTTAATTGTTTGATAGCCCAAACCGACTGGGGTATCATATAATTAAAGAAAAAAATGTCAAGAATTTCATTTACATTTTCAAGTAAGACCAAAGTGCTGGAGCTATTTTTGATTTTTACGAGGTTGACCCGAAAATGAATTTATGTTTTTCTCTCAGGCAGGAATATTGATAACTCCTTTCGCATATCCATATAGCTGCTTATTCCATTCCCCACATCTTTCTCTCTCTCTCTCTTTCTCTCTCATACATGAATATATATATATCTAAAAGTATTTTGTAATTTGCTTGAAGCATTGCACAAATTATTTTATTTTATTGTATTGTATTAATTTAGAGGGCTATTGCAATGCTAAATAATACTTATTTGAATCTACTTATTTTCAAAGTAAAACCTTCATCGTCAGAGACTTTTTTTCAAAATGAACGAGGCGTTGTATGTTCATTTTTTTTTTTTTGGATGTTGTGAAAATGGTATCACGTTAGGTGTTTAAACGCCTGATAAATATCATTAATTAACTGACACATTTTAAATAGATATTTAAGTTAAAAATAAAATAAAATAGAATAAAATAAAATAAAATTGGTCAGGACAACTGAAAAGAGACAAGGGAAAGTGGAGATTAGAGGAAGAATCAAGACGATCCAGACTATAACATTATTGAGATTAATTAGAATATTTATAAGAGCTTGAGTTATAGCAATTCACTTCAAGTCTGGATACCTGAAGAGACTTGAAGTAACTCAGACTTCAGTGAAAGATCACAAGTTACCGGTGGTGAGAAAAACTCGCAAGAGGTAAAAATGATAATTCACACAAGAAAATAAATTCAACATTATAGAATAAATAAATAAATAAATCAAAAACTAATTTGATATAGCCATCAGTATATATTCGTAGCTGTTAAAAAAGCATTTATTATCTAATACAAATTAGACCATTCTTCTCGCCGTGTCTCATTACTCTTTTCATCATACTCGACATAACAGGACATAAAGCGATCGCTACTACGTGAGAGCTTCTTGGCCTGATGATTGCAGTTATCAAAAGCTGTTGACGCTGTCTACGTTGGTTAAACTTAGATCACTAGAGAGAGATTTCAAATTTTCATAAATTGCTTATACGATGTCTCTTTCGACTTCGGTGGAGATATTTTTCTTTTAACTTTGGTATTTTTGACGATGATTTATCAGGAATTTGATTGCTGTGTGCATTCACACTGGGAGAACCCTTCATGAGCAGTTTCCATTCGGTGTTAACAAGAAATAACCACTTTAATTGGTTACTTAATTTTAAAGTAAGTCTTGTTCCCTTTGTCAAACACATTAATCCCAGGGGCATTGTGAAAACCAGCCGGATTTCACGGCATGACTGCATAAGAATAGACCTTTCCAGTTTGGTGTTTCTTAATTGCAAACGTTGGAAGATGTATTCGGCCAACATCATTGTATCCTGTCACATTATCACACACCTACACTCTTCTCTGTCAAACATTGTAAATTGACAATTTTGTGCAGCTATTTAGGAATATTTCGTACTCTGTCTAGACAACGAACTACGAGCGTCAAAAGATTTAATAAAAGAAAATAGTTTCACATTAAAATATGGCAAGAAACAGACGATATCCCTCTGATACAACGATAGATGCAGACTATGCAGACGATCTAGTGCCTCTCGAAAGAGCATCAATCCAAGCAAAATTCCGATTGAATAGCTTAGAGTAAGAAGCGGGTGGCATTGGTCCCTTCGTGAATGCAATCAAAGTACATGTGTTTTAAATAAAATGGAGCCATCACCATTCTAATTGGTAAACCTCTAAAATTGGTAGATAAGTTCACATACCTCGGCAGCAATATCTCATCAACTTAAAGTGATATCAACATATTCCTAGGAAAGGCGAAAAATACAATTAATCGGTTAATGATGGTGTGGGAGTCTGATCTATGTGATAAAATTAAACGGATTTCTTCCAAGCTGTACATTTGTCTATTCTACAATCTGGATGCACCACATAAAATGCTAACGAAATGCACAGAGAAAAAGCTGTATGGGAACTACATAAGAAAGCGACATGCTGTTTGAACAAATCCTGGAAGCAAAACCCACCAAACTGCTGCTATACGACCACTTGCCTCTAACCTCATAAACCATTCAAGTAAGACAAACAAGACATGCAAAGCAGTGCTGGAGAAGCAAGGGTGAACTAATAAGGAAAGTTCTTTGATAGACTCCTGCACATAAACATGTGTGATGGTGCATAAAATATTTATCACAGGACGGGAGTCTATTTTACGCACGAGTGACGTCGGGGCAGTCTGGCACTTAATCCCTCGCAAAATAAGTCCTATTTTCGGGCACATGGGAACTGGCAGATAATGTGGGGGTTAATTTGGAGCTAGACTGACCGCCGCTGGCAAGGGGGTTTCCAAATTTCACGTTACATACACTCACCAGGCCACTTAGTCTTCCTACCCCTTGGATAACTGAAGACATGGACCTATAGGTTGAGATAAAATATTATTATTTACTGTAGTCGACAATTCCAATTTCCCGTGTAATGTTTTTAAAGGCGAATATGACATTTCGCGAGAATAAATGGAGGTGAAATGAAATTGAGATTTGTGGGGAATGGAAAGAAAGTTAGAGAGTTGAGTACTAGACGCCAAACGAGGAGGATCGACTTTTGGAGCTCGCAGACGCGAGGCGAACTTGCGCCCTATGGGGGCCGCTCGAGATGGGGGCCAAATGAATAAGACAGCATAGCAAGATTGTGTCTCTCCTCCTTAGTTCGAAACCTTTAACTCAAAAGTAATAAAAAGGTTTCGTACCTGTGTTGTATACTCATCTACAGCATCACAACGACACAATAATTAGGACGCAATGATTTAATCGGACGCAGTAATAAACGACGCACGCGGGATAATGATAAAGACACAGGAAGACTTCTTTAACAAATATATTTACCTCTCACTTTATTACAAGGGTTCGAAAGTGTTGTTCATGGTTTGCGTGTGAGAGAGTGTTGGAGACCGAACATAAACTGTAATATTTTGACCCCACTGTTATGACCGTCACGTTGTGTCTTTCTTTTTCTCTCGGGTTGCTCAACCGGAGGCCTTGGGCCCACTCTGCTGGATGCTGGCTTTCTTTATCGCATCTTATCAGCATCTTCTCTGGACCCTAAACTTCATCGGGGTATCCGAGGGCCCCCTCGGTCGGGTGTGGCTTTCTCTACCACATCTCGACTCTAGCTGTCTGGAACTCAACTGGCAACTGCTCTGGCTCGTCGAACTCAACTGAATTATATAATCGTTCGACGTCCACTCGATCTTTGAAATCGAATGTTTAATCGTCATCAAGCAGAAATAACTGTCATGCAGTTAAGAGGTCACTCTCTTCCGGTGCGTCAGTCTATGAGAGTATAATCGGGATTTTTTTACATCGTCCTATTTCATCAGCCAATTGCCGCCCACGCGATTTCCTCTCATGACTGCCATTAGAATGTATCACTTCCTTCCGGTGCATAACCTTGAATGGCATTTTTGGCCGGGTCAAAGATCAAAACACAACACCTGAACAAGAAGTCGTTACGTGTTTTCGAATTTCGAGATTCCTATGTTCTTTATATGTTCTATCGTTATGAACATTATATGTCTATTTTGCACATGGCGTTAATTGTGGCAATAGTACAATTCTCCAATGTTAGTATCTTTTGTTTTGAAGAAATTCAACTTTTTAAAAAATAATAAACATTGGTTAGTAGTTATTTACTTTTATAGCGACATCTTGTTATCACCTCCGATCTTTATGTATGTATGCATGAATGTATGTATGCTGAAAATAATTTTAAAGTGTTGGGAATTATTAGTAAAGCGTCAAATCTGAAATATAATTTGAATGTTCAACTGAAAAACCTTGTTTCGGCTTTCCCCATCGAACTTCTTGGCTTTGGTTAATACTGTTGACTCGCTGAAAGACTTGAATAAAATTTTTCATTTTGAGTGATCAACCCTAACCCACTTGATAGACTCCGCCACAATTACTTAAACGCTAAACTTTCACTAGCCATAATTTTTGCTTAACAATGTTTAATTAGAGAACAGGTAAAAGATATTGATCTTTTGTTGAAGGAAACAACATTTGAGATAATTATTAATGGATTAAATCAAATAATGTCAAATAATTCGATCTTTTATTGTAAGAGACGTTAGATGTTTCCTTTTGACATTTTGGGTGGTGCACACTTCAATAATTGAATTCAAACTTTGAATACAAACGCAGCTTTGAGAAATTATCTCTTTCTACATTAGCCAATGTCAGTGATGAATGAAATTCCATTGGTGTTGTTGCTGTCGTGCAGTGGTCGTGGAAGATGGCAATATATTTCATTTAATTATCGTCAACACATAATTATTGACCAATGCTTGTGCTTGATTATAAAGCTTAGCAAAGTTTTGCATTAAGCCATGAGTATTGGACACCAAGTTAAAATCGAATTCACTATCAATGGTCTGCTAGTCTTGCACATTGACGTTTATATCACGCAACATTTTACATTAAAATATTTTGACCAAAGATATGATTCTCTTTAAATTTTCTAGGTTTATCTTTTGTTCTTGTGATAGTGTTTCTTCTTGGTTGTTTGGTAGTGTATCGTTTGGGGGTGTAGCGTTTTCATTTGCCGAGGTTTGCGGTTCTTTTTTGTTGGATTGTTTTTGTTTGACACCACTTGATGTGTCTGGCACTGTGTTATAGTTTTGTTTCAGCGTTTCTTGATGGATATCTAGTAATTCTAGGTCAGAAAACCAACCCTTCTTCATTATTGTCCTAACTTGATCGCTTAACCTTTGGCTAGTTGTCTGAAATGTCGAACGTTCTTGCCAGATCTCCATCATTGTGAAGGGTTGCTCCTAAAATAGCATTCTAGCACAAGTGGATTCTCTTCCCTAGTCCATGTTCTGCGTTTAGGTCTCTGTTTGTTGTGGTTTGAGACATCGTCGTTGATGTATCTGAAAAATGAGCAGCCAGCATTCGTAGGATGACGATCGGGTCTCCCATGTTGGCTATCATGAGAGCTCCTGCCGATCATGACACTCAGGCCTTTTGCCTGGGTCCCACGTTATGTAATATTGTGATTTGACATTTTTATCATGGGTGGTATAATGTGGCTATACCGGACCCAGGGGTTGTTTTTGATCTGCGCACCTGACACAGGTGTGACCAAGAACAGCTATGATGGCTGTACATACAAGCGGGCCACAAAAAAACCCTTCCTTTCCCAGGAGTACATCACTTATGAGCTCGTCCCAACTTATCCAGTTGTGTCCCGCATGTCTGGTTCGTCTAACTTGGATAGTTTTTATGATGCGTGGTAGGTAGCCGTACCGTTGCTGCTTTATGGGGTGCTGTCTCCAGGACTTGTTCAATTTTGCTCGCAGCATTCTTGTCTAATTGCCGTCAAGCTTTTTCTCCATACGTTTAGTAAGCGTCCATGTAATGCATCCATATAGTAGTATCGACACGACCGCTGCTTCGAAGAAACTGCGCTTCATTTTATCGGTCAGGTCTGATTTCCATTTGACCGATATTCTATCGTTAGCTGTCCATGCCTTTGCTAGTTACGTGTCCATGTCTGTCTCGGTTGATGAGACACTGCTCCCTAGGTAGGTGAACTTGTCAACTAGTTTCAGAGAGCGACTGTTTAGTGTGGAGATGTCCCCTGCTTGATTAAAGCATATATATTCCGTCTTGTGTGCATTGACATGGAGGCCGATGCCTGCTGCGGCTCCTTCCAGACTATGTAGCTGGGTTTCAGCTTGGGTGGGTGCATTTGCCAGATGCGCTATATCATCGGCGTTGTCGGCGTCGGTAATTGTTTCTGCGGGCTACCTTCTGCTTCTTTCTTTTGAAGCCATTTTCTTTGATTTTATCGAAAGATGTCCTAAGTGCGTAGTCCAGACAGATGATAAAGAGGTATGGGGCTAATGTTTCTCCTTGCAGTAATCAGACAACTTCGACATTGATAATTCTTAATGGGGTTATTTATGCTGCTATTAGAAGAGATTTAGTTTATCTATAAAGGCTTTCCTTTACAGATAAACTAAATCTCTTCTAATATATATAAGAAAGGAAAACCTTAGCCACGTCTATGTCTTCTCGTGCGAGATGTCACTTGTTATTCATTTAAAACGTCCACAGAATTGTTTTACTTCTCATTTTTTTTTGTGGTTATTTCTGTTCTGTTTATCGAGGTGTCGTCAGTATTGTTTTTGGTGACTGTAATTCCTCCGGGCTTTTCTATGTAGTCGTCGAAACGTCGTACCGTTGCGTCAAACGCCGTCTTTAATGCTGGTAAGTCCTCTCCCTCCTTCTTTTCTTGACACATATAGTCTAACATCATATACATAGTCACTAGTTTTCTTGTTCTTTGGTCAGTTTATCTAAGTTCTTCTCTGGTCCACTTGAAGTCATGAGTATCTTAGGAAGGGGACAACCCAGTTATTAACCATTTTGATAAGATTCCTGCTATATAGATTGGTTTTGAGTAGTTTTCTCATTCTCCTGAGATATATTTCTTTTTCATCACTACTTGTTTGATGGTTTCCGCTTGCAATATTCTCAAGTATTCGTAGGTTTACTATTCTACGAGCGTTCTAATTTTTCCCTAATTTGTGAGTTCAATTCCTTTGGTCATGTGTCCATTTCTGCTTTTTATTATTAACATGGTGCATTTTTTACGCTAAATTCCATCCCTATATCCTGAATTCTCACTTCGCCATTTAGATTTTCCAATTCATCTTTTTTTTTTTTGCAAAATTTGATGTCGTCTATGTACATAAATTATTCGATCTTTTCCTGCGATTTACTGGATTTGTATTAGGCTGTGCACTTTCTTAGTATGTGATTGTGTGGCATCATCGGTCTTTCAAATATTTGTGGTGATAGTGCATTTCCCTGGAATATACCTCTCTGGATCTCCGCTTCAGCTAAGCTTTCATCTCAATACCACTCTCAAAGTTTTCATGGTTTTCTCGATTATTATTATTATTATTTATTTATTTATTTACTTATAGGGAATCTCACGAGGTTTAAAGAAAAAAGTGAAGAGTAAAAAACGAAAAGAAACACCGTGATTTAAAAACGAAATCTAGAAAAATTAAATAATTATTAGATTTTAATTAATTTTCAGGGCTTAAAAAACTTCTTTTTACGAAAATAATTTTATGGTTTATTATTCGTTTTATAAACTTAAAATACTATATTTTGTCTTATTAAATTAAGTCAATTAAGAAATTTAAATTCGTTATTTTTTTTTATTTCAATGGGCGATGTTAAACATTTGTCCCAGGTCGTAGAATTAAACTGCTATATAGACGCATAAGAATATTTCTAACAAAAATTTACCTGATGAGAAGAAAATTCTCTATTGCTTGATTCTGATGCATCTTCTAGTTTATTGTAAAATGTGTCAAGAATGTTCTTCCGCTTCAATCTTTCAACGTTGATGTAAAATTCGATTTCTCGGCTGCGATAGAAATGAGAAAACTGACCACTAGCATCGAGGGAATTACCCAACTACTTTAACCTTTAACGTATAGAAAAATATGTATCCGCTATGGTTAGGATGTAACGAGATCAATTTTCTTTTTAGCAGAGTATACCTGGTTTGGATTCAGAGTTTTCCTTCTAGACTTGTTGCTTAATCAAGGTTAAAGAATGCAATCTGCCCTACTATTTACTGATAGCAGGCGAGTGGCAGGGGATTGTTTGATATATTTCTCTCTCAAGGGCATTAAGACTATTTGAAATACAAAGAGCCTTGTCCAGGATTTGAAATTGGTTCACCAATTTCATTTCCTATGGCGATAATCGTCACACAAAGTGAGTTGCATATATGTAAGTACGTACATATACACCTTTTATATCCCCTTCAGAACACATCCCAGGAATCATCTCGAAGAAGTTGGTTACATGGCGACATTAAACTATATGAACTCTTTGCCGTATAAGAGAAAGTCTGATAGAGCCTTGAGTGCCATTCAATAAAAAAGCGTTGGCCTGTTTCTCGAATGGGCAAACGGGAAACCAGTGGGCTTTTTTAGTTTCAGGTCAAAATGAACTTGAAATGATAAAAATAGTTCGTTCAGATTTTAAATTCCAATATTTTCCATCCCATTTTCTCAGTCGGCTGTATCGGAATCCTGAGTCGATCTAATTGATAACCGTGCTGTCTTTGCTCAAATATTTATAACCTTATACAGACTTATCATTTTTATAGGCTTCGAGGCTGTTGAATATTAGGCCTGAAACAATTTACAGCACTGCAGAAAATTTGGTTTCAAATGTAACTACGCTGAACACATTTATCCTAAAATGGAACGTTTACCGAAGTGGTTACTGGGGGAGCAATCGCCGAGGATGGAAATGTCATGGTCACCGACGTAATCTCCGAAGTAACGATAACCAAAGTGGTGGTTACGGTTGTCAAGGTAATCATTGATGGAGCGATAACCGAAGGAGCGGTTGCAGAAGGAAATATAGCCAGTTGGCCTGAATCTGAGCCCTCCTTCCATGGGTAAAAGCCCTGGATGGAAGAAGGTGCAAAGAAAAAATCAACCGGGAAAGTTGAAGCAAGTCCAGGGAAAATAAGTGAGCAAAGGTTGAAATAAGTCTAGAGAAAAAAAAAGTTTACCAGCCAGGAAGAACTCTCCTCTCTTGTCCAAGCACTAAAACCAAACACAAGAGAAGATGAATCAGAAGGAATAAATAAAGTAAAAGCCAGAAAGAAAAAGAAGTTCTCTTACGGTGGTTCAGAGACGAAAGCTGACAAAAAATAGCAAGAAGAAAAAATCTGGCACTGACGTAAATTCAGTTAAACCTATGAGAGAAACCGGCAGAGAGCCCGGACACCTCCTCGCCGTGGAGAGCTCCACAAAATTGGCCAGAGGATTATGAATGAGACAGAGTTGAAAAATATGTTCAATATTTCAACAGCAACACCATCCTGCTTATTCCGGAATTGACCAAGGAGTTCGAGCCCTGGATAGTTTCCTTTGTAGTGTCAGACAACAAAATAAGGAAACTAGCCAGTCTAAGGAGTGAAGGGTTTGAAGAAGTCTTCTGAGCAGCAGGTGTCCCGTGTAAATACTTCTGCAGGCGAAGCTTCGCTACGTGGGACATTCTACTACTCACAGCAGAGCAAGCAGCTAAACTGGCCGGTGGAAATTTAATGACAACTAATTACAAACTGCAGCCCGAGTATATAGGCACTTGTAGGATTCGAGTTACTGTTCGTAACGTACCAACAGACCTGTCGAGAGACGTGTTAGCGACATTCCGAAGCTCCTATGGCAAATTAGAGGACGTATCCCCACACATAACCACCTCTGGTTTGATACACGGGGATTATGTTTTCAAAATATGGCTGAAAAGGGATAGCTTCGAATATATTCCCGACGCCATCGACTACAAGTACAGGCTGTCGGTGGTGGTAGTTGAAAGCTGAAGGCCACATTATTGGTCTTGTAAACAAGTGGGATATTTAGCAAAATTCTGCCCACAGAAAAGCAAAGAACCTAACCAGCAAATGGCCGAGCCCAAGACTGCAGCAGTGGAATGTGTCACCGACAAGAGTGCCCTAAGCCCACCGATCAACCCACTAATTCTCCAGACCAAGAGGAAGGATGGAAAACGGTTTCCAGGAGAAAAAAACTGCAGACAGAACAAGCAGAAGAGGAACAGTCCCAAAAGTCCGACTCACAAACGAAAATTTCTTGAGTGGACGCACCCAAGGAGACCAACACACTGGAGACCATCACACAGGATCGCGCTCCCCTTTTAGAACTGGACTCTGAGTCAAAGGATTTATCCCTCCAACCTCCCCTAAAATACAAAAAAAAGAGGTGAAAAAACCCAAGGCGCTACCACCGAAGAGCCCATAGACTGCTCAATCACCCTAAAAAGGGCCAGCGATGACATCAGTGCCAAAAAAGTTATGCAAAATCCCCACTCATCAGTCCTCCCTACCATACACTCCCAGGTAGAACAAAGAAATTTCTAAGAAAAGCACTCCTGCAGAAATTCCTCCCCATTAACAATTGCACCCTCAACCAAAACCCCAGGAAATTCCCGTTACCCAATCCACTCCTATACTTTCACCCACACCTCCACAAAACGCCCTATCATATATCTCCCCTATTAGAACGCTCTTCCGATCGAGCTCGGAAAGCCAAGACCGGGCATAATCTGTTTAACCAAGGAACCCAGTACCCATGTCAAAGGAAAGGAGAGGAGCGGCACTGTGCTCATCAGGCACAAAATAGGCCAACGTGGACTACACATTGAAGCCTTTAATTGATTTGAAAAAAGTTAACGACCTTCCAGTCATGAATCCATTGAACTTTCGGGGTGCACCCATGGTGACCACCTTCGTTCGCTCGGCTGGCAGCCGTACCTAGGGTGTATGGCTTGGGGGAAATGGAGCACCCATCACTAAAGAAAATGTTATCCTACCGTTCAGGCAGGGTCCCGATTTACGTGCACCTTTCTTTTTATTAGGCTCTAAAGCTGAAGTTTCTCATGGACCTCTAAACTGTCCTGAGATGGCCGATTTACCACTGAGCTCGGCACCGGCTCTCTGAGACACGCCGTTGGCATCCTTACCCCCGAGGATTTCCTGACTGTCGTCGATACTGAGTAAGGTAAATTGGCTTGTGTCTCTAAACATTGCCACTTTTAATTTGAGGGAATTGAGGGATCTAAGCAAGTGTTCGCGCTTGCTAGGTGGACTCTCGAACCTCTGCTGTTCAGGAGATCCACTTCACTTGCGCCGAGGACTGTCGGGTGCTGGAGGATGACTTTGTCGTCTTTTCAACATACGGCAGCCGTAGCAGCGTTGGGGTTTCTCTGCTAGTTGGACGCAGCCTTAATGCAGATGTAAATCTTGTTCTTGCAGATGACAGGGCGGGCTGGTTGTGGCCGATATTGTCGTTTAAAGTTTCGAGTTGCAGGTGGCCGCAGCTTATGCGCCCAAAATCGATGCAGAGAAGGTTTCCTTTTATCGACGGCGGGTGCGGTTCCTCGACGATCCCAAACGGGTAGTGTTTATGGGTGATTGGAATGCGATCCTTGATCATGATATTGATAGTGTGGAGAGGGGAACAAGTGGATCGGGAAGGTGTGAAAGCAGCCTCATCGACTTGATGGCCTGTCTCAACTTGGTCGACAGGTTTCCTTTTGATCACACAGGGAGGGAGATGTGGACATGGCTTGATAGTTCACCCTCTCTCTGTACCAGATCTTATTTGGACTGAGTGTTTGTCAGAAGAGCCAATACTGATTTTGTTACTTTCCCACGTTCCACTTTTATCGGGTAGACTGACCATAAACTTCTTATGGCCAGTCTGTGGCTTGTAAATAGGCCTAGTCTGGCCGGCTGCTGAAAGTTCAATACCTCCTTACTGGAGATACTGGATTTTCGGGACCGGCTGGGATCCCTAATTCAGTGGGCGTTAATGAGATTCGTATCTATTTAGCCGACTTCCCTCGCCTTCGGGAGGCGGAAGCAGCTGGCTGCGAGGGTTTGGTTACTGAATGCGAAGCTCGTGATGCGTTGAAGCAGGTCGGCTCCAACAAATCGCCAGGGCTAGACGGTTTACCCTATCAAGTGTACTTGAGGCTGATGCACATGTTTGTGCTTATTATACCCGATATGTTCAACCATTGGTTCGCCTAGGCAGCCATCCCTGATAGAGTTACTAAGGACGCGATCGTATTGCTGAAGAAAGGTAACAGGCATATTTGGGAGGGTTTAGATGATTACAGGGCGTTAACTCTGCTAACCACAGAGTTTAAAATTTTGGCTCGGATCTTAGTGAACCGTTTGCAGCTCGTCATTAGCGATCTGATTGGATCTGAGCAGAACTACGCTGGGAAGGGAAGATCTGTCCCAGAAAAATTGCACTTGGTGCGTGAGGTCCCAGAGGGAATAGAACACGGCACCAAAACTGCGCTGATCAATTTAGATCAGTCCAAGGCCTTCGATAGTGTTGACCATCGGTTTGTGGTGACTGTTTTGGAGACTGCTGGATTCCTACCGGAGTTCAGTAAGTGGATCAGCGTAATGTACCAGTAGGCGGTTGTGCCGGTGAATGAGAAGCGCTCGATGGCTTTCACGATCCAGCAGTCGGTCCGGCAGGGTTGACCTCGTCTCCTCTTCTCTATGTCTTCGCTTTGGAGGGGGAAAATCCTGCCCTGCACAGCATTCCTTTTGCTGGCTCTCTTACAGCGAAGGCCTCCTCGTTTGCCGATTATATCACTGTCATTGTGTCCCACCGTTTGGACATAAAGGCGGTCAAGAGGGCGTTTGCGAGGTATGAACAGATAGCAGGAGCCAAAATCAATTTTGATAAGAGCGAGGGTCTGCGGTTGGGTGCCCGGAGGGGTGGCGTTTCTCTGCCAATGAATTTCCCCTGTAGCGACGGAGCCTTCTGCACCCCCGAGAGGGGGTTCGGGCCCGACCTCCAACTAGTGCGAAATTGGTGAAAAGAACATGCTAAGGTAGATACCTAGGTGGGTACTAGGCTTCGAAGGCAAGGCGGGGGCGTGTGCTGCGTACATCTTCCCCTTGATCATTTACTGCTTGTCTGCCTAAGGGTCATTGGCTGGCACTGCAACGATCCCTCTTCAAATTACTTTGGGGAGGCCGAAGGCAGTCCGTAGGCTGGCCTATTGTCAACGTCTGCTAACGGGTGTCTGGGTATGCCTGATCTGAAGAACCGCTGGTTCGCTGAAAGACTGGCTTACTTGGGTCGATCTTTGTCGAAGGATACAGTGAGGAGACAAAATGCAAGCGATAACTTTCCACGCCTTGTCAGACCCCCAAAGCAGAAGATCGACGTAAACTTAGGGGTGAAGCACCGTTTGTCCGCGAATTCCGTAAAGCCCTTCGCAACCTTCCTGGGTTCAGTAACCTTTTTCGGTCTCGAATGGAACTGTATCGGAAACTAGTGGTGGGCTTCGCTTCGGATCCTCTCGTGGATCGGCTCGCACTGGAATTGTACGCCAGGTTTGGGCTTCTTGAACAACTTGGAGTTCTAGCTCACCTGGCTGCTCGCACTGAACGTGTTGCCCCTTCTCGGTTTGAATCACAAAGCGGGCCTGGAAGAGATGTCTGATTGTCCCCGTAGCAGCAGTGACTTGGAAGAAACGGATGAGCGCGCCTTCTACTACTGCGAGCGAGTTAGCTCGTTTTGGAGTCACGTTGGGGAGTGGAGGCCCGCATCGAACCCAAGCAGCTCGTGCTGCTCGATGTTGGTTATCTCATAGACAATGTTTTACATCTTTATCAATGTGAGAAGCGTGTGATATTTTTCGTGATCCTAGCTGTGGCTAGAATGGTTATCTGGTCGACGCAAAAGAAGGAATTGCATAACGGTGCAAACTTTTCTCATCGTGATTTCATTTGATAAAAAAAAATTTTTTTAATTTATTCTATATTTTGCTTCTGCACCCTGAATATAAAATTGATTTGATTGCAATGCTACATGGTCTTCAAGAAATGCTTAGTACTCCTCCTGTAAATCAAGAAAAATAACGAAATACAATTTTTCTTTTGTTGAATGAGCAGTTTCGGAAGTTTCTAATTGATTTTGGCGTCGATCTTTTTTTATTCGACTAGTACGGAAATCAATAGAAATGGTAACAATCTCTTTCTATGCTTTTTTAATCATATAAGTTTTGATGTGTGATTATGTTCTCCAGGTTTATGAATCATCAAAAACACATCCAGTAAATATTGATTAGATTAAAGACAGATTGAATTATTTGAAAATTTATAATGAATAATTCTTTGCCATCAATTGCTTTTCTTTTCTTCCCCTTCCAGACATCTTTCACCCAGTCTCTTCCTATCTATCTATCTATCTATCTATCTATCACGGTATGTTTATATCTATCTTCGAAGTCAGCCAGTTCGAAATCCAACCGCGCTATTACGCCCCCTTTCGGACTGGGGGATTATGTGAATCTCCTTAAACACACCCAGCTCTGGGGGTTAAATACAACCCCTATTCTTCTTCGAAAAGGATGACTTTGGCATTAAATAACCCGCAAAAGTTGATAAGTAATTAATAAAAAAACAAAAAAACAAACCTTCATCTATGTTTTCATATCTATCCATCTATCTATCTATCTATCTATTTATTCTGATATGTACCTGTTCGTTTCATTCTATTCAAATGAATTCTTGTATTAATTAAATATCGTGAGACAAAAGAAAGTTCCGAATCAAAGCAATGCATCACTTAAGATGATAGATCACCAATGAAGATATGACAGATATCTTTTGACGTGAGCGGGGGTTCAGCACGTTTATCAATATCTTTACAAAATAAGCAACTGCCACTGGACATAGAAAGACTGGTTAGTTTTTGATTAATATATTTCACATTTTATTTAGAGATTTTGGACAGTGATCTGATTTCGATCGTTTAATCCAGTTAAAGGAGAGAAAAAACATTAATGTTCGTAGAAATATTCTCGTCAGTCATCGCGCTATCCCATTACGTTTATCTATTTTTGGCAAAATCATCCTGTGAAAATAGAACTTGGTAACATTTTCAATCGGTAACATTCGAATTAATATGTATATATATATATATATATAGAGAGAGAGAGAGAGAGAGAGCGAGATTCAATAGCGAAGACAGAGTTAACAGACCTTGGTGACAGTTCTCATCAGACCATTTGATAAAACTGGCCGTCACAAAGCGCCATTGACTAAGTGAAATCTAACTCTACATTTGATTTATTTCCGATATTGAGTACTTTTTCTTTATTGATATAACAAACTATGTGTCCATGTACATCATCATCATCATGACATGCTGCCAGCATGGATCTCCCTGACCCTCTCACGCCACCCGTCTCTATCGTCCATCGCTCCTGGGAGGTCTTCAAGGTTACATCCTGTATCGGCACAGAGCTGTTGTATAGAGGTTCTAGCTGGTCGTCTTACCTATGCTCGTTCATATGATAGGGTCCACAGGCGATGTCACTTATGAGTTCGTCCTTACTTTTCCAGCGGTGTCCCGCATGTCTGGTTCTTCTAGTTTGGATAGTTTTCTTGATGGGTGGTAATTGGCAATACAGCTGCTGTTTTGTGAGGTGTTGCTTCCAGGACTTCTTCAATACAGCTCGCAGTATTCTTGTGTAATTGCCATCAAGCTTTTTCTCCATATGTTTAGTTAGCGTGCATCCATATTGCAGTATCGATGTTGATGTCTTTCTCAGTTGATGAAACACTTTTTCCGAGGTAGGTGAACTTGTCCCCTTGTTTCAAAGGCCCACAATTTAGTGTGGAGATGTCACCTCTTTGATTAAAGCTCATGTATTCCGTATTGTCTGCGTTGACATTGTGGCCGATGCCAGCAGCTGCTCGTTCCAGACTGTTGTGTTTCGGCTTGGGCGGGTGAATTTGCAGAAAGCGCTATGTCATTGGCGTATTCCGTGTCAGTATCTTCTGCTCCTTTCCTTTGGCAGCGTGAAACCTTTTTCTTTCATTAAATGTATAGACGTTCTAAGCACATAGTCTTGGCAGATGATTAACAGGTATGGGGATAATGTGTCTCCTTGTTGCCCACTAGCTACAATGTCGAAGAAGTCTATGTCTCCATCCGCTGAACAGACTTTTACTTTCGTTTTTTATATAGTATCTTTACGGCTGCGACGGTTTCTTTGGGGAGGCCGTAGGCAGGAAGTATTTGCTCCATCTTCCCTCTGTGTATGGAATCAAAGGCCTTGGAGAAGTCGATGAATAATATTGTGGTCTCAAGGTTTTTTGTATGTACACCTTCAAAATTTCAAAGGATAGTCAAAATTTGTGATGTCATGGTTCGATTTCTCTGAAAGCGATTTTGGTTCTTCGTAAGTATTTTCTCAATTTTGGGTTCTATGCGGTTGCGCAGTAGAGCATTGTAGATCTTGCCCGCTATTGATGTAAGGGTTGTTCATGGCTATTCCAAGGCAACCTCTCTTAGGGAAAGGGAGGATGCATTCCTTCGTTCATGTGTCTTTTGTGTTCTTGTTATATATAGCATTGCAGTGTCGGAGCAGAATATGGTCGAATTCCCTAAAATTCCATACTTCTGGATGTAGTTTATAAAATCCTGCTTCTTTCCTATTTTAAATTTTTCTTAGTACTGAGTCAAGATGGTACAAGATGGGTACTTGGGAACTGGTTAATTACGGAAAATTTATTAGTCAATTCCGACCAGCTATAAAATCCATACAGCGACATGAACAGATCAAAATAAAAATATGTAGACAAAAGGCGTCTTTATACACACACACACACACACACACACACACACACACACACACATATATATATATATATATATATTACAATATTTATGGTTGTCACTCTCTTATTTGTTTGGATAGTGGTCGACCAAATTCGGTATAATTTGGAGAGTGCTCAATATCTGTGATGAAGATATAATATAATAATAAATAAATATATCTTAGTTTTCATATATATTTAATAACATGGATGCTTACCTTCAACCCCTAGTTTCATGCACGTCATTACATGGCAATCCTCAGGCAGAAAAAACCTTTTTCTGCTTGAGGATTGCCATGGAATGATGTGCATGAAACAAGTCGCAGATAAGACATAAAAATTAAACATGAGAAAAAAAGAAGAAGATGAAATCCTCATTCATTTTACTTTTTCTACTGCTCTGCTGGCTAGTATTTGAGCACTTTTGATTTATCAAACTCTTTCTTTCTGACTGTTTATGATCTATCTATCTATCTATCTATCTATCTATCTTATTTTGCTTAAATTCTATGGATTTATTACGAGCACTGGACTGCAGTCATACCATATCTGTGATTTTAGAAACAAGTAAAGTTGCTTGTTCCACTGGCCGAGATGAAGTCATGCTTATCTCAAGAGTTGCCGAGCATGATGAAACGTAAATAACCTATTCTGGGATTTGAACCTGCCTCCTTGAATCCATTTCCTTCAAGGATAATTTATTCGTCAGATGTGACTGCAGATATTTATGGTATACGTAGACAGGATATTCATTGTTTATAAAAAGAAAAGGAATAAAGAAGAAAGTGAATTTAAACTTAAAAGTTTTTTTAACGGAGAAAGTAAATATAGGTCCATATATCTATGCCATCTCAAAATAAAAACAATGAAAACTTATAATTAAAGGTTGTCGTCATAGGTTGTGGTCATAGAACATGGAATCGAGGACCCGGGTTCAAACCCTAGACGAAACTGTTTATGTTGCACTTTGTGCTGATGCATAGTATGAGTCCATGGGTTCTTTTGTCTGTGCCAGGTAACCAGTCTTGGAGAAAGAAAATTCTGAATTCAAACCAGCTGGTCATTTGTTTTTTTTGTTTTTTTTTACCTCGAAGGTAAATATTTAAATTTTTTTAAATTTTTATGGTAAGATTTAATATTGCATAAGTTTTTCTTCTACACACTATTTTAGATACATTTTACAAAACTTGTAATCCCCTTAATTCTTGTAAAATATATATATCTATGATATGTAGTTGTTACTCTCGTAAGAAAGGGAAGTTTTCAACGAAACAAAAAATCCCAAATCCAAAGCAACAAAATAACTGCGTAAACGTAAAGAAAAATGAGCCTACATATATCTGATCAAGCTAAAATAAGATAACTGGACTTTAATAAAGTTAAAACTTAAAATGAATAAAAAGGTGAATTTTTCCGAAATGGAAAACTCAAATTATCAGAACCCTATAAGCGTAACACAACAGATGCACAATTCTGTGACCCTATTAAACCGTAGTTGTCAAAGTCCATTATATTCAATCATGCTACCTTCATAATCACACGGACGTTCTGCTCCGGCTTGTCACTGGATAACCGTTTCTGAGAGAAGAGAGTGTTATACGAGCCACACAATCATACACAAATGGAAAACATTGGCCAAAGCATGGTTAATATGAAATAAGGCAAATGAATCTAAAGACGGATCGACGGCGGGTTTCACAAGATGTTGGATTGAGCAACGTTTTGGGTCAACGACAAGGAGGCTACTCATCTATAATTGTGGCGTCTAATGACGGGAAAATAGCTTCCGAAGATGACCATGACTTTCCTACAAACCATACGTACAAACTGCATCGCCTTTTACACGGTTAAACAAGGTGTGTGCTCTGCTGAAGTTGTTTGAAAAATCAGATAAAGACCCCAAACACAAACCAAACTTAGATGCAAAGGCATTGTGAACATAGAAACATTTAATGTTAGGATATTAAATACAATAAACCAGTGACCCGAACTTACACATTTACATCCGGGCATAATATAGACATCATATGCGTGCAAAATCATAGATATTACCATCGTGAACAAGAAATAAAACACAATGCAACCAGTAGTAATTTACGAAGGTCTTTACTTCGATTTAGCACAAGGCCAAATGAATGGGGCACCCAATGAGACTCGAACTCACTCGTGTAGGTTTGCTAGTCTAACTTGCTAACCATTACACCACCAACAATGCAACCAGTAATAAATGGACATTTGTCTCAACCTCAGCATAAAAAACTGTGTTAATGACACCATTGGAGATGTGGAAATACTTCTCAATGCTGAATACCTTAAAATCACAGAAGAGCATAGAGTGACTCAAACCGAGAATGATTTGAGCTCCATTTAATGGCAACCATGTCACAACAATCGTCTCTTGTAATTGTCCCACCAATGCGAGTGATGAAACCAACATCGATATCTTCTACAATGCGATAGCTTCTCTTTTTCTCGATATTCTCAAACACAACGGTCGAATTATAAGTGGAGACCTGAATGCTCAAATAGACAAAAACAACTTGCCAAACAAAATTGGCAAATATCTTGCAGATTTTCTCTCAAAAATGGGCTTGCATGCCTAAACACTAAATTTTAAAAAGAGAAAATTATGGACCTATACCTATTCAAATAACGCTGAAGCAGAGCTAAATTATATATTCATTTACAAGAAGTGGATGAAAACCTGTGAGTTATACTCGTGCTTTGAAGAATCTTTCAATCACAAAATAGTCTCAACAAAGATTCGCCTGAGTCTACGCAGAAATAAGCAATAATCATTATAAATTTCACGATGTAACTGTTCCTCACTTAAAAATAGTTATATAAGCAATCAATATACGGTAACGGTAAAAAACAGATTTTATATTTTTCAGGATACATCTGAGACAAATACTTCCAATGACGAACATGAAAACCCAGGTACCACTTATATAGAAGCAATAGTTGAGTTAAAAGTTTCATGGGAGTCAGTTGCAGGTTGGAAAAAGCAAGATAAAAAGAAAAAAGAACCTTTACTCAATAAAAGAAACCTAACATACACTAATGTGCAGTAATCCAGAAAGAACTAATACATACAAAAAAGAACAACTAAAATACATTCATGACTAAATCAATAAAAACTGAAATTTGGTAGAATATAAGCAATCCTGATTCTGACAGTAAATGAATTAAGCGGAAAGAAAATAACCTAAAGAATAAAGTTAAAAGCTGCTAGCTGTGAAGAAAGATTACAGAATCTGTCAAGAATCTGCTCAGAAACCAGAAATCACTGATAAACCCATCGAAATATGATTGATTGCCAACGAGGCATCAAACTGAAAACTGAAAAACGCAATACTGAAAAAGAAAAAAAAAATGAAAAGCAGAAAATCAAAAGGCTTTGACGAATTACTTGCTGAAGTCTAGCAGAAAAGAAAATTTGACGACGTACTTTTTCGATCATGCAAACCCGTTTATAATCAATACAAAATTAAGGAATGGAAAAAAAGCATCCATCCTCTTCTTTTCCAAGAAAAGCTATTTTGAAGACATTAAAAACTACAGTAGCATAATTACTTACTTGATATAGCTGCAAGGTTTATAATACCCTGCGTCTCAATTGTATCCGAACAGAAATCGAGAAAATTCTCTGGGAATTCAGTTGCTTTTCGGAGAAATCGATCCACATCACATTCTGATTATCCATTCGTCATCGAAGGAATACGTTCAAAAAATCTCGTGGCAACACTATTGTTCATATATTTCTCAGAGGCATTTGATCCCAATACTCGGGAAATATTGAGGGAATACCAATAGTATATGGTGTCCGCAAAGAAAATGCCTAACTCTATAATCACTTCGACATTTTGTCGCTGGAGTTTTGTACTGTGATAAATGAGTGCCATACATGATTATAATCTCTTATTAGATTACATAATTCGAACATTTATAAGAAAACAAAATGGTTTCACACAAAAAAGGTCAAAGGCTGACGATATCCCCCAGAAATTATGACCGACGCAGATTACGTAGATGATTTAGCGCATCTCGCTAAAAACCCCTGCCCGAACCAAATCCTAACTGAATAGATTAAAGCGAGCAACAGGAAGCATTGGACTTTATGTGAACGCAAATAAAAGAGGATTCCTGTGTTTCAAATAAGAATGAAACTTCTACACTTTAAGTAGCCCGCCTTTAAAATTAGTAGACCAGTTCGCTTACCTCGATAGCAATATCTCATCTACTGAAAGTGATGTCAACATACTCCAAGCGAAGTCGTGAACGGTTATCGATCATATGAAAATCTGATGTCCCTGATAAATAAAACGGGATTTATTCCAAGCTGTGGCTGTGTCAATACTACAGTATAGATGCACTAAATCTACTCTAACGAAACGCCTGGAGAAAAAAAAAGTTAGATGGAAATTACGCAAGAATGCTACGTGCTGTTTTGAGCCAATCCTGGAAGTAATGTCACGTAGAACATCAACTGTACAGCCACTTACTTCTCATCTTTCAAAACATCCAAATAAAATGGAGAAGATAGGTGGCACTGCAGAAGAAGTAAAGACGAAATCATAAGTAACATTCTCTTATGGACTCCAATACATGGACACACTAGAAGTAATCGACCAGAAAAGACTCACATACATCAGCTCTGAGCGGACACTAGATGCAGTCTAGAGACCTACAAGTTGCGTAGGATAAGGTCGGTTAGCGAGCGAGCGAGCGAGCGCGAAAAAGAGAGAGAGAGAGAGAGAGAGAGAGAGAACTCTGTGCAGTCAGCTCGACTTAATATATACATACACATACATGACATATATATATATATATATATATGTATCAATTCATGTAGAGGTCAATGACACATGCTGCTTACTTCAGGCTATGCAGCTGAGATTCGGTTTAGGCTGGAGTATTTGGGAGAAGCGGTAGATCATCTGCATAGTCTCCATTTTTAATAATTTCAGGGGAAATTCTTCCAAGCCGTTTCTTAATGGTAGCATAAAATGGACTCTAACGAAGCGTTTGGACAAAAAAGGTCGGGGGAGGGTGGAACAACACAACGATTCTTTGTTGAACTGATTCCGGCAGCTACACTCCATAAAACAGCAGCTGTACAATCACTCGCCTCCCATCTCGCAAACCATATCGCTAAGACGAACAAGACATGCAAGGAATAAAGATGAGCATATAAGCGATGCTTTTCTGCATATATCCAGTGTTGATCGAGCAGCAAAGACTTTCATTAATCAGGTCTGTGTTGATACTTGATGCAGTCAAAAGCGATCGTGAATAGGGCGGATTGAGATAGATAGATAGATTGATATATAGATAGAGTGAGAGTGTGTGTGTGTGTGTGCGCACGCGCGTGTGTGTGAAGGGAATCTGTGCTCTCAGTACAAGTTGATTATGATTATGATATTATCAACAATTAATACTGTTGTTTGCTATATTTCTAGATTAAAGTGCCTAATATCAGTGCTATAATATAAAACATTAGTGTATGGACCGTGGTGTAAGTTATCACCATCCCAAATGGACACGGCGACACGAGTTCAAATCCTCGACGAGACTTCATTTCACATAGTGCCAATACTCTTGGGAAAGGTATGAATCCAATTATTCTCTTTCCAGCTATGGGTAAAAAATAGGATATACTGGGTTCTTTTGCCTAGGTTAGGTGACCTCTCTAGGAGAAAGAAAACTTTGAATTCAAACCAGTTAAACTCCGAAAATTATCCTTGTATCACATCCCAACAGAACGGAGGGGTTGTTCAGTACATATCTATCAAACATAATATTGGTAATATAACATACATATTAAAATCAATATTGCGTACACACAGGTCAGTTTCTCGACGATGCTTTCATTCGACCAATATATATCATATCATATTTACCAACCCCTCCGCTCGGGCAGGATATGACACAAGGTCAACTTTTTAAGCGGGGTTTAACAGGTTTGAATTCAGAGTTTTCCTTCTCCTATACTAGTTGCCTCAACAAGGCTGAAGAAATCAGTCTGTCCTACTATTTACCCATATCTGGAGGGAGAATAATTGGATTCATACCTTTCCCAAGGGTATTAGAGCTATGTGAAACGCAATCAGTCTCGTCCAGGATTTGAACTCGTGTCGCCTACACCACGGGCACCTCCACAATTCGACCAATATATATATATATATATATAGGATTTTAAGAGCAACAGAGAATTTAAATAAATCCATCAATCGTGATAATTTTGTTTTAAATCAATTTCATTGTTTATATTGTTGTTTTGAACAAGTAGATATAATTCTGATTCTGTTTTTAGTTCTGGAAAATATTTACTGGATCAGTTGAAAACCGAGGCGTAACAGTTAAACGTCGTACGATAATGAAACAGTTAATTGTGTTCTAATCATGGACAAAGATGTTTGCGTTTAAATTCGTGTAAATACCCACGGAAAAGACATGAAGCTATATATTCTCTCCCAGTTTTGGGTAAATACTTGGCCAGACTCGGTTCTTTAGCTTTGCTTAGGCAACCAGTATAGAAGAAAAAAAAAACTCTGAATTCAAACTGCCCATGATGGGGAGTGAGGATAGGTAGTAATTTACTAAGCATTCTGCTTAGATGTGACATAAGGCTATATGAATGGGGCACCCCATGAGAATCGAACTCATTCGTGAAGGCTTGTTTGTCTTGCTAACTAACCATGACACCACGAGTGTCGCCCAGGAGATGGGCAAATATGTAAACCAGGAAATGTGCACAAAGAATAATAAATTCTTCTTTTTTTACAGATGTCAGTTTATAAAACTATAGGATAGATCTCTGTGTTGCGTCATGAGATGCCCATTTCTGTTATAGGTGATCTTTTTAGTTTAGTTTAGCAGAGGCTTGAGAGAGGAAAATGCGTATTGGAAGAAAGAATTTTGCAAGTGCAGAGTAAGAACTTGTATAAAAAATCACGGAAAATCTTGTTTAACATAATGACAAGAGAAAATAGTTGCAAAGAAACTCTGGCTTCAATCACCAAAAAGGCTAAAAGCATTTGATCATAAATGAACGTAAAAAATGATTTGAAGTTTTAAAATTCTCTTCATTTTTATGTCAAATTGCAAAGAAAAATAACACGAAAGACCACACGAAAGCTGAATTCTTAATACTTTTCAACTTAGTGTTTCATTTCGTTAAGTTCATCGTAGCCAAAGGTTATTTTCTTACTTTGATTTTCTTTCCGTTGTTGAGCCTCTACGTCTTCGATGAATTTTCTAAATTTTCCTTTCGATTTTTTCCCCTTTGATTATCGTTGTTTTAGACGCATTCATAAATCATTAAAAGATCAGCAATATTTTGAGAAGATTATATTTGAGAGACTTTTATATCGTCTTGAATAGCATATCGTGAGGAGTTAAGATGAACTTCATCTGAAGTGAAAGACAGAATATGAACGAGCCGAAAGATCAAAGAAGAAAGAAAATGATGAATCGAACGAGATTCAGACCACAAATAAAGACTCATCAGCTAATGTAAAATTAAGTAATAAAACTGAGGAAAATGAATGGGAAATTTCAGACGAGTCAAAAAGACAGAATCAGATTAAAGACATGGGAAGGAGAAAAGGAGATAATTGAAGAGGTGGAAGAGAAGGAAAAGAAAAAAAGGAAGAATAAGAAACACTGAGGTCGTGGGAAGGGAGACAAGTATTAAAAGAAATAAGGGAGATATGAATAAGAATATTCTCGGGTCTAATGAGAAACACTAAATTGTTTTACTAGACGGAATTTGATAAATGGTAGAACATTTTTTATTTTGTTATAATAAATAATGATATTAATTCTTTATAATTTTTTCACACTAGTTTAAACTGGTCGTGTAATATAATTAGGAATGCTGGGTAACTGTTTTAGTAATAAGTTGTTTCCTAGCAAGATTTAGTGATTGGCAACGGACCGTAGTAAAGGAGATATATGAGAAAGAGGTTCGAAGCAGTCATATATATATATATATATATATAGAGAGAGAGAGGCTATGAAGAAGAAACAAATGGGAAAGTGAACGGGGGGTTTCCTTAAGTCTAGGTCGGTTTAGCAGCGGACGCCTAAATTAAAAATAGTATTAGCGGCAAATCGGCGACAGAATCTGATTGGTTGGAAAAAACTCAAACGGAGAAGCGGTTAGAGGGGACGCAGGATTGAAAAAGTGAAACTTGTAAGTTGGGGACGTGACGCGACGACGTGAAGATGGCTGAAAATATCAGTATCCATTTTGGGTGAGTTCTGCGAAGGGATCCCACACCCGCTGCGAAACTGTGAAGACAGACACCCGAGCAAACACGTGCGAGAATGACAACTGAAAGCGAGAAAGATAATATCAATATCTGTGTCATCTCTCGCTTCTCATGATTATTTCGCTCTGTCTAGCTAAAGCAGTTGGCTTAGTTTTCATATTCTCTTTCTCTCTTCTCGATGACTTTTAAGAGCTGTGGTAGCTAATAATAGCTGACCAAGTCGGTGTTTTGTGTGTTTATCGTTTTATCTTCCGACGACGTCACGACTGACACTTACGGCGTTGTGCTACACTCGTAACCCCTTTAGAACCGTGGTGGTACAAGCGTGAATGTAGTGTAGTAGTTTTACAAACGGCTATCGAGTACAGTACTGTTACAGTCGTATTTGCTACTGAGGTCTGCGTGATAACAAGTTTTCCCTTGTCTCCAGACCTCTTCTCAGTATTTAATGTTATATTCTGGATTATTTTAATTCTTTCTCTGACCCACTGTTAACCCAACCTATTCATCAGGCATTTTTGAATCGTTCCAAGGACACAAATATTATTGATATCACAGTTGCCTTCATGTACCACAGGCTTTCTGGTTTGATTGGTTGGGTTTTATAGCATAGCAACCATTGTAGGCTTTTTAATACCAAATACTCTTTATGCATATATATATTAAATATGTATGATTTGTAAAGACATTTTGTTTATAACATTTTGCAACGAGCCTGAGCTCATTTTTGCATACAGTTAAAGGGTTTCAAGTATTGTTATATAAGTCACAATTCAACATCAATCATTTGTTTGTAGGTAATTTCATTTTTAAATGAGTTAGAACTAATTTGCTATCTAACACTAATAAGTCTATTCAATATTAATCATTTGTTTGCACACGGTGAAGAGGTTACAGCTATTGCTATTTAACTCAACTTGTTCTAGAGAACACCATTCATTTGTGCACAGTCAAAAAGGTTTCAAGGATTGCTATGTTATACCAATATTTCAATTTAATCACTTAGTGAAAGAACTTCAAATATTGTTATTTTACACTAATAATTCTATTCAGAATTACTCATTCGTTTGCACATAGTTAAATGGTTCCAAGAATTGCTATGTATTATTAAAAATTCAATTAAACATTAATCATTTGTCTGCACACAGTTAAATGATCCCACAGTTCTATTTCAAACAATTCAATTCAACATGTCATTTGTTTGCTTTCATTTGAACAGTTTTATTTTACCCATAGACATGACCCTATCAGGTGCAATCACTCTGGGCAAGAGTGGATCTGGGAGTGATGGCAATATGGGCGTACTCCGCATTCCCCTAAGCTCTAAGACTGGAGCTTCGCAGAGATGCTGTCGGTGTATTTTACAGCCCCCGCCGACTAGGTTGATAGGTTTTTCTGCTCTGTTGTATGATCCAGGTATTTGTCTTAGTCTTTCGCCTCCTTTTATTTTCAGTCTATGGTCTACTGGAACGGCAAAATCTATTAGATATCAAGATCTTTTCTTTTTAAGTTATACTATGTATTATTTCATTTCTTGTGTGTTTTTCCAACCAGTTTTAATTTGAGGTTTTTCACTGGAGTCAGAGTGATAGTAAGTTTCCTTAGGTCTCTAAAACTCTTCTGAGTATTCTGACTGAGCTGGACAATGCTGGTCTTTGTGGCCTCAAGTCATCCTCTTATTTCCAGTTCTTCCAGTCTTTTATCCAAGTCAATGAAGATAGTTTCAAGTTCAACAATTACAAATGGTAACATCGTCTTGCTTGTTCTCGAGTAAGATCCAAGTATTTATTTATCTTTTAGATTTCTTTCATTTTCTCTGTGGTTCACAGGAACAGCAAAATACAATGAATGGCATGTTTTTTTCTTCTAGTAAATTAACAATAGATAGTATCCTGCCTGAAATTCATGATCTGTTCGCATCTCAAATTACCTGAGAATTTTATGTGTGTTATTCTGTAGAACGTACTCTGGGTTGTGTATATAACATTTGGTCGTAGGGTCAAATTTTACAGTTTTACAGGTCAAATTAAGTTTCATATCAGTTTTTACATAATTTATACATGCTATTCTAGTGCGTATTAACAATTTGTGCTTTGATATGATATGTCATTATAGCTGCTTTTACTTTCTTTGTTTTTCTTTATTATTATAGATGTTTTCCTTTCTTATCTATCTTTTCCCAAAAGTGTTTTTATGCTTTCTTGATTTGTTAGTTCTTTTCCTTCTTTTGTTTTTATTTTGCTCTTTTTCATTATCAGCAAGGCAAATTTTGAATCCTAAATTTCATTCCTTTATCCTGGTTGTATATTCTCATTTTTTGTGTAAGGGTTTCTAGTTCTTTTTCATTTTTGGCAAATATCTTCATATCGTTTATATACATAACGTGGTTAATCTTTTCCTGTGATTTAAAAGAAATAGCCCCTTATGTATTTTCTAAGTAAATAATTGAGTGGAATCATTGTTATAACAAATAGCAGTGGTGAGAGTGAGTTTCCCTGGAAAATATCTCCTTGGATTTTCACCTCTGCGTGGGTGAAGTTCACCTCTGCTAACTGATTTCACTCTCTAGGTTTTTGTGGTTTTTATGAAAAACTCATGAATTTGTCGGACATTTTGAACAATTTCGGACATTCTATTATCTAAGTTTGCGAGACTATATCATTGTCCTTTTTCAATTAACACATTAGTTACATTTTTGCCCTATTTTAACCTCCTTGAGGGTGTTCTGATCTATATATAGTTGGACATCTTTTCCTCTTGTTCCTTCGGAGAATCCTTTTTATTCTTCCGGAAATAGTCTGTGATTAATATTTTTTTTCTTGTCTGTTGGGTTTGTATTTTCCACATTATCAGCAGACAGGTTATCGGTCTATAGTTGTTGGGGAATTGTTTTTTTTTTTTAGCTTTCTGGATATGGATAGCTTCTCCTTCATTTGTTATTGCTATCAGATATTTCTCTTCCACGTGATATTAATAGGATTAACACAAAGTCAATCTACTTTTTGAGGTTCGTTCTTTGAGCAAGAAGTCTTTCTACTAATTGAATGTCACAATGGTGACTGGGACGAAGTAAGTGGGCGACCGTAATCGAGGGTGACCAGAGGACTCCCTTTTCAATAGCTACTACCCCGAGGCGAAGGAGAGGGCGCTACTCCTTTCCTTGGATTGCTCCACTTTACCCTCGATGCGTACCTTATATTGCTGAGTGTTAAGCAAAGAGGTATCAAGTACCATTTTTAAAGCCTTTGGTATGATGCGACCTAGGATTGAACCCAGGTCTCCCCGACCATTAGCGAACACTTAACCTACTAGGCCAATGAACTTTGACTGGGACTAAGACGAACTTATTTGGAAGTGACCCATATTTGTCCAGTGGGATGGTCCAGAGCTGAAATGATCAAAGCATCAAGTGAAATCTATTTATATCTTGCCGGTGATAGTTTCAGTTTTCTCAGTGATAATGGATGGGACGATCATGAATATGGTAGGTAGGTAAATGACCTGCAATTCTTCGGGATATGCGTCTACTTTGTATTTGGATGCGGTTACATGATTCCCCATAAAGGCAACGTGAAAGTTTAATTCTTGATGATCTCATCGTAGGCCCCTTCAAAAGTTTTTGTTGATGCTTGTTTGATTCTGCCTTCTGTTGTTGCTCTTGTTGTTAGCGGCAACTAGTGGGTCCCTCTCATCCGTATATTTTTGTAATGGTCGTTATACTTACTTGTGTCTTGCTGTTCACAAATCTTCATATTTCATCGACTTATTTGATATTAGTACGTCAATGTATTTCTTATTATTGTCAAGCTCATTGTAGAATTTATGTTTTGTCTAACGTCTTTATACAGCGTGTCTTTACGTGAATGTATTGATTGATGTTGAATTTTCATTTTTCTTTCATCTCATTAATATTGGAGATTTTCGACTTTACACTGGAGTGATGGCTGATTTTTCACTTTCTTTATCTCTTTCCTAATTTTCTCTATCCATTATGTTTTATTTCGGTATTCTTTGTGTCTTGCTTTTCTTCTACTATCTGTGTCATAGTAAATGCAGACATATTTGTGAGTTCTTCTTCTTCTTCTTCTTCTTCTTCTTCTTCTTCTTCTTCTTCTTCTTCTTCTTCTTCTTCTTCTTCTTCTTCTTTACTGTATAGAGCATTGCAGCAACAGATTCTTTAATCTATAATTAATTAGATTCCTTAATGCACGCAAATCTTCAGGTTTTAGCAAATTCAATCCAAGATTTGTAGAGAATTGTAATTGAAGAAAAACGATCGTAAAGTAAGCGTAATATATTGATTAATCAATATTTTCTTTGCAAATAAATTCTTTGTTTTCTTTTACTACGCATAAATCACACATACAAAAATAAAACAGTTGAAAAGATGAGTAAGACTTTGAAAGGCAAAGAACGCCATTTTGAAATTCAGCTTTCAAATATATTGACTTGGAATTTTATTATTTACATTGTTTTCAAAGGTTTTGATTAACATCTTAAAAGAATATTATTCGACAAGTTGATGGCTTAGTAGTGTTTCTGTTTGCAATTCAGAACAAAGACACTTTTCTTAGTATTGGTTACAATTATTCAATAAATATTTTTCATTTGTTCTTATCCTGAATGGATCAATTTATTTCTATTTAACTATATACATGTGTGTGTGTGTGCGTGTGTGTGTGTCTGTGTGTGCGCTTATACTGGTGAGGTAGAATATTAGGACCTGCCTAATAAGGTTTTAATCCTCCATGTGATCGCAAAAACAACTATTATCTAATCGGACATGGCCTTCAAAAGGACTGTAATTTTCCTCTGGAATAATTCTGAGTCAGAGTGGGTCTTGGAGTAATGGCGAATAAAGAGTACTCCAAACTCCCCCACTTTCCAGAGCGAGAGCCTTACCATCAGATGCAGTTTATCGAAGACACGTTTTTTTGGTATGCAGGTCTTTTCCTCTGCAAGGGATACAGTCGGCGTATTTTAAGCTCTGCTGACTTGGTGACCAGCAAAATAGCTTTTACCCGATCGGAAATTGCCGAAATAAAACCTGTAAGTTTCCTCTTGAATCCGGTGACAGGGTATTAATAGCTGGTTCTTTAACTGCTTTTAGTTACGTGGGGAAAGTTCAACAGAATAAACCTATTTGTCCAATAAATTTCATGTGCACAATAGGATAGACATTTACAGAGCAATTTTCTTCTGTTTCTAAAACTTTTCTCGTCCAAGTAGCAAAACCCAGCAAGCGGCTTCATCCTGCTGAAAGAAATCACTATTATAATGAAAGACTCTTTTAATGGAGTGATGTACCTGACCTAAGTAGGCTGGGCAATCCAAAGTACTTTCCTCATGATTGGAGTCGCGGCTAATGTAACGCTTATCATCGGAAGGAATTGAATCAACGATCCAATTTCAAATCCAGCACAGGTTTGTTTGCGTTTCACTTCAATGTAACGGTCTTTGGAAAAGGCAGGAATCGATATGTTCTCCATTTAGCAATGGTTAAATAGTGGAGCAGACTGAGTTATTTAGCATTGGTTTGGCAGCCGTTCGAGGAGAAGCAAAACTCAAAATTCAAGCCAGCTTTTATCTGCTTAACATTGACCTTGCGTCATATCCCGCCTTTCTCGAAAAGGTTGAATAAATACATACCCCTTCTCCATAAGAGACTGGATCCATTGTTATTCAGCAAAACATTATCCGAAACCATCTTACTGCCTATGCTGGCTTGTTTTTCAAGAGTTATAGTCGGAGCCATCTCTTCACCAATATGGCGATGCACAAGTATCTTGACGTTTACTTTAAGCTAAACTCATTGAAACAGGCATCAATTTATTTATTTGATGTAAGGTCTACTTCTAATGCTTGCAGGAAGATGCATTCGGTGATGGAGTCTGGTTAGCATTATAGTATTTTATAGTATTATATTATATATTAGTTATAATATACTCTGACTGGCTTGAAGTATTTGATCTATTCAAATTCGACAACAAAACCAAGGATCTTTTAGAAGGCGTTCTTACAATTAGCTTTTTTGAATCGAACAGGAAGTTCAGGTAATTTAAGTGAATGAGCAGCTACATTCATTTTTTGACTAGTAATTCGAACTTGAGAAGGATTTGCAAGCAGTTGGGAGAAAAATGAACAAAGATACAATTAGTCAAACACTTCACAGTATAGGACAATATTCTCGGACTTCAACAAAAATTCCTCTTCTGAAACCTACTCATATGAAGTCTCGTTCACTCTTTGCTCATAATTATCCCAAGGACCCCGATTCCTTTTTAGAGAAAATGATACTCTGACGCAAGAAAAACTGAACACTTTTGGAGAAACAGTTTGAAATATGTTTTCTAAATTGTGATTAAGTATGTAGCGCCCAGTAAATATAGACTATATTTCATATGACCATCAAAATAACATCCTTACCGTTTAATATGAATGTGGAAATATGATTTTGGGTTTTATTCGTTTTAGAGGTATAGATACACACCATATTATTAAAAGGTCATTGGAAAGTGACAAGTCGAAATACTATAGATTACCTTGTTTCAATTTGCAAAATATCTTCAGCTACGGATATTTTTAATATGAAAATGATACAAAACATACTGCAGTGAAAACGAGATAGTAGCAAATAAAAGAAAGGCTTTTGAGTAACCAAAACAGACCCCTGACCTAAATACCGTAGAAAATCTATGGAAGGAGTTTAAAACTTAGAATTCATCTGGGGGATATTCAAAATGTGAGAAATCTTAAGGGGAATTGAACTACAGATTTTAAAGGTTTGGTGTCTTTGTTTTATGGCACTTCAACCTTCGTGGATTATTTAATGCCAAATACATCTTTGTAGAAGAACAATAGTGATACTATTTAACCCATTGCTGGTGGGGATGAGGTGGGTTCATACTTTTCCCCAGATTAGTAGTCCGAAAGTGATCGTAATAGGGCGACTGAAGCTCGAACTCACATACTTCAAGGCTGCAATTCAGTACATTAGATATTACGCCTCATGGATGTTCAAGATAACCTTTTTACAATCTTTTTTTTTTTATTGAGGACAATGGTTGGTTGGTTGGTTGTTTTATTTTACAGTGTATTAATCCTTTTCGGGTCATTTAACGTTGATTTAAGTCATTTTGATAAACATTTCAAGCAATTCAGTTTACTAAAAGTATAGTTTTTTGTTTACACACAGTTAAATGTCGAAACAGTTCAGTTTAGCATAAGTACACAGTTTTTTTGTTTATACACAGTTAAATCTAAGAACAGTCAATTTTAAACAATTCATTTTAGCGTAATTACACAGTTTAGTTCTATTTGACCCATTGATAGGACCCTATCAGATGCTACCACTTTAGGCTCGAGTGGACCTGGGAGAGATGGCAATAAAGGGGTACACTGCATTCCCCAAAGCTCCAGCATTACTGAAGCCTCACCATCAGATTGTTTGGTGTCATATCCAGGAAACTCGTTGGGGGAGTCTTACTCCCCAGCAGATTTGCAGTCAGTGTATTCTGTAGCCCTTGTCGACTTGGCCATTATTTAGGACAGCGGCAGAAGTGAAGATAATGAACAACCATGAAAATGTTAAACAAATTAATCGACAAAATTATAGTCAACCCGATGTTAAGGTTAATCCCGATAATTGAACAAAGAGAGATTTAGATTTATTATTCAACTTCTCTACCAATGGAGATATTTTTCTTTGACCTTCATGTTAACACAAATATCTGCTGTTAAACAATATTTTTCATTGATTCAATTTCTGAGATGAGACGTTGTTATTTTTTACATTGTTTACACCACTCGGACTATAGTCTTTATCTTTGTGAATATAACATTCACAATGTTTAGTGTCCGTTACTTACATTGAGCCAAAGAATCATTAATAGAAAGCAATTCTTTAAAAAAACTGATGCATTCTTGAGTTAAAAAAAACAGACAAAATTTCAATAGGTTTAAAACTCTTAAAATTAATCTAAATTTTTTTTGACGGTAAGAGAAATAGTTAAGTGTTGGTTGCCCTAGAAGGTAAAAACGATGGTTAAGAGCTTCTACCTGGAGTCTGCCTGGACGTCATGAATTCAATCCCTGTGCCTGGATTTAGCAGAAAAGAAAGTGACATTAAAAGGGTGAAATAATTCCGTGGGCGAATTAACTGATACGAAATGAACTTAGGCATAGGTAGCGGAATGAGAACTACATTCAGGGAGGAATAGATTTCCTGAAGTTTACCAACTTCAAGATAATTCACGAGAAGAAACAATCAAGATGAGGATAATCGTGTAATATTATAAATATATCAAGGTTTTCTTTCTTAATCGCTTGTATTTCAAAATATTGGAAGATCAAAGGTTGTAGTGGCAGTGTTAGATGACAAGGAAAGGTTGTCATGTGACACACTTTTATCAATCAGAATCTCTATTTCTACAATGAACGGTTGGGTTTATTCTAAATATTCACAGAAACCAGACTTTCTTTTATATATATATATATATATATATATATATATATATATATATATATATATATATATATATATTTCACCCAAGTTCTCTAGCACTAACAGGATGTTAAACATGGTCAATTTTTAAGAGGTCTGCAGCTGGTACGAATTCAGAGTTTTCCCTCTCATAGCCTGGTGGCCTTACTGGGGCTAAAGGATCCTACGCTTCTATTTAGCCATAACTGAAGGAAGATACACGCATTTGTCAAGAATATTATTACGAAGTGAAACACAAACAGCTTTGTCCAGGATCTGAACTCGGGTCGCCGACTTATTTATTATGACAATAACAGTTAGCTTAAGAGAGCCGGAGTTTATTTGTACTTACTAGAAAGTTTCATCTGACTAGGCCACCAGAAAATGTTTTCTGTGTGATAATAAAACAAACTTCAAGTTTCACTTGTATTTCTATCACGTGACTCGAACAGAGACAGAAAGAGACTCCTCGACATCATCACATCCAGAGGCTGCACGATATTCAGTTGCAAATCACTTATTCCATCACAACGTTACGATTCATTGCATAGGATGTTGTTCTGCTTGCTTCGTCTTCTGCTGATCGGCGTAAATCTGCTTTGTCTTTCAATTCATTTGTGGAAACGAGAAGACAGAAAAGAAGGAAAGGGAAAACACAAAGAAGAAAGAAGAACGACGAAACAGAAACAGAAAAAGAAACTTCGAAAAGAATTGCAGTTCGATTCAGAACTTCCAATTTCTGACGGAGGTATCGTGATAATAAACAGGATACTGAATTCGCTTTACGACTATCAATTATTGAAATGTTCGCTGCTGGGTAAAAGAAGGTGAGAAAAAATTGCTACATTGAATCTTACGTTCTGAAATTCACATTCAGCAAATTGTAAAGGTAGAAATGGGATGATGATAAAGAATAAATACCTCTTTGGATTCATCCATTTTTCCCGCAGAGAATATTTTGAAGAGCGAAAATACGTTAAAATACGAAAACGAATAAAAGATAAAAATGAAATGGACTCTAAAAACATAATTTTGCTATTTAATTTCATTTATGTGATGCATAAATTTGTAGACATATCAGCATATGACACTCTCATGCAACAAAATATTTACATCTGCATAAAGACAGTCACACTTTTGCATTTTTGTTCGGATTTGAGCTTATATTGTCACCATTAAACCACCGATCTAACTATTTATCATCACACACACACACACACACACACACACACACACACACACATATTTATAGTAAAATATTAAAACCGAGATTAAAACCGATTTTTAAAAACAGATTTTAAAATGAATTGAAAAGAGATATGTACTTTACGTTTCTGTCAGATTCAAGTATTTAATTTGATTCTGAAACCTTTCTAACATCTCTCTCTCTCTCTCTCTCTATATATATATATATATATATATATATATATATATATATATGTGTGTGTGTGTGTGTGTGTGTGTGTCAAAGATGTAAATGACAGAATAAAATACCGATATGCCAATTGATAAGTTTTCATTTCTTTAAAGCGAGAGAAAAGTTTGTTGAAAAACTGAAGTTACAAAATGTTTTCTTGTAAGAAAAGATAATATCAATCGGAGCGTAAATATTTGCCAATATTTTCGAGATAAAAAAAAAAGAGTTGATATATTTAATGTTGAATTTTGTACTGTTCAATTCTGAGTCGATAAATTTTGTGTGTGTAATAAATTTTAATGCCTTGAACGTGCACACAAGGCCGCAAGAGAACTTTTCATCAGCAAGCTTAGGCTGTAATAACAGTATCGATACATCTATGTAAACAATTACTTATTCATTCAATTTAAGGTTATTAAACGATGTAGAAATTAATACTTTCTTAAAGGAAAAAAATGTCGATTTTCATTCAAAATAAATAAACCGAAAAGTTAGTTGAGCAAGTAGAGAATAATTCAATACATACTGTTGAAAATATCTCTTTCTTCGCTATTTATGATTGAAGTTGGAAAAAGTAGATAAAAAGTTGATGATTTATCTGATTCTAATTGGCTGTATTTTTTGACAAAATATGAGGAAAAATATTACTTAAATTATTTTTGATTTAGATCCTTCAAATTATTAGCAGCATATCAAATATTGTCACATGGAAGCATATCAAAAAATTCTATAACTGGCAGGTAATCTGTAATTGTCTATTAATATTGGAAAATATAGGATTAATTATCTGCCCTTGGTGGTAAAGGGACCAATCAATTTATTACCGCGGATTGGCGATGACATAGCGCTTCTAGCAAATTCACCCGCCCAAGTCGAAACCCTGCTACATAGCCTGGAACGATCAGCAGGTGGCATAAGCCTCCATGTCAACGCAGACAAAAATCAAAGAGGCGACATCTCCACACTAAAGGGTGGTCCTCTAAAACTAGTTGACTAGTTTACCTACCTAGGAAGCAGTGTCTCATCAACCGAGAAAGACATCAACACGCGACTAGCAAAGGCATGGACAGCTCTCGGTAGACTATCGGTTATATAGAAGTCAGACCTGACCGATAAAATAAAACAGTTTTTTCCAAGCAGAGTTCGTGTCGATACTGCTATACGGATACACCACATGAACCCTAACAAAACGTATGGAGAAAAGGCTTGACGGTAATTCCACAAGAATGCTGCGAGTTATATCGATCAAGTTCAGGAGGCAACAATCTACAAAGCAGCAGCTGTACGAACACCTACCACCCATCACGAAAACTATCCACATTAGACTAACCAGACATGAGGGACACTGCTGGAGTATTAAGGATGAACTCATAAGCGATGTTTTCCAGTAGACCTCTTCACACGGACGAGCAAAAGTTGAACGACCAGCTAGAACCTATATACAACAGCTCAGTGCCGATACAGGATCTTGCCTGGAAGACCTCCCGGGAGCGATGGACGATAGAGATGGATGGCGAGAGAGTGTCTGGGAGATCCGTGCTAGCAGCGTGACATAATGATGATGAATGGATAGGCATTCAATTCGGATGAAGAAGAACACAAAACAATATAATTGAACAAACATATATTTAGAAATACAAAACGTGGGTTACAAACTTAATGGCTTTGCAGCCAGACTTATATTGCTGAGTGAGAAATCATGCGGACGACTATTCAAATCACTTCAGTTCCCAGATGAATCTTAACAGATAAAATTTTGCCATCGCCATTTTGTAAACCTTCGCCAGCAAGAAAATCAATGTTCGTACAAAAAAAAAAAAGAAGCATACATTTTAAAATCTATTTCTACGTGTTGTATTCCGGTTGGTTGGAAGAAATTTTCTAATTAATAATTTGAATAGACTTCAATGAAAAACTGCAAATTGCATTGTTTTATTCATTGTTTTGTAATGTATTCTGCTTACGACTTATTTTTTGAATTTTTCATTGAATTTAAGTGTAGTGTATTTCCTCTTTCTTTATACAAAGTAGTTATCAAGTATTAACTATTTCCCGGTGAAATTTGACGTTAGTGACAGCTATATAAATTATCATTTTCTTTCAAATACTTCATGAATTAGACACTACGTGTCTAATAATTTTG